>OX369283.1:13215405-14626621 GCA_947284805.1 Coleophora flavipennella
CGCTACCAGGTTTAATATCATATAAATTTTATAAAAATCGTAGTGTACTTTTTTTTGGAAAATTAACAAAAACCAAAAATAATATTTCAAAATGGTACTAAGTTTTGCGATGATTTAACTACCTCCGTGGTGTAATGGTTCAGTATATAATCTTCGTATCAAGAGGTCGCGGGTTTGATTCCCGGCAGAGTCTTACTTTGTAAGACTCGCTTTGGTTGTTGGAATGGAATTTTCTAAGCTGGCCTGGCTAGCTACCACCATCTTATCGTCACATCGTAACTTTGATGTGTTCCGGCTTGAAGATAAGATTGCATTGAAGAATCTTGGTAAGCCCGCTTCCATCTTCGGCATCATCGTCACTTACCATCAGGTGAGATGATGCCAAGAGCTTATACCAATTGTGAATTAAAAAAATGCCAACAACATTGATGTGTTCCGGCTTAAAGATAAGATAGCCAGTTTCCCATTGCATTGGGCAATCTTGGTAAGCCCGCTTCCATCTTCGGCATCGTCGTCACTTACCAATTGTGAATAAAAAAATATGGAAGTAGATTTTTTTAGGGTTCCATATCCAAAGGGTAAAAACGGGACCCTATTACTAAGACTTTGCTGTTCGTCTATCTGTCTGTCCGTCTGTTACCAGGCTGTTTTTCATGAAACCTGATAGATAGACAGTTGTCACAGATGATGTATTTCTGTTGCCGCTATAACAACAAATACACAAAATTAGAAAAAGCGAAACAATGGGGTGTCTCCATACAAAAAACGTGTTTATTTTAACATGAAGAAACTAGCGCCATCTAGTATGATGGTACGGAACCCTATGTTTGCGGTTCTGACTCGCACTTGGCCGGTTTTTTTTAAGGCGAGGCATTTGTAAAACATTTGTCTCTGTTTTTTCCTTTACGTGTAAAGAGTCAAGACAATAACCACACTTTTGCACTTTTTCAATGTTTTATTACGTTGTTAATTCTCTTAAGACTTCAATTTGAAAACTAAAATTTAGCAGGTTCTCTGTAGTACTTAATAATAAATATCTGTATATAAAAACTATGTGCAAATTTAGAATTTTTTTTTAAAAACAATTCGTTTTTAACTTTTTTTTGAACGTTTTAGACCTGTTTTTGGGATTTTTTATGATCGAGTAAAGTACACACTATCGTGTAACATATTAGCACATTCCTCAGACAATATCCTTAAGTATGTCCAATATTTTTTTGCACGACCGATATTTAGTAGTAATTACCCAAAAAAAATTATCTAGCAAAAGAGTTTCTCCGCTTCTCCACCGGTGTGTTTAGCGTTTCCAATTATTACACATAATATCTCAGTTAAATTACTTCGTTTCCGAAATAAACGTAAACTAACAACTTAAAAGATTTATTTTGAACTAGCTGTTTCCCGCGGCTTCACCCGCGTGGACAACGTTTCCATGACTTTTCGAGGGTGCGCAGCGCGCGAGCCGCAAGCGGCTCGCGAGCGTGAAAAACAGTAGCCTATGTGTGTTAATCCAAGTCCTTATCTGTCGACCTACCAAATTTCAGGCAGATCCGTTCAGTAGTTTTTGCTTGAAGTAGTAACAAACATACACACTCAAAAACTTTCGCCTTTATAATATTAGTGTGATGTGATAAGTACGTAGGTATGATAGTGTTTAGACGTCTCTTCTCGTTAGTATAAGATTTTCACGTTATTTCTTTGATAAATATTAACTATTAAGTTACATTTGAATGAAACACGCGTTTATCATACGTCAATGTTCCTTTGTGCCCCTCACACCGGGCATTAGTCACCCGGCATCGTTTAATAGCATTCCGGAGGATGAAAAGCTTATAGAATGTGAATATAGGCACCGTGATTGTTGGACGTTGTAATGACCCAGGTAGCCCATGTTCAGTACCTAAGTAATAAATAATACGTAGGTAAATAAGATTGAAATCGATAATAAGAATCTTAAGGGAGAGAGAGAGAGAGATGGTTTATTTAAAATGGAAATAAGAGAAAAAGAATTTCAAAGGAAGCCATTGAAAGTCCAGCAAGTTGATTCATTGGCACTTCGTTTAAAACATTGATTAGGTAAGTTACGACTTAATGTAGGTACGTTTCTAGGTATCTAGTTTCTTCAAGTACTTGTTTTCAGTTTCACAAGAAGTTTAACACCCACACACACACACTCTCACATCACTTTGATATTTATTTTATCTATTTGTTATTTTTCTTTATCCACTTAGGGATGACGACAGCATCAGAAATAAATTATGAACTCTTGATCAGTAAATTGCCCTCCTACTTAAACTTCGGAAAACCTTACTCGTTTTGTTTTTCATCAATTCGATTTTAAATTCATCAAATTCACAAAATGAGTACTTACATAAATTACGCTGCAAAACTATGACGTCACGCCTAGGTATTTCAAATATTTTTAGAACAAAATGTCGTTTTTGACAGATGATAAAAAGTTAATCAGATGAGTAGCATTCGTCATCCCTATGCTACTATGAACTTGTTAATTTTCTGTTTTCCTTAGTTGTTTGATTTGTTCCGATATTATATGTGTGCTTGGTGTCAAGGAATGAATAAATGTTTTATGTCTTAAACTCTAAAGCACAACTCGTCGCTAGCGGGTTTTCTTGCAATACTCGCGTTGTACATTACGGCACACACTGATACTAATAAGCCTGGTGAATCGCTTATAGGACACATTTATAGCGACATAAAGAGACTGGGAACACTCGTATGCATCGGGTAATTTGACAAGGACTTGTGAGTTGACCCGCCAGCTTCATTAGCGCATGCCTAGAGACTAGGGCTGCCAACTCGATACTCAGCTAGGCAAAGGAGCTGAAAGCTAAGAATGTAGACCCACCAATGAGAAGCTAAGCGGAATGGAGGTCCTTAAGAAGAAGAAGAAGAAGAAGACCCAGAAATTAATTTTCTTTTTTCGAGTTTACTCCTTAAGAATCGATTTTCATATATAAGGCTGGGGTATGAAATATATGGGAGTAAAATCAAACTACGATGTCACGCGATGATACCCGTAGTGCGTTAAACGAAAAATTTTACCTATCCCTGACCACAGTGTATTATATAAGTATATTATTGTATGTATGTGTTACTTGTTTTCGCGCCAAATTTGAAAAAAGAACCGCATGCGCTTCGTAGTGAGTTTCCAAATATGAGACAAAAAAAATATTAAAAAAGTTTTTAATTAGTTACTGGACCGATTGCTTCCAAAATCCATATCTGAGGGTCCCTGAAGTCCCTTATCACGAATCCGTTGCCCGAATTGAAAAAAGTGGCCGCCATTTTAAACTTTTTAGTTACTGGACCGATTGCTTCCAAAATCGATATCTGGTGGTTCCTGAGGTCCCTTATCACTAATCCCTTGTCGGAAGTGAAAAAAGTGGCCGCCATTTTGAACTTTTTAGTTACTGAACCGATTGCTTCCAAAATCGATATCCGGGGGTCCCTGAGGTCCCTTATCACTAATCCCTTGTTGGAAGTGAAAAAGTGGCCGCCATTTTGAACTTTTTAGTTACTGGACCGATTGCTTCCAAAATAAATATCTGAGGATCCCTGAGGTCCCTTATCATGAATCCGTTGCCCAAATTGAAAAAAGTGGCCGCCATTTAGAACTTTTTAGTTACTGGACCGATTGCTTCCGAAATCGATATCTGGGGATCCCTGAGGTCCCTTATCACTAATCCGTTGTCGGAAGTGAAAAAAGTGGCCGCCATTTTGAACTTTTTGGTTACTGGACCGATTGCTTCCAAAATCGATATCTGGGGGTCTCTGAGGTCCCTTATCACTAATCCGTTGTCGGAAGTGAAAAAAGTAGCCGCCATTTTGAACTTTTTAGTTACTGGACCGATTGCTTTCCAAAAGCGATATTTGAGGGTCCCTGAGATCTCTCATCACGAATCCGTTGCCCGAATTGAAAAAAGTTGCCGCCATTTTGAACTTTTTAGTTACTGGACCGATTGCTTCCGAAATCGATATCTGGGGATCCCTGAGGTCCCTTATCACTAATCCGTTGTCGGAAGTGAAAAAAGTGGCCGCCATTTTGAACTTTTTGGTTACTGGACCGATTGCTTCCAAAATCGATATCTGGGGGTCTCTGAGGTCCCTTATACCTAACCGTTGTCGGAAGTGAAAAAAGTAGCCGCCATTTTGAACTTTTTAGTTACTGGACCGATTGCTTCCAAAATCGATATCTGGGGTCCCTGAGGTCCCTTATCACGAATCCGTTGTCAGTATTGAAAAAAGTTGCCGCCATTTTGGACTATTTAGTTACTGGACCGATTGCTTCCAAAATCGATATCTGGGGGTCTCTGAGGTCCCTTACCACTAATCCGTTGTCAGTATTGTAAAAAGTGGCCGCCATTTTGAACTAAATAGTTACTGGACCGATTGCTTCCAAAATCTGATACATATGCACACTCAATTGCAAGATCTGCCCCGAGCACAAAGTTTTAGCCAGCTCTAGATCTGTCGTTCAAACATTACTTGCAATGAAGAGTGTGGATGTCTCTTTTTGAGTTCATTACGTTACGGTATCAGTACAGTGCCACCAACTTATCTGTTCACTAGACAAAATCGGAACTAAAGTCGCTATTTTGAAATGTCATTCTGCGTGTCAGTTTACAAGGTGTGGGTTAGTGTTATAGTTTAAGGACAGTAAAAGTCCCCACTTAAATTATTTTAATATTCAGCTTAAGTTTCATATTTTAGTGTCGATATAATCCTCTGAAAATTAGAAATAAAACTGATACATCGCCCCCACTACAAACTAGTGCACCATCTTTACTATTCTTTATTTTCTTAAACGTAAAACGTATACATTGTGTCCACTGTTTGTT
Organism: Coleophora flavipennella; assembly: GCA_947284805.1. Lineage (NCBI taxonomy): Eukaryota > Metazoa > Arthropoda > Insecta > Lepidoptera > Coleophoridae > Coleophora > Coleophora flavipennella. The sequence goes on from OX369283.1 coordinate 13,220,265, forward strand.
TCAAATACCCTAAGCTCCTGGTAAAAAAATTAAATAGCAACACTAATTGCTCCAGTAGCGACGCCATCCACTGAACAGATAAGTTGGTGGCACTGTACACTACCTACGTTTATTAATGCGTCGAAGCAAGACACCAAATAGCAGCTCGATATAAGTTTACAAAGATCGTTACACTTTACTAAACCAAACGTCATTTACTAGTACCTGAGTGAAACTGGTGGTGGCGTGACCATCGCGCAATGATCGCTTGTATTTGTGAGCCGCTCTCGTATGTTGTAGCAAAGATGACCTAGCGTACGGTAGGTTGTTTTGTGATTAAAATGGCAACACTGAGTTGAGAAGCCATATTGGCTGGCCGTTAGTCTCGGGGCAGACACTTTTGGATGGAGCATCGAGCAGAACTGACGTGTCACGCCATCCTTTGGATCACCACGTTTGCATCCATTGTAATCAAAGACATTCTGTACAATTTCGATTGCCAAATGATCAAGACAATTATAGGAGGACCTCTGTGATATAGCTGTATTGTTCGATTCCCACGACCGAAATAGTGAAAGACGTGACCTATCCATAACCTAAGTACCATCCTACATAAGAATCGGGATCGTTTCCCGCGCTCGCAACAAGTAGACAACGACAAGAAAATGTGAAAAATGATAATAGAGCAGCTAAATAAAAACCCACTGGCAACAATTCTTCGCGCTACAGAACCAGAACATGCTGCGATTGATTGAGGCTATACGAGCACCATCCTACATCTGCTGCAATCACACTGCCGGAATTCAACCCGAATATACCTGAAGCTCAACCACGTGCACGGTGCTCAACTGTCGACATCTCTCTTCCGGAACGACCGTTGCAATGAGATGCAATGCTTATTTCACTAAGCAAATTGTTGAAAGGTATCGCCTCGGTATGGCTAATGGCTTCCCCATGCGTCCGAAATGACTCGAAGTCAACCTAAAAACCTGTGCCTGACGTTCTGTTTGGAAATGGGTGACAGCGTGGGCTGCGCTAACAGCAGCAGAGATGCAACTGGCCGGCGCGTCAACTTCTGCCAAGTTCGTGGCGTACGCAGGGAGCTACGTAAATGTGGTGAGTCGTTTTGTTTTGATAGTGGTAGTAGTACGTAATAGTACGTACGTAGTACTATTATCTAATCTGTGATGGTGCCGAGTGTTCTCTCGTTAAAGAAAATGTCGCGTATAGACTTCCAGGAGTGCGTTCAAATACTAACGTACAATTAACTGGTATAGGCAATGCTTACGTTTAACTGTACAGAACAAATATCGAGCGAGGGTAATATTGATGGGCATTGTCATTTCTTCTTATGCCGAACGATATTATGATCGGTTCAGATATTTAAAATCTAGGCTTAACGGTATACTTGAACGAGTCTGTCAATAACGAAGCAGCTTGACTGTCGAAAAGGATGCGAATAAAGTACTCTCTTACCATTCAAGTGGTGATTGCATTATCAGTCAAAATGATGACTTGTTGTCCTTCAAAGTGCTCTTTTACGTGCGTTCAGATAATTACTTGAATTGAACGGTAGATAGATATATAAGGAGAGCTCATTGTAAATATGACAATTCAATTAGTTAACTAGAGTTTGGGTTATACAAACTTAAACCAGGATTGAAACCCCTTTATGCTTTCATAATATTGAGACTGACATCCTTACTTGGAGTGAAATTATTATTAGCTTTCGTAGTATTGGGACTGATATCCTCATTGCTCATTGGTCAAAGTTGTTGTCTATATTTTGAATAGCTCTTGTGATGTGTTTGTTGAGGGCACCTTTAATGCCCCGCTGTTGTAGACCCTATGTAGATGGGTTTCGGAGACCCCATTAAAAGTTTGTTTCAATCGGTTGAACCTGAAAAAAGTGTAGTGTGCGTGGTCCAGCAATGGACATCTTTCGACTGATGTGATAATGATTCAGGATTGATGGGCTGGAGGCTGCGAATATCATACACCCTGGTGCTTTCCCTTATTGACGGCCTTATTATGTTGGTAAAGAAAAAGGATGGCATAGGACGCAAATGTGTTGATAACCGTGAAATAAATGACAACAACATGCCTGAACGGCAATCGCTTCCTCTGTTAAAGTAAACCACATCGATTGACTTCATAGGTGGTCACTATTTCACCACGTTAGGCATAGCTAGTGGTCACATGAGGTGCATTCTATCCTTACTAAAAGTAGCTCGACCTCTAAATGTCCTGTTTGTCGATAACACAGACTGTAATTTTCATCTAAATGACGCACGACAACAGACTTTTGATAATACGCAGAAAAACGCATTGTATGACCGGAGTTGTTAATCAGCTTGCTGCTGACGTGATAATAGACTTGGGCCTCCCCCATATTAGGGCGGTTTTACCAATTGTAAAAAAAAATGTGCAGTGTGGTGCAGTATAAGCGTGAAGGACGCTGCTAGTCATCCTCAGATATTTGGTCTCTTAGTCACTACACTTCTTATGGCACCCTCGGGAAGAGATGGGGTGGTATACTGCTCTGGGGCTGCACCACAGGCTGATTTAAAACCTAAAGCTCAGCTTCACAAGTTTTCCGTAGGTAACTTTGTGTTGTTACAAATAGAGGAGCGTGACCGACCACATTAGATATTAATTACCGAGAACCATTCATAGTTGTGGAGATGCTAAAAGACGGCAGATGCAATTTGCAAGCTCTTAAATCCAAACGAAGTTAGAAGTATGCTCATGAAAATTTAAGTATACTTGTAGGTTAATTTATGTTCTTCCGGATGTTAACTGTTGTAATTTTATGTTGCTATTTACTGGAAATGATTTGTGTGTGATTATAGAGTATCCCAAAACATTTCATAGGTTAATGAATATGTTACATGTTCATTAACCTGTGAAATTACAACAGTTAACATACGGAGGAACATAAATTAACCCACAAGTATATTTAAATTTTCATGGGCATACTTGTAGCTTCGTTTGGAGTTAAGAGCTTGCAGCGCTAAAATATACAGACGTAGTTTATTGCTGCTCATTTTAGCATAAGTTTTGTAAGAAATCCTGTACAATTTCGATTCCCGAATGATCAAGACAATTAAAAGAGGACCTCTGTGATATAGCTGTATTGTTATTTCGAAATAGTTAAGGACGTGAACCATAAGGCCGTCCATAACCTAAGCATCATCCTACATATAGAATTATGTAACACTAGTGGATGCCCGCAGCTTCGCCAGCGCAGATCCCGATTTTTGCGGTTCCCGTGGGAATTTCCCAAAATCCTTTCTTAGCGGATGCCTACGTCATAACATCTACCTGCATGCCAAATTTCAGCCCGATCCGTCCAGTGGTTCACTATGCCAGTCAGTCAGTCAGTCATCTTTGAGTTATATATATTTAGATTATACACGTCACGTTACACGTTCGGAAAAAGTGAGAAGAAACATTGGCATCACATGTAAGTACAATTACGACCAAAGATTTTGACTCCTTATTCTAGGACAACCCTTACCTTCCCTGGAGGTGTTGTCTGGAGGCATTTGAATTGCGCGCAAATAAAAGCGTCGTATTTATTAAACCCGATACAGTGAAAGCCTAAATTTTAAGTAAGAATGTCGAATGGCGGTCTGTACAGTTTCATTAAATAGTTCAAAAGACGTAATGTTGGCTAACCTGTTTGTTGTGCATAGAAAATGTATGCAAAACAGACAGGTTAGCCAACATGACGTCATATGAACTATTTGATGTAACGTACTCTTGAGTATATTAGTCCAGTCATTTAAGCTTAAATTAGGTAAGAATCTCGGAATTCGAGATACCCAGCTGTAAGTCTGTAAATACTTGTATATTGACACCCTAAAAGTTGTCTCAAAACCTACATATGGTAGGGTGTAAGCAACTATTAAATTTCAAGGTCAAAGGTCCCAAAAATCGGTTTTTTGCGCTTTTTTTGGAAATATCTCATTTCCTATGGGTTTTTTGCTATTTGTGTTTATTATCAATATTGTAGAATACAAAATTCTCTACAAATTTTGTTTAAAAATTTTTTTTATACGGTGAACCGTTTTCGAGATAGAGGGCGGAGAGCACGCGGTCACAGCATCACTTCAGGTCAACCGGTACCTCCGGTCGAAAACGCGCCATATATAGTTGATGAACTATCGATAAATCAATGATTATAAATATTTGTCAATTTTTATTAACTATTATATTATATTTTATAATTTTTTTCCTAACTTATACACTTTTTATTCAGTATTAATTTATTTAACAACACTTACCTGCCCATGTAATTGCAGAATTGTTAATGAAAATATAGGAATTATATTTGAATTTTAACCTAATTAATATTTATAACTTCTTACATGATGAAAAAAAATCAAATAAATTATGAATTAATCTTTTTATTAAAAAATATCATTGAATACATTTATTTTTATTGAAAGTAAAGAAATGGAATAAAGGGTACAAAAACTACAATTTATAATTTTAATCATCTTCTTCCTCTTCATCGTCGTCTTCTGGCTGCTGGTAAATTTCAAACTGGTCTTCATTATCGTCTTCAACGACATTTGTCTCTAGTTCTTCCATGATTTCGGGGTCAAAGGTTCCATCTTCGTTAATGTCGCTCTGATATGGTAGAGCATTGAGACAAGCTTGCCCATTACATTGGCCACAAGCTAAAGAGCATTGCAAGCCCGCTTTCCTATACATATCCTTAAACTTAAAAAAGGTATATGATACAGGTATCCTTAAACTTAAAAAAGGGATTCCTATCCATGTTTGTAGATAATGTATATTCTGACACTGAAATAAACATTTTTTATTTAAAAAAAATGCGTTGTGTCGCGGCGCATTCGCCGGTACAGACTGCAATATGTAACTTTCGAGGTGTACAATAATTACTGCCGAGTGGTTGGCGGGTCGGGTGACGGCCAATGCTGTCGGCTTTGTTTCGTGGCTAGTGGGAACTAAGGGCCTTCGCGCACTTACTTATCCGACACGACACGACTCACGCAGTGGCGTAGCTAGGTAACCAAAGGCCCTGGGGCAAAAAGTAAACTAGGGCCCCAACTAAACTATTTAAAATCATTTGTTACGTATTCGTCGTGTTCCGAATTCGACGTAAGGTACTCCAGATTAATTTTTAGGAATGAATAAATTAATTAATACAAGTATTAGTATGAAAAAATTCAAAGCATGGGATATTTGGGAGAAATGGGAGGAAATTATCTCTAAACTGGTTGGTTGGTAAATGTATTTTTGGCGTGACCACCACGATACGGGCTCTGCCTAGTGTGGGGTTACAGGGCATACTTTATACTGTACCGTACACTATTCTTTGGTAATAAATATATTTGTATTATTTGTATTTGTATTAAATTTTCACTAGTTCAATTTACAGTTTGTAAGTCGGAGTCCGAGGGGCCCCCTGAGCTTGGGTGCCCCGGTGCACTGCCCCGTCTAGCCCTCCGGTAGCTACGCCACTGGACTCACGACACAACAGCTGATGACGTGATCGTCGGGTTTACTCACTGTACCTACTGTACTCACTCATCTGACTTTTAAAAGCCGATGACTTTTGAACGGGTCTCATTTTGTCGGCTTAAAAAATTTTGTATGAGCGTTCGAGCACTGACATTCCACACCGACATTTTTAGGATTCCGTATACCCAACGCGTGACCAACGGGATCCTATTACTAAGCCTTCGCTGTCTGTCTGTCCGTCTGTCATCGGGCTGTATTTCATGAACCGCAATAGCTACACAGTTTAAGCACACCCTGGACAATTTATACGGGCCAGAAATGACATTTCAAAAAAGGAATGAAGGAACAAACAAAATGGCTGCGAAATCCTATACGTTCGACAACCAAACTGTAACCAATCTGTATCAATCATGGTGACGAGGGGGTGAGGTCGCAATCTAGAGAGCGGCAGGGAGTGTCCAGCATACTGTATGTTAGTACTAATATGCAGGGTGTAACAAAATTGGTGTAAGTCCCGTTAACTGGAGATTCTACTCATCATACTGAACAACTTTTGTTCTACGACTTTGCTGAAATCGAAAAAAAATATTTTTACTCTTCGTACAAATCGATCAGCTGATCGACCAATTTTGTGTATTTTAGTATGGAGAGTCCATTTTTTTTGAGAATTGACTATAGGTTCATTGGGGAAAGTTGTTCAGAATGGTGAGAAAAAGCCTCAATTAACGGGTCCTACACCAATCATTTTACACTCTTTATATACTGTGGTTTAAGTTTTCACAGAATGTGTATTTCTGTTGCCGCTATAACAAGAAATACTAAAAATTATAAAAAGTGGAAAAATATGGGGAGGAACATTTTTTTTTATAGATTTTTAGAAGTATTTTTTATTTAGATCTCTTGTAAAAACGGTAATACATACAAGCGTGAAACTTGGTGTGAATATAGTACTAATACTTAAGTAAAATAACAAATAATAAAAATCGGCCAAGTATGAGTCGTACTCGCGCTAAGGAGTCCGAATTGAATGACAAAAAAGCATATTTTTGTCGCTCGCGTTGATGTCTTTTGTTTGTGATGTGAATAGGTATCATTGTCCATATGCTATGTAGTTGTGTGGAGATGTGTGGTGGTACGGAACTCTCGGAGTGCTAGTCCGACTCGCACTTGGCCGATTTTTTACCGGACGCACGCTCCTAGTGGTGTGGCATACAACTAATATCATAATAATATTTTCTCTTACGAGTAAGAGCGTTTTCCCAAATTCGTTTTCCATACAAACTTAAAATTACTACTTCTTGAAAATTCACGAAAAGAACCGGCCGAGTGCGACTCGGGGTCACACTTACGAAGTAACTATTTAGTAATCTGTGGTCACACTAACAGGGTTCCGCACCAAAGCTTTACCAACAGAACAAAACCTCTCAGTACATACTTTGCTCTAGGTAAATAGGTGTCTACTTATTCTGGACTTATAAACTTCATTGTTCCTGTGGGAATAATTTTCTCATGGATTTTCCTGTAATCTATGCATTCAACCTCATACACTGTGATTTTCCAAGATGTTAGGCCCAGTAGCCTAGGAGATAAAAAGGGGGGGGGGGGGGGAATTTTTTTGCATATTTTCTAAAATAACTTTAAAATTATTTAATTTATAATTTAATATATATTTTAAAAACTTTTTTTTAAAATCTCATTTACCCCCCAAAAGTGGCCATGTTCAAAATTTATTTATTTACATTACACGTCCGTCTTTGTTTTGCTGACTTACATAATGTGTAACAAATTAAAATTCAATCGGTTCATTAGTTTCTGAGAAAATTGGCTGTGACAGACGGCCGGACTTACAGACAGACACACGAATGATCTTATAATGGTTCCATTTTTACCTTTTGAATTATGGAATCCTAGAAAATAGTGTTGTCACTAAATAAAATTGGTATAAGGCTTTCATATTAATTCTGATTTTATTTTAAATAAAGAATTTTGAAAATATAATCTATCCACAAACTAGGATTTCGTGACTTGCTTACGCGTATAAAGTTTCATTAGAATTGGCCCATCCATTTTCAAGAGGTCGTAATTTTAAGTTTGTATGAAAATCGAATTTGGGAATACGCTCTCATTTAAAAAAATAAAAAAATAATAAAAAATTTGAGTGCGTTTTTATCGGGCAAGTGCGCGAAGGCCCTTATTTTTTAACCCCCCCGACGCAAGAGGGGTGTTATTGTTCAGCACTATTCGCTCGAAACGCATATAGTAAATACCTTTTTACGACTGTTTGTTCTCTAGTTTGTTTCCATGTCAACCTCGCGATTGTATCTTTGGAGGCGTACGATTCGAATTTGTAACGTATTGTGTTACATATTTGTATTGAACAATAAAATGAGAAATATAATATTTTTTTAATAGTCTCGAGCTTTCGACACGTAGGTCGAGCAATGGGTTCACTCCTATTCGTGACTCAGGTTACCAGATGTTAAATTGAAAAGTCCTGACAAGAACTTTTTAACCGCCTCCGTAGCTCAGAGGCAAAGTTCACTGGTTTTACACAGGAGGTCGCGGGTTCGATTCGATTCGTTCGGTTGGTGGTAGGGCATTTTCTAAGCTTGCATGGCTAGCTACCACCATCTTATCTAAGTGTTGCCGCCAAATATCAATATTGATATCATTGGTGTGTTCCGGCATGAAGATAAGATAGCCAGTGCCCCGGGGGGCTTACCAAGATTCCCCAACGCAATATTGCGTTGGGGAATCTTGGTAAGCCCGTGTACATCTTCGGCAACATCGTCACTTACCACCAGGTGAGATGTTATCAAGGGTTTACCATTTGTGAATGTGAATAAAAAAAAAGAAGCCTGATTTTTATCAGAAAGTCCTGACATTTTACTAAAAAGGGCGCGGTTTGACGATGCACAGTACTCATAGTTATAAAACACCACTTTTGAGTGCCAACCAGTCACTCTGCGACTCACATTCTGCCATTGAGCCTACTCTAACTCTCCACACAATAAAAAAATCAAAATTCGTTTTAGTCTATGGGCTGCTTGATAAAAGACCTATAAATACATAAATAATCAAAAATATCCTGACATTGTCAAAGTCCGGCCTCAAATCCTGACGTCTGGCAAGGGGAGCGTTCAAGTATTTCGAAACAAATTTGGGGGGAGGGGGGTCTTGTAAAACGTTACGATGCGTTACAGGGGCAGGAGGGGGGGTTTGAATTACGCGTTACGTAACATTGTTTTTTTATTCTTATTAACGGTACTCCGTTACTTCACGCCATATAATTATTATTGTGACTTTTAGGTAAAAATGGTCACTTGGTGGTTACGTAACGTTTTACAAGGGGGCGGAGGGTTTTACATAAAACCGTTACGGCGCGTTACATGGGGGGGGGGGGGGGGGGGAGAGGGGTCAAAAATCTCCAAAAATTGCGTTACGTAATACTTGAACGCTCCCAAGCCTATGCGTGACCGAGTTGGCTTATAAGTCCACTTTGACCATGTTTACCGTAGCTATTTGGGTTAAATTAACTTTAGCGTGCATTACGTGGGTCGAGGTTACTGTGAACCGTTCTCAAAACTCCGTCTCAGATATTTGAGCACGCACATTTCAGTACGAGATTGTACTTTTCTAACTGTTGTTGATTTCAAATGATGTGTATGGCTAGATTAATTGATTAGTCAGGCCAACTAAACATGCTAAAAAAATTGTCGCAATTTTAAAAATCCAGCGTTAAAGAAGGTTAACTCCGCAAAATCATGCAATAGTACTAACAAACAGTATGGACACTCCCTGCCGATTGCGAACTCACCCCCTCGTCACCTAGATTGATACAGATTGGTTACAGTTTGGTTGTCGAACGTATAGGATTTCGCCACCATTTTGTTTGTTCCGTCGTTCCTTTTTTGAAATGTCATTTCTGGCCCTTGTATGAAGCGTCCAGGGTGTGAGTGACATTACTATCGATAGGCCGGAAAAGCCTGGCAATGGTCATGGGCATAATAACAGGACATTGTAAGGTAAATAGGCATATGTCCCTAATGGACAGGACCATAGACCCCTCCTGCCCCAACTGCGGAGAACCGGAGACCATCAGCCAGCACTATTTGGCTGACTGTGTACTCTACAGCAGGCTAAGGTGGGAGACGTTTGGCGCCGATAGGATCAGGGAAGAGGAACTATGCGACCTGGAAACCATTGTATCACCATGGGAATAGGGTGTAGTGAGTTCACTTAGAGACTTGAACAACCCGTCTGTCTGTACCCCGCAGGCGTCACATCACATCAGCTCACACACGTCCCCACCGAGGGGCACAAGCCTACCCTGAATTAGGACGATCAAGCCTTAGTCGACCACGCGGGCCCAATGCGGGTTGGTCCTCTTCACACACAACTTTCGAGTTTCTTCGCAGGCGTGTGCAGGTTTCCTCACGATGTTTTCCTTCACCGTATAAGAGCGTCGGATAAACGTAAATGTGAAATCTAAATTCTAAAACACATTAATAATAAAAAAAACATAACAGAACCCACCCAACAATAATAATAAAAAACATAAAGCAGATAAAATGTTGGTTTTACAGTAATTTTACAAGGAACTTCATTAAAGTTTAAGATTAGAAATTACAGGTTAATGCGATTAAAATTAAGAAAGTATATGCGATTCACAAGGGTTTTAACGGTTAAAAAGTACGTTAAATGTTAAAATATCCTCTCCATGGCAATGAATAACATTGTAGAGAAAGTATTGCTTTTGATTACCTATCAACTTTATTGTCCGTAAGTAATTCTTATTTTAATGCGCGCTGCTAAACTATCATTAAGCTAGGTAAATTGAATTTTCTCGTAAGTCTCGTAAGCTTCATTGTATAATCGTTTGTTGTTCTAAATAAAATAAAATAAGTCTTTCTTAGAGGCAATAACTTTTACATAGACTCGTAAACAAGATCACTGTTTAGGGGGTAACAACTTTTACTGTAAAATTAATGTTTGATAAAGATTGTTAAAAAAATGTTAATACAATCGGCACATTATTACAATATAGCGGCTTACAGTAATGCAACGAATGTACTTACGCAGAGCAACGGAAGGGTACTTGCGGGGCAGTGGGGGGCAGGGCACCGCCTGTCAAACTCCGCGAGTTTGCCAGGCTGACTTCACGCTAGTACTGCTAGTACCTACGACGCCAGTGGCGGCATCTTGCGACATCAATCTGAATTGGGGCGATCAGGCCCTAATCGACAGTGCGGGTTGGTCAACTTCACACATAATCTTAGATTTTCTACGGCATGTGCAGGTTTCCTTAGGTTGTTTTCCTTCACCGTAAGAGCGTCGGATGAAATTACATACGAGATCGAACATCGAAAACACATTGGCACAGATTACTAATTAGTTACTACGTAAACATTGTTACGTGGCAGGATTTGTTCCACGACTTCCCGAACAGGAGGTAGTGGCCCTAACCGTTACGCCATCGACGCTCTAATCTCCATAGACCGACTGTGTAGATTCTTTACTTAGACTTTGGTTAGGTCTATAAAAGAGCTCATAAATACGCTGAAGAAGACGTGAAGTGGTGTAGGAAGGCCTCCCACTCGGTGGACCAGCGACCTTGGGAAAGTCGCGGGAAGCCGCTGAATGCGGGCAGCGTAGGACCGGTCCTTGTGGAAATCCTTGGGGGACTCCTTTGTCAAGCAATTGCCGTCTTTCGGTTGGTATGAGGACGTAGCACTGACCTTGCATTTCATAGCCAACACCAGCTGATACCGGTGTGCAGTCAAGGCGTCCTTGTAGGAGCCCTGACTGAAGTAGGCGGCGCCAAGGTTGCCGTGAGCCCGGCATTCCCCAGCCGTATCTCCGAGCGACTTCGCTACTGCAAGGTCTTGCTGCATGTAGTTGATGGCGGCGTCCAACTGACTGAGCGCCCAGTGTGCTGATGAGAGCGCGCTGAAAACTGAGCCCCTGTGAAATAAGAAATCAGTTACTGAAAAAATAATTTTCGAAAAACCTAAAAACTTAGCTTTTAATATTGCATTGTCACGCGATATACATATGCATACAAAATTTCAGCTCAATCGAAACCAGTTGAAACCGGGAAATGGGTCAAATTTATAACTTGCAAGATTTCACCCGGACAAACATACATACATACCTACATTACAAGTTAAATAAAAGGTTGTAAAATACGAGTGTGCTTTAGACCACACGCACGACTGGAGTGAAACTTCTTTAGCTCCATCTATATGTATACGTATGAAAGTAGATACTTAGTCTTCAGAAAATAATCAAATCTTTTTTGTCATATTGAGGTAAAGACAGTTTACCAAAAGAGTTTTATTATCCTCTGAAAATGATCAAATCTTATATGTTTGTTTTGATTGTTTTGACAACGGATATTGTTGCCTTGGCAATCGATATTGTTGGTAAACAAAAATAAACAGTATCTCTCTTTCTATCTTCACTAATTTATATATCCCTCTCAACGTCCGTACACCTCGCCCGATCCCACTTCCGTAACGCTCACGTTACGCATCCACCAGGTTACTCCCCAAGGCAAGCGTGCGTAAAGAAATTTTACTTCAAAAAAACAAGTTTCTTGTGTGGGGAACCTTTAATTTTTAATTTATTTTTACTATTTGTTGCACTAGGAATACACACTCTGTGAAAATTTTAACTGTCTACCTATTACGGTTTATGAAATACAGCCCGCTGACAGACAGACGGACGGACAGCGGAGGCTTAGTAATAGGGTCCTATTGGCACCCTTTGGGCACGGAAACGTAAAAAACGATTCTATTAAAAATCAAAGACGATCCTTGGACCTTGATGCCACCTCCAAAGTCATCATCGAAACAAAGCAGAAAATTCAGAACATACTCGTAAAAATTAAGGTTAATGCAGCCCTTACCGATAAATTTTAATTGTTTTTGCAAAGGTTTAAAAACTACAAGTTACGGGGTATAGTCTTACTTCGAGGTGGCAAGGCCAATGCCCGGCTTTACACAGATATATCCAGGATTTGATTCTACCAACATCGTATTTCCGGCAAGCATCATTGTTTTTTTTCATTCACTATTAGTAAGCCCTTGGCATCATGTTACCTGATGGTCGACTAATATCACCAAATATCACCAGGGGGGAGGAGGGGGTCAAAAAGTAGCCGAAAAAACCTCGCGCGATTTGTGCACAAGCCCAAAGACGCTCCATACATTTTCATACAATTTTGTTTCCCCGGTAGCCGGGTGTGTGCTGGTTCCGGTGCCGGCTAGTGGAAAAACGCACATCAGCTTGTGTTCCGGCATTGAAGATGAGATATCCAGTTTCCAATGACTTAAATTTTTCAGAATTGTAAGAGAGCTAGAGAGCGTCGGTGGCGTAACGGCTAGGGCCGCCGCCTCCTATCCGGGAGGTTGTGGTTCGAATCCTGCCACGTACCAATGTGATTTCGAATTTAGATTTCATATTAAGTTTATCCGGCGCCCTTACGGTGAAGGAAAATATCGTGAGGAAACTTGCACACGCCTGCGGAGAAACTCGCAGGTTGTGTGTCAAGTTGACAAATCCGCACTGGGCCCGCGTGGTCGACTAAGGACCGATCGCCCTAATTCAGGGTAGACTCGAGCCCCTCGTTGGGAACGTATATAAGCTGATATGAAATGAATGAAGATAACTAAAAACTGCCTACTGTTAATTTCCAAGTAAACAGAAAGCAGTTGGCCTTTTAAAATTAAGGTGGTATTTATTTGTTTTTTTATTAGAATCATAAAATTTTGTAAGAATATTTTAGATTCGTTACCGGTTGAGCCACCGACGCTAACCAGAGGTGCCGGGTTCAAATCCGGACTGCCAATGTACCAATAAGTTTTTCGAAACTTACGTACATATACTCACCGATTGCTTTAACGGTGAAGGAAAACATCGTGAGGAAACCTGCACGCACCTGCGAAGAAACTGGAAAGTTGTGTGTGAAGTCGACCAACCCGCACTGGGCGCGCGTGGTCGACTAAGGCCCGATCGCTCTAATTCAGGGTAGGCTCGATCCCTTCGGTGGGGACGTATATGAGATGATATGATGATTGTAGATTCAGTACCTACAGTAACAAATAGATATTGCGTGTTGATTCTTTTCACATACAAAACTTATTCACAAACTAGTTTTTGCTCGCGACTTCGTAAGCGTGGAATTTAGAATAAAGTATCTATATTTTTATTTTTATAGAGACAGTTGAGAATTAAACACCAATAAAATGGACTTGGAATGGGTAAACAGCGTTTGTGCAAAATGTAACAACAAAAATGACATACAGACAGACAGACAAAAATTCTAAAAAAAATAACTAATTTTCTTTCTAACATTCTAGTAATACATCGGTGAAAATTGCATTCAATTCCATGCAGTAGTTTTTCCGTGATGCGGGTACAAACATACAGACAGACAGACAAAAACTTTAAAAAGTCACAAATTATAACTTACAAGCTTCGTAACTTCCGGTTTTCTCATCACTGTTTATACCATAGACAACACGACACGAGACGTATTCTGGGCTCTATGTGATAGACTTAGAGCGGTTAAAACTGATGTTGCCAACGCATAGCTAGTGTGAAACCGATTAAATTAATTCGAGATAATCTGAGATAAAAAAATGTAATTTGCTCTAGCTGCACGTAATGAATCACTGTGTTTCATGATATAAAGCAGCGACAGCAAGCTTTTTAACACACTTATATTTGCTTCATCTGTATGTATGTATGTTTGTAACCGACTCATTTGCACTCGATTTTGACCCACTTTAGACGGACAGATTTAATTCAAACTTTGTACATTTATCGAGAATCAGTGACAGTACAATAATTTTATAAGTTTATCTCTAAAAAGTTAAAAATAAATAAAATAAAACTAAAAAAACACGCTTTTAAAGCACATCAAACTAAAAAGTGAAAAATAATTCTTAATATAAGCTGAAAACAATAATGAACGTAAAATAGTAGTATTATTGTGAAAAAAGCGTGGGTTGCTCGATATACGAAAAATATGGCACAAAGGGCCAAACGCCTTTTTCTCAATAATACTAGTATTTTTCGTTAATTATTGTTTTCAGCTTATATTAAGAATTATTTTTCACTTTTTAGTTTGATGTGCTTTAAAAGCGTGTTTTTAAAATTAAATTTATTGGTATTAAATTATGTCGTGCCTCAATATCACGTAGACTGGACACTAAGTAATTATGTAACTACCCACATTTTATTATTGTTTTATAGATAAGATTAAAAGCATTTAAGGTAAGCATTAAGATAAAACTTACTTTTTATTCTTAAATTAGGTAACCCCACAACACAGGGAATCCCCAGACCAGGGATCCTTACTGTGCATTAGGCGTAAGTTTGTTTTTGTGCAATATATATTTTTTTAATATTTGACAACTCATGATTCATGATTCAATATATTTACTCAAAATAGGTGCAAATTACACTCTTTCTGATAGTCATAAAATAGTGATTACATAATTTCATTTATAAAAAATCAAGAAATCAACAATCATTACATTAGTTAATAACGTCAAAATCCAATCCTTGGTATAAAAAAAACAAATTACGTCATTAAAACATGAAAACAATACGACACGAGAACTTATACATTCAAATCTTTGAATGTCATGAACGCTTAAATTAAAGCAGGATTAAATGCACATCAAACTAAAAATTTAAAAATAAATATAGTTAAAAAAAACTGAAAAACACGCTTTTAAAGCACATCAAACAAAAAAGTAAAAAATAATCCTTAATATAAGCTGAAAACTATAATGAACCAAAACAAACTAGTATTATTGTATTAAAACCGTGGGGCGCTTTGTGCCTATTTTTCGTATATCGAGCAACCAACGCTTTTTTCACAATAAGTAATACTAGTATTTTTCGTTTATTATTGTTTTCAGCGTATATTAAGAATAATTTTTCACTTTTTAGTTTGATAAGATGAAGATAAGATAAATACTGTTTATTGTACCCAAAAATAAAAAAAATAAAAAAATAAACACAATGTAAAACTTAGAAACTAGTTGATGTGCTTTAAAAGCGTGTTTTTAGTTTTTTTTTTAACTAGGTTTATTTACAATATACATAAGAATAATAATTGTACATCCTTACTTGCCTGTCAAAATAAATTCATTTTCTTTCTTCTTTCTTTCTTTCTTTCACCGAGGGGCTCGAGCCTACCCCGAATTAGGGCGAAATTCGTAATATCTATTCAAAAATTAGAGAAACTAATTGAACTATACTAATATAATTGAAAGGTTGATGCTAGCTAATGAAAGCTTATAAATTTACTTAAGGCTTATACCGCCGCCAACGACCAACTTTGTAACCACTTTTTTAATTAAATTAAGGATTTCATAATCGAAAAAAAATGTTTTGTAATTGACAAGATATGAGGAGTGATTTTGATTTCCTCAAATTCTATTTTAATGCACAGAACTAAAGAAAAAATATCCTAATGCAGCCTTTTATTCTAGTTGCAACCATAGAACTGCTGTAATTTAAATCGAAACATTATGATAATTTATGAGCTTCTTAACAAAACAATAGAAAATGATTTTGTTTTCTTACTTTTTGGAAATTATTCTTATTTTTTTTATATAATATAATGAATTAAAAACCACAATTTTCGCGCGATTTGTCCGCGGCGATTGACGTAACAGCCACTTTGCAGTACAAGCTGACAAGAAATTTATTTCTAAGCTATTTCGTTCAATGTTTGAAACATCGTGAATGGAGTTGCTGATTTTATGGACGGAGAAGCCTTAAAATGAAGGACAGATGGCACTGTTAGGTCTTCAAACCGTATGAGAGCGGGCTTTAGAATGCAATAGTTCCACGCTCTGACCATTCTGTTTGGACTTGAATCTTAAAATCCATCATCATATCAGCCGAAGGAAGTCCACTGCTGGACATAGGCCTCCCCCAAGGATCTCCACGACGACCGGTTCTGCGCTGCCCGCATCCAGCGGCTTCCCGCGACCTTCACCAGGTCATCGGTCCACCGAGTGGGAGGCCTGCCTACACTGCGCTTTTCGGTGCGTGGTCGCCACTCGAGAACTTTACTGCCCCAACGGCCATCTGTTCTACGAGCAATGTGCCCCACCCACTGCCACTTAAGTTTAGCAATTCTGAGAGCTATGTCGGTTACTTTGGTTCTCTTACGGATCTCCTCGTTTCTGATTCGATCACGCAGAGAAACTCCGAGCATAGCACGCTCCATTGCCCTTTGGGTGACCTTGAGCCTATGAGGCCCATAGTAAGCGACCATGTATATCCATACTATATAATAACACGAATGATTAAAAAATAAAAATCTGACTACATGAAAACTTATTCACTCTTTTTTGGCCAGTCGGGTAAAAATGTATTTTTTTTATTCACAATGGTAAGCCCTTTAGGCTACGGAGCATGCCAAAGAAATAAATAAACATACATACATATGTCGTAGGCGGATTGTATATTTAGTCGTATAACAATACCGCTAGCTGTTTACCAATACGAAGGCACATTGCGATACAGCGTGTCGACGATACGCTGCATCGTTATCGCTGCATATGTGGCAGGCAAATTGTATGATTAGTCATTTTACATATACAGTCAGGCAAATTGTATAATTCGTCCTTATGTAAACGGTCAGGCAAATTGTAAAATTCCGAAATTCTGTACGCAGATTGCAGAATTGCGTACGGCATATTGTATAACGATGTTAGGTTCGGTCAGGTTTGATTGATTTAACTGTCAAAGAGCCTGGCGAAGCGAGGCTCCCCGCCCTCGCCATTTATAATTTGCCTGACCGTATGTAAAATGATGAATCATACAGTATGCCTGCAACACAATGCCAGCGGTAATACAATCTGCCTTATCGTCGACCCGCTGTATTGCAATGCAGCTCCGTATTGTAAAACAGCTAGCAGTAATGTAATATGACTAAACATACAATACGCCTGCGACACATACATAGACTCGAAAAACATAACCCTCTTTTCGGCGCTGTCGGATATTAAACTACTGATTTGGTCGGACTAGGTCACCATTTCTCACAGCTTATCTTCATAGGTCGAGAGTTCTGTCGCTTTCGATCTGTATCGTTAAAAGCTTTCAGAATACGAGCTCAGAGTGTACCGGTATCGTTACGTATACGATTCATCATGAGATAAAGATCTCGACGAGGTGTGGGTTTCGTCGCGGGTTCGATTCCCTGGCAGGTTAAACGACCAAATACCATTGACCTCATCAGCTCTGGTTTTATTAAGTTTTATTGAGCCTTCTTATACTAGGCATATTAAATAATGGATGTTATGTTTGGTGTGAGGTAGGAAAGTGATGATTGAGTGTGTATTCACAAAATCGTTTCCCATACAAATTTAAAATAACTACTTCTTAAAAATGGATGGGCCGATTCTAATGAAACTTTATGCACATAAGCAAGTAGCAAAGGTCAATTTGTGGATAGATTACATTTTCAAAATACTTTTTTTTGAAAAGGTTAGGCAGAGAATTTTAAAATTACAATGAAAACCTTAAACTCCTATTATTTAGTGACAACACCATTTTTTTAAATGTAATCTATCCTCTAACTATAATTTCGTAACTTGCTTATGCGTTTAATTAAATTATTTATTTTCAAAGTGAATATATAACACGAAGTATCATCTGTGATATAACTAAATAGAGCGTCGGTTTCGCAATGGCAAGGGCCGCTATCTCCTATCCGAGAAGTTGTGGTTCGAGTCCTGCCACGTACCAATGTGTTTTCGAATTTCGATCTCATATGTACGTTTATCCGACGCTCTTACGGTGAAGGAAAACATCGTGAGGAAACCTGCACATATCTGTGAAGAAACTCGAAGGTTGTGTATGAAGCACTGGGACCGCGTGGTCGACTAAGGCCCGATCGCCCTAATTCAGGGTAGGCTCGAGCCCCTCGGTGGGGACGTATATATGAGCTGATGTGATGATATAACTAAATATTCTGTGAATATTTCAAGCGTCTACCTGTTGCCGATTTCAATATCGAGCAAAAACGAGCAAAAAAATCGCGTTTTATAGGAGCCCCCATAAATATTTATTTTATTCTGTTTTTTTTTAGTATGTTTTGTTATAGCGGCAACAGAAATACATCATCTGTGAAAGTTTCAACTGTCTAGCTATCACGGTTCATGAAATAAAGCCTGGTGACAGACGGACAGCGAAGTCTCAGTAATAGCTTAGGGTCCCGTTTTTATCCTTTGGGTACGGAACCGAAACAATACGACACACGGACAACAAAACCTTTGAGAGTAACTGTTCAAGACATTACATGGAAAGGAGAGCTTACTGAACGTATGTATGTACTCTCTAAAAAGTTTATAATAAAAAATAAAAAATTCAAACGAGACCTTCAGTACTCGCATAATATGATGTGTAACATGTGACAAAATACTTTAAGTTAGTTAGATTTGATGACGATATTGTACCTGGGTGGCGGATCTGACAGTAACGAAAAAAACCGACCAAGTGCGAGTCGGACTCTCGTAAAGTAGAATTCCGCGCTTTCGCAACTTCCTGTTACACATTTCCGTCCCATGTTACACATTTCCGTCCCATTTCACGAAATCACTCCCACAAATTGCAGGAAAGCGAGAGCAAAGATGTTACACATCAAAAACCGACCAAGTGCGAGTCGGACTCTCGTAAAGTAGAATTCCGCGCTTTCGCGACTTCCTGTTACACATTTCCGTCCCATGTTACACATTTCCGTCCCATTTCACGAAATCACTCCCACAAATTGCAAAAACCGACCAAGTGCGAGTCGGACTCTCGTAAAGTAGAATTCCGCGCTTTCGCGACTTCCTGTTCGTCCCATTTCACGAAATAACTCCCACAAATTGCAGGAAAGCGAGAGCAAAGATGTTACACATCAAAAAATGTAAAAAAGTCCACGCCGGGTGTGGAAGTTTCCTAAAAGTTGCAATTTACATTGATTAAAAACTACTGAATTAGTGAAACTCATAAAACTGCGTATAATATTTCAATTTATTTCAGAGCAGATAATGGCAGTTTCATTTTCAAGGATTTAAAAAAAAATCTTTTGTTTTTTATAACAAAAAGCTATTCAAATCCTTCTTAAATTACTTTTTAGCACCCAAAGTTATTCAATTCTTCTTAAATTACGTTTTAGCACCCAAAGTTATTCAATCCTTCTTCAATTACGTTTTAGCACCCAAAGTTATTCAATCCTTCTTCAATTACGTTTTAGCACCCAAAGTTATTCAATCCGTCTTCAATTACGTTTTAGCACCCAAAGTTATTCAATCCTTCTTCAATTACGTTTTAGCACTCAAAGTTATTCAATCCTTCTTCAATTAGGTTTTAGCACCCAAAGTTATTAAATCCTTCTTCAATTACGTTTTAGCACCCAAAGTTATTCAATCCTTCTTCAATTAGGTTTTAGCACCCAAAGTTATTCAATCCTTCTTCAATTACGTCTTAGCACCCAAAGCGGGCATTTTCAAATTTTTTTTATTTTGCTTTTTACACAGAGTGTGTTTTACATTGCATCTATACCAAGAAATAATAAAAAATAAATTAAATTAAATATAAAATGGGGCCCCATACAAGAAACTTATTGTGCGAGTACGAATTGCATTTTTACAAAGAAATGTCCAGAAAATATCATAATATGTATTTCTTCATCCAATATATCTTCATCATATCAGCCGAAGGACGTCCACTGCTGGACATAGGCCTCCCCCAAGAATTTCCACGACGACCGGTTCTGCGCTGTCCGCATCCAACGGCTTCCCGCGACCTTCACCAGGTCATCGGTCCACCGAGTGGGAGGCCTGCCTACACAACGTTTTCGTATATTAATCATATTATATGTTGTTTTAGTTATTCATCATATCAGCTCATCTACGTCCCCACCGAGGGTGTTCGAGCCTACCCTGAATTAGGGCGCTCGGGCCTTAGTCGACCTCGCGGGCCTAGTGCAAGCGGGTCGACTGCACACACAACCTTCGAGTTTCTTCGCAGCCGTGTGCAGGTTTCCTTTTTCTTAACCGTAAGTGCGTCGGATAAACGTAAATATGAAATCGAAATTCGAAATCACATTGGTACGTGGCAGGACGAAACACGACCTCCCGGAGAGGAGGTAGCGGCCCTTGCCATTACGCCACCGAAGCAACCAATATATCTTAATCATATAATATGTTTTTTTAGTTATTAGCAAAGTCAAAAGATACGAGAATCATGTGCCGTTGCTTACCAATCGAGCACTTTATATCTGGCCTGCGCTTCCTAATACCTTCCTTATAAATTACATCTTAATAGCCTTAACTTAATCGTAAAATTTCAGTACCGACAGCGTTAAAGGGATTTACTTAGTTTTGCAAGTTTACCGACTTTACTGCGTTGCGTCCACTTTATTTACTGCAAATGAGAACATAGTACCACAGATTACTAAATAGTTACTTATAGTACGGCCATTATATCGACCAATTATATTGGCGCCAGTGTTACCAGATGCACTGTAATTACAGCGGATTTACTGTATTTTCCTGTTATGAACTGTAATTAATTTTGTGAATTTCATACAAACACTGTAATTTTTTAAATATTATTTTCATACAAACACTGTAAATATTTGATAATTTTGTATAATTTTGTATGGGAACACTGTAATTTTCAAGTTATGCTACTGTATTTTGTGTTTTTGCATCTGGCAACACTGATTGGCACGGCCAGCCGCACGCACGTCTTTGATATAACACTATTAGTATAAGCTGAACTAACATTTCACGAACAACTCGATCAGTCTTTTTTTTTAAAGAATATATTAACGTCTCGGGGTACAAAAGCCCTTTTGAGACAGTCTTCATTTCATTTCATTTTTTACACACCACACACACACACACACACACACATATACACTCATAAATTCACACATACTCAATCACATGCACACATAAATACTTCGCGCGCGTGCTTATTAATACGTAGCCACAGATTACTAAATAGTTACACGTAGAGCAGATATTTGTAAAGTATTGTTGTTTTTAATTATTTTATTTATTGTATCTCTGTGTTGTTTATTAGTTATGGAAGTGCGGATTCTTCTGGCACAAGTATTCTTATACATAAAAGAAGTCTCCTGCAACATGATATATTTTTACAATGAGATACCGCTATAAAGTTTTCTTTTTTTTTAAAATTGGTTTTTTGATTTGCAATGCTAGTGCCGGTAAAAAGGTCTGAACTACTTGAAAGTACTACTAACACAACACTTTTGCGAAACATAATTTATAGCCATTATACGCTAAGATATCGGCCCCGGCGTTTGCGCACTATCTATACGACACTTTGTATATGTGGCAGTCAAATTGTATGATTAGTCATTTTACATACGGTCGGGGAAATTGTGTAATTCGTCCGTATATAAACGGTCAGGCAACATGTAAAATGCTGTACGCCGATTGTAAAAGGAACAAGCGAATGTGTGATTAGTTATTTTACAAATGGGATAGCCAGTTCCCCATTGCGTTGGGGAATCTTGGTAAGCCCCGCTTCCATATTCGGCAACATCGTCACTTACCACCAGGTGAGATGTTGTCAAGGGTTTACCAATTGTGAATAAAAAAAAATGGGCAAGCTATTTGTAATAATTCGTCTGTATGTAAACGGTCAGGCAACATGTAAAATGCTGTACGCAGATTGTAAAATGCCGAGCCAGGCAATTTGTAATAATTCGTCCGTATGTAAACGGTCAGGCAATATTAAAAATTGCTGTACGCAGATTGTAAAATGAACAAGCGAATGTATGATTAGTCATTTTAAAAATTGTAAATTACCGAACCAGGCAAATTGTAATAATTCGTCCATATATAAACGGTCAGGCAAATTGTGAAATTCTTTACGCAGATTGCAAAATGCCGAGCCAGGCAAATTGTCAAAATGCCGTGCGGCAGATTGTAAAAGAGCTCGTGAAGCGAGCGATGTTAGCTTCGGTCAGGTTTGATTTATCCAGTCCCCGCCCTCGCCAATATATAATTTGGCTGACCGTATGTAAAATGACGAATCATACAGTAGGCCTGCGACATATACATCCATATTCCATATCCATACCAATATTATAAATGTGAAAATGTGTTTGTATGTTTATTAGTTTGTTACCTCTTCACGCTATAAGACCTTAACCAATCTTGACTAAATTTGGCATGCATATAGCCTATGTCGGACATAGGGTACTTTTTGTCTCGTGAAAATAGTCCAATACAGTTCCTAAGGGAACTGAAAATACTCTTTATTTTGGTTGATTTCTTTAACATTCCAACGGAGAAACGGATTGTTGTGATTTTTTGCACATATACATAATGTAGATGGTTGAGAGGGTTGGAAATGACATACAGTACTAGTTAGAATAGCCCGAGATAGTTCCTGAGGGATCTGGAGCAAAGCCGCGGGCAAAAGCTAGCACTTAAATAGTTAGTTAAAAATGTGAAAATGTGTTTGTTTGTTGCCTTTTCACGCTTCAACGCCTTGACCAATCTTAATGATATTTGGCATGCAGGTCGCCTGTGTTACGAGGAAGGACATAGGCTACTTTTTATCCCGCGGAAATAGTATGTCCCGATCCAGTTCCTGAGGGAACTAAAAAAATACTCTTTTTTTGGTTAATTTCTTTAACATCGCAATGGAACAATGGATTGTTGTGATTTTTTTCAGATGGTTGAGGCGGTGGGAAATGACATGATTTACTAATAAGCATATTATGACATAGTTCCCGAGGGATCTGGAAAAAAATCATGTCCACCAAGACAGTCATTACAACGATGTCCACGCGGGCGGAGCCGCGGGCAAAAGCTAGTATTAAATATCCCGAAAACTGCTAACAAACCTGTCCGTAACCGAATGTTTACCCTGGATAGGGACCAAAACCACGACCCTCAATCCAGCAGGTAGAAGCCAACCACTGGACCAACTGACAACATAATTAATACATCACCCTACCTTTTATTTTTTTATTCACAGTTGGTAAGCCCTTGGCATCATCTCACCTGATGGTAAGTGACGATGATGCCGAAGATGGAAGCTGGCATACCAAGATTCCCTAATGCAATGGAGAACTGGCTATCTTATCTTTAAGCCGGAACACATCAATGTTGTTAACACTGATGCTTGGCAGCAAAACTTAGATAAGATGGTGGTAACTGGCCAGGCAGGGTTAGAAAATGCCCTACCACCAACCAAACCGAGTCTTACAAGTTGACCCCGCCGGGAATCGCACCCGCGACCTCCTGTTGCGAAGCGAATGGACTGACCATTACACCACGGAGGCGGTGGTTTTTATTATCAACGTGACACCACCTGTCTTGTTGCAAATTTATTACGAGCCCTCCAAACCGCAGAGGAAGAGTTTATAAATCAAAACATCGAAATACCTGTAGATAACAGTATACCCTTAAGTACCACATTATAAATCACTCATCCCTCGCCGTGTAACGTGTCGGCGATTAAAAATAATAACGTTAAAGCGTTAATGAAGGTTTTGCACGGTCATTTGTCTTCTTCTTATTGAGATGGCCCAGAGCCTTAAACGCAGCTAATACGGTACCCACCACGCCAGGGTACCCAAACTAAGGAATATTTGTTGACGTTTGGTGTAGGTAGGCCGATTTAAATTTTAGGTACCAAAAAGTTCGGCTAGCTAGTTTGGCTACGATTAATAAACGAGGGTTTTATAGGTAGTATACCCTGAGAGTGTGCTCAAGAACTTCACGACCTCACTCCCCCAGCTCCATTCCACCTTCGGTCAACGAGACGCAGGAGGAGGTTCCACCCCTTTGTTGTTAATATTCAGCCTATACCACAGATGAAATACTAGTTAATTCGTAATCTATACGCACGAAGCGTTACGCTTCCTCATTTATTATGCGGACAGCGATGGAGTGGAACTCCTTGCCTGCGACTGTGTTTCCCGACTCCTTCAATTTGGGGATCTTCAAGGCGAGAGTGAATAAGCATTATTTGACATTGAGTGTACCTTCCTCGAATACATCGTCACTTACCATTAGGTGAGATATAGTCAAAAGCACTCAAATTTTAATTTAAAAAAATAGATATCGGATTATACGCACTAACGAAGAGCAAAATATGCAGTATCATCATATCAGCTTATATACGTCCCCACCGATGGGCTCGAGCCTATCCTGAATTAGGGCGATCGGGCCTTAGTCGACCACGCGACCCCAGTGCGGGTTGATCGACTTCACACACAACCTGCGAGTTTCTCCGCAGGCGTGTGCAGGTTTCCTTACGATGTTTTTTTATTCACCGTAAGAGCGTCGGATTAACGAAAATGTATATGAAATCTAAATTCGAAATCACATTGGCACGTGGTAGGATTCGAACCACGACCTCCCGGATAGGAAGCGGCGGCCCTAGCCGTTACGCCACCGACACTATTATGCAGTATAAAAATGCAAATATTCATTTATTTATCTCTAAAATATTAGCCATAACAAACATGAATGCTACTTAATGTCCATACTGTCTGTTGTTGCGGGGAAAAGTCAATAACTCTGAGGTGTTAAATAATAAGAGTCTTTTTGTGCCACAAAAATACGTGCGCACGGGTCGACGACGGCACCAGCTGTTTGCAACTCTGCAGCGCCGCCGCCAGTGTTGCCACTCCATTTTTCTAGATAATGTCTAAAAAAGCGCCATAAAAATAATAAAACTAGCTGATTGAGATAAGTGTAGTGATATTGTTATCATTCGTTCGTTACTAATTAGTTATTTGTAAACAAAAAGTAAGTGTGTCGTTTTATGAAACCACGGTAAAAGTGAAACTTTACAGAGGACGAAACGATCATGGCTGCTCTCCCTACGGTACAGAGGACGAAACGATCATACCGTCAGATGAAAGCGACCGTCATGCGACATGCAACACACAAACGAAAAAATTTGAGACGATGTAATAAAAGTTTCACTTTAAAATTTAAAAAAAATTGGCGCTAGTTGTATGGAGAAAAGCGTATACAAAGCGTCGGTGGCTCAACCGGTAACGACTCGGTCCATCTAACCAGAGGTACCGGGACCGGGTTCAAATCTGGACGGCCAATGTACCAATGAGTTTTTCAAAAACTTACGTACATACTTACCGATTGCTTTAACGGTGAAGGAAAAACATCGTGAGGAAACCTGCACACGCCTGCGAAGAAACTCGAAGGTTGTGTGTGTAGTCGACCAACCCGCACTGGGCCCGCGTGGTCGACTAAGGCCTAATCGCCCTGATTCAGGGTAGGCTCGAGCCCCTCGGTGGGGACGTATATGAGCTGTAATAATGATGTATTTTTTTAGCGCTAGACTGCTTCGAAAGTGCACTAATTCTAGCGCCAAACGCGCTAAAACGGCAACACTGGGAGCAAAACTTACTACGGCAATCCCATGTTAAGTTATGTTAGTACTAATATATACTTTGGCAATACATTTGTGGGGTTCGTTGCCGAGATCCAACATATTGACATATTTGTGGATGGATAGCATGCCTATAATAATAAAATTAAAAATATATAAGGTGTAACAAAATTAGATGAAACTATTTTAACTGGTGCTTCTACCCATGAAACTGAACAACTTTCCCCTATTGAACCCTTAGTCAAATCGCAAAAAAAAATTGGCCCTCCCATACTAACTCGATCAGCTGATCAGCCAACTCAGTATGGGAAGTTCAAATTTTTTTTTGAGATTTGACTATGTGTTCCATGGGGAAAGTTTTTCAGTTTCATATTATGTAGAAGCACCAGTTAAAATAGTTTCAGCTAATTTTGTTAGACCTTATATATGTATACATCTTCTTCATCATTACAGCTCATATACGTCCCCACCGAGGGGCTCGAGCCTACCCTGAATCAGGGCGATTAGGCCTTAGTCGACCACGCGGGCCCAGTGCGGGTTGGTCGACTTCGAAGCGTCGGTGGCTCAACCGGTAACGACTCGGTCCATCTAACCAGAGGTATCGGGTTCAAATCTGGACGGCCAATGTACCAATGAGTTTTTCAAAAACTTACGTACATACTTACCGATTGCTTTAACGGTGAAGGAAAACATCGTGAGGAAACCTGCACACGCCTGCGAAGAAACTCGAAGGTTGAGTGTGAAGTCGACCAACCCGCACATCTTCTTAAACAACAATAATTTGTAATTGAAAACGATGCATGTATGAAATAACTTTAGGAATTAATGAAAAATAAAAAATCCGGCTGCATGGAAACTTAACCCCTATTTTTTTGGTCAGTCGGGTAAAAATGTATTCTATGTCACTCAAGGGATAAAACGACTCTAACGTTACCTCGGACTGCAAAATCCATCAGGATGTTTAGGCTACAGAGCGTGTCAAAGAAACAAATAACCTCTTTAATTGTCTTTTTTTTTTGATTTATTTACGTTACAAAATTACATGTTAACAAAACATTATGCAGTATTGTTAAACCTTAATAAGGTTTGTCTCAATACTGTTCTCCAGTCATGCATGCATTAACAAATTATCATTATACAATAAAACACAAAAGTTACCTACAATAACTTAAAAATAAAGGTAAATAAAAGATAAACAAAATGTTATGACGGTAGGCAAGGAAATGTGCACAGAGTTACATCTATACATGTCTATACACACATAGCAGTGATGTCGGCCGGTTACGATCTCATCATCCACCATATTATTATACAGACTGTTGCAAGAAGTTTGACTATTTAAACTATAACTAAAATTAGTTGTAACTTTGATTTGCATAGTTTTTATTAAATTGTTTTTCTAAAAAGTGTATTGTTAGTGTCACTTCACTACATAGTATAAAACAAAGTCGCTTCCCGCTGTCTGTCTGTCCCTATGTATGCTTAGATCTTTAAAACTACGCAACGGATTTTGATACCGTGTTTTTTAATAGATAGAGGGATTTAAGAGGAAGGTTTATATGTATGCGCAGTCTGGTTAAAATTTTCATGTTTTTAGTCTCATTACTAAACTTAAGTGGCAGTAGGCGGGGCACATTGCTCGTAGAACGTTGGCCGTAAAGTTTTTGAGTGGCGACCACGCACCGGAAAGGGTAGTGTAGGCAGGCCTCCCACTCGGTGGACCGATGACCTGGTGAAGGTCGCGGGAAGCCGCTGGATGCGGGCAGCGCAGAACTGGTCGTCGTGGAGATCCTTGGGAGAGGCCTATGTCCAGCAGTGGACGTCCTTCGGCTGATATGATGATGATGATGAGTTACTTTATTTCCGTTAGAATTTTCAGATCCTGTA
Organism: Coleophora flavipennella; assembly: GCA_947284805.1. Lineage (NCBI taxonomy): Eukaryota > Metazoa > Arthropoda > Insecta > Lepidoptera > Coleophoridae > Coleophora > Coleophora flavipennella. Next base: position 13,248,060 of record OX369283.1, read on the forward strand.
AAATTTTCTGCTGTTGACAACCCTGGCCGCGAGTGGTGTCGGGGTGTGAAATGCGTTGTTAGGCAGATTGTGTCCGCCGCCGGTAGATTGCTTTCGAGCGTTATTTATTGCACTGCACGTGAACCCGTGACATTTGGCGGTTCGAGCCGATTCGGGGTGCTAATTGTAGGCGCTTTTATAACCAGTGTTGTTCTTGTATTTTTTTCAGTTGCCGTATTTGGTCAGCGAAATTACCGTATATCGAAGAAAAATCGCAAAAATTGCCGTGTTTCGATATAATTACTACACTCACAAAAGAATAACAACATTTGAAATTGCCGTATTTGTATGAAAACTTCTGCTTTAGACTGCCGTAGCCAGTTAGATTTTGTCCCCGATTGCCGTAGAATACGGCAATTGCCGTAGCAACAACACTGTTTATAACGTTGTAATAAGAATTGATAACTGTTTTCAATAAATAACTGTTTTGTTGTGGACTTTTAAGCTATTGCATAGCTTTTATCGCGCGCTTAGAGGGCGGCGACCGAATCAAGAAATTCCGTTACGAAAATAAAACCTAACACTCCCCACTCCGCCTACCATGTAGCTCGGCCGAGCGTAACGTAACGTTACCGCGTTCTAAAAACTTACAGTGCCATCTATTAGCGATTTGCGGTACTAAAAGGACTTAGTCAATTTTACTGGTGTACTTAACTTTCTTAGTGTTAATTTATTACATAAACATCCCGCGCCCCAAGGACTATATGGTCCTTTAATCAAAAGGAGCACACGAAAACAGTAAAACATCAAAAAATAGTGAATAAATACTGCATAAATAAATAAATATAAAAAATGCTATGCAATAGCTTTACCGCGGCAGTCCCCGAGTGCCACACGTTTTTTCTTTTAAAGTAGGTAGAGTACAACACGTAGGATACTTCTATTTCGCGAAGTTAAGGCGCTAAGATCACTCAATCCGAGCAGGTCGATACGTGTTTCAATAATATCGATCCGTACGTAAGTTCAAATCAATGCGGGCTTCAACGCGGCTGTTACGTTGAAACCGAACGCCCAATTCTCGATTTTTACATGTTTTTATTACTTTTCATCACTTTCAAAATAAGTTTAAAAAAATGTGTTAAATTAAAATTAAAGGTCTTAAGGTCACCGGTTTTTGTGTGTTGGTTTCATTCAATATTAACTTTTTGTTTTTGAGAAATTTTGCAACTAATGCCCAAAAAACAGGGTCTACAGTATTTTTTTTACATCAAAAGTGGTAATATTTTTAAAATTGTATTCAATTATACAGATTTATTATTACTTTAGTATATTATATATTTTTTCCATGGTGATAGATATACACAGTCTTTCAATAATATGAATTGAATATTGTCCTTTGACCCATCTTAAGGCCTTATTCACTATCTCTATATAACTTGTGACGTATAACTGTATAACGTATACAGGGTGTAACAAAATTGGTGTAGGACCCGTTAACCGCGGCTTCTACTCATCATACTGAACAACTTTCCCCAAGGAACCCATAGACAAATCGCAAAAAAATAATTTCTACGTTCCATACGAAAATGCACAAAATTGGTCAATTAGCTAATCATTTTGTATGAAGAGTTCACAATTTGTTGCGATTACAGCAAACTTGTAGAAAAAAAATTGTTCAGTTTGATAAGTAGAAGCCCCGGTTAACGGGACCTACACCAATTTTAATCACATCCTGTATACACATACGCTATATACGTCACAGGACCACTGTTATTGTTATAGGTACCTAGTATTTACATGATTCGTTTACAGGGTGTAGCTAACTAGGTGCTAACGGGATCCTATATTACTGTTATCTTTGAACCCTAACAGGCAGAAGGCACACTGAAACTAACCAAATAAAAAAAAAATACAAAATTTAGAAACAAATATTTTTAACTTTTTTGTTTTTAGACAGAAAACAAAAAAAAGTTAAAAACTAGTTTCTTAACTTAACATAAAATCGGCAATATATACGTCATTAGCGTCATACCTACTTGGTGAAATTATATTGCAAATTCTATAAAGCAACAGTTAATAAAAACAGGCCGAGTGTGAGTCGTAGTCACGTTAAGGATCCCGAACTAATTGAAAGATTTTTACCGTCGGTCTCGTTGATGTCTTTTAGGTATATGCTTGTATGGATCCCAAAATGTTTTTTTTTTTCGATAAATATAGGAACATAAATATATTTTGTGGTGTACTGACCCCTCGTCGATGCGAGAGTCCTAATCCCACTTTGCTGGTTCATAGTGTTATATTCTACCAGAAGGTGACCAACGGGACCCTATTACCAAAGTATACATATTAGTACTAACATACAGCATGGACACTCCCTGCCGCTCTCTAGATTCCGAACTCACCCCCTCATCATCCAGATTGATACAGATTTGTTATAGTTTGGTTCTCGAACGTACAGGATTTCGCCGTCATTTTGATTATCCCGTCATTTGTTTTTAGAAATGTCATTTCACGATCGTTGTATGCAGTGTCCGGGGTGTGCTATTACGAAGCCTCCGCTGTCTGTCAGCAGGCTGTATATTTCATGAACCGTGATAGGAAGACAGCATTTTTTATTGTGTATTTCTATTGCCGCTATAACAACAAACAATAAAAAGTAAAAATCCCCCCCCCCCCCACACACACAGGAAACGTGACGAAGAAACCAGCTATAGTGACATCTAGTACGATGGTACGGTACCCTTTTTCTGCGATTCTGACTAGCATCTTGGCTGGTATTTTACTTCCATACACGTCCCTACAAACATTAATTCATTATTATGTAATTTTATGTGAGTATCACGTTCATCATATCATCATAGCAGCTCATACACGTCCCCACCGAGGGGCTCGAACCTACCCTGAATCAGCCTTGGTCGACTTCACAGACAACCTTCGAGTTTCTTCGCAGGCGTGTGCAGGTTTCCTCATGATGTTTCCTTCACCGTTAAAGCAATCGGTAAGTATATGTACATATAAGTTTTGAAGAACTCATTGGTACACGGGAAATAGTACTGACATGAATCGAGCCTTTATTGCTCAAAAAAAATGTATTCGCGCTATGTATGGAATCCCACCCTTCGTATCTTGTAGATCACTCTTCAATAGACTTGGTGTTTTGCCGCTACCCTTGCTCTACATTTATGAAATTTGTATATTTGTACGGACAAATAGCGGACTATTTAAAAGAGCATGTGATGGAAGTATCAGATCCCGCAGGGACCCAGAAAAGCTAGTGTTTCAAGAAATTCCCAGGTCATTTGTATATGATAAAAGTTGCCTGACGATGTGTATTCGCATGTATAACAAAATACCACATGAAATTAAGGATCTAAACAATAAACAATTCAATATCAAATTACATAAGTGGCTGAATGACACAGACTGTTATAATATTAAAGACTTTTTAAATTTGTAGATTACTTTAGTTTAAGATTGACATTATTTTGTATGTTTGTGACTAAGATTAAAATATTTTGCATGCTATTTTAAATACTAGCTAAACATGAGTTCTTTATACATACTTTAAGATCTTTATATACCATGTTTAAGGCAAATAAATTATTATGAATTATGAACTGGCCGTCCAGATTTGAACCCGGAACGTCTGGTTAGAAGGACCGAGTCGTCACCGGTTGAGCCACTGACGCTTTCGCTTTTTTGACGAGTATCACGTTACCTTAGTTTCAAGGAGCAGGAGCCGATCCTCAGAGCCGCCTCAAGGACAGTCACCGCGGCCTGATACTGCCCCGCAGCCAACAACTCTTGCCCCACCACCTGCAACAACACACGTTCTTGTTAACAACCCGTACAAGTTTTGGTGCGTTTGTGTGTGTGTTGTGTGTGTGTGTTGTGTGTGTGTGTGCGTGTGTGTATGTCACCAGGATATTGTGAAAACCGCGATATTGCAATCTCACTAGTTAGATTATGATATAACGGTAAATTGTGAATCGGTTCACCCTATTCTTGTACCTCTGAATAAAACCGATGACTTCTTCTGCCGCGAAGCATTCTCCTACCCAGGGTTGACTGTTAAATCAAATCAATCAAACCTGACCGAACCTAACATCGCTCGCTTCGAGCGCTCATTTATTTAGTGTTTTTCACTTCGCTTAGTGTTATTGTAATGTAACTAGTGAGATTACAATGTCACTAGTGAAATTGTTAACAATATGTTACAGTTCACAATTTTTTGACAGTTCACAATCTCGCGAAATAAATCCTGTTAGATTATAATTTATAATCTAACGGAGTTTACAATATTACGGTGAATTATACATCTAAATATATAAACATCAATGCCACTTTTCGTTGTAATTTTATAACTCAAGAACTGCTGGACCGATTTCGCTAATTCTTTTTTCGTCCAGTTCGTTATTGTCAGGAGAAAGTTCTTATGTAGGGTAGGGTAGGGTAGGGTAGGGTATGGCAGTGTAATGTAGTGTAAGGCGGAGCGTAGTTCGCCGGGACAGCTAGTATTAAGATAAACATCTTCCAGTGCGGCGGTGAACAGTTTCGGAAATATAACGTCTCCCTGTCTCCCCCCTCGCTGCAGCTGGATAGGTTTCGAGTTCTGGTCCTGGATGCGAACCGACATGGTGGCGTTTTCATACAGACACTTCAATACCTCGTTTTGTCGATAGTCAATTAGACACCGCTGGAGAGACTGTAGCACAGCCCAGGTTTCGATCGAATCAAAGATTTTTTAACCGCCTCCGTAGCTCAGAGGCAAAGTTCACTGGCTTTACACAGGAGGTCGCGGGTTCGATTCCCGGCGGGGTCAATTGTAAGACTCGGTTTGGTTGGTGGTAGGGCATTTTCTAAGCCCGCCTGGATAGCTACCACCATCTTATCTAAGGCTTGCCGCCAAATATCAATGTTGATATCATTGGTGTGTTCCGGCATGAAGATAAGATAGCCAGTTCCCCATTGCGTTGGGGAATCTTGGTAAGCCCGCTTCCATCTTCGGCAACATCGTCACTTACCACCAGGTGAGATGTTGTCAAGGGTTTACCAATTGTGAATAAAAAAAATAAAATAAAAAAAGACTTTGTCATAGTCCACAAACGCCAAGCATCAAGGCTGATTGTACTCTTCAGTCTTCTGTATAATCTGCCACAGGGTATGTATGTGGTCTATGGCGATAAAGTCTCTTCGAAAGTGGCTTGTTCAGGAGGCTGGAAGTCGTCAAACCTGCGTGCTAGAGTTTCGGAAACAGCTTGTAAACATGGCTCAGAAATGAGATCGGTCTGTAATTTTTCAGCAGGGTGTTTTTGCCAGGGCGTTGTAGAAAAATAATTCTACAAAAGTTTAGAATAAGTGAGTATATTTTTACGTGAAGACTATGTCGACGTTCTAAGATATAAGATTTGGTGTTGCGATGATGGGACTTCGGGTAGTGTTAATAAAATATTACGTCTCCGTGGTAGCTCGTATAATGACAATAAAATGTAATAAATATGCTCTTATATACTACGGCTTAATCAATATGTCTCGTAGGGTGAGATGAGTCATGTACACACTACAATCATGAAGGAATCGTTTTTGATAATAGGCAACATGCAATATTTTTATTTTTGCTTTCATTTTAAAGAACTCCATGCAGAATAAACCAGGAGTATATTAAAAAAATAAAAAAAACTTGTTTTTTTTTAATTTTAAAAGCGGTTTTAAAGTAACCGTTTAAATTTGCGCGCGCAAACGGAAGTATAGTTCCGATGACGTCACTCCTGTCTGTCACTCAGACCAAAGAGAATATAATACATTGTAATTTATTGTAATTGTAATGTATTATATTCTCTTTGGTCTGAGTGACAGACAGGAGTGACGTCATCGGAACTATACGTCCGTTTGCGCGCGCAAATTTAAACGGTTACTTTAAAACCGCATTTAAAATTAAAAAAAACAAGTTTTTTTATTTTTTTAATATACTCCTGGTTTATTTTGCATGGAGTTCTTTAAAATGAAAGCAAAAATAAAAATATTGCATGTTGCCTATTGAGTCAGCGATGAAAGTAATAAACGTGTTTTAGAGGTGGTCACCAGCATGGCCATGGTTGGACTTAAACTGGATTTAAAATAATTACCGACTAAACATTCGACGATCAAGTACTATGTAAGTTACTGTTTATGTGCATTTTACGGTTATGTGTATATGTTTCTCAGAATAAATTAAAATTATCACTCACTGATATATCGAAATACTTAATACTTGCTGTGTTTAATGGAACTTAAGTAATAACAAAGTATGTATTTTATGAGGGCCAGTGTTGATATTGTGAATATTTTGGGCAGGATTTCGCCTATATCGCAGAAGTAATAACATTGCTCTTAAAGGACACCCACGGAGTTACCTTGGAGGCTTGCTGTGCCTACATTATATGCTTTTTTTTGGTGCGTGTTGAAAAGAATCTGCATTAAAAATATACTTTTTTTATAAACAGGAAACTATCCAAGATTTGTAAGTACAAAAGGTAGGTAATATTTAACCACGGATTAAAAATATATTAACAACTAGCTGTCCCGGCGAACTTCGTTCCACCTTACACTACACTACACTACCCTATACTTTCCTACCAACTACACTACTCTACCCTACACTACACTACCCTACCCTACACTACCCTACCCTACCCTACATACACTACACTACACTACCCTACCCTACACTACCCTACACTACACTACACTACCCTACCCTACACTACCCTACCCTACACTACCCTACACTACACTACACTACCCTACACTACACTACACTACCCTACCCTACACTACCCTACCCTACACTACCCTACACTACACTACACTACCCTACACTACACTACACTACCCTACCCTACACTACCCTACCCTACACTACCCTACCCTACCCTACATACACTACACTACACTACCCTACCCTACACTACCCTACACTACACTACACTACCCTACACTACACTACACTACCCTACACTACACTACCCTACCCTACACTACCCTACACTACACTACCCTAACTACACCTACACTACACTACACTACCCTAAAACCAATTATTTTTTGACGGATATTTTATTTTATGATTTTTTTTTATCTAATTCCGAGCTGTTTTATATTTATTCACCTTTTAAACCTTCTCTGGACTTCCACAAATAATTCAATACCAAATCAGCCAAAAATTAGCCAAATCGGTCCAGCCGTTCTCGAGTTTTAGCGAGACTAACTAACAGCAATTCATTTTTATATATAGATAATAATATTGTGATTATGCCAAGGGCTTATGACCTGATGAAGGTCGTGGGAAACCGCTGGATGCGGGCAGCGCAGAACCTGTCGTCGTGGAAATACTTGGGTGAGACCTATGTACAGCGAAAGCATATATATATTAGTACTAACATACAGTATGGACACTCCCTGCCGCTCTCTAGATTGCGACCTCACTACCTCGTCACCCAGATTGATACAGATGGTTACAGTTTGGTTGTCGAACGTATAGGATTTCGCCGACATTTTGTTTGTTCCGTCATTCTTTTTTTGAAATGTCATTTCTGACCCGTCGTATGAAGTGTTCAGGGTGTGGTCCAGCAGTGGCCGTCCTTCGGCTGATATGATGATGATGAAAATGCCAAGAGCTTGTCAATTCTGAATTAAAAAAAGTTCAAGGACAAATCAAATCACACAAGGTCATCTGGCCCCAAACTAGGATTATTTATTTATTTATTTATTTATTTAATAGGAAGACTTACAGCTAATGTAACATTATAAAAATCAAACCAAAAAACAGAAAGCCAATCAAAAGTCCTCACTAATAGAAACATAAGATGAAAACCAGAAACCTGTGATAGGTAAACCAGAGACCGGTATACATACTAGATACGTTTGAATACATACATATAGATATTTGACACCCAGTCACAGAGCAAACAAACCTTTTCGTCACACGAATTTTTGCCAATTATCAAACCGACGACCTTCGGCTCAGCAGACAGCAGCACTGCCACTGGGCCAACGGGTCAGTCTGCACTACTTTGGAATTTGGATGTCATAAAATGTATTAGTTTCGTGTCTTAGCTTATTTACTTTTCTTACTTATTTTGTTTATTTAATATACGTTGGCATTGATAAGTACTAAACTGTCTAATTAATATGCATTTAATATGCTTTATGGCACTGCTTACTTATTTTAGGCATATTGTGTACTTAGGTTTATGTATAGGAAAGCGATAGGTAGGCATCTATAGTCATCTATGACAAATAAATAATAATAAATAAATATTCTGGGACAAATCACACATGGCCCCAAAGTAGGATTCCCTGTGTTATGGGAACCATCAGGGACTGATATACATACTTATATACTTACGTTTAAAATACTTATATATTATATAGATAGGTATTAAACACCCAGACACAGAGCAAACAAATCTGCCCATCACACAAATGTTTGCCCTGGGTGGGGATCGAACCCACAACTTTTGGATCATTAGTCAAGAGCACTACCACTGAGCCACCGAGTCAGTCAAAACTCAAATGTCATCTGCAGGGGTAGTTTTAAAGTCTGCAATTCCGTTCTAAAACTACTGGTGATTAAAATTTTACAACTATAATTTCAATTAACAATTTAACAACCAATTTAATAAATAATTGAAAACGCTAACACCGACTTCCATAGCAACAACTTAGTACATTTTTGCATTATTATGTTTGTTTTGTTAATTTTATAATAAGTTACTAAACCGATTTTGATAAAATCTATATGGGACAATACGGGAAGCACTAGCTTTCAAATAAAAAAAGAATCATAAAAATCGGTTCTCCCAGTCAAAAGTTCCGAAGTAACATACATAAAAAAAACATACAGTCGATTAGAGAACCTCCTCCTTTTTGGAAATCGGTTGAAAAAACACCCGACTGCTCAAAATGTTTCCGACCTATGCACACCTTGCACTCCAAAATCCATTAAGCCGTATAGACTATAGGCCCATCGGCCAAAGAAACCGACATACATACATACAAACACCCTAAAAAACATTGGCCTCCATTTTGGGAAGTCGGGTAAAAATATTATAAGACAAAAAAGGAGTGTACAGTTTTCAGGACTTATGTATGTTATGTGTGTTTTTTTATTCCACGATGGATTTCAGAGTGCGAGGTATCGTTAGATTGGGTTCGTAATGACATAAGATACATTTTACCCGACTTGCCAAAAACGAGGGGTACTTAATGGGTTTTTTTTATGCAGTCGGGTTTTTGTTAAATTTTGAATTCAAAGTTTTTGTTTTTTATTTGAGTGCGTATGACTGCAACTCACCTGATGGTAAGTGATATTGCAGTCGAGGATGGTACACGCAATCTCAAATAATGCCTATTCACTCTTGCCTTGAAGTTATTTTGTTTGATCTTACCTACGCTACGGCTGTAAACAACACTGTATATGGACACTGGACAGGTTTTCAAATTAGCCCCCGACACAAACAGATTAAAGTTCCTAATAAGTGTGCTGTAGGTCGGTTGAAAGATTTATTTTTTTCAACAAAACTGCAGGTCATTTTGTGGCGGGACCGTCAAGCCAGTCCCTCCAAACTAATTTTTAAATAATTATACACTGCGCACTGCGCATGACCGAGCAGGCGGGTACAGTCGGCAGAATAAATCTCTACAAAGGACACAGGTATAACTTATTAAATGACTAGCTTTTTCCCTCGGCTCTGCCCGCGTGGACATCGTTTTTATGACTGTCTTTAAGGGTGATTAGTAAATTATGTCGTTTTCCACCTACTCAACCATCTCTGTGCAAAAAATCACAACAATCGAGTATTTTTTTAGTTCCCCCAGGAACTGCATCAGATTATGCTATTTTCCCGGGATAAAAAGTACCTATGTCCTTCCCCGTGACACAGGCTACCTGCATGCCAAATTTCATAAATATTGGTCAAGGCATTGAAGCGTGGAAAGGTGACAAACAAACAAACAAACACATTTTCACATTTATAATATTGGTAAAGATATAAGTTTCAGATAATTGGAAATGCTAAACGCGTTTAAAAAACTGACTACCATCGCAACAATGTTGCATTATTATTTTTGGTTTTTGTTAATCCTCTAAAAAAGTACTTCACCAATTTTGATTAAATTTATATAGGACCAAGGCAGCAAGCATACCCTATCAAAGAAAAAAATAATCATGCAAATCGGTTCATAATCTGCGAAGATATCGCGTAACAAACATACAATCAAATTAAGAACCTCCTCCTTTTTGGAAGTTGGTTAAAAATTATATATATAACAATGTACGTAGCGATTTTACTTTATTGAGAAAAAAAACAGCAAGTGCGAGTCAGAACAGCACACATAGGGTTCGGTATCATCATACTAGATGGCGCTAGTATCTTCGTTAAAAAAAACACGTTTTTTGTATGGAGACCCTCTTATTTTTTTTCACTTTTCCTAATTACAAGCTCCAAAGCCTTGAGCATCGCCGCAAAGTCGCCTGTCTATCGGTATTCTATCGAATTCATTTCGGAGAGTGCGCTCAAGAACTACACGACCTCATTCCCCCGGCACCATTCCACCGTCGGTCAACGAGACGCAGGGAGGGGTTGCACCCCTTTGTTGTTGATGTTCCACCTTTTCGCACGAATCGTTACGCTTCTTCATTTATTATGCGTACAGCGCAGGAGTGGAACTCCTTGCCTGCGTCAGTGTTTCCCGATTCCTATAATTTGGGGATCTTCAAGGCAAGAGTGAATAGGCATTATTTGAGTTTGCGTGTACTGCATCATCACTTACCATCAGGTGAGTTGCAGTCGAACGCACTCAAATTTTTAATAAAAAAAATAAATAATTATTATTATTAGTATTTGTTGTTATAGCGGCAACAGAAATACATCATCTGTGAAAATTTCAACTGTGTAGCTATCACGGTTCATGAAATACAGCCCGATGACAGACAGACGGACAGACAACGAAGCCTTAGTAATGCGCCACCGGCGTAGGTACTAGCCCACACTAGCCTGTAGTCAGCGTGGCAAACTTGCGGAGTTTGCCAGGCTGTGCCCCGCCGCCCGCCGCCCCGCAAGTCCCTTCCGTTGCTCTACTATATTGTATAATACTGTGTAACTACTATAACAGGGGATCAGACTGCTAGTCATTTGAGTAACTTTTTATGATCTGTCGAAAACAAAATTTTGTTCTAAAAATGTTTAAAATACCAACAAGTGACGTTATAGATTTTAAGCGTCATTGACGAACTTATTTTGAGAATTTGATCAATTAAAAATTGAAGACGTGATGGTAAAACAAAACAAGTAAGGTTTTTTGAAACTTCAAGAGGAGAGCAATTTAGGAAATCATATTTCAGATTTTATTTTTGATGCAGTCCGATCCTCCTATTATATCTACATACCGTTAAATATGTGTTGCTCCATCAAATCTTCTGGTATCATAGTCGACATACGGTTCTTATATTGACGAACTGTACTAATGACAAAATGTGAAATCAATCATTATATTTAGAAACTATAAAATCTTTAATACTTACAGAGCTAATAATTATAGGTCTTAAACAATAAAGCTGGCTCCAACCAAGTTAATATTTCAAGAGACCTTGATTGGAACTTTCAAGAACAAATGCCAGACTAATTCTTATTTGGTCCAAGAATTTATTTCATTGCGCTTTGTGGCACTGCTTACTTATTTTTAATACTACTGGAGGAATTGACGACCTTTTTATAACTTAATTTTTTTTCGATTTATCAGTATTTTTAGGGTTCCGTAGTACAACAAGGAACCCTTATAGTTTCGTCATGTCTGTCTGTCCGTCTGTCTGTCTGCGGCCTAGCTCCTAGACTATTAGTAGTTAAGAGCTGAAATTTGGCAAAGATCTGTCCCGGCGAACTTCGTTTCACCTTACACTACACTTCACTACCCTAACCTACACTACATTACCCTACCCTACCCTACACTACCCTACCCTACATACACTACACTTCCCAACCCTACCCTACACTACTCTACTATACCCTACATTTCCCTACACTACCCTACACTACACCTACACTACACTACCCTACCCTAAAACCAATTATTTTTTGACTGATATTTTATTTTTTGTTTTTTTTTATTACATCCGAGCATTTTCATATTTATTCACCTTTTAAACCTTCTCTGGACTTCCACAAATAAATCAATACCAAAATTAGCCAAATCGGTCCAGCCGTTCTCGAGTTTTAGCGAGACTAACGAACAGCAATTCATTTTTATTATATAGATAGATAACGCGGAGAGAACTGTAAAAAAAATTTTGGTAAAAAAACTTTTTAACAGTACCTCCCCTACAAGTAGGAAAGTGGGGATGATTTTTTTTGTCGTCAAACCCAGTCGTGTGGGGTAGGTATCGTTGGTTAGAGCTTAAAAAATAGTTGTGTTTTCTAAGACCATTTTATTATTTAGGGTTCGGTTTTCGAAAAAATAGACTTGAAAGTGCTCAAATTTTGTTGGAGTCGAGTGTCCCTAACCCCTAATAACTGAACCGCTGTATTTGTAAATTAGATATGGACGCGATAATGGCTACTACGGAACCCCATATTGCGCGTGGCCCGACACGCACTTGGCCGGTTTTTCATAAAGTCTTTGAAACGAAGTAGAGATCAGCTACTACACATTTCAATAACTCTTTTAAGAACGCCGTCCTTGGCCGCCGTCCATACAAATCTTTATCTTAAATAATTTGAAATCAAGAAGTTGTTTTATAAAAAGATCCGTTTATTTACGATCGGATTAGAACAAATCTATGTCCGTACATCCCTGTCTTTTTCAAAAAACTTATATATGCTGAGATATAACGGTATAAAGGTTAATAGAAAAATCAGAAACTTAAATACACTAGTCGAGTATCCATACATCCTAATTCTTCTGTTTAATAAAAGCTTAGTATTTTTATGAGTGTAAATAGTTTTGGGACGAACTAGAGAATGTTTTCCGCCGCCATTTTGTAGTAGCTTTGCGGCCATCTTGTGTCCGCCCTGCCGATCAACTGTCGCGCAGATTGTATGTAAATCCGGGGGTCGGTCGGTCGTATTTATGGCTCTTTGATCACTACTCCTATGGGTGATGAGAAAGAATGCCGCTATAGGAGTAACTGCTGTGATGATATTTATATACGAATGGACTTAAATTTTGTACCAAAGTAGGTACCTATTAGACTCTATATAATATCAAACGTGCTAATGCAAAAATAGCTTGTAAGTGGAATCGTAAAAAGAAGTCGACGTTATTATACAATCTGGGAGTCAGCTGAGTCGGGGTGGGCCTAGTTAGGGGGAAGAGGGGGGGGGGACAATGAACGCTCCTCTTTTATTGGCAACTTTTTTTTTGCCTACCGGTTTAATTCCATTCCACGTTTTATACAACGACTATATGACACACTATTAGTCTGAGAGGATTATGAACCTACGGCAAAAATCAGACTTTTGATACAAACGGCGATAGCAAATTTCACCTCTTTTTAACCGATTTGGACCAACGTTTGATAGGTTGTCAGTCAAAACAAAAGCTAGTTGAAGTTAATGATAAAAAATAAACAAGTACACGCGGGCCCAGTGCGGGTTGGTCGACTTCACACACAACCTGCGAGTTTCTTCGCAGGCTTGTGCAGGTTTCCTCACGATGTTTTCCTTCACCGTAAGAGCGTCGGATAAACGTACATATGAAATCTAAATTCGAAATCACATTGGTACGTGGCAGGTTCGAACCACGACCTCCCGGACAGGAGGCGGCGGCCCTAGCCATTACGCCACCGACGCTCTAGGATTTCTTAGTTTGGGAATAATAGTTGACCAACAAGATGTAAAGTTGGTTTTGTAAAAAGTTCGAAGATTTTCCATACCTCTATTATCAACTTCAAAATATTTTTCCGTACCCAAAGAGTAAAAACGGGACCCTATTACTAAGAGTTCGCTGTCAGTCCGTGCCGCTATTAACAACAAATACTAAAAATTAGAAAAAGTGAAAGTCTCCATACAAAAAACGTGCTTTTTTTTAAACGTGAAGAAACTAGCGCCATTTAGTATGATGGTACGGAACCCTACGTGTGCGGTTCCGACTCGCACTTGGCCGGTTTTTTTGTTCTGACTGACAATGTTTAAAAACATGGTAAAAATTAGCTAACTTTTATAATGAGGTGAAAATCGCTATCACCGTTTGTATGAAAAGTTGTAGGTTCACAATAATAAATCTTAATAATATTCTAGAATAAAATATCTAGTAAATGTGGACAAGTTTATATTGAAACATTTAAAATAGTTTTGTCATTGGACACTCTCTGCCGCTCTGTAGATTGCGACCTCATCCCCTCGTCACCCAGATTAAAACAGATTGGTTATAGTTTGGTTCTCGAACGTATAGTATTTCACCGTGATTTTGTTTGCTGCGTCAATTGTTTTTAGAAATGTCATTTTACGACCGTTGTATGCAGTGTTTGGGGTGTGACTGCATATAAATAAATTACTGCGTTTGCAACATAAGTTGCCTTCTTTTTCTTCTTATCGTGTGGCACAATGAAGTTCAATTAACCGTGCTATTAACGTCGCCTACTTACTTAAATATACCTTTAACATTTTATATCTTGTATAAGGTTTACTGCAAAAGTGACATTATAGTGGACAACACAACTAATAGGTACAGTTCGCTCACGTTTTCCAGTTGCCTACAAACAAAGCAGCTACAGTTTCTCCCACAATTTATTTCCCAGCCCCACGACATGGCCCCATTGTTTGGCCGGTTAAATGCGCCGAAAAATGTTCAGATGTCGTCTGAACGCGGTTTGACTTGGAATGTATGCAAAAGGCTCTCTGTATGGATCCCTTAATGCGATTCTGCGGCTGAATGCATTTCTGTCAGTGGCGTAGCTACCGGAGGGCTAGACAGGGCAGTACCCCGGGGCTTCCAAGTTCAGGGGGCCCCTCGGACTCTGACTTACAAACTGTTAATTGAATTAGTGAAAATTTATCCCCATTTTATCCTAAATTCTCAAACTTAACCCATGTTTTGAATTTTTGCAATTAATTATCCATTTATTCATTCCTAAAAATTATTCTGGAGTACGTCGAATTCGGAACACGGCGAATACGGAACAAACAATTTAAAATAGTTTAGTCGGGGCCCTACTTTATTTCTTGCCCCAGGGCCTTTGGTTACCTAGCTACGCCACTGATTTCTGTGTAGTCTTTTTGCGACCCATCTCGTGTCGTCTCGTCTACATAGTTGTTTAAGTTGTCTATCAGGGAATTTGTAATGTTACTATGTGGGTAGAACGAAATATTCAGCCGCGCGGATGACGACGACGCAAATAGCAGGCGGGTAGGGTAATACTAGTTGAGCGAATGTGTGGTCATGGAACATGATAGAGGATGTATAAAGGCCTTAAGATGGGTCAAATGACAATATTCAATTCAAATTATTGAAAGACTGTGTAAAGCTATCACTATGGAAAAAATATATAATATACTTAAAGTAATAAAAATCGATTTAATTGAATACAATATTTAAAATATTACAACTTTTGATATAGAAAAAATATAATGTAGACCCTGTTTTTGGCATTAATTGCAAAAATTCTCAAAAAAAAATTGTTAATGTTGAATGAAACCAACACACAAAAATCGGTTACTTTAACACCTTTCATCTTAATTGAAAACATTTTTTTTTAATTTTTGAA
The DNA here is from genome assembly GCA_947284805.1 of Coleophora flavipennella. Lineage (NCBI taxonomy): Eukaryota > Metazoa > Arthropoda > Insecta > Lepidoptera > Coleophoridae > Coleophora > Coleophora flavipennella. The sequence continues at coordinate 13,263,778 of OX369283.1, forward strand.
AGTGAAGAAAAGTAATAAAATAAGTAAAAATCGAGCATTGGGCGTTCGGTTTCAACGTAACAGCCGCGTTGAAGGCTGAATTGATTTGAACTTAAAATGAATAGACTTACATTCGTTATCATTTTAACAAGTATCAACTGCTTGGATTGAGGTATCTTAAAGCCTTAAACAAAAATTAAAGAAAGGAAAACATTTAAACTATGGTTAGCAATTATTGTTTTAAAACGATAGATATGAGTTTACATAGTAATTTATTTGGCCGCTAAAACACGACAGATATGGATTTTTATACAGCTTTTGCCGGCCTCTGCTCGCATGTATTTGGCCAGTATAGCAATTGCGATTTATCTCGAAGAACGTTGGAAAAATAATGCTCAAATTTCCAAGCAATGTCGAATAATGTACTATTATTGCATGCCAAAAAACAATACAATACTTGCGAATAGTTTTTTGGCGTGCAATAAAGTACATTTACTGACTAAGTATTTTTTTTAATAATATTTCCCATACAAAAGATATCAACGAGTCCTACAAAGTCATTCGAATACCTAGTACCGTGTACATCGTTGACCACTCATAACGTCCCCACTGTTGGGACACGGGTTACTTCCCAAACTAGGGAAGGTTAGGCCATACTCCACACACGGGGACCAAGTCCGGGTTGGTGGAGGTTGAAGGGCTAGTGGCGAACCTACTGTCATAAGTTTTTCAAGCCGCCTATATTGAACTGACACGGCATCTAGTTATAGCAACCGGCACCTGACGATAAACGCACATAATCTTTTTATCAAGATTCGCGTTTTTTGTGTGGCACATCATGTTGCCTTTTTTATTGAAATAAACAGTTTAATTATTTTTATTTTTTTTACCTGTTGGAATATCAACAAAAATAAATGTGTCTCTCTCTAACTAAAGGTAGAGAGATATTTCCTTGTCACACATGTATGTATTAGTTGAACACTCGAGCCCTTTTTTTCTTATCTTTCTCTAAAGAAGATCTCGGTCCTGTACTTGCTATCGAGACGTTGAGTTGAGAAGACATGCATACACACCATCCTTACTTAATATTATAAATGTGAAAATGTGTTTGTTTGTTACCTTTTCACGCTTCAACGCCTTGACCAATCTTTATGAAATTTGGCATGCAGGTAGCCTGTGTCATGGGGAGGGACATAGGCTACTTTATATCCCGGGAAAAAGGCATAATCTGATGCAGTAAGGTTTAGTAATAGGGTCCTGTTACCTGGTACGGAATCCTCATAAATAGAGTTCAACCCTCGAAAAGTCATAGAAACCTTGTCCACGCGGGTGAAGCCGCGGGAAACAGCTAATAAACGCGAAAGTTTGTTACAATGTATGGATGTATGTTTGTTACTCTTTCACGCAAAAACTACTGAACAGATCTGGCTAAAATTTGGTAGGTAGACAGATTAGGACCCGGATTAACACATAGGCTACTTTTTTCCACGCTCGCGAGCCACTTGCGGCTTCCGCACTGTGCACCCTCGAAAAGTCATAGAAACGTTGTCCACGCGGGTAAAGCCGCGTGAATCAGCTAGTAATCTTCATCAACAAGTTATAATACCATCGTAATGTTTCACTGATACATTTCGCATCCCGTCTCGTTACAATCTGTGCATCTCATTTTTTTCTCTCGTTTTTGTCCGGAATCGACATAAAACGGGAAACCCAGCCCCGTAAGTCTTTAAAGACCTCCATTATTTTTGTTTAAAACAACATATTGTTTTCGGTTTTATTTTTGCTTAAGTGAGTGACAACGCACAGATCCAGTCTTAATGGCAGAGCCGACATTTCAGGCCGAACGACGTTTGCTATTGAACGACAGTAAAATAAGATAAAAAGTTAATAAATAAATAACGTTATGTGCGTTTTTGGTTTACAAAGGTTTCTGAGGAAAATGCATGCAAGGGTCAGATCAAGTGTTACTTTTGAAGTAAAACTTCTTTACGCAACGCTTGACTTGGGGAGTAAGCTGGTGGATGCGTGACGAAAGCGTTACGGAAGTGTGTTCGGGCGAGGCGAACGGAAGTTGAGAGGGATGTAATAATTAGTGAAGATAGAAATAGAGATGCTATTTATTATTGTTTACCAACAAATCGGTTGTCAAAACAATCAAAACAAACATATAAGATAAAAAAGATTTGATCATTTCAGAGGATAATAAAACTCTTTTAATAAACTGTCTATACCTATACATGATAAAAAAGATTAGATTATTTTCTGAAGACTAAGTATTTACTTTCATACATATAGAAAGAAATTTTACTACAGTCGTGTGGTCTAAAGCACACTCGTATTTTTCGCTCGCTTCGCCCGCGTAGAAATCGTTTTCATGACTGTCTTTAAAGGTTAGTGGTGCACGAGCCGCAAGCGGCTCGCAAGCGAGGACATGAGTTTTGACCAGCAGCGTCCAGATCCTTCAAGAACTATATCAGGCTATTCTGATTAGCAGTACATGTCACTTCCCACCCTCGCAACAAATTCTATACAAAAAACACTTCTATCCGTTGCTCTGTTGCGATGCCAACGTGCGCGAAGGTGAGAATAAGTTTTCTCCATATCCCCCGGGAACTATGTCAGGATATGCTAATTAGTAAATTATAAAATTTCTCACCCCCTTAATCATCGTTGTGCATAAAAAAACACAACAATCCATTGTTCCATTGCAATGTTAAAGAAATTAACCAAAAAAGAGCATTTTTAGTTCCCTCAGACACTGCATCGGACTATATGCTATTTTTACGGAATAAAAAGTTCCCTATGTCCTTTTCAGTAAGGCTACTTGCATGCCAAATTTCATCAAGCTTGGTCGAGTGTTGAAGCGTGAAAAGGTAACCAAAACACATTTTCATATTATTAATATTGCTATCGTCGTCGGTGGTGCAACGGTTACGGCTACCTCCTGTCCGGGAGGCCGTGGTTCAAATCCTGCCACGTACCAGTGTGTTTTCGAATTTGATTTCATATGTACGTTCATCCGACGCTCTTACGGTGAAGGAAAACATCGTAAGGAAACCGGCACAGGCCTGCGAAGAAACTCGAAGGTTGTGTGTGAAGTCGACCAACCCGCACAGGGCCCGCGTGGTCGACTAAGGCCCTATCGCCCTAATTCAGTGTAGGCTAGAGCCCCTCGGCGGGGACGTATATGTGTCGATAAGAAGAAGAAGAATATTACTAAGGATAGCAATACCAATAGAGCGTCGGTGGCGTAAAAGCTAGTGCCGCTACCTCCTGTCCGTGAGGTCGTAGTTCGAATCCTGCCACGTACAAATATGTTTTCGAATTTAAATTTCATATGTACGTTTATCCGACGTTCTAACGACGGTGAAATAAAAGATCGTGAGGAAACCTGCACACGCCTGCGAAGAAACTCGAAGGTTGTGTGTGAAGTTCACCAAACCACCACTGTGCCCGCGTGGTCGACTAAGGCCCAATCGCCTCAATTCTATGAGCTAATAATATGATGAATACTAATAGTTTTAAGTTGTTGCGATGGAAGTGGGTTTTTTTAAAGCTAAATGCCTTAAAAAGTACTACCGATTTTGATAAAATTTATATGGCACCAACCCTGCAGCATACCGTGGAATAGAATCATGAAAATCGGTTCACAATTTGCGAACATATCGTGTAACAATAAATAAACATACCGTCCAATTGAGAACATCCTCTTTTTTGAAACCTGTTGAAAATTAGCATTGAAGGATGTGCTGTGCGGTAAAATAGAATTTATGTAGGACATTGTAAAGAAAGACGTACTCGTGTTGTATAGATGTGTTCAAAACATACAGTTCTATGATTTTAAACTAAACAATAATTATACATGTAACGAAAGATATCGTAAAGTTATTTTTTTCTAGGTACTAGCCTTGGCCTGTGACTTCACCCGCGTTGACATAGTAGTTAGGGTTGGGTGCGCAGTGCTCAGTAGCGAGCCGCACGCTTATGTTTGACATTTGACAACTATGCCTTTTTTCGGGATAAAAATATACTATGTTGTTTTCCGTCTTTTACTTAACCTCTATGCCAAATTTCAACAATATCGGTTCAGTAGTAAACGATTGGGACAGTAACAAACAGACAGACACAAACGAAAAAAGAGACAGACTTTCGGATTTACATATAACATTAGCAAGGATTTTGGTAATTCTATTTTGCACTGCCCAAAATTAACAATTCACTCTTTGAAACGTCAAAATTTTCTGGCTACAGTTGGTTTACATTGAAGCTAATTTCTCTCTGTATAACGAAAACTCTCAATAACGTCACAAAATGCCCGGTCCCTTGAGTGTCGCTATATAAAGTTTACACTTTTTTTTTATTCACAATTGGTTAAGCCCTTGGTATCATCTCACTTGATGGTAAGTGACGATGACGCCGAAGATGGAAGCGGGCTTACCAAGATTCCCCAACGCAATGAAGAACTGGCTATCTTATCTTCATGCCGGAACACATCAATGTTTTTAACACTGATGTTTGGCGGCAAGACTTAGATAAGATGGTGGTAGCTAGCCAGGCGGGCTTAGAAAATGCCCTACCACCAACCAAACCGAGTCTTACAAGTTGACCCCACCGGGTATTAAACCAGCGACCTCCTGGTGTGAAGCGAATGGACTAACCATTACGCCTCGGAGGCGGTCAATATACTATACTTTAACAACGTACAAATCGTATTAAAATCGTTCATTTCAAAGCTATCACATATAAGACATCGGTAATCAAATATTAAATATCTGCTATTAAACATCCGTAAATAGATTTACAATTCTGCATAAATTCTCAATAATCCTCATACAGTGAAGGTACAGTTCACACAGTAATTCGTGCGTCTTTATGGTCTATTCCAGTTCCCTTTTTGGGCGGAATAACGAGGCCTCGCTCGGAAAGGCTCCGTGGAATAGGATGTCGTGAATAGACCAAAATGGTTATATCGCCATGATAGTATCGGGACCAATGGGAATAATTATGAAATTAGAATAAACAAAACACGCGATGTCTAGAGAAATTTCGTCCAGCCACACCCCGGACACTGCATACAGAGCGGTCGTGAAACGACATTTCTAAAAACAATTGACGGAGCTAACAAAATCACGGCGAAATCCCATACTACGTTCGAAAACCAAACTATAACCAATCTACATTAATCTGGGTGACGAGGTGGTGAGGTCGGAATCTAGAGAGCGGCAAGCAGTGTCTATACTATTTGTTAGTACTAATATATATACTTTAATCCAGCATAGATACTACTGGTTATTATATCATCGCTGCTCTCTAAGTGCAAATAGAGAACACATTATAGCATTTAAACGTAAATATATAAAACCTCGGAGAAACTCGCAGGTTGTGTGTGAAGTCAACCAACCCGTACTGGGCCCGCGTGGTCGACTAAGGCCTGATCGCCTTAATTAAGGGTAGGCAAAGTGAGGTGCAGCCAAACGCACTCAAATTTTTAATTAAAAAAAAAGGCTCGAGCCCGTCGGTGGGGACGTATATGAGCTGATATGATGACGGTATAAGCTCAACGGCCGGTGCAATTTTGCACAGAGACTCTGGCAGCTGAACCAGTCCGTTTGTGTTCGGTAATCACCCCTCACCGATCTTGAGGTGCTGGCCTGAAAACTTTTGAGCGTGATCCCCGGCCATGAAAGAGCACTTGATGCAGGCTTTCACCTCATCGGCCCTGGTATATGATTACTGTGAATAATGACCCTGGAGCTCCGCTTTACCACCGGAAATGTCTGGCGTACATAACCGGTGATACCACCCATCGTAAAATTGTCCGTCCGGGTGTCCTGAACCATTCTGTTCACAGATTCTACAGCTTTCACAGATTCTATATACTCAGCGCAACGCGACCTGCATACACATTTGGAAACAGATGTGCAGGTTTCCTCACGATGTTTTCCTTTACCGTTAAAGCAATCGGTATTAAGTATATGTACGTAAGTTTCGAAAAACTCATTGGTCGCGGGTTCGATTCCCGGCGGGGTCAATTGTAAGACTCGGTTTGGATGGTGGTAGGGCATTTTCTAAGCCCGCCTGACTAGCTACCACCATCTTATCTAAGTCTTGCCGCCAAATATCGATGTTGATATCTTTGGTGTGTTCCGGCATGAAGATAAGATAGCCAGTTCCCCATTGCGTTGGGGAATCTTGGTAAGCCCGCTTCCATCTTCGGCAACATCGTCACTAACCACCAGGTGAGATGTTGTCAAGGGTTTACCAATTGTGAATAAAAAATAATAAAAAAAACATAGGGCACGAGCGAGCGTATTCCGTGCTCTGTGTTTTTTTCTATGACTGCTGAAATCGCAAAAAAAATTAACTCTCGATTATCTTCATAGCTATGGCCTACTTATAGTTGATGGAATGCGGGCTCCAAGGTAGTCCGCAGCGGGCATTTTGAGAGAAACTTCTGAGACTTGGCCGTCAACAGTTATACTGAAGATCCTAATAAAGACTATTCCCAGCCTTTAATTTGCTAATTAATCAATTACTTACAGATATCAGAACAAACGCGGACTGATCCAACTTCATAGTCTCCAGCTGCGTGAAGGTGGGCTCTAAGGTGGTCCGGAGCGGAGACTTGAGGGAGGCTTCCACCAGCGCCGCCAGCAGCTGCCGTGATGAAGGCTCCACACCCAAGCCCGAGCTGAAGGCGGCCAGTGCCTCGCCGTGCCGCCCGAGGCATTGAAGAGCCACCCCTGGTGCATGAAAGGAATTAAAATAACTAAACGAATTAGCCAAAAATAGGGGATCGGACTGCATCAAAAATAAAATCTGGAATCATCATATCAGCTCATATATACGTCCCCACCGAGGGGCTCAAGCCTACCCTGAATTAGGGCGGTCGGGCCTTAGTCGACCACGCGGGCCCAGTGCGGGTTGGTCAACTTCACACACAACCTTCGAGTTTCTTCGCAGATGTATGCAGGTTTTCACGATGTTTTCCTTCACCGTAAGAGCGTCGGATAAACGTACATATGAGATCGAAATTCTAAAACACATTGGTACGTGGCAGGACTCGAACCACGACCTCCCGGATAGGAGGTAGCGGCCGTTGCCGTTGCGCCACCGACGCTCTCAGAAATCTCAGAGCTCTTCTGAAATTTGATTTCCTTAATTCGGTATTTGACTACCTACTAGTCATTTGAGTTACTTTTTAACAACTGTCAAAAACGACATTTTGTTCTGAATTTGTTCGTGTTACAAACTTGTGACGTCATTGTCTTTGACGAACTAATTTAGTGATTTTGATAAATATAAAATTGAATTCGATTAAAATATGAAATGAATAAAGTTTTTATGCTTTTGTAGGAGAAATGCTATGAAAGAAATGCTTAGTGAATAATATTTAAAAAAATAATTAGATACTGTCAAATACTCTATTGCTCTCCTATCGAAGTTTCAAAAAACCTTACTTGTGTTGTTTTTCCATCACGTCTTCAAATTTTAATTGATCAAATTCACAAAATAAGCTCGTCAATGACGCTAAAAATCTATGACGTCCCTTGTGGGTATTTCAAACATTTTTGGAACAAAATTTCGTTTTTGACAGATCATAAAAATTAACTAAAATGACTAGCAGTCCGATCCGACTGAAAACCCGACTGAATAAAAACCAAAACTCTCTTTTTTGGTCAGTCACAAGGATCAAAATGTTGTCAGCATCTAGCATTTCCTTTCAAACCTTAGAAAGTTACTCAACAAAGTTATTACATGGGAAAACTTGCATCCTCTAACTAAATTTAAAATAAGAAAGCATAATTACTTCATCGCAAAGGCAAAAGCAATAATATTTAATTGAATATGATTTCGCGAAAGTGAACTTGTGGATCAAGTCTAATCCATAACATGGAGATAGACGTAACAAATACGCATCGCCGCGAGGAGTGAAAGTGATCTGGCTCCATCGAAGACAATAAATTGAATGCGCAAAAACTGAGTAGTAAGCTATCAATGGCACGCGATGGCTGCACGAAGCGATATTATTAGCCAATAATTAGCACCGAGAAATACTCGGATATACAGGGTGTGACAAAATTGGTGTAGGACCCGTTAACTGGGGGTTCTACTCATCATACTGAACAGCTTTCTCCAAGGAACCCATAGTCAATTCTCAAAAAAAAATTGGACCCTCCATACTAAAATGCACAAAATTGGCCGATCCGCTGATCGATTTGTATGCAATACAATACAATACAATATATTTATTTGCTGAGAATATACGTTATTAAACAGGTTTTGTCCTTATTTATAATTACAGTCTCAGTACATTCTACCACATAATGGCATGCAAATATTTGGTTACCCATTACGTCAGTCATAGTCTTATCCAGAATCCATGAAAAATTCACTAAGCGAGTAATAACATTTTCAAGCGACTTCCAAAAAGGAGGAGGTTCTCAATTCGTCTGTATTTTTTATTTTTTTATGTTTTTTACCTCTGAACTTTTGATTGGGTGAACCGATTTTTATGATTCTTTTTTTATTTGAAAGCTAGTGCTTCCCGTGTGGTCCCATATAAATTGTATCAAAATCGGTGTAGTACTTTAGTAGAAATTTAACAAAAACCAAAAATAATAATGCAAAAATGTACTAATTTGTTCAGATGGAAGTCGATTTATTTACGTGTTTAGCTTTTTCAATTATTTAATTAGCCATTCACGTAACCTGTTGATGAAAATTTTAGTTGAAAGCTACCTTAATACAGTTGGGTTTTTTTGTATACTCTAATAGTACAAGAGTAAAAACTTTTTTTGGCGATTTCAGCTAAGTCGTAGAACAAAAGTTGTTCATTATGATGAGTGGAAGCCCCAGTAAACGGGAACTACACCAATTTTGTTACATCCTGTATAACTGTCGCTGTAATGATTTGTCTACATTGACAACCGACTTGCAAAATATAATAGTTTAAAAAACTAAAAACCGACTTCAAAATGAACTTCACTCAAAAGTATGAAATAATATACACGACATTAACCAACAATAACGAAATCAAGGGTGGGTAGGTACGAATTAAATTAGTTGCCTAAATTTATTTTTGAGTTCGGTACCAGCACACAGCTACTTACGTATCAAATGTTATATATTCGATGACATTGCTGACACCGACCTCAAAAAAAAATTTAGGCCCCTAATTTAATTCGTACCTACCCACCCTTTATTTCGTTTTTGTAGGTTAATTTCGTGTATTTAAGTATATTATTTCATACTTTTGAGTGAAGTTCATTTTGAAGTCGGTTTTTAGTTGTATAAACTATTATTTTTATTTTATAAATTTTTAGTGATAATGCTATTTATATAATCACGTTAAACCCAATCACCCACTCGCCAATAGTAACAATCAAATCATAATACATATTATGTTTCATCATATACAGATTCCTGTGGCTTCCATCATCATCTCAACAGCATGAAAGTTAAGCAGTTAAAACTTCCATCATCAGCTCATCTGAATAACCTGAAAGAATACAACTATCCGACTATACGTACCTACGTATCTACGTAAAATATTTAAAGAATCCTCCAACTCCTAATCGTTAAGGAGTTGTACCTTCGTTCATCAGTTCATCAACATGAGATGATGACTACTAGACGAAAATACTTTCATTATTTTAGAAAATACAAGAAACACATAAAACGTGCCTATAAAATTTGAGGGTTGCCCTCGATTTCCCTGGGATCCCATTATCAGAATCTGACTTAGTGACAATGGGACCCCCTCGGGAGTATACTCTTTCGAATAAAAAAATAATTTTGAAAATCGGTTCACAATCGGCGGAGATATCGCGTAACAAACATACAAAAAAAAAACAACATACAGTCGAATTGAGAACCTCCTCCTTTTTGAAGTCGGTTGAAAAGGAGGAGGTTCTCAATTCGACTGTAGGTATGTTTGTTACGCGATATCTTCGCAGATTGTAAACCGATTTTCATGTTTTTTTTTTTATTTGGGTATGCTCCCGGGTTGCTCCCATATAAATTTTATCAAAATCAGTGCAGTACTTTACTAGAAAATCAACGAAAACCAAAATCAGTGCAGTACTTTACTAGAAAATCAACGAAAACCAAAATCACAGAATTTCACATCACAGAAATCACAGAAGAAATTTTCACAGAATGTGTATTTGTTGACGCTATAACAAAAATTACAAAAAAAATAAAAAAGTTAAAACCTGTTTTTATATAGGCCTTTAGAAGTAATTTTGAATTAGCACTATTGTAAAAACGGCAATACATACAAGCGTGAAACTCGATGTGATTACTGATTACAGTACTAATACTGAAGAAAAACAAAAAATAATAAAAATCAGCCAAGTAAAAGGCTCGCGCTAAGAGTCGGAACTGAATAAAAAAAACATATTTATGTCGCTCGCGTTGATGTCTTTTGTTTGTAATGTTGAATAGGTATCATTGTCCTTATGCTGTGTATTGAAGTTGTGTGGAGAGATGTGGTGGTAAGGAACCCTCGAAGTGCTAGTGCGACTCGCACTTGGCCGGTTTTTATTATTATTAACAATTGGTAAGCCCTTGGCATCATCTCACCTGGTTGTAAGTGACGATGATGCCGAAGATCGAAGCGGGCTTACTAAGATTCTCCAACGCAATGGGAAACTGGCTATCTTATTTTCAAGTCGGAACACATCAATGTTGTTAGCATTGATGTCTGGCGGCAAGACTTAGATAAAATGGTTACAGCTAGCCAGGTGGACATAGAAAATTCCTTTCCACCTACCGAACCGAGTTTTACAAGAACCGAACCAGCGACCTCCTGGTGTGAAGTTAATGGCCTTAACCATTACGCCACGAAGATGGTTAAAAATCACTCGATCTTTAAAAACATTTTAGGTCTTACATACACGATGTCTATCTGTACCTAAATACATACCCTGTCGATAGTTGGCTTACATACACGATGTCTATCTGTACCTAAATACATACCCTGTCGATAGTAGGCTTACATACACGATTTGTCTATCTGTACCTAAATACTTACCCTGTCGATAGTAGGCTTTCGGCCAGTTTGGGCACAGCTCTCTGGCGCGGGTTGCATCCTGCAGCGCCGCAGCAAACTGACCCTGCTTCAGTCTGGCTGCCGACCTGATGACGAAAAGCATCATTTTAACCCTTAACGCTCTCTCTTCTTGTGAAAACTGGTGTCTTATCAAAATGCAAATCATGGTAAGGTTAGGATGAACTTAACACCTCCCACTCGGTGGACCGACGACCTGGTGAAGGTCGCGGGATGCCGCTGGATGCGGGTAGCGCAAAACCGGTCGTCGTGGAAGTTTTTGGGGGAGGCCTATGTCCAGTAGTGGACGTCCTTCGGCTGATATGATGAACTTAACACATGAGGTCAAGTGCAGATAGGTGGAGGTTTAGGGGCTCTACTGTAACTTTTGATAATTACAAGTACCTAGGTCCTAGATGTTTAGAATAAAGACCATTCTTTTACAACCCATAAACATAAACTCGGCAAGGCTATGGCCTACTCCACACATCACGGGGGGGGGGGGGGGGAGCAAGTCCGGGTTGGTGGAGGTTGACTTGCTAGTGGCGAACCCCGCTGTCACATATTTTTCACCGCCTTTACGGAATCTGACACGGCTTAACTGTCATCCTTTATTGTTTTATACTGTTATATTCGTGACCGGGTGCTGTCCGTGTGAACTGGCCTACTCTTGTCAAAGGTATCAATGACATTCAATGATTTTTATGTATAACTTTTCGTGTTATATTGTTTTCATGTCCTAACGACATAATCTGGTTTATTTCAAGGATTGAATTTTGACTGAATTTTAACGTTTGTTAAGTAACGATTGTATATTTCTTGATTTTTCACAAATGAAATTATGTTATTATTATTTTATGACTATCAGAAAGATTGTAATCTGCACCGATTTTGAATAAATATCTTGAATCTTGTGAAAGTAAACGGCACCAACGGCTTGACATGCCGTTGTAGAGGTCGTAGCTCAGTGCGACTTCCGTGGTTGTATCGATCACGATGGTTAACTGACCTGAGACACGGTGAATACCTGGATGACTTTGACTGTTAGTGCCTTTTTCCGTGCTTTGCATTGATGATCGTCATAATTTTATCTGGGATCAGCCCAAGTTTACTGACTTCAAAGTATGCACATATTGTATTGTAATACACTTGCTGGTCGTCTGCGTGTCAATAACACGCTTTACTTCTGCGAGTTTTACGCAAGCAAATGACAGAGTCTGTTGTTGTAAATATAAGATATTATGGTTTTGAATGGTTCGCCGATCTTTTATGTTACAGAGGTAAAACTTAATTTTTACAACTTTTCTGAGGGCACATTGTCTGGAGGTAATTTTAAAGCTGGTTATGCCAAATGCCTTTATTATTTTATTTTTATTCACAATTGGTAAGCCCTTGGCATCATCTCACCTGATGGTAAGTGACGATGATGCCGAAGATGGAAGCGGACTTACCAAGATTCTCCAACGCAATGGAGAACTGGCTATCTTATCTTCAAGCCGGAACACATCAATGTTGTTAACACTGATGTTTGGCGGCAAGACTTAGATAAGATGGTGGTAGCTAGCCAGGCGGGCTTAGAAAATGCCCTAACACCAACCAAACCGAGTCTTACAAATTGACCCCACCGGGAATCGAACCCGCGACCTCCTGGTGTGAAGCGAATGGGCTAACCATTACGCCACGGAGGCGGTTAAATGCCTTTAAATATGTAATGTTACAGAAATACAGCGACAGAGTATTTAGAATGCAAAAACTCGCTATATAAGTACGGATAATAGCGAACAAACTCTAGGACCACCCAGCGCAAAAAGACTTATATTAAAATTATCACACTGCCATCAGGGTATGTTCAGGAGGTAAGTAATCACGTCACAAGTTTAACATGCTCGCTGAAATGGTCGTGCGGATGGTGGTGCATCGGGAGCCTGGTCGTTTGGCTGTCGAACGTATGGGATTTCGCCGTCATTTTGTTTGTTCCGTCATCCCTTTTTTGAAATGTAATTTCTGGCCCGTTGTATGAAGTATCCAGGGTGTGGTTTAGTAGTAAGTAATAAACTTAAGAACATGTTATAAAATGATATTAACAACTTACCTCTATACAAGCATAACAATCCATTACTCCGTATACTTATTTAATTTCATCATCACCATCATATCAGCCGAAGGACGTCCACTGCTGGACATAGGACTCCCCCAAGGATTTCCACGACGACCGGTTCTACGCTGCCCGCATCCAGCGGCTTCCCGTGACCTTCACCAGGTCATCGGTCCACCGAGGGGCTTCATCATCATTCATTTACGTCCCACCAGGGGCTCGAGCCTACCCTATTTCATTTAGATGGTAAATCATAAAATATTTTAAACAAAAAAATACTGTAAGTAATAATGTTAAGCGACATTAACCCCAACATTAAGGCGCTAAGATCACTAAATCCGAGCAGGTTGATACGTGTTTCAATATATCGAACGTAAGTCTATTTATTTTAAGTTCAAATCAATGCGGGCTTCAACGCGGCTGTTACGTTGAAACCGAACGCCCAACTCTCGATTTTTACATGTTTTTATTCAATTCAATTTTTATTTCCAGACAACAGTGATCCATAGCTTGTTAGTAAGACTTAGCCTATGTTAGTAATTATGTTATTAATAATATAATTATAAGTATAATGCTATGGTCATATTACTGTAACAATTCAAAAATCAATGAGCTAATTAATAAATAGTCAACACAATTAATTAATTAATCAATAGTCAATAAACATAAAAATAAACAGTAAACAAAAATTTCATATCTAAATATTAAACAATGTCAACAATAATAATAGAATAAAATTATATCAAATTTTACCGATTTCAATGTTAATTGACAATGCCAATCAATTAATTAATTATAAAGTCACTGTATAATATAAAGTCAATTATAAAGTAAACGACATGAGATGACTACAGGGCAGTATGCAGGCGAACCCAGTGGATCAGTAGGGGCGAGTCCCAGCGTTCGGCGAGCGTGCTGAGGATGGTGTTGCGGCTGGCTCGCAGGCGCGCCAGCATGGAGGCGCAACGCTTGCGCACAACGGCGTGGAAGCCGTCAACGCGCGCCTCCGCGAACATAGCGGATGCGCTACTGTACCGCGGCCTCCGCAACAGCAGCCTCAGTGCGTCGTTATATTGAACACGGAGGGCGTCGTATGCCCGCTGCGTATAGTTCACCCACAGACTGCACGTGTAAAACGACTGACAATATGCTTTAAACAGCGTTATTTTCACCTGGCTTTCACACTGTGCAAATCTGCGGGCTAACATGTTACATCGGACAGCCAGCGCCCTCCGCTCCCGCTCTATGTCGAGGTTGTCCTTGAGATCGGACGCGACCCAATGACCCAAGTACTTAAATGCTGATACTTGTTTGAGAGCAATTCCGCACAGCAGTACCGGCGGCACTTTCGCGTAGGTTTTGGTGCCAGCCTTAAAAACCATTAACTCGCTCTTCTTAGCATTGTACCTGAGTCCATGGGCCTCTACGTACCCCTCACAGATAGCAAGTAAGCGCCTCAGTGCCGCAATCGAGGGGCTCAGCAACACCATGTCATCTGCGCTTATATTATTTATGCACACACCGTCTATATGACAACCGATGCCAGTGTTGCTGAGCTCCACGATCAGCTGATCCATAAATAAATTAAACAGCTTGGGAGATGTTATTCCACCCTGTCTTACGCCACAATCAAGCTTGTACTCATCCGAGAGCATCCCTCCCCACTTCACATATTACTTTTCATCACTTTCAAATAAGTTTTAAAAAAATGTGTTCAATGAAAATGAAAACTCTTAGGCGCTTTGCACTCGACGGGGCGGGGCGGACCGGTCAATTTCGCCGCCAATGATAGCACAAAGGGAATCCAAACTACCAACGGCGCGGTCTTTTTGTCCTCCATGTCCGTTGGTAGTTTGGATCCTCTTTGTGCTATCGTTGGCGGCGAAATTGAACGGCCCGCCCCGCCCCGTCGTGTGCAAAGCGCCTTAAAGTCACCGATTTTTGTGTGTTGATTTCATTTAATATTAACGATTTGTTTTCGAGAAATTTTGCAATTAATACCAAAAACATTTTTTAACATCGAAAGTGGAAATATTTTAAAAATTGTAATTAATTAAATCGATTTTTTATTACTTTAAGTAAATTATATATTTTTTCCATGGTGATAGCTTTACACAGTCTTTCAACAATTTCAATTGAATATTGTCATTTGACCCATCTTAAGGCCTAAACTTATAATTCCACTGACTCGTTGGTCCAGTTACTAGACCGTTACTTCAGAAACTTTAATTTTTATAATAAGAAACTACATATTATAAAAATTACATGTATAGCTATTATGTTATCGAAAAATAATTCGTACTTGTTTCTACCTCAGGTCTAGTGTAACAATGATGGATGTCTGTACAGAGTTATTACAGAAGACATTGTAGTTAACGTTCTGACCTGATGCTCACTGATTATTAAAGGTACATACACTACATACAAATAATATTTGATATTGTTTCAAAGGAAAAAAAATCCTATAATAATTTAATCTATGTGTGACAAAACGTCGTCGGCACCACAGAACTTGAAATAATATAGACACGGTCGGACAGACTAGCTTAACGTTGCCTAGAGATATTGGAATTGGAGGATTTTTCGTACAAAATATATTTTTGAAAAAGCTATAAAATAAAATTTACTTATGACTGTGTAGAGAAGGAACTTTTAATACACTAATGCCCAGTGCTAAGTAATATTTTTTTTAAAGTGGTTTTTGTACTAACGCGTGAACAATGAAAATTGTTTTTTTTTTTTATTTTCATAGAAGAGTGGTAAAAATTGAAACAAATTAGTAGAACCCAGTTTTAATCTTCCACGCGTTTGTACAAAAACCACTTTAGGCGAGTTATTGATTAGAACAGTTATCTCTGTCTTTTTATTTACGTGTAAAGAGTAAATAAAATAACCACACTTTTTAACTTTTCCAATGGTTTTTCGTTTCAATCAAAAACTACAATGAAAGTATAAAAAATAATAACATTACTCACTTTATATTATCATAACCAATATTGTTGTATATTTTTTAAAATTTATAAGTACTTTAAAGTATTAGTAATAACTAGAGTTCAAACTAACGGTGTAAAACTATCTATAGGATTTATTTCTATCATGTTAACATCATCAACAATATGGGTATTTTTTTCAACCTAGGGTTGTCTATCGTTTAGAAGTAATTGACGTCAAAAATAACGAACATCAGTAAATACTACCGCTTTGAAAAGATTTTTTTTAATGAAAACTGAGAGGGTAAATATAGCCCTTGTATGAAAATTCTTAAAATATCCTTAGGATAGTGTTGACTAGTGTATGTACGGTCACAGCTTATTTTTTACTAAGAGATTTTTTTAGTATGGTAGCCCTTTTAACTTAAGTGTACGCCAACTGGTGGTGGTCGCGGTAGTAGCCGTCTAGTGTGCGAGATCCATTAGGGGCTTTAGTAGTGCTTTGCGAGTTGTCTCTGTTTTTTTCTTTACGTGTAAAGAGTAAAGAAAATAACTACACTTTTGCACTTTTTAAATATTTTTCGTTGTTATTTTAAAAACTAAGTTGGAAATCCAGTTGGAATTATGAAGTGTGCTAACTATACCTATAACTATGAACTAATCGACTAAGAAAATTTAGAGGTTTAAATCTGGTTTGCCTGTAGAATGCAAATCTCTGTTTAAAAAGACGTTTTTTTGATACATTTTTTTCTGTTATAAAAGTAAACGAATCGTGTTTCTACTACTGACAAAATGAAGTTACTAAAATGAAGAATCCTTACTAATATTATAAACGTGAAACTGTGTTCGTTTGTTTGTATGTTTGTTTGTTACCTTTTTGCACTTCAACGCATTGACCAATCTTAATGAAATTTGGCAAGCATGTAGCCTGTGTCACGAGGAAGGACATAGGCTACTTTTTATCCCGTGAAAATAGCATAGCCCAATGCAGTTCCTGAGGGAACTGAAAATATATTCTTTTTTGGTTAATTTCTTTAACATCGCAACAAAACAATGAATTGTGTGATTTTTAGCATAGAGATGGTTGAGGGGGTGGGAAATGACATGATTTACTAATAAGCATATCCTGACATAGTTCCCGAGGGATCCGGAGATAATCCATGTCCACGCTCGCGAGCCGCTTGTGGCTCGCGCACCACGCGCCCTGTAAGACAGTCATAAAAACGATGTACATGGTTTTTTGTAATTGTAGAGAAAAATCAAATTCCGTCCCACCAAAATATCCAATTTCTTGTTTTTTACAATTGGTAAGCCCTTGGCATCATCTCACCTGATGGTAAGTGACGAGGATGCTGACGATGGAAGCGGGCTTACCAAGATTCCCCAACGCAATGGAGAACTAGCTATCTTATCTGCAAGCCGGAACACATCAATGTTGTTATAACACTGATGCGTCGCTCCATTTAACTACTTACCGATTGCTGTACAGTATGTGGTTGGTGGGGTCAAGCGTGAGCGCATCCGTGTACAGCGCGACGGCGGTGTTGAAGTCGCCCGCTTGGCAGGCCGCATTGGACGCCCTCACTTTCTCCACAAAGAGGGCCCGTGACGCAGCCCCGAGTGAAGCCGAGCCAGTTGGCTCTACCTGCGAAAGGATATGGTAATTAGGCTTCGTAGCTACTTCATCATATCAGCTCGTATACGTCCCCACCGGGGGGCTCGAGTCTACTCTGAATTAGGGCGATCGGGCCTTAGTCGACCTTGCGGGCCCAGTGCGATTTGGTTGACTTAAACAGAACCTTCGAGTTTCTTTGCAGGCGTGTGCAGATATCCTCATTTTCCTTCACCCGTAAGAGCGTCGGATAAGCGCACTTATGAAATCGAAATTCAAAAAACACATTGGTAAGTAGCAGGATTCGAACCACGACCTCCCAGACGGGAGGTAGCAGCCCTAGCAATTACGCCACCGACACTCTCGATTTAGATACTTAGTCCTAGAAAACAACAAACCAAACAAAATGTGTTTTGCTACAGAGTTTTTTTTATCTACAATCAGTGAGCCCTTGGCATCATCTCACTTGATGGTAAGTGAATTCCGAAGATGGAAGCGGGCTTACCAAGGTTCCTCAACGCATTGGGGAGATGGCTATATTATCTTAATGCCTGAACACATCAACGCACTCAAATTATTAATAATAAAAAAAAACGCGAATCATTTGGCGACATGACTTAGATATGATGGCTAGCCACGGAGGCGGTTGAAAAGTTTAGTTTTAAATTCGATCAACGAAGTAGTAAATAATTTTGAACACAAAAAACCGACTTCAAACAGGAAACTAAGTTTCCCCTCGATTTCTCTGGGATGCCATCATCAGATCCTGGTTTCCTTTTCATGGTACCACCCTTGTTTTATGTTTCAAACAAAAAGAGAATCAACAAAATCGGTTCATAAACGACGAAGTTATCCGCGAACACACATAAAAAAAAGTTATATATACGGTCGAATTGAGAAACCTCCGTTTTTGAAGTCGGTTAAAAAAAGGATAATAGTCCGAAAAAGCAACTAAGAGATTTGACGAAAATGCACTCTGTATCACTAGTAGGTACCAAAAAAACGCTAAACACGTTAAAAAACCGACTTCCATCGCAACAAATTAGTACATTTTTGCATTATTATTTTTGGTTTTTGTTAACTAAAGTACTACACCGATTTTGATAAAATGTATATGGGACCACACTGGAAGCACTAGCTTTCAAATAAAAAAAGAATCATAAAAATCGGTTCACCCAGTCAAAAGTTCTGAGGTAACAAACATAAAAAAAAACATACAGACGAATTGAGAACCTCCTCCTTTTTGGAAGTCGCTTGAAAACAGTTTCAGGCAAAATGGCTGCATGTATTCATGTGTGACCAAAACACCATATTTGCAAAGAAACTGAACGGTTGTGATAACATAGTGAAACTATTTGCCAACTTTAATATATATTTTTTTAAATATTAATGGTACCTCCCGACCCAAATAAAAAAAAGTGTGTGTGTCAGCTCCGACGCACAACTGGGGTTTACTACTTAAGTACGATTGTCTAAACAGGCACAAAACAGGGCTTGACTTTGGTTTTAAGTTCACTCTGCACAGTTTTTTCCAATAAACTCCAAAAAATCATTTCCTAAAAATAGCGCTAAGGGTGTTTTTTTTTTTAAAAAAAATCGGTCATCGACGATACACATTTAACACCTAAATATGCCATAATTATGTGGAATATCTGGGAAAACAAAAAAAAGGCTAAGTGTGAGTCGGACTTGCACACGAAGGGTTCCGTACCATAGTACACAAAAAATCTTGTATGTGTTTTTTTTTAAATTTGTTGTTATAGTGGTAATAGAAATACACACTGTCAAAATTTCAAATATTTACCTTTTACGATTCATGAATTACAGCCCGATGACAGACAAACGGACGGACGATTGGACGGAGGGTCAGCGGAGGCTTAGTAATAGGGTCCCGTTAGCACACTTTGGGTACGGTACCCAACAAATTGTACCTGTTATTAAAAAATGTCTACACAAACGAGAAAACTTAAATTAATGTGCTATTATTGTAAGTTGATGACGTAGCGTAAGCAGGCCTCCCACACGGTGGACCGACGACCTTGTTAAGGTCGCGGGGAGCGGGCAGTGCAGAACCGGTCGTCGTGGAAATCTTTGGGGGAGACCTTTGTCCAGCAGTGGACGTCTTTCGGCTGATATGATGATGATGATGATATGGTATATCTAATAAACTCTTTAAATAACCGGCCAAGCGCGAGTTTGACTCGCGCACTTAGGGTTCCGTAACAAAATATTGTCGTAAATCCTTACTAAATATTATAAACGCGAAAGTTTGTATGTATGGATGTTGCTACTCTTTCACGCCACAACAGATAAACGGATCTAGATGAAATTTGGTTGGTAGACATATTAGGAGCTGGATTAACATATAAGCTACTTTTTTCCACGCTTGCGAGCCGCTTACGCGAGTGAAGCCGCTGGCAAGCTAGTCAACTATAAAGAAGATTACTACTAGATCCTATTAGATGTCGCTAGTTTCTTCAAGTTTTCTAAAAACTTCGTTTCTTGTATGGGTGTGTGCACCCTTTATTATTTTATGATAGCGGCATTAAAAATACACACTCTGTGAAAATTTCAACTGTCCAACTGTGGTCCACCTATTACGGTTCGTGAAATACAGTCGGCTGACTGACAAACTGACAGCGGAGGCTTATTAATATATAGGGTCCCATTCGTCTCCATTTGTATGTACGGAACCCTAAAAAGATAACTCCTATAAAAAAAAAAGTTTTTGATAGTTTTGTGAGAAGGTATGTTCTCGGTGCAGGGTTAAAAAAAACATTTGTTTTTTATACAAAATGAACAAAACATTTTTTTTTCAACAAACGAAAACATTGTATCTTTTGTTCTTAGATATGTCAAAAGCTTTCGACTTTGTTTGCCGTAGCTTACTTCTTAAAAAAATATACGCATAAATGGAATACGTGGACCAGCATATGAATGGATAAAAAGTTACCTAGATAATAGAAAACAATGTACTGAAATCACCGGAATCAATAAACATAATAAACAAGTATATAGATCAGAATTTAGGGAGAACAAAATTAAATATGGTGTGCCCCAAGGGGGTATTTTGGGTCCACTTTCGTTCTTATTGTATATTAATGACCTACCCACTGATATCCATCAAAAATGTATACAATATGCCGATGATACCACAGTAACTGTCCAATGTGTTAACAAAAATAATTTTAATAATGATATTAATAGAGCACTGTCAGAAGTAACACAATGGCTGGATAATAATAACCTTAATGTTAACGTTACGAAAACAAAATTAATTCAATTTATTACATATAATTCATCTCCAATGTCAATTTGTGTATCTCATACAGGTGAAATGATAGGAGAAGTGGATTTTACAAATTTTCTAGGCATCGTCATAGACAAAAATTGTAACTGGAAACAGCACGTTGAATCAGTTTGTTCAAGGACTGATAAGTTTGTTTTTGCTCTAAGGAAAATTAAAAATGTAGTTTCTATTGATGCAGCATTAGAGGCTTACCACGGATATGTTGGATCTGTTCTTCTATAAGGCCTGATATTGTGGGGTAACTCAGTAAATACAGATAAGGCTTTTATTGCACAGAAAAATTGTGTTAGGGCAATATTTGGAGTGTACGTTCTATATTCGTGTGAACCACTGTTTCGAAAGAGTAATATTTTTACCACTACCAAGTCTGTATATACTGGAAATCTGTTTATTTGTTAAAAAGAATTCTCCTTTTGTTTAAAAACGAAGAAAGAAATGAAAATGCACAGCTCTAGATATGGTCATAAATTATTATAACCCAAAAGTAAATTTAAGCCTCTGTCAAAATAATGTACATCACATGTGTATCAAAATTTATAATGCACTGCCAGATGATATGAAAGAGTATCCTTTACAATTATTTAGAGTGAGACTGAAAAAATATTTGCTACAGCACTGTTTTTATTCCATTGATGAGTTTTTTACTATTAATAATGTGATTTGGTGATATTTTAGATTTGGTGATATTTTAATTAATCTTTTATAGTTTTTAAGAGAGATGGACATTTATAATAACTATGCTTTTTCTTAAACATAACTTTAATTTTATTATTTGTTGATTAATACACTTAAAATTTATTTCATGAATCATTTGTATATTTTTTGGACTAATAAAGTGATTTTATTTTGAAATAGGTATAATAAATAAAATTAAATGTTTTCCTGATAGAAATATTTATGTCTTTTTAAATTAATAAATTATATTAATAATTGTAATATAATCATAATGAAATAGAGAATAAGATTTTTTAATGTAAAGTAATATTTGTACACCTTAATATAAGGTTGAGTTAGCGCACTTCAATTGTACCGAATTATTGAACAAATAAATGAATTGAATTGAATTGAACATCTTATATAAATATGTTTTTATTAGTGAAGACTTTTAAGTAGCTTTCTGTTTTTTAAGTGATTTTTGTCATGTTACATTAGCTGTTAGTCTTCCTATTAAATATAATAAAAAAAAATAAAAAAACAGTTTTTTTTTGAATTGTTTTAAATAGGTCTGTTATATAATATATTTTTTCCAACGTTATAAAGGAGTTGTTTCATAACTGTACGGAGCCCAGGCATGGTCTGTGTACATTACAACAAATATGTTTTTATCACTTGTTTTAACCCACTTTACCCTGAAATATTAGTTTTTTTATAATCGCATGTGTATTTATTTCCTGACTTGGATAAAGTATTTTAAGTAATGTTTTTTTTTAATTTTCAAGCAATTTTGATCGTTTTAACGATCAGTGTGGTAATGTAACTTAAACGCGTCTGCTGTATTTTTGCCAGGGTTTAAAACAGTGTTTTAAACAAATGTGTTAAACACTGCCAGCGCTGCCTTCGTGGGGAGTTAGTTCAAAATATTCTTTCATCTTATGAAATAATTAGTTTATTCCTAATTTACTGTAGTTATCGCAGAGATTTGTAAGTCAAAATCTTTGTTTCAATGCAGAGCTAAAGAGGAGGAGATTAGAATAAGCTATAAAGTTGTTGCAAGCCCACGCTTTACCAAAAGCTTGAACCCATAAAACCTGTGGAGCCTCGAGCCTGAAGACAACCTTGACACTGCCTGACCCTTTTAATTAATTAAGCCTCAGCAGACATTTACGAAAGCTCAGCCCTTTAACACATCGTCTTCGATATTCAAATTAATCGATCCACGCGAGTCGTGACTTCACCTTTATCGATATTTAAATTTAAATTCGATTTCGCTCCAATGGATATTAAACTCTGTGTGCGTATGCGTCGCGCAGTTTGATTTTAATTGGATCAGACGCTAATAACCTGGTGCGGTAATGTTTTTATTTTGAAAGCCTGTTTTACTATCGCACCTTCGATCGCAGAGGTCATGTTTTTTTAAGGAATTTAGTGGAAAACTTCGCATTTAGTTTTGTGCTAGAACGTCGGTGGCGCAATGGTTAGTGCCGTTACCTCATGTCCGGCAGGTCGTGGTTCGAATCCTACCACTTACCAATGTTTTCTTAGAATTTCTATTTCATATGTAAGTTTATCCGACGCTTTTACGGTGAAGGAAAACATCGTGAGGAAATTTGCACACACCTGCGAAGAAACTCGAAGGTTGTGTGTGAAGTCGACCAATCTGCACTGGGCACGCGTGGTCGATTAAGGCCTGATCGCCCTAATTCAGAGTAGGCTCGAGCCCCACGGTGGGGATGCCATATTCGTGCGGATGGTGGCGCATCGGGAGCCGGGTTGTTCCTTTCCCTCTAATATGGTTGATGGGAGCGATGGCTGACTCTCGCGTTATACTCGTGACCGGGTGCTGTCCGTGTGAACTGGCCTACCTTGTTAAATGCATTAAATGATTTATAAGTACAAATTTTCGTGTCATATTGTTTTAATGTTCTAAAGACATAATCTGGTTTATATCAAGGATTTAATTTTGACGTTATTAACTAATTATTGTTTATTTCTTGATTATTCACAAATGACATTGTTATTATTTTATGACTATCATAAGAAGTGAAATTTGCACCTATTTTGAATAAATATATTGAATTGAAAATGGTTTAGTTTTGTGAGTCAAGGTAGGTAGGTTTTTAGATAAAGTAGAACCCTTTTCTTCAAAGCATGAAATAATAGTCCGCGCTGAAGACGTTTAAAACAACAGACTTCAATCGCAACAACTAAATTGTTTTGCTACATTTTGATGTTTTTGTTAATTTAATTTTATAAAAAACAATAAACCGATTTTGATAAAATTTATATGGGTCCGACTTTGAAGTATACTCTATTCAATAAAGTGTTATCGAAATCGGACTACTCTGCAAAAAGTAATGCGTATGATACATAAAAAAATGTACCGGTTGACTTCAAAAACTCCTCCTTTTGAAGTCGGTTAAAAAGTTGTTTTAATACCATTATTATCAATTACCTATCAACCATGCAGATCTGTGCTTGCTACGTTGGTTTCTTTAATCATAGGTTCATCCTAACCATTAAACAAAATATTATCATATCAGCTCATATACGTCCCCAACGAGGGGCTCGGCCCTACCCTGAATTAGGGCGATCGGGCCTTTGTTAACCACGAGGGCCCATTGCGGGTTGGTCGACTTCACACACGACCTGCGATTTTCTCCGCAGGCGTGTGCAGGTTTCCTCACGATGTTTTTCCTTCGCGCGTATGAGCGTCGGATAAACGTACATATTATGAAATCTTAATTCGAAATCACATTGGTACGTGGCAGGATCGAACCACGACCTCCCGGACAGGAGGCGGCGGCCCTAGGCGTTACACCACCGACGCTCAAACAAAATATATTAAATGCAAATTCAAGTTAAAACTTTGAACTACAATATTTATAAACACCGTCACCTTCAGAATAATATAAAATCATATTCATTCCCAGTATTGTTTAGACATTTGTGCACACAAAGGGCTTATGATACGAGCTATGAATAGTAATATAAATATTTAAACTTGTAAAAAAGCCTTTTGAAAGCCATAAAAGACGGCGACGATGCGGTGATAATAAGCGTGTAATAAAAATAAAAAAAGACAAATGACAACCTGCTACCGAATTCCGATTCCTTTTCCGAAAATTGAAGGGCAGTCGTGACCGGACAAACAACTTTTTGGGTTCTGTAGGTTTAACCCGACGTGAATGAGGTGAAAAATAGTTACACCAACTGCGAGGTGGGTGTGACATACCCAAATATAGAAATTGTCGATTTTGATATCTTAAATGACTAGGTACTTATTACTGTAATATAATAATTAACATTAGGGACATGAGGTAAAATGATAAAATTATCCAGTTCTAGTTATAAAAGTATTCATATTTCTATAAAAAACAAAGTATAGTAATTTTTTTTAACACAAAAATCAACAATATTTAGGAACTAACTTACTATCTAAAAACTGAGATAATTTGACAACTGTGCACTCAAAATTAATAAATACATCTGTCTAGTATAATTTAGCTTCGAGATAACATAAAACATTCTAATAACTTCTTTTATGACGTCGGATATTACGTATGCGCTGTGTTTGAGCACAGGTAGTTCACTAATTATTATTTTTTTATATTAAAAAATCACTTATAATAACTCCTCGCTACCGAGCCAGCCGAGTATCAGGAATCGCGCAGTTCAGAAATATTAAAATTAAGTGTTTTTATAAATTGGTGGGTATGAGATACCCACCCTCATTCACGCCGGGTTAAATTATTGTTTGATATAGAGAAAGTCCGATTAAGTTAAGACATTGTGAAAATGTAGACAAAATCCTGTTGTTTTTCAGTACATACATACATAGTAATGATAAAATTTCTAAAATGTTAATAAATGATCAGAAGAGATACACTTGCAATGTTGAAATTAAACATTTTAGCAGATGTAGCATGGGGATTTATAGTTGAACTAGCTTTTTCCCGCGACTTCGCCCGCGTGGACATCGTTTTTATGACTGTCTTTAAAGACCTTAATGACTTAAGTATTGCGACTATAAATTAAAATGCAAGCTATCCTATCTTTCAAGTTGGGTCGATTTGCACACGGTGTGCAAATCAAATTTAAAATCGGTTCAGTAGTTTAGGAGTCCATCGCGGACAAACAACGTGACACATAATTTTTGTATATAAAAAAAGAAGAAAGATGTTTAGTGATTCTGGAAAGTAAACAACAAGACTTTGAAATGTTTATACAGAGTGTAAAAAAATGGTGTAGGACTGTAGCCACAGATTCTATACTCATCGTACTGAACAACCCAAGGAACCCATAGTCAATTTAAAAAAAAAATCGACGCTCCGTACAAAAATGCACAAAATTGGTCAATCAGCTGATCGTTTTGTATGAAGAGCCCAAAAATATTTTTGCGATTTCAGCAAAGTCATATAGAAAAAAAAGTTGTTCAGTTTGATGAGTAGGAGCTCCAGTTAACGAGACATACACCAATTTTGTTACACCCTGTATACTCGTATTCTTTAAAACCAATCCCATACCACACCCCGGACACTGCATACAAATGGTCGTGAAATGACATTTCTAAAAACAGATGACGGAGCAACCAAAATCACGGCGAAATCCCTTACGTTCGAGAACCAAACTGCAACCAATCTTTTTTTTTTCTTTTTTTTTATTCACAATTGGTAAACCCTCGACAACATCTCACCTGGTGGTAAGTGACGATGTTGCCGAAAATGGAAGCGGGCTTACCAATATTTCCCAACGCAATGGGGGAACTGGCTATAGATCTTATCTTCAAGCCGGAAAACATCAATATTGTTAACATTGATATTTGGCGGCAAGACTTAGATAAGATGGTGGTAGCTAGCCAGACGGGCTTAGAAAATGCCCTACCACCAACCAAACCGAATCTTACAATTGACCACGCCGGGAATCGAACCCGCGACCTCTTGTGTAAAGCCAGTGAACTTTGCCTCTGAGCTACGGAGGCGGTTAAAATTAAAATAAGTTAAAATCTGCATCAATCTGCGTGACGAGGGGGTGAGGTCGCAATCTAGAGAGCGGCAGGGAGTGTCCATACTGTATGTTAGTACTCACGGATCAGATAAATAAGTTTGGATTGGAAATGTGCGTTGGGCAGGCGCGCCTCAAGTATGATTAGACAATCATACTTAACCGAAGCACGCGTTCATACTTTTTATTTGCGTGTGGTTGTTTGTAATGTACAGACTCTCGAAATGGTGTGAGACACAATTGCAACCCTGTGTTCTAAGTGTGTTTTGTTTATTAGTGCTCGCAATTCGTTTATATGTATTATTTTATTGCTTGCGTGGTGGAGTTGATGAGTGGGAGACGGGCGGCGACGCTGGTTTTCAAACAAAAGTGTGACTATTGCCAATCCAACCTTATTTATCTTATCCGTGTTAGTACTAATATACATATATATATACTTTGCCCATACTCTAATTCTCAACTCAACGCAACGGAACTCCAAAACAAAGGTATTCTAAAATCGGTTACGCGCGGCGGCGGCGACGGCGTGGCGGACGCGGGCGTGAGGCGTGATCGCCACCTGCGCCCGCGTCGATCCCTCTCTGCACTGTGCCACTGTGGTTTGTTTGTCGTGGAAGAATGTCCACTAATAAATCTATATATATAAAAATCAATGCCACTTTTCGTTGTAATTTTATAACTCAATAACTGCTGGGCCGATTTCGCTAATTCTTTTTTTGTCGAGTTCGTTATTGTCAGGAGAAGGTTCTTATGTAGGGTAGGGTAGGGTAGTGTAGTGTAGTCTTAGTGTACTGTAGTGTAGTGTAGGGTAGGGTAGTGTAGTGTAGGGTAGTGTAGTGTAGGGTTAGTGTAGTGTAGGGTAGGGTAGTTTAGTGTAGTGTAGTGTAGGGTAGGGTAGGCTAGTGTAGTGTAGTGTAGGGTAGGGTAGTGTAGGGTAGGGTAGGGTAGGGCAGTGTAGTGTAGTGTAAGGCGGAACGTAGTTCGCCGGGACAGCTAGTAAGTGTATAGAATAAGATGTCCTAGAACCCCAACTATTTATTTATTTGATAAACACATAATCTATTTACAGTTTCTGAAGTTTCAGAAGAGGGAAGATGATAGGACACTTAATTAGACACGATAATTTTATCAAGAACATATAGAAGGAGAGATCGAAGGAAAGCGCGGAAGAAGAAGACCTAGAATTGCTTATATACGAGTAGACCAAGTTTCGAAGAAAGTTAAGGTGGAAACGTATAGAGAAATGAAGGAGATAGTGTGGGAGAGAGAGACCTGGAAAGAGCTACACCGCTACGGCTCTTAAATTGTGATGATGTTGATGATGATGAAGTTTCTGTTGCATTTATATAATTACAAACTTTTATTTAACTTGCAATGTACATATATATTTGTTCGGGTGGAATCTTGCAAGTTAAATTTGACCCACTTCCCGGTTTCCGATTGAGCTGAAATTTTGCATGCTAAGTTGGCTGATAAGCTGATCGAGTTAGTATGGGAGAGCCAATTTTTTTTTGCGATTTGACTATGGGTTCCATGGGGAAAGTTGTTCAGTTTCATGGGTAGAAGCACCAGTTAAAATAGTTTCAGCTAATTTTGTTACACCTTATATATTAGTACTAACAATTAACATACAGTATTGACACTCCCTGCCGCTCTCTAGATTGCGACCTCACCCCCTCGTCACTCAGATTGATACAGATTGGTTACAGTTTGGTTGTCGAACGTATAGGATTTTGTTTGTTTCGTCATTCCTTTTTTGAAATGTCATTTCTGGCCCGTTGTATGAAGTGACCAGGGTGTGCCGCAACAGAACGCGCATGGCACGTCCGTATCCCGGTATCTACCCGAGCGCATCGGAAGCGAGAGTGTTTTTTTCTTACGCTGCATTCCTTCTCTTTAATATCATACTCTACGGTGCCAAAGGCTTAAAGAAGGGTTCCACGCATAATGACACACTTTGAATACGCAAAACGACACACACGCAAAACGATACACACGAATAACGACACACACGCAAAACTACATACACGCATAACGACACACACCCAAAACGCCACTCACGCAAAATGACACACTCGATTAATGACATACACGCAAAACGACATACACGCAAAACGACACGCACGCATAATAACACACACAAACGCATGAACATAACCACGCAGGCACGCACACACGTGGAATGACGACAGCGTTGAAATAATTTTGCATGTTTTCTAGACACTTCTGCTCAATAATTCGTCGTATCAGCTCATATACGTCCCCACCGAGGGGCTCGAGCCTACCCTGAATTAGGGCGATCGGGCCACGGTCAACCACGCGGGACCAGTACGGGTTGGTCAACTTTACACACAACCTTCGAGTTTCTTCGCAGGCGTGTGCAGGTTTCCTCTCGTTGTTTTCCTTCACCGTAAGAGCGTCGTCGGATAAACTTACATATGAAATCGAAATTCGAGAACACATTGGTACGTGGCAGGTTCGAACCACGACCACCCGGACAGGAGACCGCGGCCCAAGCCATTACGCCACCGACGCTCATTATATATACAGAATGTAACAAAATTGGTGTAGATCCCGTTAACATGGGCTTCTATCATACTGAACAACTTTTGTTCTAGGACTATGGGTTCTTTGAGGATAGTAATTCAGTGTGATGAGTTAAACCCCTCAGTTAACGGCGGCCAGTTAGTCCACCGCGCAGCAGATCGTATGATACATTAAAAATCATATAACTTAGAATGCAAAACATTACCTAAATACAAAAAATCATACAAATTATTCATTTATGTATTCCGGCTTGAAGATAAGATAGCCAGTTCCCTAATGCGTTGGGTAATCTTGGTAAATCTCGAAGAAATTTCGAATTTCGATTTCATTTATCCGACGCTCTTACGGTGAAGGAAAACATCGTGAGGAAACCTGATGCACACGCCTTCGAAGAAACTCGCAGGTTGTGTGTGAATTCGACCAACAAGCACTGGGCCCGCGTGGTCCCGCGATTGCCCTAATTCAGGGTAGGCTCGAGCCCCTCGGTGGGGATGTATATGAGCTGATATGGATGAATGATATATATCTAATATATGTAAGTAGGTACCTTTTTTTTTAATTAAAAATTTGAGTGCGTTTGTCTGCACCTCACCTGATGGTAAGTGCCGATGCAGCCGAGGATGTAACACGCAATCTCAAATAGTGGCTATTCACTCTCGTCTTGAAGATTCCTAAATTATACGAATCGGGGAATACAGACGCCTGAAGGGAATTCCACTCCTTGGCCGTTCGCATGATGAAGGAAGAAGCAAAACGCTTCGTGCGAAAAGGTGGAACATTGACGACAAAGGGGTGGAACCGCTCTCCGCGCCTGGTCGTCCGATGATGAAATGGAGAGGGGGAATGAGGTCGTGAAGTTCTAGGGCACACTATAAATACCTATTTGTAAAAATCTAGTCACGGACACACATACGGTGATGAAGGTAATCTGTAAAAGGAGACTGCTCGTACCATGAGACTGTTTGTTAAGATCTTTAATTAAAAAAAAACTTATCTCTTATCTTAACCATATCTCAGTTTACTTGTTTTACCTGTATGTTTAACTCTTTAATAATATTTCTCCCTATATGGGTAAACATTTAACGGGCGGTTCAGTCCTGGAAGTTTATCGTTTAGTTTTCATATTAAAAAGGTTATGCCGACCCCGCGACCGTAATTACGTGTTTTAAGTACTTACTGGAAAACAAGGTCTAGGAACGGTGCGTTCCTAATTGAAGAGAGCAAACGGAGATATCTCCGCCAGGCGAGGTGGTATGTGCCTGGGGTCCGGCCGTGGAACAATCGTTGATGATTGATATCTGTATATAAGGTCTAACAAAATGAGCTGAAACTATTTTAACTGGTGCTTCTACCCATGAAACTGATATATATATATATATATATTCAGCGTTGATGAAATTCTAATAGCGCGTTCTAGATGTCGTATTTCATTTGTTCTCTAGTCGCTTGTGTCAAGTTTCAGTGGCGGGTTACTGCAGTTGCCGCCACAAACGTGTTTCCGATTGGATAGTTGATTGAAGGTGTGAATGATGCCAAGAATGGAAGGTGCACTCGGCCAAGCTCGCCCTGGTATACATCGCAGCCTTTGACAAGATACGTATAGCATCGCATCAGCTGAACGGTGGTATCAAAAATCTGTTGAAATAATCACTCTATTTTTTTTCATGTAGAAGCTTTTATCTCAGTTCAAGTCCATGACACAAGTTCACACCATATCATCATAACAACTGAAAAACGTCCAATGCTTCACAAAGGCCTCCCTCATGGATTTCCACCACGACCGGTCCTGCACTGCCCGCATCCAGTGGCTTCCCGAAACTTAAGCTTGTCGGTCTACCGAGTGGAAGGCCTACCTACGCTACGTATAACGGTGCGCGGTCACCACTCGATAACTCTACTGCCCCAACGCGGTAGTCAGTGCTTGCCCTCGCCTCATTGGTGTTGGCAGGAATAGCGGCTCTCACTTAAACTAAGGTTCATAGTAATATTTTTTACTCCTTGCCTAAGGGTCGGTTAGTGGGGACGCTTTATAATAAACCCGGTAGTTTAGCTATATAGATATACACCTATGAAATTGCCGATTCAGTTTTTAAACTTCAATTCCAATTTTGAAAGTTCAAGTTACCAAATTCAAAAAGTACGTAAAACAAAAATGGCTATCAAGTGACCGAGACGCAAGCACATCCCGGCCTTAAATAAATGATCTTCGATTGTTTCAGGGCGTAATATATCCTTTTGCGGTGTATTAAAATTTCGTTTAAAGAGGCGCCCGATAACGTCGCGGCCAATATTGGGTAATTATTTTTTCTTTTTACGGCGTTTCATTTATCTTTGGTGTTTAAAAAACGCAGACCGCGCAATATTGCTTAGTGCACGATAAGAAGTGGTTTTTTTGATTTCACAAACTACATGCATAGAATTCAAAAATATATATAAAACGTCGATGTAGAATTAGTAGGGCTTAATTTAATAGACAAATTTTCACGGCTTAGCACGCCATCTCATTATAGGAGTAATCTGCGACTAACTTGATATTATGATTATTCCTTTATTTCGGATAACATAGATATAATGATGGTGCAATTCAATTTGGTTCACTCAGGAACTGCATCCTACTATGCTAATTTCCGTAACAAAGGCTATCTTCAGCGCTAAATTTCGTCAAGAGTGGTTGAGGTGTTGAAGGGTAAAAAGGTAACAAACATACACATTTTCACATTTATACTATTATAAGTAAGGAAGGATGTAGTAAAAAAACATCTAAAAAGATATTCAAGTTGTGACTTTGAGGGCCAAACCAAACCCACGTTCATCAGATCCACAACTCGACAGGTAAGGCTAAAAAAAAACGAATCGTGCCGGTCGTCCTTTGTCTATTTTTTCCCCACCATTTTCTCATTGTGTGGACCTTTCAATAATTACAATTTTTACCTGTTGCCTGTTGAGAATAAAACAATTAACGTGCGTGGGTTGCCGAGACAAATCACACGATAATTTTGAGACCGGATTTTGGTAATTTTTGATTGTTTAAAAGCGTTTTTTTTATGAACCACGAAGCACGAACACGAATTTTATGGGAATCATCCGCCGTCATGCTTATAAAACTGATCTGGAGTTATTAGATGAGATAATTAATTATTATTTTTTTAAGTTTTTTTTTATTTATTTACGAAATGAGTAGGTATACCATAATACAAACCTTTCTAATCAACCTAATTAAGCATGTAATCACCATCATCACATCAGCCAAAAAAAATATTCAAAAACCTAAAGACCCAAAAACTTTTAGATACAATATAGATTTTAATATTGCATTGTCACGCGATATAGATAACAGCTCAATCGGCAACCGGGAAGTGGGTCAAATTTAACGACTTGCAAGATTTTGACACCGGGACAGGTGAAACTAAATAAAACTTTGTAAAAACATCTACTGACTGACATACGCCTTCCCTGAGTTGAGGGGCGTTTTGCCGAAATCGCCACGCTTGGCTTGGGGGTTGGCTATCTCACCATGCAATGTGATGGCAGAGAAAGCGGAAAAGACGCTGCTACCAGCTGCTCATCCTTCGGTTTTTGATCCCTTAGTCACCTCTTACGACACTCTCGGCACACCCCGGACCCCAGAGATCCCTACGTCCATTACCGAGTATAATTTAATAGAAGAAAGATAGCAAGTGGCTAGGCCAATAATCAGCCAGCCGGCAGAGCCCGATTCTGAAGTGAATAAATATCATATTTCAACAGTTTCACTAACCTATAAAACGTATTTTTACTTGTTTGTACCTCCCACCTGAGATTATCCCCCCGGACGACCTGTAGAGGCGTCACAGTAATATCAAAGTATATATACGAGTGTAAGTACTAACATACAGAATGGAAACTCCTGCCGCTCTCTAGATTGCGACGTCACCCCCTCGTCACCCAGATGGATACAGATTGGTTACAGTTTGGTTGTAGAACGTATAGGATTTCGCCGCCATTTTCTTTGTCCCGTCATTCGTTTTTTGAAATATCATTTCTGGCCCGTTGTATAAAGTGTCCAGGGTGTGGTAATATTCTAGGACCGCGCCACAAGCTACACAGAGGCACATTCAGACCTTATATGATAACAGTAGCAACAAATCACTAAAAGCAACAACAATCCTACTCTTCTTCTTAGCGTGTCGATGGCAGACACTACACTGTAGCAGCCCAGAATTTGGCCACGTTAACAGCATTATCAGTCGCTGTCATGAGGTCTTCCTGCGTGCAGATGTAGGGGCACGCAGGGCACGATGTTAAGTGTGTCATCGTTTGAACTGCACCGCACAAACAGTTTATATCCCAGTCACCCAAAAATCCCCACCTGACCATGTTTTCTTTGTTCCGACCGGTCTGGGTCCGGAGTCTGTTTAAAGACTTCCAAACCGGCCATGGCAAGTCATGTCCAGGGGGAAGGCTTTCCGATATCGGGACAAAGGGTGTTGGTAATCCTACTAGGACCAGGTAAACAAACTAAGCGAAGAAAGTATTGCTGTAGTTTAAACGGCCTAACGATCAGTTATCCAAAAACCCTGAAGACGTTAAAAAAACCAACTTCCATTGCAACATCTTAGTACAATTTTGCATTATTATTTTTAGTTTTTGTTAATTTTCTAAAAAAGAGCTACACCGATTTTGATAAAATTTATAAGGGATTTGATAGAAAGTATACCCTATCAAATAAAAAAAGAATCATGAACAATCACAATCTGCGAAGATATCGCGTAACACTCCATAAAAAAACATTCAGTCGAATTCAGAACTACCTTCTTTTTGCCATCGGTTGAAAAGACATCATCTACTGCACTTTATAATTTTATACCTATGTAAGACCGTGACAAAAGTGACGTAAGAATCTGTTTCCTCCACATCAACCAAGTTACACACCGCGGTTACATAGCAACCAAGTTTATATCAGAAAGGCTAAGGCTCCATGACCATACAGCCTAAAACGTGAGGCTCCAAAGTAGGACAAAGTAGCTCAGTAGGACAAAGCCCGGAGCGCTCCCTGTGACGCCGGAGGGCAAGATCGCTTAGTACGAAGCGAAGAAAAACAAAACAGGGACGTCAAAACTAGCATTGGGCCCGACACAGATCCACCCATTTTTTTTAATCCACAATTGGTGAGCCCTTGGCATCATCTGATGTGATGGTAAGTGATGATGATGCCGAAGATGAAAGTTCCCAACGCAATGGGGAACTAGCTATCTTATCTTCAAGCCCGGGACACATCAACGTTGTTAAAATGTTATTAACATTGTTATATTTGGCGGCAAGATTTAGTGGTAGCTCTCCAGATGGTCTTAGAAAATGACTTACCACCAACCAAACCAAGTCTTACAAGTTAGATTCCGACGGCAATCGAACCCTCTTCCTCCTCATGTGAAGCTAATGACTAATCATTACGCCACGGAGGCGGTAGGTTATTAATTAATATAAAACAAAAGTGCACTATAGATATGCATTCTGCATTGTTTATTTATTTTGGAAGTAAATAACATTTTTACAAATCATTTTGGCTTCCAGCGCCATTTTAATAACAGACTTCATAAAAAGGAGGAGGTTTCTCAATTCGACCGTATATACTTAGTCAGGTCATAAGTTCTTTCAAAAACTTTATATAAAATTAATGATACACTTTTTGATAATTATATATGAAATGAAAGGTAATTTATTTTACAATATATTTTTTTTTACATTATTCAAAATGCCCTTCCCTATTTTGAATACATGCCCTTAATCGACGCGGCCAATCATCAATCGCAGCACGCATCACATTTATATCTATTTCTGCCGCTGCTTTAGCCAAAGATGCTCGGAGAGATTCCAAATTCTGATGAGGTTTAGCGCAGACTTTCTCCTTCAAATGTTGCCATACCTTGTGATCGAGTGGGTTTAAATCTGGATTAGAAGAGGGCCAGTCTTCATGTCCGATAACTCAATTCCACGGGCGGTCAACCAGTTTTGCGTGCTTCGTGCCCTATAGGCTGGTGCAGAGTCCTGTTGGAATATCCAATGTCTGTTTTTGAACATTGTTTGAAAAAGAGGTTCCACTATGTTTGTTAGGACGGTGTTTTGATACACCTCGGCACTGGTTTTTACACCTTTTTCACAGAAAAACACCTCAGTTAAGCCTAAATATGAGACTCCAAGCCAAACCATGAGTGACGAAGGGTAATGTCCTCGTTGAACCCTCGGAATACGCGTGCTGGCTTCTTCACTGCTGTGGGCATCCACTTTATCATTTTGTTTATTATAACTTTCTTCGATGTTAAAAATTTTTTCATCCGAAAACAAAATTTCGCGGTATTTTTTTTCCCGCGTACCGCCGTAACATAAAGCGCGGGATCTATCCAGCCTATTTTTTTTCAAACACTTGTTCAAAAGATGTCCGGTCTTCTTACGATAAGCTCGTAGTTCCAAGTCTTCATTGATCACTCTTTTGACCGTGGGTTTACTTAGGCCCATCTGAAGAGCTAAAATTTTTTGTTTACGAACAGGATTTCGTTGAATTCGCGCCTTTACTGCTTAGATGATCGCGGGTGTCCTAACTTTATGAAGTCGGCTGGTCCTCTTACGATCTTCGAAGCTTGAATTTTCAGTGAATCTTTTGATAGTGCGATAAACAAATCGTAGGGTTATTTTAAATTTTTGAAGAATATTGAAAATCTCTTTTGGCGCGTAACCACAGCAGCGGTGTAAGGCGATAACCTACCTTTTTTCTTCGACCACTCCATATTTGAAAATGAATGAAAATGAATATTTTTTTTTATTTTCGGCATGCGCAAACGTTCTATTTTCAAAATTGGTGAAGTTCATCTAGCCAGTATTCTAAAATTTTAAATACCAAGGTTTTGACAGAACTTATGACCTTTACGTGTGTTCGCGGATAACTTCGTCGTTTATGAACAAATTTTGATCATTATTTTTTTGTTGGAAAGGAGATATCCCGAGGATGGTACCATGATAAGAGAACCAGGATCTGATGATGGCATCCCAGAGAAATCGAGGGAAACCTTAGTTTCCTGTTTGAAGTCGGTTTTTTTTTTTACAAATTTGTCTTCCAGCGCCATTTTATTTCATTTCAAATTCAAGTTCTCGACTTCCGCGCATCTGCTGTTGCGCCCGAAGAGGCGGGCTACGTCACGACTCGCGCATTAACCGGCCGAAACACGAACACTCGCTATCTTACAAAGTTGTAAGAGATACGCTTATGTTTTCATTTCGTATGGTTTTTGTTAAAAAAATTACACACGAGGGCGAATTCGCGGCATTCTTGGGTGGAAAATTACGATGTCGTGAGTCTCTGCATACCCTGGACACTTCATAAAACGGGCCAGAAATGACATTTCAAAAAAGGAATGACGGAACAAACAAAATGGCGGCGAAATCCTATATGTTCGACAACCAAACTGTAACCAAGCTGTATCAATCTGGATGACGAGGGGGTGAGGTCGGAATCTAGAGGGCGGCAGGGAGTGTCCATACTGTATGTTAGTACTAATATATATACTTTGGTCTCTTGCTCAGTCAGTCGGCTCAATATATTCATCATTACAGCTCATATACGTCCCCACCGAGGGGCTCGAGCCTACCCTGAATCAGGGCGATTAGGCCTTAGTCGACCACGCGGGCCCAGTGCGGGTTGGTCGACTTCACACACAACCTTCGAGTTTCTTCGCAGGCGTGTGCAGGTTTCCTCACGATGTTTTCCTTCACCGTTAAAGCAATCGGTAAGAATGTACGTAAGTTTTTTGAAAATATATATACCTACAGATATTTTTTAACCGCCTCCGTGGCGTAGTAGTTAAGCTACTCGCTTTACATCAGGAGGCCGAGGGTTCGATTCCCGACGGATTCAAACTTCGTAAGCTCGCTTGGCTAGCTACCACCATCTTATCTTAGTCTTTCCGCCAAACATCAGTGTTAACAGTATTGATGTAATCCTGCGTGAAAGTAAGATAGCCAGTTCCCCATAGGGTTGGGAAATCTTGGTAAGCCCGTTTCCAGCTTCAGCATCATCGTCACTTACCATCAGGTGAGATGATGCCAAAAGCATACATCAAACTAAATTTTGACAGCCGATTTAGCGCGCTCTAATGGCATTTTTTGTCGTTTTATATAAGTTATTATCATTATGTGGCGGAATCATTATTAAATTATCATTAAGTTCTCCGCAAGAGAACCAAAGTAACCGACATAGCTCACAGAACCGATAAACTGAAGTGGCAGTGGGCAGGGACATAGCTCGTAGAACAGATGGCCGTTGGGGTAGCAAAGTTCTGGAGTGGCGACCGCGCTCCGGAAAAGGTAGCGTAGGCAGGCCTCCCACGCGGTGGACCGACGATCAAGTGGAGAAGATCGCGGGAAGCCGATGGATGCGGGCAGCTCAGGACCGGTTGTCGTGGAAATCCTTGGGGGAGGCCTTTGTCCAACAATGGACGTTTTCCGGCTGATGTGATGATGATGATGATGAAGTGGCGAAAAAGTTGCATGCGACCTACTAATTCAGTGCGACTTCACAACGTTACATAGGTACATAGGTGCTGGTTTGGTCAAAACTTAGCTTTAAACTTTTATGGTGTTGTCAAAGATTCGTTGCCCGCGTGGCCATTAACCATCGGTATGCTAAGGTTGGGCGAATGCGGTACGCCGCTTATCGATTCCCGCAAGAAAGCGCGAAGGCGTCCGCTTATGCATACAATGGATCGCCTCGTTGGGACATCGATACGTGCGTGGAGCATCACTGTGCCTTTCCATAAGGCCTGTAAGTGGGATAGGGTGCACTATACGTTGCGTCCTGCTCCTACATTTTATTGGCCTACGGCCAGCGATATCATTGGGTAGAACATGAAACTTGCGCGTTAATGTATTTCCTATGACTGTTATACTTTACTCGTAGCATTTCGCTAGCATTAATGTCTTTCTCATGACAGCATAGCGACGCGTAGCATGCTGCTCGCGTTTATGTCTTTCCTATGACCGTAGCATTACGCGTAGCATGGTGCTTGCGTTCATAATATATTTTCTATAACAGTTTTGGTACGCATAGCGTTGTGCTTGCTTTGATGTGTTTCTAATGACAGTATCGTTACGCCTAGCATGGTGCCTGCGTTGATAATATATTTCCTATGACAGTTTCTTTACGCACAGCGCGGTGTTCGCGTTGATGTGTTTCCTATGACAGCATCGTTACGCGTAGCATGGTCCTTGCGTTGATAATATATTTCCTATGACAGTTTCTTTACGCAAAGCGCGGTGCTCGCGTTGATGTGTTTCCTATGACAGTATCGTTACGCGTAGCATGGTGCTTGCGTTCATAATATATTTTCTATAACAGTTTTGGTACGCATAGCGTTGTGCTTGCTTTGATGTGTTTCTAATGACAGTATCGTTACGCGTAGCATGGTCCTTGCGTTGATAATATATTTCCTATGACAGTTTCGTCACGCACAGAGCGGTGTTCGCGTTGATGTGTTTCCTATGACAGTTTCGTCACGCACAGAGCGGTGTTCGCGTTGATGTGTTTCCTATGACAGTTTTGGTACGCATAGCGTTGTGCTTGCTTTGATGTGTTTCTAATGACAGTATATATGACGTCCTTTCGTTGATAATATATTTCCTATGACACTTTCGTTGCGCGTAGCATGGTGCTCGCGTTGATGTGTTTCTATGACGGTATCGTTACGCGTAGTATGGTTCTGTCTGACGCCTTTCCTATGACAGTATCGTGACGCGTTGCATGTTGCTCGTGCTGCTGTATTTCCTATGACAGTATCGATACGCATAGCAAGGTGCTCTCATTGATGTGTTTTCCATGACAGTATCATGACACGTAGCAATAGCATGGTGATCGTTTCGTTTTTGAAGTGAAACTTCTATATAGAGGGGGAGGGGGGTATTAGGATTTCTTTCTGTCACGGAAAAGCGTAACGGCCGCGTGGAGGGGGTAGACGATATATCGCGTGGTGAAAGGCGACAGTGGGGGAGGGATATTTTTTGAAATAATTTGTTTGAAATATTTATTCAATTTTTTTTTCAAAACGTTTTTTTTTTTTAAAATGTTTTTTTTTTAATTTTTTTCAATATATTTTTACATTTTTTATATATTTTTTTAAATATTTTTTTTTGGAATGTTGTTTTGGAAATATTTTTTTTGGAAAATAATTTTTTGAAAATTTTTTTTAATGTGTCCCAGCACACATTTTGTTTTTATTAGCCCGTAGTCCAACAAAGCGGGGAAGAGACGTGTCGCAACAATCAACTCATAAGAATTCGTTGTTTTTTTTTACACAAAAAATAAATAAATCTATATCCATTACATTCTAGAACAGATAACAAAGACAGTATCCATTGCATAATGTAATATGTTATAAATTGCATTGCATATGAATAGTTTTATGATAATACGCACGGTTCCAGTTAAAACGAACATGATTTCCTTAGCAATAATCGTAATGTAAGTATGTGAATTCACCATTGTTCGCTGTTTTCAGTTATTTATAAAGGCCTAGAATTCTTCCCAGGGAGCATGGTTGGCGCGCAAACTACCGTTCTGTAAGGTTGGTTACAGACAAGGCGACAATACATTCGAACTTGTTTACAAACTCAACAGATGGAAAAAAACCGGCCAAGTGGAGTTGGACTCGCACACTGTCAAATCAAATCAAAATCATTCATTTTAAATAGGTGTTTACACACACTTTTAAATAGTCAAAAAAACTTATTGAATATTACAAATAATGTCATGATTCAGATTACAGTCTCAGGCAATGGTATTTGTTATAGAATCAACATATATATCTTTGTCATTTACATAATCTATTATTTTATAATATCCTCTAGAGCACAAGCATTTTTTGACATGAGTCTTGATTCTTGGACAAACTAGTTACATTTTCTGGAATTTTATTGTAGAATCTTATACACTGCCCCACAAATGACTTTTAACCTTACTAAGTCTCGAAAAGGCTATATCTATTTTATTTACATTTCATAAATTCAAATTATGCCTGTCACTGTTTTTAGGAAATAAATGCAAATTCTTACGAATGCATATGATGTTTTCATTATGAATTGACAAGCAACAGTTACATTATATTTTTTTTCTGCAAGATGAAAATAGTTTCTACCAAAAAATCTTCAGAAATCAACTATATAGAAAATACTACTACATCCTACTAGAGGTCGCTAGTTCCTTCACATTTCACAAAATGACGTTTCTTGTATGGGGGCCCCATTTATTTTGTTATAGCGGCAATACAAATACACACCGCAAAAATTTAACTGTCTACCTATTACAAAATTAATGAAATTCAGCGGAAACTATACGCATCAGATATTCTTCTGTAAAGTTAATTGTACGAAATTTTTTTTTTTTTTTAAATTAATTTCATCCTCATTTGTCGCATTCCTATGATTGCGTACGGTCCTGTAATTATATTAGCATACAGTGGGCCCATTTCATGATGTTATTCCTAAATTAAATCTGTATGGAAACGGGGATTATTCAAAACAGTTTTATTACATAGTATACAATTCACTTTGAATGGGAAATCGTAGAATAATCAGCTAGTTATTCATAGCATTTCCTTTGAACCTTACGAAAAATGATGATGTAAGCCTTTACACAGCGTTTTCTGTGAGATTCTTATAAGCTTTTTTCCCTAGCGTGTCGTTTACCTTAAAATATAATATGAATAGTAGAGTTGCCGCGAATAGTCGCTATTATTTGGTATGCGGCATTATTCGATATTTTTTTGCTATTCGTCGAATACCGAATAATAGTCTATTATTCGACATTCGGCGAATAGTTGTCTAAAATAAACTTTTAATGAAAAAAAACTATAGGCTTAAATAATCACTTAATTTTTCTTAAAAAACAAAACACACTTAGTTTCGTATAAATTATTATCATTAATATTAAATGTCATACAAAAATCATTCATGTTAAAGTTAGGCTTTTTAATTAATATTTAAAATCTAAAAGGGGCAGATTGTGGTGTAATAAAACTAGTTTTTCTGCACGATTGGGATCAAGTCGGTTGGGCCTTTTTTTATACATAAACCTGCCTCAGAAAATATTAATAATCTCATTTTTATATTCCTTTGTTAATGTTGAATAATAATAGTGAATTATTCGACTATTAGCCATAGGGAACGGCGATTAATCGGTATTCGACTATTCGCTATTACAACTATTCGCGGCAACTCTAACGAATAGCGACTTCGTCCGCGTGGAGGTTTTGAATTTTCCCACGGGAAATCTTGAATTTTTCGTCATAAAAAGTATCCTATATGTTAACCCGGGCTATAAGGAACCACCATACAAAATTTCATCAAAATCGGCTTGGTAGTTTTGGTGTGATCTACGAACATACAGACAGACAGACAAAAGTTTTTGTTTTGGCGTCTATATCGTTAGTAATGTCCACCACATTTATTATTTTCCAAAAATATGTCATGTTCGGCCCCGTTACAGTTTTATTATATGTATAGATAATATAATTATGAACACTACGTAACCGTCACCGACCCCGTACTAGGAACACTCTTATAAAACAGTAAAAAGTTTTTACTTCCCATAGTGTTTTTTTTAATAGGGAGTCATCCCTAGGTTTATGTATTATGTCGTCAGACAGCATCAGTTATAAATTATGAACTCTTGATCACTAAATTACCCTCCTACTTAAACTTTGGAAAATCTTACTTCGTTTTGTTTTCCATCAAGTCTTCGATTTTTAACTAACCAAAATCACAAAATGAGTACATAAATGGCGCTGCAAAACTATAACGTCACGCCTAGGTATTTCAAACATTTTTAGAACAAAATGTCGTTTTTGACAGATGATAAAAAGTAAATCAGATGACTAGCATTCGTCATCCCTATTCT
This sequence comes from Coleophora flavipennella, assembly GCA_947284805.1. Lineage (NCBI taxonomy): Eukaryota > Metazoa > Arthropoda > Insecta > Lepidoptera > Coleophoridae > Coleophora > Coleophora flavipennella. Next base: position 13,305,881 of record OX369283.1, read on the forward strand.
AACAGGATTCATTCTCTGCACTCTACACGCTTCACAGCTGCGATGATTTTCTATACTCATTATTATGATATTCCGAGGAGAATTACTTTTGTACGAGTACAGTAGTTTTTGTTCCGGCACGCGTGTGACGCGAGCGGAATGCGCTCGTGATGATCGATTTCGCGCGCAATCACCGCCCGCGCCGCCATGTTGTTTTTACTGTCAAAGTAGCAGCCGGCAAGCATTCCGGACATGCAGGCTGCACTATTACTTACATTTGGAAAATGCAAAACGATTAGTTTAGCATCAGTTGCGTTGATTATTACTTAAAGCAATAAATCTGTTAATTGCATCTTTCATGTGCACGAAACTTTAACGATTTCTCTTTAAAAATTGAGGAGATTTAAGATTTTATCTCCAAACCTATTTAATTTGAACTCTTACTAGTGATGATGATGATGATGATGATGATCTATCCGACCGAATTCGTTCATGGCGACCACTTCGACTCCTAGTCGGTTTGCCGCGCATGCGCTCAAAGATGGTTTATGTAGCCAAACTTCGCAGCGAAACTCCTCGCGCAATGAGGGCATTTAAGTATGCCACTCTTACTAATAGCAAAGCAACGTACCTATATATATATATATATATATATATATATATATATATATATATATATATATATATATATATATATATATATATATATATATATATATATATATATATATATATATATATATATATAAAGTCAAAGAGGATCTAGAACACAGGAAATTAATTTTGTAAATTTTTACAGTTGATCGATGTAATAGGTAGGACACTTCGTTCGCCTTAAGAGGAAACGCGGTCTAAAGAATAGGTATTTTAATAAAATGTTGCTTTCTCCCTCCCCCAAACCTCTTCTTATACAGCAAGAAAGGGAGAACTGCAGCGCAGACCGATAATAAGTACTAAAATTTACCAAAACAGCATTTCGTAGTCCCCTATTTCCTCCTCCAAAACTTGACCAATTATTATATTTTATTCAAAAATAATTAAAAAAAACGCTTTACCTATGCTTCTATGTTTTCGTTTTATTGTTAATATGCGTATTATTTTTATGGTGAGTGTCTGAAAATAACCTTTCAATTGGGCAATTTTCTTAGTTTTTGAAGGCTCCCTTCCTATTGTAATTAGAATATGGAAAAAAACTAAACATAGGGGCTTGGCCATGGTAAACATAGGATTTTTGGAAAAATCATTTTTGCTCTATCGTCATTATCCAGGGAGGAAACAGGGCACTAGGTTTGTATGGAAAAAATGGCGCCCGCGTTTCCTCTTTTAGAGGAATAAAAATAAAAAGTAGCCTATATATTCATCCAGATCCTAATCTTTCTACCTACCTACCAAATTTTAACAAACACACATACCCACACCAACAAAATTTCGCACTCATAATATTAGTGTGATTGAAAATAAATTAAACGTATTGTCATTCCAATAAGTATTTCAAATGGTATGTTGGAAAAATTTATATTTTTCTAATAAGTATTATTATTTAAAGTACAACTAAATTTCATATCAGTTTAGTATTTTCAAATTGTGTCTAATAAATCGGCCTCTGTGGGTTTATATTATGCACGCCGCCTTTAGTATATAATATAGCTAAACAGGCTTAACCATTCCACACCCCAGACACTGCATAAAACGGTCGTGAAATAACATTTATAAAAACAAATGACGGAGCAAACAATATCACGGCGAAATCCCATACGTTCGAGAACCAAACTATAACAAATTTGTATCAATCTGGGTGAGGGGGGGAGACATACTGTATGTTCGTACTAATATATATACTTTGACCATACTATAGTTTTAATATATGTATAAGGTCTAACAAAATTACTGAAACTATTTTAACTGGTGCTTCTACCCTGTAACTGAACAACTTTCCCCATGGAACCCATAGTCAAATCGCAAAAAAAAAATTGGCTCTCCCATACTGACTCGATCACGATAACTTAGTATGGGAAGTTCAAATTTTTTTTTGAGATTTGACTGGTTTTCATGGGGAAAGTTGTTCAGTTTCATGGGGTATAAGGACCAGTTAAAATAGTTTTAGCTAATTTTGTTAGACCTTATATATTAAAACTATAGTATGGTCAAAGTATATATATTAGTACTAACAGTATGGACACTCCCTGCCGCTCTCTCTCTAGATTGCGACCTCTCCCCCCCCCGTCACCCAGATTGATACACATTTGTTATAGTTTGGTTCTCGAACGTACAGGATTTCGCCGTGATTTTGTTTGCTCCGTCATTAGTTTTTATAAATGTCATTTCACGACCACGTATATACTTTGACCATACTTTATACTCTTATTAGGTTAATATTATGTTTAAAGCAGAGCTAAATTTTGATTTATAAAATGACTAGGTGCCACCTTACATCGAATTTGTTACTTCTTGCATTTAATTACAATCCATCCCGTTATTACGCTGAACATTATCGCGGATTAAGAACCGTCTTTTATTTTTGAAACTCTCGCAGACCGATCGCGTGGGCGTGGCAGCCAACGTGTATTTTATAGCTGCCCAGTATTGAGTAGTTGAATGCATCAAAAATAAATTATGAAATAAATTATTCACTACACATTGTTTTAACCAAAGTATATATACATACAGTATGGACACTTCCTGCCGCTCTCTAGATTGCGACCTCAACCCCTCGTCACCCAGATTGATACAGATTGGTTAGAGTTTGGTTGTCGAACGTATAGAATTTTGCCGCCATTTTGTTTGTTCCGCCTTTCCTTTTTTGAAACGTCATTTCTGGCCCGTCGTATGAAGTGTCCAGGGTGTGCTTTTAACTAAAAAAATTGCTTCTGCGATTTAAAAAAAAAACTTTCCGTAACATTTTATATTTTTAATTTTTCTAAATCACATTATTTATTCGTTAAAAATTATGATGTCACAGTTCAATGTCGAAAAATTTTTAAAAAAAAAGTTATGTTTGCAGTTGGTATATAAAACTTTGTGTGGAAAAACCATGACGTTTTACCAACTCAACTACACATTATAAGTTGGTCGGCTATAACTCCTAAACTAAGAAAGCCTACTTGACCGTAATAATTTTCTTTTCAAATTGATTATATGTCCTACTATTATGCCTGTTCTACCCAATAATAGGGGTGGGGGGGGACATGCAACTCTAACCAAAATCACCACTTTAAAACATTACATTTTGTAAACAAATCGTTTATCGGAAAAAATATCATAGCAAACCCTTACTTTAAAAGATCTACATTTGACGATACACCGATAGGGTAAGTTAACAAAAAAAAACTCACCGCCAATTTTCATTAATAGGAGATGTGCTTTAAAATATATTTTATAATTTTATCCTTTCGGCCGCCATCGCAACTGTGTTTCACAACCAGTTGTCTATGAGGATTTTTTAATCTTTTGTACATGAAATATTTTTGGAAAATAATAATTGTGGTGGACATTACCAACGATATAGAGGCCTAAACAACAACTTTTAGAATTTTTGTCTGTCTGTCTATCTGTATGTTCGCGCATCACACAAAAACTTCCACGCTGATTTTGATGAAATTTTGTATGGTGGTTCCTTATATTTCGTATAGGATACTTTTTATCCCGGAAAATTCAAGAGTTCCCGTGGGAAAATCAAAACATCCACGCGGACGAAGTCGCGGGCACAGCTAGTTTCACATAATTCAATCAATCAATCAATCAATCAATTAGTTTATTTCTCACCACAAACTTGTCTCTAATTTATACATTTATAGTTTATAATATTATAACGTAGTTTGTGGGAGACTGGAGCCTAAACTAGGAAAATAAAATTTCCTGTATTTCAGGTCTCCAGGCCCCCTTCGTCTTGGGGTCACAGATTAGATTTGTATAATATAATTATGCCAAATTTCAGATTTACATCTGTAATAGTGTGGCATCCAACATAAACATTTACATGGCAACACTTTTTCTTAGTAAAAAAAATACTACACCACGTAGATAGCTAACGTATCTTGCTTATAAAAATAATAAATAATACAGTCCACATTTTCATAAAGATATGTGTTGTTTTTAATTTAATCTCCAGCGCGTTCCGCACAAATAGTCTTTGAGAAAAACTGCTGTGATATGCCGAAGGACAGACGTACATGGCGAAACAAACTAAAAACGGTTTCGTTTAAAGATTTTTGATGTGTAACATCTTTGCTCTCGCTTTCCTGCAATTTGTGGGAGTGATTTCGTGAAATGGGACGGAAATGTGTAACAGGAAATGCGAACTTTTTTAATTCTCGAAAACTAAGGTTGTCATAGCCATGCCGCCTAGTGTGATGGCAAAGGCAAAGATGACATACTACTATTCGAAGGGTCGGCCCGTGAATGTACGACCCGATAATTAATTAATTTCATAAGTATTTTGTCACATGTTACACATCATATGCGAGTACTGTAGGTCTCGTTTTTTTTTAATTTTTTTTATTTGCAATTGGTAAGCCCTTGGCATCATCTCACCTGATGGTAAGTGACGATGATGCCGAAGATGGAAGCGGACTTACCAAGATTCCCCAATGCAATGGAGAACTGGCTATCTTATCTTCAAGCAGGAACACATCAATGTTGTTAACACTGATGTTTGGCGGCAAGACTTAGATAAGATGGCGGTAGCTAGCCAGGCGGGCTTAGAAAATGCCCTACCACCAACCAAACTGACCACCAAGTTGACCCCGCCGGAATCGAACCCGCGACCTCCTAGTGTAAAGCGGATGGACTAACCATTACGCCACGGAGGCGGTAAATTAGATAGGTAGATACTTAAGCCGGCCCGGCCGGCTGGATCTCGGACGGATCAAGCCAGCCGCTGTAATCAAGCAGAGTGCCTTATAATAACAATCGCGCTGCACAGATTATCCGAGATGTGAACATTGAACAGATGCGGATTTAGGCTCATTGAACTTAATAGCAGGCCCCTCACTCGGCCGAGAGCGCGTGATAAGTACCTTCACAACGGCGCGGCCTGCAGGCCGCACTCGTCAGTCGGTTGTCACCTCGTGCAGAAAGCGGAGCGATTATCGAGCGAGCGAGTGCCCAAGTTGAAACATGTTCGTCGCACGGTCTCACAACCCTGCCGGTTGATCAGATGCGACAGCACTAGACCGGCCAGCGCAAAAGAACCTCTCACGCGCATTGATTCGGTTCATTCTTGCGTAAAAGCGCGATTGTTATCGGTGTATGTATAGGTATGTTGAAGTAAAACTGTAGGCACTAAGTGCGGTTGCGAACTAGACTGTTCTTTATTACCGCGTAGTGAGAGTTGCTATTTATTTAAAGCGTCATTGCGAATAATTCATCTGTACTTGTACTATTATTATCATCTGTGTTAATAGCGTCAGTGACTCAACCGGTAACGACTCGGTCCACCTTACCAGAGGTGCCGGGTTCAAATCCGGACGGCCAATGTACAATGAGTTTTTCGAAACTTACGTACATATAACCACCGATTGCTTTAACAGTCAAGTAAAAACACCTACGAAGAAAGTCGAAGGTTGTGTGTGAAGTCGACCAACGCGAACTGAGCCTGCTTGGTCGACTAAGGCCCGATCGCCCTAATTCAGGGTAGGCTCGAGCCCCTCGGTGGGGATATATATATATATGAGCTGATATGAAGATGATGATGAACTTAATAGGTCCGTTATAATAATCATATAAACAACATATTACGTCCTCACTACCTCATACAAATTCAGGATTTTTTCTGGACTAATTTAAAAAAATATTTTTTTACATAATATATTAACCGCCTCCGTGGCATGATGGTTAAGCCCGTTAGCTGAAGCTAATGTGAACATCAGGAGGTCCCGGGTTCGATTTCCGACGTAGTCTAACTTTGTAAGACTCGGTTTGGTTGGTGGAAGGGCATTTTCTAAGCCGACCTGGCTAGCTACCTCCATCTTATCTAAGTCTCGCTGCCAAAACTGAATGCTAACAGCATTGATTGGTTTCGGCTTGAAGATATGATAGCCAGTTCCCCATTGCGTTGAGGAATCTTTGTAAGCCCGCTTTCATCTTCGGCATCATCGTCATTTACGATCAGGTGAGATGATACCAAGGGCTTACCAAATATTGGTTAAAAAAAACCTATGTGCAAATTCAGTAGACGATGGTCCTTTTTTTAGGGAAGTTGCTGTTACGCACTGACCTATCGATGTCGATATGGTGGAAGTACCGATTCAAGTTTTTGGGAGCGACCTCTATACTGTCTCTATACGCCTCGATGTCGATATAGTGAAAGTACCGATTCAATTTATTTGGAAGTGTCTATACTGTCTCTATACGCCTCGATGTCGATATAGTGGAGGTACCGATTCAATTTATTTGGAAGTGACCTCTATACTGTCTCTACACACCACAACTTGACATTGACTTCTACTTTTGTTCAGCAACTTTGTTAAATTTGTAAAAAAAAATATTAGCTATTTTTAGACCCCTGCCAAAACAGCACAGTGGCTTCTACTCAAATTTTTTGGACATCCCTTACAAAGTTGGACAATCTATTCGCATAGGTATTATAACAATTTGATCAACTGATAGACCAGAACGCAACATATTGTATGGGTACAAAGTATTGTATGGAAAGTCCCAAAAATGTTTAGAAGATTAGCAAAGGTGCACAAAAAAAGTTATTCAGCTTTGGGAGTAGAATCCACTATGCAGTTTTTTCCGGGGGTCTAATACTAGCCCTATGTTTTAGGTTACTGAGCTTGTCGCCTGAATACTTCGACCGATATAACAGCTATGGACCGACCTACAAGAACAGCTTTTTTTGATACCTACATAATGAGCGCATTCACTCATTTCGGCCAGCAAGCGGCTCGCGAGCGTGGACATCAATTTTCGCCAGATCCTTCGGGAACTATGTCAAGATATGCTTATTAGTAAATTATGCCATTTCCCACCCCCTCAACTATCTCTGTGCAAAAAATCACACAATCCATTGTTCCGTTGCGATAGTAAAGAAATTAACCAAAAAAGAGTATATTTTCAGTTCCCTCAGAAACTGCAACGGGATATGCTATTTTCACGGGATAAAAAGTAACCAATGTCCTTCTTCGTGATACAGGCTACCTGTGTGCCAAATTTCATTAAGATTGGTCAAGGCGTTGAAGCGTGGAAAGGTAACAAACAAACAAACACATTTTCACATTTATAATATTAGTAAGGATTCGTGCTACATTCCGAGTACATCTCTCTATATCTGTCGTTGTTTATATTCGAATGAGACTCTGCAGACTATAGTGGTGTGAGTGTGTTTCTGCGTGTAGTTGTATTTGACTCATTTTTGATGAGATTAATGTATGGATAGGGCCGGTCCATTATATTTGGTCGAAGCCTGAATACCTATCTGTGCCCAACCATCGGAAGGGTAGGCTGGGCAGAGTTAATTAGTTATTAGTAGACGTGCAAGAATGTGGAGAGGGCGGAACGGTGCCCATGTCGGGTATGCTGAAACTAGTTGACGGCAAAATTAGCCTCGTCCACCTTGGGCAGATAGAACGTTTACGCTTCAGCTATTTTTTCATTCCGCAAGCCCTTATGTACTTACTAACATTATGAATGTGAAAATAAGCAGGAAGCCGCTGGATGCGGGCAGCGCAGAACCGGTCGTCGTGGAAATCCTTGGGGGAGGCCTTTGTTTTTTTATTTATTTATTTATTCAGCATTGGTAAGCCCTTGGCATCATCTCACCTGATGGTAAGTGACGATGATGCCGAAGATTAAAGGGGGCTTACCAAGACTCCCCAATGCAATGGAGAACTGGCTATCTTATCTTCAAGCCGGAACACATCAATGTTGTTAACACTGATGTTTGGCAGCAAGACTTAGATAAGATGGTGGTAGCTGGCCAGGCGGGCTTAGAAAATGCCCTACCACCAACCAAACCGAACCGAATCGAACCCGCGACCTCCTTTTGCGAAGCGAATGAACTAACCATTACACCACGGAGGCGGTAAAAGGTAGTCCAGCGAGGGAAGTCCTTTGGCTGATATTGTGATGATTATAAATGTGAAAATCTGTTTGTTTGTTTGTTACCTTTTCACGCTTCAACACCTTGACGAATCTTGATGAAAGTTGGCATGCAGGTTGCCTGTGTCACTGGGAAGGACATAAGCTACTTTTTATCCCGTGGAAATAGCCAAGACCGTTGCAGTTCCTGAGGGAACTGAAAAAATACTCTTTTTTTGGTTTATTTCTGTAACATCGCAACGAAACAATGGATTGTTATGATTTTTTAAGAAGGTGGGAAATTACATACGTAATTAAATAATTAGCATATCCTGACATAGTTCTCGAGGGATCTGGGGAAAACTCATTCCACGCTCGCGCACTTTGGCATAACAACGGAGCAATAGATTGAAGTGTTTTTTTTGTATAGAATTGGTTGAGGGGTGGGAAGTGACATAGACTGCTAATAAGAATAGACCGATATAGTTCCTGAGGGATCTGAAGAAAACCACCACTCACCCTCAAAGACAGTCATAAAAACGATGTCTACGCGGGCGAAGCCGCGGGCAAAAGCTAGTTTCAAATAAATAACTATGTAAATGAAAAACCTCTTAGGGTGGGTCAATATGGTGTTTGATACTAGTGTATTTTAAAGTATTAATTAGTAAGTATTATTTTAAGTTTGTACGTTATTCCATTACTCATTAGTATAAAGCACTATAATTATGTTTGACATCTGTATATTTACTTATGATCACAATAAAATTGATTTCAATTTGAATTTGTCATTTCAGTTACATAATTTTCTTCATCAACTATCAAAAACTACATTTTGTTCTGAAATTGTTCGTATTATAGGCATGTGACGTCATTGTCTTTGACGAACTTGTTGGACTGATTATAAAGCACTTTAATTATGTTTGACATCTGTATATTTACACTTAAGATCGCAATTAAATTAATTTCAATTTGAATTTGTCATTTCAGTTACATAATTTTTATCAACTATTAAAAACTACATTTTGTTATGAAATTGTTCGTGTTGCATGACTTGCAGGCATGTGAAGTCATTGTCTTTGATGAACTTGTTGGACAGATTATAAAGCACTTTAATTATGTTTGACATCTGTATATTTACACTTAAGATCACAATTAAATTAATTTCAATTTGAATTTCAGTTAGCTAATTTTTATCAACTATTAAAAACTACATTTTGTTATGAAATTGTTCGTGTTGCAGGATGTGAAGTCATTGTCTTTGACGAACTTGTTGGACAGATAATAAAGCACTTTAATTATGTTTGACATCTGTATATTTAATTATGATCACAATTAAGTTAATTTCAATTTGAATTTGTCATTTGAGTTACATACTTTTTTATCAACTTCCAAAAACGACATATTGTTTTGAAATTGTTCGTATTACAGGCATGTGACGTCATTGTCTTTGACGAACTAATTGGACAGATTCATCATCATCATCATATCAGCCGAAAACGTTCACTGCTGGACAAAGGCCTCTCTCAAGGATTTCCAAGACGACTGGTCCTGCGCTGCCCCCCCCCCCCCCCAACGGCTTTCCACGATCCTCACTAGGGTTTCAGTCCACCGCGTAGGAGGCCTGTCTACGCTACGTCTTCCGGTGCGTGGTCGCTACTCGAGAACTTTACTGCCCCAACGGCCGTCTGTTCTAAGAGCTATGTGCCCTGCCCACGGCCACTTCAGTTTAGTGATTCTGTAAACTATGTTCTAACTATCGAAAACGACATTTTGTTCTGAAATTGTTCGTGTTACAGACATGTGACGTCATTGTCTTTGACGAACTAATTTAGTGATTTTGATAAACATAAAATTGAAAATTTATTAAATTATCAAATGTATGTTCCTACAGTACAAGGGAGGGACATACATACGGACGGACCATGTTGAATTATTTTAAATCCTTAATAAATACTTAATTTGCATGACTGTGAAAATACTATACTACGTTTGGGGTTGTATCTATTCAATATTATGAGTATTTTTTACATGCAGCTACGTTAATTAATGTACTTCAGCAAGTTTTTTTCTTTTTAGTTTCAAATCCAAGAAAATTGTTTTAAAATTGCGCCGCATTTTTCAATAAATTTAACTTCGTCCATCATTGTGTTTGCCATTTAAAAAAAAAAACGAGACCTACAGTACTCGCATATGATGTGTAACATGTGACAAAATACTTATGAAATTAATTAATTATCGGGTCGTACATTCACGGGCCGACCCTTCTAATAGAAGTATGTCATCTTTGCCTTTGCCATCACACTAGGCGGCATGGCTATGACAACCTTAGTTTTCGAGAATTAAAAAACGTTCGCATTTCCTGTTACACATTTCCGTCCCATTTCACGAAATCACTCCCACAAATTGCAGGAAAGCGAGAGCAAAGATGTTACACATCAATAAAATGTCCATTTAATTCCATACCACTCTCATTTGTAGAATTTCGAATTTAAAATCAACCAATAGCATTGTCGGAGAGATATAAAATCGGCGTTTGATTGGTTTAAAATGTGGCATGCAAAGATGTGTAATGTGACGATGGGGTAAGTGTAAGTGTGTAGTGCCCTGTCGGCGACCGCAGTGGCCTGTGTGGCCACAAAGGCGCTGTCTGGGCACCGGATATCGCCGGATTCAACCGCAAAATGTCTGCTTTTGATATTACACCGAGTCGGGTTCTAGAACGTTAGGACGGTTACAAGCCATTGAGAGGGGTTGGAACATTTTTGTATAGAGCGTGGCACAGTTACAATATATGTACATATACATTTTTTTTCGAACCCTTCATCATCATCATCATTATATCAGCCGACGGACGTCCAATGCTGGACATAGGCCTCCCCCAAGGATTGCTATGGCGACCGGTTCTGCGCTGCCCGCATCCAGCGGCTTCCCGCGACCTTCACCAGGTCATCGGTCCACCGAGTGGGAGGCCTACCTATACGCTACGGTGCGCGGTCGCCACTCGAGAACTTTACTGTCCCAACGGCCATCTGTTCTACGAGCTATGTCGGTTACTTTGGTTCTCCTACGGATCTCCTCGTTGCTGATTCGATTACGCAGAGAAACTACGTGCATAGCACGCTCCATTGCCCTTTGGGTGACCTTGAGCCTTATTCCTCGACCTCGAAATCACAATTAATTCCTTACTAATACGAGTATTATTAATGTGTTTGTTTGTTACCTCTTCACGCTTCAACGCCTCAACCAATGTTGACGGAATTTGGCATGCACGTAACCTGTGGCATGAAGAAAGCTATCTTTTATCTCCATTTCTGTTTGTTAACTCTCCTTCTTGTTATTTTTATTTCAAGTCGCAATGAAGCGTAGGTAGGATAGACTTGATATTTTGCACAGTGATAGTTGAGTGGGGAAGAGTGACGCATACTTTAATAAGCATCGCCTGACATAGTTCCCTAAGGCTAAGGAACTGGAGAAAACTCATTTCCACGCCCCCTGGCGCATGTCGTAAGCAACGAATCAACGAATTATTTTGATGGTTACAAGAAAAAGAAGTAACATAGACACATTAGCAATTTTTTTTTGTCAGCTCATATACGTCCCCACCGAGGGGCTCGAGCCTACCCTGAATCAGGGCGATTAGGCCTTAGTCGACCACGCGGGCCCAGTTCGGGTTGGTCGACTTCACACACAACCTTCGAGTTTCTTCGCAGGCGTGTGCAGGTCACATTAGCATTGTCCGAAATGAATCCTGAGGGATCCGGACAAAACTCATTTCCACCGTCGCAAGCTGCTTGCGGCTAGCGCACCACGCACCTTCAAAGATACTCATAGAAACTTATACTTCATAGGATTTTTTTATTTTTGATCAGGTATACAATTAAATGAAAACAAAAAAACTAAAATATAGAGGCAAGCATTCTTGCTACCCTACATACACTACACTACACTACCCTACCCTACACTACACTACCCTACACTACACTACCCTACACAACACTACCCTACCCTACCCTACATACACTACACTACGCTACCCTACCCTACACTACCCTACACTACACACCCTACCCTACCCTACACTACCCTACCCTGAAATAAAATAGATGTTGGCCGATTCTCAGACCTACTCAATATGCTCACAAAATTTCATGAGAATCAGTCAAGCCGTTTCGGAGGAGTACGGGAACGAACATTGTGACACGAGAATTTTATATATAAGATATATTTTGTATATCTATAAAATATGTACATACAAAATTTAGTATGTAGCAAGTCTGTTACAGTTAAGTAGGTATACTTCATGTTATCTTATTTTCTAACTAGCTGTTGTTTCCCGCGGCTTCATCCCAGTGGATATCGAGGGTGCGTGGTGCGCGAGCCACAAGCGGCTCGCGAGTGGTTTTTTTTTGGTAGGGACTAAGTGTATCTAAGAAGTAAAAATAAAAAAAAATATCGAAAACTATCCAGTAGTTTATTCGTGAGACTTATTTTATTTATATTTAAAAATAGAAGATTAATGATGATAGTAGAAAATAATCACAATTGGAATCCTCGTTTGTTTGTTCAATCTTTACAAATATGTATTACTAGCTGTTTCCTGCAGCTTCACCCGCGTGGACAACGTTTCTATGACTTTTCGAGGGTGCGCAGTGCGCGAGCGTGAAAAAAAGTTGCCTATGTGTTAATCCAGGTCCTAATCTGTCTGCCTACCAAATTTTTAGCCAGATCCGTTCAGTAGTTTTTGCGTGAAGAAGTAACAAACATACACACTCACAAACTTTCGCCTTTATATTAAGTGTGATGTGATGGATGATAAATGATATCTAATACCTATCATCATTACATCAGCTCATATACGTCCCCACCGAGGAACTCGAGCCTACCCTGAATTGGGGCTAATAACTATACCGGGTTTAACGAAATGGGTGAAGGTCCCGTCACTGGGGCTTCCACTCATTATACTGTACAACTTTTGTAGTACGACTTTACTGAAATCGCAAAAAAATATTTTACTTTTTATACAAATCGATAAGCTGACCGACCAATTTTGTGAATTTTAGTTTGGAGGGTTCAATTTTTTTTTTGAGAATTGACTGTGGATTTCTAGGGGAAAGTTGTTCAGTATGATGAGTAGAAGCCCCAGTTAACGGGTCCTACACCAATTCTTTTACACTCTGTATATGAATATACGAATTAGGGATGCATCCGATACCGATACCGATATATCGGCGATACTTCGGGTTTGCCGTTATATCGGTATCGGCGATATTTTTATGGCAGATTCAACGATACTTTTCAAATTTCGCGTTTTAAAAATGTAATGTAAACGCGCGTATTGTCCCATCTATTTCGTTGCAAACGAGGCATCTGTCGCATCTGAGAGACTATTTTCCACCGCAGGTCTTATTCAAACACACTTGCGAAATCGCCTTTGCCTGCAAAACTTAAGATGCTTTGTTTTATAAATAAAAATCTTATAAATGTTAATTTTGATTACTAAAACTATTAATTAATTGTGTTTTGAATAAATATTCTACCTTCCTTTTTGAATTCAATAAGCGTATCGGTATCGGTATCGGTATCGCCGATATTTTTATAAGAGTATCGGTATCGTATCGGCAAAAAAGCGTATCGATGCATCCCTAATACGAATATTTAAATATTTATAAATATCAGCCCCTGGTTCCCATATTACAGGGAATCTTAGTTTCGGGCAAGATTATATTGTTCCTAAAATATTTAATATTCTTTTAATTTTAATATTCTATATTTATTACCTTATTTTTTAGTATGTTTTGTTTTTATTGATTTTGTATGATCAGCTTAGGTATAGTTTCTATAGCATGTAAAGATAAGGAAGAGCGGTGCCTCCTGACAGGCTTTTTTAGCTTAAAAGGAGGCTCCAGCCATAGTCATTTTTAATGCATCCTTACTAATATCGCTTGCGGCTCGCGCACCGCGCACCCTCTAAGTCAGTCACAAAAACGATGTCCACGCGGGTGAAGCCGCGGGCAAAAGCTAGTAACCTATATGGAGAAAACAAACTTTTTTTTATCAAATTCGAAAGTGTGGCCGCCTGTCTGTCTGTTTATTACTCCGTCTTGCTAAAACTTCTTTACCGATTTCGCTAAAATGTGGCATACAGTTAAATTAAAGGGCGGAGAATAACACAGAATACTTTATATCTCAAAAAAATACATAATTCCAGAGGGATTTGGGTAAAACTTGAGTCCACGCACCACGTACCACACATCCAGTGAGTCTTACTAACATTATAAATGAGAAAATGTGTTTGTTTGTCTGTCTATTTCTTTGTTACCTTTTCACGCTTCAACATCTTGACCAATCTCAATGAAATTTGGCATGCAGGTAGCCTGTGCCACGGGTAAGGATATAGGCTACTTTTGATCTCGTGGAAATAGCATAGTACGATGCAGTTCCTGAAGGAACTGAAAAAATATTCTTTTTTGGTTAATTTCTTTAACATCGCAATGAAATAATGGATTTTTGTAATTTTTGGAACAAAGATGGTTGAGGGGGTGGGAAATGACATAATTTACTGATTATCATATCCTGAAATAGTTCCTGAGGGATCTGAGGAAAACTCATTTCCACGCTTGGGCATGTACTCGTCGCAACGTAGCAACGGATTAAAGTGTTTTTTTTGTGTATAGAATTGGTTAAGGGGGTGGGAAGTGATATAAGCTGCTAATCTGTATAGCCCGCTCTGGAATAGGAATTTGGAAAAAACCCATGTCCACGTTCGCGAGCCGCTTGTGGCTTGCTCACCACTCACCCTCAAACACAGTCATAAAAACGATGTTTGCAAAGGCAAAAACTAGTACGGGCATAACTACTAAAATAGATGAAATGAAAATTTCATTATTTTAAACAATAAGTATCAAGCGAGCGATGCTTACGATGATGAGCAATGCTGGCGGCATGCCCATAAAAATTGATAATAAAGAAGGAGCAAATATAGTCTGTCCGGACGTTAGTCCATCTTTACTCAACAGTTAAATGGTAATGTTTCCTTTTCAGAGAACTGTTATTACTTATTTATTACCTACATTAATTGTTTAGTGGAGGGCTATAGCCAGAAACCCCTGCATTGGACCGTTGCAGCCATGGGGTTCATTGTTCTTGTGTCGTAGCATTTAGGCACCTTGGACATTTCATACAACGGGCCAGAAATGACAGAACAAACAAAATGGCGGCGAAATCCTTTACGTTCGACAAGCAAACTGTGACCAATCTGTATCAATCTGGGTGAAGAGGGGGTGAGATCGGAATCTAGAGAGCGGCAGGGAGTGTCCATACTGTATGTTAGTACTAATCTTTGTATATAAAAATTATGTGTCACGTTGTTTGTCCGCGATGGACTCCTAAACTACTGAACCGATTTTTAATTTGATTTGCACACCGTGTGCAAATCGACCCAACTTGAAAGAAAGGATAGCTTACATTTCAATTTATAGTCACAATACTTAAGTCATTAAGTTCTTTAAAGACAGTCATAAAAACGATGTCCACGCGGACGAAGCTTTTGTATGGGAGTGATGTATCTGTTACGAAGTAACTATTTAGTAATCTGTGGTCGCGGGAATAAGCTATATTATATGTAGGTACTTTGATTTAAGGATATTGTACTGTAGCACGTCGTCGGTAGGTAGGGCGTGGGTTAAAAAACGTTCGTGTACAATTGAATTGATATTTACTTGTAGAAATATAAGAAAAATATAAAACTGAAAAAGTATTCAGTAATTAGAGAAGCATTTCACACTTAAATTAATTTGAGATTCCTCTTAGCGAGCCCTTTTATTTGACATATACCTATGACACAGTAAGGTTTGCAAAATGCATTTTTGTAAATGTTCATTCATTTTTGTATTTGTTCATGTTTGTAATATATAATAATAAATAAATAAAACATTATTTTTTTAATTACCTAATTTTTACCCCAAAAATGAACCTTATTTAAAAAAATATTTATTTACTTTGCACATCTGTGTTTGGGTTATAGGATTACACCTTCCTACCAAATTGGCTGTGACGACGGAAATTGTCACGCGATATACATATGCATGCAAAATTTCAGCTCAATCGGAAACCGGGAAGTAGGTCAAATTTAACTTGCAAGATTTCATTACAGACATCAGGACAGGTGAAAATAAATAAAAGCTTGTAAGCATAAAAACTTTTTTTTTTAAATTTACAATTGGTAAACCCTTGACAACATCTCACCTGAGTAACGATGTTGCCGAAGATGGAAGCGGGCTTACCAATATTCCCCAACGCAATGGGGAACTGGCTATCTTATCTTCATGCCGGAACACACCAATGATATCAACATTGATATTTGGCGGCAAGACTTGGATAAGATGGTGGTAGCTAGCCAGGCGGGCTTAGAAAATGCCCTAACACCAACCAAACCGAGTCTTACAATTGACCCCGCCGGGAATCGACCCGCGACCTCCTGTGTAAAGCCAGTGAACTTTGCCTCTGGGCTACGGAGGCCATTGTAAAAACTAACTCGAACTTGTAAAAACCAAATCGAAGGATACAGTCGACTAGCTAAAATACAGAGTGTAAAAAAAAAAATTGGTGTAGGACCCGTTAACTGGGGGTTCTACTCATCATACTGAACAACTTTTCCTAAGGAAC
This sequence comes from Coleophora flavipennella, assembly GCA_947284805.1. NCBI lineage: Eukaryota > Metazoa > Arthropoda > Insecta > Lepidoptera > Coleophoridae > Coleophora > Coleophora flavipennella. The sequence goes on from OX369283.1 coordinate 13,322,543, forward strand.
CCATAGTCAATTCTCAAAAAAAAAAATTGGTACCTCCATACTAAAATGCATAAAATTGGTCGATCAGTTGATCGATTTGTATGAAGAGTGATTTTTTTTTTGCGATTTCAGCAAACTCGTATAACTAAAGTTGTTCAGTATGAAGAGCAGAAGCCCCAGTTAACGGGACCTACACCAATTTTGTTACACCCTGTATATACGTACGAGCAGGTCATTATTCGTATCTAACTATTGTACACATTGTGCCGCAGCCACGCGCGCCCACTCCACCCTTCAATCTAACAACTTTTGAATCACATTAATTTGTATCGGATGTGTTACGGTATCTGTGGCTATGCGCGCGCGCCGCCTCGCTGTGTGTCGTTCGGTGCAACGAGCAACCATCACGATGGGAACGTGTTCTGGAATGCTTGTGAAGAAAGTGGGATTAATCAGTTTTATCGATCTGGGCCCGCGTGGTCGACTAAGGCCTAATCGCCCTGATTCAGGGTAGGCTCGAGCCCCTCGGTGGGGACGTATATGAGCTGTTATAATAATAATAGATCGGAACCCTGGACCTCGTATCGATAACAATATGACTTGTTTAAAAGGAAAGTAACTCTAAGTTGTTAAAATATTTTTTTAAGCTATTGCATAGCTTTTATCGCGGACTTTGAGCGCGGCGACCGAATCAAGAAATTCCGTAACGAAAAAAACCTAACACTACCGCTTTCTAAAAAAACTTACAGCGCCATCTATTAGCGATTTGCGGTACTAAAAAGACAGTCAATTTTACTGATTCGGCCGAGCGTGACGTAAAGTTACCGCGCTCTAAAAAAACTTACAGCGTCATATATTAGCGATTTGCGGTACTAAAAGGACTTAAGTCAATTTTACTGGTGTAACTTTCTTAGTGTTAAAAGTTGATAAAAAATGCTATGCAATAGCTTTACCGCGGCAGTCCCCGAGTGCCACACGTCTTTTTTTTAAAATATTAAGAGGCTATCCCCAGCTAACTAGGGCCGCGATAAATTAAGGAATAATCACTCGCTAAACACTCTATAACGAAACTTTTAAACGATTGAAAGAACTGGTACTGTAGTTTATTATGGAACTATCAACTCTCTAAAATACAGGATGTTTTTTTTAACACCAAGCCAGCCGTTGAGGGTGGGCTCTACTCATGAAATTGAACAACTTTACCTAAGAAACCCATACCCAATTCGAATTTTTTTTCAGTTTCATGAGTAGAGCCCACCCTTAACGCCTTGCTCGGTGTTAAAAAAACACTCTGTATAGTTCGCTGTAGGTACAAATAGTATAAGTGCTAAGAGTGGCCAACATATCAGCTCATATACGTCTCCACCGAGGAGCTCAAGCCTACCCTGAATTAGGGCGATTGGGCCTTAGTCGACCACGCGGGCCTAGTGCGGGTTAGTCCACTTCACACACAACCTGCGAGTTTCTCCGCAGGCGTGTGCAGGTTTCCTCACGATGTTCTCCTTCACCGTAAGAGCGTCGGATGCACGTACATATGAAATTTAAATTCGAAATCACATTGGTACGCGGCAGGATTCGATCCACGACCTCCCGGACAGGAGTGGACACGAGTGGCCATAAACGTTTAAAAATTATGTACTCCGCAAGTAATAACTGATAGCGGCGCCACTTAGGAAGGGGATCCCCTTAAGGAAGTTTTTCAGTTTCATAAAATTTTAGTGCGTTCACTACATCTCACCACATGACGATGCAGTCGAGGATGGTACACAAATTCAACTAATGCCTGTTCACTCTCGCCTAGAAGATCCCCAAACTGTAAGAGAAACACAGATGCCGGCAAGTAGTCCATCGTTGTCCGCATAATAAATAAGAAAGCCTCTTCGTGCGGATAGGAATAATATTAATAACAAAGGGGAGAAGGTGGAATGTAGCTGGGGTAATGAGGACGTGTAGTCCTTGGCAGATTAAAAAATAAGAAAAAAAATGTGGGGCTGTATCGGGGTAAAGTAAATATATTAGTACTGACATACAGTGTGGACACTCCCTGCCGCTCTCTAGATTGCGACCTCACTCCCTCCTCACCCAGATTGATAAAGATTGGTTACAGTTTGGTTCTTCAACGTATAGGATTTCGCCGTGATTTTGTTTGCTTTATCATATGTTTTTAGAAATGGCATTTCTTGCCCGTTGTATGAACTGTCCGGGGTCTACTTAGACGTCCCTGCACTTACAGGGGGGAGCTACGGGTCCGGGGTTCGTCCTACGCGGAGCTCGGCCTCCGGCCAACGAGTAAGGAATCTCCGGCTTCGCGGTTCGTTTAGAGTTTTTTTTTAATCAACAATTGGTAATCTCTTGGCATCATCTCACCTGATGGTAAGTGACGATGATGCCGAAGATGGAAGCGGCTTCATTACAAAACAAAATTTAATCAATGTGATATCAATTTCTACTTCTTTGAATTTCACCACAACTTGGAGAGCCGAAAAAACTAGTCCACCACGTGTTGGTCCCGGTCCCTGGTGCATGTTCCGAGTATAATGAGAACGTCGAGTTGTTCGTTCGTAGGCTGGGCACTGAACTGTAACAGTGGGCAAGTTATCACTCGGGCCTCATCTACGGGTACAAGCGAGGGCTAGCGAGGAACAAAACGCAAGTCACGCGCTATACGTTCACACGTTCCGATATCGACGTGCTGTGAAGAAATCTTGTAGAAATGAGATGGATGAGGTACTTACCTACGTCACAGCGTAGGTAGATAAAGGTAGAATGATAATTCGGTAGATTTTACCCGACTACGGAAAAATATTATGTTTTAAACAATTTTTGTATGTATTTAGGTATGGATGTTCATGTGTTTCCTCGCATTTCCTAAACCACTTAACAGATCTTGTCGTGTCTTTGGATTTGTGATATCTTTTTTTATTAGAAGTTTGAGTGCGTTATTTGAAATTTAACATCACTCCGCGTGTCATATGATATATACTAAGCATTTTAAAAAACAAAATGGAGAATTTTATAGGTATATACGACCAAAAATTTTTTAAGATATATATTCATACCATGATTGGTAACAAAAGAAAGGTTTTGACGAGCACTTTCTAAATATGTATTATATGTATATACAGGGTGACTTTTAATTACTTCTTGATTATAAAAGATATGCATGTACTCGTGATTACAAACAACTTTTCCAAAGAAACTATATGACATTAACAGAAACAAAAATTTTGCCCTTCCATACAAAATAAGTCATCAAATCGGCAAAATGTATCGAGGACCAAATTTTTTTTTCATATTAGACATATTATAGTTTCTTTGGGAAAGTTGTTGTTAATCACGAGTACATTCATATCGTTTGCTATCAAGAACTAATTAAAAGTCACCCTATATATTATGCAAATATTTTCAAATATTTTTTTTTAGTTTTTTATTTCTTAGCGATATTATGAAACGGCTCAATGTACGCGCGCTTCAACCGCGGGTATCGAGGTGGGGTAGCGTTACACTCTGAGCACAAAAATAATGGAAATAAAATAAAAGTTAAAAACTAAAACCCGACCACGGAAAAGTATGAAAACAAGAATTTCCCGCCTGAAATCGTAGCCTTTATTTTTCTCTTCATCTAGGGTAATAGCCGTGGTTTCAGGCGGGAAATTCTTGTTTTTACACTTTTCCGTAGTCGGGTTTTAGTTTTTTTAACTTCTATTTTATCTTGAATTGATTAAGGACTGTATGGCGACTGTGGTAGGGTTGTGGCTAGGGCTTTCAATCCGGAGTTCCGGAGCTTAGTAACTCCGGAGCTATATAGGAACGGTTTTTCACCATTTTACAACTCCGGATTTAGATCGAAACACCGGAGTTGAAACCGGTTTTAAATAAAATACTTTTTTCAATAAAATCCTACATATTTTATATTACAAACTGCACAGTGCACACACAAACTCAGTCAGACATCATTTGGTGGCCGTATTAACCAATGGGAAATTTAAGAGGTCCTTGTTGATATTTTACGAAGACTAATGGGTCACCCCGAAATGTTACATTAAATCTTTCAGTAGCAGGTGGTCTACCTTCCCAAAATGACAACTTTCCCTAAAATTTTGATTTTTAACTATAATAATACTAAATTAGACATTTTAATCAAAAAGTTATTTGTTATTATTTGTAACTACCGATTGACCAGACCATTGTAGTATTGTGTATTTTTTGTTACAATTTAAACGTCGAAAACACGACAATTGCTGAATAACTTAACCTACAAAAGACTGTACAAACAACACTTATGAGTGTACAGTACAGAAAATTTTGCGTTTTTTTAAATTCTACGTAATTCATAAAATCCGGAGCCAACTCCGGAGTTCCGGAATTGAGCGCTCAACATCGTAAATAACTCCGGAGTTGATAAAACGTCCGAGATTGAAAGCCCTAGTTGTGGCGCAAGAAATTGAGAGGTTAGTCAGTCACAGATCCCTGGTCTGAACTCCGTTCTAGAACGGAACTCCGTTCTGAACTTTTCTAGAAAAGTGGGAATGGATTTGTCTACATCTGTCTACCGACATGATGAAATAGTGACATACGTAGGTATCATATATCACAGTATTACAATATAGCGGCTTACAGTAGTGCAAGTAGTGCAACGAATGTACTTACGCAGAGCAACGGAAGGGTACTTGCGGGGCAGCGGGCGGCGGGGCACAGCCTGGAAAACTCCGCGGCACCGTGCGACATCAAAGGCGTGGCGCTAAACTAAGGCATATCGTAATACTGTGACGATATGGCTTACAGTAGCGCAACGCCTTTGATGTCGCACGATGCGCCATCGGCGTAGGTACTAGCCCATACTAGCCTGTAGTCAGCCTGGCAAACTCGCGGAGTTTGCCAGGCTGTGCCTCGCCGACCGCTGCCCTGTAAGTACCCTTCCGTTGCTCTGCGTAAGTATATTCGTTGCGCTTCTGTAAGTCGCTATATTGTAATACTGTGCACATAGGTGTTATTATTTGTAACTACCGATTGACCAGACCATTGTAGTATTGTGTATTTTTTGTTACAATTTAAACGTCGAAAACACGACAATTGCTGAATAACTTAACCTACAAAAGACTGTACAAACAACACTTATGAGTGTACAGTACAGAAAATTTTGCGTTTTTTTAAATTCTACGTAATTCATAAAATCCGGAGCCAACTCCGGAGTTCCGGAATTGAGCGCTCAACATCGTAAATAACTCCGGAGTTGATACACACATAGGTAGCGAGAGAGCGGAATTTACAGGCTAAATGTATGAAACTAGAATTATCTTGGGATTCCCCTAAAAGTACATGAAATACATAACATTTGTGTCTAAATGTACGTCTCTTAGTTGATAATTAAATTTTGTATACAAGGTGACTTTTAATTAGTTCTTGATAACAAAAGATATGCATGTACTCGTGATTACAAACAACTTTCCCAAAGAAACTATATGTCAAATCAGAAAAAAAAATGTTGGTCCTCGATACATAAATAATGTTATCAAATCGGCAATGTTAGCAAAAATGTATAAAGGACCAAAATTATTTTTCATATTTGACATATAGTTTCTTTGGGAAAGTTAATGTTTGTGATCACGAGTACATTCATATCCTTTGCTATCAAGAACTAATTTAAAGTCACCCTATATATATTTATTTATTTTGATGTACAATAAAGAGTTATTTGAGTTTGTGTTTCGTGTACATACCTTCTTACTGTTCAGGTGTACGTTTATCCGATGCTCTTACGGTGAAGGAAAACAACGTGAGGATACTGTTCGAAGGTGTGAAGTCGACCAACCCGCACTGAGCCCTCGTAGTCGACTAAGAAAGAGCCGATTGTCCTAATTCAGGGTAGACTCGATCCCCTCGGTGGGGACGTATATGAGCAGATATGATGAACTCCTAACTATAACCTATAACACTTATAAGGAAAAGTACCTATGTACTTATCTTCCCGAATATAGAAGGAGACCCAGTACCCCAACAGTGGGCATGTTTATGGGTTGTTAACGCATGATGTACCTAAATTAGAAGTTGATTAAAAATTAATCTCATAATTTTGAACAAAAAAAACCGACTTCAAATAGGAAACTAAGGTTCCCTTCGATTTCTCTGGGATGCCATTATTAGATCCTGGTTCCCTTATCATGGTACCACCCTTGGGATATCTCCTTTCCAACAAAAAAAGAATCATCAAAATCTGTTCATAAACGACGAAGTTATCCGCAAACACACATTAAAAAAAACAGTAATTTAAAAAACTAAAAAACCCGCCTGCGTTTCTGTGTAATTTGGAAATGAAAAACCCTAAAACAAGAAAGTCGTCATACCCGATTGCACTTAACTTAAGAAAAATTGTAGCAGTCGGGACCCATTCTAGAAAGTCAGCCGTCTAGTCAGTATATTGGAGTAATCTGCAATGTAATATAGGTATGTGCTCTCAATTCACTATGCCTCCATTTCTAAAATGGGTCCCGATTGGTACAATTTTTCTTAAGTTAAGTGCAATCGGGTATGACGACTTTCTTGTTTTAGGGTTTTTCATTTCCAAATTACACAGAAACGCAGGCGGGTTTTTTAGTTTTTTAAATTACCGTTTTTTATTTTATTAATTTTTTTAGTTTTATTATTGAATGAGTTCATTTGAATTTGGCGCCAAAAATCCGGCATTAAGTTTTTATTTAATTTGATATACCCGTGTCATTCTCACAGTAAAAACGTATCTAACGACAACCCTCAAGCCATTGTGATTCATCGAGCCGTTCAGGCTGCAGAGTGTGTCAAACATTTGAATTTTGCGCCAAAAATCCGCCATTTTGTTTTTTTTATTTTGATATACCCAGTGTCACTCTCACAGTAAATACGAATCTAACAACACGTCTCAAGCTAAAATCCATCCAGCCGTGCAGGCTGCAGAGCGTGCCAAACAATTATACATACAAACATACATACATACATACATACTCTCGAAAAACATAACCCTCCTTCTGGCGCAGTCGGGTAAAAAATATATACATATATACGGTCGAATTGAGAAACCTCCTGATTTTTTTTGAAGTCGGTTAATAATCATAACCTTTCAGTGTCGCTTAGTAGCAGTAATTTTTACCCGACTGCGCCAGAAGGAGGGTTATGTTTTTCGAATGTATGTAAGTATGTATGTATGTTTATTTCTTTGGCACGCCCTGCAGGCTAAACGGCTTGATGGATTTTGAAGTGCGAGGTGTCGTTACATGTCTTGATCGCATGAGTGACATAGGATACGTTTTATCCGACTCTAAAAGAGACAATATTGAGAGACAGTTTTATGACGTAAAAGAATTATTAGAAACAAAACTCCAGCCTATGTAAGTGTCAGCAATGTTATATTTTGTTATATTTATTAATGTTATATTTTTATTACAAGACAAATCTAAGTTACTTTTTTTGATATTGAGTTATAAAATTAGTACTATTACTAATTATCATTATTAGATGTATGCGTATTAATAATATTATTAATACTACCAATTACTTTGTACTTCAATTATATTTTAAGTACATTAACGTGCAACAGAAAATGTTGTCAATAAAATTTTCATTTTCATTTAAAAAAAAAGAGTTTATTTCTATGGCATGCTCTGTAGCCTAAACGGCTTGATGGATTCTGGAGTGCGAGGTGACGTTCATCATCATCATATCAGCCGAAGGAAGTCCACCGCTGGACATAGGCCTCCCCCAAGGATCTCCACGACGACCGGTTCTGCGCTGCCCGCATCCAGCGGCTTCCCGCGACCTTCACCAGGACGTTACGTGACGTGAGGTGACGTTAGATTCGTCTTAATCCCATGATATGACCCGTCTTGGGCACTTACGGGTGACATAGAATACATTTTTACCCGACTTGGCAAAAAAATAGCGTTTAGGTTTTTATGCAGTCGGGGTTTTAAATTTTAATTAATTAGATAGATAGATAAAACATTTATTCAAAGCTATATTACAGTTGATACACAAAAAGAAAACAAAAAATAATAAAAACTTCTTATATCTAAGCTTAAATGTATAAAGAGGGCAGATAGGTACCTTAAATTGTGCCGTAGCTTCGAAATGGCTCGAAATTCGTTAAGTTATTTAAATCTTCGCTATTCGTAACTACACTTCCATATTGGTATATGAATTACAAATAGGTTTTAATAGTTTTCATTTTATGTCTCTATTACCATGTTTTGATTCGAATTCACACAATACGATCTTATCTAATGCGTTGACGCCGCGAGTGGTACAAACGGGCCGCAGCTCGGGGGGTCTGCTCCACCCATACAAATTAATATTAAAAGAGCAATTTATGCATATTAATACACATTAGTGTCACTAACCTCGGAAAAGTCCCGTTGAGACATGTTGCTTATCTACATTCTCCAAATGGGACCTGAAAAAGAAATTGGGCAATATTAAAACGTTAACTTCAACGCAGATCAATTATGTGATCTAAATTAAGATGTTTGAGTTTAAGCAATTAAGGGTCCCCAGGAGGCTCGAGTTTCCATACAAACGTAGTTCCGCTTTAATACAAAAACAACATGCCGGATTGAATCCAAACTTTGCGAATATATTGAATAGACACATATCGATGTTTTTAATTAGTTTTCATCGTAGTGAATTTAAACATTACTAAACGAAGGCTTATATTAGTTTTGTACTGAAAGTTTAAAACTGCTCCAATTTTGTTCTTTTTTATAATAGTACATCGGAACTAATTACAAAACTTCGATATGTGTCTTCTCAATATATTTGCAAAGTTTGGATTCAATCCGGCATGTAGTTTTGTATTAAAGCGGAACTACGTTTGTATGGAAACTCGAGCTTCCTGGAGACCCTTAAGTGTTATGATTATGAGAAAACGCGAGCGCCATTTTTTCCATACAAACGTAGTCCCCTGTTTCCTTCCTGGATAATGACAATAGAGCAAAAATGTTAATTCCATCAAACCTATATCTACCATGCCCATGCCCCTATGTTTTGTTTTTTCCCATATTCTAATTATAATAGGAAGTAGAAGCCTTCAAAAACTGAGAAAATTGCCCAATTGAAACATCATTTTCAGACACCCACCAAAAATAAAACGCATATTTACAAGAAAATAAAAACATAGAGGCATAGGTAAAGCGTTTCTTTTAATTATTTTTGAATAAAATATTATTATTGTTCAAGTTTTGGAGGAGGAAATAGGGGACTACGGAATGCTGTTTTGGTCAATTTTAGTGCCATTATCGGTCTACGCTGCAGTTATCCCTTTCTTGCTGTAGGTACTCGAAGAGATTTGAGGGAGGGAGACAGCAATTTTTTTTTCAAATTCCTATTCTTTAGACCGCGTTTATTCTTAACTCTAATTATATTTAATTTGAATATGATTCGGTATATTATGTTACCATAATATGTGCGGACCCACACAATAATATGTCAGCTCATGTATACGTCTCCACCGAGGGGCTCGAGCCTACCCTGAATTAGGGCGATCGGGCCTTAGTCAACCACGCGGGCCCAGTGGGGGTTGGTCGACTTCCAGAGTCCAGATTTATTTGGTTCTAATTTCAAAAACTCTTTCCACGCTAGCTTATAAAACGCAATTTTGTGCGCTATATTGGAATAACAAGCAAAACTTTTCCGAGCGTGTGAGCAGTTAACAAAAATTCAAAACATTGATTTAGAAGCAGGAATGCCTTGCCTCTAGCAGGCAGGCAGGGCTGACCAACTCACTCGCAGCTACAAAAAGGGCTTCAACAAAAACAATGAGACGCGGTTGCGCGGTCACGCCCGCGATCCATCTCAGTTTTAGGGTTCCGTAACGGTAGGGACCAAAAAGTTATAAATATATTTTTAAAGTGGATCAATTTGGCATTTTCTAAAAATGTTTGTAAAAGTCCGAATAAGGTTTTTGGAAAATAAAAATTTACAAATTTTACCGGAAATTTGGAAAATTTGCGAAAAACTGATATTGATTTTTATGGGATTTTTCCATGAATTCAAAACCATAAGTCACGATTCATAAAAACAAGGGTGACTAGTTTCGAACAAAACCATTCAAATTGTAAGAGAAAATATACATAATCTGACATTTGTCTTAGTATAAATATCATACGCAGACCATGTGTCTAGTTTGCATCAGTGTTATATTGTCTACCTTGTAGCTTCTGCTTACGGTTCTTATAGTTTCACCCACGGATCAGATAAATATGGTTGGATTGGAAATGTGCGCTGGGCAGGCGCGTCTCAAGTAGATTAGACAATCATACTTAACCGAAGCACGCGTTCATACTTTTTATTTACGTGTGGTTGTGTGTAACGTACAGACTCTCGAAATGGTGTGAGACACAATTGCAGCCCTGTGTTCTAAGTGTTTTGTTTATTAGTGTGCGCAATTCGTGTATATGTATTATTATTGCTTGTGTAGTGGATTTGATGGGTGGGAGACGGGCGGCGACGCTGGTTTTCAAACAAAAGTGTGACTATTGCCAATCCAACCGTATTTATCTTATCAGTGATTTCACCATATAGATTTTTTTCAACTACATAGTTAAGTTTGTCCTTCAATTCGATTGTTGTAAATACTCGTTGATGTTTGTAGGGTATCGTATCCAAACGTGTTTTGGCACGGAACACTAGGTGCGCGAGAACAATTCGCACTTGGCCAGCTTTTTATCACAGTTTCACACACTAAAACCAAGCGCACAGAACCCTTAAACTCGTACGCAACACACACCCTTAGATCATACAACAAAAACCATTCTCTTTCGATCTCGGGAATAAAAAATATTTTGCCCCGCAGCGTTGCTTTGAACGGTAGCCAGGATATAGCCACTAGCCAGGTGTGTTCAGCTCACATGCGAGTAAAAAATTCAAATTCTAACTTGAGCACCATCAAACACCATTACAGGCACGTGAAGTGGCGTGCTTCGAGTAATCAAAGGTTATTTGTAAGTGCGGCTACTAACCCTAAAACAAAATTTACAGAATTCAACCTTATTCCTGTATACATTAGGGACAATTTAAAATGTGTAGACATTTGCCTCGTCTAATAACACTATAAAGCGCAATTTGGATTTGTCAATTTTGTATTTTCAGGGATCCGTACCCAAAGGGTAAAAGCGGGACCCTATTACTAAGACTTCGATGTCCGTCCGTCTGTCCGTCTGTCATCAGGTTGTATTTCATGAACCGTGACAGCTAGACAGTTAAAATTTTCACAGATGATATATTTCTGTTGCCGCTATAACAACAAATACTAAAAATTTGAAAAAGTGAAAGACTCCATACAAAAAAACGTGCTTTTTTTGTTTTAAGAAACTAGCGCCATCTAGTATCATAGTACGGAACTGAAGAAACTAGCGCCATCTAGTACGATGGTACGGAACCGCGTGTGTGCGGCTCTGACTCGCACTTAGCCGATTTTTTCACCTACTAGCTTTTGTCAGACTATATATGTAATGACGATAGAGACATGTATTTTGTTACTATGTAACGGACTTAGTTCTAGGATAGAAAGCCGATATATTACAGTAGATCTCTCAATAAAAAGATTTTCTAGATTTTTTTTTCATCCTCGCTTTAGTTAAACGTTTATCAATCTTAGTGTTTTGTTTGAGAAGAGATCCGTCCCAACAGTAGGGACGTCCGATAAGCTTCTTGTTATCGTCACATTGTAAGATATCTTTCACCTTGATAAGACTGTTACCGGTGGAAGTTCGTGTATCGCTTTTAATATAGCGACGGCAATCATTTTCTTTAATCAACGAACTGCTTTTCGAAATCAGCGGACCATTGGGTCATCCCTGGGGTAGACTATTTTATAAAATTATTTTGTCGTCTTTCTGAACAATATTCCGTAATCGAATAGAACAGTTTTTTTTTAAATTAAAATTCACTATGATTTATTATTCACTAGCTTTTGCCCGCGGCTTCGCCCGCGTGGCCATCGTATTTTTGACTGACATTGAGGGTGAGTGGTGCGCGAGCCGCTGCGGCTCGAGAGCGTGTACATGAGTTTTCTCCAGATCCCTATCCCAGATAAGGTTTTTCTGATTAGCAGTCTATGTCACTTTCCATCCCCTCAACCAATTCTATACAAAAATCACCTCCGTTGCGACGCCGAAGAGCGGGAGCGTGGAAACGAGTTTTCCTCAGAACCCCTCGGGAACTATGTCAGGATATCCTAATTAGTAAATAATGTCATTTCCCACCCCCTCAACCATCCCTGTGTAAAAAAATACAACAATCCATTGTTACGTTACGATGTTAAATAAATTAAACAAAAAAAAATTTTTTTTGGTTCCCTAAGGAACTGCATCGGACTACGCTATTTTCACATGATAAAAAGTTGCCTATGTCCTTCCCCGTGACACAGGCTACCTGCCTGCCAAATTACATCAAAACTGGTCAAGGTGCTAAAGCGTGAAAAGGTTACAAACAAACAAACACATTTTCACATTTATAATATTAGTAAGGATAGACTGTTTAATATCATCGAATTAAAAATGGCTAGCTCTATTTACTTGCGCTTTTAGTTTACTAACTAAGGGGATCGCCACCTTAAGTCGATGTCTAATAAAAACCAGCCAAGTGCGAGTCGGACTCGCACTTAGTAGGGTTCCGTAGACTTCAAAAAATAAATGTATATTAAAAAAAAAATTGAAGTTGATAATAGACCATTTTAAAATGGAAAATCTATGAACTTTTACAAATCCAACTATATGTCTTAAGAACGTCGACTATTACTCTTAAACAAAGAAAGTCTACTTAGCTGCGATAGTGTTGCTTTAAAATAGATTACATTTCCTACTATTTACATTTTTTTTTTTGATGTCTTGAAATGGCGGTTTAGCTGTTCGAGACACGCTTGATAAACTTGACCTTAACAAAAATTTGCACTTTAAAGCTTAATATTTCGCCATGAGCCATGAATTGAAAAATGGTTTTGAAAGTTTTGAAATACCTATTTAACGGTACCCTTCACGATAGGGTAAGTCAACAAAAAAATCCCTATTTACATGTAGGGGAGGTATGCTGAAAATATTTATTTTCAGTTTTATTTCGACTCTTTGATTGCGTAATTAATATGGACACGAATTGCCAAGTTACAGCTTTCTAGTACTAACAGTCTATGAGCTAAGCCACGGACGGAGAGAGGGACATGGCGAAACAATAAGGTTTCCTTGTTCACTACGGAACCCTAAAAATAATATTATCCTATCTTTACCGCATAATCTTACTAATATTATAAACGCTAAAGTATAGATATTTGTATCACTGTCACGCCTAAAAGACTGAACCAATTATACTTAAATTCTGCATAGAGCTAACGAGTGAAAAACAACACAGGATACTTTTTATACCGGAAAAATGCATAGTTCCCGAGAGTTCTAGGAGAAACACAAATGTTTGCCCTGGGTGGGGATCGAACCCACAACTCTCGGATCACTAGTCAAGCGCACTTGTTTACCACTGAGCCACCGAGTCAGTCAAATTCTAATACAAATACAATATATTCGTAATAATAACCTTCCTAAAGCTGTGTTTTACAAGATATGACTAAGCCTTACAAACCCAGATTGACAGTCAGATCACAGTACAACATTCTTACCAAAACACCCAACAATCATCCCAAACTACTTCTCGTATCTCCCCCCCACCCAGTGATTCTCCCTGGTCGCGTGCACGCCCCGGGCGAGGCTGCGCGCGCGCCGCTTCGTATAAAAGCACAAATAAAACGCGGCTACCTGTTACGTGAGATGACGTACTTAGCATAATATTAACGATCCTACTGTGATTTGTATCGGGTGTTGTCCCATTGAATTTTGTTTGGGATCGTGTGAAGGGGCTACTGGTAGACATTAAGCGATCTCGTCAATCAATCAAGGAAGTTTTGTGTAAGAAACAGAATTCATTAAAAAAAAGTGCGTGTCGGGCCACGCGCAATGTAGGGTTACGTAGTTGCCATTATCGCGTCCGTATCTAATTTTCAAATTTTCAAATGAGCCTATTTTTTCGAAAACGGAACCCTAAATTATAAAATAGTCTTAGAAGACTCACAACTATTTTTTAAGCTCTATCTAACCAACGATACCCCACACGACTGGGTTTGACGAGAAAAAAAATCATCCCCACTTTACTTGTAGGAGGGGTACCTTGCATAGATGGTTGACTCAACGTAATTTTTATTCAATTCAAGAATTTCTAGAACATAAATTGTAAATCTACTTTTATAAATAAATATGATACCTATATGTAAATAATAATAGTATTCAATGTTATTTAAAATGTGATAAATAATGTTTGAATGCTATATTTTATGGCTGAATGGGCGCTCTAAATTTATGCAGCTATACCTTCATGTAATGTTACCCAATTCAAGGCGAATAAAGATCATTTCATTTCATTTCACCCAAATCCCGGACGATTGTCCTCTCGTGAAAGAATTTTACCTCTCATCTTATACAGAGTGTAACAAAATTGGTGTAGGTCCCGTTATCATACTGGACAACTTTTGTTCTACGACTTTGCTGAAATCGCAAAAAAATTCTTTACTCTTAGTCGATCAGTTGATCGGCCAATTTTGTGCCTTTTAGTATGGGGGGTCCAAATTTTTTTTGAGAATTGACTATGGGTTCTTTGGGGAAAGTTGTTCAATATGATGATTAGGACCGCCAGTTAACGGGTCCTACACCCTGTATACAAATTGTTATAAAGCCTTAGTCGCTCTCGTAATTGATATTATATTACATTTAGATAGATAGATAAATAAAAACTTTATTTCGCTTTACAAGGCACAATAAACAAACAAAGAAAAGCGACAAAGATTACTAAATGAATAAAAAAAACCAGTGTCAGTGGTGCCAAGTTAGAGATATTGAAGTGTAATCTGTTTCTCAAACTCTACCACTCTATTACAGTCTCGTTCTAACTTTTCGCAGTGCATCGTATCTCCTAGGTCATAAATAACTAAAGATCGTCTGCGAACATTAGGTAGCGTGATGTTTTTATTAATCAGGGAGATTATTTATCATAATTAGAAATTCAAGTGGCCCAAGATTACCTCCTTGACTGACCCCCGTTAACGTCAAATACGGTTCTGAAATATAACCTACATATTCCACGTACTGCCTACGATTTCATAGATAACTTTCAAAGAACTTTAGCAAAGGAAGAGTGAAGCCAACCATAGCAAACGTTGTCAGCAGGATGTTGCTGTCCACACTGTCGAAAGCTTTTTTAAAATCGAAGAAGGCGACATCAACTTGGCCGCCTACTTTAGCGTCAAGCTATAGTGTTGCGTAATTCAAGAAACACAGTAAATTTGAATTAGTGTTGTGCCTTTGTCGAAATGCATGCTGTGCGTCATTGAGGTGTACGCTAACCTATGAGTAAATGCTCGCACACAAAGCGGATTCTAATAATTTGGCGAATGTGGACAACAATGCGACAGGCCGGTATCCACTTACCTTAGATCCTTGTATCCTTTAAGGCATTGGTGTTCATCATATCAGCCGAAAAACGTCCACTGCTGGACAAAGGCCTCCCCCAAGGATTTCGACGACGACCGGTCCTGTGCTGCCCGCATCCATCGGCTTCCCACGATCTTCACCAGGTCGTCGGTCCACCACGTGGTAGGCCTCCCTACGCTACGCTTTCCGGTGCGCTGTCGCCACTCGAGAACGTTACTGCCCCAACGGCCATCTGTTCTACGAGCTATGTGCTCTGCCCACTGCCACTTCAGTTTAGCGATTCTGTAAGCTATGTCGGTTACTTTGGTTCTTCTGCGGATCTCCTCGTTTCTGATTCGATCACGCGGAGAATCTCCGAGCATAGCGCGCTCCATTGCCCTTTAGGTGACCTTGAGCCTTCTTATGAGGCCCATAGTAAGCGACCATGTCTCAGACTGTGATGACTTACGGAACTGAAGGCACTGGTGTTACTCTAGTTAATTTTCAACCGCCCGGATAGACACTTCTTTTCAGGGACAAATTAATCAAATATAGTAATGGACGGATCAGGACCATTCGGCAGTCCTTGACTAAGAAAGGGGAGAAACTATCAGTTCTCTCAGACTTTTTTGCTTTTAGGCTGATGACGATGGAAAAAATCGTGAGGAAACCTGCACACGCCTGCGGAAAAACTCGCAGGTTGTGTGTGAAGTTGACCAACCTGCCCGATTGCCCTAATTCAGGTAGGCTCGAGCCCCTCGGTGGGGACGTATATGTGAGCTGATACGATGAAATAGCGGTACGCCATGAACTTAAATTGTTGCTTAATTAGTTATTTTTGAGGTAAGTATTTTGCTGTGCAATCAGTAACTTTAATAGGATTCTTACAATAAGTAGTTTTTTGATTTGCGATTAAATACTACCATTTATTTATTTAACAAACATAATATTTAGCTATTTTTTTTCTCTACTTTATTTATTTTATTTTCTTTATTTTGTTTTATTTATTTACCACACTATAGTCACAAAATGGCACATTCCCGCTATTATATCTACTTTAGATGCATAAATCAAATAAAAGAAACCATTGCACTGCTTCTCTCGGTGTCTCTCGTTGATGTCTTTTCCTCTAAGACTGTGATTACGTGAATTCTAGGAATCAATAGCACGTAATTGTAGCATTCCTCTTCTGCCGGCAGTTTATAGCTTCCTTTCCTATCCGTAGCTTTAAGGGTTGCCATGATACTCATAAGTTTCCATATAAACGTAGTTCCGTTTTAAGGCGGTAATATTACAGATTTTCGTTATTTTTGACGTCCATTACTCCTTATAGGATAGAAAACTCAAGGTTAAAAAAAATACCCTTTTTTTAAATGATGCCCTAAGTCAAAAGCTATTAGAAACACGATTGAGTAGTTTTGGCTCGATAGAAAAAATCTCAAAAATAAAGTCCCTGCCGCTCCCTAGATTCCGACCTCACCCCCTCATCTTCCAGGTTGATACAGATTGGTTATAGTTTGGTTCTCGAGCGATTTTTTTAATTTTTTTTATTCACAATTGGTAAGCCCTTGGTAAGCCTGATGTCTCACCTGATGGTAAGTGACGATGATGCCGAAGATGGAAGCGGGCTTAACAAGATTTCCCAATGCAATGGAGAACTGGCTATCTTTTAAGCCCTACCACCAACCAAACCGAGTCTTACGAGTTGACCCCGCCGGGATTGAACCCGTGATCTCCTGGTGTGAAGCGAATGGACTAACCAATACGCCACGGAGGCGGTTAGAATTTCGGAACGTATAGAATTTCGCCGTGATTTCATTTGTTTCGTCATTTTTCTTTAGAAATGTCATTTCGCGCCCGTTGTATGAAGTGTCCGGGGTGGGGTTAGGTGTAGGCGAGGCTCTTCGACAGTTTAATCATCAAACATGACGAACCTATTTTTGAATTTAGTAGGGCAACCTGGTTACGTGCACCACCGTATTTATCAAATAAAAAAAAAGTTTAAAAAAACTTAAAACCGACTTCAAAATGAAATTCACTCAAAAGTGTGAAATAATATTATTATACCTACTTAAATACACAACATTAACCAACAATAACGAAATCAAAGGCGGGTACGAATTAAATTAGAGGCTAAAATTTTTTTTTGAGGTCGGTGTCAGCAAACCATCGTATCTAAACCATTTAATACGTAAGTAATAGTGTGCTGGTACCGACCTCAAAAATTGTTTAAATCTAAATTAATATTATTTCACACTTTTGAGTGAATTTCATTTTGAAGTCGGTTTTAAGTTTTTTAAAACTTTTTTATTTTCTATATTATTAGTGGTAATGCTATCTATCTAGCAACGTTAAATCCAATCACCTATACTCACCAATAGGAATTATCAAATCATAATACATGTGTTTCATTAACAGATACAGAGTCCTGTGGCTTCCATCATCATCTCAGCAGCATGAAAGTTAAGGAGTTAAATCGTCCATCATCAGCTCATCTGAATAACCTGAAGGAATACAACTATCGGTCTATGCATACCTACGTATATATCTATGTATAAAAAGAATTTTCCTGCAACTCCTAACCGTTAAGGAGTTGTACCTTCCTACATCAGCTTATCAACATGATATTATGACTAACAGATGCAAGTATATTATTAGCTTTAGAAAACATATGAATCACGTAATTAGTGCCTTTAAAATTCAAATTTTTCATTATTTTTGAAGGGTTTCCCTCGATTTCCCTGGGATCCCATCATCAGATCCTGACTTGGTGACAATGGGACCCCCTCGGGAGTATACTCTTTCGAATGAAAAAAGAATTTTGAAAATCGGTCAACAAATGACGGAAAAATCGGTGAACATACATCAAAAAAAAAATATACAGTCGAACTTAGTACCTCCTATTTTTTGAAGTTGGTAATGAAGAGACATCAACGCGACCGCCAGTAAGAAAAACAAATTCTTGATATCAGTTCGGGATCCTTAGCGCAAGTACGACTTACACTTGGCCGGTTTTAAATATATTTTGTTATACTATAGAGTTTGCACTGTAATCACACCAAGTTTGACACTTGTATGTATTACCGTTTTTACAATAGAGCAAAAACAAAAATGTTTGAAAAAACTATTTTCTTGTATGGGGATCCCTCTTATTTTTATTACTTTTTGATTTTTTTATTGTTTTTTAATTCTGTGAAAACAGCAGTTCAAAAGATTACACAGTTCATAAGGGTTGGACAGACAGAAAGACGGTCAGAGGCGTATTTAAGAATCCGGCGCCTCAGGCACAAAAAAAACCGCCTCTCTAAGGGACAAAAAACCGCCCAAGTTCGAGTAGGAGTTGCGCGCTAAGGGTTCCGTACTGCCACACGATAAACGTCACCTTACTGTAACCTTCTGTTTGCATGTTCGTAATGGTTCGTCACCCATTACCACTAGTCCGACTCGCACTTGGCTAGTTTTATTATTTAAAGTGAAACTTTTATTACTTCGTCTAACATTTTTTCGTCTGAGTGCTGCATGTCGCGTGACGGTCGATTTCGTCTGACGGTATGATCGTTTCGTCCTCTGTACCGTAGCGAGAGCAGCCATGATCGTTTTGTCCTCTGTAAAGTTTCACTTTTACCGTGGTTTCATAAAACCACACACTTCCTTTTTTTTCGGTGAAACAAACGGATCCCTAAAAAATTCTACTACGACTTTTTTTACCTCCGGCCGCCCCGGACCGGACCAAGTGCCTCCCTGGACATAGGTAGGGTAAGTACGCGTCTGCAGACGGTGTAGGCTAGTGTAGTAATATTAGGGTACCCGTTGACAGTTTGGCACTTTTAGGGTAAGAATGTAAGAAACCATAGAAAGAGACAGATTTTTTTGTATCTTAAGAGTCAGAACACACGCATGCGTTGTAATTGGCTGAAGTAGGTACAGTTGAGTTTATTAATATATTGGCAGGGCCAATGATGGTTCAAAACATTGTAAGCGTCGAAATGAATATTAAGTTCTATACAAACATATGTAGATATCAATAAAATGTTATCATGTAAACGGTTCATTAATTTTTTGTATAGTACTTCATATTCATTTCGACGCTTACAATGTTTTTAACCATTGGCCCTGCCAATATATTAATGAACTCGACTGTACCTAGATACCTATAGAAGCATAATCGTCTATCTATTGCCTAAGATTTGTGTTTTGGAATTTTTCGACTAGTAGGTCAGGTGTCGTGGTATGGAACCCAGTACGACTTTTTTTATATTAAAAATAGGGATGCATCCGATACCGATATATCGGCGATACTTCGGATTTGCCGATTTAATCGGTATCGGCGATATTTTTATGGCAGATTCAACGATACTTTTCAAAATTTCGCGCTACAAAAATGTAATGTAAACGTGCGTGTTTTCCCATCTATTTCGTTGCAAACGAGGTATCTGTCGCATCTGAGAGACTATTTTCCACCGCAGGTCTTATTCAAACAGACTTGTGAAATCGCCTTTGCCCGCAATACTTAAGAATGCTTTGTTTTTTAAATAAAAATCTTATAAATGTTAATTTTGATTACTAAAACTATTAATTAATTATGTTTTATTTATTCTACCTTCCTTTTTGAATTCAATTAGCGTATCGGTATCGGTTTCAGTATCGCCGATATTTTTATAAGAGTATCGGTATCGTATCGGCAAAAAGGCGTATCGAGGCATCCCTAATTTAAAATTTGAGTGCGTTTGGCTGCGCCTCACCTGAGGCTGAGGGTAAGTGCCGATGCAGCCAAGGATGTAACACGCAATCTCAAATAGTGCTTATTCACTCTCGACTTGAAGATTCCTAAATTATACGGATCGGGGATTACAGACGCCGCCGGCAGGTAATTCCACTCTTTGGCCGTTCGCATAATACTTAGAATAAATGTTAAGTACTTATTAAGAAAAATCACAAGATTAACAATGGAAAAAATATAGTATTACCTAAATCTATATTTAAAAGTAATATTTCATAAATTTCTAGATAGTATTTTTCCATGTTCATAAAATAATAATTTTATGTGAATTTTATGTCACCATAATAAATAAGCATTTGTATTAGAATAAGACCTAACTATGTTATGGCAACGTGCAATACTCATGCCGTTTGTGTGCCATATTCAAATAAAAAAAAACTCAGTGCGCAAATCCGACTCGCACTTGGCCGTTTAAAAAAAAACCTAAACACATCTAATAAACCAGCCAAGTGCGTGTCGGATTTGCGCACTGAGATTTGGGTAGTACTATATATTTTCCATTGTTAATCTTGTGATTTTTACTTAAGTTGGTTTTTTAATTATTGCCTGCGTCAGTGTTTCCCGATTCCTTTAGTTTGACTACATAAACCATCTTCGAGCGCACGCGCGGCAAACCGACTAGGAGTCGAAGTGGTCGCCATGACCGAAATCGGTCGGATAGATACATATTAGAGGGATCTTCAAGGCAAGAGTGAATAGGCATTATTTGAGTTCGTATCACTTACCGTCAGGTGAGTTGCAGTTAAACGCACTCAATTTTTTAATAAAAAAAATAAAAAAGTATTTCTCATTTACTGTGTACATTAAATAATAAATAATTAAAAAAATACATTTTAACTTCATACATATTTACATCATTTTTGCGTTTGGAACTCTAAAATATGCTATAGACCAGTAATTCACACTATAAACCTATTATAGAGCTTTCCATACTTATCGTTGTCTATAAAACGCGTTTAACCAGATTTTCCTTAAACCATGCGTTGGGAGAGATGATTTAAAGCAATTAAGCGCCGCTACCGTCCACTCTACATAGTTGTGTATAATCTAACCACTTTCTATAAAATATTCTCAGAGTTTGCAGTCAACGAACTGTTTAGTACCTACCTACCAAAGTACAGTCGTCAATCAATACAAGATTTTTTGTTTAACCCTGAAGAAAAATGTTTGCAAATCGAAGTTTAATGGTGTGCTGAGAACCGCCAAGAACGTTCACACACGTAGAGGTCTTGTATGTAAGTATACACAGGTCATAAAACCTACACACACACTTTAACATGCATTGAATTTGTAAGTTTGAAGTACTCACCATTGGAGCTTTGATTTAGATCAATTATAAACCCATTTCTTGGTTAAGAACATTGTTATTACACTGGCTTACAAACAAAAAATAAAATATGAACCTCAACCACTGCGTACACATAAGTGCAAACATTATTTATTAAGTTTGCTTTATCGATACGTCCTATCGTTGATCGAAAACACAATGGAAGCACTTATGAACATCACTATTATGTCCTTATTTTAGTGTGGTTTTGAAGTTGATGTTCAGATGAGTGATGTTTGATTTTAGAACGCGTTTCGGAGCGTCTGAACGCGGGGTGCGCTTACGCACGCAGCCAGCAGAGCTCTAAGGCAACTGACTGACGGACGGAGAGACGTGACGGCCGGTTCTCTTGGGTTACCAGACCACTACCTGCGATCTACCTGACATGCTACTGTGAATGCCTTAAAAACCTTTATCCCATGGTAGTAGAAATCAAAGAACCACGGGAACGAATCGTTACTTTACTCTGGGGCCCTACAAATTTTAGTAGGTACTTTGAGTATTAATATAGGTAACTATACAGAGTGTAACAAAATTGGTGTAGGTCCCGTTAACTGGGGCTTCTACTCATCATATTGAACAACTTTTGTTCTACGACTGTGCTGAAAACGTAAAATTTTTTTTTTACTCTTCATACAAAACGATCAGCTGATCGACCGATTTTGTGCATTTTAGTATGGAGCATCCAATTTTTTTTTTGAGAATTGACTAAGGGTTTCTTGGATAAAGTTGTTCAGTATGACGAGTAGAGCCCCCAGTTAACGGGACCTACACCAATTTTGTTATAGCCTTTGAGAGTACTAATATATGTATAACGTGTAACAATATTAGCTGAAACTGTTTTAACTGGTGCTTCTACCCATGAAACTGAACAACTTTCTACATGGAACCCATAGTCAAATCGATTTGTTAAAATAGTTTCAGCTAATTTTGTTAGACATTATATACAGTGGTGGCCATGGCAAAATATTTTAACTGATGCTTCTACCCATGAAACTGAACAACTTTCCCCATGAAACCCATAGTCCAATCTCAAAAAAAATTTGAACTTCCCATACTAAGTTGGCTGATCAGCTGATCGAGTTAGTACGGGAGAGCCAAATTTTTTTTGCGATTTGACTATAGGTTCCATGGGGAAAGTTGTTCAGTTTCATGGGTAGAAGCACCAGTTAAAATAGTTTCAGCTAATTTTATTACAACTTATATAATGAAGCGCATTGAACTTTATAGGACTTTATAAGTACTTACTAAACTCACGACAAAATTGAAGTCCAAAATTGATATTTTTTTTTTGTAATTTAGTATGGGGGTCCCTGAGGAGTTGAATTCTTTCATAAGTTATTGCCGACCCGTAAGGGTTTGCATCTCATTAAAAAACATCTTGTATAGAGGATTCTTCTGAAATTAGTACGTAATAAATCTGTATATTATGTAAAAGGAAGATAAGGTGAAAATCGCGGGAAGCCGATGGATGCATATTTTCATCCTGCAGAAAAGAGCTATCCGCGCAATCTATCAGATGCGATCACGTGACTCGTTACAGAAAAAGTTCAAAGAAATCAATATTTTAACTGTTGCTAGACAATTTATATATGAAAACATCATCACGTTCGTAAGAATTTGCATTTATTTCCTAAAAACAGTGACAGGCATAATTTGAATTTAAGAAATGTAAATAAAATAGATATAGCCTTTTTGAGACTGAGTAAGGTTAAAAAGTCATTTGTGGGGCAGTGTATAAGATTCTACAATAAAATTCCAGAAAATGTAACTAGTTTGTCAGAGAATAAATTCAAGACTCATGTCAAAAAAGTTTTGTGCTCTAGAGGATATTATAAAATAATAGATTATGTAAATGACAAAGATATATATGTTGATTCTATAACAAATACCATTACCTGAGACTGTAATCTGAATCATGACATTATTTGTAATATACAATATATTATTTTTTGTTTTGACTATTTAAATGTGTATGTAAACACCTATTTGAAATAAATTGTTTTGATTTTGATTTTGATGCGGGCAGCGCAGGACCAGTCGTCGTGGAAATCCTTGGGGGAGGCCGTTGTCCAGCAGTGAACGATTTTCGGTTGATATGATGAAAAGGAAAAGGTGACTGACTGGTATATAAACGCACAGCCGAAATCACTAAACGGATTTCGCTAAAATTTGGAATACAGATAGCAATTAGGACGTAGGCATCCGCTAAGAAAGGGTTTTGGGAACATCCCAAGGGAACGGAAAAAAACGGAATCTGCGCGGGCGAAGCTGCAGGCAACAGCTAGTTAAGGATACAATCCGCTCATGAAACTGAACTTATCCCAAGATATCTATATTAAAGTGCGTGTTGGACTCGCGCACTGAAGGTTCCGTACCAAAACACCTTCATAAATCATGTATATAAGGTGTAACAAAATTAGCTGATACTATTGTAACTGGTGCTTCTACCCATGAAACTGAACAACTTTCCCCATGGATCCCATAGTCAAATCGCAAAAAAATATTTGACTCTCCCATACTAACTCGATCAGCTGATCAGCCAACTTAGTATGGGAAGAACAATTTTTTTTGAGATTTGACTATGGGTTTCATGGAGAAAGTTGTTAATTTTCATGGTTAGAAGCACCAGTTAAAATAATTTCAGCTAATTTTGTTAGACCTTATACAGCAGGTACTACTAGATCCTAATAGATGTCGCTAGTTTCTTTACGTTTCAAAAAAAACTCGTTTCTTGTTTGGGAGCCCCCTTTATTTTTTTGTTTGTTTGTTAGAGCGGCAATAGAAATACACACTGTCAAAATTTCAACTGTCTACCTATTTTCAGTTCTTAAAAATAGTCGGCTCTGACAGACAAACAGACGGATAACGGAGGCTTAGACATAGGGTCCCGTTGGTCACAAAGGGTGTAAAGAACCCTTAAAATGATGGACCCTTCATACATAGTTTTCTCCAAGCTTATAAAATTTTGACGTAGCAACGTCTAATAAATCGATGGACGCCGGCTGCACGTACGAAAAAGGATGCCTCATTGTCCCGTTACGCTCATTGTCCCGTTACTCTCATTGACTCGTCATAAAAGTATGCAATCATTTCATCAATGTTTCGTTATGACGTTATCACGTTAAACTATCGTCCGTAAACCGACTTTACAGGCAACCAATTTTTTAACCACCTCCGTGGCGTAATACTGAGTCCATTCGCTATACACCAGGAGGTTGCGGGTTCGATTCCCGGCGGGGTCAACTTTGTAAGACTCGGTTTGGTTGGTGGTAGGGCGTTTTATAGCCCCGCCTGGCAAGCTACCACCGTCTTATCTAAGTCTTGCCGCCAAACATCAGTGATAACAGCATTGATGTGTTCCGGCTTGAAGATAGGATAGCCAGATCCCCATTGCGTTTTGGCGAATCTTGGTAAGCCCGCTTCCATCTTCGGCATCATCATCACTTACCATCAGGTGAGATGATGCCAAGGGCTTATTAAATGTGGATAAAAAAAATTGAAAAAATAAATAAATCTGTGAAATTAGTATAAGTTCAGTTTCATGAATCTACCTTAATTTATTTCATGTTTTTCAAAAGAACCCTAATTTATTTAAAATAACATAATCGTTCTAAAACTTCGTCAGATCAGAAATAATTAAGTTTATTTCACTGGTTTTATTTATAACTTAATTCTTAACAGCATAATAAAAAAAGATTTAATGAGGTTTTTCACCACATTTGTGAAGCTAAGACAACTAAAATAGTAGGATCCTCCATAACTTGGCAACATTAATCCCGCCGTTTAGAGCGAGACGGCCGATATGTTTACATCTCTCTCGCGCCGGAATGCGACCCGCCCGCCCCGTATCACCTTGAAGGCCGAAGCTCCGATCGAGGCTTCAATGGTAATAGAGCCTGCTTTCGATGGTACGGTTTACACTCTCGCACACGCTGCCTGCCACCGCTTGTCATCGATACGATACTATTCTATGCTTACCTAGTACATATGTAGTAACAATAGTATAACTATTAGTGTTTTTAGAATTCTTGAAGCTTTCACTCATTAATCAATCATTATTCTAAATCGTATTCCCTGAGCCACATCATCGGCATCGTATCAGCCGTAAGACGTCCGCTGCTAAACAAAGGCCTCCCCCAAGGGTTTCCACAACGACCGGTCCCGCACTGCCCGCATCCAGCGGCTTTCCGCGAACTTCACCAGGTCGTTGTTCAACCGACTCGGACGCCTGCTAACGCTACATCCACCAGTGTGCGGTCGCCACTCGTTAACTTTTTGTCCCAACGGCTGTATGTTTCCTGGTCAGTCAGTATTATCTATCACAGCATTACGATAAGGCTTACAGTAGCGCAACACGTTTGATGTCGCACGATGCTCCACCTGCGTAGGTACTAGCCCATACTAGCCTGTAGTCAGCCTGGCAAACCCGCGAAGTATGCCAGGCTGTGCCCCGCCGCGCCGCCCGCCGCCCCGCAAGTACCCTTGCGTTGCTCTGCTTAAGTACATTCGTTGCGCTACTGTAAGCCGCTATATTGTAATACTGTGGTATTATTCCACTAAGTTCTTCTTTGTCCGTCCCAGTTCCCGTTATTTGGGGTCGGGTCTCCTCACTAATTTGCACCAGGAGAGTCTGTCCTGGGTTGTCACATCTGACAATTGGGCTTTCTTGAGGTCTCTCTTCATGTTTGACCACCAGGTGAATGGCGGGAGGCCTCTGCCTCTTCTCTCTTCCGGCAGGTTTAAAGCCATGTTTACTACGTGGTAAGGCCAGCTTAACTGCGATGAGCCAATCTATCTTTCTCGTGATATTAATTATGCGGCTTTTTAAGTTTTTGTCCAAAGCTATTGCCACACCGTTTCGTTTATTATCGATGCCGTGGTAAATGACCTGGTAATCGTTTCCTATGTCCTTAGATTGTGATCCTTTCCATTTTGTTTCCTGTAGGCAGCATAATTATTCCACTAAGTTAGTATGTATTATTTATACTCTTATACAACATATACCTGGTTACTATAGCAGCTCAATTTGGTAGATATCCAGTGCGCGGTCGCCACTTGTGAACTTTTTGTCCTAACGGCTATCTGTTCCCTGGTCAGTTAGTATTATTCCTTAGGTTATTACGTGTTATTTATACTCTTATACAACCATGGGCGTAGCCAGCCATAGGCTCAGGGTGGGGCAGCAGTCTTAAAATAATATGTAACTAGAAAACTATACCCTCGGTCTTACCCGGGTTATTTTTTTCATACAAAAAAGTTACACCCTATAGCGCCCTGTCTGTATCTGTATGTATAATTCTAATTCAAAACACTTTCTTATTGCTCACCTACCTCTCTTCCACGAGACACTCGCCTTGCAGAGTACCAGGACAAGCGTCTTGGCGGCAAGACCTACCGTAACTGGTCCTTGTCTTCACCTTATGGTGTTGGCAGGAATAGCAGCCCTCACTTTATGACCTAGCTGTCGGTGAGTGGGGACGCTATATCATAAACCTGGTAGTCTAGCGTATCTGGTAGATATACGAGAGGGATGCTCACCTACCTACACCACGAAATCTTCCATCCAACAAAAAATGTGTCTCTTACTTCTGCCGTTTGGGCTCTGGGCGTATGGCGTAATTTAGAGGTTCATATCTATCTATCTATCTTTCAGGTAAAGTTAGTAAACAATTGCACATTTTATTTTTTTCATTAGGTCTACCAACAGTAATTTACACCAACACATTCATCTACAGCATAATTATTAGTTATTGTCTAAGTGAAACCACTTTTTACAGGTAAACACAGCTTGAAACATTGAAATATAGTTTTAAACAAAATATAGTAATTTGAATCAGATAACGCTAGTCACATTAAATGCAGAACTGTGAACAATATTCACTATAGTAATAGCACTCAATCCGAGCAGGTTAAAACGTGTTTAAATAATATCGAACGTAGGTCTACTAATTTTAAGTTCAAATCAATGCGAGCTTCAACGCGGCTGTTACGTTGAAACCGAACGCCCAATTCTCGATTTTTACATGTTTTTATTACTTTTCATCACTTTCAAACAAGTTTAAAAAAATGTGTTCAATTACAATGAAAGGTCTTAAAGTCACCGATTTTTGTGTGTTGATTTCATTCAAAATTATTATTTGTTTTCAAGAAATTTGCAATTAATGCCAAAACCTACAGTATTTTTTTTACATCAAAAGTGGTAATATTTTTTAAATTATATTACATTAAATCGATTTTTTATTACATTATGTATATTATATATTTTTCCATGGTGATAGCTTTACACAGTCTTTCAATAATTTGAATTGAATATTGTCATTCGACCCATCTTAGGGCCTTAAGTGTAAGCGTCAGACACTGTCTGACGCTAATCTATAAATTTTACCAATGGCATCCAAGTTTACATCCACAATATCACTACAGTTATTAATAACTTCACAAAATCTAGGAATTGGTGACCCACAACCTAAAACTGGTCTACGTAGAGGTTGGCTGGGAGTAATAGTGTTACGGTACGTTAGTACTAATATATATACTTTGGTTACGGGCCAAAGCACGAAATAATTGTGGACAATCAATATAGTTTTTAAGAATTTTAGTGATAACCATGCAATCCTGAAGGTGTCTACGCATTGAAAGCGTATTTCTTTTAAAAAACTCGAACCTATTTTTATATGATGCCAGAGAAATCTTTTTGAACGAGTTCTTAGCGTAGAGAATATATAGAATAGTGGGGACGCTAGACCACGCTACAGTTTTCAAGTAGGCGGCGTACCACGCTATTAAAGAGTAATATTTTTGTGCTGTGTTTACGAAATTTTTTACAGTTTCTAAACACAAATTCAAGCAATCTAGATGTTCGATTAACTGTATTTCCGATATGAGGTACGAACGTAAGCTTTTTGTCATAAAGCACGCCAGGTCCGGCTTGGAGATAAAGTTGTCAGGCTTGGAGATAAAGTTGTCAGTTCCCCATTGTGTTAGGGAATCTTGGTAAGCCCGCTTCCATCTTAGGCATCATTGTTACTTACCATCCGGTGAGAGATGTCCAGGGATTACCAATTGTGTATAATAAATATATCTCACGAAGTATTTTATTGCGCATTGAGGGGTGGTCTACACGACATAGGTATGATGCGAAGTGAGGGATGAGTCTCTGTGTAACTTTGTCACTTGACACTTGTTTAGACTTCCCTTCGCTTCGTGACCGAAGGTGACATCATGACTGCATACAAACCCCTGTTTTTGCATCATGTGTTGTATTTTAATCGCCCTTTCAATGCGAGATAAATTATATAATACGCCAGTGATAATGCGGCCAGAGTATAAGAAGTCTCAAGTTTTTTTTTGCATAAAAATATTTATTTTTTTATTCATGTTAATTACATGCAGGTAAAAAATTACAAGATATTTAAAAAATATGAATGAATTTCATTAGCTTAAGATATTAAGAGTATACAAGATCATTTAACTAAAATATATAGGTACCTAACTATACCTATTTATAGTTCGTTACACTGCACTAGCGTACTTACTTTAAAAGGGCTTAATTTTTTCCATACAAATATAGTCCCCTGTTTCCTCCCTGGATAATTACAATAGAGAAAAAATGTTGAGAAAACATTTATCTACTATGGACATGCCCCTATGTTTTTTCCCATATTCTAATTTTAATAGAAAGTAGAAGCCTTCAAAAACTGAGAAAATTTCCCTATTGATACGTCATTTTCAGACACTCACCAAAAAAATTATACGCATATTAACAATATAATAAAAACATAGAGGCAATAGGTAAAGCATTTTATTAATTATTTTTGAAAAAAATATTATGATTGCTCAAGCTCTGGAGGAGGAAATAGGGGACTATGAAATGTTGTTTTTGTCAATTTTAGAGTTTATTAGCGGTCTGCGCTGCAGTTCTCCCTTTCTTGCTGTATACGGAGAGGTCTGTGGAAGGGAGACAGCAACATTTTATTCAAATATGTATCTATTTTTTAGACCGCGTTTCCTCTTAAAGCCGTCCTTGGCCGCCGCCGTAATATCTCAGCATTTATAAGTTTTTTTGAAAAAACAGGGATATACAGACATAGATTTCTCTTATCCGATCGTAAATAAACGGATCTTTTTATAAAACAACTTCTTGTTTTCAAATTATTAGTGGACTGCGATTTGTATCGACGACGGAAAAGCCCGTTTCCAGGCAAAATAATATCATTTCTATTCTAATACCCTTAGCGCGATGCCACACGGGCGTCGGCCTTGCGTTGCGTCGACGGAGCTCCGTCGTAATTTTTTTTTCATATAAATTTGCAACGCACCGTGTGGCACACCACACACCATGAATATTTATTGGAATACGACGGAGCTTTGACGACGCAACGCAACGCCGACGCCACCGCGTGGCGCCGCGCTTATTTGAGGCGTAACAGCTAATTTTAAATATTAAGGCAATATTCAGTCTTTTAAGCAGAATAAGCATAGGCATATATTCAATTAAATTCAAATACATTTTATTGCGTAAAATATGGATATCAAAAATACCTATCCTAGAATCATTATTACTATAACTTATTATTACAGCATGTAATTATGTTGCTAATGGGTGTATTTCTAGTCATTGAACAGCTAATAAACTAGGTTAGTGGCGAGTCGGACCCACGCACTAAGGGTTCCGTTACACAAAAATATTTTAGTACTCGGTCGGGACTTGAACCCAGGACTCCTAGTTGAGAGTCAGACACACAATTACTGCCAAGAAAACTTGATTAGCGCGTTTTATAATTTTTGCCTTTAGCGGAGCGGCTCGCGCTTAACAGTTTGAAATGTCTCTCTGATTCGGTCTAATTATAAGACTCACTGCTGATGCCAAAAAAGAAATGACGGAACCAACAAATGGCGGCAAAATCTTATACGTTCGACAACCAAACTACGAGTATAACCAATCTGTATCAATCTGGGTGACGAGGGGGGAGGTCGCAATCTAGAGAGTCCATACTGTATGTTAGTACTAATATATATACTTTGTCACAAGCACACATTTTCCTGCAGAAAGCAATCAAATACTTGGAAGAGCGATATGATTTTCGGCCTGATGGTATTGACAAAAAGTTTGGGGTTTTTTCTCCTGAATTAGATGAACTGCAATTGACGTGGGAAGTGCTCTCTGAATTTCCTTCGATATTGAAAATTGAAGATGCAATTGACATTGATTCACTTTATACAGAGTTCGCATGTCTGAGAAAGCTGTTTTTGAGGTCCTTCCAAAAGACATGCCAAACGATAAAAACTGGGCCTATATCTTTAGAACAATTAACCTTTATAATGACTTTATAAATAAATAAAAAATTGTTGGTTTTGTTTTGTCAATTCCAACAAGCAACGCAATTTCGCGAAGTAATTTTTAGTCTGTTAAATAATTTATGGACCAATGAGCGAAACAGAATGTCCATGGATTTGGTCAAGGCTGAACTGCAAACTAGTATCAATTTTAAAGAGTCTTGCTCAGAAATTTTATCAGTTTTGCAAAGGAGTGAAGGACAAAAAAAATTAAAAATGGCAAAGTCTAGTGATAAATATTTAAAAAAATAATGTATTAAATACCTGATGTTGATTTTCTACCGAAGTTTTATTAATGAATCATAAGGAGTTGCTCAATTTTTGTTTTGAGTTCAGTTTCTTTTTTTGTTATAGATAATACTTTACATTGATTTTTTTACCAAAGTTTTAATTTGTATTTTAAGTTTAGTTTTTATGTTTGAATATATTACCTTAAGTTGATTTTTATTTAAAAGAGGTGCTGATTTATTTTATTAGTTTTGAGACTATCTATAAGTTTTTATCTATGACTGTATATTATGGTATTGGTATGTATGCAGTTTGTTAGTTAATGGATTTCACAAAAAATAAAAGCATGTTTTAAAATCATTTGCATTTTTTCTTTTAAAATACCTAACTAGTAATTTTATAATTTTTTTTCCCATTGCCCGTCCAACAGCCAACATTTTTAGTTGGATTCCGACTTTAAAACTACAACTTCGTTTGTAACCCCAAAAATGTTCAGGAAAAGATAAGCCCGTATCTGGCAACCCTATTCGGGAAGCAGATACTCAAAGTAAATCGTCGGAAACACTTTGGTAAGAAATCTTACAAGATTCTTACAAGAATTGGGTCTCGGTCGTGCTTACGTTTTTTTAAAGAATAAAAAGGCTAATCTCGTTTCGTTGCCTCTATTACAGCCGACGTCATAGTAGAGGAAAGTCTACCATCAGGGCATACCCATACAAACAACACTCTAAACCTACTTTCCCCAAGGTGACGCTTTGCGTACTTCCTAGTGGAAACCGGAGAAATCTCGGCTGGAACTCCTCGACTATCGTTGAAAGCCTGAAGGTAATGTTTGTTTGTGATCTGCAAGATACCAAACGCTAGTACCTAATATCTCTGACATTCTGAATGTTTGTCCTGTAACACCCTTTTGTTCTTACAGTCAACGACACTGGAGTTATTTTCTAGTAATAATTTGAAGTAAAGTTGCTGCTGAAGTGCTTTTACATTGGTTACCCTATAAGGACTCAGTGCCTGTTATCGAAAACTCGAAGGCAAAGCTCAATTTGTTCTTGCTATAAATAAGATAAAAGTGAACTTAAACACTTGTGAGTACAGATATTTAGTGTCCTCTTTGTGTATTTTCAGTCGATACCTCTCGGAGTCACAACCTACCAATTATCACTATGAAACAGGTTCTGCGCAACATTTTTAAATTGCGACATAATTCTTTGCTGGAGCTTAGAAATAAATAAATGAAAAATAGATCTGAAGGAGATGGAGCTACTCCCCAGGAGCTAACTCAAACATTATTGAAATTAAAAGATAATACGGCTATGTTTGAAAAGGAAAGCTTTAAACTAGCCAAATTCAGCCAAGAAGAAGATCAAGACCTTCTTATTCGAGTCCTGAGAAGGCAGAAGAACTGATAGCGGACCTGGAAATGATACAGAGTCTCTGTAAGGAGAAGACCCCAGCAGTAGGGACTGCCTCGTCTACAAAATAACCCAAACTAGAGATACCAAAATTTAATGGTGATGTCCAGAAGTGGCCAGAATTTTGGGAAAAAATTGATTCAAATATACATAGCCGGCCAATTAATAAAGTTGATAAACTTTCATAACTTTTTGTGGCTATGGAAGGTAAGGCTTTGGACAGTTTACGCGGCATTGATATCACTAATGACAATTATGATATTGCATCAGAAGCATTAAAGAAGCGATTTGGAGACACTAGCATAGTCATCGATGCCACGTACCCCATAAGTGGACTACGGTCAAGGTAGCGTACATCCCCAAGGCTGGAGATCGAGATAAGTCACAGCCTAAGTCCTACCGACCCATTAGTCTCACTTCTTTCCTACTAAAAACCATGGAAAAGGTGATTAACGTCCATATTAGGGAAACATATCTATTGAAGCGTCCCTTACATGTAAAACAGCATGCGTATCAGAAGGGCAAGTCTACGGAAACAGCCCTTATGGAGCTTACCGATAGACTAGAGAGAGCACTGGACCAAAAACAGATAGCCCTCTGCGCCTTTCTGGACATAGAGGGAGCTTTTGATAACACCTCTACTGACATCATCCTTAAATGTATGAAGATGCGGAACATTGACTCAACCACCACTGAGTGGGTTAAGTCAATGTTAACAAATAGGACAGTAAAAACGACTTTACTTGGTGACACTCTGGAAGTGAGGATTACCCGAGGATGTCCGCAAGGAGGGGTTCTATCTCCTCTAGAATGGTCTCTAGTTGTCGACTGTCTTATTGAAGAGCTAAACGTAGCTAACCTGGAGACACAGGGCTATGCAGATGATCTGGTTGTGTCAATAGTAGGAGGGTCACCCACTACTGTTTCAGTACAACTGCAAAAGGCCCTCTTCAGGATAGAACGGTGGTGTAACGACTTTCAGCTATCAGTTAACGCGGAAAAATCAATTGTAGTCCCCTTCACCAGAAGAAGGAAAACGGAGGGCTTAAAATCTCCTACACTCTTCGGAAGGACTATACCATTCTCACGGGAAGCTAAGTATCTAGGAGTAATCCTAGATGACAAACTTACCTGGAATAAACATATTGAATACATCACAAGGAAGGCTAAAATAGCGCTAGGAGCATGCTGTCGGCTGGTGGGATCTCGGTGGGGTCTGCAGCCTAAGTCGGTGCTGTGGGCTTACACCGCCATAATGCGGCCTATGGTTGCCTATGGATGTGCTGCTTGGCACAAGAAGACTCAGCAGCATACATGCATTGCTACCCTTAATAGCCTACAAAGAATTCCTTGTCGCATGGCAACTAATGCCATCTCATCAACCCCGACTGCAGCCTTAGAGGCCATTCTTAACCTCGAACCGTTGCACATCCATTTACAAAAGGAGGCCAGGTTGGCCATGCTGCGTGCAATGGGAGGTGGTAAGGTGGACTGGAAATCACAAGTGATGAAGGACCTCTATGGTGCGCTCACAGTGAATCCAGTACTAGCCATGCCATCCGACTCCCTTTTAAAAGAGTACAGTTTTAATCAACTGTACACGGTTCACATTCCGCAGCGGGACGAATGGAACGCAGCGGTACCCAAAACCCTCAATTCTAGTGACCTTATCTGGTTTACTGATGGTTCTAGAAAGGAGGGTTTAGCCGGAGCTGGGGTATGCGGCGGAGACTTGGATATGAAGCTGTCATACAGCTTAGGCCCGCATGCAACGGTTTATCAGGCGGAAATGTACGCGATAGTAAAATGCGCACAAGAAAACCTTCTCAGGTCCTATAAAAATAGGAACATAGTAATATGTTCGGATAGTCAGGCGGCCCTTATGGCACTGAAATCCCATGAAATTGATTCCAAGTTAACCCTTGAGTGCGCTGCTGCCCTCGACCAGCTGGGGAGACTAAACAAGGTCACCTTATACTGGGTGCCGGGACATAGCGGCGTCAAGGGTAACGAAATAGCAGATGAGCTTGCAAGAACCGGAGCAGAGACACCAGCTATTGGACCTGAACCAATAGTGGGAGTGTCACGTTGCACGGGGAAAAGAATGCTAAAGGAATGGGCAAATGAACAGAGTAAAGCACTCTGGGCAAATTCTCCAGGCCAAAAGCATTCAAAAATGCTCATTTCTGGTTTCTCTCGGGGGTATACGTCTAGAGCACTGCAATTGCAAAAGCCTGGACTTCGAGCTCTCGTCAGAACTCTGACTGGCCACTGCAAGCTTAATAAACACCTAAATCAAATGAAGCTTGCAGTCTCAGACGAGTGCCGATTTTGCCTCGAAGAAGAGGAGACACCTCTTCACTTACTCTGTGAGTGCGAGGCACTCGTCCAAGCCAGAAGTCGCTCCCTGGGTGGGCCAATGATAGCACCAGAGGACATCAGGGAGCTCGATCCCAAGTGCATCGTCCAGTTCATCAGAACTATTGGCCTTGAGGAAATTATATAACAGGGGCAGTGATCACAATAGATCTTGTAGGTCGCGGTGATCCATTAGGACCCTCTTTTCGTCCTATTCCCCTCTTACCCAATAATAATAATAATAATAATAGTCATCGATGCCCACTATGAAGCGCTGACTAAACTGCCACAGGCATCAAATTATTCTTTGCGCTCAACACTAGATTCCATAGTCAAACACCGTCGGATCCTGGATTCTCTTGGAGAGGACACCAAGGGAAATTACCTGCGAAGTTTGGTGTGCTCCAAATCCCCGAACAGTGTAATTTAGGAATTAAACTTATTAACACCTGGTGATAGAGATTTAGACGCTACGATACAGGGTCTGGAGAGGATTGTTGTAGCAAAGGAGAGTCGAAACCATGTCATATCCGAAACTTAGATGACACAGCTCTTCTACCAAGGCACTTTACATAAAAAAGAGAGGTGATCACAGCATGCTCCGAAACGAAAGCTTGCGAGATTTGGACGAGATCCAAGATTCGTGAAGCGCAGTAAAATAGAATGTATTTTCTGTTTTGTGCCTCGTTATAATGACCAGTGCCAAAATTACCAGACCTGTAATGACAGACAGAAAAAAATTAGTGAAAAATGTTACAAGTGTTTCAGACCTGGCCATCGATTTAATCAGTGTAGGGACAAGATGACCTGTCAGCACTGCCACGGTGATCATAACCGGGCTTTGTGTCCCAAAAAGGGATAAATTTGTAGCGCCAAAAAACAAGAGGAGGGAAAATGTGAATGGAGACCCTTCGAACCGGCAGGAAAAAGGTAAAGATTTACTGAATTTAACAGCTTCAGACGATGCAGATTAGAGATGATTATACTCGTATGCTAACCGTTGTCACTCATATTTGCAGACAGCAACAACAAGAGTAAAGAGTGATCACTGGGATTGCCAGCAAGAATTCTTCTGGATTGCAGGAGCCAGAAAAGTTACGTCACATCGAAGCTGGCAAGTCTCCTTCACATCTCACCTGACACAGAAGACAAGTTGATTATCTACACCTTTGGCTCAGACAAACCGACGGAAACTATCAGTTCATCTGCAGATATTACATTGATCACCAAAAGAGGCATCGAAAGAACATTAAGAGTAAACATAGTACCACATATTACTGACCGAATAGAAGTCACACAACTACCGGCTAGTGACCTAATTGATATACCAGCTGATGATAGTCTCCTAGGAAACTGTATAGATTTGCTGATAGAAATTAACTAATATTTCTCCTTTATAAAGACAAGTATGTTTAATTAGAAGACAGATTTTACCTGATAGACACAGAGTTCGGATGGGACTGTTTCGGGAAGCCCAATGGAACAAACCACGGCACAGGATGTCCAAACTTCACAGTACCTGAATCCTCCATTTAGGAACATTGATCTTAAATTTCTGTAGGCATTGGAAAGTATTGGCATAGTGGATTCTTCGAATGCGACGCGGGAAGATGGAGCCATCAAACATTTAAATTTTAAAGTCAAGAATCACACCAACGGAATACAAAGAAGTTCTCAAGATTCCACGCTTGGAACTCTTAGGATTTTTAATTGGAAGTAGACTTCTCAGATATATTGCAGAGAACCTGGAACTGAAAATAGACCAAAAATATCTATGAACTGATAGTATGATAGTTCTCTCCTGGATGAGGACTTCTAGACTACTACCTCCATTTGTTTCAAGGCGTGTCAATGAAATCAAGCAGCATAAAGATTTGGACTTGCGATATGTACCAACAGAGATGAATCCCGCTGACATTGCGATACGCTCTGGCATTATAAAATCAATGAAGGAATTATGGTTCTCTGGCACCCTTCATTTTTCCTATGTTCTATGTTTAAAATTATTATTGACTAAGTGGTTGTATGAAAATTGTTTCTATTCCGTAAAAAAAAATATAGATGGCTGCATATAGTATAATGGTAACATTTGCATGCCTTGGATAGGGTGGAATTCATCAACTACCCATATAATTAATAACTGAAATGTAATTATTTTTTTCGCAAATTAATTTATCTGTATATTTTGGTTTTTCAATAAAAGCATTTACTAGATTTGACTTTTTTTAAACTTTAATTTATAGTCGGCATTTCTACCACATATTAACCTTTTTTTTTTAATTCACAATTGGTAAACCCTTGACAACATCTCACCTGGTGGTAAGTGACGATGTTGCCGAAGATGGAAGCGGGCTTACCAAGATTCCCCAACGCAATGGGGAACTGGCTATCTTATCTTCATGCCGGAACACACCAATGATATCAACATTGATATTTGGCGGCAAGACTTAGATAAGATGGTGGTAGCTAGCCAGGCGGGCTTAGAAAATGCCCTACCACCAACCAAACCGAGTCTTACAATTGACCCCGCCGGGAATCGAACCCGCGACCTCCTGTGTAAAGCCAGTGAACTTTGCCTCTGAGCTACGGAGGCGGTTAAAACCTGACCGATATCACCAGATAACCAAGTTCATGTCACACTAATAACTCAAGTATCACTGGATTAACTGATTTTAGGGCGCATACAAAGAAATGACTTTTACAGAGGCAGTTGTTATTGGATTTTTTTAGGCATTGGCTATCAAAGGTACATTAGCATAGTGAATTTTCACAATAATTGGATTAACAACTAAAATAATAAATATATAATAAGAATGGCACACCACGCAAATTTTGCTAGACCTATTGCTATCAAATTTTACACGTTGATACTAAAACTATATCGTGAACTAAAACTGGTACGTTGGGAATCCCAAAAAAAAGGGTTCTTGCAACTTTATATCGTGAACTAAAACTGGTATGTTGGGAATTCCAAAAAAAAGGGTTCTTGCAGGAATGCAAATAAAAAAGTATCTTTATACTGGCTCAACGTGACAATATGAAACATTTACATTGAGATAAGGCGTTTTGTTTGACCATCATTACATAGTTGGTTATTCTTTATCCCGGAAAACTAAAGAGGTCTATTTTATAAACAAATTAGATCTATCTGTACATATAATAGAATCGATTTAAAACGCAATTGTACCCATACCAAAGACATTATGATCATAGCAACATACTGCCAATAAATGGCACTGTACAGGGATAATAAAACGCGCTTAAGTTTGCGGCGCGCAAGCTGCCTTACCTAGTTGATTGAAAGCGTGGACTTAATTCTCTAGACTATAGATGGCACTACAGGGATAATAAATAAATATCGTTAATCAAAACCTCCACGCGGACGAAGTCGCGGGCACAGCTAGTTTAAAAATAAATTGGGTTCTATATCAGAGTTTATTATGTAGCATCCTATATATTATGGTAGGTACGGCGGGTTGCGGCTTTTAAGAATTGGGTTTTCTTGCTCACTATGGTTCGCTGTATAACAAACCGTAAGCTTTTTTGGTACTTAAATGGCGGTCGCCAGTAATATAAGGATTCACAAACTTTATAGTACGCCGCCACAGTCAAATGATAGAAAGAGACAATTCGAAGTATAAGATATACGACTCTTCTTGTTACAAAAATAATACTAAATACGTCATATCCTATTGACGGCATATGAGTAATAAATGATTTTTATTGTATTGGTTTCATATATAAGAAATCTCACCTTGTCTTTTACGTTCGAGTACATGCGAGTGACAGGGGGGGAGGGGTAGTACAAGTCTAGAGAGCGGCAGGTAGTGGTCATACTGTACGTTAGTATATTAAAACTGAAAGAAGATGAAGATCTTAGGTAAGAAGTCTACGTCCAGGCCTGCGTGCTGCCCTCGCGATGCATGCGCGCGATCTCCTTGCGTAGCGTGGCCTCGCGCGCAAATTCATCGCGCAGCGCCGCCTCGCGCTCCCGCGCCACCTCCAGATGTCCGCTTTGGACGCGAAGGCTGTTCAGCTGGGACTGCAGTGCGTTCATGGTTGAGTAGGACGAGTTTCTCAGCTGGAAAAAGTAAGGAGGAATTTGGTTGAATAGTGTGAAGTAGGGATGCATCGATACGCCTTTTTGCCGATACGATACCGATACCGATACGCTTATTGAATTCAAAAAGGAGAGTAGAATAAATAAAACACAATTAATTAATAGTTTTAGTAATCAAAATTAACATTTATAAGATTTTTATTTAAAATCAAAGCATTCTTAAGTTTTGCGGGCAAAGGCGATTTCGCAAGTCTGTTTGAATAAGACCTGCGGTGGAAAATAGTCTCTCAGATGCGACAGATGCCTCGTTTGCAACGAAATAGATGGGACAACACGCGCGTTTACATTACATTTTTAAAGCGCGAAATTTGAAAAGTATCGTTGAATCTGCCATAAAAATATCGCCGATACCGATATATCGGCAAACCCGAAGTATCGCCGATATATCGGTATCGGTATCAGTATCGGATGCATCCCTAGTGTGAAGCAATCCATTTTTTTAACCGGTATTCTCAGTTCGCGGAACAGTCAGGCCATCTCGGAGAAATTAGGACTGGCTAGTTGCATCCGAAACATTTTTTTCAGTAATACCAGGAGGACCCTTGCTGCTGCCGCATCATTTTTAGGGTTCCGTACCCAAATGGTAAAAACGGGACCCTATTAATAAGACTCCGCTGTCCGTCCGTCTGTAACCAGACTGTATTTCATGAACCGTGATAGCTAGACAGTTGAATTTTCACAAATGATGTACTTTTGTTGTCGCTATAACAACAGATACTAAAAATTTGAAAAAGTGAAAGTCTCTACACAAAAACCGTATTTTTTTTTTAATTTGAAGAAACTAGCGCCATCTTGAAATGGTACGGAATCCTTTGCGCGCGGTTCTAACTAGCACTTTACCAGTTTTTGTTATTCAGTTCGGACTCCTTAGCGCGAGTAAGACTCACACTTGGCGATTTTATTTTTTGTTGTTTTACATCAGTATTAGTACTGTAATCAATCACACCAAGTTTCAAGCTTGAATGTATTACTGTTTTTACGATAGAGCTAAATCAAAAAATCTTCAAAAGACCAAACACTTCTAAACACGTTTTTTGTATAGAGGGCCCCTTATTTTTCACTTTTTTATTTTAAAATTTTTAGTATTTACTGTTATAGCGGCAATAGGAATACCCACTCTGTGAATATTTTAACGTCTACCTATTACAGTTCATCAAATGCAGTACCTCCGTCCGTCTGTCTGTCCGCTGGCTGTAACCGTAATAAGTATAGACATTTTAAATTTTCACAGAATGTGTATTTCTATTGCCGCTATAACAAACAATAAAAATAAGATAAAACTAACAATTAAAGTATTTTGTGTATTTAAGCATTATAGGGGGGCAACTTATTTTCGTGTGTAAGTCCGACTCGCACTTGGAACGGTTTTTTTGGAGGAATAAAAAAAAACTAAATGTGTGCTGGGACACACAGTAGAAGTGAAACTTCAACGGATAAGGAGAGTTTGTACGCACAAAATCGTACGCACGAAGGGTAAACCGGACTAAGTACCTGCTTTATATCTTCATCTCAACTTTTTCTATTATTCTATATATTCTACTAGCTATCCCGGCGAACTTCGTTCCACCTTACACTACACTACTCTACCCTACCCTACACTGCCCTACATAACCCTACCCTACACTACACTACGCTACCCGACCCTAAACTACACTACCCTACCCTACCCTATCCTACACTACCCTACCCTACCATACACTACACTACCCTAACTACACTACACATACACTACACTACCCTACCCTAAAACCAATTATTTTTTGACTAATAATATTTTTTTTTATTAATGAATATCATATTTTTAATACTTATCCTATTCGGGACGAAGAC
The DNA here is from genome assembly GCA_947284805.1 of Coleophora flavipennella. Taxonomy (NCBI): domain Eukaryota; kingdom Metazoa; phylum Arthropoda; class Insecta; order Lepidoptera; family Coleophoridae; genus Coleophora; species Coleophora flavipennella. The sequence continues at coordinate 13,363,389 of OX369283.1, forward strand.
AAATGCAAAAACACAAAAAACTTGAAAATTGGTCCAGCCGTTCTTGAGTTATAAATGGTGTAACTAACACGACTTTCTTTTATATTTATAGATATACAGGGTCTTAACAAAAGTACGCACTTTTTTTAACTGGAGCATGTACTCATGAAACTGAACAACTTTCCCCAAGAAACCCATGTTCAATTCGCTATTGCTTTTTTTTAATTAATAAATTGCGCGGAATACACAAGAATACGCCGCGGCGCGGTCATTGAACTTTGTCAATACGCGGATACCAGGCTGGGAGTTGTGTTCTGAGCAGTTAATAATTTAATTAAAAAATAATAAATGCGAATTGACCATGGGTTTCTTTAGGAAAGTTGTTCAGTTTCATGAGTACTAGCTCCAGTTTTAAAAGTGCGTACCTTTGTTAAGACCCTATATATATATCTATATTGCCCTTTTTATTTTTTTTTATTTTTTTGCTAGGATTTTTTTGTCACGAAAAAGCGTTACAGTCGCGTGGAGGGGGTACACAGAGAAAGGCTGGAGGCGGCGGCGGAGAAGGCAACGGCTGTATTCGTAAATAGGGAAAAGTTGAGATGGAGATATAAAGCAGGTACTTAGCCTGGGTTACCGGCGATTTCGACGACTACCGGCGCATCCAGCGGTTTCCCGCGACCTACATCAAGTCATCGATCCACCGAGTGGCAAGCTTGCCTACGCTACGTTTTCTGGTGCGCTCTCGCCACTCGAGAACTTTACTACCCCATAGGCCATCTAATCTAGTCCTCTTCACTTAATCTAGTCTTAAGAGTGTATATTTTATTCTAAAGTACCTGTGTTTCTCTCTCCTTCGCCTTGACCTCTTGGCGAAAGCTGTCGAGCTGATCTAATATTTTTTCTCTCTCCAACACATTCTCTTTTTGCTTTTGTCTGTTCTCTTCTATCTTCTCCTCCACTTGTCTCTTCAGAGTAGTCACAACATCTTTCATTAATATCTCACGTGCTTCGCGTTCTTTTGCCCAGATCTACGAGAAAACAAATCTAGTTAAAACGCATTTTTAAACACATCTAATTTTATAAATGTTTCTTTTTTTATGTCCACAATTGGTAAGACATTGGCGTCCTCCCACCTGACGGTAAATGACGCTGTTGATGATGCTGAAGAAGGTTTACCAAGATTCTGACTACATTATCTTCAAGCCGCAACAAATTAATGCTGTTAACATTGATGTTTAGCGGCAAGACCTATGGTGGTTGCCAGCCAGGAGGGCTTAGAAAATGCCCTACCGCCAACCAAAATGACATTTTCATGCATTTTCTCAACCATTACGGAGTTTTAAAAGATTCTGAGTGGCTATTTTACCTGAAGAATTGGTCTTTCCGTAGCAGAGCTAGGCTGAAATAGACCTTTGGCACAAATTACAGTTTTGAGTGAGGTAAATCAGGGAAGGGGCTTTTATCTTGGATAAGATTGTGCGATTGAACGCGCGAAAGTTCGTGAGCCTAACGCCATCTAACCCAGATCACCTAATCATCATCATATCAGCCGAAAGACGTCCATTGCTGGACAAAGGCTTCAAGAATTTCCACAACGACGAAGTGAAACTTATACTCCAGTCATCTAGGAATTTCACCTCGGAATCTAACGGAATAAGCTGAATTTTTGTACAGAACTTCATTTTGGCATAACATATGTTGTCTCAAAAGTCACATATGCCAAAGTGTGAGCGTCCTTATTATATTCAAGGTCAAAGGTCACAAAAATCAGTTTTTTGAGAATATCTCGTTTTCTCTGCCTCCTATCGTCTTTGCATTAATTGAAAGAAAAAGAAAATTAAAATGTTTTTTGGCACTTACAAATTATTAACACATTCAATAAAGCCCTAATTTCCAAAGTAGTCGTTAGACTGCGTCTTGGAAACTAGTTCCTTCCATTTTTAATGGACTACAATAAGGTAAGTACCTATACTTATTTACTACATATTTTCAATCTAAGTATTCTTATTTATTATAATTTAAACAAGTGTGATGATTGTGTGTGTGTGTGTGTGCGTCTGCGTGTGGTGTGTGAGCGTGTGTGCGTGTCTGCGCGCGAGTTGTGTGTACACCATAGTAGATGATAGATTTAAGAAAATTTTCGGTGGACTGAAAGTCAAACTTCTGAAGCCAACTGAAAATGTATTTTTTAATTTGTAGTGAGTTACTTGTATTAGGCCCGCTCAGCCATACGTACCTTAGCGCAAGGTCAAAGGTCAACCGTGGACTCCAATCTATTATACCATTTTTTAAATTGATTATTTATTAAATATTACTTAAATAACAATTTAATACTTTCTACTTATATTTCTTTTAAATCCAATAGTCATTAAAAATTACTTAACTTTCACTTATCTACAAATAATCAAATAATGAAGTAAATCATCGAAATATAATCTTAAATATATAACTTATATTTTAATATAATTATAATGAAAGATAATTGGATTCATAATAGGATATTCTCAAAAAACAGATTTTTGCGACCTTTGACCTTGAATATATAAGGACACTCACACGTTGGCATATGCGACTTTTGAGACATTTGTAATGCCAAAATAAGGCCTGTACAAAAATTTACCTTATTCCGTTAGATTCCGAGGTGATTTTAGGTGATTTCTGACTAAGTAAGATGGCTGTTACATAGCTGGACGGTTTCTCCATGTATACATATTCGTCAAAAACTTGGAGTGTAGGGTCACAGATGATAATATTAGTACAAGTACAGATGAAGTACTCGCAATGACGCGAGCAACTAAATAACAACTCTCGCTACGCGGTAACAAAGAACAGTCTAGTTCGCAAACGCGCTTAGTGCCTCCAGTTTTACTTCAACATACCTATACATACACCGATAACAATCGCGCTGAACCGAGTCAATGCGCGTGAGAGATTCTTTTGCGCTGGCCGGTCTAGTGTTATCGCATCTGATCAACCGGCAGGGTTGTGAGACCGCGCGACGAACATGTTTCAACTTGCGCACTCGCTTGCTAGATAATCGCTCCGCTTTCTGCACGAGTTGACAACCGACTGACGAGTGCGGCCTATAGACCGCGCCGTTGTTTAGGTACTTATCTCGCGATCTCGGCCGAGTGACGGGGGCCTGGTAGAGTCTCCAACCTTCAGAGGAGTGGGTGCGTGCGACTACGACATTTAACATTATTTTCGTCTTGTCATGACCCACTTGTTAAGTGACTGTACTGAGGCCATCGAGCATTGTCTCCTATAGTCACACTTAATCTGGATACATCGTGATCAATGTATAGTGATTTGGATTGACAACGTTATAGATGGTGCCTTGACTTACCATGGTTCGTATTAAAATCACACACTAAATACTATTGCCGAAACAACCAATAAACAGAAAGTTACCTTATCTTGTTTCTCATTGATCTGCCTCGCTTCCCCGTCATACATAGCTTCTATGTTTCTCTGTCTCTGTCGCTCCCTATTTCTATGCTCTTCCAACTCGAAGAGAGCTGCGTCCACGACTCGTTTGTAGTTGATACATTTGTCCTTGTTTGATTCAATGTCCTGGGGAAACCCACACCAAGTAAAATTTACAATAACCAAGGACCTCTATAGTACATTATTGTCGTGGGATTAAATGAAGCAATTGTATGTGTCTGGAAAAAAGCTTTATCTTATCTTTTCAATTGCTGATCGAGGCAGGCGAGGGCTTTAATTGATACGAGACATACAATAGGGGATGGGACTGCATCTAAAGTAAAATCTGAAATATAATTTCTTAAATTGCTCCCCTCTTTCAAAAAACCTTACTTGTTTTGTTTTTCCCTCACGTCTTCAATTTTTAATTGATCAAATTCACAAAATAAGTTCGTCAAAAATCTATGATGTCACTTGTGGGTATTTCAAACATTTTTAGAACAAAATTTCGTATTTGACAGATCATAAAAAGTAACTCAAATGACTAGCAGTCCGATCCCCTATTGCAATTTCCGTGCTTTTCCTAAAAAGTTGCAAGGAAATAAAAAAATACGTTTAAACAATGACATGGAAAAAATAAATTCTGAATAACTTTAAATGATGGGCATAGAAACTTCTTACATTTCATTTAAATACGTACAGATCAAACAAAGACTTTTAAACGTTCCGTATACCCAAAGGATGACCAATGAGACCCCTATTCTAAGCCTCCGCTGTCTGTCTTTCTGTCTGCCTGTCAGTGGGCTGTATTTCGTGGACCGTAGTAAGTAGATAGTTGAAATTAAAAAAAAAATGTGTGTTTTTGCCGCTATAACAACAAATAATTAAACTTGAAAAAAGGGAAAAATAAGGGGGTCCCCTTACAAAATACGTGTATTTTATGGGTATTTTAGAGTTATTTTTTATTTATCTCTATAGTAAATAAAAACGGTAATACAATACAAGCGAGAAAGGACATGGCCAAAAATGTATGGAAGAAAAACTCAGAATCGAAAGGAATGAAATGTGTACCAATGGACTAAATATAAAAAATATTTAACGTCATCAAAGGGGCAACCCTGAAATCGATACAGTATAGGAGCTATAAGCCAACAAAAGTATGTACAAAAATCGGAGTTTTCAACTACATAATAACAACAGCAGCAACAAGAACATAACAATATCATATTAAGCCACAACATATTGTGGCTTAATATAATGTTGTTATTAAGTTGTTGTTGCTTGTACCATGTGTTATTTCATTGTAGTATTTTATGTGTTATTTATAGTTAATCTGCTGCTATGGATTTATAATAAAAAAAACGAATTATAGTATAGGAGCCGGAGTTTTCGTTATGTATGTTGTTATTGCTTGTAACATGTGTTATTGTATCATAGTATGTGTTATTTTTATTTTTTCTGCTGCTATGGATTTAAAATTAAAAAAAAAACAATTTATAGTACAGGAGCCGGAGTTTTCGCTAGGTTATTATATTGTTATTGTTTGTAACGTATGTTGTTGTATTATCGTGCGTGTTATTTTTGTTTATTTTGTTGCTAAAGATACCTACTTATTGTTTTTTTATTAAGAGATAATCACGACTTCAGACAAACTTTTGTTTTGCCTCCCATTTTTAAATTAATTGTACAGCCACTCTTTTTCGCGAAGCCTTCACCGTCTGTCGTAGTCGAGCATACACAAATCAACAATAAACATTACACTTACTTAATAGCAAAGAATATAAGGTGACTAATAATTTCGATTTGAATGGCAGTCACTGCGAGAAGGTATGTCCTCCATGGGGAGTTAAATTTATTTAAAGCTTTCATTTAACTAGCAATGTTTGTATGTATGTATGTATGTATGTATGTATGTATGTATGTATGTATGTACCTATCTATGTAATATATAAGGTCTAACAAAATTAGCTGAAACTATTTTAACTGGTGCTTATACCCATGAAACTGAACAACTTTCCCCATGAAACCCATAGTTAAATCTCAAAAAAAAATTTGTACTTCCCATACTAAGTTGGCTGATCAGCTGATCGAGTTAGTATGGGAGAGCCAATTTTTTTTTTGCGATTTGACTATGGGTTCTATGATAAAAGTTGTTTAGTTTCATGGGTCGAAGCACCAGTTAAAATAGTTTCAGCTAATTTTGTTACACCTTATATATTATGTTAGTTAGTTTCGGTCAAATCTTGCATTTTAGAGCGACTTTCAGAAATCCGATTGAGATGAAATTTGGTATGAAGCCGTATTCCCGTTGACACTATTGTATCTACATCGTTTTGGTATTTTGAAGTTGATCTGATGATGAACTATGGAGGCGGAATCAAGGTCCCGGAATCGTCTTTTATTTTCAATAGAATCGTAGGAAATACTGTCCATATTTGCCACACTGAATTTGACTTTTTGAGCATAATCTCTTTTCGAAAAAACGCATGTACAGAGGCCAATACATCAAGCTAGACACTCGTAGTACGATTCTGATCCATACGCATACGACATAAGTACGGTACAAAGTCCAAAGTGTCTAGCTCGATGTCTGGCTTCTGTACCTAAAAGTTTTAGGTTTTTTAAAAATTATTTTGTCGATGGAGGTTTTTAGTTAGTTCTCCGTTGAGTTTGTGTTTCTTGATTGGAAAGTCCGCTTCTAACATTGACATATTGACATCATCATCAATGACCCTCAGTGGAGATAATGCCAAAGGCTCATCAATTGTGGAAAAAAGTTTTTTTTTATTCACTATTGGTAAGCCCTTGGCATCATCTCACCTGATGGTAAGTGACGATGATGCCGAAGATGGAAGCGGGCTTTCCAAGATTCCCCAACGCCATGGAGAACTGGCTATTTTATCTTCAAGCTGAAATACATCAATGTTGTAAACACTGATTTTGGTGGCAAGACTTAAATAAGATGGTGGTAGCTAGCCAGTCGGGCTACAATAAAATGCCCTACCTCCAACCAAACCGAGTCTTAAAGTTGACCCCACCGGGAATCGAACCCGCTACCTCCTGGTGTGAAGCGAATGAACTACCATTACCTTAAGAACAGCTCTTTTCAGTTTCTCCAACATCACCAAGTCCAGCTCTATCTCTTTCGTCACAGCTAACACTTTCCGCTTCAATTTGTATTTATGCAGACCCATGTTCACTAAGCTGGCGTCTCTTTCCGACACAAGCCTCGCGTGTTCTTTCTCTCTTTCCTTCGATATGAACTGGAGCTCGTCCAATATAAACCGTTCCTTTTCCTCTTGTTGGCGGAGGTGTTTAACTATTGTTTCTTTTTCGCACATCTCCGCAATCTGACCTTCGAGACCTTCGCGGAGATCCTGAAGATAGGATGAAAAAAAAAACGCCTTTAACTTTAGCAATATATACATATTAGTGCTAACATACAGTATGGACCACGGATCAGATAAATAAGGTTGGATTGGAAATGTGCGCTGGGCAGGCGCGCCTCAAGTATGATTAGACAATCATACTTAAAGGAAGCACGCGTTCATACTTTTTATTGGCGTGTGGTTGTGTGTAACGTACAGACTCTTGAAATGGTGTGAGACACAATTGCAGCCCTGTGTTCTAAGTGTGTTTTGTTTATTAGTGCGCGCAATTCGTGTATATGTATTATTTTTGCTTGTGTAGTGGAGCTGATGGGTGAGAGACAGGCAGCGACGCTGGTTTTCAAAAAAAAGTGTGACTATTGCCAATCCAACCTTATTTATCTTATCCGTGGTATTGACACTCCCTGCCGCTCTCTAGATTCCGACCTCACCACCTCGTCGCACAGATGGATTCAGATTGGTTATAAATATAAATAAATAAATATTCTGGGACAAATCACACATGGTCATCTGGCCCCAAAGTAGGATTTCCTGTGTTATGAGAACCAGAGACTGATATACATACTTATATACGTTTAAATACATACATAAATAGATATTTAATACCCAGACACAGAGGAAACAAATCTGCTTATCACACAAATGCTTGCCCTGGGTGGGGATCGAACCCACAAACCTCGGATCAGTAGTCAAGAGCACTAACCACTGAGCCACCGAGTCAGTCAAATATTGGAGTCCTTTTAATTTTCCAGGGTCATGAAATTAGTTTTCCTGTTTTACCCACTCTCTGTCTGATACCTAGGCTGTTTGATAAGTACCCGTTTACTAAATATATTAATATCACTGGACGAAAATAAGTATACCACCTTTTTAAGCCATTTTTCAGAAGCGGGAAAAAAAAAGAAAATGGCATTCTTTTGTTTTTTTTTTCATTTGACAGCGATTTAGTGAAAGCATGAACTTAAAATTGTTAAAATGGAGAAAGAACAAAATCGGTCTGTAATTAGATTCTTGTTTTTGCAAGCGGTTTACCATGAATGTGCTCCTTCTATAACAACCGTGACATATTGGTATAACGAGTTTAAGCGGGGAAAAAAACCGTCTTTGATGAGGATCGCCCAGACCGGTCAATTGAGGTGACTACAGACGATATGGTTAAGAAAATTAAAAATATCGTTTTAGCCGAACGCCGAATTAAACTTCGAGAAATCGTTGATGGTGTAAACGTTTCAATCGAGAGGGTACAATACATATTAGAAGAAAAATTGGGCATGAAGAAAGTATCGGCGATGTGGGTGCCGCGTTTACTCACGGAGGAGCAAAAACGGAACCGACTGACTACTTCGGAGCAGTGTTTGGCCGTGTTCAAACGTAACCGGAAGGAGTTTCTGCGTCGTTTCGTGACCGTGGACGAAACGTGGGTTCACCACTACACCCCGAAATAAAAGAGCAGTCGAAGCAGTGGATTTTACCTGGTGAACCTGCTCCAAAGAAAGCAAAAACCGTCTCATCGGCTGGAAAGGTCATGGCGACTGTTTTTGGGATTCGCAGGGTATTATACATATTGACTACTTAGAAAAGGGGAAAACGATAACAGGGCAGTACTATGCCAATTTATTGGATGAATTTGACGCCGTCATGAAGGACAAACGACCCCATTCAAAAAAGAAAATAGTACTGTTTCATCACGACAACGCCCCGGCTCATTCGTCCAGAGTTGTGACGGCTAAATTAGCACAGTTACGCTACGAACTATTGCCTCATCCCCCATATTTTGCAGATTTGGCCCAAGCGATTTTTTTTGTTTCCCAACCTAAAAAAATTGCTCGGTGGTAAGCGACTTGGATCAAATGACGAAGTCATTGCCGCCACAGAGGCCTATCTTAATGACTTTCCAAAATCATACTTTTTGGATGGTTTATTGAAGCTTGAGTATGGGTGGAACAAGTTTATAGAGTTAAAAGGTGACTACGTATAAAAATAAATGCATATATACATAAAAAATGATTTTTTTTGCCATAAACGGGTACTTATCAAACAGCCCTCGTATATTATACGAGTAAGTAACGTCAAAGAAGATCGGAAGTTAAACAAAAAGTTTAAATAACGATGTAATAACTTTTTTGGTAAATAGGTATAAAAAGTAACATAAAAACTAAAAAAACACGCTTTTTAAACATATCAAACTAAAAAGTGAAAAATAATTCTTAATATAAGCTGAAAACAATAATGAACGAAAAATACTAATATTATTGTGAAAAAAGCGTAGGTTGCTCGATATTCGAAAAATATGGCACTTATTTTTCAATTTTTAGTTCAGGATAATGAGATAAACTTATGAAATTATTGTATTTGTCTCTGATTCTTGATAAACGCACTCAAATTTTTAATTTTTTTAAAAATGTACAAAGTTAAATGTAAATGTCAATCTGTCCGTTTAAAGTGGGTCAAAATCGAGTGCAAAGGAGTCGGTTAAAACATACATACATGCAGGTGAAGCTAGTATAAGCGTGTTAAAAAACTAAAATGCTAAAATCGTCATCAGTCGTATGATCTCTCAAATGTAGGTACTTATAACCCGGCAAAATTAAAGTTTCTAAATCTGCTAAACAATTAAATTACGTGAGTGTGCATTGAACTGTGAAGACATGCACAAGTTTTATCATCATCATATCAGCCAAACGTCCACTGCTGGACCAAAGTATATATATTACTACTAACATACAGTATGGACACTCCCTGCCACTCTCTAGATTGCGACCTCACCCCCTCGCCACCCGGATTGATACAGATTGGTTCTCGGACGTATGGGATTTCACCGTGATTTTGTTTGCTCCGTCATTTGTTTTTAGAAATGTCATGTCACTACCATCTGTATGCAGTGTCTGGGGTGTGGCTGGCCTCCCTCGGGAAGCCGCTGCAAGTGACATGACGCAAAACACAGCGGAAGCCGCAGAAGTTTAGTTTTTACTGAATAAATCGAAAATGAAAAAATTAAACCACAAAATATTAAAAGTATCCTTCGGTCACCTTTTTTTTAATCCACAATTGATAAGCCCTTGGCATCATCTCACCTGATGATGATGCTGGCTATCTTATGCCGGAACACATCAATGATGTTAACACTTAGATTAGATGGTGGTAGCTAGCCAGGCGGGCTATGAAAATGCCCTACCACCAACCAAACCGAGTCTTACAAAGTTGACCCCGCCGGGGATCGTACCCGCGCCCTCCTGGCGTGAAGCGAATAAACTAACCATTACGCCACGGAGGCGGTTAAAAGGTATTTAATTTTTCAGGTTTTATGTGTATATGAATTATTATATGACTACCTACACAAATAACAAGATTGTAATTTAAGAGGACTGGAACTCACAGCGAAAATTTTACTTTTCAGACACGATTTTCACCTCTTAGATTTTAACCGATTTGGACCAATATATGATAAGTTGTCAGTCAGAACAAAAGCTAGGCTTATACGTTTCGTTTTTTAAATTACTGATTATAAATAAACAAATGGCCATAATTAGTTTTGTATGAAAAGAAGTGAACGACAATAATATTAAACTTATTAACTTTATCGACAAAACGCCTAGCTTTTGTTGTGACTGAAAACCTTTGAAAAATTGGTCCCAATCGGTTAACATTTAAGAGGTGAAAATCGTTGACGCCGTTTGTATGAAAAGTCGCAGCTTCATAATCCTCTTAAGAGGTAACTAAGCCAATTTTTCCATCGAGAAAGTTAAAAGCATTGTGTGTCAGTCCTCAGAGCATATTATCTGAATGTAGTTTTTTAAGAATTTATAACTTTAACAGCTCATATGCGTCCCCACCGAGGGGCTTGAACCTTACCTGAATGATGGCCTTAGTCGACAATGCAGGCCCAGTGCGGGTTGGTTGACTTCCCACACAACCTTCGAATTTCTTCGCAGTCATGTGCAGGTTACCTCACGATGTTTTCCTTCACCGTAAGAGCGTGGAATAAACGTACATATGAAATCGAAATTCAAAAACACATTGGTATGAGGCAGGATTCGAACCCCGCTATCCCGGGTAGAAGGTAGCGGCCCTAGCCGTTACGCCATCGACGCTCAAACTAAGCATAACTCCGATAAATCATTTCCAAAATGAGCATTTTGCTAAGTGTAGGTTAATTCAAGAATATAAGTCTAATGGCCAATCAGTTGAATTTTTCCGTCTGAGAGTTGATTTGTGCTGGACTTGCACAGTTGTTTTTACTGTAATATTTAAATTAGGAGATTCCTAAAAGTAAAAATCGAATAATAACGATGACGACAGCATCAGAAATAAATTATGAACTCTTGATCACTAAATTGCCTTCCTACTTAAACTTCGGAAAGCCTTACTCGTTTTGTTTTCCATCAAGTCTAAGATTTTAAACTAACCAAAATCACAAAATGAGTACATAAATGACGCTGCAAAACTATGACGGCACGCCTAGATATTTCAAACATTTTTAGAACAAAATGTCGTTTTTGACAGATAATAAAAAGTAAATCAGATGACTAACATTCGTCAACCTCATTGTCTAATACTGATGTTTATATTATAACCCATGGTTTTCTTTTCGTTACCTTCATTTTCATCTCCTTCTCCTTTAGTCGCTCTTGTTCAATCTCTATCTGCTTGCGCAGCTCTGCATCTCTCTCTTGCAGCACTTTGCGCTCCTCTTCCTCATCTCTCTTCTTTTGGACCTCTTTCTCCACCAATTGCTCCATCCTGAAAAGTATTATTTATATACATAATTGATGAAAACTAATGAGAGTCCGTCCCTAAGAGAATATAAGTCACTACGTTTAGTCCGTCCTTCGTTCTATCCGATCGACTAGCTTTTTTTAAATTAAAGGTATTTATGCCCAGATTTGTCATCTTATCATCTAGAATTGGAAATCACCTAACTTTCGCCCTTCTCAATATAATAATATGAAATCTAATTCGAGTCCCTCTGACCGTTCTATCAAACCGATTTGCCTATTTTAAAAAAATGAAAGGTATTTATGCATAGCTTTGTCATTAAGCATTGAAAATCACCTAACTTTCGCCCTTCTCAAATAAATTTAAAAAACCGGCCAACTTGGTGCGAGTCAGAACCACACACAAAGAGTTCCGTACCATTAAGATATTTGTCTTATCTTAAAAAAAAGATCTTATCTTATCATACTACTTAGATGTCGCTATAGTTTCTTCACGTTTTACAAACACACGATTTTTTTGTATGAAGACACCTCTTATTTTTTCACTTTTTCTGATTTTTAGTATTTTTTGTTATAGCGGCAACAGGAATACATCATTTGTGAAAATTTCAACGGTCTAGCCATCACGGTTTATGAAATGCAGCCTAGTGGCAGACAGACGGACGGACAGTGAAGTCTTAGTAATAGGGCCCCGTTTTTACCCTTTCGGAACCCTAAAAAATAGATAAATAAGAAATCAATTTCTTTCTAGTCCGTCTGGTAATTCTATCAAACCGATTTGCTTAATTTTGTTGAAATAAATGGTATTAATGGACGGATTAGTCATTAAGCAATGAAAATCACTTTGTCCACAAAGTTCGCGGTTTGTTATGGTCTAAGAACACCCGCTGGTACAAAATTTTTCATTTGAGCTATTGCCCACTTAAATTGGTTGAGTTGGACAGAATTTAGGTATTAACATTCAACGCGCACATTCTCTCACACCGCGCAACACCGATTGACGAATCAATTGCGGGTCGCCCGCCGCGCACCATCGATGGCGAGCCGCTCGCAGTTCAGTAGCACGGGTCTTCCTTTTGTTTTTTATTTTGCCCCACTTTATCCATCTGTTTTGAGGCTTTGCGCATGATGAAGACTAATTAATGCGCTCATGTACTAATCTTTAGTTTGCTTTCATTTCGCACAGTAATTCTAGTATTTTAGCAACTTTTTTTTTTCAAAAAAGCTTGTTTTTGGCCGTGGGGGCCTATACAACTTCACCGGGCAAGGGAGGCGAGTGCGGAGGGCACTCAACCTAAAAGCAAAGCAACAATATGCAACTGCCTAAGGGCGCCCAGGTGGGCGGTATTTTAGCAACTCAAACTTTTCACTATCTCCCGAAGCTTCCGAATTGGCTATGAGTGTTTTTAGACGGCGGCGGCACTGTGCCCTCCCCCCCCCCTCCCCCCCCCCCCCCCCCCCCCCCGCTCCCGCCCCACGCACACACACTTGCTACAGTTACTTATTTATTAATAAGTAATTTTACCGGCCGGCAAGAAGCGAGGAGCTTACTGTCCAGGGCACGGCGACGGCGCCGGCGAGGCCGGATCGCCCTATTTACTCTGAGGCTATGCACTGGCAAAGGTTAGGCATAAACATAGCATAAACACACCGGTCAGACACCGATAGGATAGTTAACGTCGTTCGTAACTTAAATAAGCATTACTTATATCGCAGCTACGTCCCTCACCGAACCGAAACAGACCGGTGTGTATATTAGCTCATTATAACGGACACGAGTTTAATATTTCAAATTTCTTTATTTGCATAAATAGGGTCAGTACATGACATAAGTATTCGGGCTGGCTAATATCGTCTCTCGTAGTCTTTAATAAGCGTGGTCAAAAACTCAATTCGACCTCTTGTATACTTTTTCTATCTCGTGTTTACTCCTTCTTGTAGTTCTGGTAGCAATTTTTACTAAGCCGACTTTCTATTGGCATTACTTGGAAAGGGAATCTGGCTGCCGTGGCACAGGATCCAAATTGATACACAATTCGATCTCGTGAACCAGTCCTGTCTCCTATGTCATTTTTTTATATTTAATTGATTTTAGAGAACTTCATCATCATATCAGCTCATATACGTCCCCACCGAGGGGCTCGAGCCTACCCTGTATTAGGGCGATCGGGCCTTAGTCGACCACGCGGGCCCAGTGCGGATTGGTCGATTTCACACACCACCTGCGAGTTTCTTCGCAGGCGTGTGCAGGACTGCAGGTTTCCTCACGATGTTTTCCTTCACCGTAAGAGCGTTGGATAAACGTACATATGAAATTTAATTTCGAAATCACATTGGTACGTGGCGGTCTCGAACTACGACCTCCCAGACAGGAGCTCGAGAACTTACCTTTAAAGAACTTTACATTGGCAATGAATTGGCTCACAGCGCGAAGCTCTGGCTGTCCCAGCCTCCACGCATGGTGGAAACGCAGCTCGGCCTCATGCTTACTTCTTTTATCTCATGCAGTCCTGGTAGCTACGACTGTATAAACTCACCAGGCAGACTTGAGCTTCCCATTGGCTATGTACTGGCTCACATCGCGAAGCTCTGGCTGTCTCAGCCTCCACGCATGGTGCAAACGAAGCTCGGCCTCATGCTTACTTCTTTTACCTCATGCAGTCCTGGTAACTACGACTGTATAAACTCACCAGGCAGACTTGAGCTTCCCATTGGCAATGAATTGGCTCACAGCGCGAAGCTCTGGCTATCCCAGCCTCCACGCATGGTGAAAACGCAGCTCGGTTTCATGCTTGTTTCTTTTACCTCATGCAGTCCTGGTAGCTACGACTGTATAAACTCACCAGGCAGACTTGAACTTTCCATTGGCCATGAACTGGCTCAGAGCGCGGAACTCTGGCTGTCTCAGCCTCCACGCATGGTGCAAACGCAGTTCGGCCTCATGCTTACTTCTATTACCTCATGAAGTCCTGGTAGCTACGACTGTATAAACTCACCAGGCACTGCCTGGCAGGCAGACTTGAGCTTCCCATTGGCTATGTATACTGGCTCACAGCGCGAAGCTCTGGTTGTCTCAGCCTCCACGCATGGTGCAAACGCAGCTCGGCCTCATTCTGACTTCTTTTAACCTCATGCAGTCCTGGTAGCTACGACTGTATAAACTCACCAGGCAGACTTGAGCTTCCCATTGGCTATGTACTGGCTCACAGCGCGAAGCTCTGGCTGTCTCAGCCTCCACGCATGGTGCAAACGCAGCTCGGCCTCGTGCTTGCGAAGCTGCTCCTCCTTCTCCACGATGCCCTGGTTGATTTCTTTGAGGGTGGACGTGGGCACATTGTTCAGGTACGAGCTGAAATAAGTACCAAAGTATTTAAGGTACCTTTTATATGCAACAATACAAATTGTAGTAGGATCCCTTAACTGTGGCTTGTACTTATCATACTGAACAACTTTTCCCAAAAGACCCATAAACAATTAGGTGATAAGCAAATAACTACACGAAAACATTAAAATTTTAAAATTCACCTGTGATTCATCAAAGGTGATGGTGGTGATTTATTGGTTTAAGCATAAACATTCAACACAAAATTTATCTTAAATAAAATTGATAGGTTATTTAAGAACACATTTAAAATTTACAAGATTTGGTTGAGTTCCAGAAAGACAACGATCGTCGCTTTAATCCGGATAAAACCACCTACTAAATACAGACTGTAACTTATAATCAATTAGCGTTAGACTTAATTACCCAGAGGCAGCTACACCCTACTTTAAAACTTGTGGTTAAAAAGTAACCTCGGGGCATCCTAAACAGTTCTTTTAAAAATTTAAAAGGGTGTACCTAAACAGTTCTTTTTTAAATTTAATATTGTAAAGGGTTACTTTAATGCCTCGGGGTAATTCATATCAGCTCATATACGAGTATACGACCCCACCGAGGGGCTCGAGCCTACCCTGAATTAGGGCGATCGGGCCTTAGTCGAACACGCGGGCCAGTGTGGGTTGGTCGACTTCACACACAACCTTCGAGTTTCTTCGCATGCGTGTGCAGGTTTCCTCACGATGTTTTCCTTCACCGTAAGATCGTCGGATAAACCTACATATGAAATCGAAATTCGAAAACATATGGTACGTGGCAGGATTCAAACCACGACCTCCCGGACAGGAGGTGTCGGCCCTTGCCATTACGCCACCGACGCTCTCAATATACATACTTGTATACGTTGAAATACATATACATACATGGTGTAACAAAGTTGTAATACTATAAACACTGAATAACTTTCGTTAAGTCAATTAAAAAATACATTCGACGCTCCATACAAAAATGCACAAAATTGGGCTATCAGATGATCGATTTGTATTTTGTATGAAGAGGTTTTTTTTGCGAATTGACTATGGGCACAGTATTACAATATAGCGGCTTACAGTAGCGCAACGAATGTACTTACGCAGAGCAACGGAAGGGTACATGCGGGGCAGCGGGCGGCGGGGAACAGCCTGGCAAACTCGTCGTGCGACATCAAATGCGTTGTGCTACTGTAAGCCATATCGTAATACTATGCGATGGGTCTCTCTTGGGTGTTGGTCAGTATGATGAGTAGTCAGTTGGATATGAGTAGAATGCCCTAGTTAACAGCTCCTAAAGTAATTATGCTTACAACCTGCATAAGACACAAAGCAAAAAACCCGGTTCATCACACGAATGATTGCCCAGTGGGAATCAAAAGCACGATCATCGGCCCAGCAGGCCAGGAGTGTTGACCACTGTACCACCAGGTCAGACAAATATTTGGTAACTGAGTCAGTCTTGGACGGCCGAGGCTATTTGCTATTTTTACGCGTATTTGAATTCGTTATCATCATATCAGCTCATTTACGTCCCCACTGAGGGGCTCAAGTCTACCCTGAATTAGGCCGATCGGGCCTTAGTCGACCAAGCGGGCCCAGTGCGGGTTGGTCGACTTCACACACAATCTTCTAGTTTCTTTGCAGGCGTTCGTTGTCTCAAGATGTTTTCCTTCACCGTAAGAGCGTCGGATAAACGTACATATGAAATCGAAATTCGTAAACACACTGGTACGTCGCAGGATTCGAACCACGACCTAGGACAGGAGGTAGCAGCCCTAGCCGTTACTCCACCGACCGCCTTGAATTAGTTAACAACCGATAAACGTCCCCACAGCTGGGGTAGGGGGTATCTTCCCAAACTTGGAAAGATTAGGCCATACTCCACACACGGGGATCAAGTCCACACACGGGTTGGTAGAAATTGCTCATGGCCAGCAGTCAGAATTTCTTCAAGCCGCCTATAAAGCTTCTGACATGGCTTAAAAACTGCCATCCAGATTCAAGACTAAAGGTTTTTTATTTAAAATAGTTGCAAATTACACTCTTTATGATAGTCATAAAATAATAATTACATAATTTCATTTGTGAAAAATCAAGAAATAAACAATAATTAGTAATTAATTTCAAAATCAATCCTTGAAATAAACCAGATTATGACATTAGAACATGAAGACAATATGACATGAAAATTTATACATAAAAACCATTGAATGTCATTGATACCTTTGACAAGAGTACTGTAGGCCAGTTCACACGGACAGCACCCGGTCACGAGTATAACGCGAGAGTCAGCCATCGCTCCCATCAACCATATTAGAGCGAATACAACAGGCATTATTCAATCAATCCTATCCAGATTCTTGCTTCAGGTCAATTAAGCTGCTATCGACTCAAACATGCAAGCCGCACTCAGCTAAGATCGCTTCGCTTTCGCCGCTACGCTTGCCACATTCAAATGCACCTTAGAAATTTTTTATTTTTAATATTCACCCGTTTTTGTAAAGTTTAGGCTGTGAAGCCAGCTTCTTCAGCTCTTGCTGGTACTGCATGTTCTCTTGAAACAGCATGAGCTCTAGTTTCTTTCGACGTTCTTCAAGTTGGCTGAGAAAAGAAAAACCTGATCAAAATCATCGATTCAGAATTATACAAGGTATGTACAGGTATTATTTTATTACCTACAATGAAATGGCGAAGAATGATAATCTTTTAAATTGAAAGCAGCTTGTGGGTATGGTACCTCAATTCGTGTGACAAATGCAGTTGCGGTTGGTCAAAGGCCGTATTCCACATGAGACTTAAGTGTTATTTTAGAAATTTAGGAATCTTTAAGGCGAGAGTGACCAGGCACTATTTGAACATGCGTGTTACATCCGCGGCTGCATCAGCATTTACCATCCGGTGAGGTGCAGCCAAACACACTCAAATTTTATTAAAAAACAATAAGAAACGGTTTCCTAAGACTCACTCAACCAATTTATCAGAATTTTGTTATCGCTTAATAACTATCTCAAGTGGAATCCAGCCTTGGTATTTATTTGAAACGGAGTTACAATAGAGCAACACGGGAAAGAGATGTGTGGAAATCTATGAAGGAAGCCTATGGACAGCCTGACTTAGGTGTATGTTGATGGTGTCAACTAATTTTTAAATTTTAGTTTGTCAAACGTATGTAATCTGAGTCATAGAAATAAAGGCTATTATTATTACTATTTGCGAATATAAAACTTGAGCCTCTCTGCTCACTTGGCACGAGGCGAAGTGGCAGGAGCACCTCCTGCGGAAGCACAGTCGGCTGGTGTTCAGTGCGACGGGTAGAGAAAGCGTCGGACTATCCGGGCATTGTCGAGGAGGACTGCTTTCTTCATTGCTGCAATAGGGGATCGGACTGCTAGTCATTTGAGTTACTTTTTATGATCTGTCATAAACGAAATTTTGTTCTAAAGATGTTTGAAATACCAACAAGTGACGTCATAGATTAGTGTCATTAAATAACTTTTTTTGTGAATTTGATCAATTAAAAACTAAAGACGTAATGGAAAAACAAAACAAGTAACGTTTTTTGAAACTTCAAGAGGAGAACAATTTGGGAAATCATATTTCAGAATTTATTTTTGATGCAGTCTGATCCCCTATTATTGGTCTTCCTCGGAGTTCCAGCCGCCTTAGGTGACGTTCAAGGTCGGCTGAAATTAGCCCGTTCACGGATAGGACTACGGCGAAGATTTTGGTGGATTCCACTCGCCACATATCAGTAGCCTCGTCCGGAGGTCGAGGTACTTGGTCCTTTTTACGGCATCAGCCTGCACGAGGTTTTCATTGTATGGGATAGTGACATCCACCAAAAACACCCTTGAATATTATACAATAGACTCTTAGTGCTTTCACAGTATTACGTTGTAATTCTGTGGTGCTATGATTACCATGAAACTAAAGTTTATTCATATAATAATATAAATGAATGAAAATCAATTGCCGCATGTACGACAGATCATCAGTTGAGAACGTATGGACCAACTTGTTTGGCTATTTGTTTTTCTTGGGTGCCAGTGTGGCACGACGGATAGGAGTATGTAGATATAAGGGCGTGGGTTAAAACTCCATCGTGGACACGAAGATAATATTTAATTATGAAAATAAGACCCGAGATGGGTCTTAGCAAGATTTAGCTTCACAGTTTATTAGATAATATTTTATTTTATATTTCATCATCATCATATCAGCCACAAATCGTCCACTGCTGAACAAAGGCCTCCCCCAAGGATTTCCACGATTTCTGGTTCATTATGAACAGGTCCTTTAAATATCTCACATTATAATGGTCATTGAGTATCTTGTATGTTTCTATAAGGTCTCCTCTTTTCCATCTCTGTTCTAGTGTAGTCAGGTTGAGTTCTTGGAGGGATTCTTCGTATGACTTCTTATTATATTTATGATTTGAAAATATAGAAGATAGGAAGAATTTTGATTTTTAAAATATATTTTTTTTATTTGAATAAGGCACACCAACGGCATAAATATTACACGTTTCCAAAACATAGATATTGTCAGATGGATGACAACACATGCGTGAAAAAGAAATAGATGGAATGAAAAAAGATTGAACGAAAGAACGCATAACAGCGTGCCGCGTTACAATTTGTTTTTTGCACTGCGGACCCTCAATATCCAGGGGCCAAAGCCATGGGCAGCAGTTTTTAAGTTTGAGAGTTTAACCTCAGCATTATTAACACTTACATATTGCATTGTACATAGAGCATTGTATGTACATAGAAAGTTCAGTTAAATAATAATCTATTACAACTTTGTAACTTACGCTTGGCGAATCTTCCTCTCGCTCAGCATCTCAGCTTCCTTATTGGCTTTCTGGTAATATCCATCTGTAGTCCACTGCTCGTGATGTCGCGACTTATTGGTGTTGGATTCGAAGTAGTCGGCAACACGCTGGAGTTCTTCAGCCCTTCGTAGCTCTTGATCCCGTCGCTGGGCTGCAATTGCTTGCAGCTGCCATTGCGGACGATAATGTGGTGGTGCCGACATGGTCTGGACTCTAGAAAAGAAAAGGTACTTAATAAGTAATCATTTAACCCACTTTAACTTATTTAAAAAATATATATTATTATTATTATTTGGTTAATACACTAGCAGCTCTAATCAAGTCTGTTTTTAAAACTGTTGACTGTTGGAGCACTTATAGACTGTTTCTGGGAGAGAGTATCATAGCTTCATCACTGGAAATGGCAACAAGAGTGTTCTGTGGTTGCTAGCACATGGAGGTTTTGTTAGTTTCAAAGAGTGCCCTCTTAAACCTTTATTCTGGTTCATTATGAACAGGTCCTTTAAATATCTCACATTATAATGGTCATTGAGTATCTTGTATGTTTCTATAAGGTCTCCTCTTTTCCATCTCTGTTCTAGTGTAGTCAGGTTGAGTTCTTGGAGGGATTCTTCGTATGACTTCTTTTAAAGAGATGTTACCATTTTTGTTGCTCTCCACTGAACTTTCTCAAACATTTCTGTCTATTTTGAAATAGGGACTGCATATTTGAAAACCGTATTCCAGCATGTGATTTGTTATATTTTTCCTTACTAGGAAAAAGTATTTTAATTTTTTCAAGCAATTTTGATAGATTAAACGATCAGTAGGGTAATCTGGCTTAAAGTGCATAATTTTTTTTGCTGTAGATGGGGCAATAAAATGATTAGGCAGAGCAGATAATAACTACGCTCAGATCACTATGAACTTTTATAAGTACAAGCAGGCGTTACACTTTTGTTGCTCCATATGCAGCAAAGGATCTTACATACAGTTGTAGAAAATACTGCGGAAATCCCAGTATGTAGAGCGTGCCTAGAGGCTGAGGAGACTGCTGCCCACATCCTACTGGATTGCAAGGAACTAGCACAGTACAGGGTCGTGCACCTCGGTGACCCGAGTTCTCTCCAGGAAGTCGTTGGCAACCTACTACGGGGGTCTTCTTGGAGGAGCTGAGCTGGCAGTGTTACCGGCCAACCACGTAAAAATGGCGGGCGCATTGGTTGTGCAAACCAGCCCGTCCCTACTAACTAACTAGTGCGGATGCCAAAGGGCTTATCAATATGGTATTTCATTACTAGTCATTTGAGTTCCTTTTATCAACTGTCATAAAACGAAATTTTGTTTTTAAAATTGATCCCGTTACTGGCATAATGATGTCATAAGTGCTATTGTCTATTGAAAATTGATTAAATTTTCAAACAAAAAAGATTTTCTGTTATTAAGGAGTAGAATAGTATTTTTTCATTTATTTTTCATACTATATTTTTTTTAGGAAAGGACAATCTTGTTGTTGGCCGTGGGGGCCTTTACAACTTCACTGGACAGGGGAGGCGCGAGCGGGGGGCACTCAACCTAATTTATAACTTCACCAGACAGGGGAGGCGAGTGCGGAGGGCACTCAACACATACTATAAACAACCAATTGGTGGATTAAGAAATTTAGTGACTTTTAGGCACATGTAACTCAGAGAAAAACACTATAATTTAAAAAACTTAATATTTAGTAAGTAAATGAATCATTTATTAGAAATCTCGTACAATCGCATCACTGAATACTTTGCTTGCTCAACAGCCAAACGTAGATGAGTTTTTCACTAGTTTTAAGAATTTTGTAGAATGTTGTCTGACATTTTTAAGATAATTTTCTTGCTGCACGCTTTGGTTCGCTGTAAGTGTGGCAAGTAATTGTTATAATAAATAAATAAGGGTGCCTAGTTTGACTACAGACTACTAAATGTTTTGGCAGCTCCAATAATTTCACCAGTAAAAATGGGGCAGTCTAAAATGAAAAGACATGGAGAGAAAAAGAGGATCACAGTAAGGTAAAATACCAATAGAAATACATAAAACAAAGCTTTAAATAAAGAAAGAGGATACATACATAAAGTCAAAGCTTAATGTTATTATAGCAATGATTAATTCGCTAAAAACGAAGATGAAAGGAAAAAAGTATTAGAAGAGTATCCCTCTTGGTTGGGGGATAATTGATCTTAATTAACCAGGCAGTGGTTGCACGGATTACATAATATGTAATCTATTGTAATTAAAAATTAAATTATTCTATTCATACTTAAACAGTTCAAGTATGTTACACAGGACTCCATGTACTTTAAGTAAGACATTTCTGTTCATTTCAAATATGTATGTAAATCCTGTTTAGAAAATAATAGTTGATTTATTTTCAAAATAAGCGTTAACGCGTATTAAGGTCTCATATAATCCAAAGTAAGTTTTTATAAGACCATTTATAAGAAGTTTTGTTGTTTTGGTTTATTTTAAAAACTGGTTATTGTTCTGCTCAGTTTTCTTATTATAATTTAGTTTTAGGTAAACATATAACGTAAATTAATTTTAATAAAAAAAAGAAAACAATTTGGCATACATTGTAATTCACGCGACCACTCAAGTGACTTTTGGGTTCGTTTGGAGGGGGCCATGTTCAGTGTTCACAAAGATCTTATACCCATACTTAGATAAATGAACAGGACAGCAACAGTGGCCAACATAATAATACAAATTAATTTGATCTCTCTTTATGACAAAAGTAATTAAAAATTGTTTCACAATGTATTAAATAATCATTGAAAAGTACAACAATACCCTGGCTAGTCAATGTAGGTACCTACATGTTTAAAATGTGTTTTATATATGTACTGACATCGTTTTCATGACTGTCTTAGAGGGTGCGCGGTGTGCGAGCGGCTCGCGAGCGTGGACATGAATTTTCTTCAAATCTCTCGGGAACTATGTCAGGCACAGATTTTCACAGAAGTATCCCCCCCGTCTTCATATTTTACTCTGATTTTCTTGATACAAGCAAAAATAAGCATCATCTAACATAACTCGTACGAACTAGCGTGGGCCAGAGTTGACGTCAGTGCCGCGTTAAAAGAACCTTGGTAGAATTATCGCTTTAAACATTCGTTTAATTAATTTGTTTACAAGAAAAAATACAATGTAAGGTTACTTAACGATGATACGACATCCCATGTTTCTTTTTAGCCTTCTTTTATGATTTTTTAACAACACAATAAGGCATTTTTATATGGAATATCTTTCCACCGCACTGTACAATTTCTCGCAGACGACTTGAGTAGCGAGAGTAACTTTCGATTTTCCCACCAATTCGCTGGGAGCATTAGTCGCGCGCGTTGGCCGGGTCCATGCGCCAGTAATATATGTCACTGATGTCAGGATTTATATTTTATTTCATTTGGGGAGCTTACAGCCTTATTTACAAACTGGTAAATAGAAATAGTTACTACGAGCTAATAACAAGCCTCCACACATTATTATTAAATATGCTTATATGCAGATATGCTTATTAGTAAATCATGTCATTTCCCACCCCCTCACCATCTTTGTGCAAAAAATCACAAGAATCCATTGTTCCGTTGAAATGTTAAAGAAATTAACAAAAAAAGAGTATATTTACAGTTCCCTCAGTAACTGCATTGGGCTATGCTATTTTCACGGGATAAAAAATAGCCTATGTCCTTTCTCGTAACACAGGTTACCTGCATGCCAAATTTCATTAAGATTGGTCAAGGGGTTGAAGTGTGAAAAGGTAACAAACAAACAAACACCTTTTCACATTTAAAATAGTTCCAAAAAATATATATTACTACTAACGTACAGTATGGACACTCCTTGCTGCTCTCTAAAGTGGACCTCACCCCCGTCACGCAGATTGGTTACTAGACTGGTTACCAATGTAAAGGATGAGCTACGCTGTGATTTCGTTTAGGATTTATTAAATCCAAATTTGGTAAACTGTTCATTTTACTGATGTTTTAGTTCACATAATGATAAAGGCAATAGAAAAAGCTTTTACAGATATCCTTTGGATAAAAAGCAACACAAAAAGCCAGTTCATTATTTTATTTTATTATTTTATTTGGGGAATCCTGGTAAGCCCACTTTCATCTTCGGCAGCATCGTCACTTACCACCAGGTGAGATGTTGTCAAGGGTTTAACAATTGTGAATTTAAAAAAAAAAAAAAAAAATTCGTATTTTGTCACACTTGGGTAAGTATCTGGAGAAAGCGCATTACCTTTCTTTTTTGTGAAGCTTCTTAAATATTTCTTAAGAATTAAATTATAAAGCATAATATAATTATTTGCTAGTGTCAAAATAAAACCGGTCAAGTGCGAGTCTGACTTGCACACATAAAATTCCGTACCATCATAAAAGATTTAATTATCGCAGTCCAAAAAAATGTTGACTGTTAATATAGGTTCCTAACCTACCTTTACGTTTAAGTTTATCACCTTATATTTTTTTAATTCACAGTTGATAAGTCCTTGGCAATCTGTTGGTTGGTTACCTGATGGTAAGTGACGATGATGCCAAAGATGTAAGCGGACTTACCATGATTCCACAATGGGGATCTGACTATCTTATCTTCAAGCCGGAACACATCAATGCTGTTAACATTGATGTTTGGTGGCGATAAGATGGTGGTAGCTAGCCAGGCGGGCTATAAAAATGCCCCATCACTAACCAAACCGAGTCTTGCAAAGTTGACCCCGCCGGGAATCGAACCCGCGACCTCCTGGTGTGAAGCAAATGGACTAACCATTGATTTTTAACCACCTCCGTGGCGTAATGGTTAATCCATTCGCTTCACACCAGGAGGTCACGTGTTTGATTCCCAGCGGTGTCAACTTTGTAAGACTCAGTCGATTCTACGACCAGTAACATGAGGTCATTGCTCTACGGATTCACGTCAAAGATTACGTAATTTGACTACGTCTTCATTTTTAAAGTTTATCACATTATCCTTGATAATTATTATCAATGGTCGGTACCTCGAGGACAATGACCTCCAGGACACGTCAAGGCTTCCGTGTTTTTTTTTTATTTTGCGTGGGAATATACGGACCCTTCGTGCGGGGATGATTGACCTATTACTAGCGGGCGAGGGATTTAGTTGTATTCGTACTTATTTAGCTACTTGTATGTTTTAAGAACAATTTTATTCATGTAACTTAACTGCTAAGTAAGTAGATTACTGTTGATTGTTACGTGCAGTATATATCTAAAAAAACATTTCGTGACCATTGCCGCCAGTGTGATTCAACCCTACCTGCATTTGTGACTATAGATACGTCAGTTGTTTATATGTATATCATTTCTCGCTCGTTTGGTTGTAGTGTCCGGGGTGCGGGGTGTGATAGTACTAAGAATTTACTGTACTGTGAAAGAAAACACACAAGTTGAAAGAGCAATCTCCAAGTCAAGAAAATCAGGATTAGGGATGCAAATAGTTATGACTCACATCAATTAGTAGGACCACTCACACTGTGGGATCAATACGTGGAAACCTCCTTGCTTTACTGCACACGCCACTCCACCGACACACGACTGACTGACCAGAGAACACCGATTACATTGACTCAAACTCAAACTTGCACTATCACTTCCACTTGTCGCGTGAGCATTGAATGCCGCGCCGCCTTCGCAATGAATTGAATTGACAAGGCTAGCCTGTCCAATAAACTTCACTTCCGGAAAATAAAATTGCGGTTCGCGGTCACGCAATTTAGATTGAATCCACTTAATCTACCCACAGCACAGCATATAAACAACACAACACAGCAACGGCAACGGCAACGGCACGGCAGTTTATTTTTGTTTATCTGTCACTATGACAGTTGCCTAGCAACCAAGAAGCGAGTCATGCAGTATTGAAGCAGTTTTTAACCCACGACGTAAAAAGAGGGTCCTTCTACGCGACGACTCTTAGATCAAAACTACTTAAATTAAACTTAAAGAGCCAAAAAATTATGTTTTAGAAGTTTTTTGTCGAGGGTTTTTAAATTTTTAATTTATCTAGCGTGCATATCGTAAATCGTAGACGGAACTATGAGGAGCTTTGATTATAAGGAGAGGAGAATAAATGGCGACATCTATCTTGCAAGATTGAAACTAACTCCGTTCTAGCACAGCATCAGCTGTGGTGAGCCACTGTGTGATGATCGTTTCGTGCTCTGTACCGTAGCTCCAAGAAACTTGAAAGCTGAAAAATCTTTCAGTGACTTAAAAATGACTTTTTCTGTAAATAGCCCGCAAAAATGGAACGGATGAGCTCAATTTTTGCGGGCTATTTACAGAAAAAGTAGACACTCTTCAAACAAACAAACTATGCCGACGCCGTTACGTTTGAAACGTAACGATTGTTAAACCTTCAAAATTGAAATCTGCTAGGGAAAAAGCTAAACGAACACTAAAGTTTTCAGGTGTTTCGTCGTCTGGCCTTGGCGTTACCTACGAATGGTGTGAGTGTTAAAATAAGGACTTATTTTTAAGTTACTAAAAGATTTTCAGCTTTAAAGTCTCTTGGAGCCTTGCAGCTACGGTACAGAGCACGAAACGATCATAGAACCTGACTGATGCTAAGAAAGATGACACTAGCTAGTATATTATTTTTATAAGTTCACAACAGATGGCGTTAAAATCGACGAAAATTCATTGTAGTAGAATGGAGCAGCATCGATCGCATCGCGAAATTAATAATATTTCCAGTAATATTTATGCACAGAGCAGAACCTGTTGTTCTGCTCTGTGTATTTATGTCACTGATATTTCCCTACTGTTTGATTGCGGTGACCAGTTGATCACTTGCAGTAAATTTATTTTTATAGTACTTTGTCCATTGATATAGGTAACTTAATTATAATGTTTCTCAGTGCCAGTTAGAACTTGATGTAATTTTTTTGGTACCTATTTACGTTTAATTTAGGCGCTTCCATATAAGTCGCCATATCTAAATATATATAACTCAAAGGTGACTGACTGACATATTGATCTATCAACGCACAGCCCAATCCACTGGACGGATCGGGCTGAAATTTGGCATGCAGGTAGATGTTATGACGTAGGCATCCGCTAAAAAAGGATTTTGGGAAATTCCCACGGGAACCGCAAAAATCGGGATCTGCGCGGGCGAAGCTGCGGGCATCCACTAGTTTGTTATAAAATAATTAACTACTCGCTGAGTAGGTATATACAATTCCACGAAAATGTTCAACGATGAATTTGAAGAATTTAAAAGTTTTCGTCAATAACTGACATAGTAATATATAAGTCACTGCTGACATAAGTACCTATTTATTATGTATACTCAGCGAGTATGTATCTAATTATGTTTTTACTGATGGCGGCGCTAGCTAGCTGAGGGAAGCAATTTAAAAAGAAAATTTTATTGGCTGGAAAGGCTGTATTATCAGTTTTCACAAAAATGCTGAGAAACCTCAGAAATCTGCAGCGCGAGCGAACCGATCGGAGCGAAACGGCGGTAAATATTATAAAGTATTGTATTTTATTTGTTTTAAACCCAAGGCATATAAAATTAACGCAACACACGTAAATGAATATGGTTAGGAAGAAAATATTATCTTTTTTCTAGATCAGTATTCATTTTTTGTAGGTTTTATACAAAAATACTGATAAATCCTCGGAAATCCATAGCGCGGCCGACCCCCGCTAATCCGGAAAATTACGCTCCCCGCTTGAGCCCTTGACGGCGCGATTGATATATCCGTTTGAAGGGTTTAATTACAAGGTTTTACTTAAATTTTACATAACTGGTAGATTTAGGGATGACGACACCATCAGAAATAAATTATGAACTCTCGATCACTAAATTTCCCTCCTACTTAAACTTCGGAAAACCTTACTCATTTTGTTTTCCATCAAGTCTTCGATTTTTAATTCATCAAAATCACAAAATGAGTACATAAATGACGCTGCAAAACTATGACGTCACGCCTAGGTATTTCAAACATTTTTAGAACAAAATGTCGTTTTTGACAGATGATAAAAAGTAAATCAGATGACTAGCATTCGTCATCACTTGAAGTAGGTAGATTTGCTTAAATAAAAGTTTTCACACTGCAGAGCGGCCAGCAGCGCCGGCGGCCCTAGCCTTTGGCAAACCAAGAGGAGCGATCACATAAGCACCAGGTTGGAAGCGGCCACTGGCGCCGGAGTTTGGTTGGTGGCTAAATGAGGGCTGAGGCACAGATGAGATACTAGTTAGGTACTCGTGCTTCATAAGCTGAGGGTGGTGCGAGTCAGCTGCTACACGTATGACCGGCAATGGCCTGTAACTACGGCTCACGACCACGAGCCAATCGTGCCAGCGTGGTCTCCAATATATTGGTCTATAAGTCTCAAAATCCAATATTCAAGCATGCTCGATGAGGTGAGATTACTAATCTAGAGGTATTGAAGCAGTCTTGAATACGAAATAATTTATTTGGATAGGATTAGATAATACAAAGCTATGGGATAACATGGTCAAATTTTGGTCGGCATTTCTTATAACTTTAAAAATGTAGATAGAGTTGACATATCTAAAACAGTGGGACGTATGGTATCGCGAAGTTTTTTGTAGATTATGTCCTTTAAGGCCATATGATAGATCAAATGACAATATTCAATTCAAATTATTGAAAGACCGTGTAAAGCTATCACCATGGAAAAAATATATAATATATTTAAAGTAATAAAAAATCGATTTTAATTGAATACAATTTTTAAAATATTACCACTTGATGTAAGAAAAATATATTTTAGTGCATGTTTTTAGCATTATGTAATTGCAAAATTTCTCAAAAACAAATAGTTAATGTTATAAATGAAACCAACACACAAAATCGCTGACATTGGAGAGAAATAATGTTAAAGTAAGTAAAATTCGCTTTGTTTTTAAACACACTAGTAAAAAAAATTTTAAGGGTTTGTGATTATATCTTTTCATCGAATTACTTTTTTGAAATCTTTAGTATTTGCGATTTTATTGCCAAGTAGGATCACTATCCACTGTTTACTTCATAACCTCAAAATAAGGTAGATCAATTGTGTCATTCTTCTTAAACGACTTCAAAAAAGGAGGAGTTTCTCAATTCGACCGTATGTTTGTTCGCGGATAACTTCGTCGTTTATGAACCGATTTTGATGTTTCTTTTTTTGTTGGAAAGAAGATATCCCAAGGGTGGTACCATGATAAGAAAACCAGGATCTGATGATGGAATCCCAGGGAAATCAAGGGCAACCCTCAAATTTTATAGGCAAGTATCACGTGTTTCATACGTTTTCTAAAGCTATTAAAGTATTTGCATTTGGCAGTCATTATCTCATGATGATGAGCTTATTAAGAAAGGTACAACTCATTA
Source organism: Coleophora flavipennella (assembly GCA_947284805.1). Taxonomy (NCBI): domain Eukaryota; kingdom Metazoa; phylum Arthropoda; class Insecta; order Lepidoptera; family Coleophoridae; genus Coleophora; species Coleophora flavipennella. Next base: position 13,392,471 of record OX369283.1, read on the forward strand.
ACGGGTATGAGGTACGCATAGATCGATAGTTGTATTCTTTCAGGTTATTCAGTTGAGCTGATGATGGCAGATTTAACTCTCATGCTGCTGAGATGATGATTGAAGTCACACTACTCTGTATCTTTTAATGAAACACATGCATTATAATTTGATGATTCCTATTGGCGAGTAGGTGATTGGGTTTAACGTTGTTAGATGGACAGCATTATCACTAAAAATAAAGGAAATAAAAAAAAAGTTTTAAAAAACTGAAAAACGACTTCAAAATGAAATTTACTCAAAAGTATGAAATAATATTATTATACTTAAATACACGACATTAACCAACAATAACGAAATCAAAGGTGGGTACGAATTAAATAAGGGGCTTAAATTTTTTTGAGGTTGGTGTCAGCAAACCATTGAATCGAAAAATTTGATACGTAAGTAGTTGTGTGCTGACACCGAAGTCAAAAAAAATTAAGCCCCTAATTTAATTCGTATTTATTGTTGGTTAATGTTGTGTATTTAAGTGTAATAATATTATTTCATACTTTTGAGTAAATTTCATTTTGAAGTCGTTTTTCAGTTTTTTTAAAACTTTTTTTTATTCTAATCAGTGTGGTTATCTATCCTGGACCATCGGGATAGATGGCCATATTTTTTCAGGGTGTGATGGCCATAAGATGTTCAGCTGTATTTATGAAAAAAATCGTAAACAAATATGTTTTTTCAGATGTCGAACATTTATAAACGAAAGACAATTGGGGTTCGAGGTGCATGGAGTGAAGAATCACTTAAAGAAGCCATGGATACCGTCAAAAATAACATAATGACAGCCTACAGGGCCTCTATTACCTACAATAACCTAAGAAAACTCAGTGTAATATAGGTATGTTTATTCTAGGTTCATGAGAATTGTACAGAATTCGATGGCATGTGTTCCCCATGCGGCAGTAAGAAAAAAAAGAGCAAAATGATGCCCAAAATGTAAAGAAAGGCAAATGAAGAGGTAAAAAGAGTACTGGTCATCTTACCCCTAGCCCTATGGCCGTGACTCCCGGACATGTCGGGAGAGATGGCCAACTGTAAGTTTCCTGAAATTAAATTTTAGACCATGTAAGTTGATTTTGAGACTGATATCAATTATTTTTTGTTTAGGAGGATTAATAAAGTTTTGTTTGTAGTTAAAATTATTGTTTCAATCGTCTTAGTTTCGTCGTAATAAGTCCAACAATTTTTTTATGGCCAACTCACCCAGACTTACCCTAGACCTTAGAGCATTGATGGTTTAATGCTCTAAGCCCTAGACCTTTCATTTTAATTGAACACATTTTTTTAAACTTATTTGAAAGTATAGAATAGTAATAAAAACATGTAAAAATCGAGAATTGGGCGTTCGGTTTCAACAGCCGCGTTGAAGTCCGCATAAGAACTAATTAGTAATCTGTGGCATAAGTAACTAGTATCTCATCTGTGCCCTCATTGATTTGAACTTAAAGTGAATAGGCTTACGTTCGATATTATTTTAACACGTATCAACCTGCTCGGATTGAGGCATCTTAAAGCCTCAATGTTGTAAAACATTTTTTTGTTCTATCATCCGGGAAAGTGCGAGTCAGAACCGCGCACAAAGGGTTCCGTACCATCATACTAGATGGCGCTAGTTTCTTCACGTTTAAAAAAACACGTTTTTTGTATGGAGACTTTAATTTTTTCTAATTTTTAGTATTTGTTGTTATAGCAGCAACAGAAATACATCATCTGTGAAAATTTCACCTGTCTAGCTATCATGGTTCATGAAATACAGCCTGGTGACAGACGGACGGACGGACATCGAAGTCTTAGTAATAGAGTCCCGTTTTTACCTTTTGGGTACCGAACCCTAAACACCAGCCAAGTGCGACTCGGTGTCACACAAACAGGGTTCCGCACCAAAACTTTAACCACCAACAGAACAAGAACTTTCAGGGCATACTTGGTAAAAAAAGTTTTGTAAACTATAACGTGTGACGTATCAAATGAAAGGGCTTGTTCTGAGAATGTCAAATGTGTTTTTATTATAATTTTAATAAAAATTGTTTTGAAGTTAATAAAGATAATAAGCAAAAGTTGACCTTTCCCCTTATCTTCGAAACTACTGGACCTGACATTTAAAAAAAAAATACAGTTATATGAGGTTGAATGCATATATTACAGGGAAACCTATAAGAAAATCTAGCTAGTCTTCCGATTCCCACAGGAAAAAATAAAATTTTCAAAATCCAGAATAACTAGACCCCTATTTACCTTACTTTACCTATGTACCTACTGAGAGGTCTTGTTCTATTGGTTTAAAGTTTTGGTGCCGAACCCTGTTTGTGTGACCCGAATCGCACTTGGTCGATTTTTTAAATGTTTTAAACATTGTTTAAAAATTTTTGAAAATTGTTTCAAACTGTGTTTATAAACACAATAAAAAAAACAACATTGTTTAATTAGGCAGTTGGTTTTCCTTCATATTAACTGTGTTAATCAATTTATTTGACAAGTTTAGTACAATACATATAAAACCAATGTGTAGGTAACCCTTATCATTAAAAATCTAATTTAAAACCCAACTTAATTAAGTAACCTAACCTAACAATAAAAAAAATAATAAAAATGTATTAATAATGTATGTAACATAATGTGTTTTTTTTTATTCATATTTAATTTCAAAATGTTTAAAACACATGTTTTAAATCAACTTGTTTTAACTATGCCACCCCTGAAAGATGCACAAAATTGAATGATTGACTCGGTAGCTCAGTGGTTAGTGCTCTTGACTACTTATCCGAGAGTTGTGGGTTCGATCCCCATCCAGGGCAAACATTTGTGTGATGAGCAGATTTTTTTGTCTGTGTCTGGGTGTTAAATATCTATTTATGTATGTATTTAAACTTATATAAGTATTTATATAGTCTCTGGTTCCCATAACACAGGGAATCATACTTTGGGGCCAGATGACCACGTGTGATTAATTTGTCCCAGAATATTTATTTATTTATTATTATTTATTGGTCATTCAGCTGATCGATTTGTATGAAGTTATTTTTTACTTGCGATTTCAGCAAAGTCGTAGAACAATAGTTGTTCAGTACGATGAGTGGAAGCCCCAGCCCCAGATAACAGGAGCTACTTACATCAATTTTTTTACAGCCTATTTATTTAATACTATGATAAAAAGCTTATTATATGGGACATCTGCCATACATCAATTTTGTTACAGCCTGTATAGGTATTACATATAAAAAAAGGCTATTATATGGGACCGTTATTATACCCCAAAAATATTTTGTTCTAGGAAAAGCATGTGTTGAGGATGTTACAAATATTTTAACTCAAATATGCTGTGGAAGTAAGAATTTTCAGTTCAGTCTTGCATATTTGGTCTTGGTCTTGCATGTCCAGTCTTGGTATTGGTTTTGTTCTTGTTCAATCAGTCCTGGTATTGGTCTTGTTCTTGTTCATTCAGTCTTGGTATTGGTTTTGTTCTTGTTCAATCAGTCTCGGTATTGGTTTTGTTCTTGTTCATTCAGTCTTGGTATTGCGGTTTTGTTCTTGTTCAATCAGTCTAGGTATTGGTTTTGTTCTTGTTCATTCAGTCTTGGTATTGGTTTTGTTCTTGTTCAATCAGTCTTGGTATTGGTTTTGTTCTTGTTCAATCAGTCTCGGTATTGGTTTTGTTCTTGTTCATTCAGTCTTGGTCTTGGTTTTGCTAGTCTAAGGATGGTCTTGGTCTTGGTTTTGCTGTTTCGCAAGACCAAGACCAAGACTGCAAGACCAAAACCAATTTTGCTCATCACGATCGGCAATTTCCAGCAAAGGGACGTGTCACGTCGCCGTCGCACACTTTTCGCTGCCATCATTTTACTTTAAGCATAAATAGTTTCTATTCTTTGTTTTTTGTAATAATTAATTTGCACAAATGTTTGATTAAGGCCGTTTAAAAAATGTTTTGGCATTTAGGAGCTTATTTAGACTAAAAAAAGTTCTTTTTATTTTTCGCTTTTCAGTTTCTTTCCTTTTTCGTCGGTTTTATGTTTTGTTAAAAAGTTTTTTCTAGCACACTGCTCAGTATCGCAGTTACAGGTAAACTATAGTGCTGTACCTACCTTCAGATTTAAAAGGGGGTCCTAGGGGACCCCTTATTTTAAATTAAATATTTTTTTAAATGTTCCTTTACTTTTTTAATTTAACCAAGAAATTTTAATACCTATTTATTAATAGTTTCTAAGTCCTATTGGTAAATTAATGGTAAAATTTATTGGTAAATTCGAGGTAACCTATAAAAAAAAACATTTTGAAACGATTTATTTGGGAACTATTCGGCACACGTCGGCCGCGCGTGCGTCTTCTGTTATGCCTAAGTAAATCTTGGGAACCCAACACCTTAAGCCGCCCATTGGCAATTGAATGGACTAGATAAAAATTAAGACTAAGATCGCAATTCATGTATCTCAAAGGCGGGCAACTGTCGACATAAACATATCTCCGAGTCTCGTACACGCCTCCCAACTCCCGTCAAAACATCCTTTCACAGAACACCAAAAGAAAAACTATAAAACAAGACAACCAGACTAGAGACGCAACCGAAAAATCCATGCTATATAATTATGTTCGGCCAGCTACCACCCGATCCGCCGGCAAGCCAATTTAAATTTACTGCGAACGCCGCACGTGTCCCACAAAATGAAATCCTACTACCGCACAGAAACACGCACGAAAAAAACATAGAAAAATAAACCGCAGGCGCCACCCCCTCGACGCTAGTGGCTGCTTACCAGAACCACGCCTGCTCGGAACGCTACCCTATCTGTCTCTGTTGCTCTTTCAGTTATCGCGTGCACCTATCTCTATCTGACAAGTGCTGCCGACGGAAAGCTGTAGCTTTTTGGTCAGTACGCGTTTGATATTCGCGCGCGTTGGAGCGTTGCCGTTGACGCGCGATCCGCCGCGGTGTGTAGTGCTGTGCCGTGTAGAGGTGCCGAAGTGGCGGGTTTCCTTGCCGCGGGACGGGGGGCCCATGCCCCCTTCCACCAGCACCACATTGGTAAAAGTTAGTGTCCTGTGATCCAGAGAAATTACATTTGTTGTCTTTAATTGGGTGGACCTGTGAATGTGCTTGACGATGCCAACGTATGGAGGTTGTTTATGTTTTTATGTTTGTTTTGATTTTTGTGGTTCTATGTATTCTAGGACACACACGTTTGTATGCTAATCATTCTTAAGGCGGCAATATTATAAATTTTCTTTATTTTTGATGTCAATTACTCCTAAACGATAGAAAACCCAAGGTTGAAAAAAATACCCTTATTGTCAGAGATATGCTATATATAATCTCTGCTTATTGTTGATGATGTTCCTTAAAGTCAAAAGCTATTAGAAACACGATTGATCAGTTTTGGCTCTAGTTATGACAAATAATTTTGAAGTTTAAATTTAAAATAAATATACAACAATTGGCCGTCCAGATTTGAACCCGGTACCTCTGGTTAGATGGACCGAGTCGTTACCGGTTGAGCCACCGGCCAATGTACCAATGAGTTTTTCAAAAACTTACGTACATATTAATTACCGATTGCTTTAACGGTGAAGGAAAACATCGTGAGGAAACCTGCACACGCCTGCGAAGAAACTCGAAGATTGTGTGTGAAGTCGACCAACCCGCACTGGGCCCGCGTGGTCGACTAAGGCCTAATCGCCCTGATTCAGGGTAGGCTCGAGCCCCTCGGTGGGGACGTATATGAGCTGATATAATAATAATAATATAATACAACAATATTTTTTATGATAATGCAAAGTAAGTAATGTTATTTTTTATACTTTCATTGCAGTTTTTTATTGAAACGAAATACCATTGAAAAAGTGAAAAAGTGTGGTTATATTTTCTTTACTCTTTACATGTAAAGAAAAAGACAGAGACAATTGTTGCAATCAATACCTCGCTTTAAGAGCCAATTGAAGCATAGAAGAAAATTCATTTTACCTAATTTAAATGGTACTTTAAATACCAAAACATAATCTAGTTATTTTTATGGTATCTAGTAGAAGTAAGGCCACTCTCTTCTATCGTGTGGCACTATTAACCGTGCTATCCAAGTTGCACTTAGCATCACCCGCGGTCACGTGTAGGGTATTTAGATTTATACACCTACGGACGTGTGATAATCATATCCTTTATTGATAACAATTTTGTAACAAGTCTTCAATTATATCAATCATTATAATATTAAGTAAGGCAGTATACTTGCCAAAAAAATATATTTATGTAGGTACCTATTTATTTATTTGTTATATATACCCACCTAAATATGTATTATCTGGATAGTGGATACCCTAATACTATATACCTACTTACCTAGGTAGGTATTATAAAAGTTTATCTTAGGCCTAAGCATGGCATAAGTTTAAAACGTGATTAACGCATTAGGCCTAGTTAAATAGTTAGTTACCTAACTTCATACAGGTACATAATACATTGTACAGTGTTAGTAACAATTGGTTACCAACAAAATTATTAATAGCATGTACCTACATTATAATTTTTTAATGGCATGTGCTAAAATTATAAATTAAATGCAAGGCACATATCAAACATACTAAAAAAACTGATTTCAACTCTGACTCAGAAATTGAACTATCAAAGCAACCAAATTGAACTATCAAAGCACCCAAATTGAACTATTAAAGCACCCAAATTGAACTATCAAAGCACCCAAATTAATACATAGATAACTATATTACGGCCACTCTATGATGAGATGACCGCTACATATAGGTATGTCATGAGTTCATGACATTATTTCACTATTTTAGCAAGTACACCCAATTTGTTTTTGATGTGCAACATCTTTCCTTTTGCTTTAACGCTATATGCGGGAGTGATTTCGCGATATGCGACGGAAGAATATAACGTTTTTTTCAAGTCACAAAGCTAAGGCAGCATGGCCATGCCACCTAATGAACGGCCGAAGGCAAAGATGACCGGATAATTTCTTTGATATTTATAATTTATTAAATATTTTGTCACTTGTCACACATCATAAGCGAGTACTGTAAGGCTCGCTCGTTGTTTGTTTCAAGGATGATTCGCAGACAAAAAGAAGTGCTTTTTGCTTACATTAATTTAACAAAAAATATATAAAATATCTAATTCAGTGAAATAGTATCGTGACATAGCGGTATGCATAGAAGGGCCCTACAGTAAATAGGTAATTATAGTACACTACTGCAGCGGCCAGCAAAAGAGGATTGACGAACGTTTAAATGTTACCATCCTCGACTACATCGTCACTTACCATCGGGTGAGATGTAGTCGAACGCACTCAAATTTTTAATTAAAAAAATGTGGGCCGATCGAGGCAAAGCCGAGGCACACTTACGTGTCCATCAATGCCCAGTTGTGGCCAAGGCTTGTATTAGTACATTAATGCAGCGGCCAGCAAAAGAGGCATTGATGGTTAAACGTGTAAATGTTACCATCCTCGACTACATCGTCACTTACCATCAGGTGAGATGTAGTCAAACGCACTCAAATTTTGAATTAAAAAAATGTGGGCCGATCGAGGCAAATGCTTGGCCAAGGCTTGTATTAGTAGATTACTGCAGCGGTCAGCAAAAGAGGCATTGCTGGACGAACGTGTAAAAGTCCATCAATGCCTAGTATGCGCGGAAATTAAAACTCCAATAATTACTTTTCAAAATCAATGACAAACAAAGAACAACAATAATATTTCACGCGCCAAAGTTTTCAATTGTTTTTTTTTTTTCAATAAACAGCGTTCTATTTGCAAGTCAGTTCGAAATTTAAATAAAACCTTTGTTAAGTTACCTCCTTGGTTGCCATGTTTCGGAGTAAAATATAGTTCCATTTTTAAATAACACGACAGATATGAGTATATACATAGTAATTTATTTGGCCGCTAAACACGACAGATATGGATTTTCATACAACTTTTGCCGGCCGCTGCTCGCATGTATTTGTCCAGTACAGCAATTTCGTTTTATTTCGAAGGACAAGGTTGTCAAAATAAATTAACTAAGTAGTACCTAGGTACGTTAGTATACTAATATATAATTATATACTTTGACCTTAGGCAGAACTTTGGCCAAAGTGATCATTTGTTTTTTTCTTTCTTTCATTAAACATCTTTATATTTGCAAGCCAGTTCGAAATTTAAATAAAACCTTTGATAAGTTACCTCCTTGGTTGCCATGTTTCGGTGTAGAAGAGCGTTCCATTTTTAAATTACACCATTTACCAGTACCTACAGCAATTTCGATTTATCTCAAAGAAGGTTGTCAAAATAATGCTCAAATTTCCAAGAATGTTTGAGTAAAATAACATATTCATAAAAATTAAGAATCAGAGATAGGATAGGTAGCAATATAATATAGGCGCTGTTTTTTTTAATAGTGATATAATGGGACTAAATATTTTCATGATTTTAGCTAGGTAACTAATGAATTATAAAAATATCAAAGTAAAATTGAACTATTCTAACTGATGGTTTGTAAATAATTTTAAAGTAAAATTAAATTATTCTAACTAACTATGAATTATAAAACATATCCAAGTAAAATATAACTATTCTAATTAACTAATGATTTAAGAATAATTTCAAAGTAAAATGGGACTAAATATTTTAGCTAACTAATGAATTATGAAAAATTTCAAAGTAAAATTGAACAACTATGGTTTATAAATAATGTTAAAGTAAAATTAAACTATTCTAACTAACTATGAATTATAAATCAATTCCAAGTAAAATATAACTATTCTAAATAACTAATGATTTAAGAATAATTTCGAAGTAAAATGGGACTAAATATTTTAGCTAACTCATGAATTATGAAAAAATTTCAATGTAAAATTGAACTATTCTAACTAACTTGAACCTATTTGACAGGACTAAACTATCTATCTATTCTGTCTTTTTCTTTCTGTATCGAAAGGACAAGGTCAGAATGCTTAAATATAGTTTGGTGCTGTCAAATAAACTATAAATCGTGCTACACAGCGAATCGACAAAATGGTGTCAACTGCAATAAGGGCTGTATATACCTAATATTAATCTTTGTTCTCTAATAGGGATGACGACAGCATCAGAAATAAATTGTGAACTCTTAATCACTAAATTGCCCTCCTAATTCAATTTCGGAAAACCTTACTCGTTTTGTTTTCCATCAAGTCATCCATTTTTAATTCAACAAAATCACAAAATGAGTACATAAATGACGATGCAAAACTATGATTACTTACATTTTTAGAACAAAATGTCGTTTTTGACACATGATAAAAAGTAAATCAGATGACTAGGTAGCATTCGTCATCCTTATTATTTTACGACGACCTTGACACTTGAAATTAAGGACCTGTTGTAATATCATTACCAATTTAATTTAAAATAAAAAACCAGACAGCTTAAAAACACAACCCTTTCTTTTGGGTAACTAGTAGAGTATAAAAGTGTATCTTATATCACTAACAAAAAATCAAAAATCAAGTCTTTTAGGCTCAGCCAAAGAAACAGACGTGCATACATATGTACACCCGAAATACATTACCCCCCTTTTTATGGACAGTCGGGTAAGAACAGTCGGTTAACTTTAGCATGAAAAAAACACCAGGCCCTTAAAGGGTCTCTCGAGGTAAGTGTTGTTCCTTTGTATTTGTCTTTTGTTAACTATCACCCAATTACTATCTGAAGTGGAATGTGGCCTTGATATTTGAAATCGACTATACTTATACTATACTTGATGTTTTCCGGCTTGAAGATAAGATAGCCAGATCCCCATTGCGTTGGGGAATCTTGGTAATCCCGCATCCATCTTCGGCATCATTATCATTTACCATCAGGTGAGATGATGCCAAGGGCTTACCAATTGTAAATAAAGAAAACCTAAAAAACTATCAAAATATGTAATACTTATTCGATTGCCTTATCGTAATATAAGTAGTATATAATATAATACTTTAATAATTAAGGAAACTATAGGTCTATATTGAAGTAAGACGTTTTATAGAATTATTTAAATGACTGTTTGTTTCTATTGAACAAAAAAAATAAAAAAATAAGTATATATAACTATAAATATTGTACATACTTACTTGCTTGTCAAAATAAATTCATTTTCTTTCTTTCTTTCTTAACGTATCTAGAGTGTAGTAAATAAGGTACCTATAATAAAAAATTAAAATATACATTAAACACAAGTTTAAGGCGGTTCGATTAGCACACTAGCGCCGCCAATTAGAAATAAATAATATTTTACTCATTTTGTTTGTTTGTTTGTTTGTAAACTCTTTATTGCTTTAAAACAAATACATTTAATATTAAGACAAAAGAAAATACATTTAGCAAAGGCGGAATTATGGACTTACATTTTTATGGATTATAATTGAAATCATTGAGTATTTTTCGCATAATAGGGCGGCAACAACTATTGTTTAATTGTTTTTTTATAACTGTGAAAAATATCAACAAGTTAAACAGTGCAGTTTTGATAAAAAATATTTTAGGAATTCATTAAAAACCCGGCTGAGTAATTTAACCCCTCTTTTTGGTCAGTCGGGTAAAAATTTAATCCATGTCACTCACGGGATCAAGACCCATCAAACAATACCTCATACGTTAAAATCCTTCAAGCCGTTCAGGCTGTAGCAGGGAACATAGAAATCTACATACATATATAACATATACACATAAACTCAACAAAAAAACCTTCTTCTGAGGTAGTCGGGTAAAAAATCTAATCGAACCACCATAAAATCGTTTAATTGTAGGTTTCTATAATTAAATTAAGTAACCAATTTATTAACTGACTGCATATATGTATGTATGTTTGTATGTCTTTTTCTTTGCGTGATCCTGTAGCATCAACGGCTCTATGATTTTTGGTGTGCGGGTGTCGTCGTTCTTAATCCCCTGAGTGACATCTACCTATATGTTACATTTTTACCCAACACCCTTAAAAAGAGGGGTTAGTATTTTAGACAGTTGTGTTTGTATTTTTTAATTGAATGGTAAACATATCTACCTTTTTTACACAATTTATCATTAATCGTGTAGTAAAAGTCTGATAAGTACAGAAAAATATTAACTGATAGGTTAATTAACTAATAAATAACTACACAAATTAATTAAAAACCTGACTGCATAAAAACTTAGCCCCTCTTTTTTAACCAGTCGGGTAAAAATGTATCCTATGTCACTCACGGGATCACGACTAATCTAACAACACCTCGCACTCCATATCCATCAAACCGTTTAGGCTACAGGACGTGCAAAAGAAATAAACATACAAATATACTCTCGAAAAAAATTACCATCCTTCTGGCGCAGTCGGGTAAAATTAAGGTATTTAAAAAAATTATGAAAACCGACTATTTTAAGAAACTAATTATACACGAAATAGAAAACGCTAAATACTACAATATTATAAGTAACACAATTAAAAATAAATTATCTAAAACAAACCATCCCTTGCCATTGATTAGTAATTAAATCAGTTAGTATATTGGTTCTTAATAACTTAATTATACCATTTTTTTATTCACAATGGGTAAGCCCTTGGCATCATCTCACCTGATGGTAAATGACGATGATGCCAAAGATGGAAGCGGGCTTACCAAGATTCCCCAACGCAATGGAGAACGGCTATCTTATCTTTAAGCCGGAACACATCAATGCTGTTAACACTTATGTTTGGCGGCAAGACTTAGATAAGACGGTGGTAGCTAGCCAGGAGGGCTATGAAAATGCCCTACTACAAAGCAAATCGAGTCTTACAAAGTTGACCCCGCCAGGAATCGAACTCGCGACCTCCTGGTGTGAAGCGAATGGACCAACCATTATGCCACGGAGGCGGTAAAATACCTATGATTGATCAACTTTTCAAACGACTTCTAAAAAGGAGGAGGTTCTCAATTCGTCTTTAGGTATGTTTTTTTTATGTGTGTTACCTCAGAATTATTGACTGGGTGAACCGATTTTTATGATTCTTTTTTTACTTGCAAGCTAGTGCTTCTCGTGTGGTCCCATATAAATTTTATCAAAATCGGTGTAATACTTTTTTAGAAAATTAACAAAACCTAAAAATAATAATGCAAAAATGTACTAAGTTGTTGCGATGGAAGTCGGTTTTTTAACGTGTATAAAAAAGTATATGTAGGTGGTTATTTGTATCGAATACAAGGTTTTGCGGGTGTCAACAATGTTAGTAATAATGGCACCTACGCGGTGAGCCAATAAGTAGTCAAGATATATTATTATCTACCTTTTAGTCACCCCGCATCCTCGAACGTGCAAATTAGTTCAGCGGTTTCTGAGTAATTGAACTACAAACACATTCAAACATGTCGGTGTTTTTATTATCAGCTTTAACAAACTTTGAAATAATGTGGGAAAGCAATAATTTCAATTGGTTATTGTCTTCAAGTTTTTATTACCCGACTGCATCAGAAGGATGGCTATGTTTTTATTACCCGACTGCATCAGAAGGATGGCTATGTTTTTCGAGTGTATGTATGTATGTAGATTTTCATGTTTCTTGCTACAGCCTGAACGGCTTGAAGGATTTCAACAAATGAGGTATCGTTAGATTCATCTTAATCCCGTGAGTGACATTATGATATATTTAAACCCGACTGACCAAAAAGAGGGTTAAAGTTTTTACACTGTCAGGTTTTTAATTTTTAATGAATTCCTTAAGTTATTGAAATACAGTACCCAGACGATTTGCAAGTTGTATCTATGTGTACCTAGGTAATCGTTCGTTCCTACTGGTTTAATAGGTACGTTCAAGTTTTATTTACGATAATATTTAATAACAACGTATTTTAAATAAAAATAAACCTATTTAATTACGATAGGAAATGATTAAACATTAAAATACCAACCTACAATATCTAAAATAAAACACTGAACATACCTACAATACCTAAAATAAAACACATAACATATATACTTTCAATACCTAAAATAAAACACCTAACATACCTACAATACCTGAAATAAAACATCTAACTTACCTACAATACCTGAAATAAAACATACCAATATACATTACCAAAATAAAACACCTAACACACTTACAATACCTAAAATAAAACACCTAACATACCTACGATACCTGAAATTAAACACCTAACACACCTACAATACATAAAATTAACCTAGTTCAATTATATTCTCGATCGTTACATTTTGACGTGAAGTCGATGAATACGTTTTCACGGCGGCGCGCGTGTTCCAAAAAAATAGCGTTACCGAAAACGTATAATTTCGATGGCTTCGTATACGGCTAAACTATTGCAGATAGAAAAAAATCGATGGCTTCGTACGGCTAACCTATAGCCGATAGAAAAATAATAACTATACTGCCTAATAGATTTTATATTATTTTTTTATTCTCATATGGTAAGCCCTTGGCATCATCTCACCTGATGGTAAGTGACGATGATGCCGAACATGGAAATGGGCTTACCAAAGCAATGGGGAACTGGCTATCTAATCTTGAAGCCGGAACACATCAATGTTGTTAGCATTAATGTTTGGCGGCAAGAGTTACATAAGATAGTGGTAGCTTGCCAGGCGGGCTTACAAAATGCTCTTCCACCAAACAAACCGAGTCTTACAAAGCTTGCCTGCGTCTGTGTTTCCCGACTCCTACTCGTAATAAACGCCATGAACAGCGTGTCGGCGGCTGTTAAAAAAAATCACACGGACCGATGCATATTCACAACGCCGTGAACACTGAATCACCGTCCTAAACCAAATCAATGGCTCGTTTCACTGTGTGCCCCATGGCTATTGATAAAAAAAAACTAAACATACAAACTTAAAAACCTCACGGTACATGGTACGATGGCTTTGTGGGGCAAAGTGGAATTGATCAATACAATAGGGATGACGACAGCATCAGAAATAAATTATGAACTCTTGATCACTAAATTGCCCTCCTACTTAAACTTCGGAAAACCTTACTCGTTTTGTTTTCCATCAAGTCTGATTTTTAACTCACTAAAATCACAAAATGAGTACATATATGACGCTGCTAAACTATGACGTCTGGCCTAGGTATTTCAAAATTTTTAGAACAAAATGTCGTTTTTGACAGATGATAAAAAGTAACTCAAGATGACTAGCATTCGTCATCCCTATTCCCGGTGCACCGCATAAAATGGCGCGCGACCAATTGGACGTTCTTTCCGAATTCAATGCGGCATAATAAACACTAAACGGCCACGACCTTCATAAATTCGACCAATAAATGTCACAAAATCGAAGTGTACTCATCTTTGTGTGTAACAACCTTCTTTCCTTTTATTCAAAGTGGAAAAGCAATTCAATGGGATGAGCAGTTTTAAATTTTACTTTATTTTTATCCAGTCAAAAAGTCGGAAAGTCCAGTCGCTCAAAAAAGAGGGTTCCGTTTTCGAGTGTATTGTATCATCATCATATCAACTCATATACCGACGTCCCCACCGAGGGGCTCGAGCCTACCCTGAATTAGGGCGATAGGGCCTTAGTCGACAACGCGGGCCCAGTGCCGGTTGGTCAACTTCACATACAACCTTCGAATTTCTTCGCAGGCGAGTGCAGGTTTCCTCACGATGTTTCCTTCACCGTAAGAGCGTCGGATAAACGTACATCATCATCATCATCATTACAGCTCATATACGTCCCCACCGAGGGGCTCGTAAATATGAAACGGTACCTACATATGAAATCTCAATTCGAAATCACATTGATACGTGGCAGGAGTTGCACCACGACCTCCCGGACAGGAGGAGCTCACGCTCACCCGTCAGTGACATAGGATACATAATATTTACTCGAGCGGCCAAAAAAGAGGAGTAATATTTTTGTGCAGTCAGGTTTTTAATTAAATTGGTTAGGTTATTAATGAAGTAATGTTTCCTAGGAACACATTTTTATCATGCGTAGGTACCGTTTCAACCGTTTGCAAAACAATAGTCCGGGTATGGCTTTGGCCTCTCCCTGACTTTTCTAAATGTAACCTAGAAATTTCATTTAATTTCTAGCCTTTCATTCATTTATTTGACCATAATTGCAAGTATAAAAGTTCTTTAAATATAGTAAGTAGTAGGTTCTATGAAATATACCACGTTAAGTAGTCATAACTGAAATAAAAAATAAAAATATCACAATATCAATGCACTTGTTAGAAATACACAATCGTTTAATTACCAAGAATAAAAATTATATTAATCACTAGCTTTTTCCCGCGGCTTCACCCGCGTGGACATCGTTTTTATGACTGTCTTTAAGGGTGATTAGTAAATTATGTCGTTTCCCACCTACTCAACCATCTCTGTGCAAAAAATCACAACAATCGAGTATTTTTTCAGTTCCCTCGGGAACTGCATCAGATTATGCTATTTTCCCGGGATAAAAAGTAGCCTATATCCTTCCCCTTGACACAGGAAATTTCATAAAGATTGGTCAAGGCGTTGAAGCGTGAAAAGGTAACAAACAAACAAACACATTTTCACATTTATAATATTAGTAAGGATTATTTAAAATACGTCAAGAAAAGTGACTAGTGTATAATTTTTTTGTCATTTCTTTAAAAGTGTGTGTCAAGCTTTAGTAGGAATCATCACCATCATTAGCCGAAAATCGTTCACTGCTGGACAAAAGCATCCCCCAAGCATTTCCACAACGACCGGTCCAGCGCTGCCCGCATCCAGCGGCTCCCCGCGCCTTTCGTAAAGTCGTCGATCTACCGAGTGGGAGGCTACGTCTTCCTGTGCGCGGTCGCCACTCGAGATTACTGAAGGCTATGTAACCAATTTAGTGAGAATCATCACATCAGCTCATATACGTCCCCACCAAGGGGCTCGAGCCTACCCTGATTAGGGCGATCGGGCCTTAGTCGACCACGCGGGCCCAGTGCGGGTTGGTCGACTTTACACACAACCTCCAAGTTTCTTTAGAGGCGTGTGCAGGTTTCCTCGCGATGTTTTCCTTCACCATTAGTGGGAATGCTATATGAAAATTATTTCAGGTATTGCAATGAACGACTGCTGAACCTTTCACTATCTGCATGATGATTTTAGGGTTCCGTAACCAAAGGGTAAAAACGGGACCCTATTACTAAGACTCCGCTGTCCGTCTGTCACCAGGCTGTATTTCATGAACTAAAAGTTAGAAAAAGTGAAAGTCTCCATACAAAAAACGTGTTTTTTTAAACGTGTAGGAACTGCCGCCGTCTAGTATAATGGTACGGAACCCTTTGTGCGCGGTTCTGCTTAGCACTTTATACCGGTTTTTTACGATGGTACAAACCTTTTCGTGTGCGAGTCAGACTCGCCCTTGACCTTTTTTCTTCTTTCACACGCCTTTTCCATACTGGTTTATTTTTATTAATTAATGACAATTTAATGAATTGATTTAATTAATTGTTTTTTTTTTCACATACATTGTTGTTGCTAACTTTATATTGTACGCCTGTTAAGGTATTTCATAGTGAGCTTACCATACACAATAACATCTTATTTTATAACCTGTGATAAATGCAATAAATGATTTCTGATCCTTTTTTTATTTACAACTAGTTTTTTCCCGCGGCTCCGCCCGCGTGGACATCTTTTTTATGACTGTCTTTAAGGGTGATTAGTAAATTATGTCGTTTCCCACCTACCTACTCAACCATCTCTGTGCAAAAACACACAACAAACGAGTATTTTTTTAGTTCCCTCAGGAACTGCATCAGATTATGCTAATTTCCCGGGATAAAAAGTAGCCTTCCCCGTGACACAGGCTACCTGCATACCAAATTTCATAAAGATTGGTCAAGGCGTTGAAGCGTGAAAAGGTAACAAACAAACACATTTTCATATTTATAATGTAAGTAAGGATTGGCATCATCTCACATACCTAAGTATTAATACCTGGATAGAAAAACTTATAATTATTTATGTATTTCCAGTACCTATACATTCCCAGTAATAACATCAGTTAATAAAATTTATTCAAGCTAAGCTTTATCGGTCGTAAACTCGATCCTATTATAATATAAGTATAGACGTAGCCGCAGTGAGTACAGTATTACGATATGGCTTACAGTAGCGCAACGCCTTTGATGTCGCACGATGCCGCCACCGGCGTAGGTACTAGCCAGTAGCCAGCCCGCAAGTACCCTTCCTTTGCTCTGCGTAAGTACATTCGTTGCACTACTGTAAGCCGCTATATTGTAATACTGTGACGCAGCTGTGTTAGCTACCGACTTCATGTGATGAAATGACGCATTGAAGACATACATTTTCTAAACATAATCTATCTCTTTGATGGGTGAACAACAGAGCCTAGATTTTTATTGCATTTGATCGTATAAAGGTTTCAAAATGAACATAAAATAAATACAGCTCAGTTACCTTAATATAAAATTGAATGCATGCAAGCTTAACCGCTTTTTCAGGAAATTTGAAAAGTAATGGAAATTTCAGATATACAGCCTGCAATAAAATTGGTGTAGGTCCCGTTAACTGGGGTTCTACTCATCATACTGAACAACTTTTGTTCTATACAAGTTTGCGTGAAATCGCAAAAAAAAAATTGAACTCCTCATACAAAACGATCAGCTGATTGACCAATTTTGTGCATTTTTGTATAAAGCGTTGTATTTTTTTTTTGAGAATTGGCTATGGGTTCCTTGGGGAAAGTTGTTCAGTATGATGAGTAGAATGCCCAGTTAACGGGTCCTACACCAGTTTTTTCACACCCTGTATAAATAAACAATTTAAAAGGAAAACTATCACGGCTCAGTACGCTTTCTTAGTTTAGGGGTAATTAATAGTCGACCAACGGGACGGACAAAGAGAAGTCAACCAACTTAAGATGTGCAGTTGCCTTTGAAAAAAAGTTCATATATTTTCCATACAAAATGTTCTATTACCAACTGCAAATATAATTTTGTTTTTTTAAATTATTTTTTCGAAAAGACTACTTAACCCTACTTTGCGCAAGTCAGTCTCGCACTTGGCTAGTTTTTACCCGACTGCCTCAGAAGGAGGTTTATGTTTTCGAGTGTGTGTATGTATGTAGATTTCTATTTTCCCTGCTACAGCCTGAACTGCTTGAAGGATTTTAACGTAGCCGAGGAAACTCAAAAAGTGCGTATTCACTCTCGTCTTGAGGATTCCTAAATTATACGAAACGGGGAATACAGACGCCGGCAGGGAATTCCACTCCAAAATAGTGGATAATGCCCTGAATCGGGTTTGACATGTAGCCTGTAGGTAAGGGCTAGTCCCAGCTTACCAGACTCCCCCGACACCTCCAGGTGCCTCCAATTTTGAATAAACCTTTTGCCCCCACAGGACGCGGGGAGGCAGGCGGCGCAATGGCGTGCGCCGGCTGCGAGAAGCCGATCCTCGACAAGTTCCTGCTGCACGTGCTCGAGCGCGCGTGGCACGCGGCGTGCGTGCGCTGCGCCGACTGTCGCGCGCCGCTCGCCGACAAGTGCTACTCTAGGGACAACAAGCTGTTTTGTAGGAATGATTTCTTTAGGTGAGTGAGTTTTTAACACCCATAGCTGTAGGTGATTAATAGTACTTAGTTACATACACTATTGCATATTTTTGAGTGAATTATTTTTTGAAGTCAATTTAAAGTTTTTTTAAACTTTAATTGTTTTTTAATTTTTAGTGATAATTCTATATTTATTTACACTTTATTATATTAGCTCATATACGTCCTCACCGAGGGGCTCGAGCCTACCCTGAATCAGGGCGATTAGGCCTTAGTCGACCACGCGGGCCCAGTGCGGGTTGGTCGACTTCACACACAACCTTCGAGTTTCTTCGCAGGCGTGTGCAGGTTTCCTCACGATGTTTTTCCTTCACCGTTAAAGCAATCGGTAAGTATGTACGTAAGTTTTTGAAAAACTCATTGGTACATTGGCCGTCCAGATTTGAACCCGGTAGCTCTGGTTAGATGGACCGAGTCGTTACCGGTTGAGCCACCGACGCTTTTTACTCATTGGTACATTGGCCGTCTAGATTTGAACCTCTGGTTATTTACACTTATAGTACACCAAAAATAATTTTGTAGAGCTAATACATTGGGATATTATATATATACCTAGTGTACAGTAGGCTGTCTTATTACTAAAAGCAATCTCTTCCAGACAACCTTTAGTTGAAGGAAATCACGAAATACTTAATACATAAACTTTGTAACAACGTTAAACCTAATCACCTACGCCAATGGGAAACATCATGCCATAATGCATGTGTTTCAATCACCGATACAGAGTCCTGTGGCTTCTATCATCATATCGGCAGCATGAAAGTTTAGGAGTCAAACTTCATCATCAGGTCCTGACTTGGTGACAAATACAACTATCGGACTATACCTACGTATCTATGTATAATATTTAAAGAATTATCATCCAACTCCTAACCGTTAAAGAGTTGTACCTTCCATCATCAGCTCATCGACATGAAATGATTACTACCAGACACAAAAACTTGAATAACTTTAGAAAAAACATGAAACACGTAGTAAGTTCCTATGAACTTTGAGAGTTGCTCTCGATTTCTCTGGGATTCCATCATAAGATCCTGACTTGTTGAAAATGGGACCACCTCGCGAGTATACTCTTTCTAATAAAAAATAATGGTCCCCAATTGTGAGAGTAATCGGTGATAAAACATAAAAAACAACAAAAAAAAACATACAGTGGAACACAGAACCTCCTCCTTTAAAGTCGGTTAAAAATAGTTTCTTGTGCGCTCTTCCCCTAAGCTATGCTGTTAATAATATATTTTGTAATATTTGCTGTTTATTGGCCTTTGTCCAGCAGTGGACGTTTTTCGGCTGATATGAAGTGATGATGATGATTGAACAATTTCTTTAGATAGTAGTCGATAATATATTATAAAACCGGCCAAGTGCGAGTCAGAACCGCACACAAAGGGTTCCGTACCATCATACTAGATGGCGCTAGTTTCTTCAGTTCCGTACTAGCATACTAGATGGCGCTAGTTTCTTCATGTTTAAATAAAACATGTTTTTGTATGGAGATCCCCTTATATTTTAACTTTTTCTAATTTTTAGTATTTGTTGTTATAGCGGCAACAGAAATACATCATCTGTGAAAATGTCAACTGTATAGCTATCAAGGTTCATGAAATACAGCCTTGTGACAGACGGACAGACAGACGGACGGACAGTGGAGTTTCACCCTTTGGGTACGGAACCCTAAAAACAAAACCTTGGAGAAGTTAGATAATTATTATACAGGGTGTAACAAAATTGGTGTAGGTCCCGTTAACTGGAGGTTCTACTCGTCATACTGAACAACTTTTGTTCTACGACTGTTGAAATTGCAAAAATTTAACTCTTAAACTCTTCATACAAATCGACCAGCTGATCTACCAATTTTGTGCATTTTTGTATGGAGGCTCCAATTATTTTTTTTGAGAATTGACTATGGGCTCCTTGGGGAAAGTTGTTCAGTATGATGAGTAGAACCCCCAGTTAACGTGACCTGCACCAATTTTATTACACCTATGTAATAAAGTAGGTATTATCATTTACATATAAGTAGTGATATTTTATATTAGCCGCTGGTTTTCCAATTTTAAAACCGGCCAAGTCGAGTCGGACTCACGCAAAATAGGGTTCCCTAGCCTTTTCAAAAAATAAATGTAAATTTAAAAATACAAAATTGTTTTCGCGATTGGTAATTTAACATTTAGTACGGAAAATCTATGAACTTTTGACACATCCAAGTGCACATCTTAAGTTGGTTGACTATTATTCCTAAACTAAGAAAGTCTTATTAGCCGTGATAGTTTTTCTTTAATAAAAATCACCTATTACTTTTAAGCTTAATAATTCTCAAAAGGGACCCTGAATCAAAAAATGGTTTTAGAAAACCCTTGGTTGTGTTGAATTGAATGATCTCCACACGATAGGGTACGTCAACAAAAAAAATCTACCCTATGTAATAGGGGATGTCCCTACTCTTAAATATATTTTTTTATTTTATTTTACCACTTTTTCGGCTTAATTAATATATATACGCATGCCAAATTACAGCTTTCTAGTACTATTTGTCTCTGAGCTAAGCCGCGGACAGACGGACAGATGGACAGACTGTAATTTTTAAAACTAGGTGGAATCCCGTTTTAAATATTCGGCAGTGATTATTTAACTTTTAATGTTGATCTGTTCCCCTTTTTTATCGTTAAAAAATTGCCATGGTTACATATATGATTTCACGATGAGTTCATTTAGTGACATTTCAACTTCCTCACCCGAAGTGATGTCATTTCCGGCGATTTGGCGCCCTGTCATTATGACCGTATTGTTGGTTATTTTTGAATAGCAGGTAATCTCATTATTTTTTTAGGGTGCCCTTTTTTATTTCTTTTTGTATAGGGATATCTACTTTAATTTAAAGAAGTAATCTTATGGGAATTGTGCCTATATCCATTCAAATATTAGCCCACCAAAACTCTTGACTGTACACATTTATGACAAAAACCGGCCAAGTGCGAGTCGGAATAGCACTCCGAGGGTTGCGTAGCACTATACCTCTACACATAACTACATACCAATTCACATTAGAAGCAAAAAACATCAACGCGAGCGACAAAAATATGCTTTTTTGTCATTCAGTTCGAACTCTTTAGCGCGAGTACGACTCACACTTGGCCCATTTTTATTATTTTTTGTTTTACTTGAGTATTTGTACTATAATCACACCAAGTTTCACGCTCGTATGTATTGCCGTTTTTTCGGTAGAGATAAATCTAATATACTTCCAAAACATATAAAAAACAAGTTTTTTGTAAAGAGACCATCACCCCTATTTTTTCAATTTATTTAATTTTTAGTATTTGTTGTTATAGCGGCAACAGAAATACACATTATGTGAAAATTTCCATTGTCTAACTATTACGGTTCATGAAATACAGCCCGCTGAAAGACGGACAGACAGACTAGTAATAGGGTCCCAATGGTCAGGGTCTACGGAACCCTAATAAAAAAGTGCGAGCCATACAGTAGTCGCATATGATGTGTAAACATATTGTGACATGTGACAAAATTAATTATCAGGTCGTATATATTCACGGGCTGGACCTACGGATAGAGTAGGTTATCTTTGCCTTCAGCCTCACATTAGGCGGCATAGCCATGTTACCTTAGCCTCCGTGACTTAGAAAACGTTCGCATATCCTGTTACACTCTTCTGTCCCATTTTACGAAATCACTGCCAAAAAATGCAGGAAAGCGTAAGGAAAGATGTTATAAAACAAAAACTAAGATAAGATATGATAAGATAAATACTCTTTATTGTACACACTAGTTACAAAAAAAAACAAATTAATAAAAAAATAAAAAAAACCTAAACTTAAAAAATAAAAAAAAACAAACGCAATATAATAAAACGGAACTAATAGCGGTACAATTTGGGCGGTCTTATCGCTCAAAGCGATTTTTTCCAGACAACCCGGTAATATGTTTGTCACGTTATAGTTCCACGAACATTAAACGGCCAAGCCATACCTTTTTACTAAGATGTAGAGTTTTTAGAGTCCTAGCGCCTATAGGTAGAGTTATTTGTTATTGATTGTTATGAATGTGGTGCAATTATGAGCACTTAGATTACATACATACATACATACATTAGACTTACATTTGGACTTGGGACAGGCGGTGTTGATACGCGGCACAAAACGGAGCTAAGTTAGAGGCTTGGCTCTACTAGAGATCTCATAACTTTTTAACAGTGAAAGTATTGTGATCTTGTGAGTCTTGGCAACCAATTTTTTAAAATTCACAATTGGTAAGCCCTTTGGCATTATCTCACTCACCTGTTGGTAAGTGACTATGATGCCTAAGACGGAAGCGGGCTTACCAAGATTCCCCAACGCAATAGGGAACTGGCTATCCTTCTTCAAGCCGGAACATATCTATGCTGTTGTAAGATAAGGCTTGTAGCTAGCCAGGCGAGCTTGTAAAATGCCCTACTACCAACCAAACCGAGTCTAACAAGTTGACCCCACAAGGAGGCGAACCCGCGACTTGTAAAATAATTTCAGAAATATGATTGCTTGTCAACCGACTTTTAAAAAGAAGGAGGTTCTCAATGCGACTGTATGTTTTTTGTGTGTTTGTTACGCGAAATCCTCGTAGATTGTGAACCGATTTTCATGTTTTTTTTATTCGCCAAATAACTATAGGGGTATGCTATCTCACCTGTGTTACGAGACAAAGTAACTAGTATCTCATCTGTGGTATGAGACGAAGTAACTATAGTATCTCATATGTGGTATGAGACGAAGTAACTAGTATCTCATCTGTGGTATGAGACAAAGTAACTGGTATCTCATATGTGGTATGAGACGAAGTAACTAGTATCTCATCTGTGGTATGAGACGAAGTAACTATAGTATCTCATATGTGGTATGAGACGAAGTAACTAGTATCTCATATGTGGTATGAGACGAAGTAACTAGTATCTCATCAGTGCTATGAGACGAAATAACTATAGTATCTCATATGTGGTATGAGACGAAGTAACTAGTATCTCATCTGTGGTATGAGACGAAGTAACTAGTATCTCATCTGTGGTATGAGACGACGTAACTAGTATCTCATATGTGGTATGAGACGAAGTAACTAGTATCTCATATGTGGTATGAGACGAAGTAACTAGTATCTCATCTGTGGTATGAGACGAAGTAACTAGTATCTCATCTGTAGTATGAGGGCAAAGATTCAAGAAATAATCCTGCTTGTCTGTCATAAATTTAAATGAATTTAAAATCGAATAGCCCCCAGGCTATGGGGAACCCTTAATACCATTCATACAAAATGGTCGGTCAAAATGTTCTTGGAAATTATTGGTTGCTAGAGTTTTGTATTGGCCACTATATTAAATTGTAAAATAATTTCAAAAATATGCTTGCTTGTCAACCGACTTCTAGAAAGGAGGAGGTTCTCAATGCGACTGTATGTTTTTTGTGTGTTTGTTACGCGAAATTCTCGCAGATTTTGAACCGATTTTCATGTTTCTTTTTATTCGCCAAATAATTATAGGGGTATGCTTCTGAGTTGGTCCCATATAAATTTTATCAAAATCGGTGTAGGTATTTAAAAAAAATAAAAAAAAAACAAAAATAGTATTAGTAACGCAAAATTGTATTAAGTTTTTGCGATGGAAGTTGGTTTTTTTGGGTTCTATACCCAAAGGTAAAAAAGGGACCGTATTACTAAGCCTCCGCTGTCCGTCCGTCCGTTTGTCACCAGGCTGTATTTCATGAACCGTGATAGGACAGCTGAAATTTTCACAGATGATGTATTTCTGTTGCCGCTATAACGACATAATAATTAGAAACAAAAAATTAGAAAACGTGAAAAAATAAGGGGGGTCTCCATACAAAAAAGTTTTTTAAACATGAAGAAACTAGCGCCATCTAGTATGATGATACGGAACCCTATGTGTGCGGTTCTGACTCGCACTTGGCCGGTTTTTTAACCTGTTTATCGTTTCCAATTATTGTTAATCTATTACAATTGTGTCTATAGGTAAATGTTTTAAATTAATTTTGTAAAAGCATTCACACAAAACTTACTATTTTTGAACGCAGTTTTCCTAGTTTCTAGACCTCAGATACGAAGTTTGTGGTAGAGTCTTTGACCTCTTATCATCGTCACATCAGCTTATATATGCGTCCCTACTGAGGGGCTCGAGCCTACCCTGAATTAGGACGATCGGGCCTTAGTCGACCACGCGGGCCCAGTTGGTCAGCTTCACACACAACCTTCGAATTTCTTCGCAGATGTGTGCAGGTTTCCTCACGATGTTTTCCTTTACCGTAAGAGCGTCGGAGAAACGTACATATTATGAGATCGAAATTCGGAAACACGTTAGTACGTGGCAGGACTCGAACCACAACTTCCCAGATAGCGGCCCTTGCCGTTGTGCCACCAAACTCTTATCATAGGTTATTCAATTCACCTTAGTTAAACATCCCACGAACCTGTCCACTGCTGGGGCACGGTTCTCTTCCAAACTGGGGAAGGTTAGGTAATAACTCCACACACAGGGACCAAGTCCAGATTGCTATCTATCGGACTGGGCCCCCATTTGTGGAGTCAACTAAGACTTATTAAAAAAAACGGCTAAGTGAGAGTCGCGCACTCAGGGTTCCGTCATCATCATCATATCAGCCGAAGGACTTCCACTGCTGGACATAGGCATCCCCCAAAGATTTCCACGGCCACGGGTTCTGTGCTGCCCTCATCCAGTTGCTTCCCGCGACATTCACCAGGTCATCGGTCCACCGGGAATCCTTCCTTCGCTATGTTTTCCGGTGCGCAGTCGCCACGAGGACTTTATTACCGCAACGGCCATCTTTTCTACCGATTTATTGTCCACCTACCAGTTCATGAAATACAGCCTGCTGACAGACAGTAATGGGATCCCGTTAAACGTTATATGCACGGACACTTGCAAAGTTTTTAAGGTTCCGTGCCACCACTTTCTTCGGTGCACGGAAATTTAAAAACTTTGAAGTGTCCGTACGTATATAATATATTTCTCCACTGTCCGTGGGAATTAATAAACTGTCCGTACGTATGTAAATCCAATGTTCTGATCAACCTAAAGATTACTATCACTCCTTAAGGTCAGAGGAGGGTGTTCAGTGAAACAAGATTTTTTTAACTTGTATTGTTACACAATAAAATGCCTGTTTTATTGTAAATCTACTAGATAGGTTCTAGATATATAAATAAGCGTAACAAAAAGCGTCGGTGGCTCAACCGGTAACGACTCGGTCCATCTAACCAGAGGTACCGGGTTCAAATCTAGACGGCCAATGTACCAATGAGTTTTTCAAAAACTTACGTATACATATAATTACCGATTGCTTTAACGGTGAAGGAAAACATCGTGAGGAAACCTGCACACGCCTGCGAAGAAACTCAAAGGTTGTGTGTGAAATCGACCAACCCGCACTGGGCCCGCGTGGTCGACTAAGGCCTAATCGCCCTGATTCTGGGTAGGCTCGAGCCCCTCGGTGGGGACGTATATGAGCTGATATAATAATATAAACAAGAGTACTGCCACACCCCGGACACTGCATACAAATGGTCGTGAAGTGACATTTCCAAAAACAAATGACGGAGCAAACAAAATCACGGCGAAATCCCATACGTTCGAGAACCAAACTGAATCCAAACTGTATCCAATCTGTATCAATCTGGGTGACGAGGGGGTGAAGGTCGCAATCTAGAGAGCAACAGGAAGTGTCCACACTGTATGTTAGTACTTTTTTTTTACGAAAGGACAAGCTTGTTGTTGGCCATAGGGGTATTTACAACTTCACCGGGCAGGGGAGGCGAGTGCGGAGGGTACTCAAACTAAAGAAGTAGGTATGTTAGTACTTAGTATATCATCATCATTACAGCTCATATACGTCCCCACCGAGGGGCTCGAGCCTACCCTGAATCAGGGCGATTAGGCCTTAGTCGACCACGCGGGCCCAGTGCGGGTTGGTCGACTTCACACACAACCTTCGAGTTTCTTCGCAGGCGTGTGCAGGTTTCCTCACGATGTTTCCCTCCATCGTTAAAGCAATCGGTAAGTATGTACGTAAGTTTTTGAAAAACTCATTGGTACATTGGCCGTCCAGATTTGAATATATACTTAGTATATATGGTGTAACAAAATTAGCTGAAACTATTTCAACTGGTGCTTCTACCCATCAAATTGAACAACTTTCCCCATGTAACCCATAGTCAAATCGCAAAAAACAATTTGAGTCTCTCATGCTAACTCGATCAGCTGATCAGCCAACTTAGTATGTGAAGTTCAAAATATTTTTTCAGATTTGACTATGGGTTTCATGGGGAAAGTTGTTCAGTTTCATGGGTAGAAGCACCAGTTAAAATAGTTTTAGCTAATTTTGTTAGACCTTATATACATTAGTACTAACGTTGCCTTGCTCTACAAAAAGTGCTGACACTACACTGTGTCCCTACATAAGTAAGTAGGTGATTATTAAAAATTGGCGGCAAAAGTTCAAAAATACGAGATGGCGTGTTGCCAGAGCGACGCAGCCACAGTTTACATAGCTCATGTTTTATTCATACGGCCTCCATCGTTTATGCAAATTGCTGGTGTTGCCGGTGTAATAATTCAATGTGCTGATAGAATAATAATAAAAAGACTAGTCGCGTTTTGCAGTTTGCTCCGCTGATAAGGGATAAATTGAAATTTGGTAAAATTTGATTAATTATACTAACGCTGTGAATATGTAATCACAATAGATATAACGATAGAAAAAATAATCTTCCATCTTCGGCATCATCGTCACTTACCATCAGGTGAGATGATGCCAAGGGCCTACCAATAGTGAATAAAAAAAAAGATGCCGGTAAGTCCCACATTATAAAAATGCTTAATTTTTTTATATTTTTAATGTAATTGGACAACTAACAACGTATTGAAAAATATAAAAATTTCAAAAAAAAATAGAAAGCTACTTAAAAGTCTTTAATAATAGAAACATAATTATATATAAGAAGTTAAAAAATTAGAAGTTAGATACTCGTGCACTATCTGTTTTTATGCTTTTGTCTCCAAACACTGGGTTGTCTGGAAGAAATCGTTTTGATCGATAAGACCGCCCAAATTGTGCCCCTATAGTACCTATATAAGTTTCTCTTTTAATAATGTGTTTGTTTTTTTTAATATATTTTTTAAGTTAAGTTTTTTAAGTTTTTATAATTTGTTTCCTTTTTTTTAAGTAGTGTGTACAATAAAGAGTGTAGATTAACAGTGAAGTGTAGAATAAACACGCCAGTACTATCGACAAAAGCAATTTAATAAAAAGAGATAATAAACATGGGATAGGTAAATAAAAAAAAAATAAAGGTTAAAAAATACATATTATTTTAGTTTAAACAATGCTCCAACGCTATTGATGTTACGGCATCAATAAGTGACACAGGTCACCTCTGGCGCTATGCTAACGCTTCTAATAAGTTGTCCCGAAAAGTGACAGGGCAATTGGGGCCTGACCTTCCCCCGTCTCGCCTCTCGTCACCCGCTTGATTGCCCTGTCTAGACGTATTTGTGGGAAGCAAACATTGTTTCACTTCGTCGTATCACAAAGTATGTATATTAGTCTAACATACAGTATGGAGTATGGACACTCCCTGCCGCTCTCCAGATTCCCGACCTCACTCTCTCGTGAGTCATGACCATATTGATACATATTTGTGGCAAGCAAACATTGGTTTAATTCATCGTATCAGCAAAATATGTATATTAGTACTAACATACAGTATGGACACTCCCTGCCGCTCTCTAGATTCCCAACCTCAGTCACTCTCGTGACCCTATTGATACAGATTGGTACTAGTTTGGTTTTCAAATGTAAGGGATTTTGCCGTGATTTAGTTTTTTCCGTCATTTGTTTTTACCCGGGATTTACACTCAGCTACTGCGACTGCTCCTGCCACTGCTAGAAATATTGCCCCAAATACTTCCGCGGCAACATTGACGCAAGTGAGTGTTCACACTCAGCCGATTCCTTTGAGTTTCGCACGAAAGCCGATAATCGTAGCAATAACAGCGGCAGCATGTAAATGGGTCACTCGCGCTGCTCACTTCCCTGCCCAACAGAGCTGAGTGTAAATGTACCGCTAGAAATGTCGTTCTCGCCTGTTGTATGAAGTGTCCGTGGTGTGGTATCAGGCTATCAGCAGGAAAACCTTCACCGATTGGAAGGCCTGCCCTACGTCTTCCAGTGCGTAGTCGCCTTTAGAGAACTATACTGCCCCTACTACCTACCTACCAGATAAATCAAACAATAGTAAATCGATTATCAATACTTACAATTATATATAGGGTTTGATCGAAAACCAAACTCACGCGTAGCAACTGTCTGTTGCACTATCACCTCGCATTGCATCGAGGTATATTAAAGTGTTTTTACTAAAAAATTGAGTGCGTGTTACTGCACCTCACCTGATCATAAGTGCCGATGCAGCCGAGGATGTAACATGCAGGCTCAAACAGTGCCTATTCATTCTCGCCTTGAAGATTCCTAAATTTTTTTTAATTTTTTTTAATTCGCAATTGGTAAACCCTTGACAACACCTCACCTGGTGGTAAATGACGATGCTGCCGAAGATGAAAGCGGGCTTATCAAGATTCCCCAACGCAATGGGGAACTGGAATAAATTATACGAATTGGTGAATACAGACAACGGTAGGGAATCGATAACTCCTTGGCCGTTCGCATGATGATCGATGATGCAAAATACTTTACAAACACAGTCAATTCCATTTAAAAAAAAAGGTAGACAAATAAAATTTTCACAGAATGTGTATTTCTGTTGCCGCTATAACAGGAAAAACTAAAAACTGGAAAAAGTGAAAAATAAGAGGGGGGTCTCCATACAAAAAAACGAGTTTTTTTATAGGTCTTTAGAAGTATTCTTGATTTAGCTCTATCGCAAAAACGGTAATACATACAAGCGTGAAACTTGATGTGATTATAGTACTAATACTGACGTAACACAACAAATAATAAAAATCTACTAAAAGTCAGTCGCTCGTATTGATGTCTTTTGTTTGTAATGTGAATTGGTATCATTTTCATTATATACCACACCCTGGACACTTCATACAACGGGCCAGAAATGACATTTCAAAAAACAAATGACGGAACAGGATAATCCTATACGTTCGACAACCAAACTGTAACCAATCTGTATCAATCTGGGTGACGAGGGGATGAGGTCGCAATCTAGAGAGCGGCAGGGAGTGTCCATACTGTAAGTACTTATATATATAATTTGATTATCCTATGTAGTTGTGGTGATACGGAACCCTCGGAGTGCTGGTCCGACTCGCACTTGACCGGTTTTTTAGTACCCACTCTCTAAGTCGTGTCAAGGCCATAACGTTGCCTGCTGTATGACGCCAGCATGTATAGTATAATACCTATTTTATGTTCTGATTATATTTCGCTTACCTATTAAAGTGAATCGCTAATCGTTATAATTTTACGATTTCCCATCTGGGTTTACGATCATATCATCGGTTCTATAGTTCTATACAATGTTGAGTTTTTTGTGTTTACCATCTAAGACATTGTTGGCAGTTAGGTGAGGTACAGACGCCAGCACATCAAGCTGGACACTTTGAGCTTTGTACCGTTCTTATGCTGTAATGCGTATAGATCAGAATCGCACTACGTGTGTCTAGCTTGATGCGCTGCCCTCTGTACATACGTATCTAATATACACTCTATAATTTACTTTACACTACCTATAATAATATGAAGAGGTAAAGTTTGCAAATTTCTTTGTAGAAAGTAATCTCTGGAACTACTGAAACGATTTTAAAAAATTATGTTTATTAGTTATGGAAGCGCGGATTCTTCTGGCACAAGTATTCTTATACTTAAAAGAAGTCTCCTGCAACATGTAATATTTTTCACAATGAGATACCGCAATAAACTTTTTTCATTTTTTCATTTTTTCATTTCATTCATTTCATTTCATTTCACCAGTAGAAAGCTGCATTATACCTGAGTTACATACGAGTGGGCTAAATCCACGCTCGCGAGCCGCCCTCAAAGCCAGACATATTAACGATGCCCACGCAAGCAAAGCCGCGGGAAAAAGCTGGTTTACATTAAAATAACTGCTTTTAAATATCTAGGCTAGGTATACCCACATGATAAGGCAAGGCACGTAAGGCCTTCTTCTTTTCGAGTCGACGGCAAGCTCAGATAGTCCCATCCCAAAACCGAGCCACGCAAATTACCTTGTCAGTGGCCTGCATCAAGGTCCTCCCGCGTGCAGGTGACTGGGCAAGAAGGACACGTAATGAGGTGGTCCATCCTTTGAAGGACCGCACCACACCCACACTCCAGGTTCGTATCTCCAATGAATCCCCACCTGAACAAGTTTACTTTACTTTGGCCGACCTGAGTCCGGAGATTTCCAGGTCGACCATGGCAACTTAATATCCAGGTGAGGGATTCTCGGAGAAGGGACCAGTAAAGGAGACACTATTCTTCCATAGCTCAACTCTCGTTTCTGGAGGGTCGTCTTTTATTATCATTAGAGGCGTCGTTAAGAGGCTTGAAAAACTTTTGACAGATGGGTTCGCCATAAGCCTTACAACTTCCAATAACCCGGACTGACCCCCGTGTGTGAAGATGCCCTAACTTTTCCGAGTTAGGGAAGAAACCCGTGCCCCAGTTGTGGGGTTTTTAAAGCGGATATACGCTCGCGCTTGAGTAGTTATTGGTTAACTAACTCCCGTTGTTAGGATTGGATGATTTAGTTTTTCGTACTTTATGTGTGGCGATTTCACATCGATCGGTAATCTGTTTTTTTTAAAATTCAAAATTAGTAAGCCCTTGGCATCATCTCACCTGATGGTAGGTGACGATGATGCCGAAGATGGAAGCGGGCTTACCAAGACTCCCCAACGCAATGGGGATCTGGCTATCTCATCTTCAAGCCGGAACACATTAATTCTGTTAACACTAATGTTTGGCGGCAAGACTTAGATAAAATGGTGGTAGCTAACCAGGCGGGCTTAGAAAATGTCTTTCCACCATCCAAACCGAGTCATACAAAGTTAAACTCCGCCGGGAATCGAAGCCGCAACCTTCTAATGTGAAGCTAATGGCCTTGACCATTGCGCCACGGAGGCGATTCGATCACATCACACTAATATAAAGGCGCAAGTTTGTGAGTGTGTATGTTTGTTACTTCTTCACGCAAAAACTACTAAACGAATCTGGCTGAAATTTGGTAGGTAGATAGATTAGGACCTGGATTAACACATAGGCTACTTTTTTTTAACTTACTCGAAAAGTCATAGAAACGTTGTCCACGCGGGTGAAGGTGCGGGAAACAGCTAGTGTGAAATAATTTAACTACCTATGACTTTGTTATGTTATCCGAGAATAAATATCCCATGGTAGTGCTTGCTCAGGACAGGTGGTGAATTATAAGATTACATCCATCTAGGAGTTCAGCCACACAAAACGGTGTATCCATAATGCATGAAGTAGAAAATTATAATTCACCTGCTCTCAAACACGGCGATTCCTCACACGACTTTCTTAAAATATCATTTTGGAGCGATTAAACAAAACACCAGATGATAAAGATAATAATCTACATTGTTTTTTTCGTAATTATTATGGTCAACATTGCGGTGTCGATGGCGGTATCTTGTAAGTTATGAGAGATTTGAATATAGACTGTCTAGTTGACATTTTGGTGCGTTTTCCCTTGAAGCTGATTGTAGTGCAAAATGCAAATTTATTTAAACCGTTACAATTATAATTACTGGCATTCTAGCATAGAAATTAAGGGTCAGTGGCGGGGTATTGCAGTTGCCGCCACACACATTTTTAAGGCGAGGCACCGGTGGAGAAGCGGAGAAACCCTTTTGCTAGAAATTTTTTTTTTGGGTAATTACTACTAAATATCGGTCTTGCAAAAAATATTGGACATACTTAAGGATATTCTCTGAGGAATGTGCTAATATGTTAAACGATAGTGTATACTTTACTCGATCATAAAAAATCCCAAAAACAGGTCAAAAACGTCTTAAAAAAGTCTTAAACGAATTGTTTATTAATAAAATTTCTAAATTTGCACATAGTTTTTATATGGAGATATTTCTTTTTAAGTGCCATCCTATAGAATTTATAGGAAAACGTCGTCGCCTAGTCTAGATAAGTTACCTACCTACTTACACGGAGAATAATGCAAAGAGTAGGTAAGTGAACGTTGGATACAAATTGACAGGCAAGGCTGTTTTTTTTTCATAATTATCTGGTTATTTGCTGAATTATAACAAATTTAATACAAAGTAAGAACTATTGCATGACCATGAAGTCATTGTAGTACAAAGATGTTTAAGTTAATATAGATATGAGACTATAATTTGGTTTTAATGCAACATCCTCAAAAGGGCAACTAAAATAATTTCTCTTTTGAAACTAAAAATGTATGGAGCTGTAGCCGTTTTATTCAAGAAAAGGGATTTTACCATTTTTCACTGACGCTTACTCACTACACTATGCTACAAATCATATGAATTGAGGTCTTATCTCCAGCTACTGAGAAAACCAATAACGATTATAATATGTTTTTTTCGAAATTTCCCCAATTGAAAATCGCTCGTGTCAATATGACCCAGCGTCATTGTCGCCGGGTTAACGATGGAGGGAAAAATCGTGAGGAAACCTGCACACGCCTGCGAAGAAACTCGAAGGTTGTGTGTGAAGTCGACCAACCCGCACAGGGCCCGAAGGCCCGATCGCCCTTATTCAGGGTAGGCTCGAGCCCCTCGGTGGAAACGTATATGAGCTGATATGATGATCATGCTATAGCTGATATACAGCCAAAGATAAAATACGTAGTAGGTCTACGTACCAGTTCGATGTCCACGGTGAGTTGCGATGAAGGCTGGTTGTTAAATGCATTCAATGATTTTTATGTATAACTTTTCGTGTCATATTGTTTTCATGTTCTAATGACAAAATCTGATTTAATTTTGACGTTATTAACTAATTATTGTTTATTTCTTGATTCTTCACAAATGACAGTGTTATTATTATTTTATGACTATCATAAAAAGTGTAATTTGCACCTATTTTGAATAAATATATACTGAATTGAATTGATTTTTTTTGTAACACAAGTTTGCTAGCTGCATAAAAGTACCTTTTTTTTATTCACCTATATTACTTCTCAGATAAGGCAATTTTTTTACAACGTTCTGAGACATAAATTAAGCTGATAGCCTTTTTCGTTTTTTTATGTTTCGGTACTATGCGATTTTCTATAAAAAATCTCAAAGCTCTTTTACATTCATTTCCATTAGAAAATCTCTTTTTACCCGATTGCGCCAGAAAGACGGTTATGTTTTTCGAGTATAATGTATGTATATTATATATGTATCTATGTATATATTTATTTAATTGTCATACCCTGTAGACTAAATGGCTTGGTGTGCGAGGTGTCGTAATATTCGTATTAATCCCGTAAGTGACATGGATACATTTTTATCCAACTAGCCAAAAGAGAGGGTTGAATTTTTATGCAGTTTAAACTAATTCATTTAGTTTAAAACTACAATTGATAAGCCCTTAGCATCATCTCACCTGATGGTATAAGTAACGATAGTGCCAAAGATGGAAGCACGCCTACCAATGTACAAAAAAAATATATTTTAGATGTTTCCTTTACATAAGGCATTTTTTTTCTCACCAGGCGATATGGAACGAAATGCAGTGGCTGCGGGCACGGCATCTCGCCTTCAGACCTGGTCCGCAAGGCGCGGGAGAAGGTCTTCCACCTCAACTGCTTCACCTGCCTCGTGTGCCGGAAACAGCTGTCCACTGGCGAGGAGCTGTATGTGCTGGACGATAATAAATTTATATGCAAGGAGGACTACTTAGCGGGGAAGGCGCCGACGAATCACTGTAAGTAATTAGTATATCTTCTCAGTTAGCGATCAGCTGTGTTATTTATATGGAATTGGTGTCTTGTTTAGTAAGGTTGGACCTCTAAATGGCCCGAATCACTGTAAGTAATTAGTATATCTTCTCAGTTAGCGATCAGCTGTGTTATTTATAAGGAACTTGTGTCTTGTTTAGTAAGGTTGGACCTCTAAATGGCCCGAATCACTGTGAGTAATTAGTATATCTTCTCAGTTAGCGATCAGCTGTGTTATTTATAAGGAACTTGTGTCTTGTTTAGTAAGGTTGGACCTCTAAATGGCCCGAATCACTGTAAGTAATTAGTATATCATCTCAGTTAGCGATCAGCTGTGTTATTTATAAGGAACTTGTGTCTTGTTTAGTAAGGTTGGACCTCTAAATGGCCCGAATCACTGTGAGTAATTAGTATATCTTCTCAGTTAGCGATCAGCTGTGTTATTTATATGGAATTGGTGTCTTGTTTAGTAAGGTTGGACCTCTAAATGGCCCGAATCACTGTGAGTAATTAGTATATCTTCTCAGTTAGCGATCAGCTGTGTTATTTATAAGGAACTTGTGTCTTGTTTAGTAAGGTTGGACCTCTAAATGGCCCGAATCACTGTGAGTAATTAGTATATCTTCTCAGTTAGCGATCAGCTGTGTTATTTATATGGAATTGGTGTCTTGTTTAGTAAGGTTGGACCTCTAAATGGCCCGAATCACTGTGAGTAATTAGTATATCTTCTCAGTTAGCGATCAGCTGTGTTATTTATATGGAATTGGTGTCTTGTTTAGTAAGGTTGAACCTCTAAATGGCCCGAATCACTGTGAGTAATTAGTATATCTTCTCAGTTAGCGATCAGCTGTGTTATTTATATGGAATTGGTGTCTTGTTTAGTAAGGTTGGACCTCTAAATGGCCCGAATCACTGTGAGCAATTAGTATATCTTCTCAGTTAGCGATCAGCTGTGTTATTTATAAGGAACTGGTGTCTTGTTTAGTAAGGTTGGACCTCTAAATGGCCCGAATCACTGTGAGTAATTAGTATATCTTCTCAGTTAGCGATCAGCTGTGTTATTTATAAGGAACTGGTGTCTTGTTTAGTAAGGTTGGACCTCAAAATGGCCCGAATCACTGTGAGTAATTAGTATATCTTCACAGTTAGCGATCAGCTGTGTTATTTATAAGGAACTGGTGTCTTGTTTAGTAAGGTTGGACCTCTAAATGGCCCGAATCACTGTGAGTAATTAGTATATCTTCACAGTTAGCGATCAGCTGTGTTATTTATAAGGAACTTGTGTCTTGTTTAGTAAGGTTGGACCTCTAAATGGCCCGAATCACTGTGAGTAATTAGTATATCTTCTCAGTTAGCGATCAGCTGTGTTATTTATAAAGAACTGGTGTCTTGTTTAGTAAGGTTGGACCTCTAAATGGCCCGAATCACTGTGAGTAATTAGTATATCTTCACAGTTAGCGATCAGCTGTGTTATTTATAAGGAACTGGTGTCTTGTTTAGTAAGGTTGGACCTCAAAATGGCCCGAATCACTGTGAGTAATTAGTATATCTTCACAGTTAGCGATCAGCTGTGTTATTTATAAGGAACTGGTGTCTTGTTTAGTAAGGTTGGACCTCAAAATGGCCGAATCACTGTGAGTAATTAGTATATCATCTCAGTTAGCGATCAGCTGTGTTATTTATAAGGAACTTGTGTCTTGTTTAGTAAGGTTGGACCTCTAAATGGCCCGAATCACTGTGAGTAATTAGTATATCTTCTCAGTTAGCGATCAGCTGTGTTATTTATATGGAATTGGTGTCTTGTTTAGTAAGGTTGGACCTCAAAATGGCCCGAATCACTGTGAGTAATTAGTATATCTTCTCAGTTAGCGATCAGCTGTGTTATTTATAAGGAACTGGTGTCTTGTTTAGTAAGGTTGGACCTCAAAATGGCCCGAATCACTGTGAGTAATTAGTATATCTTCACAGTTAGCGATCAGCTGTGTTATTTATAAGGAACTGGTGTCTTGTTTAGTAAGGTTGGACCTCAAAATGGCCGAATCACTGTGAGTAATTAGTATATCATCTCAGTTAGCGATCAGCTGTGTTATTTATAAGGAACTTGTGTCTTGTTTAGTAAGGTTGGACCTCTAAATGGCCCGAATCACTGTGAGTAATTAGTATATCTTCTCAGTTAGCGATCAGCTGTGTTATTTATAAGGAACTGGTGTCTTGTTTAGTAAGGTTGGACCTCAAAATGGCCCGAATCACTGTGAGTAATTAGTATATCTTCACAGTTAGCGATCAGCTGTGTTATTTATAAGGAACTGGTGTCTTGTTTAGTAAGGTTGGACCTCAAAATGGCCCGAATCACTGTGAGTAATTAGTATATCTTCTCAGTTAGCGATCAGCTGTGTTATTTATAAAGAACTGGTGTCTTGTTTAGTAAGGTTGGACCTCTAAATGGCCCGAATCACTGTGAGTAATTAGTATATCTTCACAGTTAGCGATCAGCTGTGTTATTTATAAGGAACTTGTGTCTTGTTTAGTAAGGTTGGACCTCTAAATGGCCCGAATCACTGTGAGTAATTAGTATATCTTCTCAGTTAGCGATCAGCTGTCTTATTTATATGGAATTGGTGTCTTGTTTAGTAAGGTTGGACCTCTAAATGGCCCGAATCACTGTGAGTAATTAGTATATCTTCTCAGTTAGCGATCAGCTGTGTTATTTATAAGGAACTGGTGTCTTGTTTAGTAAGGTTGGACCTCAAAATGGCCCGAATCACTGTGAGTAATTAGTATATCTTCTCAGTTAGCGATCAGCTGTGTTATTTATAAGGAACTGGTGTCTTGTTTAGTAAGGTTGGACCTCAAAATGGCCCGAATCACTGTGAGTAATTAGTATATCTTCTCAGTTAGCGATCAGCTGTGTTATTTATAAGGAACTGGTGTCTTGTTTAGTAAGGTTGGACCTCAAAATGGCCCGAATCACTGTGAGTAATTAGTATATCTTCACAGTTAGCGATCAGCTGTGTTATTTATAAGGAACTGGTGTCTTGTTTAGTAAGGTTGGACCTCAAAATGGCCGAATCACTGTGAGTAATTAGTATATCATCTCAGTTAGCGATCAGCTGTGTTATTTATAAGGAACTTGTGTCTTGTTTAGTAAGGTTGGACCTCTAAATGGCCCGAATCACTGTGAGTAATTAGTATATCTTCTCAGTTAGCGATCAGCTGTGTTATTTATATGGAATTGGTGTCTTGTTTAGTAAGGTTGGACCTCTAAATGGCCCGAATCACTGTGAGTAATTAGTATATCTTCTCAGTTAGCAATCAGCTGTGTTATTTATAAGGAACTAGGTCTTACCCGCGGCTTCGCCCGCGTGGACAAGCGGCTCGCGAGCGCGGACATGGGTTTTCTTCAGATCACTCAGGAACGATATCGGGCTATTCTGATTAGAACTCTTCGTCACATCACACCCCCTCAACCAATTCTATAGAAAAAACTACTTCAGTCCGTAGCTCCGTTACGACGCTGACGTGCGCGAGCGCGGAAATGATTTTCCCCAGATCCCTCGGGGACCATGTCAGGATATGCTAATTAGTAAATTATGTCATTTCCCACCCCCTCAGCCATCTCTGTGCAAAAAATCACAGCAATCCATTGTTCCGTTGCAATTTGTCAATTTTTTTAGGAAAGTGGGGATGCTATATCATAAACCTGGTAGTTATAGCGTATCTGGTAGATATATGAGAGGGAATGTTCCGTTGCAATGTTAAAGACTCTAACTAAATTAAATGTTAATTAGCTGTAAGTTTTCCTAATAAATAAAAATAAATAAATAAAAAAAAGAGTATATTTTCAGTTCCCTCAGGAACTGCATCGGACTAGGCTATTTTCACGGGATAAAAAGTAGCCCATGTCCTTCCCAGTGACACAGGCTACCTGTATGCCAAATTTCATCAAGATTGGTTGAGGCGTTGAAGCGTAAAAAGGTAACAAACAAACACATTTTCTTATTTATAATATTAGTAAGTATTGGTGTCTTGTCTAGTAAGGTTGGACCTCTAAATGGCGCTACATGGCCATAAATGCCGACCCCATACAAACCAGAAAGGGCGCGGGAGATGAAGAGGTTTCTTGTTAGGTTGCAAAAGGGTTACAATGTGATCTGAGTTACGCTGATCTTGGTAACAGAAGAAAAAGACTGTACAGCCATTTCTGATAATAGTTTAACAGAGTGAATGTCTTATGTATTGTGCGTTTCATCACATCAGCTTATATACGTCCCCACCGACGGGCTCGAGCCTACCCTGAATTAGGGCGATCGGGCCTTAGTTCGACCACGCGGGCCCGGTGCAGGTTGGTTGACTTAGGACGTAGGTTTCCTCACGATGTTTTCCTTCACCGTAAAGCCGTCAGATAAACGTACATATGAAATCTAAATTCGAAATCATATTGGTACGTGGCAGGATTCAAACCACGACCTCCCGGACGGCCCTAGCCGTTACGCCACCGACGCTCATATTGTGCATTTACGTTGCAAAATTTTCCATTTCATAAAGTGACAATTTGAAATAACATTCTGTTCCTAAGAAAAAACCGACTAAACCGTGGCTTGTATTAGTTATTGGCGCAAGTCCAATCAAACATCGATCGACACACGTTCACGTTCGCAATCTACAGCTGTGTTGCCATACGAAAAAAAAACAAATTAGGTCTTTTATTGTCCTCACTCCACCTCGAACCCAATCGATGTAGAATAATTACTTTTCTAAAACACGACCACGTCCCCTTCAATTTCCAACGTGACATGTGAGAATTGAGAATTACATTCTCAGTTTAAAACGCCTTTTTTATTGTTTAAGAACGTATCGCGGCAACAATAAAACTTGGAGCACCCATTTTGAAATCGGATTTTTCGATCAATACGAACCGTAACCGAATCGGAGCGAAAAAAAATTAAACAAAAAGTCGAAGGCGTCGTCGGACAAAAAGCCAACCGCATTACACATTAGCCACGTCTCCACGCGGTAGTGCCGTAGTGCCATAGACATCTTTTTAACTTTTTTACTTACCGCTGCGTCGATGGCAACACCTTGACGTGAGTTATTAAAAAGAGACGGATCGTAGGAGAGATAGGAGCAGTGAAAAAAGGTCGTGAGTTGAAGCTACCCACTTTTACATAGCGATAGTACAAATATTTTGATTGGGGGGGATTGATATCACTCCCTCTTGTTATACAATTTGAAGACGGTCCGTCCTATCTACCGTTCGATTCGTTAGAGTTTGATCTTATTATTATTACAAGCTTTTATTTAGTTTCACCTGTCCCGGTGTCTGTAATGAAATCTTGCAAGTTAAATTTGATCCAATCCCCGTTTCCGATTAAGCTGAAATTTCGTATGCATATGTATATCGCGTGACGTCAGGCGTCCGTCACTTGCTCAATGCCACGCGTTATATGCCTACCGCTAAGCGTATCGGAGACGATACAACGGACAGTAGGTTGACGCACGCCCGCCTGAGTGCTCGCACGTCACATTTACCGCTCTGACTATCGAAATGCCGAAACCAAGCAATTATTGTGCAGTGGATGGGTGTCACAGTCAAAAGACAAATGAAAATTTGACATTTTTCTCATTGCCGAGAGACGAACAAAGGTACCTAAGTTAATAGTATTTTAAATCTTTTGTTTTTTTCGAATTCCCTTTTCTCATTCCTTTACAAATTATCATCATTTATTCCTTAAACTAAGAACAAAGGTGGGTAGGTACCTACTATGTTATTTGTCGTAAATTAAGGATTTCAGGTATTATTTATGTGTTTATGTTATATAAATAACAGTTACCTACTTAATGTCAGAACATAGTAGGTACCTAGCGTTACGTTAGTACTAATATATATACTGTGCTAGCGTCGTCGTCATGATTTAGGTAGGTATGTCATAGAATAGAAGTAATAATGCGCCGGCCACTCGGTAGCTGGGGGGCACTTCTATAGCTGTAAATAAACAGTTTAAAACCAAAATCCAAGGTTTAACTTAACTTAACGAATGTAAACGAAAAAATCTCAAGAACTTAGCACAGAATACTAAATAGTTACTTCGGTAAACTATAGCTTGCATTCACAAGCCGTTTTTTGTTATGACTTGTAGATAGTAACAGAAAAACTATTTTAGTTACGTTTTTACCTAGCTTTCACTTAAAATAACAATAATTCAAGCTCACAATGAGGCCCTCTTGGGGAATGTTTTTGTATATATAGTAGGTATGAAATTCTCCGTCAACTCAAGTAAAAAGCCAACTTTGATTGATTTTTCTCCGCTGTGCTCCTGTTTTTTGAAGTGAAAACTTCTTTAGCGGCGTTGTGCACTTTTTTTGTAATGGGTAAAAAAAAATAAACTCGCGTCAGGACACGTGACCTGATCGAAAATTCGTAAGACGGATGGAGTAGTGAAAACTTCTTTAGCGGCGTTGTGCACTTGTTTTGTAATGGGTAAAAAATGTTAAACTCGCGTCAGGACACGTGACCTGATCGAAAATTCGAAGACGGATGGAGTTGATTTTTTGTTGATTTTTCTGAGATATAAACTTTTTTTAAAAAAAGCGTCGGTGGCTCAACCGGTAACGACTCGGTCCATCTAACCAGAGGTACCGGGTTCAAATCTGGACGGCCAATGTACCAATGAGTTTTTCAAAAACTTACGTACATACTTACCGATTGCTTTAACGGTGAAGGAAAACATCGTGAGGAAACCTGCACACGCCTGCGAAGAAACTCGAAGGTTGTGTGTGAAGTCGACCAACCCGCACTGGGCCCGCGTGGTCGACTAAGGCCTAATCGCCCTGATTCAGGGTAGGCTCGAGCCCCTCGGTGGGGACGTATATGAGCTGTAATGATGATAAACTTTTTAATGTAATATAAATTGTCATGTTTGTGTACGATAGCGCAATAAATAAATATTGTATTCTACCACATAAATGATAGTACTTTTATACTGATAATCAAAGCAATTCGTGCAAAATTATTCCCTAACCATTCCAAAATATCAAAAATGCACAACGTTAATATTCAAGTTTTCACTTCTGCCGGCACTCCCGGAGTGCAACCCGTCGTTTTTTTTTGATAATTTGTTAAAATTATTTACGAGGTTTCAATTATTTTCGACATTAAAATTTATTAATCGGGAATTCAGGGAAGGGAAAAAATGCATCTATCATTTTATTAAACTCAAACATATTTAATCGACAAATATAAAGTAATTGATTTTCTACAACATTTGTTTCATTACCAAAATCATCATAGGTACAACCCTAGCACATTCGCTCGATGAAGCGCTCGCACGTGGGTCGCGCGGCGGGCAAACAATCTCAACTCTCTGTATGCGTAGTTATGGCACATTTCTTCTCGCTGCTAACAGTTGGTATTATTATTAAGATTTTGTAGGCTAATATAGCGTAGGTATTTAAGCTTTTGTATGGGAGTGATGTATCTGTTACGAAGTAACTATTTAGTAATCTGTGGTGACGTTGCAATAATAAAAGCATGTACCTAAAAGTTTGTACGTTTTCAAAATTTAGTTTCACTTGCCCCGGTGTCTGTAACGAAATCTTGCAAGTTAAATTTGACCCACTTGCCGGTTTCCGATTGAGCTGAAATTTTGCATGCATACGTAGGTATATCTCATGCATGACAATGCAATAATAAAAGCTTGTACCTAAAAGTTTTTAGGTTTTCGAAATTTTGTTTCACCTGTCCCGGTGTCTGTTATGAAATCTTGCAAGTTAAATTTGAACCACTTCCCAGGTTTCCGATTGATCGGAAACTTTGCATGCATATGTATATCACGATTATCACGTGACAATGAAAAATTAAAAGCTTGTACCTAAAGGTTTTTAGGTTTTCGATACTCAGTTTCACATGTGCCGGTGTCTGTAATCAAATATTGCAAGTTAAATTTGACCCACTTCCCGGTTTCCGATTGAGCTGAAATTTTGCATGCATATGTATATCACGTGACAATGAAATATTAAAAGCTTGTACCTAAAAGTTTTTAGGTTTTCGAAATTTTGTTTCACCTGTCCCGGTGTCTGTTATGAAATCTTGCAAGTTAAATTTGAACCACTTCCCAGGTTTCCGATTGATCGGAAACTTTGCATGCATATGTATATCACGATTATCACGTGACAATGAAAAATTAAAAGCTTGTACCTAAAGGTTTTTAGGTTTTCGATACTCAGTTTCACATGTGCCGGTGTCTGTAATCAAATATTGCAAGTTAAATTTGACCCACTTCCCGGTTTCCGATTGAGCTGAAATTTTGCATGCATATGTATATCACGTGACAATGAAATATTAAAAGCTTGTACCTAAAAGTTTTTAGGTTTTCGAAATTATTATACAATTTTAGGAAGGTCCGTCCTATGTGTACCGGTCGATTCGTTATAGTTTGATATTAATGTTTCTAGTTTACTCACGAAACGAGGCCGCACACGCATCTACGTAGAGCAGTGAATTCCAGTATTACTGGTTTTAGAAGGTTGATTACCATACACCGAATGTTCTGTATGCAATTATTCTGTTTGTTACTTCTGTATCTATGAGTGTTAATAAATTAATTGCGATCAAAATACTTTAAGGGTACTTAGCAAAGTAAGATATAAAATCTTTAGAATTAATATAATGGATAGCGCTTGCTTCCAATTTATCACATTAACAGTGAGTACAAGTGTTCTGAAACAAGCCATATGTCCATATGTGTGTGCCCGTAGATTAACACAGGGCCCGTGTGCCTCATAAGGTACACGAACTTGGCGGAATCGCTCCCCGTGTACCACACATGGTACACTGGAATGTTAACGTGTTAATTTTCACTTTCGAGCGACGAAGGAGTGAAGAAGATATTGTGATGGCAAAAAAATAAGTAAGATTTTGATGGGGATCGATTGTCTTACACTAGTAGAGTCTCAAAAAACCCGGACAAGTGCGAATTGGACTCGCCCACCGAGGGTTCCGTACAAATGTGTAGGTACATAATATAAATCATAACAGTGCAAACTATATAGTATATATATTAGTATTTAGTACTAACATACAGTATGGACACTCGCTGCCGCTCTCTAGATTGCGACCTCACCCCTTGTCACCCAAAATGATAGAGATTGGTTACAGTTTGGTTGACGAACGTATAGGATTTTGTTTGTTCCGTCATTCCTTTTTTGAAATGTCATTTCTGGCCCGTTTTATGAAGTGTCCAGGGTGTGGATAGGTACTACATACACCAAAATTATTAGGTACCTACCTATACATACAAAACAGAGAAAAGATATTTTTTTCGTTCTTCGTTATAAATTGAAAACTTTACATCATAAAAATAATCAAAAATCTGTTTAAACTCGTGCCAATAAAGCCCTTTATACGATACCCGACGTGAC
This sequence comes from Coleophora flavipennella, assembly GCA_947284805.1. Taxonomy (NCBI): domain Eukaryota; kingdom Metazoa; phylum Arthropoda; class Insecta; order Lepidoptera; family Coleophoridae; genus Coleophora; species Coleophora flavipennella. The sequence continues at coordinate 13,436,432 of OX369283.1, forward strand.
GTGACTCAATACAAAATTTGGACCGCCATTCTTGGCATAATTTTATTAAATTATTACCAAATTTCATAGTTATTGGTCAACGGAAAATAACTCATGAATTATGATTCCCTTAAGAGTGTCGAAATTAGGTCGAAATATACATTTTTTTGCGGAATAAACGGCTTTATCTTTTTTTTACGTTAACTTAGAAGTTTGATTTTTTCACAGCTCCAAGGGACTATAGACCGAAGTATATGGTTTTAATTAATAGTGAAGAGTAGTAAATATCAGTATTACTGGTTTTAGAAGGTTGATTCTTCATTTTATCCGCTCATATACGTCCCCAACGAGGGGCTCGAGCCTACCATGAATTACATGATCGGGCCTTAGGCGACCACACGGCCCCAGTGCGGGTTGGTCGACTTTACACACAACCTTCGAGTTTCTTCGCAGGCGTGTGCAGGTATCCTCGCGATGTTTTTCTTCACCGTAGGAGCGTCGGATAAATGTACATATGAAATCAAAATTCGAAAATACATTGGTACGTGGCAGGATTCGAACCACGGCCTCCCGGATAGGAGGTAGCGGCCGTACGCTCGTTGATTAACGTCGAATGTTAATGTAATCCGTTTGTTACTTCTGTATCTATGAGTATTAATAAATTCATTGCGATCAAAATACTTCATGGGTACTTAACAGACTAAGACGTGTTGTCTATGCTTAGTTAGCTGATGATTTTGAGTCAATTTCTAGGGCATTTAATGTGGGTAGGTGTGTGGTTTCTAGGATTCCGTACCAGGTAACGGGGCTTGATTGTGTTACCACACCCTGGATACTTCATACAACAGGCAAGAAATGATATTTCAAAAAACGAATGACGGAACAAACAAAATGCGGCGAAATCCTATACGTTCGACAACCAAATTGTAACTAATCTGTATTAATCTGGGTGACGACGACTAAAGAGCGGCAGGGAGTGTCCATACTGTATGTTAGTACTAATATATATATATACTTTGGTATTACCAAGCCTACGCCAGAAGCTCCCCAGTTATCAATAATAAATAAAAAAGCTTTATTTCGGAAAAAAAATATCCATAGTTTATTAGTAACAATGTTGACTTATTATCTATGTTAGTTCCTATTTTATTGTTAACAGAGATTTTATTTGGAGTAGGTACTTAATTATTTTATTCTTCCGGTGACTAACCACACCCAATGTTTTTGAATAGGGCAGTCAAACCTAGCAGCGATAGTCTCCAGGATACTGTTGTGACCGCTACGTAGGCGTCGCAGCAAGGATGCAGCTTTCTTGCGCATAATCAATAAATCATCATCTGGCCATTGGTTTTAACTGCTAGAGAAAACGTGACGGACGGATATCTAAGGTTAGGACCGACGGATGGACTAAAGTTTTTGGCAAACATTTTTAATAGTAAAGTTCTCGAGTGGCGACCGCGCACCGGAAAACGTAGCGTAGGCATGCCTCCCACGCGGTGGACCGACGATCTGGTGAAGATCGCGGGAAGCCGATGGATGCTGGCAGCGCAGGACCGGTCGTCGTGGAAATCCTTGAGGGAGGCCTTTGTCCAGCACTGGACGATTTTTTTTTTGGCTGATATGATGATGATGATTTTTAATAGGGATGACGACAGCAACATAAAAAAATTATGAACTCTTGATCACTAAATTGCCATCCTACATCGATATATACATCGTAGAATAAATGTCTTTGCCCTCCCACTTAAACTTCGAAAAACCTTACTCGTTTTGTTTTCCATCAAGTCTTCGATTTTCAAGCGACTTCCAAAAAGGAGGAGGTTCTCAATTCGTCTGTATGTTTTTTTTTTTATATATTTGTTACCTCAGAACTTTTGACTGGGTGTGAACCGATTTTTATGATTCTTTTTTTATTTGAAAGCTAGTGCTTCCCGTGTGGTCCCATATAAATTTTATCAAAATCGGTGTAGTACTTTAGTAGAAAATTAACAAAAACCAAAAATAATAATGCAAAAATGTACTAATTTGTTGCGATGGAAGTCGGTTTTTTAACGTGTTTAGCGTTTTCAATTATTAAATCACCAATATCACAAAATGAGTACATAAATGAAGCTGCTAAACTATGACGTCACGCCTAGGTATTTCAAACATTTTTAGAACAAAATGTCGTTTATGACAAATGTTAAAAAGTAACTCAGATGACTAGCATTCGTCTTCCCTATTGGTAGGCCCTTGGCATCCTCTCAAATGTTGGTAAGTGACGATGATGCCGAATAAAAAAAATATAATTTAAAATTAAAGCTTTACCTAATAATAGAAACTCTATAATTCCCACGTCTGATCCCCATGTTTCACTATCACATACACCACACCACTCGATTGCGTATTTATTACACCGCAAGCGAGTCTGTTTGCAGCATTATTCCGCTCCAACAATATCTAAACACAATTAGTTTGGACAAACACGAGAGGCGCCGCGGGCGTGCACATGTCGCGGGCACGCACGCATAGAGCTAATATTGAATCTTTGTCTATGGTAATCTAAACGTCGCTGTAAGTTTTAAAATTTTTACTTCCGAGCAACGAGCAAAAAAAATATTATCGTGAAAAAAGTTTTCCTAGTTTTACCCAAAATGTGTTTTATATCAATAGTAAAATAAACCGCCTCCGTGGGGTAATCGTTAATCCATTCGCTTCACACCAGGAGGTCGCGGGTTCGATTTCCGGTAGGGTCATCTTCTAAGACACGGTTTGGTTGGTGGTAGGGCATTTTATAAGCCCGCCTGGCTAGCACCCACCATCTTATCTAGGTCTTGCCGCCAAACATCTGTGTTAACAACATTGATGTGTTCCGGCTTGAAGATAAGATAGCCAGTTCTTCATCGCGTTGGGGAATCTTGGTAAGCCTGCTTTCATCTTCGGCATCATCGTCACTTACCATCAGGTGAGATGATGCCAAGGGCTTACCAATTGTGAATAAAAAAAAAGATGATACCAAGGGCTTACCAATTTTGAAAAAAAATAATTAGTTGAACGTAGAATCTCCACTTTTTTAAGTCGGTTAAATAGAGGTTGGTGGCGCTTGCTACCTCGGTAGTTTACATTCTAATTCATAAGACGTGACCCCGCATCAGCTACGTTCATCTCAGGTCGGGACTGTTAGCGATTTGTCTGTCTACAGCGTTTTTATTCAACCTCACTTTTGTTCATTCATAACAGAAATCAACATGCACCTAAGGCCGGGTCCACATTTGCATCATTTCGGTGTATCACGATCATACGTGTCGTATCGAGAATTCATATCCTTAATATGGACCTCCGTTTGTCTACAGCGTTTTTAATCAACTTCACTCCTGTTCATAACAGAAGGCAACATACACCTAAGGCCGGGTCCACATTTGCATCTGTTCGGTGTATTACGATCATCTGTCTCGTATTGAGAATTCGTATCTTTAGTATGGACCTCCGTTTGTCTACAGCGTTTTTATTCAACTTCACTTCTGTTCATAACAGAAGGCAACATACACCTAAGGCCGGGTCCACATTTGCATCTGTTCGGTGTATTACGATCATCCGTCTCGTATTGAGAATTCGTATCTTTAGTATGGACCTCCGTTTGTCTACAGCGTTTTTATTCAACTTAACTTTTGTTCTTAACAGAAGGCAACATGCACCTAAGGCCGGGTCTAAATTTGGACTCCCCATACAAAATTAGTCAATCAGCTGACATTGACGTAAATTTATGAAGCAAGGTATTTTTAGTTATTTTAAAAAGCTATGTTTTCTTGTTTATTTAAGGAAAACAGCGTTCGCGACACAAGTAATAAATAGCAAGCTAGGTGTCGTGCATGCGTGAATTTTCGCAACGAAGAAAATTCTTGTCACTTACATTTTGTTTACGTCTTCCCATCGCCGTAAGTCTAACATAATACTACTATTAACCTTATATTTAATGTTTTTACTGCTTTTAAACCTCGTTTGGTCTCTATTGTTCTCTCCTTCGCGCTCCAAAAGTATAATCGTTATCAGAATAACTTGTCTACAAAACCGATTTACAATGTTTCAGCTCATCTGTGGTTTGAGCTAATAAAGCAGACCTATAATTCTTAATGCAGTTGCACTTCCGTTTTTTTAACCGACTTCAAAAAAAGGAGGAAGTTTCTAAATTCGACCGTATGTTTTTTTTGTGACTCAGAACTTTTGACTGGGTGGACCGATTTTTATGATTCTTTTTTTATTTGATAGCTAGTGCTTTCCGTGTGGTCCCATATAAATTTCATCAAAATCGGTGTAGCACTTTAGTAGAAAATTAACAAAAACCAAAAATAATAATGAAAAAGTGTACTAATTTGTTGCGATGGAAGTCGGTTTTTAACGTGTTTAGCGTTTTCAATTATTTTATGTATGTTCGCGGATAACTTCGTCGTTTATGAACCGATTTTGATAATTCTTTTTTTGTTGAAAAGAATATATCCCAAGGATGGTACCATGATAAGGAAACCAGGATCTGATGATGGCATCCTAGAACGAAATTATACAACAATAGTGTAATCAAAGGTAGGTTCGTTTCAAATTAGGGTACTACAAGTTTTTTTGAGGTCGGTAAGTAGCTGTGTTCTGGTAGTACCGACTTCAAAAAAATTGTAGTCCCCTAATTTGATTCGTACCTACCTTTGATTTCATTATTGTTGGTTAATTTCGTGTATTTATATGTATAAAAATATTATTTCATACTTTTGAGTATTTTCTTTTGAAAGTCGGTTTTTAGTTTAGTAAACTTTTTTTATATTTTCATAATTCTTTTTTTATTCGATAGGGTATGCTCCCAAACTAGTCCCAAATAAATTTTATCTAAATCGGTGTACTACTTTATTAGAAAATTAATAAAAACCAAAAATAAAAATGTAAAATTGTACTAAATTTTTGCGATGGAAGTCGGTTTTTTAACGTGTTTAGCATTTCCTATTAACATTTACATTACTTTCCAAGAAAAACTTACCGTTACCATCAATAAACAATTTCTATCTATGCCAAAAGATTTAAGAGTATACCTCTATCCATCTGACGCAAGCAACCATTGTTTCCACCGACTGGACTGAACCCCATGTGGGTGGATTAGACCCCACTGGCGAGTGAGGGGTTAAGAAGCTTACGCGGTTATTGATAACATTAATCCCAAATTGTGCAACTGAGATATTCGTAATTCGTGTGGAACTCGATTTTTTCTTATAATTTTCGCTAGATTAAGTACTGCGCAAGATCAACACTGCATAATGTAGGTACATACAGATATTTGTTACCATAGATGGGACTGCAATAACAAACAATATAAATAGTTTTTGAAAAACCTAAAATCTTTTAGGTAAAAGCTTTTAATATTGCATTGTCACGCGATATACATAAGTATGAAAAATTTCAGCTCAATCGGAAGCCAAATCGAAAGTGGGTCAAATTTAACTTGCAAGATTCCACCCGAACAAACATACATACATTGCAATTTAAATAAAAGCTTGTAGTATTTGAAAATTGAACCCATTTTACATACACAATATTATAGGTTTTTTGCTTGCGTTGCACCGAATGCTACAAAGAAAGAGATGCCAATTGGCATCTTTATATTTGCTTCTCTCTCTATCAACCTCCCCTTATATATAGCATACCTCTGGGTACACAACATATTATCTTCTGTATGTATGAAAAGAAACCGATACTAACTGACTGACTGATCTATCAACAAACAAAAAAAACCGAATCTGTGCGGGCGAAGCTGCGGGCAACGCTAGTTTAATCATACATTTTTTTTCGATATTATTTTAGCAAAGTATACATATTAGTACTAACATACAGTATGGACACTCCCTGCCGCTCGCTAGATTCCGACCTCACCCGGATTGAAACAGATTAGTTAGAGTTTGGTTCTCGATCGTACAGGATTTCGCCGTGATTTTGTTTGCTCCGTCATTTGTTTTTAGAAATGTCATTTCGCGGACAACGCTAGTTTAATCATACATTTTTTTTTCGATATTATTTTAGCAAAGTATACTTATTAGTACTAACATACAGTATGGACACTCCCTGGCGCTCTCTGGATTGCGATCTCACTCCCTCGTCACCTTGATTGATACAGATTGATAAGAGTTTGGTTGTCGAACGTATAGGATTTCGCCGTGATGTTGTTTACTCCGTCATTTGTTTTTAGAAATGTCATTTCGCGAACAACGCTAATTTAATCATAATTTTTTTTCCGCTCATATTTTACCAAAGTATACATATTATTACCAACATATAGTATGGACACTCCCTGCCGCTCTCCAGATTGCGACCTCACTCCCTCGTCACCTTGATTGATACAGATTGGTAACAGTTTGGTTGTCGAACGTATAGGATTTTGCCGTGATGTGGTTCGCTCCGTCATTTGTTTTTAGAAATGTCATTTCGCGGACAACGCTAGTTTAATCATACATTTTTTTTTCGCTATTATTTTAGCAAAGTATATATTATATTAGTACTAACATACAGTATGGACACTCCCTGCCGCTCTCTAGATTCCGACCTCACCCCCTCGTCACCCAGATTGATACAGATTGGTTATAGTTTGGTTTTCGAACGTGTAGGATTTCGCCGTGATGTTGTTTGCTTCCGTCATTTGTTTTCAGAAATGTCATTTCGAGCCCGTTGTATGAAATGTCCAGGGTGTGGTTTTAGTTAATTTCACTATTTAGACGTTTCGAGTTCATTCACTCCGACGGCTCCGAGTGTTCACAATTGGTAAGCCCTTGGCATCATCTCACCTGATGGTAAGTGACGGTGATGCCGACGATGAAAGCAGGCTAACCAAGATTCCCCAACGCAATGGGGAACTGGCTATCTTATCTTCAAGCCGGAACACATCAATGTTGTTAGCATTGATGTTTGGCGCCATGACTTAGATAAGATGGTGGTAGCTAGCCAGGCGGTCTTAGAAAATAACCTTCCACCAACCAAACCGAGTCAAAGTTAGAATCAAACCCGCGACCTCCTGATGTGAAGCTAATGCCCTTAACCTTTACGCCACGGTGGTTAAAAGCAACTTCAAATATTAAACAACCCTAAACCTATTTCTGCCACCTCCAGGAATAAGTCATGCGGATCCTATGATGAAGCACGGGAGGGGTTTGTGGGGTGCTTTCGACCCGCGCGTGCCGATAACGCTTATCAATCAGGAACACGCGCCAGCCGTAGGGTTGACGCGGAAATCGATTTTTTATCGCTACGTACCGAGCGAAACTACATAAATCTCAGTGTTGCCAATTTAACATCATACAGTGAGCGATAATGTTTTGTTTTTAATTTTAATTTTAGGTTGTGATTCAAAGTAAATTGTGTTAGGTTAATTAATTTTCATTACTTTTGATACTTGTCACACTTGAGTTTTTTAGTTTTTTAGGATTCCAAAGTCAACAAAGAACTCTTATTGTTTCGCTACCTCTGTCTGTCTGTTCTTCTGTCCGCGGCTTAGCTCAGAGAATATTAGTACTAGAAAGCTGTAATTTGGCAATGGATATACGTATTAATCACGCCGACAAAGTGATATAATAAAATTAAAATATATATATATATATATATATATATATATATATATATATATATATATATATATAAATTTTATTATATCACTTTGTATATATATATATATGTATCACATATATATATATATATATATATATATATATATATATATATATATATATATATATATATATATATAGGGTAGCTCCTTTAGATATGTAAAGTGGTGATTTTTTTTTTCGTTGACGTACCGGTGACTTTCGTTATCGTGTGTGGTATCGTTGAATAGGTCTTTCAAAACAACTGACGGTTTGCTAAAACCATTTTTTGATTTAGGCCGGATCAGTTCGCGTTATATGTATTAAGCTTTAAAGTGCTAATTTTTGTAAGAGTCATAATTACAGTGTAAACTCTGTAGAACGTCACTCGATATAACGATTCACTCTTTGAAACGTCAAAATTTTCTGGCTCAATTGGTTTACTTTGACGCTAATTTATTTCTGTATAACGGAAACTCTCAATAATATCACAAAATGCCCGGTCCCTTGAGTGGCGCTATATAGAGTTTACACTGTATATACAATTATTTTTTGTAAAGATTACGGAAGCCTACTTTGCGCGAGTCCAACTTGCACTTAGCTGATTTTTTTAAATCTCACTTTGATGGTTTACGCAAGTGAGAGGATCTAGATAAAATTTGCTGTTTTTTTATTCTCAATTATTATTATTATTATTTTTGCTCTAGTTACAGGAAAATTAAAAGGGATTATTATTGTATGAGTAGCTTACGGTCTTATGCAAGAGCGGCATCGGTACCCCCTACACAAACACTAGGTAGCTTTGGGCTGTTTGTCTGAACCGATACGGGGGAGATCTGTTTTTGTTTGAAATAGGAACGCTCTGCCGCTTCTGAGGGTCGAAGCTAGGATGAAAAAGGTTTTGTGGTTCGATTTTTAAAAATTAAGGAAAATGAACAAGAATTTAGGTCCAATATTTTTTAATTACAACATTTAATGTAAACAAAGAATTCATAAATTGGATGGACCAAGTGCCACTACTGAAATCAACTTAATTTATAGAACCGACTTGAAAAAAGCCAGATCTCATTTTTACTATAAGTAATGGCATTATGCGCCATTTTTTCGAAAAATACTCAAAAAAATTCGATGAGGTTTTATTAATATAACATTTTATAATACTTCTTTATGAATTAGCAGCAAAACACTTAAATTTCGACATCGCCGTAGGCATAGGGTAAAACCAGGATAGTTGCCCCAGGGGTATAGTTGCCCCGATTGTATTTACTCTAGTTTCGCGGATGAATCACATGCTGTTTTATTAATATATCGAAAGACTCTCCAACTTCCACTTAGTTGACCATGTCAAAATGCGATCTAAGTTTTTGCGGGATAGATGTCATGTTTTTTAGCGGTACGTCTATACTAAATGTATATTTCCATGGATTAGGCAAATATCTCCATGTGGGATAGATGTCCCAAAATATAGAGGTTAGCAAACATCGCTAATACTCTGGAAATATTAAAGGTAATGTTTTTACTCTTCATAAATTTGTTAGTAGAAAATTCAAGTACCATCAGCTAGTTTTATGAATGAAGTATTTTCCTTTTTGTACTGAGAGATATAGAGTGATTTCAAAAAGTGTGGCAACTATCCGGCTTTTACCCTAAGTGCACATTCTTTTCCAAAATTATACCTTTAATAGCTGTTTCCCGCGGCTTCATCCGCGTGGACAACGTTTCTATGACTTCTCGCAGGTGTGCAGTGCGCGAGCCGCAAGCGGATCGCGAGCGTGTAAAAATGTAGCCTGTGTAAAAATGTAATCCAGGTCCTAATCTGTCTACCTACCCAATTTCAGCCCAATCCGTAACCCTACGTAATTTACCGTAATTGGATAGAAAACAACGCTAAAATTATATTAAGTATAAAAAAGCAACATACAATAAAAGTATTAACTACTTGAGGAATGGAATACAAAGAGTTAAAAAACTCTGGTTACCCACAAATTATACCTGTTTTTAGACCAACGAAAAGTTCTAAAACACAAAAGTAAAAGTTTCAAATTCAACGACAAGAAAATTATGGCTTCAGTAAAAGTATTCACGGACCGGCGCGCGGATGTCACACAGCAAAAACTGTTCGATTCGGAATTTTCAGACGTAAACAAAACTAGGAGCAATTGTATTTTGTGCCTTGTTCCTCTCGTGTTTAGGTTGGAATCAGGGTGTCTGTCCAGTTGTACAGTATAGGTATGTACAGTCACGTAGTAGCGAACGCTGTGGAATGGAGGAGACCGATAGAATCCCATTTCGTTTCCATCCCCGCGCGGGGCGAAGCGCGGTGCGGGGCGGGGGTGACCATTATGCCCTCTCCTGCATCCGAAGGCTCGATCGAGTTAATAAGACTGACAAGAGAGTTCTATTTCAGGGGCTCTTGAATATTTTTTCGTTATGTAAAATTAAATGGACTGGGTAATGTTGACCCCAAGAGGAAGAAAACGATTTTAGTGGGAAATAAATAGTACTTTTACCGCCTCCGTAGCCCAGAGGCAAAGTTTACTGGCTTTACACCGGAGGTCGCGGGTTCGATTCCTGGCGGGGTCAAATTGTAAGACTCGGTTTGGTTGGTGGAAGGGCATTTTCTAAGGCCTTCTGGCTAGCTACCACCATCTTATCTAAGTATTGCCGCCAAATATCAATGTTGATATCATTGGTGTGTTCCGGCATGAAGATAAGATAGCCAGTTCCCCATTGCGTTGGGGAATCTTAGTGAACCCGCTTCCATCTTCGGCAACGTCATCACTTACCATCAGGTGAGATGTTGTCAAGGGTTTACCCATTGTGTATTAAAAAAACTGGCGTAGCAAGTAGCGTAGCGCGTAGCCAGAAATTATATGTGGGTGTGAGGTGATGTAATAATAAATTTTTAGGGGTTTGTAACAAAATTGGTGTAGGTCCCGTTAACTGGGGCTTCTACTTATTATACTGAACAACTTTTGTTCTACGACTTTGCTGAAAACGTAATTTTTTTTACTCTTCATCCAAATCGATCAGCTGATCGACCGATTTTGTGCATTTTAGTATGTTCTTAGTTAATTACCAAATAACAGCACTAGGTTGTTGCGATGGAAGTTGGTTTTGAGGGGGTTCCGTACCCAAAGTGTAAAAACGGGACCCTATTACGAAGACTTCGCTGTCCATCTATCTGTCTGTCCGTCTGTCACCAGGCTGTCACTTCATGAATCGTGATAGCTAGACAGTTGAAATTTTCACAGATGATGTACTTATTTCTGTTGCCACTATAACAAAAAAATACAAAAAATTAGAAAAAGTAAAAAAATAATAACAAAAAAACATGAAGAAACTAGCGACATCTGGTATGATGGTACATACGAATTCGTATGTGTGCGAATCTGAATCGCATTTGGCCGGTTTTTTTTTTATTCACAATTGGTAAACCCTTGACAACATCTCACCTGGTGGTAAGTGACGATGTTGCCGAAGATGGAAGCGGGCTTACCAAGATTCCCCAACGCAATGGGGAACTGGCTATCTTATCTTCATGCCGGAACACACCAATGATATCAACATTGATATTTGGCGGCAAGACTTAGATAAGATGGTGGTAGCTAGCCAGGCGGGCTTAGAAAATGCCCTACCACCAACCAAACCGAGTCTTACAATTGACCCCGCCGGGAATCGAACCCGCGACCTCCTGTGTAAAGCCAGTGAACTTTGCCTCTGAGCTAAGGAGGCGGTTAAATATGTTTATTTAATGTGTTTAGCGTTTCCAATTACACATATCTGTTTGAGATGGAGCATATTATGATAGTGAATAGTCTTAATAAGTGAGAAAGAGCCTGACTTCTATGCGATGTTTCTTTAGTCCCATAACAAAGCTAGTACAGTCCTTTACCTTCTATAATGTTAGTGTATACTTATTGTAAAGAATCGTTTTATGGCTTCACAGAAAAGAATACTCGAACTTCAGTTGCCATCATCACTGGCCACTGCCACGAATGCGAGGCATTGCATTAGACGCAAATTGACCAGGTTGCAAAATGTCCTATTCTTATAATAGGTCTTTACCTATGAAATTGCCGATTCAGTCATACAAACTATGTTCACGCGAGCGAAGCCGCTGGCAAAAGCTAGTAAATAAATATATGTACCTATTTTTACATTATTTTAGGATTACTATGTTGACTTAACTAATATCTAAAATTGGAATACATTATCATTCGTCAAGATCTTAATTTTGGATGACAGCTGTCAAACTTAAAAACGCTATATCTAAACCGCTTCCTTGGCACAATGGTTAACAGTCCATTAGCTTCACATCAGGAGATCGGGGGTTCGACTTCAGGTGGAGTCTAAAGTATGACTCGGTTTGGTTAGTGGAAGGGCATTTTCCAAGCCCGCCTGGCTAGCTACCACCATCTTATCTAAGTCTTGCGGCCACGCATCAATGTTAACAGCATTGATGTGTTTCGGCCGAAAGATAACATAACCAGTTCCCTATTGCGTTGGGGAATCCTGGTAAGCCCGCTTCCATTTTCAGCATCATCGTCACTTACCATCAGGTAAGATGATTTTAAGAGCTTACTTATTGTGAATTTAAAAAATACATCTTTGAAACTGTCGATCTTAGTCTACTAGAACTAGTGTTCCTATAAAAATGACCGATCATCTCAAGACCTATAATTTTCTGATAAAAGTTGCCAAAATTTAAATCTATATAACTCTTTAAGTACCTACTACTCGTGTGTAGGAATAAATAGTAGGTCTCGGTAAGATTTTCGTTTCGGATGACAGCTATCAAAAATAAAACAGCCATATCTTGGAAACTATTGATCCTAGACTACTAGTTCCTGAAGCTGGCCTATATGGAAGGGTCTGAACCGTTTGAGAGCAGGGGTTGGAAGGAGCAAAGCAAACTTACAACGATGGGGTATACTGCCGCCCCACATCAGTACGGGCTGCATTTGTGAGCAGGTGCAGTCCACTCAATACCTCAAACAATGCCCGCAGTGCCCATTCACTTGCACTGACGAGGACCTGGCGTCAGTCTCCCCTCAAGCCATGGCGGTCGTGAAACATTGGCTCAAGCAGCTGTGACTCTCACACGAATAAGAAGTTCCTGAAAAAAAAACGATAGAACTCGTCAAGATCTTCTTTTCAGATGACAGCTATCAGACATATTGACTGCTGTCATACTATAGCTACTATATCTAAAATAAATAAGTTACATTAATCTGATTCCATGTTTGGCAGATGTCCATACAAAGCGTTTCTCTCAACTTTTTTTTATCTTAGGGTGCATCGAATTCACGAAAATTGCCCTAAATTTTGATCTTTACGTTATCGGACTATCTCACTGGTGTTCTCTTGGACGTGTTCCCTCCATCTGTTCCAAAATATATTTAGTATAATACTTTAACGTTAATAAAAAACAATTACAAATAGATATCTTATAAATTTGAACGTTTCTCAAACCTGTCATTATCGAAAACGGTCCTAATGGGAATACGATATTTCGCGAACCAGACTATTTGGCATTTGTGCAATCTGCGCCTGCGTCTGACTGAACTCTATGTCTGCCCATTAATTTTTATTTATCGTTAAACCGATCGATAGGTAGCGTGCTCGTAAAATGGCCGCCGTAAACGTTTATGTTGGGTTTTTATGACGTTTTAATGTGGCGTTTTTGAAAGCTCGCGCGTCCAGAGTTTTTACTCTATACGGTGTCGTCCGCGAAATAGGATTATAGCCACTAAAATATGTGATGCGTGGGTTTGGAACAACTGATAACTACGTTTCATTCATTTCGTTTCGTTCCTATAATTTGGGGATCTTTAAGGCAAGAGTGAATAGGCATTATTTGAGTTTGCGTGTACCATCCTCGACTGCATCATCACTTACCATCAGGTGAGTTGCAGTCAAACGCACTCAAATTTTTAATAAAAAAAAAAAAATCATTGCTAGTATTTTTCACTTTTAACTAATGTCAGTAGGAACCTCGTGTATATGTGGCAGGCAAATGGTATGATTAGTCATTTTCCATACGGTCAGGCAAATTGTATAATTCGTCCGTATGTAAATGGTCAGGCAAAATGTAAAATGGTGTACGCCGATTCAGGTAATTTGTAATAATTCGTCCGTATGTAAACGGTCAGGCAAAATGTAAAATTCTGTACGTAGATTGTAAAATGCCGAGCCAGGCAAATTGTAATAATTCGTCCGTATATAAACGATGGAACGTGATATGTTCGAAGTTTCTCTGTGTGATCGAATCAGAAACGTGGAGATCCGTAGGAGAACCAAAGTAACCGACATACCTCTCAGAATTGCTAAACTTAAGTGGCAGTGGGCGGGGCAGTAGAACAGATGGCCGATGGAGCAGTAAAGTTCTCGAGTGGCAACCGCGCACCGGAAAACGTAGCGTAGGTAAACCTCCCACTCGGTGGACCTATGACCTGGTGAAGGTCGCGGGAAGCCGCTGGATGCGGGCAGCGCAGAACCGGTCGTCATGGAAATCCTTGGGGGAGGCATATGTCCAGCAGTGGACGTCCGTCGGCTGATATGATGGTGATGGTATAAAAGGTCAATGCCGAGTCAGGCAAATTGTCAAAATGCCATACGGCAGATTATAAATGAGCTCGCGAAGCGAGTGATGTTAGGTTCGATCAGTTTTAATTGATTTAACTGTCAAAGAGCCTCGCGAACCTATAGGCTCCCCGCTCTCGCCATTATATAATTTGCCTAACATTTTCCTGACCGTATGTAGGTATAATGACGAATTATACAGTATGCCTGCGACATGTACATTTAAACACAAAATATAATCTGCATTTCCTACATTGACATAAGTTAGGGTTAAGCGAATGCCTGCCAATTACTTTTAACATTGAAAATATTTTTCGCTCGCTATAATAGGGGTACCTTTTTGTATGACATGGCGATTACTCTAAAATATTTGAGACATCGTAATGATATAAGTGTCAAAAATAAAATGCGTTAGCAAGAGCTTTAATATATAGAAAATGTTTTTTTTTTCTTGACTTTAGTCTTAAAAAGACCCATATCTTAAAACTAATTTACATGATATAACAATTCCAAAAACAGCTAGAAGTGTGATGTGATGCTATATTCTAAATTTAAAAAACAAATTGGTTAATAAATGAAGGTAAATAATATAGTGTGTATATAGGAGCGTCGGTGGCGCAACGGGAAGGGCCGCTACCTCCTATCCGGGAGGTCGTTGTTTCGAATCCTGCCACGTACCAATGTGATTTCAAATTTCGATCTCATATATACGTTTATCCGACGCTCTTACGGTGAAGGAAAACATCTTGAGGAAACCTGCACACATCTGCGAAGAATTTCGAAGGTTGTGTGTGTGAAGTTGACCAACACGTACTGGGCCCGCGTGGTCAACTAAGGCCCGATCGCCCTAATTCAGGGTAGGCTCGAGCCCCTTGGTGGGGACGTATATGAGCTAATGTGAGTGAGTATATTATTTAGAGCGCGCGGACGTTCAGCCAGCGCCGCAGTTCGTAAGTAAGCATGCAGACTCATTTTTTTTTTGTAGAAAATGATTGTTTATAAAAAAATGAGAAAATTTAAATTTAAATTTAAATTTTGATTGAGTTTATTTTCAATCTACACGAAGTTCATGTACCTAATGTATGAGATATGTGATTATTTCTTTTAACAAAACTTTGCTTTGGTAGGATTTGGTAGAGTGGTTTACCTATTGTGAATAAAAAAACACCCTGTCGGCAAAAAAAAACCGGACTTCGTACAAATTTATCAGCTTATTGACCAGTTTTGTACTAAGAGTCAATGTTTTTGAGAATTGTATGGGATCCTTGGGAGATGTTGTTCAGTACCCATAATTAGTAAAAATCCCCCGTTTACGGGTCCTATACCAATTTTATTACATTCTTTAAACATATAACAGATGTCCCTAGGCAAGGCCGTTTGATCATTAAAAAAAAAGACAACAAAAAATCTAATCGGAGACGATTTACAGCGTCGGGAGCGTACCTCGAGGGCGAATTATCGATAATCGATCCACTAACCAAATAGCCGGTGTCGATACAAGTTATCGACAGTAATCGGTATAATCACTAGTGCCGCGCGATTGTTGCCGATCGCCATTATGGGACGTGCGCGGCGTTTTAAGCTTCAACAGCCGAACTTGATCCATTATTTTCACCGTTCCCTCAAGAAACAGAGCTCAGTCTAAATTGGTGACCCCCACAACTTTTTGTACACGCTTATTATTAAAATTATTATTTATTAACTGTAATTGTCAGCGACGTTTCGAGGGTTAATACCGCCGTTTAGCGTAATTTGGTCGGCTTGACTTTTGGTGGGTTTGTTAGTAATTATTAGTTGTCAAACCGCGGAGGTCGTATGCGATGATTGCATTGGCTTTAATATCATTAAAATTTAAAATAATGATATTTCCTGTCCGCTTACTATATCGGTTAGTACCTACCTACATACGCTTAGAGAGATGAAAATAATTTGATTTGATTGTCGTTTGAATCGTATTTTATTGTGACAACTGGGTACAGCCCTAACGTTTCTCGCAGTTTCAATACGTGATGTGGCAGCGCGAAGTAGTGTTTCTTTTTTCAAATTATTATTTTTCTTTTTGCGCCCAAGTATTGTGCGATGGTAAATGGCGTGAAATTGACGGGTGGCCAGTATTTGTTGACCATTCTTGGCTGGCATACGATATGTCCCCCTAAAATACGAGCCCTGAAAGTTCATTAAACTTCCAGATTGTTGTTTCGAAGTTTGAATTATACGTTGGCGAGTTGAGCATTCGTCGATTCTTCGTCTTTGAATTCTTAGTCTTTGAAATGACGTCTTTGAATTTGAATTTCGATGACGACCTTCGCATATTTGTTTATTTTTATAAATATGTAAAATAATTAACCCGGCGCCAATGACGCTGTGTCATATTGACCCGATCGATTTTCAATTGAGGAAAATTAGGTACATTTGTTGTTGGTTTTCTCAGTAGCTGGAGATAAGACCTCAATTCATATGATTTGTACCATAGTGTAGTGAGCAAGCGCCAGTGAAGAATGATAAAATCCCTTTTCTTGAATAAAACGGCTACAGCTCCATACATTTTTAGTTCCAAAAGAGAAATTATTTTAGTTGCCCTTTTGAGGTTGTTGCATTAAAACCAAATTATAGTCTCATATCTATATTAACTTAAACATATTTGTACTACAATGACTTCATGGTCATGCAATAGTTCTTACTTTGTATTAAATTTGTTATAATTCAGCAAATAACCAGATAATTATGAAAAAAAAACATTCGGGTCATATTGACCCAGCGTCATCGTCCGCGTAATTTTTTACACGTCATTTGCGCCGGGTTAAAAAGCGTACATTTAATACAGCCTTGCCTGTCAATTTCTATCCAACGTTCACTTACCTACTCTTTGCATTATTCTCCGTGTAAGTAGGTAGGTAACTTATCTAGACTAGGCGACGACGTTTTCCTATAAATTCTATAGGATGGCACAGACTATAAAATACATCTGAGAAGGCGGTGGGGGAATGAGAAAGGCAGGGAGGGAACATTACTCCCTTATCTCCCCCTGCCCGTCGCCCGTCTCGAGGTGCAGAGGTCGTTTCCGAGGGTCTCCAAAACGACAGATCTAAAACTTGTGTCGTGAAGGAGAAATTGAAATGTATATATTTTTTATTTGTTTTACTTTTTCTTCTTTACCGACACCTGTACAAGGTGAAGGTAGAACTAGACTGTAAACAGTGCGTTTGCCGTGGTATGGCGTTTTCTGGTTGAAAATACAAATTAAAATTTATCATGGTAAAAAGGTGTTCTTTTTTTTATATACAATAGGCGATCGGACTGCTAGTCATTTGAGTTACTTTTTATGATGTGTCAAAAACGCAATTTTGTTTTAAAATGTTTGAAATATACCCACAAGTGATGTTATAGATTTTAAGCGTCATTGACGAAATTATTTTGTGAATTTGATCAATTAAAAATTGAAGACTCGATGGAAAAACAAAACTAATAAGGTTTTTTGAAACTTCAAGAGGAGAGCAACTCAGGAAATCATATTTCAGATTTTATTTTTGATGCAGTGCGATAGCCTATTGGTTCAGTTAGTCTAATGGTTCTAATCTATTGGTTCGTGTTTCATAGATTGCAAATTTACGCAATATTGGATGTTATGACTTTAATAGACATTATAGAGGGTCTTAAAGGAAGGAAGTAGGCATAGAAAGAGATGAAAGAATGACTTATTTAAAGTATTTTGAACCCTAAATGTACCTATGCAAATTTATGCAATATCTAAAGATTTGTCTTTTAGTTATAAAGTGTCTTTGGAACGATGTAGGCATAGAAAGAGATGATAAAATAACTGTGTGTTTTGAACCCTTAATGTACGCAAATTCTTGCAATATCTGAAATTTAGACTATTCTTTGTAGAGGGTCTATGGGTAACGATTTAGGCATAGAAAAAGATGATAATTGATAATTTAAGATTTATTTAAAGTATTTTCTAAAATTTACGCAATATGTGAGGTTTAAACTTTTATTTATGAAGGGTCTTAGGGGGACGATGTATAGGCATAGAAATGAAACTTCGCCATATTGGATTTAGGAGACGTCACAGCTAACCATGCATTGATCTCCAAACTTCACGTTTATGCAAAATTTTAGCTCAATCGGAAACCGAGAATTGTTTCTAATTTAGCTTCCATTATCCCAAACTAACAAACCGCTAACTAATGGCATTCCTATAGTTTGGGGATCTTCAAGGCAAGAGTGAATAGGCATTATTTGAGTTTTCGTGTACCATCCTCGACTGCATCATCACTTACCATCAGGTGAGTTGCAGTCAAAAGCACTCAAACTAATTAAAAAAAAACTTATATAAAGCTTGTAAAAATAGTCGCATAAACACTAGGACCAAGTCCGGATTAGTGGAGTCCGCCACCATCTAGTGATAGTAACCGACACAAACGACTGTATAGGAAACGGTCGACATTAGTACTACCAATAGTCAAACCCATCCAGGTAATAACCGTGTTTATTGTCAGTTAAGGCGAGGTATTGATTAAAACAGCTGTCTCTGTCTTTTACTTTACGTGTAGTAAAGAAAATAACCACACTTTTTCCCTTTTTTAATGGTTTTTCGTTTCAATCAAAAACTACAATGAAAGTATGAAAAATAATAACATTAATCACTTTGTATTATCATAAAAAATATTGTATATTTTTAAAAATTTATTATTCAAAATATTAGTGATATAACTAGAGTTGAAAGTAACGGTGTAGACCTATCTTTGGGATTTTTTTCTATCGAGCCAAAACTGCTCAATCGTGTTTCTAATAGCTTTTGAATTAAAGGAACATCATAAACAATAAGGTTTTTTTTTTTCAACCTTGGGTTTTCTATCATTTACGAGTAATTGACGTCAAAAATAACGGATCATCTGTAATATTACCGCCTTCATCTTTTTTTTTTTTTTTTATGCACAATTGGTAAACCCTTGACAACATCTCACCTGGTGGTAAGTGACGATGTTGCCGAAGATGGAAGCGGGCTTACTAAGTTTCCCCAACGCAATGGGGAGCTGGCTATCTTATCTTCATGCCGGAACACACCAATGATATCAACATTGATATTTGGCGGCAAGACTTAGATAAGATGGTGGTAGCTAGCCAGGCGGGCTTAGAAAATGCCCTACCACCAACCAAACCGAGTCTTACAATTGACCCCGCCGGGAATCGAACCCGCGACCTCCTGTGTAAAGCCAGTGAACTTTGCCTCTGAGCTACGGAAGCGGTTAAAATCATCATCATCATCATCATCATTATATCAGCCGAAAATCGTCCACTGCTGGACAAAGGCCTCCCCCAAGGATTTCCACGACGACCGGTCCTGCGCTGCCCGCATCTATCGGCTTCCCGCGATCTTCACCAGGTCGTCGGTCCACCGCGTGGGAGGCCTGCCTACGCTACGTTTTCCGGTGCGCGGTCGCTACTCGAGAACTTTAGTGCCCCATCGAGAGCTTTACCGCCTTAACCTGTGTGATTAATGCGACCACGCACATCTGAGCTATACGACCGCCCTGGAGTATTACCTAACCTCCTTGCGTTTCTCATAAACGTTCTTATAATTTTTAAATCTCTCGTCTGAAGTCATTGTGTGTGAAAACAAAACAACTCCTTAAAAGAGATCTATATGCTAGCACTTTTGTCTATGAATGACGAGACTCGAGAGTATAATCTTTTTACTTTTCTATAAAAATAAATCTGTCAATTGTTCAAGTTTTCATAGAATTTACCTAATTTCGACGAGTTATTTTTTAATCTCTCAGGTACATTACTGCCTATTTTAAAGCACCCATTTCTAAACACTATAAGAGCACTTATTCAAGCGAGCATTTTTCTATCCACATCTCACCTAATCCCGTGGGTCCATGACTTTAAAACCAAATGTTCTCAATAATCCTGAAGCTAAAAAAGTGTCATTAATCCTTGAGATTAACCGACCGGGTTGAGCGACACCCGGGTCGTTGTTGCGGTGTTGCCATGAGTAAAGGTTCTAGCTAGTATTGGAGGAATTGTTTTTTTTTGAAGTGAAAACTTCTTTACGCGCGTTGGGCATTTTTGAGATCGGAAAAAAACCATTGAACTCGCGACACTGTAACCTTCACTGACCGCGTACCAGGAACACTCGGAAGGTCTAACTAATAAAAATGTAAAATGTTCGGCACTTCACGAGTGGTTGTTTTTTTTTTAATCAATTGAGGCGACAGTGATGTGGTAATTTGGGATCCTTCTATTAAATCATCAGGTGAGATTATAGTCAAACAAAAGCAGTAAAATAAAATACTTTGCGTCGCGCAAACCTTAAAATGAAACCAAAAGTTCACATGCTATTATTTAAATGGCTGATTAAAAAAAAAACAATACAAGGTGTAATAACATTGGCTTAGGTCCCGTTAACTGGGGCTTCTACTTATACTGAACAACTTTTGTTCTACGACGAAATATTTTTACCCTTCATTCAAATCGATCAGCTATCGACCGATTTTGTGCATTTTAGTAATGGAGGGTTCATTTTTTTTTTTGAAAATTGGCTATGGGTTCTTTGGAGAAAGTTGTTCAGTACGTCGAGTAGAACCCCCAGTTAACGGGACCTACAAATATTTTGTTACCCCCTGTATATATCAAAAATATTTTATTGTACCAAAAACAAACTTAATGAATGAGTGATCTGCTTAAATATTTTAAAGATTTTTTTTTGTATGTTACCATCGTACTGTACCTTACTCTTTGCAAATAAATTAATTATGAATAAAAACGCTACCAAATGTTAAAGTATTTTGTTGGATTTTTTTGGCTTAGTAGGTAGGTACCTAAAAAAATTAGCGACGGTGTTTACCTAAGGAAAATAGTGAGCTAGCCCAAGTTGATGTTATGATGATCACCACCTTATTCTCAGAATAATAAGGATGTCTGTTTGGTAATTCTAGAACACTTTTATGGCAGCACCTCCTGCGCCGATGATCCGGTGACTCCAAAGGCCTCTCTACGGGGGACTACGGCCTAATTGGGCCCAGTCCCGCGGCAAGGCCGGTATGGTCCCATTATTTATAGACCCTAACTCACAGTATGCTGTAATAATGTTCAGCTCGTAAAGAGTGTGAATGCTCGTGTTTATTTTATGGATACAAGTAATTTTCATACGACGTTACCATAGTGCCTGTAAGAATTTATGGAAGTAGGAATAGACATAACAACGAACGAAAAAAGAAGAAGGTTCCTAATTCGATTGCAATGACTTATATATTACTTTCGATTGCATGTTTGTTACGCATTATTGATGTGTAACATCTTTGCTCTCGCTTTCCTGCAATTTGTGGGAGTGATTTCGTGAAATGGGACGGAAATGTGTAACAGGAAATGCGAACGTTTTTTAATTCTCGTAAACTAAGGTTGTCATAGCCATGCCGCCTAGTGTGATGGCAAAGGCAAAGATGACATACTACTATTCGAAGGGTCGGCCCGTGAATGTACGACCCGATAATTAATTAATTTCATAAGTATTTTGTCACATGTTACACATCATATGCGAGTACTGTAGGTCTCGTTTTTGATGTGTAACATCTTTGCTCTCGCTTTCCTGCAATTTGTGGGAGTGATTTCGTGAAATGGGACGGAAATGTGTAACAGGAAATGCGAACGTTTTTTTTAATTGTGAACCGTTTTTCATAATAGGGATGACGAATGCTAGTCATCTGAGTTACTTTTTATAATCTGTCAAAAACGACATTTTGACATGACGTCATAGTTTAGCAGCGTCATATGTGTATACTCATTTTGTGATTTTGATAAATTAAAAATCGAAGACTTGATGGGAAACAAAACGAGTAAGGTTTTTCGAACTTTAAGTAGGAGGGCAATTTAGTAATCAAGAGTTCATAATTTATTTCTGATGCTGTCGTCATCCATTTTCTATTTTTACTGAAGTAAAACTTTTTTTACGCACGCTTTGCTTGGGGAGTAATCTGGTGGATGCGTGACGAGAGCGTTATGAAAATGTGTGCGGGCGAGGCGAACGGAAGTTGACAGGGATATATAAATTAGTGAAGATAGAAAGAGAGATGCTATTTATTTTTGTTTACCAACAATATCGGTTGCCAATGCAACAATATCGGTTGTCAAAACAATCAAATAAGATAAAAAGATTTGATCATTTTCAGAGGTAATAAAACTCTTTTCATAAGATGTCTATACCTCAATATGACAAAAAATATTTGACTATTTTCTGAAGACTAAGTATTTACTTTCATACATATAGATCGAGCTGAAGAAGTTTTACTTCAGTCGTGGGGTCTAAAGTACACTCGTTTTTTTTTAGATTAGGGCACGCCACGTTGGTCCCATACAGATTTTGTCAAAATGGGTTAAGTACTCTTTAGAAAATTTACAAAAACCAAAACGTAGCAAAATTGTACTCACAGATTAGATAAATTAATTATTTTTCTCAGACATGCTTCGAAATTTGAGCATTATTTTGACAAACTTCTTCGAGATAAATCGAAATTGCTGTACTAGCCAAATACATGCGAGCAGTGACCGGCAAAAGTTGTATGAAAATCCATATCTGTCGTGTTTAGCGGCCAAATAAATTATTATGTAAACTCATATCTGTCGTGTAATTTAAAAATTGAACTATGAAGGCATGAAGATAAGATAGCCAGTTCCCGATTGCGTTGGGGAATCTTGGTAAGCCCGCTTCCATCTTCGGCAACATCGTAACTTACCACCAGGTGAGATGTTGTCAAGGGTTTACCAATTGTGAATAAAAAAAAAAACTATATTTTACTCCGAAACATGGCAACTAAGGAGGTAACTTATCAAAGGTTTTATTAAAATTTAGATCTAACTTGCAAATAGAACGCTGTTTATTGAAAAAAAAAACATAATATGGCGCGTGAAAAATTATTGTTGTTCTTTGTTCGTCATTGATTTTGAAAAGTAATTATTGAAGTATTAATTTCCGCGCAATATTTGAGAAAAGTACTATACAAGTATACAAGCCTTGGCGACAACTGGGCATTGTAGACTTACGTATGTGTGCCTTGGCATCGCCTCGGCCCACATTTACACGTTCGTCCATCAATGCCTCTAATTCGTGATTTAACTAACCAATTGAAGACGGTTTTTAACTTGTTTAGCGTTTCCGTTATATCGATTCAAACTACTCCGACATCGTATAAGTACCTACATATTTATTACTTATCTAGTGACAAATAATTTGTCTTTATAAGGTAAGTACTTGTAAGGACAGTTTCCACGACCATGCTTCGGGTTTGTCCACCAGGATCCCCTAAACCGATCTCCCAGGGGATCGTGCTGAACTCATCAGTACTTCAGGATAAAAAAAGTTAAAAATATGTTAAATTGCATCACATTGCAACATTAAATACCTATTTGTTGTATCGGATTCTTATTTTTATATATTACCTTTTTTGATTAATGACTGGCTGGAAATTAAATCTTCTTGGTAATCAAATGAATGAAGTTAAAGTACTAATAACAATGCGATGACACCTGTGAGTGTTGTGGGTATATGCGTAAATTATATCAATAAACGGTTATTATAATTGTTAAAATGTCCGAAAACGGTGATATAACTGTCAATGTGATTTTAATATATTTTTAAAATTACACAAATTAACCTCAAGCAAAGTATATATATTAGTATGTACTAACATACAGTATGGACACTCCCTGCCGCTCTCTAGATTGCGACCTCACCCCCTCGTCTCCCAGATTGATTCAGATTGGTTATACAGTTTAGTTCTCGAACGTATAGGATTTTGACGTGATTTGTCATTCGATTTTTGAAATGTCATTTTGGCCCGTTGTATGAAGTGTCCAGGTCCAGGATGAGCCACAAGTATGGCAGCACATTTCACTGTAAATGTAAGATACAGATAGGCTTTTTTGGCCTGAGAGATATAAATATTTTATTTCTACTTAACTTTCTCCAGCCATTGACCCGTAAGTAAAAAAAAAGACCATAAAAACGTTCCCAGAAGCACAATAACTTGACCATACGAACTGTATGACACCCGACACTCAATCCAACGCTTGTTCTGTCAAAACGGGCCCATTCATACAAAACATATGCCAGCCAACCAACCGTTGCACTATTCAAGTTAACCTTAACTCTTTAATAGCCCACGTCGGGATTCGAACCCGCAACGCCTCATTTCCATCCACTTCCTCACGGACTTTGGAATAAAGAAAACTTCATGAGTTTAATACCAATAAAATTCCATAAAATTTCTGCTCCAGGGTTTAATTGATTCGTCTAAAGTTAAAAAACATCTTATGTAACAATGATAAACAATCGATAGTGAACTCTACTATTCGTTAATTGAAGTCAAAATAGCTGGTTGTCATTGCTGATTGCGAAATTGTTAGGTTTTAGCATCAGTTTTTACGGCGGCGTTCGGTAATCCAAGTCAATAGTGAAGCGAACCGGGTAATTTCTAATGAAACGATTGGACTCTTGGTACTTTATGGTGGTGGTATCGTATTATTCCAGTGGTTTCATGGCTTGTCAACGGAGCGAGTGTTTCGAAAGCGTTCAAATGGGGGATCGCACTGGTAGTCAGTCATTTGAGTAACTTTTTAATGATCTGTCAAAAACGAAATTTTGTTCTAAAAATGTTTGAAATACCCACAAGTGACGTCATAGATTTTAAGCGTCATTGACGAACTTATTTTGTGAATTTGATCAATTAAAAATTGAAAACGTGATGGGAAAACAAAACAAGTAAGGTTTTTTGAAACTTCAAGAGGAGGGCAATTTAGGAAATCATATTTCTTTTTTTTTTTTGATGCAGTCCGATCCCCTTTTATCATATAAATACAGCTGGCAGTTGCAGGGTTACTCGAACTTGACCCGAATACGTATAGGGTCAGGAAAGGAATAAATTCAGTTCTAAATTTAAATTGAATTTCAAATTCTAGCCAGGCGGTTTTGTTATACATATTTTGAAGTAAAACTTCTTTACGCACGCTTGAATTGGGGAGTAAGCTGGTGTATCCGTGACGAGAACGTTACGGAAGTGTGATCGGGCGAGGTGAACGGAAGTTGAAAGGTTAAATAAATTAGTGAAGATGGAAAGAGAGATACTATTTATTTTTGTTTACCAGCAATATCGGTTGTAATATTAGTCCAAACAAAAAAGATAAAGATAAGATAAGATAAAAAAGATTTAATCATTTTCAGAGGATAATAAAACTCTTTTCATAAACTGTCTATATGACAAAAAAGGTTTGATTATTTTCTGAAGACTAAGTATTTACTTTCATACATATAGATGGAGCTAAAGAAGTTTTACTTCAGTCGTGTGGTATACAGCACACTCGTCTTTTTTTAAGAATACCGACGCTTTCAGTGTAACAAGAAACATTACACAAAGATGTGTTCTTGAAGTTGTTAATGGCCTTCAGTTGAATTACCTATACAGAATGTAAAAAAAAAATTGGTATAGGATCCGTAAACTGGGGCTTCTACTCATCATACTGAACAACTTTCCCCAAGGAACCAATATTAAACTCGCAAAAAAAAAATCGACGCTCCATACAAAAATTAGTCAATTAGCTGTTCGTTTTGTATGAAGAGTTTTTTTTGCGATTTCCGCAAAGTAAGTAAAGTTTGATGAGTAGAAGCCCCAGTTTGTGGGCCCTACACCAATTTTGTTACGACCCTTTCCAACATTTTAACACAAATCTTCAGCAAAAAGATGGAATTTTTACCCGTCTGCCTCAGAAGGAGGGTTATGTTATTCGAGTGTAAGTATTTGTGTAGATTTCTATGTTCCTGCTACAGCCTGAACGGCTTGAAGGACTTTAACGTATGAGGTGTCGTTAGATTCGTCTTGATCCCGTGAGTGACATAGGATACATTTTTACCGGACTGCCCACAAAGAGGGGTTAAGTTTTTAAGCAGTCGGTTTTTTTTTAAATTCTTAATCAATTCCTAAAATTATGAAGCCGCTGGATGCGGGCAGCGCAGAACCGGTAGTCATGGAAATTCTTGGGACAGGTCTATGTCCAGCAGTGGACGTGCTTCGGCTGATATGATGATGATGAAGTTATTGAGGAAGTTTTGCAGACTTTTTGTGTGAGCTCGAACCACAGCCTACACAATTTAATTGCACTATCCCCTGCATTATATTACTTTTAAAAATGGCACTTGACTGAATCACTATCATAAAACAAAAAATACTAACTGATGCTCAAATTCCCGCCAAAAAATCACCGGTTTAATGAGGTAGAGAAAAACAACAGAAGACCTCGGTTCTGGCAACTGGCACAAAAATTTCCAGCCCGAATAGCTCATTTTCTGATCCGTGTAAGGTTCTCAGGCTACCGATTTGGACCACAAGTTTATTGTTTTCAAAATTTTATGGCCAGTAAATCATATGTTTCTTCGAAATGGCAAAGCCTCGTTTTGCCGCGAATGCATATCTTTTGATTGATGGTAACAATTTTGGTGTTCCAAGAAAATTATCATATTGGAATAGGGGATCGGACTGCATCAAAAATAAAATCTGAAATATGATTTCCTAAATTGTTTTGTTTTTCCATCACGTCTTCAATGTTTAATTGATCAAATTCACAAAATAATTCGTCAATGATGCTAAAAATCTATGACGTCACTTGTGGGTATTTCAAACATTTTTAGAACGAAATTTCGTTTTTGACAAATCATAAAAAGTAACTCAAAGACTAGCAATCCGATCCCCTATTGGATATTCTTTAGGCTGTTGATATGATCTACGACTTACAGACTCAGAGGAAAATGTTTACCTTAATTGACTGGTCTTGGGGAAGACTTATTATTATAGTCCAACTTTGATTAGGTGTGCGTCGATATGGGTATGATTATGGTAACTCTCGGAGTCTGGGATATGTAACTTATAAAAGAGTGACGCAGAAACCAGTAGTAAATTTCAAAAAGATTACTTTTCATCAATTAGGGTAAAATCCGGATAGTTGCCACACTTTTTGAAATCACTCTATATCTCAGTACAAAAGGCAAAATACTTCAATTGTAAAACTGGCCGATACTTTATTTTTTTACCTACAAATTTATGAAAAGTAAAAAACATAATCTTTAATATTTCCGGTGTATTAGCCATTTTTACGAAACCCTATATTTTGGGACATCTATCCCGCATAGGGGATAGTTGTCTAATACATGTAAAATACGTTAAGGATAGATGTACCGCCAAGAAATAGGACATCTATCCCGCAAAAACTTTGATCGCATTTTGCTTTTCCATGCAATTGTACAGAGACATGAGACACGGTCAACTTAGTTGTAGTTGGAGAGTCTTTCGATAAAAAAAGGTTAATAAATAGCAAGTGATTCATCGGCGAAACTAGAGTAATTTCAATCGGAGCAACTAGAGACATAAGACATGGTCAACTTAGTGGTAGTTGGAGAGTCTTTCGATAAAAA
This sequence comes from Coleophora flavipennella, assembly GCA_947284805.1. Taxonomy (NCBI): domain Eukaryota; kingdom Metazoa; phylum Arthropoda; class Insecta; order Lepidoptera; family Coleophoridae; genus Coleophora; species Coleophora flavipennella. The sequence continues at coordinate 13,464,044 of OX369283.1, forward strand.
AAGGTTAATAAATAGCATGCGATTCATCCGCGGAACTAGAGTAGTTTCAATCGGAGCAACTACACCGCTGGGGCAACTATCCTGGTTTTACCCTAATGTTGTGTTAGAAATGAAGAAAATTATAGATACAAACAAAGGCGCGAAGAATAGAAAGTTCATAAAGTCATGTCATCACATCTCGGAGCAGTGGAGGCGGCGCGGCGCTTAGACCAGAACTGCTTCATCACTTTCCCAGGCAGACGATCCCTCTAGATCCTGTGTATGTAAATATTGGACAACAAAAACACCGCTGCATTATTTATTAATAATGCGAAATAAAAACAAAAACATAGGATTCAAAAATCGAACGGCGGGAACGAAACGTCGATCCATAGACAATTGGAAAGGAACAAAGAGGTAAAAAAGAGGGAAGAAACCTGTTGACGCCATGTTGTGTGGCACTCGGCCTTCACGCCTCGGCTCGGCCGCCGAAGATAATCTTTCGAAAAAAGACCCGAACGGGAGGCGCTGCCAACACACAACAAAGGTCTTATACGCGTGTTTATTTCACGGTCTTATCGCCTCTTTGAGCTACCGATTAAGAGTTACATTCGCGTGGATCATCGCTTGTTTGATATCTTTTGTTGTCCATGGGAAGAAAGAGCGGCGTCATCGCGCCTGTGCCTGCGTTGATGACCTGTCAATTCCGTCGTGTACAAGAAAAAAGTGACATTAGAGTGGCCAGCCATCTATTATTTTGGCTTTATGTGGGGAGATGTAGTTGAGATTGATCGTGTTTGGCTCGGCCCTTTTAATTACATCGCATTCAGTGGAGAGGCTTTGTTGTCTACTGTTCGGTAGATGGTCTGCCATGTACAACACACAAGTCTTTTATTGAGGCTCCATATCAAAGGTCTAATGTGCTGTTGTCCAGTTTCAACGATGAGAAATGAAAGTTTCAAGCTTTATACTATTATTGCAATCTTGAGTATGGTACATTTATTTTTAAGCAAGTTCATTTTCATGTTCAGGCAAGGTTCATTTTTAATTCGAGTTATTTCCCTTTAAACCTCTTTAGCTGGTGATTCGGCTAGTGAAGCTGGACAACTTTCTTTTACTTTTTATTCACAATTGGTAATTACCTGATGGTAAGTGACGATGATGCCGAAGATGGAAGCTTTACTCAATTCGAAAGAAAAATCTGGACTCCCCATCCTCATTCTAATAATAGAAAATGTTTTGATGTACTGTCTAACTTTATATCATCACATCATCAGCAAAAAGACAACCAAAGCTGGAGATAAGCCTCTCACCACAGATTTGGACAGAAGGATCCGCCCGTCTCCATATTTCAGTCAGATTTTCTTCATACAAGCAAAAAGTAGCGCCATCTGACATTACTCGTACGAACTAGCGTGGGCGAGAGTTGACGTCAGTACCGCGCTAAAAGAACCTTGGTAGAATTGTCGCTTTAAAAATTCGTTTATTTAATTTGTTTACAAGAAAAAATACAATGTGAGGTTACTTAACGATGATACGACATCCCATGTTTCTTTTTAGCCTTTCTTTCATGGTTTTTTCAGGCTCTAACAACACATTATGGCATTTTTATATGGAATATCTTTCCACCGCACTGTACAATTTCCCGCAGACGACTGAGTCGCGAGTGTGCGAAACTTTCGATTTTCGCACCAATTCGCTGGGAGCATTAGTCGTCGCCCGGTCCTTACGTCAGTAATATATAAGTCATTGCCTCTCACAAGTTTGGGGGTTTTCTTGTAAATCGCCACGCTTGGAAGTAGTCGATCGCAGTGTGCAATTTGGTGGCACAGTACGCGGAAAAGACGCTGCAGCCCGTATCAGGTTTAGTCTAGTCTAACCACCTACGTGACGTCATGGTTAGTCCCTTCGCTTCACACCAGGAGGTTGCGGGTTCGATTCCCGGCGGGGTAAACTGTTTAAGACTCGGTTTGGTTGGTGTTGGGGCATTTTCATAGCCCGCCTGGCTAGTCACCATCATTTTATCTACCTGTTTCACATAAGTAATATACTTTGATACAGTATCGTGACAGATGAGCAAAGCAAAGACACAGAAATATAAATAAACCCACCGCAGCCGGCTCGCTTCGGCCTGCGAGCTGCGCGCGCGCCGCCGCAATCTCGCAGGGTCACGATCTGCGGTCACGTAGCTCCCACTCCCATTGCTGTACTGTACGTACCTACTGTCAAAGTATATATATTAGTACTAACATACAGTATGGGCACTCCCTGCCGCTCTCTAAATTGCAACCTCACCCCCTCGTCACCCAGATTGATACAGATTGGGTACAGTACAGTTTGGTCACACCCTGGACACTTCATACAACGGGTCAGAAATGACATTTCAAAAAAGGAATGATGGAACAAACAAAATGGCGGCGAATTCCTATACGTTTGACAACCAAACTGTAACCAATCTGTATCAATCTGGGTGACGAGGGGGTGAGGTCGCAATCTAGAGAGAGGCATGGAGTGTCCATACTGTATGTTAGTTCTAATATATATACTTTGGTTTGGTTGTCGAACGCATAGGCTTTCGCCGCCATTTTCATTGTCCCGTCATTCCTTTTTTGAAATGTCATTTCTGGCCCGTTGTATGAAGTGTCCGGCGGGGTATGCTACTGTAATGCACTGTACTGTGCTATAACCATTTAAAAGAAGACTGTCAATCCTTAGTGTAACTTGCGTAACTCAATTCACTAGCGACGTCGACTGACGCTATTTGGAACTTCATATTTAAACGTCAGTACATCTTGGATCCTTACACATTTTAATGACATTTTAATCACTGTCTATACTGCGATGCACTGTACTTTAGTACAAACAAAGACCTTTACAAAAACACGTTAAAAAACCGACTTCCATCGCAACAACTTAGTACATTGTTGCATGGTTATTTTTGGTTCTTGTTATTGTTCTAATAAGGTGCTACACCTATCTTGATAAAATGTATATGGGACCACACAGGAATCACTAGCTTTCAAATAAAAAAAGAATCATCAAAATCGGTTTACCCAGTCAAAAGTTCTGAGGTAACACACATAAAAAAAACATACAGTCGAATTAAGAACCTCCTCCTTTTTGGAAATCGGTTGAAAAGACTGTCAATCCTAATATCAACTTGTGTAATTCAATTAATTAGTGACATTTATTGACGACATTTGGAACTGCATATAAAAATTCATACATTTTAAATACATTTTGAACAAATTCTTAACAAAAATGTGTAAATAGTTTTTCTTTATTACCAACTCGCACTAGGCCCGCGTGTTCGACCAAGAAGGCCCCATCGCCTTTATTCAGCTTGACTAGCTCAAGCCCTCGGTGGGGACGTATATGAGCTGATATGATGACACAGTTTGAGACGATTTTCATACAGCCAACTAGTTATAATGTACCTGAAACCACAGATTACTAATTAGTTACTACGTCTGAAACTATCTGACGATGGCGTCTAGTTTCAAGACACTATACTATATGGTACTCCTGATATCGTTTGCAAAATTAACTTTTGTTATACTTGCTTGTCACCTCCTGTCCGGGAGGTCGTGGTTCGAGTCCTGCCTCGTATCAATTTAGATAGATAGATATAGTTAAAACATTTATTCAAAGCTACATTACAGTTAATACACAAAAATTAAACAAAAAATAATAAAAATTTCTTATTTCTAAGCTTAAATGTAAAAGTAAATGTAAAAATGTAAAAAGCGTCGGTGGCTAAAAAGCGTCGGTGGCTCAACCGGTAACAACTCGGTCCATCTAACCAGAGGTACCGGGTTCAAATCTGGACGGCCAATGTACCAATGAGTTTTTCAAAAACTTACGTACATACTTACCGATTGCTTTAACGGTGAAGGAAAACATCGTGAGGAAACCTGCACACGCCTGCGAAGAAACTCGAAGGCTGTGTGTGAAGTCGACCAACCCGCACTGGGCCCGCGTGGTCGACTAAGGCCTAATCGCCCTGATTCAGGGTAGGCTCGAGCCCCTCGGTGGGGACGTATATGAGCTGTAATGAAGCTTAAATGTAAAAAGAGGGTAGATACATAAAATTGTGCCGTAGCTTCGAAATGGCAAAATGTCTTGATTTACCAATGTGTTTTCGAAATTTCGATCTCATATTATGTACGTTTGTCCGACGCTCTTACGGTGAAGGAAAACATCGTGAGGAAACCTGCACACATCTGCGAAGAAACTCGAAGGTTGTGCGTGAAGTTGACCAACCCGCTCTGGGCGCGGGTGGTCGTCTAAGTCCTGATCGCCCTAAATCATGTGATGATGCTTGCTTGTCCCAGATGTATGTTTAATCTCAACGGAAACGGATATACTTAGTCGGTTTTTCGGACGATTCGTAGTAAATTTAAACATAACTAAACGAACGCTTAAATTAGATTATGCTGAAAGTTTAAAACTGCTCTTAGTTTTTTCCGTTTTATAATTAGTACATCGAAAATTAATTGCAAACATTGATATGTGTCTACTCAATATATTTGCAAAGTTTGGATTCAATCCAGTGAACTAAGTTTGTATGCAAACTCGAGCCTCCTGGGAACCCTGAAGCTTGTTTGTTTACTAAAATTATGTAGATCTTGTTGTCTGTAAAATAAATTTAAATAATATTGAATAGAATAGAAAAAACATTGAAAAAATTCGGTAGCCGCGGGCGGTCTTCAACAAAAAAAAACCGTAAACAAATCAAGTCGTTGTATACATCTTCAATACACAAATCAACCTCGTTACGGGGTCAAAGAATTCACTTCGACGCATAAAAAAATAATTTAACACCAATTTTTCACAGCTATCCGATGGATGGGTGACTAATTTGTCCAAATGCAGGCGCCTGAGTTGCGTGCGCGCATCCCATTGTGTTAGATCAAACATGGCGGCGCTAATGGCGACCATGGACGCTGAAATATTGTTTTTTAGGGATCCCTGTACAATGCGCTAAACGTATTTTAAGATAAAAATGTGGAACCACGACTTCAAAAAAAAATTAAAATAAAAAAATTGTGGAGCAGGCGCCATCTAGCGAGAATTGAGCATTGAGGAGCTTCATCGAACCCCCTTAAAGCAATAGGTAAGTATATGTAGGTACGTAAGTTTTTGAAAACTCATTGGTACATTGACCATCCAGATTTGAACCCGGTACCTCTGGTTAGAAAGACTGAGTTGTTACCGGTTGAGCCACCGACGCTTTTAGAAAACTGAATTACATAAAGAAAAATGAACCATAAAAAAAGTGCAGAGTCGTATAAAATCTTTTTTCCGACACACACTTAGCCGCATCATTTCGGTGTGGTAACAGTTATTTATTGCCCTCCCTTTGTCTCTGGTCGTGGAGCAGCGATGCTTGCCTCTGATGGTGGCTTACCTCTTGACCTCTCATATCAATCACTGTTATTATGTGTACAATATGTATGTATGTATGATAGAAAGAGAATGAACGTTGGTTACTTTGATTTTGTTGCTCATCAGTCTGATGATCAACAAAATTAATCAGATCAACATCAGTCATCGTCTTACTGCGACCAAACACAAAAATATCATGTAACTCTATAACTGTTGCATTTTTTTTTAATTAATGAAACTCGCTATTGCCGTTTGTTATGAAAAGTTTAATTTTCGTCGTAGGTACACAATCCTCTTAATCCTATAAATTTTCGGAACATTGTCCCTTACATCCATTAAAACTGTCATCATCATCATCATATCAACCGAAAAACGTCCACTGCTGTACAAAGGCCTTCCCCAAGGATTTCCACGACGATCGCTAATGCGCTGCCCGCATCCAGCGGCTTCTCGCGATCTTTACCAGGTCGTCGGTCCACCGCGTGGGAGGGCTTCCTACGCTACGTTTTCCGTTGCGCGGTCGCTTCACTTCACTGCCCCAACGGCCATCTGTTCTACGAGCTATGTGCCCTGCTCACTGCTACTTCAGTTTAGCGACTCTGTGAGCTATGTCGGTTACTTTGGTTCTCCTGCGGATCTTCTCATTTCTGATTCGATCGAGTAGGGAAATTCCGAGCATAGTTCGCTCCATCCATAGCCAGTTCCCCATTGCGTTGGGGAATCTTGGTAAGCCCGCTTCCATCTTCGGCAACATCGTCACTTACCACCAGGTGAGATGTTGTCAAGGGTTTACAAATTGTGAATTTAAAAAAAATAAAAAAAATCGTTAAAACTGTGTTCACTTATGATATTCTGTACCCTGTATATGACAACTATAAATTATAGTGCATTGAGTGTGTATATATTTATGCTTATCGGTCATAAAGGAAGCTATAGGTACGACTCATGACTTTTGAGACCATGTTGAAAAAACATCCTTAGAGCAATTATTGATAAAAAAAAGTATTTTTATTTTTTTGTATGCGAGGCTTATGTAATATTTTCAACGGTCATCCAAAATGGAGGAGGTTCTCAATTCGACTGTATGTTTTTTTTTACACAATATCTTCGCATTCGATTTTCATGATTCTTTTTTTATTCGATAGATTATGCCTTTGAATTGGTCCCATGTAAATTTTATCAAAATTGGTGCAGTAATTTATTCGAAAATTAACAAAAACCAAAAATAATAATGTAAAATTGTACTAAGTTGTTGCGATGGAAGTTGTTTTTTTGACGTGTTTAGCGTTTTCAGTTATTATTACACAAATGAAAAATAAAACTTCTCCCATTTGGTACCTAATTTGCTTAACACATACCTAACCTCAAATCATATCACAAAAGTATTCATTCCTACAAGTCGTTTTAAAATGATCATTTCAAAACGAGACAACTGTACTACAATGAAACTTTTTAAATATTTATATGGCTTTGGCTTAAAAAATTCAATATATGATTATGACAAAATTTCAATGTATTTTATTTATTTCATGGTCGTTTAAAAAAAGTATTGTATGCCACAAACGCAATTAGCCATTTTAACAATCGTTCCGTCTATTGTGCCACGAAGCGAAGCTGAGAACTAGCACTCATGTTACAATGACTCTCATTACTTGGCAGTGGCATAAATAACTATTGAATAATTTCATCAAAATTGGTCCAGCAGCTTCACTAAAAATCGCGGGATAAGGACATATACATAAAAACACAAACACACATTTTTTCTTGAACACTTTTTTGGTATCTGAGTGCATCGACTGACTCGGTGGTTCAGTGGTTAGTGCCCTTGACTACTGATCCTAGGGTTGTGGGTTCGATCCCCACCCAGGGCAAACATTTGTGTGATGAGCAGATTTGTTTGCCCTGTGTCTGGGTGTTAAATATCTATATATGTATGTATTTAAACGTATATAAGTAATGTATATCAGTCTCTGGTTCCCATAACACAGAAAATCCTACTTTGGGGCCCGATGACCATGTGTGATTTGTCCCAGAATATTTATTTATTTTAGTCAAAATCTCATAGACGGTTTTTCGGACGATCTTTTAAACTTCTATTCGCTCCTTCATCGCTGGACGGTAAAAAAAGATATATACGAGTCATAATACTTTCATTGCGGCACAGTGGCGCCACGATCACGAATCGAAACACGTTGAAACCTCGAGTCATGCTATCGCAAGCTTTTAATTGTGTTCCTACCCTCCCGACGCTACCTGGGTAAGTCACGACCGCTTTGTCGTAGCCGGTTAGGTCAGCCAGCTAACCTTGAGCTGCCCCGCTCCCCCATATTCCCTCTGAGCTCATACAGAAATGTGAATAACCTGCAAAGTCAGGGGTCAGGACGTAATTTGGTTTGGGGTTTTGTTTATTGTAAGTATGTATGGATGTTCATATGTAGTTCCATCTGCGTTTGACAGTGTTATTAGGGAAGGTAATGAAATGAGATTGAACAGTTGGGTAGGTTATTTGTTGGATTTTTACATTACAGCCAACAAAAAAGAGTGTATTGTTATCAGGTCTAATGTATGTATGTATGTACCAATGAGTTTTTCAAAACTTACCTACATATGCCCACGGTTTGCAATATAATGCCAAATAATTGAAAACGCTAAACACGTTAAAAAACCGACTTCCATCGCAACAAATTAGTACATTTTTGCATTATTATTTTTGATTTTTGTTAACTTTCTACTAAAGTACTACACCGATTTTGATAAAATTTATATGGGACCACACGGGAAGCACTAGCTTTCAAATAAAAAAAGAATCATAAAAATCGGTTCACCCAGTCAAAAGTTCTGAGGTAACAAACATAAAAAAAAACATACAGACGAATTGAGAACTTCCTCCTTTTTGGAAGTCGCTTGAAAAAGTGAATACCTGGTCTTTGAGACTGCTGGTAAATGCCCAAAATCGGTGCCTAGCATATATTTAGATGGTACTGAACTCAAAAGAGTTTATCCATATAAATACCTACCTAAGGCATTACGTGACTAGCGACCTTAAGGATCAGGTAGACATTGAATGGGAGCGTAGGGCAGTAGCAGTTAGGTGTAATATGTTGACCCGTAGGTTTGCTCGCTGTACTGACCAAGTGAAAATAACACTTTTAAAGCCTACTGTCAGAGTTTTTATACGAGCAGCCTATGGGTCGACTACACCAAAAGAGCGCTGGATGCCCTACGCGTCCAATATAATAATGCTTTTAGAGTGCTGTTGGGTCTGCCCCGCTTCTGCAGTGCTTCAGAGATGTTTGCACAGGCACTAACGGATGGTTTTCATGCCATCATGCGCAAAAAAGCAGCATCTGTGCTGAGCAGAGTGCGGGGCAGCTCCAACCGTATACTAATCACTGTGGCGGAGAGGCATATTACCTCTCCTATGATAAAAATAATTATTGGGATGTTGGTCAGGTGAATAATACTTATTGCTTACCTGATCAACATTTTAATTTAAAGTCACTGTAGTTCAGTGATATTGAATTGAAATTAAAAACACATCACATTACCTCAATATATACATTAATTTAAATTATACTAACATTAATTTTAAGACTGTTACTAACACAATATGGATTATGTTATCTGAAGTAAAATAAATAATAATAATAATATACTTACCGATTGCTTTAACGGTGAAGGAAAACATCGTGAGGAAACCTGCACACGCCTGCGAAGAAACTCGAAGGTTGTGTGTGAAGTCGACCAACCCGCACTGGGCGGGGTCGACTGAGGCCTGATCGCCCTAATTCAGGGTAGGCTCGAGCCCCTCGGTGGGGACGTTTATGAGCTCAGATGATGGTGATGTATGTATGTATGTTTCTGTATTCCACGATATTTTTTATTTAAATTATGGCGAATTATATTAATAGACCGCAGTTTGTTACTTTACTTTCGATCCATCTTCGGCATCATCATCACTTATCATCAGGTGAGATGAGACATCATCTTGTTTTGCCAAAGCAAAGCAAGGGCTTACCAATTGTGGATAAAAAAAAATGGAAACTAGAACTTGCTTCTCGTGAAATAAAAAAAAATACCACTCCTGAAGTGCCGACAGAAATAAAATTTTTTACAGTTTTAACTTTTTAACAGTGCGATTGTTCCTGGTAAGGTGGCGGTAACGGTAGCGGTAACGTAACAGTGTCGCGAGTTCAATGGTTTTGTCCCATCTCAAAAATGTCCAACGCGCCTATATAGAAGTTTTGGCTTTAAAAAAGTTTTAATTGAATATTCAGATATAACCTAGGTATTTACTTACAAAAATAAAAATAAATTTAGTATTCTTTGACTCTCTCTTTTTTTTAGCATATACTGGTTATATTGACGGATCTTGTAAAGAGACCTGAAAGATATGAAACACCTAATGAAAGAACCGATAGAGAAAAAACCCGTAGGACCGACTTACCTTATGCGATCAATCCAAAATTAAATGTGGCAGCTCACAGTGTACGGTATCAAGCAGTTAGGTTATTTAATAGTCTGTCAAACGAATTTAAAGTGATACATGATCATAAACAATTCAGGACTCAGCTTAAGGCTTTTTTGTTGGTGAGGTGTTTCTATAGTATAGACGAGTTTATAAACTGTAGAGATACGTAGACGCAATAATATATTTATTAAGAATCATTAATTAACATCATAAATAAATTTTGAAGAATGCATTTAATTTAGACTATTATGAATTTTAACGAAGTATAAGTAATAATTGATGTGAGTGTAATTGTGTAACTTTTTTTTCTCTCGTTTTCAATAACCTTTTTTATTTTGTAAATTTTCGACACAATTGTAAAATATTGTATGGAATAAATAAAAAAAAAAAAGTACAATTGGTAAGCCCCTGGCATCATCTCATCTCATCTCATAATCCAAAGTCCAGACCAGACCGACTCGACTATGCAAGACAACAAAAGACCCAGATTTCCCACAGACATCAGACGGACCTCAATGGAAATGACAGTTCAAAATAAAAACAACATCTACCCACTTACCACAGCTATAGCCGATTTGACTATAGTGATGTTTCGCACGCACGCTTCCTGCGCAGCGTCGATAAAACAGGGCGTGGTCGTCGCCATCGCGTCCGCCAATCGTGGCCTTCCGCTCCACGTGTGCGTACACTACTTTCTTTCATGTGTGCCGCGGCGCACGTGTGTGCGTGCCCTCCACGTCTATAAGCCTGCCAGTTGTATATGGGCGTATATAAACAGCTCGCTACCGGCACCACAAAAGAGTTCTCATATCTTTTATGTTCTTAGATCCTTATCTTGTGGTTTCTTATTTTACATTTAAGATGGTGGTCTCGAATTAACGGTCCAACCCATAAACACGCTATAACAAATTTTAATACAGCTGTTATACAAAATAATCTGTTATTTTTATAGAGTTCAGAGCGCTAATGCGTTGTTGTAGATCCAGAGATAACATCCAGGTTAGTTTCGAGGAGAATTATTAATTTAATAAGTTGATTGAATTGTTAATAGGTTTCAATTGCTGACTAAGCAGATTTTAGTACCTTGGCATAATGGTTAGTCCATTCGCTTCACACCAGGAGGTCGCGGATTCGATTCCCGGTGGGGTCAACTTGTAGGACTCCGTTTGGTTGGTGGAAGGGCATTTTCTAAGCCCGCCAGGCTAGCTACCACCATCTTATCTAAGTCTTGCCGTGATTGATGTGTTCCGGCTTAAAGATAAGATTTAGCCAGTTCTCCATTGCGTTGGGGAATCTTGGTAAGCCCGCTTCCATCTTCGGCATCTTCGTCACTTACCATCAGGTGAGATGATGCCAAGGGCTTATACCAATAGTGTATTTGACTGTGTTTTAAATAAATAAAAAATAATATTCACTAAATCGCATTTATCATACAAAAGTATAAAAACTTATTAATTTAAAATAATAATCCAATTTCAATTTTATGTTTATCATAATCACTAAATTACTTCGTTAAAAGACAATGACGTCACAAGTTTCATCATGAACTATTTCGGAACAAACTGTATTTTTTTGACAGTTGATAAAAAGTAACTCCAATGACCAGCTGTCAAATACCAGATTGTAAAAAAAATACTCAGCAATACTTACAATAAATACTAAGCTCTTAAATTTTTTTTTGGAAAAATGGTGAAATTATTATAAAAACCTAACTAGGCTAAAACCTACCTAGTCAGGTAAACAACACCTAGTTTTCTTAAATTAATAAGTTATGTCAAATCATTTATTTTAAAAACAAACCTATTCCCTAGGTACTTACATTTTAAACGAATCTAATATAATGATTTTTCATTTTCCACACATCAAAGACAGCGTTCCACGTTTGAAATTCAACGGCAATAAAAGACCGTTTTCCTGCCGAAATTCGATTAGGCGCGTTCAGGGGGACAAAGGAAGTCGTTTTATTTGGGGGTCGTCGCTTTAAAATTGAATTTAGAATTTGGGGCGTTGCCTATATAAATAGGTAAAATGTTAACAGGCAGATAATAGTAAAAGGAATATTTTTAGTTGCTCATCAAACCACTAATTACCTATCAATTTATTTTCATTATTTATTTATGACAACATACTATCAGCTCATACACGTCCCCACCGAGGGGCTCGAGTCTACACTGGATAAGGGCGATCGGGCCTTAGTCGACCACGCGGGCCCAGTGCGGGTTGGTCGACTTCACACACAACCTTCGAGTTTCTTCGCAGGTGTGTGCAGGTTTCCTCACGATGTTTTTCTTCACCGTTAAAGCAATCGGTGAGTATATGTACGTAAGTTTCGAAAAACTCATTGGTACATTGGCCGTCCGGATTTGAACCCGGCACCTCTAATTAGGAGGACCGAGTCGTTACCGGTTGAGCCACCGACGCTTCTATATTCTATTTATGACAATCATATCAAAAATACTGATTGCACATCAAGTTATCTTTTTTTAATTCACAATTTAGTAAGCCCCTGGCATCATTTCATCTGATGGTAAGTGACGATGATGCCGACGATGGAAGCAGGCTTACAAAGATTCCCAAACACAATGAAGAACTGGCTATCTTATCTTCAAGCCGGAATACGTCAATGTTGTCAACACTGATGTTTGGCGGCAAGACTTAGATACGATGGTGGTAGCTAGCCAGGCGGGCTTAAAACATACCCACCAACGAAACTGAGTCTTACAAGTTGACCCCACCGGGAATCGAACCCGCGACCTCCTACTGTGAAGCGAATGGTCTAACCATTACGCCACGGAGGCGGTTATAATAATCTCCTTCGCAACTGGACTTATAAACCGCTTCCGTGACGTAACGGTTATAGTCCATTCGATTTACACCAGGAGGTCGCGGGTTCGATTCCCGGCGGAGTCAACTTTGCATATGATGGTAAGTGACGATGATGCCGACGATGGAAGCAGGCTTACAAAGATTCCCAAACACAATGAAGAACTGGCTATCTTATCTTCAAGCCGGAATACGTCAATGTTGTCAACACTGATGTTTGGCGGCAAGACTTAGATAAGATGGTGGTAGCTAGCCAGGCGGGCTTAAAACATACCCACCAACGAAACTGAGTCTTACAAGTTGACCCCACCGGGAATCGAACCCGCGACCTCCTACTGTGAAGCGAATGGTCTAACCATTACGCCACGGAGGCGTTTATAATAATCTCCTTCGCAACTGGACTTATAAACCGCTTCCGTGACGTAACGGTTAGTCCATTCGATTTACACCAGGAGGTCGCGGGTTCGATTCCCGGCGGAGTCAACTTTGTAAGACTCGGTTTGGTTAGTGGCAGGGCATTTTCGTAGCCCGCCTGGCTAGCTACCACCATCTTATTTAAGTCTTGCCTCCAAACATCAGTGTTAACAGCATTGATGTGTTCCTGCTCGACGATAAGATAGCCAGATTCCCATTGCGTTGGGGAATCTTGGTAAGCCTGCTTCCATCTTGGGCATCATCGTCACTTACCATCAGAGGAGATGATGCAAAAGGGCTCACAAATTGTGTAAAAAAACATTTAAGCGAAGCGAGCCATAGCTATAGGTTCGGTTAAGTTAGGTTAGATTGATTATACCGTCGAAGAGTTTCGTGATAGCTATTAGCTACACACATGGTTGTGAGTCTGCAAGTTTAGGAAATCCAGTTTTACCATATTTTATTCTAGGTTTGTTGTCTCTATACAGGGTGTAATAAAATTGGTGTAGGTCCAGTTAACTGAGGCTTCTACTCATCATACTGAACGACTTTTGTTCTACGAGTTTGCTGAAATCGCAAAAAAAATATTTACTCTTCATCGATCAGCTGATTGGCCAATTTTGTGCATTTTAGTATGGAGAGTCCAATTTTTTTTTTTTGAGAATTGACTATGGGTTCCTTGGGGTAAGTTGTTCAGTATGATGAGTAGAACCCCCAGTTAACAGGACCTACACCAATTTTTTTACAATCTGTATATAGACGATCCTTAAGGGCAAATGATATCTTAGCATAGAAGAGTGAGGGACTTCTTCAATGGCGAATAGTGTCGTATTTTTCATAAGCAGGCTGACTAGGCTGGAGCCTTGGGCGGCAAATTTTAGATTCAACAAATTTGGGGCCAAATTTTTTTTATGGCTTGCAGAAATTAAAAAGATTCGAAATTATATACCTAAATGTTTTACCGAACGTATATTTGACATTACTATGATTGATATTTTTGTCGTTTTCTGTTGATACTAACTTAGTTTTATAAGATGTCTGTTACTAACACATTATGGATTGACTATCTGAAATAACAAAAAAATAATTTGAATATTACTGTGTAAGTAGAATTATGGCATATCCTTATTATTTCAAAAACAACCAGTATTAAGAGTCCATTTAAGAAAGCTTTCAAAACATAAACATGAAACTAATTATTATCCGACTGCGCCAGAAGGAGGGTTATGTTTTTCGAGAGTATGTATGTATGTATGTTTGTATGTATAATTGTTTGGCACGCTCTGCAGCCTGAACGGCTGGATGGATTTTAGCTTGAGACGTGTCGTTAGATTCGTATTTACTGTGAGAGTGACACTGGGTATATCAAAATAAAAAAAAAACAAAATGGCAGATTTTTGGCGCCAAATTCAAATGAACTCATTCTATAATGAAACTAAAAAAATAATAAAATAAAAAACGGTAATTTAAAAAACTAAAAAACCCGCCTGCGTTTCTGTGTAATTTGGAAATAAAAAACCCTAAAACAAGAAAGTCGTCATACCCGATTGCACTTAACTTAAGAAAAATTGTAGCAGTCGGGACCCATTCTAGAAATGGAGGCACAGTGAATTGAGAGCACATACCTATATTACATTGCAGATTACTCCAATATACTGACTAGACGCGGCTGTCTTTCTAGAATGGGTCCCGACTGCTACAATTTTTCTTAAGTTAAGTGCAATCGGGTATGACGACTTTCTTGTTTTAGGGTTTTTTATTTCCAAATTACACAGAAACGCAGGCGGGTTTTTTAGTTTTTTAAATTACCGTTTTTTATTTTTTTATTCACTTTTGAGTTCGTTATTTTGGTCATCTCATCAGCATCAGCACCTCATCATAAACCCCGTATCTACACTTACGTCACGCAAGAGTTTATTCTTCTATTTCAAGCATCTCACAACAATAGCACCTCGTCCACACTAAAACAATCGCAAAACACTCGTCCCGCGCACAGTATAAGTGATCGCCAAACACTCGGGGCTAAAATATCCGGCATGGAGAGCACTCCACCCCACCCCGACCGCAGCCTGAGTGGCTTCACTAACATGATGTCTTTGCCTTGCCAACAATAAACTTCTATTTTATTGTTGCCTGAAATATTTGCGATGGTCAACCTGGGTTGAGCTCAAAAATCAGTAATATTTACTTTTAATTGAAAATTATTGTCTTGTCTTTCACATTTACGATTTTTGCACTAAACTATTCTGTTGTCTGAACTGTAATTTACTCTCTCGGATGTGTTTTGAAACGATGCCACTAGTAATATTCGTTGACAGGAGTGCACTCGTATACAGAATACGAAGTAACTAGTATCTCATCTGTGACAGAATGTATTACAATAGGGATGACGATAGCATCAGAAATAAATTATGAACTCTTGATCACTAAATTGCCCTCCTACTTAAACTTCGGAAAACCTTACTCGTTTTGTTTTCCATCAAGTCTTCGATTTTTAATACACCAAAATCACAAAATGAGTACATACCTAAATGACGCTGCTAAACTATGACGTCACGCCTAGGTATTCCTAACAATTTTAGAACAAAATGTCGTTTTTGACAGATGATAAAAAATAACTCAGATGTCTAGCATTCGTCATCCCTATTGGTGTAGGTCCCGGCTTCTACTTATCATACTGAACAACTTTTGTTCTATGACTTTGCTGAAATCGCGAGAGAAATTTTAACTTTTCATAAAAATCGATCAGCTGATATATTTTTTCAGTTTTATTTTTTATGAGATGTGAAATTAGTGTTGATCTGAATTTTTTAAGTTGTAAACCTAGAATACAACCCATACGTTACCAAATTAATTCCCTTCTAGTCAATATTTTCAATTTATTTAAGGTGTTTTAATACACGTTTGCCCATTTTGGTTAATTTGGGGCATAGTTTTAATTGGTTCAAAATTCCCTTCTTTTCCTCCTTTTTTTAATTAATCATATATTATGAGCGATAAAATGTCATTTTTAGTTGCTCTATTAAATTAAATCTATAAATATATAATTTGTTATCTATGTCCCTTTATTTTGTTTTTAAAATAACCTTTGAGCCCATCATACCAAATTCGACGTATAATGTAGCAGATCTTTT
The DNA here is from genome assembly GCA_947284805.1 of Coleophora flavipennella. Taxonomy (NCBI): domain Eukaryota; kingdom Metazoa; phylum Arthropoda; class Insecta; order Lepidoptera; family Coleophoridae; genus Coleophora; species Coleophora flavipennella. The sequence goes on from OX369283.1 coordinate 13,480,253, forward strand.
CCACATGGTGCTATTCATTAAGAGAAATTTTAACTTTTCATAAAAATCGATCAGCTGATATATTTTTTCAGTTTTATTTTTTATGAGATGTGAAATTAGTGTTGATCTGAATTTTTTAAGTTGTAAACCTAGAATACAACCCATACGTTACCAAATTAATTCCCTTCTAGTCAATATTTTTAATTTATTTAAGGTGTTTTAATACACGTTTGCCCATTTTGGTTAATTTGGGGCATAGTTTTAATTGGTTCAAAATTCCCTTCTTTTCCTCCTTTTTTTAATTAATCATTTATTATGAGCGATAACAAATGTCCTTTATAGTTTGCTCTATTAAATTAAATCTGTAAATATATAATTTGTTATCTATGTCCCTTTATTTTATTTTTAAAAGAACCTTTGAGGCCATCATACCAAATTCGACGTATAATGTAGCAGATCTTTTCCACATGCTATTCATTAAAAGTTTAGGAACGGTGTGTTCCTACTCGACAAGAGCAAAGGGAGATATCTCCGCCAGGCGAGGTGGTATGCCTGGGGTCCGGCCGTGGACCAATCGTTGATGATTGGTATCTATATATATACTCAGCGCTGAAGAAATTCTAATAGCGCGTTCTAGATGTTGTATTTCATTTGTTCTCTCGTCGCTTGTGTTAAGGTTCAGTGGCGGGTTACTGCAGTTGCCGCCACAAAACAATAAAATTATTCTACACTATGTACCTCTGACTTTAATGCCTTATAGTTATTAAGTATATCTATACAAGATTTTAATATTAATAGTTAAGAAGCTATTTAAAGTAAATAACGAACTCTAGAATTCCCTAGCCCCGCCTCTACACATGGTACACATGGGCTCTATTATTTTTTATGGCTCAGTTACAGTCGTTGAGATAATTAGAACGTTATCTTTTCACGGTAGTATGACCAAATATAATACAGAGTAGCTAGCTGCACTTGGGATCACCTGCGAGAAATTACCTCAGTTTTTCTTTCTATTCAGTTAAGGTCAAGATTATCTGTTGATGTATTTATTTTTCTTCTTTTCGTGTGAAAGCGTCTTTATATATATTATATCTAATGCCGTGCCACTTGAACCGCGCTTGTATTATTTTATTTACTAGCTGTCCCGGCGAACTTGGTACCACCTTACACTACACTACCCTACCCTACCCTACTCTACCCTACACTACCCAATCCTACCCTACCCTACCCTACACTACACTACCCTACCCTACACTATACTACCCTACACTACCCTACCTAAGAACCTTCTCCTGACAATTACGAACTCAACCAAAAAAGAATTAGCGAAATCGGTTCAGACGTTCAGGCATAATGCAATGACCAGGGGAAATAGAGATTAATTTTTACCCGACTACGAAAAAAGGAGGGTTATGTTTTTGATTATATATAAAGATTAAATGTTCATGATAATTGGCGCGGATATATCTATCAGTTCAAAAGGACGGAAAGTTACTTTACTTGTCGGGAATAGGGTATTTCACAGTGTTTATAATAAAATAAAATAAAATATTCACTAAATAGCATTTCTCCTACAAAAGTAAAAATATTTAATCATTTAACAATTTAATCCAATTTCAATTTTATATTTATCAAAATCACTAAAATAGTCCGTCAAAGACAATGACGTCACAACTTTGTAACACGAACAATTTCAAAACAAAAGTAACTCTAATGACTAGCAGTCAACTACCGGATTATATAAATTAAAAACCAAGATTAACGATAAGTGGTTAAGTGCAGCGGGCAGGGCACATAGTTCGCAGAGCGGATGGACGTTGGGACAATAAAGTTCACGAGTGGCGACCGCGCACCGGCAGACGTAGCGTAGGCAGACCTCCCATTCAGTGGACTGACGACCTGTTGAAGGACGTGGGAAGCCGCTGGATGCGGGCAGCGCAGGACTGATCGTTGTGGAATTCCTTGGAGGAGGCCTTTGTCCAGCAGCGGACATCTATCGGCTGATATGATGATGATTGGTAGGTAGTGATACACAGAGTATACTAGGTAGGTATCTGTCTAGTCTCACGGCAGTGTGTCAGCCAAGTTCGGGAAGAAAAGAGAAATTATGGCAGATGCGTAGCAGTTCAGGAATAACAGACTGCTACTTCACAAGTAACATCAGTTGCTTTTAAAATCATCATCATATCAGCTCATATACGTCCCCACCGAGGGGTTCGAGCCTACCCTGTATTGCACTGGGCCGCGTGGTCGACTAAGGCCCGATCGCCCTAATTCAGGGTAGGCTCGAGCCCCTCGGTGGGGACGTATATGAGGTGATATGATGATGACTGTACAATAGCAAAGTATACATATTAGTACTAACACACAGTATGGACACTCCCTGCCGCTCTCTAGATTGCGACCTCACCCCCTAGTCACACAATTGATACAGATTGGTTCTTGAACGTATAGGATTTCGTCGTGATTTTGTTTGCTTCGTCATTTGTTTTTAAAAATTTCGTTTCACGATCGTTGTATGCAGTGTCCGAGGTATGTTAGTTAATAGTTAGGAACTGAAAAGCTTAAATTATGCTACAAAAGTAGCACATTCAGCCGTTTTTTTTCATCACTTGAATAAAGTAATTTTCTAAGTATGATTGACCTTAACCGCTCGTTTCCCCCGTGCTGACTTGCACTATACCCTAGGGAGGAAATGCTAGTCAGCCCAACTGCGGAAAAGTTACCAAGATTAATATAAGTCAAGCTCCAGGACTGGGGGGCTTGGGTTATAGTGGCAATTTTTGTATGATTCAGAGCATAATTTGGACTGAGTTTTTTTTTATTATTATTAAAAATTTGAGTGCGTTTGGCTGCACCTCACCTGATGGTAAGTGCCGATGCAGCCGGGATATAACATGCAAGCAAAAATAGTGCCGATTCTCTCTCGTCTTGAAGATTCCTAAAATATACCAATCGGGGAATACAGACGCTGGAAGGGAATTCCACTCCTTGGCCGTTCGCATGATGAACGAAGACGTAAAACGCTTCGTGCGAAAAGGTGGAACATTGACGAAAAAGGGGTGAAACCGCTCTCCGCGCCTGGTCGTCCGATGATGAAGGAGAGGGGGGAATGAGGTCGTGAAGCTCCAGAGCACACTCTCCGAAATGAATATTTACATATTGAGGTAGTGCAAGGTATTTATAGTATTTAGATTCTGCGATAAAACTGTCATAGGTACCACAACTTCTTCATCTTATCAACTCATATACGTCCCCAAAGAGGGGCTCCAGCCTGCCCTGAATTAGGGCGATCGGACCTTAGTCGACCACGCGGGCCCAGTGCGGGTTAGTCGATTTCACACACAACCTTCCAGTTTCCTCGCAGGCGTGTGCAGGTTTCCTTGCGATGTTCTCCTTCACAATAAGAGCGTCGGATAAACGAACATATGGAATCGAAATTCGAAAACACATTGGTACGTGGCAGGATTAGAACCACGGACTCCCGGACAGGAGGTAGCGGCCCTAACCGTTACGCCACCGACGCTCAACTACAACTATTGTTATAATATTTAACATCTTTTTTAAAATCCATAATTGATAAGCCCTTGGCATCATCTTACCTGATGGTAAGTGACGATGATGCCGAAGATAGAAGCGGGCTTACCAAGATTCCCCAACGCAATGGAGAACTGGCTATCTTATCATCAAGTCGGAACAATCAATGATGTTCACTGATGTTTTGGCGGCAAGACTTAGATAAGATGGTGGTAGCTAGCCAGGCGGTCTAGGAAAATACCCTACCACCAACCAAACCGAGTTTAACAAAGTTGACCTCGCCTGGAATCGAACCCACGGCCTCCTGGTGTGAAGCGTATGGACTAACCATTACGTTAAAGCGGTTATCTCTGAAAGTTTCATAAGCATCGGACAAGGCGTTCAAAAATTATCCCTGTTGGCGTTTTTTGGGGAAAGTTGTTCAGTTGGATGAGTAGAACCACAGAATAATTTTTTTATTTATCTGTGAGTAGAACCCCCAGTTAACGGGACATACCAATTTTGTTACATTCTGTATAAATAACATTGAATCACTAGGGGAAAGTATAGCCAAAGTATACATGTATATTAGTACTAACATACAGTATGGACACTCCCTGCCGCTCTCTAGATTGCGACCTCACCCTCTCGTCACCCAGATTGATACAGATTGGTTACAGTTTGGTTGTCGAACGTATAGGATTTCGCCGCCATTTTGTTTGTTCCGTCATTCGTTTTATGAAATGTCATTTCTGGCCCGTTGTATGAAGTGTCCAGGCTGTGGTATAGCGTTTGCCATGCAATTCATGCTTGGAAATTGTACAGATGATGATTTTGATAGGTGTATGTTGTACAACATCAACACCTGGAACACAGAAAATAGATACTCGTATATCGAACTCCATAGGTCTGTCTGTCTGCCTCTTCCCTCCACCCTGGACACTTCATATACAACGGGCCAGAAATGACATTTCAAAAAACGAATGACGGAACAAACAAAATGGCGGCGAAATCCCATACGTTCGACAACCAAACTGTAACCAATCTGTGTCAATCTGGGTGACGAACGAGGAGGTGACGTCGCAATCTAGAGAGCGGCAGGGAGTGTCCATACTGTATGTTAGTACTAATATATATACTTTGCTTGTAATCTACTCTTTCTCTGCCCTTCAGTTCCGAACGTAGGCATATAAATAAATGCACATTCGAGTTCATCTCAGAACATGACAGATGTTCCCCCGTGTGAGCCGACCCTACCGCCGCCGGAGGCTGAAAGACCCGCGCAGTCTTAGCGTATACACGAATTTGATATTTAAAACTAAACTTTGCGCGTTCGTTGAGAAATAAAAAAAATATTGAAAAAAGACTTTACTGTGTTACTATTAGTATCTATGTGGCCGGCAAATTGTATGATTAGTAATTTTACATATGGTCAGGCAAATTGTATAAATCGACCGTAAATAAACGGTTAGGCAAATTGTAAAATGATGTACTCCATTTATAAAATAAGCAAGCGAATGTATTAGTCATTTTACAAATGGCCAGGCAAATTGTAATAATTCGTCCGTATGTAAACGGTCAGTTCTCTACGCAGATTGTAAAATGCCGAGCCAGGAAAATTGTATAAATTCGTCCGTATATAAACGGTCAGGCAAATTGTAAAATTCTGTACGCAGATTGTAAATGCGTGAGCGCAGCAAGGTTTGATTGAAAAGCCTCGCATTATATCCGTTTAGGCCTGATTGCCCTAATTCAGAGTAGGCTCGAGCCCCTCGGTGGGGACGTATATGAGCTGATACGATGAAGATGATATCCGTTTATTCTCCATTAAACTCTAAATATTAATCCCTTCTTTAAAAACACCCATCCAGGTAACGACCGTGCGTGATCGCTCCAACCACTATCGTCTAACATTCCAGAGTTTGGGAAGACATCCTAGCGGGGACGATAATGTGTTGTTGACAAACAAAGCTATACCTACTCGTAATTTTGGACCCCCCACTTGTCTAGTTATACCATGTACATAGCTGCTTCAAAAAGTGTCGTCCACGCCACTCGATCCCCGGCTGTAAATATTTTATAACGCTAGAGCCGAGAGCACTGGCGACCCCACTGTTTGTCGAGCGTAAACGGTTTTTGCTCCCCTACCATTTGTCTATCTCACTTTCATCCGAATTTCGGCCAAACAATTATATAATTAAATTATAATTAAAGTATTTATTGTAAATGCTTATATTGTTAAACTATATAATAATATTTTTTTATGGACAGTTAGTGAATTTGATTTTTACTGTAAACTGACAGTCATCTGAATAAATTGAATTTGATTTTTACTGTAAACTTACAGTCATCTGAATAAATTGAATTTGATTTTTACTGTAAACTTACAGTCATCTGAATAAATGAATTGAATTGAAACAATGACTGACTCTTGTTACGTTATACGTTAAATTATTGCCTTGTCCTTTCAATTCAATTTCCTTTATTGCATTAAATGTGGTACAAAAAAGATGTTTTAAGAACAAAAAGAACAAAGACCAGCACATTTAGTCACAAGTGGCATACAATAAAAAAAGTATTTTAAAATCACAATATTATACAAATACAAATAATTTATTTAAAACAGTTATTTACAAAATATGTGTACATATCGGTCCCAAACTAGGCACAGCCTGTATCTTGGGCACCAACAATAGATTAGACAACGTAGATTGGATTGGAAATCATAGTCAATAAAAAACATTACAAACTTAAATTTCAGCATTAGACGTCTGACTAGAAGAGGTTTCGAAAAGGATAAGTCCGCTTTTGTTATCTTAATCTTCTCTGGGTAGTGGGTACTCATATTTAAAAATAATATAGATACGCAATAAATAGTTTACAAACAAACTAACTAGAATTTTAAGTGTAGCTATAAGAAAACATAGCACTGGACCACAGATTACTAAATAGTTACTTACTGGACGGCTATCCACCAGTTAGTCTAGTGAAACTCCCATGATGAAGTTTCTGTTTAGATTCTCCCCATACATCATCATATCAGCCGAAAAACGTTCACTGCTGGACAAAGGCCTCCCCTAAGGATTTCCACGACGACTGGTCCTGCGTTGCCCGCATCCAGCGGCTTCCCACGATCTTCACCAGGTCGTCGGTCTACCGCTTGCGAGGTCTGCCTACGCTACGTTTTCCGGTAATAGTCGCCACTCGAGAACTTTACTACCCATACATATAAGGATAATGGTGGGAGACCTAGAGTATAAATAGTTAAATTTAACATGTAGGTTAGTACATTAAGCTAAGTTTATGCTAGTTATGTAAGCTATCCTGTAACATTATATACATCAATAAAATCGCGCAAATGGAGGAAAATTGGATACAAATTAATATTTAAATAGTGCTCGCTACTTAGTTGAGCCACAGATGAGATACTGGTTATGAGGTATAGCAATTCCGGAGATAAACTATTAAGTACTAAAGCAATTTTAGTAATGTAGTAATTAAATTTATCTATGTATTGAATCTCACAGAAGATAACGACGGAGAATATTTTTAACTTTTGTCATCAAAATCTCCTAGGATTAATTGCGTGTTTTATAATTTTGGAATCGTTTTTTTAAAGTCGATTCCTGATAATGATAACATTATTTAATTGGATAATAAATTAATGAAATCATTACGCGAATGGATGAATTCATTTAGCGATGTTATCCATCATAAATAAAGAAAAATCTTACATATTTTGTAATTCTGAACGACTCACCTGCAAAGTAATTTAACTTAAATTTTTATCAAAACAACAACCGACACTTAAAAATCCATTTAAAAAATCACTATTATTTTCCTGTTTTGCCTTGATAAATTTAAACTTTGCAGGCGAAGAAAAATGAAAAGTTTTATTTTCGAGTTACGTATACATTCGAGAATCCAAAGTACCACACTCCCTCACTAGTCCCTACCATAAGTAATTGTTTTTGTGGCTAATTCTTTCTCTTCCAATTTCTTTCGGGGGATGCGCCCCGAAATTGCATTTTTATTTAGTTAAACCATTCGTGGGGTCGCGCGATTGCTTTTTGATAAGTCAATTTTTGGCACCAACGGGGTTTTGGTAGACATCTAGAATACATTTTCTCACTTTATAGGGAGTCCTGTATTTTTGATGTGAAATATCTATATAGCCGCACGTAAAACGGATTTCTGGTGTGGCGACACATGCCGTGGCGACGCGTTGCCACGCTATATGATAGAATATACAGGGTGTAACAAAATTGGTGTAGGTCCCGTTAACTGGGGCTTCTACTCATCATACTGAACGACTTTTGTTCTACGACTTTGCTGAAAACGTAGAATTTTTTTTTACTCTTCATACAAATCGATCAGCTGATTGATCGATTTTGTGCATTTTAGTATGGAGGGTCCAATTTTTTTTTGAGAATTGACTATTGGTTCCTTCATGGAGAAAGTTATTCAATATGACGAGTAGAAGTAGAAGTAGTTAACGGGACCTACACCAATTTTGTTACACCCTGTATATAGATACAGTCTTTATGTAGTAATGTGTGTTTCACATTTGCCAGGCGTCCCGTGTGATTAAAAAGAAATCTACCAATTTTTTTTATTTTTTTTATATTTTCAGCAGAGGTGTTTTATATTACTTTTTTGATTAAAAAAATTGAGTGTGTTTGGCCACACCTCACCTGATGGATGTAAGACGCAAGCTAAAAAAGTGCCTATTCACTCTCGTCTTAAAAATTCGTAAATTATACAAATCGGAGAACACAGGTTTTTTTACGAATGTATAATAAAAGTTGTTCAGTTTCATGAGTAGGTTGCTCAATTTTTATCTAAAAGTCCATTAACGTAAATTAGTAAAGGAACTAGCGCCATCGAGTATGATGGTTAGAAACCCTTTGTGTGCGGTTCTGACTCCCACTTATCGGTTTTTTTCAGTTCCCTCAAGAACTGTGTCGGGCTAATGCTATTTTCACTGGATAAAAGTAGACTACGTCCTTTCCTATGAAACAGGCTATCTTTACAGGTATTTTTACCTTACACCCCCTCCAAATAAATACTTGCTGCGTTCGGACATTTCCATCTACTAGCCGACAATACTAAACCTGCTTCTTATTTTCAGCGGACTCCCTTCTCGGGTCGGGGACGGACGAGGAAGAAGAGGAAGAGTCTCGCGCCGCGAACAACTCGAGCAGCCCTGCGCACGCGCCGCACCCGGCACTGCACTCCGAGCTTTCGCACAACGGCGACACGAAGCCGCACGACGACTCCGAGGACCAGGTTGGTACTGCCACGGATCAGATAAATAAGGTTAGATTGGAAATGTGCGCTGGGCAGGCGCGCCACAAGTATAATATAATCATCATCATCATCATCATCATATCAGCTGAAAATCGTCTACTGCTGGACAAAGGCCTCCCCCAAGGATTTCCACGACGACCGGTCCTGCGCTGCTCGCATTCATCGGCTTCCCGCGATCTTCACCAGGTCGTCGGGCCACCGCGTGGGAGACCTGTCTACGCTACGTTTTCCGGTGCGCGGTCGTCACTCGAGAACTTTACTGCCACAACGGCCATCTGTTCTACGAGCTATGTGCCTCGCCCACTGATTCTGTGAGCTATTTCGGTTACTTTAGTTCTCCTGCGGATCTCCTCGTTTCTGATTCGATCACGCAGAGAAACTCCGAGCATAGCACGCTCCATTGCGCTTTGAACTTGAGCCTTCTTATGAGGCCCATAGTAAGCGACCATGTCTCAGTTTCGTAAAGGTTCTTGTTCAAGGCAAACCGAGTGTTACCACTTCCATGTTTATATATTAAACAAATTTGTAAATTTGTTCGGGATTACCCTGCATATTTTAAAACGCATGAAGAGGTTTTCGAGAGGGCTACGCGTCATAAAGATCGACTCTATCTTCCCTATTCAAGAGTAAATGTCCACAAGCATAATTCCTTCTGTATGGCAATATGTGTTTACAACAACCTCCCTATCCACATTAAAACGTGTTCAAGTTTTAGTTTCGAATCTACATTGACCGAATGGCTACAAAACAAATGTTACTATTCAGTAAAAGAATTTCTAAGCGACAAAAATTGATGATAGTTCGTGAAACCTAGTTTATATTATAATATGTATATTTGCATGCCATTGATGGTGGGACATAAGATACTTTTTATTTAAGAACACCATGTATTCAACTATGTTCTGGCAAATAAATGCTTTAACTTTGACTTTGACTTTACAACTAGCTTAGTACTTAACTGTTTCAGTCTTGGTGGTAATCAGCGCTAACCTCCTAAAATCTACCGTTTTTTCAACGTTTTATTTGAAAAGGCACATATAGAAGGAAATTATTAACTTGAAAAAGTCCAAAAAAGTCCAATTTAATATGTATTTCTGGATACTAATTTTTTTTAAAATTATTTCTTTAGGTTTAGATGTTAAATAATATAAACCAAATTATGTCATTATCACTGCCAATACAATCCGTGACACAAAAAGTTAAACGATTAGTCATTTTCAGTTTTATGCAAAGACCAATTGGGAACATTATTCTGTAATAAAATAGATCTGCCGAAGGATGTGTGTTGGTCATATCAATAGTAATCGAGTTATTCCGTTATAATACCATCCCATATTTATTTTGCTATTTCTAAGGGATATTATACGGGTGCGTTAATTGCATCTGTAATTATATTATTTGTAAATATGCCACCTAATGTCTACGATAAACTGCAATACACCGCAATGCTTAGTTCAAGCTTTTTGGAAATTTGGATGCAAGTGTTAAATAATTTAAATATGTAAATGTTACAACTACGTAGTGTAAGTACATATCATTTTCAATTTTATGCAAATACCATTTGCGATCATTATTCTAAAATGAAATAGATCTTAATGAAACAGAAGGCCGTTGGGGTAGTAAAGTTCTTCGGAAGACGTAGCGTAGGAAAGCCTCCTACGCGGTGGACCGACGACTTCCCCACCGAGGGGTTCGAGCCTACCCTAAATTAAGACTTACCAATTGTGAATAAAAAAAATTGCCTCACATCGTCCAGGTTTTCATACAGACTGTAACCCTCTATCAAATAAGACCATTGATCTTAATCCATCACGTAGACTGATCACATCTCGCATTTAGTTATACCTGTTCCCTTCGCAGGGCTCTCTGGACGGGGACCCGGAAACCAGGGACTCCCAGGCCGAGAACAAGTCTCCGGACGACGGCAACGGGGGCTCCAAGCGGAGAGGCCCCCGGACTACCATCAAGGCGAAGCAGCTGGAGATACTGAAGTCAGCGTTCTCGCAGACGCCGAAGCCGACGCGGCATATACGGGAACAGCTGGCTAAAGAAACAGGTCTTCCGATGAGGGTTATACAGGTCAGTCAATTACTTTTTATTTTTACTCGACTACGGCAAAATAAAAAGGAGGGTTATGATTTTTTACCGGTACGTATGTATGTGGGTATATACAGGGGTCTTAACAAAGGTATATGCATTTATTTTTAACTGGAGCTTGTACTCATGAAACTGAACAACTTTCCCAAGAAACCCATGGTCAATTCGCAAATAATTTTTTGGACTTCCCATGCAAATCGATCAGCTGGCGGGCAAACTTTATATGTATAGAAGTCCAAAATTTTTTTTTTTCAAATTGTCCATAGGTTTCTTAGGGAAAGTTGTTCAGTTTCATGAGTACAAGCTCCAGTTAAAAATAAGTGCATATACCTATGTTAAGACTATATACATGTACGTACAGGGTGTAAGAAATTGGTGTAGGACCCGTTAACGGAAACCGATTGAAAGGGTCAATCATAAGCTTAAACCACACATTCAACGGCTCATGAAATACTATAAGACGATACTGTTAGCCGGAAGTACCGGCGGATGGACAGCGGAGGTTTAGTACTAGGGTCCCTTTTTGTACAGAACCCTAAATAAATTGTATAGCAGCCCGCACTAAACTTTCTCGTACAATTTTTTCATTAATTTTTTTCATACAAAAATTGAATTAAAAGAAAAACATTTACAATTTTGATGAATTCATATTGTATGACCAAATATAAACTTCCTCGTAAAACATGTAAATTTAATTCAATAGGTCCAACCATTTGTGAGTAAATCGCAAATTTCTATTTCATTTTTAGGAGACCCATACAAATACGATTTTTCCCAGACCAATGGGTATCACTTTCATTAGATAAACATAAGAAATTTCGACGTGATAAGTTACATCAAAATCGTTTGAGCTGTTTTTGAGAAAAAAATAATTTAAGTTTTTGTTGAATGACAGCTAGGTACTCTTCGGTTTGACAGTACGAAAAAACTTTTGATAATTCCTCGATGAAATAATTTAAAATTCTCAATTTCTAAATTCGGTCCCATTCGGACTAAAGATCCAGAGCCAAAACTGACGGACGTACGGACAGACGAATGTTAGTCATCTGATTTACTTTTTATCATCTGTCAAAAACGACATTTTGTTCTAAAAATGTTTGAAATACCTAGACGTGACGTCATAGTTTTGCAGCGTCATTTATGTATACATACTTACTCATTTTGTGATTTTGATGAATTAAAAATCGAAGACTTGATGGAAAACAAAACGAGTAAGGTTTTCCGAAGTTTCAGTAGGAGGGCAATTTAGTGATCAAGAGTTCATAATTTATTTCTGATGCTGTCGTCACCCCTATTGAGATATTCGGTTTTTTGGTATGTGTTAATGATATAGAAAACATTTTCACGAAAATTGGTAAATCGTGTTTTTTCGTAATAACGATACTCTCTCTACTTATACTCTTTGTCCATACGTACCGTACCTACTACGGGGTCGAGAAAGTAAAAATGAACTTTTCTTTTTACAGATATTTTAGTCATTGTAGGGTTTTCGGCACGTTAACGAACCAGGTTTACATACTCTTTGTCAGGCTTACTGAAAATGAGTATGTTATTGTAGTTATAGAATTGAAAACGCTAAACACGTTAAAAACCGACTTCCATCGCAACGACTTAGTACATTTTTGCATTATTATTTTGGTTTTTGTTAATTTTCTACTAAAGTACTACACCGATTTTGATAAAATTTATATGGGACCACACGGGAAGCACTAGCTTTCAAATAAAAAAAAGAAACATAAAAATCGGTTCACCCAGTCAAAAGTTCTATGGTAACACACACAAAAAAAATACATACAGTCGAATTGAGAACCTCCTCCTTTTCTGGAAGTCGGTTGAAAAAGAGTCAGGTAGGTATTTGAAAATATCCGTTTTTCTTGCCACAAAATTACTAAAATATATTTTGTTACTACATTAAGTAATGTCAAACGCTCAATCACATCGCTTTTGAACATTTTCGCAAATTGAATCGCGCGCCTTCATTCGTTCTGTCTTCGTGACAAATGTACCAATTAGAGGGCTGCAGTGTTGTTGAGTTGTGACAAAGTGACAAGTTATGGATACTTTGTCATTTTATAAATTTTCTATACCTACTTACTGTATATTTAGTTTGTAGTTAGTTTCGTAGTTCATAATTATCATTATAATAGGTCCTTAATACAGTCGCCATCAGATATATCGTAGTGGGCGAGGTGTTCAAACATTTCTGAGTAGTGTGGAATTTCAACAAATTATGTAACATTAGAAGTTTCTTCTGAACATCTCTTCATCTTATCAGCTCATATACGTCCCCACAGAGAGGCTCGAGCCTACCCTGAATTAGGGCGATCGGGTCTTAGTCAACCACGCGGCCCCAGTGCGGGTTGGTCGACTTCACACACAACCTTCGAGTTTCTCGCAGGCTGTGCAGGTTTCCTCAAGGTGTTGTCCTTCACCGTAAGAGCGTCGGATAAACGTACACATGAAATCGGAATTCGAAAACACATTGGTACGTGGCAGGATTCGTACCACGGCCTCCCGGACAGGAGGTAGCGGCCGTAACCGTTACGCCACCAGCATCTGACTGAACATCTAATTGTTCATGAATATCTGAGCAGCAGATTCTACAAAATTCAGATCCAATGTCTTTGACATAACCCTACACTATGAGTAGAGTATTGCGATGAGACGGAATAAAACCCAATAAGTAAAAAGATTTCGCTTCGAAATCCAATGTCTTTGACATAACCTTACACTATGAGTAGAGTATTGCGATGAGACGGAATAAAACCCAATAAGTAAAAAGATTTCGCTTCGAAATCCAATGTCTTTGACATAACCTTACACTATGAGTAGAGTATTGCGATGAGACGGAATAAAACCCAATAAGTATAAAGATTTCGCTTCGAAATCCAATGTCTTTGACATAACCCTACACTATGCGTAGACCGTGGTCCGACATGCTCTTGTCTTGTTTTTTATGACGTCAGAGGATCTATAGCTAACTTAACCTTTAAATCAATATATACGCTAAAACATAATGTATTTGTTATCATGTCCTTAATAATCGAATCGTGAGATGATGCCAAGGGCTTACCAAATGTAAACAAAAAAATGTTCAAAAGATTCATCACTTTCCAAAATGTTTCAAACCACATTGTAGCCCGCCACATGGATCGTCGTGGATGACTCGATTCTCCACAGCAACAGATGTCTGGATCTGTCCGTCTGTCCGTCACGCTTTTTGCGCGTCTTCCTCTTTGTTTCAGTTTTTGCTGCCAGCGATTTCCGAACGAAAAAATTTGAAGTTTTAACTTTTTTTTTTCAACGCTTACTAGAGAAGTGTTTGTAAAGCCGACAGTGCCCTGGTTAGGTTTTAGAGTGCTTTAATTAGAGTTCAAAATACACAGATTTTCCTTAAAACAACAACAAGTGACATTTTTGTTGATGCGTCTTGGTTTTCATCACAGACTCGCCGTTGATGAGGTAATAGATAGCCGATAAAAAACTACAGTTCAGTAATTAATGAAAGTGTTACTTGCAATCAGTTAATGGTCTGTGGCTAAAGGCGATGACAGAACTTAGGATAAAAAATTTGCTGTTATTTGTTAACTTACCTACAAAGATCTGAGCTATACAAAGTTAATAATCTCTTTTTAGGGTTCCGTATCCAAAGGGTAAAAACGGGACCCTATTACTGAGACTTCGCTGTCCGTCTGTTTGTCCGTCCGTCCGTCTGTCACCAGGCTGAATTTCATAAACCGAAATTACGTTTGTTGTATGGGAGCCCCTTTTTATATTAATTTTATTCTGTTTTTTAGTATGTGTTGCTATAGCGGCAACAGAAATACATCATCTGTGAAAATTTTAACTGTCTATGATGTATTTCTAGCTATTAAGCTAGACAGTGAGTACAACAAACGTGATTTTTTTTACTCGTTTTTGCTCGATATTGATAACGGCAACAGAGAGACGCTTGAAATATTCACAGAATATTAAATTATATATTCACTTTAAAAACAAACAATTAAATTAAAATAAAACAAATATTTAAGGGGGGCTCCCATATAACAAACGTGATTTTTATAGATAATGGTACGATTTTTTTTATTCACTACTGGTGAGCCCTTGGCGTCATCTCACCTGATAATAAGTGATGATGATGCCGAAGATGGAAGCGGGCTTACCAAGATTTCCCAACGCAATAGAGACCTGACTATCTTATCTTCAAGCCGGAATTCAACTATGCGGTAAACATCTATGTTGGTGGCAAGACTTAAATAAGATGGTGGTGCTAGCCAGACTGGCTTAGAATATGTCCTTCCACCAAACAAACCGAGTCTTACAAAGTCAAACTCCATCGGGATCGAACCCGCAACCTCCTGATCTGACGCTAATGGAATGGTCCATTACGTCACGGAGGCGGTTAAATCTGTATACTCCTATATGTAAATTACAATTTTCGTTACTTGTGTTAACAACCCATAATTACATTTTTACTATGTAGTTGAGGAACTAATAGTATCTTATCTGTGGTTCAGGGGAAAGGTGTAGAGGTACGGAACCCTCGGAGTGCTAGTTCGACTCACACTTGGCCGGTTTTATTTCAAATGGCCCTTAACATCAATTACTACTTCATCTATTTGTGTAGCAAACTAAACCAAACATATGTTCCGAGCGTGTATCTATTAATGAATACAAATATTTTTTCCTCTACAAAAATAATGTCAACTATGTTAAGTGGGTTCGTAAACAGGCGTTTTTGCCGCCATCCGTCAGCGCGCCAGATCGCGCGTGTCCAATGTTTGAATATTGTAGTTAGCCGCTTTTTCCTTGCCACTGACGATGACTCCCTGTTCTAGGCTTACCACACGTCAGGATTTGTCCTGACATGTCAGGATTTTTAGGCACCCGTCAGGATTGCGGCCGGACTTTGAAAATGTCAGGAGTTTTTGGATTATTTAGGTGTTTTAGGGTCTTCATCAAGGTACTGTTGCAGCCCATGGCCTTAAACGAATGGTGATTTTTCACTGTGTGGAGAGTAAGAGTAGCCTCAATGGCAGATTGTGAATCGGCGAGTGACACTCAAAAGAAATTACATAATTTATTACCATGACTGTGCGTCGTCAAACCGCGCGCGCGCAAATTTCAGTAAAATGTCAGGACTTTTTGAATAAAATCAGGCTTTTTGTCAGGACTTTTCAATTTAACATCTGGTAACCCTACCCTGGTCCCACCATATGTGAGCATGAGCGTATAACTGTAAAATGAGTTTTTGTTCAAATATTTCGGATTTAACTAGTTAACACCGGTCCGTGTGAACTGCGTGACGTTTGAAGTTGCCGCTCTTCGGTTACTTTGAGGTATTCGTGGTATAAGGAAGTGATTTTTCTTAAATTTTAATAGGTTTGTTATTGATGTCTTAGGTTAGTTTAAAACCTTCTACTTAATGGCTACTAACGAACCAACAAGCCCATATTTATGTGATTAAAACCGTTAAGACATTTACATTATAAATGACAACATTTTTTAAAGGTTTTTTTTAATTATTTAGTTGTGATGATGAATGATTAATTGTTAATAAAATACCGTTGCAGATTATCATACTTTAATAAAATCGGTTTTGCTCGTTAAAAAATTGTAAGTATATTAGTTAACTCAGTAGAAAACCTTTTGAACATTAAGCCTTCATTTGTTTTATTACACTTCATTTGTCTAACGCTCGCTACCTGTCACTTCATATTGTTCTATCTCTAATGCGACCACAACATTTCAGGATGTCAACAGAAGTGAAGTGACATTAACTATCTTTTTTTTAAAGTCGCTCTCTCGACCGCGAAACGAGAAAAAGCTAGAGATATTTTAATAAGTTCATTATATCGTAATTTCTCCCACGTGACGGGCCTGTCTCCGCCCTTATTGGCTCATATTTTATTTTGACATCTCAAGTTGAAGAAATAAAATCAGGGTTGTCAATAAATGAAACGTCACGTTGTTTTTAGTTTTAATTTGATTAGAGTTCAGCTACAAATTTCATAACTAACTTAGCTGCTTATAGGTAAAACATTATTATTGTATCAAAATGAAATTAAAAAGATAATTACAAAGTAAACTCTATTGTTAAGTAAACAGGAGTTTGTCTTTCTTTACCATAGATATTTTTTTATTGTTAATTTTTTTATTAATGTGTACTTATAGTTTCGTCATGTCTGTCTGTCTGCTCTGTGGTCCGCGGCCTAACTCCTAACTATTAGTAGTTAAGAGCTGAAGTTTGGCAAAAATATATATAATAATAACGCAGAAAGAACTGTAAAAAAAATTGAAAAAGAAAAATTAAAATTAAAATCCCCTACAAGTAAAATGGGGATGTTTTTTTTTCTCGTCGAACCCAGTCGTTTGGGGTATCGTTAGTTAGAGCTTAAAAAATAGTTGTTACTTCTAAGACCATTTTATAATTTAGGGTTCCGTTTTCGAAAAAATAGGCTTGAAAATGCTAAATTTTGTTGGAGTCGAACCCCCTAACAACTAAACCGTTGTATTTGGAAATTTGAAAATTAGATATGGACGCAATAATGGCAACTACGGAACCCTAAATTACGCGTGGCCCGACACGCACTTGGTCGGATTTTTTATTCACAATTGGTAAGCCCTTGGCATCATTTCACCCGATGGTAAGTGATGATGATGCCGTAGATGAAAGCGGGCTTACCAAGATTCCCCAATGCAATGGGGAGCTGGCTATCATATCTTTAAGCCGGAACACATCAATGCTTTTAACATTGATGTTTTGGCGACGTAGTCAAGATGTTTACAGCCAGACGGGCTTAGAAAATGTCCTTCCACCAAACAAACCGAGTCATACAAGGTTATACTCCGCCGGGAATCGAACCCGCGACCTCTTGATGTGAAGCTAATGGACTTACACGTTACGCCACGGAGGCGGTTAAATATTTAAAATATTTCTCAAAAAATGTTTTGTTCTTTTCATAGATATCTATCTGAATCAATCCAATCGGCCAATTTTGTATGAAAAGTAAATTTTTTTGTAGAACAGTGTTTTCAAATATTTTTTGCCATTTGGTTTGTTGATGACCTTACCACACCATACAAAGAATTATGCCGCAAAAAAATTCAAGTACCTAACTCTTTTCGGTTCGGATTTACAACAAACAATATGTAGGTACCTATTATAAGATCGATCAATCAAACAGTCATTCTTTTTTTTTCATTTCGTATTATTACCTGTTTTGTGTTAAAAAGACATGGTCTAAATTCAAACCTAATGTAAAGCTGAGAACACATGCAGCGCGCAAAAACGCAAAAGGGCTATTATTTAATAATAAATTAATTAGCAACAATTATTTAGCTACATGATAGAATGTCATCGGGGTATAGTAACAATTTTATAAATTACCTTTTTATTCAAGAACACTCAACGCGCGTCCTGAATTAGCATTTATAAATTTTAAAATAATGATCATTTGTCATCTTTATTGGGTCCTTTCTATTCTTGTCAGTACTTATCACGAGTAAGCAACATTATTATCGTTAAAATTAATGTTTATGTCAATTTTTACATGACTTTGTAAGGTTAATGTTCATTCAGAATTATAGTTTGAAATTTATTTTTTACATGATGCTTTTTATTGTGATGTTTTTTTTAAAAAATTATTCGTATCTTAAATGAATATAAATAGTTATTAAACTATTATTAGTAAACTAATATTATAAACGCGAAAGTTTCTGAGAATGTATGGATGTATGTTTGTTACTCTTTCACGCAAAACTACTGAACGGATCCGGCTAACATTTGGTAGGTAGACAGATTAGGACCTGGATTAACACACAGGCTACTTTTTTTACGACTGGCGCACTGCGCATCCTCGAAAAATCATAGAAACGTTGTACACGCGGGTGAAGCCTTAGGAAACAGCTAGTTAGCAATAAGAAAACTCACTTTGTAGGCAAGTCTTTCGCGAAATGGATTACTTTACTAATGGATCAACATTTGTCTGGTAGGTAGTTTAATTTATAAATTCAGAACACGATAGAAATTGACTGTATTTCTTAAGTTAAGAGTCTCAAGCTGTACTTTACAACACCCTGGACACTTCATACAACGGGCCAGAAATGAAATTTCAAAAACGGAATGACAGAATATGCTGACCAACATATAAATTCTAAGTAACTATGGGCACACCCTGGACACTTCATACAACGGGCCAGAAATGACAATCCTTTACCGAAGTAACTATTTAGTAATCTGTGCCTTTACGTTCGACAACCAAACTGTAACCAATCTGTATCTATTTGGGTGACGAGGGGGTGAGGTCGCAATCAAGACAGCGTCAGGGAGTGTCCATACTGTATGTTAGTACTAATATATATATACTTTGCCTAGGGCCTTAATCCGAAGTGCTACCACCTTTCCATCTCTGTAAAGCGCGGTAGCTGTGACGTTCGTCTACTTTGACTTTACATTCCAATTAGAAAGTAGGTAGCTATAAATAACGTTACATACACAGGCAGATGCTCAAAAAAAATATATGAATCAAACAAGAAAGGTAATTCCCATACGGAAGCACATGTCAACAGTTGATTGATGCCGGCCGATAAAAACTGTTTGTCAGCGAGTACGAACACGCCGTCATGTCACTGGCCTCTGATTAATCGTGCCATGTGCGGCCGGCTTAATGTGCGCACTCCTTGTCTATGCCCATTAGCCGGGAGTTGTCTGTGGTCAGTGAGTGGGAACTACCACTTGTGTTATCCTACTGAGGGGGCAAGAACTATCTAGAATCATTATAGACATACCATAAACTCCATTAAGCGGAACTGCTGGTTTGTTTACTGGCAGGGAAGCATCTCTAGCACTTTCTTGGATAGCAAGTAGAGCTAAGCTAATACTGCTCCGGCCGATCAAGCCGCGTAGGAGTAAGTCTGAACAGATGCGATAAGCACCGGGAAGTGAGCGTGCCTACAGCTCCGGTAACACACCGGATATGTGGGAGCCAGCTTCTCTGGCGTCCCGAGCGGGGATCGAACCGCCAGCAGCGAAAGCCGCGGGAGGTGAGCGTGCCTACAGATCCGGGACCTACCTGGACAGTTTAGGTAGTGGTTCTGATCCACGAGGCACTCGCCTTGCAGAGTACCGGTACAAGCGTCTTGGCGGCAAGAACTACCGTAACTGGTCCTATCTCACCTTATGGTGTTGGCAGGAATAGCGGCCCTCACTGTTATGCCCAAGGGTAGGTAAGTGGGGACGCTATATCACAAAGGAGATAGGAGAGGGAATACCATAAACTTTTTGGACCAGAAGAAACTAAAATTACTGTCTGAATGGATACTTCTACAGAAATTCCAAGAAATTGAGTAAAGCTCTCTGAACCATAAAGAACAACTGACACTTGAGAGTAAGAACATCTTAATTGACAACACGAATACATAATGCGAATTAAATTGTCTCGTTCTGATGACATTTATTTGAGCATATATTCTTCACGCGGATACGTCTGTTATTTATGTTGGTTGAGCCAAGTCACATCGTGGACCAAGGAGATGTGATTGCAGTTGAATGAGCCATACATCGGTCGCGCGGTCATATCTCAAGTTTTAATATCTGTCGGCCACTTTGAACCGACCCAAATACTATAACATGCGCGAGTTACGAGGCACCGAGCGAGGGCCCGCCGCCCGTGTGACCGCGGCTTTATAACTCGATCCCGCTCTGTGGTTTACGACAAACTGTTCCTTTTTGGATTTTTTCGAAAAAAAAAACATTCTCCAATTCGAATTTTGAAGTACTTTTTAAGATGAACTATTGTTTTCTTTCATTGTCTACAGACACATTTAAACTAAAAATATATTTAAAAAGACTAAAAAAAACGCTTTTAAAGCTCATCAAACTAAATATATATATTGATGTGTTTTAAAAGCATGTTTTTTTAACTATATTTATTTTTCAATTTTGACATAAAGAATAAGGATAATGTACAAAGTTTTGAATTAATATACAAATCTATACAAATTTAGTACGAGTTCAAAAATATTTTTTGAAAATTGACGCTGGTTGAAAGTTGTTCAGCGTGATAAGCAGAAAGGATCCCGTTAAGAGCTAGATAATACACCAATTTTGTTTTGAGAGCGTGGGTGGCGCAACGGCATGGGCCGCTACCTCCTATCCGGAAGGTCGTTGTTCGAGTCCTGCCACGTATACCAATGTGTTTTCTAATTTCGATCTCATATGTTCGTTTATCCGACGCTCTTACGGTGAAGGAAAACATCGTGAGGAAACCTGCACACATCTGCGAAGAAACTCGAAGGTTGTGTGTGAAGTTGACCAACCCGCACTGGGCCCGCGTGGTCGACTAAGGCCCGATCGCCCTAATTCAGGGTAGGCTCGAGCCCCTCGGTGGGGACATATATATGAGCTGATGTTATGTGACACCAATTTTGTTACATAATGTATATAGGGTGACTTTTAATTAGTTCTTGATAGCAATGGATATGAATGTACTCGTGATTACAAACAACTTTCCCAAAGAAATTGATTTGACATATAGTTTCTTTGGGAAAGTTGTTTGTAATCACGAGTTCATGCATACCTTTTGTTATCAAGAACCAATTAAAAGTCACCCTGTATATCCACTGAGAACAGTTTGTACGTAGTCCAAAAACCAAGAGAAACATAAAAAAAAAATCTGCGAGATACAAATGACTGCGCCCGCGTTCATTACATGCCATAAACATGTAAATTAACCTGAATGTAATTGCTATGTTACTGAGGTCGCAATTATCAAAAACAAGCTTTAGGATTTCGTAGTTGGTAAAAACCGGCCAATTGCGAGTCGGAACCGCACACGTAGGGTTCCGTACCATCATACTAGATGGCGCTAGTTTCTTCACGTTTTAAAAAAACACGTTTTTTGTATGGAGACCCGCCTTGTTTTTTCACTTTTTCAATGTTTTTCTATTTGTTATTATAGCAGCAATAGAAATACATCATCTGTAGCTGTCTATATACCTATCACGGTTCAGCCTGGTAACAGACGGACGGACGCACAGCGGAGGCTTAGTAATAGGGTCCCGTTATTACTCTTTGGGTATGGAACCCTAAAAAGAAACCTATAGGTGATTTTAATCACTTCGTTGTCCGTCTGTCTGTATATTTTGACACTCGGAAGTAAATCAAAACCTACAGGATACTTCTCGTTTACATAGAATCCTGAAATTTGGCAAGAATCAATGTCTCACAGCACAAGAACCGCCTCCGTAGCTCAGAGTCAAAGTTCACTGGCTTAACACACGAGGTCGCGGGTTCGATTCCCGGCGGGGTCAATTGTAAGACTCGGTTTGGTTGGTGGTAGGGCATTTTCTAAGCCCGCCTGGCTAGCTACCACCATCTTATCTAAGTCTTGCCGCCAAATATCAATGTTGATATCATTGGTATATGTTCCGGCATTAAGATAAGATAGCCAGTTCCCCATTGCGTTGGGGAATCTTGGTAAGCCCGCTTCCATCTTCGGCAATATCGTCACTTACCACAAGGTGAGATGTTGTCAAGGGTCTACCAATTGTGAATAAAAAAAAAAGAAAAGTAAGAAAACCAAAAACCGAAAATCTTTAATTGTTTGACTTAAAAAAATCGATCACAAAGGAGATTTTTTTTAAAATATGGGGCATAGGCCCACCAAAAACTGCAGCGTAACTCATGTCAATTTGTTTCTCTTAATCTCTAGATTACCGTTGTAGTATTATCTGTCATCATCATCATATCAGCCGAAAAAGGTCCAAATGCCAGGACAAATGCCTCCCCCAAGGATTTCCACGACGACCGGTCCTGCGCTGCCCGCATCCATCGGCTTCCCTTGATCTTAGTATTATCTGTACCTCATCTAATATTGAGATGATGATGACCATCAACACATCAGCGAAAAGACGTCCAGTGCTGGCTGGACATAGGCCTCTCCCGCGTGGGGGGTTTTGCCGTTATCGCCATGCTTATTGTAAAATAATTTTCGAAGAACCTAAAAACTTTTAGGTACAAGTTTTAATTTCAAGAATATTATATGTTTGCTCTATGGTGCTGTTTTGCTAGAAAAATAAATGAGTTATCTATCTATCTATTAATAATTTCGTATTATTCTCAGTAAACCCTTTCATTTGATATCCATATTGTAGGAGTGCATTAAAAATAACTGGTCCGCCATCTTGTGTTTGCCGCCATGTTGATTTAGAATGACGTCACACATTTAACCATGCATTGTCATTCAAAGTGAACGTGTATAAAAAAAATTGAGCTCAATCGGTTGAGTATATCCGCTTCAAAATTTAGTTGCAAGATTCCACCCGAACAAACATACATAGGTACATTGCAAGTTAAATAAAGTGAAATTAAGTCGAAGTGGCTAAGTTCTGGGCCGGAATGATTTAATTTGTCATCGACACGCAAAGAAGAAGAAGTTAAATAAAAGCTTGTAACGACGCAAATATATTGTGTAGTGATACGGAACTCCCGATGCGTGAGCCCAACTCGCACTTGGCCAATTTTTTTTTCTACAACTCGAGCACGACACCGTGTCATCGGACTTGGAATGCGTTTGGCAACGATAATACCGTCTTCAGCGCCATGCGATCCGCACTTTATCTCAAAACGGCGACGGTTATTGCAATAAATTCGTAATATTAATCGTTATTGTTGAAACAACTGCATGGGATACACGCGAGTGACAGTAAAGCAGGCATTTTACAGCGTTCCTCCGCGTCAATTGTCGTAAAATCGACGGACGCACTGCGTAGCGGGACCGCGTCAAATGCAGCGTACGCGCATGTCCTATAATATTTTGAAATCGCAAAATTAAGTTGGTTTATTTTTAGGGTTTTGTACCCAAAGGATGCCAACGTGACCCTATTACTAAGCCGATATCCATCTGTCTGCCCGCGGGCTGTATTTTATGAACTGTAATAGGTAACCTATTCTATTCTTTCATTTTTGGCTTCTCTTTTAGAATTCTGCCAATGTCATGTCAGTCATGGGAGTGACACTTCAGCAGATGGGCGGTTTTGCGGAATTTAGATGTTTACCCAAAGTTTTTCTGATGATGTTTTAAAACAAAGACAACACAAATACCATCACCAACACATAATGATAAATTTACTTATTGGATAGTTATAATACCACATACTACCACTTTTGATGTAAAAAAATAATATACTGTTGACCCTGTTTTTGGCACTTATTGCAAAATGCTTTGAAAACAAATAATTAAGGTTGAAAGAAACCAACACACAAAAATCAGTGACTATAACACCTTCCATTTTAATTGAAAACATTTTTTGAAAACTTTTTTGAAAATGAATATAAGTAATAAAAACATGTAAAAATCGAGAATTGGGCGTTCGTTCGGTTTCAACGTAACAGCCGTGTTGAAGCCCGCATTGATTTGAACTTAAAATGAATAGACTTACACTCTATATTATTTTAACACGTTTCAACCTGTTTTCATTGAGTCATCTTAAAGTCTTAATATAAAAATATTACGACTAAGGATTCTTTATTATTTTAAGAACAATAGTTGAACAACTTGAGATGTGCAGTTGAATTTGTAAAATTCATACAAAACTAACTGTAAAAATAGTCTTGTGATTTTATTTAAATACACATGTATTTATTGAAAACACTCGTAGTGTTAGTGTACCCTACTTTGAGCGTGGTTCCACATGCACTTGGCCAAGTAATATATAAGTCACTGACTTGGCCACTATATTTTTGGTTACGGTAAAATAAAAGCATAGCTACGTAGGTCCTACCCAAGAAAGTAAATTACACAGCTGAACTTTCAAAAGCCGTTTTTTTTCTATTAAAAACATCATTATATCACGAGTTACTCTTCACTCTTAAAGGAAATAACAAAGGCGTATGATTTATGACGTTAAAGACAGAAGCACCTTGCTGGACCGCCACGCAAGCAGGTGCCGCCTTACAAAGCCTTTCGGGCACGACGATACCAATAAATTATTAATTATGACAAAAAGGCATCTTATAATGCACATACACGCTTGCGAAATATGATCAACAAGTTTTTTGGAAAAAACTCGAGAGCGGCGCCAAAAAATGTTTTGTCTAAGAGACGTCCCGCGGGCACACTGTGCGGCGGTGGACAAAGGGAGCGACGTTGCCGACACGGCGCGCACGCTGGGACAAAGGGGATCCCGGTGCGGACAAAAAATTACATCATTTATTTTATTGCTACATGGGTGAGAATGAGAATGTGGCACATTAATATTGCGTACGGTCTAATGCCCCAATCGCCCTAGGCCCGTCGTTTGTCAATAATGTTGTTTTTGAATAAGAATAAAACAAAAAGTAAAATTATTACCATTTTTGATTAGCTTTTCTGACCATGTGGAACAGTTTTAGTTCAGTTTAATCCTTTTTTTTTATAATTTTATTATTTTTGTTGTAAGTTTTTTGAATGAGAATAAAACAAATTTTATTATTTAGTAGTTTTTGAGTAAGAATAAAACAAAGAGTAAAATTATTACCACATTTGAGTAATTTTTATGATCCTGCGTAACAGTTTTAATTCTATTTAATTCTTAATTTTTTGTAATTTTTGAATGGTAATTAATGAAAATAATTTTATAAATAAATAGTTTTGGAATAAGAAAGAAACGAAAAGTAAAATTATTACCACATTTGAGTGACTTTTCTGATCCTGCGAAACAGTTTTACTTCTGTTCAATCCTTTATTTAACCTGACTTTTTAAATACAAGTAATAAGTTCCAATGTTATTGATACAACGCTATAAAAATATTACTAATTTTATGAAACACCTGTCAAAGAACAACATCCAATACACAAAGATTATGTAAATGTTATGCACATGTTCTCAAACTTGTACAATTACTGGGTGAGTTTTGCTTTAAAAATATTTTTACTAGCTTTTGCCCGCGCTTCGCCCGCGCGGACATCGTTTTTATGACTGTCTTAGAGGGTGCGCGGTGCGCGAGCCGCAAGCGGTAAATGCTTATTAATAAATCATGTCATTTCCCACCCACTCAACATTCTCTGTGCAAAATCACACAATCAATTGTTCCGTTGCGATGTTAAAAAGAGATTAACCAAAAAAGAGTATATTTTCAGTTCCCTCAGGAAACTGCATCGGGCTGTGCTATTTTCACGGGATAAAAAGTAGCCTTTGTCCTTCCTCGTGACTAAGGCTACCTGCATGCCAAATTTCATTAAGACTGGTCAAGGCGTGGAAAGGTAACAAAAAAACACATGTTCACATTTATAATATTAGTAAGAATACACATTTTTGTTAAGCTGGAAAAGTTTTCACTTTTATCATCTACCGTGCAAGAATATTTTACCGTTAAGATGGTATCATGATAGAGTCTTAGGTATCAACAGTTGCATAATATAGTTCTTTTCGCGGAAGCCGATTCAGATCTATCAGGGCGAGTTATAAATTAACTTTGAAAAACTACCATTTCTAGGTTTCCGTACCTCAATAGGTAAAAACGTAACCATCACAGGATCACTCGTGTGTCTGTCTGTCCGTCCGTCAATCACAGGCTCACAGCCCAGTTGCTCGGAAACTACTGGACCGATTGAGTTGAAATTTGTTACACATATGTAAGTCTGTGACACAAAGATGGACGTGTAATGTGAATAAATGATTTTCGAACTTGGGGGCCACTTTTGGGGGGTAAATTAGTTTTTTTTTTTTAAAAAACATTGTGTGGCATATCAAATAAAAGGGCTTGTTGTTAGAATTTTAAATATATATATTTTTTTGAAAATATGTAGGTGAAAAATTGACCATTCCCCCCTATCTCTAAAACTACTGGTCCTAAAACCTTGAAAAAATCACATTACAATCACGGTCAAATGCGTAGATTAAGCTTTGCGTTCCGAAATGAAATTTATAAGTCCAGAATAAGAAAACCCCTATTTACCTAGAGCAAAGTATGTACTTAGAGGTCTTGTTCTGTTGGTAGTTAAAGTTTTGGTGCAGAACCCTTTTCAAGTGAGGCCGAGTCGCACTTGGCTGGTTTTTTTTAAGTCTTACTTTGTGAGCCCACTGGCCACTGTGTAATCGCGCTAGATTCTAATAGCTTAATATCAAAACAAGTGATTTATATTACAGCAAGATACATTACAGCACGTATATAACTGCCCGTAGGTAAAAATAAGAAGTCTCTATCGGCACCGCTTGCCTACCTCCTGCGTTAACAGCTGTAGGGTTGCCAATTTAGATTTCAAAAACTTACCTATTTTTTTTCTACCGACTTCCAAAAAGGAGGAGGTTCGCAGATTGAGAACCGATTTTCATGATTCTTTTTTATTCGATAGGGTATGCTCCCGAGTTGGTCCCATAGAATTTTTTATCAAAATCTGTGTAGTATTTTAATAGAAAATTTACAAAAACCAAAAATAATAATGCAAAATTGTACTAAATTGTTGCGATGGAAGTCGGTTTTTTTACGTGTTTAGCGTTTCCAATTATAAATATATCAATTTTTAGCGTATAATCAATCAAGTAAAGGTTTTCCAACAGATCAATATTTTCGCCAAAATAGTAGGTGCCATTTACTTTTTGATGCTTTTCTTCTAAGAGGGGGCCATTAAAATATACCTCATAAAAAAAAATTGGGACACTACGCAGCCCTACCCCACTCAATAGGAGCAGTTGAGCACAGTATGCGCGCGCGCAATAATCCATCACCGCTTAGCTGCCCACTCGGTGATTTATTGCCCAGGTTCATACCCTCGGGTAGCCATAGCTATAGTAGCAAATTAATTATGATGCAGCATAGACTGTAACGCTGGTTATCATTACCTCGTACGTCCTACTCTCTCTTTATTATTTGGATATCTCCTGTCGCACGCATGAAAGTGTCGTAGATGGCTACAGGTCTTTAGGACATAGAAGGAACAGATAAAGTAGTAAATTAAATTGTGGTGCAACATATTTTACTGGATAAGAACCGCCTCCGTGGCGTAATGGTTAGTCCATTAGCCTTACAGGAGGTCTCGGGTTCGGCTCTCGACGGTGTCTTACTTTGTAAGACTCGGTTTGGTTAGTGGAAGGGCATTTTCTAAGGCGAAAGTTAGCTACCCCCCTTCTTATCTAAGTCTTGCCGCTAAACTGATGTGGTCCGGCTTGAAGATAAGATAACCAGTTCCCAATTGTGTTGGGGAATCTTGGTAAACCCGCTTCCATCTATAGCATTATCGTAACTTACCATCAGGTGAGATGATGCCAAAGAATTGCGGATGCAATTGTGGATTACAAGAAAAAAAAGAAAACTTTATTTGTTATAAGCAGCAGTTAAGACTTTTAGATTTTTGTAGTGAAAACTTCTTTAGGCGCGTTAGGCATTTTCTGAGATGGGAAAAAACGATTGTACTCGCGACACTGTTACCGTTACCGTAACGGACACCTCACCAGGAACACTCGCAGGGTTAAAATCTATATAAAACTGTAAAAAGTTTTCACTTCTGTCGGCACTGCCGGAGTGGTTTGGTTTTAAAAGCTTTTATTTACCTTGCAATGTATGTATGTATGTATGTATGTTTGTTCGGGTAAAATCTTGCAAGTTAACTTTGACCCACTTCCCGGTTTCCGATTGAGCTGAAATTTTGCATGCATATGTATATCGCGTGACAATGCAATATTAAAAGCTTGTACCTAAAACTTTTTAGGTTTTTGGAAAATTATTAAAATTTTAAGGAGTACGATAAACCTTAAGTCAATTAAAAAATAAGATTTTCAATTTTAAGCTCTTATAATCTGCAGACGTTGTGTCTGAGACCTGACTGACTGGAGCTAAAAACATGTAACACGACTTCGTAAGAAGATAGCGTGGGTTGAAATGAAAATGCGTGTTAACAGGAAATAAAGATGAAAAATGAGAGTAAAAGACCTGAAAACAACATAAAAATAAAACAATACACACTTAAATTTAAAATGGAAATCACAAAAATATAAATGAATCTTACCCGAGATGGATCTTAATAGGAAGAAACAGGTTTAAATACAAGTTATATTATTATGATGAAAGAAACGAAATGAAGAAACGGTGAAAGATATTGAATGATTTTTGAAAACAAATGTCAACGCATGCGCGAAAAAGAAATAGATGGAATGAAAAGAAGGTAGGATTAAAGAACGAACGAACGCAACAAACACTATCAAATCTTCAGATTAATTTTATTATGGATCTGAGATGAACTCGGATTTTCTTTCATTTATAATTCCTTTTATTAAGCCCACTGAATCGTCTACAATAAAACCAACAGTTGTACAATTGTTGCACTAGCATTTGTTTTTTATTAAATTTTCGTTACACTTACTTTTCGGCATTTCCCGGTTCATCTCTAACTCTAGCACGTAACAGTCGGTGTTCACGCTTCATGCCCACTAGTGACGTGACAATATCGACAACCGACTCGCTCGGTTGAATTTATCGATGTTTGATTTTGTCGTTTTTTTTTCGCGAATCAACGATGGATGAAAAAGGTTAACTTTCGAGACGTGAGCGGTTTTTCTTGTAATATGAAAATTTCCCTACGATTTAATATAAAATAAAATTGAGTAAGTTTTTTACTTTTAGATAAAGGATCTTACTTAAGAAACATATTTTTATTGCTACTGCTTTATCATATCAGCTCATATACGTCCCCACCGAGGGGCTCGAAGCCTACCCTGTATTAGGGCGATCGGGCCTTAGTCGACCACGCGGGCCCAGTGCGGGTTGGTCGACTTCACACAAAACCTTGGAGTCTCTTCGCAGGCGTGTGCAGGTTTCCTCACGATGTTTTCCTTCACAGTAAGAGCGTCGGATAAATGTACATATGAAATCGAAATTCGAAAACACATTGGTACGTGGAAGGATTCGAACCACGACCTCCCGGACGGGAGGTAGCGGCCCTTGCCATTACGCCACCGACGCTCTTGCTCTTGCTACTGCTTACTGAAATCAAATTTATTGCTAAAAAAGGTGTCTCACAAAAACCGATAAAAATTGTCTTATTTTGTAGCCACTACGCCTCTAATCTAAAATAACATCAGGTGTATCTCAAAATTGAAAACTAGTTTCCAACTGGCCAGTTCCACGGTGCCGAAGTCACCTGCCTTTCGCAGTCACGCTTAGCCGCTCACGAGGCCGCCTCTTCTATTCCGCGTTGTCGGATCCAACGTCATCAGCCCATCACTCCAACTCGACCTCAAACACTTCCTACTGTCACTAAGCTTGCTAGGTATTAGGAAGTGCATTCACTTCCATGTGTTCTTATCAGGTTCTATCGCGGGCCTTGGGTTCCAACTCAAGGATTTTTTTTATTTTTTAAAGGAAATCTAGATTTTTAGGAAATTATATGATCAAACATCAATTAGATAGATAACATTGAGAAGTTTTCACAGAGAATAAGCTAGCTTGACATATGCCATATGGATACAGTTTTGAACAGTAACAGTACAACAGTAATATGAAAAAAATAATAGTACAACATGAGTACAACAAACATGAATAAAAAAAGAGACCTTGTAAAAATAGTTAAATCAGTTCTTAGCAACAATAAAATAGAAAAAAAAAGTTAAGGATATCCTACGGTTAATTACGTTATTTGAAATTGAAAACCAAAGAATTTGAAAAACGTCACGGCTACCGTGTTTTACAGAGATGGAAAGATGGTAGCATTTGGGATTAAGGCCTTAAGATAGGTCAAATGACAATATTCAATTCAAATCATTGAAAGACAGTGTAAAGCTATCACTAATAAAAAATTGATTTAATTGATTACAATTTTAAATATATTACCACTTTTGATGTACAAAAATATACTGTGTACCCTGTTTTTGGCATTAATTGCAAAAATTCTCGAAAACAAATAGTTGATGTTTAGTGAAACCAACACACAAAAATAGGTGTTTTTAAGGCCTTTCTTTTCAATTGAATACATTTTTTTAAACTTATTTGAAAGTATAGAAAAGTAATAAAAACATGTAAAAATCGAAAATTTGGCGTTCGGTTTCAACGTAACAGCCGCGTTGAAGACCGCATTGAAATGAATAGACTTACGTTCGATATTATTTTAACACGTATCAACCTGCTCGGATTAAGGCATCTTAAAGCCTTAAATTATAATTTTGATTCTAATGGGGTTACATACCTTAATTTGGAATTTTGAATTGTCTATCCGTATTATTTGTCCGAATATACTAGTAAATTTGTTGAAAAAATACTTTGTAAAACTTTTTCGGAAAATTAATGTTTGGGAATTTAACACATTAACAGTCCAGTCCAGTGTACCATATGTGGTACATGGGGAGCGGTTTCGCCGAGTTCGTGTACCTTATGAGGCACACAAGCTCTATGTTACTTTACGGGCTCACACAAATGGACATATGATGTGTTTCGGAACACTTGAATTGAGACTGTTAACGTGTTAAGATTAACGCTGATATTTTCTATTATTTCTAACACTCATTTTGAAGAGTCAAGATTTAATAGGGTAAGTTAAGTTACATTTAAAATTTCCATGGATAAGATTTACTTACTAAGAAGATTTAATTCACCGCGTGAATTCACCGTTTTTCAGATACCGAGACTTTATTTATTGCTTGAACGTTTCTATGCTCTACATCCGACGATTACGTTCATAATAGAGCTATCTTCTCAAGAATATTTACTATGCAAATTGTTTCTCCCACCACAAGTTAGTTACTCTTAGTAAGAGCACACCCCGGACACTGCATACAACGGGCGAGAAATGACATTTCTAAAAACAAATGACGCAACAAACGAAATCCTTGCCACATGCCATACGTTTGTGAACCAAACTATAACCAGTCTGTATCAATCTGGGAGACGAGGGGGTAGATTCGGAATCTAGTGAGCGGCAGGTAGTGTCCATACTGTATGTTAGCACTATTAAATATACTTTTCATCCCCCCATCTCGGAAATTGTATTTTTGCTCTTCGATATCTGAATGAAAAGTAGTTTTTATTCGCTAGAGGATTAAGTAAATATCTGAGTGCAAAAGCCGTTTTCCTTCGCTAGAGGAGAAAAGTAAATTGAATTTAGAACATCGTGAATTCAAAACATTATTATATCTATTTACTTCTACCTCCATGGTGCAGAATTTATCATACAACCTTTTTTAATTTGTTAAAAACTCAGACTCGGAACCTTCTTGGTGTACTTTTTTTTAATTTGCTTTGCGCGTGCCATTTTCTTTTAACGTCATATTGTTAAAACCTTAGGTTAAAAACAAGAATCTTGAAAACAAGTATAAAACC
Organism: Coleophora flavipennella; assembly: GCA_947284805.1. NCBI lineage: Eukaryota > Metazoa > Arthropoda > Insecta > Lepidoptera > Coleophoridae > Coleophora > Coleophora flavipennella. The sequence goes on from OX369283.1 coordinate 13,512,444, forward strand.
TAACATTATTGCGACGAGGAAGATTATTTGACGCCAACAAAACTTACTGAAACTGTTTGTAATGCGCAAATGTTTTTTTTTGCATTTAGTCATTTCCTCGCTGAGGTGTAATAAAAAGTTACGTGTTGCACTCGAGTGCAAAGATTTTTCACCTCGTGCTCTTTTGATTCCCTCGCTAACGCTCAGGATTGTATTTTTTTTTTATAATTCTAATAATAAATTTAGACTCCTTCTCTTGCTCGGTCATCAAAATTGGTTAAAAAGCAACTTTGCACTCTTGTATAACAAATAACTATTGGTACGAGTAAACGTACCTTTATACGTACTACTGGTGGTTGTCTGAACTTACCTATTTTAACCGCCACAAAAATGCTGTAAAATTCAACTGAAGTCAAACAATAGAGCTCATACGATTACTTATCTCAGGTCGTTAAAAAGTAAGGTATAAAACAGTAAAACGGAGCTGATACCGGCGGCCATGTTGAAACCGTGACCAATGGTTCCACCGCGCCTTATCAGCAACCTAACTGATAACGCGTTCGATTTATGAATACCGCTCACTGATTGGTGCGACGGTCGGCTGCACCAACATAATACTGTTATCGAAATTAAAAATTGAATGTTATTATTACGATAAATGGGTCATACTTTATGCGCTCTTAGTGATTTGTGTATATATACTAATAATAACATAGAAGTGCAATAATATGTATTTACTAAATAGAAATTTAAATTATCATGACAGATTTTTGTTATTTTCTACATTTGTTTATCACATCAGCTCATATATACGTACCCAACGAGGGGCTCGAGCCTACCTTGAATTAGAGCAATCGGGCCTTACTCGACCACGCGGGCCCAGTGCGGGTTGGTCAACTTCACACACAACCTTCGAGCACAGTACAATAAAGAGTACTATAATATAATATATTATAATATATAATATATTATCTATAATATAATATATTAATAGCGCTTCGAGTTTCTTCGAAGGCGTGTGCAGGTTTCCTCACGATGTTTTCCTTCACCGTAAAAGCGTCGGATAAACGTACATGTATTATGAGGTTGAAATTCGAAAACACATTGGTACGTGGCAGGACTCGAACCACGACTTACCAGATAGAAGGTAGCGGCCCGTGCCGTTGCGCCACCGACGCTCCTACATTTGTTACACCGGTGTAAAACAGCCGCTGCCCGTCGAGAGGCTCCTCGACAGTATCGTCATCAAACCTAATGAACCTATTATCGCTCGCTTCGCTCGCTCAACTCTTCTCCAGTTGTGAATCCGTCCTGTCTTACTTAGTATTGTATGACTCGTAAAGAAGAATGTTATTTGGTAATCTTACATTATCGTAATTTCATATCATTTTTAGGAATTCCGTTGTAAGATTGGATAATTTAGTGTGCATGTCAGTTTCTTTGTTATAGGTACTTTGAGTATTTATTTTTGCTTGTAAAACTTGTGTTTAAATTGTAACTATAAGTGCAGTTAAAAAATTCCCTCATTTATTAACCAATCTCATTTTTAATTACATTTAAAATGTAGCAAGATATCACACCTCTGGGTTTTTGAATATTTCAATAATATAAAAAAAATCTAAGATTTGTTGCTTTTTATGTCGAGAAAAAAATATCTTTGTCTTTTTCGATTTTCCAAACAAGTTGCTAACTTAAAAAAAATATTGTCCGCACATTAAATCCCTTGTCAATACGCACATCTGGACACTCAAATATTTTCAATACCCCTTATACTTTTTTTTTTTTTTTTTTATTCACAATTGGTAACCCCTTGACAACTTGGGAAAAAGGGAAAACTCCTTAGGGAGCAAGTGACAAAACATTTTCATTACCAATAGTGAAAAACCGGCCAAGTGCGAGTCAGACCCGCACACAAAGGGTTCCGTACCATCATACTAGATGGCACTAGTTTCGTCACGTTTAAAAAAACACGTCTTTTGTATGGAATCTTTTAATTTTTCAAATTTTTTGTATTTGTTGTTATAGCGGCTACAGAAATACATCATCTGTATGAAAATTTCAACTCTCTAGCTATCACGGTATATCACTAGTTTCTTCACGTTTATGTATGGAAACCTCCCTTATTTTTTCACTATTTTAATTTTTAAGTATTTGTTATTATAGCGGCAATAAAAATACATCATCTGTGAAAATTTCAACTGTCTAGCGGATAGCATGGTGACAGACGGACAGCGAAGTCTTAGTAATAGGGTCCCGTTTTTACCCTTTGAGTCCGGACCCCTAAAAATGAAACAAAACCTAACCTAACCACTCCGAGAGTGCCGACAGAAGTGAAAACTTTTTACAGTTTTATAAGTTTTGACCCTCCGAGTGTTCCTGTCGCTGTCGGTAACGGTCGCGAGTTCAATATAGTTTTTTCCCATCTCAAAAAATGCCCAACGCGCCTAGATGTTTTCACTTCAAAAAATTCAAAACCTTGCTATTTTAGTCACCACGAGGGCACACCCCGGACACTGCATACTAATGGTCGTGAAATGACATTTCTAAAAACAAATGACGGAGTAAACAAAATCACGGCGAAATCCCATACATTCGAGAACCAAACTGTCACCAATCTGTATCAATATGGATGACGAGTGGGTGAGGTCGCAATCTAGAGAGCGGCAGGGAGTGTCCATACTGTATGTTATTACTAATATACAGGATGTAACAAAATTCGTGTAGAACCCGTTAACTGAGGATTCTACTCATCATACTAAACAACTTTCCCCAAGGAACCCATAGTCAATTCAAAAAAAATAATTTGCACCCTCCATACTAAAATGTACAAAATTGGTCAATCAGCTGATCGATTTGTATGAAGAGTAATTTATTTTTTTTTGCGATTTCAGCAAAGTCATGATGAGTAGAAGTCCCAGTTAACGGGACGTACACCAATTTTGTTACATCCTGTATATACTTTGACGAGGGTACCTATGACTCTTTACGTCGTCATATGTGATTTCTCCAAAAATAGCATCAACTTTAAAACCACTGCACTACGCGGTGCGTTTAAGAATCTAATTTACTAAAATTAAACAAGCGGCGGCGTCCACGCAACACAGGCTACACGGAAGATTTACCAGGAAATACTTTTTAACCTTTTATAATTAGATAAATCTTCCAAGATGACTGCAGCAGGGACCGTTGACGAAGTCGTTTTGGGAGTTAATTGTTTGTGCTATATTTATTTGAACATTTTATTGTACTTTATCATTATTAGGCTGCTGCTTTTTTAATGTAATGTCACACCCCAGACACTGCATAGAAATGGTCGTGAAATTACATTTCTAAAAACAAATGACGGAGCAAACAAAATGGCGGCGAAATCCCATACGTTCGAGAACCAAACTGTAACCAATCTAAACTAATATGGGTGACGAGGTCGCAATCTAGAGAGCGGCAGGGAGTGTCCATACTGTATGTTAGTACTAATATATATACTTTGGTAATGTATCTATCATTACCTATATACTTGAAAATCGACATTTTCTAATCCCGTCTGGCTAACTACCACCATCTTATCTAAGTCTTGCCGACAAACATCAGTGTTAACAACATTGATGTGTTCCGGCTTAAGATAAGATAGCCAGTTCCCCATAGCGTTGGGGAGTATTGGTAAGCCCGCTACAATCTTCGGTATTATCGTTACTTACCATCAGGAGATAGATGATTCCAAAGGCTTATTCAATTGTATTTTTTAACTTATAAAAAACGTATTTTTTATTCACAATTGGTAAGCCCTTGGCATCATGTCACCTGATGGTAAGTGACGATGACGTCGAAGATAGAAGCGTGTTTACCAAGATTCCCCAACGCAACGGAGAACTGGCTATCTTATCTTCTAGCCGGAACACATCAATGTTGTTAACACTGATGTTAGGTTTTAAAATTTTATGAAAGCATTTTCACATAAAAGTTTTATTAAATTCCAACTATCTTATTATACATTCGAAAGTTTGTATGTTTGTGTGGTTGTTCTTATTTCACGTCGCAACGGAACAACGGATCAAAGTGGTTTTTTTTTCAGTTATTCGTTTATTTGACTGTATGGGTACATTCACGTTAATTTTTTTTTCATAGAAAAAGTTGATAAGGTAACAGGAAGTTACATACTTCCCGACATACTTCTAAGTTCATTTCCACGCTCGCTAGCCGATTGCGGCACGCGCATCACAGACCCTCAAAGAGAGTCATAAAAACGGCGAACCCGCGGGCAAAGCAAGTTATTTTATATTAGTACAGTCAGCCTCACAAACGATTTCATAACAAATGGAATTCGAAAACCGAAATTATTCGCTTCTATTGACCATGAAAACCGTTCAAAAGTAGGTTAATTCTTTGACTAATAAAATTTTCGGCTTTATGGAACACGCCGCGTGATATAACTATCTGTATGTTTTCAACTTTTTAGCTACGCATTGACCGCGGCTTTTTGTTTACAAGGTTTTTTGGTTTGCGGTCGAAAAATTGATTTGTTTTCACTAATTCACTAGAATTAACAGTTTGACAATATTTAGGGATTGACAAAGCTATCTGATTTTTTATAACGCTTTTATCAGCTTCACCTGTATGTTTGTATGTAACCGACTCCTTTGGACTCGATTTTGACCCACTTTAAACGGACAGATTTAATTCAAACTTTGCAGACTTATCAAGAATCAGCGACAATATAATAATTTAATGAGTTTGAACTAAAAAAAAATTGAGTTAAAAAAACTAAAAACACGCTTTTAAAGTACATCACACTAAAAAGTAGAAAATAATAATTAACAAAAAATACTAGTATTATTGTGAAAAAGTGTGGGTTGCTCGATAGACGAAAAATATGGCACAGAGCGCCCCACGCTTTTTCACAATAATACTAGTATTTTTTGTTAATTATTTTAGATTACTTATAAATATGAACATTTTATTGCACAAATTATTATTATTTCAATATATAAAACTTAAGCTACTCTGCTCACTTGGCCCGAGGCGAAGTGGCAGGAGCACCTCCAGCGGAAGCACAGTCGGCTGGAGTTCAGTGCGACGGGGAGAGAAAGCGTTTAAGTATCCGGGCATTATCGAGGAGGACTGCTTTCTGCATTGCTGCAATTATTGGTCTGCCTCGGAGTTCCAGCCGCCTTAGGTGACGTTCAAGGTCGGCTGAAATTAGCCCGTTCACGGATAGGACTACGGGGATGATTTCAGTGGATTCCACTCGCCACATATCACCATTATTATTATTTAAAGATACAAAACAAGCTACTCTGCTCACTTGGCACGAGGCGAAGTGGCAGGAGCACCTCCAGCAGAAGCACAGTCGGCTGGAGTTTAGTGCGACGGGGAGAGAAAGCGTCGAACTATCCGAGCATTGTCGAGGAGGACTGCTTTCTGCATTGCTGCAATTATTGGTCTGCCTCGGAGATCCAGGCGCCTTAGGTGACTTTCAAGGTCGGCCGAAATTAGCCCGTTCACATTATTATTATTATTATTCATTTAATATCAGATACTTAGTACTTAAGTACAGACCCATAGATATACATAAAAAAACTTGTAAAATTAACATAACATAGCTCGCGCCAAACTTGATTACTGATCTGAAGGGCCCAGTGCGGGTTGGTCGACTTCACACACAACCTGCGAGTTTCTCCGCAGGCGTGTGCAGGTTCCTTCACCGTAAGAGCGTCGGATAAACGTACATATGAAATCTAAATTCGAAATCACATTGGTACGTGGCAGGTTCGAACCACGACCTCCCGGACAGGAGGCGGCGGCCCTAGCCATTACGCCATCGACGCTCTTAAAAGAAAATAATTGGACTCTCAGTTGGCTGAGACTATCGGAAACCCTGCTCGTAAGTTTACAAACATCCCTCGCCATGTTGTGCGGTATGGTTTCGCGCGGAAACGTTTCGCCTCGCCACGGCAATTGGGCGCAGATGGAGCGGCGCACGCGCGGTGTGGTCGTGTCTTCGGCCGCCATGTTGTTCCAGGCGTTCCTTTTTCAAAATTGCGGAGCTCTTTATTTTTAAAGTGCTGATTGATGACAGGAGTTGGAGATTTCTTGTCGACAGGCGTCGGCGCTAGCGTGTCATGTTGTTGTTTTATTTGAAATCTCTTTGTGATAAGTGAGAGATAGTTATTATGCGACTTGCGAGGTTGGATCGATCGCGCAGGTTAATTGACTTAAAGCACGGTCATTACCTGGATGAGTTTTACCGTTACTAACATTTTTCGACCATTTCAGTGCTTAGCAGGGCACGTAAGGCCGTTAGTGCTGGTTACTTAATAGGCGGCTTGAAAAACTTCAGACCGTGGGGATCACCACTACATCTCCCACGAGTATGGCCTAACCTTCGGGAAAAACTCGTGCCCCATCAGTGGGGACGATTGTAGGTTGTTAACCGAGCTACAAATATCATGGGTACTAATACAGCCTTACTTAAGTATTGGACACAAAATGAAATGCAGGCTTTTCTGTAAATTAACTTTGATTTCCTTGATGAAACTTGGTTCAGTTTTCGGGAAATTCCCACGGGAACGGCAATAAGCACCAGGGGTGACAACTTACTATTTCGTGCAGTTTAGTTATTAGCCAATTTTGATGAAGTGAACGAATATTTTAACAAACTCATCTAAGAGATCCCCCTTTAAGACTGCAGAAACAAACGAATGAGCGAAAGTAATGCATTTGTTTCACTGTACGGAGACAATCGTCGAATCCAACTCGGCTGGGCAGCGTTCGGGAAGCTTCGCAATATCTTTACGTCCCTGTTACCGTAGTGTCTTAAGATCAAGGTCTTCGACCAGTGTGTGTTGCCAGTGATGACATACGGAACTGAGACATGGTCGCTTACTATGTGCCTCATAAGAAGGCTCAAGGTCCTCCAAAGGGCAATGGAGCGTGCTATGCTCAGAGTTTCTCTGCGTGATCGAATCAGAAACGAGTAACTGACATATAGCTCTCAGAATTACTAAACTTAAGAGCAGTGGGCGGGGTACATAGCTCGATGATGCAGTAAAGTTCTCGAGTGGCGACCGCGCACCGGAAAACGTAGCGTAGGCAGACCACCCACTCCGTGGTGTTTATGAATTTGCTGAAATCGCAAAAAAAAACTCTTTATACATGAGCTGAATGACCAATTTTGTGCATTTTTGTATGGAGGATCAATTTTTTTTTGAATTGAATAGGGGTTTCTTGGGGAAAGTTGTATAGTATGATGAGTAGCTCCCAGTTAACGGGTCCTATACCAACTTTTTTACAGCTTGTATAAGTCAGTCACTTCTAATACTTACATTTCGTTTTAAATTCTAGTTACCTAAAAAATATCAGCTGATTAATTTCAACTTTATTGTAGAGAGAATAAAGGCTATCCCAAATGAATTTGGACTTCACATCTGTTTAGAAGTATTTTTGATTTAGCTCTATCGCAAGCACGGCAATACATACAAGCGTGAAACTTTGTTGTGAGAACTAATACTGAAATAAAACAAAAAATATTGAAAATCGGCCAAGTGTGAGTCGTACCTACTCGCGCTAAGGAGTCCGATGCGTAAAGATGCGGCTAAATAGACCTCATTGTTTTTTAATGTGAGAAAATAATTGTTACCTTTGTCTTGCTTGTAAGTGGAGTTATTAGGAAGGGGGCCGCGGGGGGCGCTCCGCTCGCTCAGGTAGTGTTATTTATATTGGGCCACAGAACAATTGTCCGGCCGATCTCGTATTAATCATCCCTTTATAAGAACCGCCAGGGCCATTCTGAAACACATCGACGAAATATTGTTTTGAGACTGTTTTGGGACAAGGCGCGAGGGAATAACAATTATTTTAAGAGTGACTCGGTGGCGTAGAGGCCAAGGTTCGGTTCTCAGTTAGGACAAACGTTCGTGTGTGTGGCGAACAGGTTTGTTTATTTGAGTGCATTATCAATATATGTTATGTGTAACAAAATTGGTGTAGGTCCCGTTAATTGGGGCTTCTACTCATCACGCTGAAAAAAACGTAGCGTAGGCAGGCCCCACTCGGTGGACCGATGAGCTGGTGAAGGTCGCGGGAAGCCGCTCGATGCGGGCAGCGCAGACACCGGTCGTCGTGGAAATCCTTGGGGGAGGCCTATGTCCAGCAGTGGACGTCCTCCGGCCGATATGATGATGATGATGTGGCTCCCTGAAAGTATGAACAAAATGTGCGTATATTGAAATTTATATATACGTACACTTATGTTAGTACAAACTTAAACTTTAATATTTGTTTTAATAACACCAGTAATAAAAAATATATATAATCATTTGTTTATTTCAGCACTTAAGCAGTAAACACATCATAATACACAGTAAGTAACATTTACACACACATATACAGTGCATTTTGACATTAAACATGGTTTATACTCACACATTACTATCTTTTGACCATCTTCATTATTTAATATCTATCTTTATTATTATGGGAAAACAGATGTGTACAATTTACTTCTCTTATTGCAATTACAAAAGTTAGAAGTGAAAAGCTTCTGTTATATTAAAGTTCTTGTGTTAATTGCAGAGTGATTTCAATAATCGTAAAAAAAACTAATTTTTATTATTTGAACAAAACATGGTGCTTAAATGCATCTGTTATATTAAATTTCTTAAGTTAATTACGTACTGATTACGATCATCGTTATAATAAAACCCTTTGATGCAGGCTATTCATATCATAATATTGCAGTCATATTGAATTATTGACTATTTTATGTTTTAAGGTTATGTATTTTCTATTAAGCCAGCAGCAGTTAAAATTCCAATTTAGAAATGAGATGAGATATGTTTAATATTATGGTCATATAAAGATAGTTACTAGAATATTGTTAGACAGTTACTAGAATGTCTAATTTTAAGTAAATTTCGCAGATTTAGACGTAATATCGTCCATGCTACATTACTTTTAATTGACGTTGAATAATTTAATTTTTTACACTTTTTTACGCGTCACAATAATGTGAAAATACTAAAACCTTACCAGTCTAGTTAAACACACATTTTCGTGTTCCCATTTCCACTCCACTAAGTTCCCACTTCATGCCACACATACAGGACTTACCGTTACCTCAGTTATTTTGTTCCTTTTCCCACTCTAACATGTTCCCACTTCGTCCCACACATACAAGACTTTCCGTTACCTTAGTTATTCTGTTCAGTTTCCCACTTTAACATGTTCCCACTCCGTCCCACATATACAAGATTTACCGTTATGTCAGTTATTCTGTTCAGTTTCCCACTTTAACATGTTTCCACTTCGTCCACACACATACAATACTTTCAGTTACCTTGGTTGTTCTGTTCAGTTTCCCACTTTAACATGTTCCCACTTCGTTCCACACATACAGAACTTTCCGTTACCTCAGTTATTTTGTTCAGTTTCCCACTTTAACATGTTCCCACTCTGTCCCACATATACAAGATTTGCCGTTATGTCAGTTATTCTGTTCAGTTTCCCACTTTAACATGTGTCCACTTCGTCCACACACATACAATACTTTCCCTTACGTCTCTTACTCTGTTCCTTTTCCCACTTCGTCCCACACATACAAGAATTACCTTTACGTCAGTTAGTCTGTTGCTTTTCTCACTTTAACATGTTCCCACTTCGTCCCACACATACAAGACTTGCCGTTACGTCAGTCATTCGGTTCCTTTTCCCACTTCAACATGTTCCCACTTCGTCCCACACATACAAAACTTTTCCTTACGTCCCTTACTCTGTTCCTTTTCCCACTTCGTCCCACACATACAAGACTTGCCGTAACGTCAGTCATTCGGTTCCTTTTCCCACTTCAACATGTTCCCACTTCGTCCCACACATATAAAACTTTCCCTTACATCCCTTACTCAGTTCATTGTCCCACTTCGTCCCACACATACAAAACTTTCCTTTACGTCCCTTACTCTGTTCCTTTTCCCACTTCGTCCCACACATACAAAACTTTCCCTTACGTCTCTTACCCTGTTCCTTTTCCCACTTCGTCCCACACATACAAGACTTGCAGTTACGTCAGTCATTCGGTTCCTTTTCCCACTTCAACATGTTCCCACTTCGTCCCACACATACAAAACTTTCCCTTACGGCCCTTACTCTGTTCATTTTCCCACTTCGTCCCACACATACAAGACTTACCGTTACGTCAGTTATTCTGTTCCTTTTCCCACTTAACCATATTCCCACTTCGTCCCACACATACAAAACTTTCCGTTACGTCACTTATTCTGTTCCTTTTCCCACTCCGTCCCACGCTTAACAAGACTTTCTGTGACGTCAGCACGTTGTAGCCGAATAACCCAGCAGCGCAGCGGTCGGTTTATGAAATATAGTGTTTAACACCACACGGCTTGTTCCGCGGCTTCCCGTGGCGAGGGTCTGGGGCATGGTCTGCCGCCTGGTGCTGCAGAGCCTGACTTGGCTTGTCTTGGAGCTTTAACTTAACGCTAAAATGATAAAATACTTTTTTTTATAATTTTTTTATTCACAAATGGTTAACCCTTGACAACATCTCACCTGGTGGTAAGTGACGATGATGCCGAAGATGGAAGCGGGCTTACCAAGATTCCCCAACGCAATGGGGAACTGGCTATCTTATCTTCATGCCGGAACACACCAATGATATCAACATTGATATTTGGCGGCAATACTCAGATAAGACGGTGGTAGCTAGCCACGCGGGCTTAGAAAATGCCCTACCAACAACCAAACCAAGTTTTACAATTGACCCCGCTGGGAATCGAACCCGCGACCTCCTGTGTAAAGCCAGTGCACTTTGCCTCTGAGCTACGGAGGCGGTTACTTTTGAAAATGTCATCAAGTACAGTTTACAGTACTTAAAGTATAGTATAGATCTGAGAAAATCGTTGCTTTGTTTCTGATGATTGCTTGCGTGATTATGACAATGCAATCGTATGCTTGCAACAGTTTTATTAGTTTTAGAAGCAAAATAATAATTTTCCAAAAACATTTAAACATTTAGGTACAAGCTTTTATTTAAAAAGATTTTTTTTGCTCGAAAAGCCAAATGCTCAGTGCGCCAAATGTAAATACCATCATATCAGCTCATATACGTCCCCACCGAGGGTCTCAAGCCTACCCTGAATTAGGGCGATCGGGCCTTAGTCGACCACACGCGCCCAGTGCGGGTTGAATATAACATAAGGTACATTTCTAAATGAAAAAGGTGAGCACAGTATTTTCTACGATTCTATTGGAAATAAAAGACGCCGAAGTTCATCATCAGATAAATTTCAAAATACCAAAATTAATCTATTCTCACCGGGAATACGGGCTTCATACCATATTTTAGCTCAATCGGACTCCTGGAAGTCGCTTTAAAATAGTTTACAAGATTTGACCTAAACAAACTTTACAGGGTGTAACAAAATTGGTGAAGGTCCCGTTCACTGGGGCTTCTACTCATCATACTGAACAAATTTCCTCAAGGAACCCATAGTCAATTCTCAAAAAAAAAAATTGATGCTCCATACAAAAATGCACAAAATTGGTCAATCAGCTGATCGTTTTGTATGAAGAGTTAAATTATTTTTTTACGATTTTAGTAAACTTGTAGAACAAAAGTTGTTCAATATGATGAGTAGAACCCCTGTTAACGGGTCCTAAACCAATTTTGTTACACCCTGTATACATACATACACACACACATTGCGAGTTAAATAAAAGCTTTTAAAAATGGATTTTGCTGTGACTGCGTGGATACAGTTTATAGATATGTTTTAAAGCAATGGCCCTCCAGTTTTAACTTAAATTCTAGAATTGAGATCTCTCGGGAGATGTGCATCTTTCGGGATGATGTGTGCTTAATTCCATCAAGACCGGTTCAGCCGCTTTTGTATAAGTATGAACGTACAAACTTTCACATTATTAATATTTTCGTGTGATTTTAGGGACACATGTTTTTAAATAATCCGGTTTGGTAGGTTCACTTTCATATCTACTACTGTCGAGCACAGTTTGCGCTTAGCGAAGTTCAAGTTTATTTCTTTACTATCCGTTTCCCGCGGCTTCATCCGCGTGGACAACATTTCTAAGAATTTTCGAGGGTGCGCAGTGCGCGAGCTGCAAGCGCGTGAAAAAAAGTAGCATGTGTGTTAATCGAAGTCCTAATCTGTCTACCTACCAAATTTCAGCCAGATCCGTTTAGTAGTTTTTGCGTGAAAGAGTAACAAACATATATCCATACATTCTTACAAACTTTCGCGTTTATAATGCTAGTAGGATTCAACCTTTTGTGAAAACATATGTGAAAACATACTATCACTAGGTTATTTCTCCTCATATTAAATTCAGCAATAAATAAGTGTACTACATTCAGACTTACAAAATCGTACAAATAAGCTATTGTATACAGGGTGTAACAAAATTGGTGTAGGTCCCGTTAACTGGAGTGGATACTGTAATGTAGTTTCTAGTCCAAACTCTAAACTATGTTCTAGACGTAAATCAGGTGCTGCCATTTTATACATATATTTTCAACCGACTTTCAAAAAGGAGGAGGATTCGACTGATTTTTTTTTTGTGTTACGCGATATCTTCGCAGTTTGTGAACCGATTTTCATGTTTTTTTTTTATTCGATAGGGTATGCTCCCGAGAGAATTAACAAAAAAACAAAAATTGTAATGCATAATTGTAGTAAGTTGTTGCAAAGGAAGTCGGTTTTTTAACGTGTTTACGGAGTTGTCAATTATTCTATGACTACTGCTGATTATTCACTAATTGGGCAAAACCAAATTTCCAACGTTTTCTTTATTGAGCCGATTTTCTATTAGATAAGGCAAAAAATAACTACATCTCAAGTCTCTTTCTCTGAACTCAAAAATTATATTGTATTTTAATTACCTAATACTTTGACTTACTTATCATTTCATTACAATTATATTCGATCATAGCATTTTGCTACTAAATATGTTCTTCTGTACTGTGTCGTCCACATACACAAACTAATAATTTGTGTTTCCGAACACACAATTTAACCGCATATTTTGTCTATTGGAACGGCGATTAAGTAATAAAAGTAATAAGTTTAAACATTAAATAACGGAACAGGCCAATTTTGTTAAGTTTAACGATAAACGTTGCCCATACCCATAGCCTATACGGACAGACAGTATAATCATCATCATCATGTCAGCCGAAGGACGTCCACTGCTGGACACAGGCCTGCCTCAAGGATTTCCACGACGACTGGTTGTGCGCTGCCCGCATCCAGCGGCTTCTCGCGATCTTCACCAGGTCATTGGTCCACCGAGCGGGAGGCCCGCCTACAGTTTAAAAACTACCATAATATAGTTAAAAACCTGTCAAGTGTGAGTCGGACTCGCGCACCCTGAGTTCCGTACCACCACACCTCTCCACACAAGTATAACATACTTAATATAATGCATATTTATTTCAAACTAGCTGTTTTCCCGCGGTTTCACCCGCGTGGACAACGTTTCTATGACATTTCGAGGGTGCGCAGTGCGAGCGTGGTAAAAAGTAGCCTATGTTTTAATCCAGGTCCTAATCTGTCTACCTACCAAATTTCAGCCAAATCCGTTCAGTAGTTTTTGCGGGAAAGCGTAACAGACAGACAAAGTTACTTTCGCATTTATAATATTAGTAGAGAAGTAGAGACTAGAAGAGATAGAAGACATGAACGCGAGCGACAAAGAATATTTTTTTTTATTCAGTTCGGACTCCCTAGCGGGAGTAGGTACGACTCACGCTTGGCCAATTTTTATTATTTTCTGTTTTACATTAGGATTAGTACTATAGTCACATATATTTTAACACTTTTGTATGAATTACTGTTTTTACGAATGTGCAAAAACAAAAAAAACTTCTAAAACATGTTTCTTGTATGGGGACCAGAGATTTGTTAATGGGGACCCTTATTTTTTACGTCTCTGAATCTTTATTATTTGTTAGTAAATCCCCTATAATAACACATATCCTGTGAGTTTTTTTGCCGGTTACCTATCAAGGTTCAAAAAAACCTTTCAAAAGTTGGACAGACGGCGAACAGACAGACGAACAGTGTAGGCATAGTAATAGAGTCTCGTTACCTGAGACGGAACCCTAGGTTCTCTATTTAACTACTTATATGTTTTTTGCTACGCGATATCTTCGCAGATTGTAAACAGATTTTTATGATTCTTTTTTTTTCCAGGTTGGTCTTATATAAATTTTATATCAAAATAGGTGTGGTACTTTTTAAAAAAACTATCAAAAACCAAAAAAATAATGATGTAAAGTTTGTAGCACGTCGGTGGTTAGCAGGGTACGGTAGGGGGTGGGTAAAAACCGTTCGTGCTGACAGATTAAATTTTTTCTAAGTAAAAATATAAAATTTAAAAAGTAAGTACCGCCTCCGTAGCTCAGAGGCAAAGTGCACTGGCTTTACACAGGAGGTCGCGGGTTCGATTCCCGGCGGGGTCAATTGTAAGACTCGGTTTGGTTGGTGGTAGGGCATTTTCTAAGCCCGCCTGGCTAGCTACCACCATCTTATCTAAGTCTTGCCGCCAAATATCAATGTTGATATCGTTGGTGTGTTCCGGCATGAAGATATGATAGCCAGTTCCCCATTGCGTTGGGAAATCTTGGTAAGCCCGCTTCCATCTTCGGCAACATCGTCACTTACCACTAGGTGAGATGTTGTCAAGGGTTTACCAATTGTAAATAATAAAAAAAACGAGTATTACGGTCATATGAGCACTCATAAGTTGCTAGTCATAAACACATATATGCCTTACTAGTGGGTGCTCGCGGCTTCGCCCGCGCAGTTCCCGTTTTTTGGTGTTAATGAATTTGGTGTGATGAAAATATTTAGATTTTTTAATCATGTGTCACACTTTGTTTTCCAGAATGTGACACATGGATTTTTTAAGCTATTGCATAGCTTTTATCGCGGGATTTGAGCGCGGCGACGAAATCAAGAAAATTCCTTAACGAAAATAAAACCTAACACCCCACGCTCGGCCGAGTTCTAAAAAACTTAGAGTGCCATCTATTAGCGATTTGCGGTACTAAAAGGACTTAGTAAATTTTACTGGTGTAACTTTCTTAGTGTTAATTTATTACATGAACATCCCGCGCCCCAAGGACTATATGGTACTGGTAAATACTGCATAAATAAAAAATAAATAAATTATTGTAATTGCATGAGTTGATAAAAAAATGCTATGCAATAGCTTTACCGCGGCAGTCCCCGAGTGCCAGACGTTTTTTTTTTGCCAGCGCATGCGAAATAGATCGAATGAAACAAGAAAGAATATCAGCAAAGCGTTGCCGCGTTACAAGTTGTTGTAATGGAAGTCGGTTTTTTTTTCGTGTTCAACGTAATCTCAATGTTACATATCGTATTTGTATTGTTTGTGTATGTACTTAATTACTTGTATATTTTTTTTCTTTTTTTTTTTATTCGCAATTGGTAAACCCTTGACAACATCTCACCTGGTGGTAAGTGACGATGTTGCCGAAGATGGAAGCGGCCTTACCAAGATTCCCCAACGCAATGGGGAACTGGCTGTCTTATTTTTATGCCGGAACACACCAATGATATCAACATTGATATTTGGCGGCAAGACTTCGATAAGATGGTGGTAGCTAGCCAGGCGGGCTTAGAAAATGCCCTACCACCAACCAAACCGAGTCTTACAATTGACCCCGCCGGGAATCGAACCCGCGACCTCCTGTGTAAAGCCAGTGAACTTTGCCTCTGAGCTACGGAGGCGGTTAAATTGACATTTCAAATACATTGTACATTGTTTGTGAATAAAATGATTGATTGATTGATTGGTTTAAAATTATTGTCAGTAGAGTTGAATTAAGTTTGACTTCTGCCTTTATTTCTGACCGTACGTACTAGGTGATTGTCCGAAGGCTACCGTTTGTTGTCGCAATCTCAATTTTATATTGTTTTCTGAATGCCACATGACGCTATATTATAACCGCTGTCGTTATTTACAAGGTTTCACTGACTACGTGCCGCCAGCGTTACTATAGGTATAATAGGTATCGATATAATTTTGTAACTATCTATACAAAAATTTGGATAATTATTGTAAGTTAATTTTTTGAAGTAAAACTTCTTTACGCACGCTTGACTTGAGGAGTATGCTGGTGGATGCGTGACGAGAGCGTTACGGAAGTGTGTTCGGGCGAGGAAAGTAATAAAAACATGTAAAAAATCGTGAATTGGGCGTTCGGTATTAACGTAACAGAAGCGTTGAAGCCCGCATTGATTTGAATTTAAAATGAATATACTTACGTTCGATATTATTTTAACACGTATCAACCTGCTCGGATTGAGTCATCTTAAAGCCTTAATTAACGTAACAACTATCTACCGGTACATTCTAACTAAATATTAGTTTGTATGTATGGATGTATGGATGTTTGTTACTCTTTCACGCAAAAACTACGGAACGTATCTGAATGAAATTTGGTGGGTATGCAGATTAGGACCTGAATTAACATATAGGCTACTTTTTTCCACGCTCGCGCACCGCGTACCCTCAAAGACAGTCATAGAAACTATGTTCACGCGAGCGAAGCGGTATACTGTAGGTATGTTAGTACTAATATATGGCCCTGGGCCTTGCAATAGATTGACTAACCAAACTTATCATTTCTTTTCATATCATCACATCACATCAGCTCATATATACGTCCCCACCGAGGGGCTCGGAGCCTACCCTGAATTAGGGCGATCGGGCCTTAGTCGACCACGCGGGCCCAGTGCGGGTTGGTCAACTTCACACACAACAACCTTCGAGTTTCTTCGCAGATGTGTGCGGGTTTCCTCACGATGTTTTCCTTCACCGTAAGAGCGTCGGATAAACGTACATATGAGATCGCAATTCGAAAATACATTGGTACGTGGCAGGACTCGAACCACGAACTCCCGGAGAGGAGGTAGCGGCCCTTGCCGCTGCGCCACCGACGCTCTTATTTCTTTTCATATGTTTTGTAGGTATAAAATTGTTCCTATTCAATTTATATATGAAAACATCATGTACGTTCGTAACAATTAGCATTTATTTCCTAAAAACAGTGACAGGCATAATTTGAATTTAAGAAATGTAAATAAAATAGATATAGCCTTTTTTTCGTGACTGAGTAAGGTTAAAAAGTCCTTTGTGGGGCAGTGTATAAGATTCTACAATAAAATTCCAGAAAATGTAACTAGTTTGTCAGAGAATAAATTCAAGGCTCATGTCAAAAAATGCTTGTGCTCTAGAGGATATTATAAAATAATAGATTATGTAAATGACAAAGATATATATGTTGATTCTATAACAAATACCATTACCTGAGACTGTAATCTGAATCTTGACATATTTGTATTATACAATAAGTTTTTTTTACTATTTAAAAGTGTGTGTAAACACCTATTTAAAAATATTTATTTTGATTTTGATTACAGCCTTCGAGTACATCTAAATATATATAACTCAAATGTGACTGACTGACTGACTGACATAGTGATCTATCAACGCACAGCCCAAACCACTGGACGGATCGGGCTGAAATTTGGCATGCAGGTTATGACGTACGCATCCGCTAAGAAAGGATTTCGGGAAATTCCCACGGGAACACCAAAAAACGGGAACTGCACGGGCGAAGCCGCGAGCACCCACTAGTAAGGCATATATGTGTTTATGACTAGCATCTTATGAGTGCTCATATGACCGTAATACTCGTTTTTTTATTTTTTTTATTTACAATTGGTAAACCCTTGACAACATCTCACCTGGTGGTAAGTGACGATGTTGCCGAAGATGGAAGCGGGCTTACCAAGATTCCCCAAAGCAATGGGGATCTGGCTATCTTATCTTCATGCCGGAACACACCAATGATATCAACATTGATATTTGGCGGCAAGACTTAGATAAGATGGTGGTAGCTAGCCAGGCGGACTTAGAAAATGCCTTACCACCAACAAAACTGAGTCTTACAATTGACCCCGCTGGGAATCGAACCCGCGACCTCTTGTGTAAAGCCAGTGAACTTTGTCTCTGAGCTACGGAGGCGGTTAGAGTCAAGTTGTTTTTATGACAGGGAAAGCCTCGAAAGTTGCACATCCGCGGACATATAGATAGGTACTTTCTCTTAGTATTTAGTACCGAGTACATTATTAAAGTTTATAGTTCATCGCCTATATAGCATAAAGTCGTCTGTGCCTATACGGAGCTAGTACCAGACATAACACTTATACGCTAGGATAGACTTAAGAGTATCGACATATCCATTTTGAACTGACCAATTTACCTATTAAATAAGAAATATTTACATAGGCTTGAGTCTCCGTTTTTGAAATTTACTGTTGAATTTTCTTTCACAGGTTACCTAAACTTATTTTCTTTGATGGACACAATCCTTAAGAGTCTAAAAATAATTTTAGAAAATCTAAAAGTTAAATGCTCAAATGAATACACGTTTCCAAATTAAATTCATGGTTTCAAAATAAATTCATCTCACCTGATGATAAGTGACGATGATAATTACAAGATTACAAGATAGAAACATAGGGTGGATAATTCAGTTTAAGTGTATTTTGTCAGCAACGTTAGTAACTAGTACACGGATAAACCTGTAAAGGTTTTTGATGTATTAGTATTATAATTTTTTGTAACATTCTTTTTTTTTCAATTGAATAAAAAAAAACAAATTAGGTTTGATCGCGTGGTAGACTTATTTACTTTGATTAACTGCGAAAATGCGTGATAATGATGTTACGCTAAAATTGAGAGTTTAGTGGGTTTTCGTGCCAGTGGTTATTTCGTCCCGCATTCTAAATTTATTTGTAACTTACCTACAATTTTACGTATCACAAGAAAAACTTAGTGTACAGATAAATGTATATTGGTGAAAAAATTGCTAATGGTATATCTGCTATACAGTAATCGACAACTCAAACACGTTAAAATACTTACTTCAATTGCAACAATTAAGTCCAGGTTTACTATATCATTCTGTTTTTGTTAATTTTCTTAAAGAAGTACTTAACCGATTTTGATAAAATTTATAAAATAAAATAATATAAAATATGTAATATAAAATAAAATCGGCGAAAAAATCGCATAACATATACGTACAAAACAAAGTCTTGAGCATCGCCGCAAAGTTGCCTGTCTTTCGGTTTTCTATCGAATTCATTTCGGAGAGTGTGCTCAAGAACTTCACGACCTCATTTCCCCGGCTCCATTCCACCTACGGTCGACGAGACGCAAGGGGAGCATCCACCCCTTTGTTGTTGATATTCATCTTATACGCACGAAGCGCTACGTTTCCTCATTTATTATGCGGACAGCGATAGAGTAGAACTCCTTGCCTGCGTCTGTGTTTCCCGACTCCTACAAGATTTAAGGTTCAAATATGACACGAAAAGTCATACATTAAAACCATTGAATGACATTGATACCTTTGAAAAGAGTAGGCCAGTTCATACGGACAGCACCCGGTCACGAGAGTCAACCATCGCTCCCATCAACCATATTAGAGGGAAAGGAATTTGGGGATCCTTAAGGCGAAAGTGAATAAGTATTATATGAGTTTGCGTGTACCATCCTCGACTACATCGTCACTTACCATTAGGTGAGATATAGTCAAACGCACTCAAATTTTTAATAAAAAAAAACTTAAACCTGAAAAGTCTATCGAGCCTTTGTCTTATAAAATTGGTTCGAATGGCCTGTTGCCATTGTAAGCGGCGACATTCGATTTTGGAAGGTGAAAGGAACAAATAGGACTCACGTGGATTGATGAATGATGTACTGTGGTCAGAGCTGGGGTAAGCTGGTGGTTAAGAGCCCGCTAGAGTTCATGAAACCCATACAAACCTAGTCTTTGATTCATTTGTTAACTAAACAACCGATTTTGAAACAATTTTATATAGATGATTGGATGACGTATATCTGTGTCGGTATCACATTACTATTTTATTAGTGTCCTTTGCACTGCACTGCACTTGATACCACTATCAAATGGTCAAGTAACAACAAGTAATCAAATAACAACTGCCGACGAATCTGGTGTGACGTCACGCTTCGCGTGAACATGACCACAAGTCCCGAAACGCCACTAGTCCACTACAAAAAATTATAATTGAGTAGTTACATGTAATTACATTGCTTATTGAAATGAAAGGAGGATGGGTTGCATAACCTTGGAATTCTCAATAGCCCACGCAAAAACAGTCTTTAAATTTCGATTTTAATGTCATCCTTTACGGTTGATGCTTTTTCCTGGTTGAGATGTTCTTGTTATTCTGTTTATTTTTAATAAAAATGCTACTGACTGTTGACGATATTTGCATAATAAAGTTCTCTTTTTTAAGTGTTTTCAGTTCAATAAACAGGAAAAATGACTTATAAATAACTACACGAATTAATAAAAAAAAATTAAAAACCTGACTGCATAAAAACTTAATCCCTCTTTTTTAGCCAGTCGAGTGAAAATGTATCCTATGTCACTCACGGGATCAAGACGAATCTAAAGTAAACTTACACTCTAAAATCCATCAAGCTGTTTTGGCTCAAACTTGCCGAAGAAATAAATCCACATACATACATACACTTTACAAATATATCCCTCCTTTTGGCGCAGTCGGGTAAATACCTATATTCTTCTTTTGTTATCCAATGTTATTTTTATTATTTATTGTAAAACAAAATATTGTGCTCAAATGTTTTGGTCACGGAAATAAATAAATTAAAAATACTATATTACTTACTTATTATTTATTTACTTCATCATATCAGCCGAAGGACGTCCACAGCTGGACATAGGCCTCCCCCAAGGATTTCCACGACGATGACCGGTTCTGCGCTACCCGCATCTAGTTGGCTTCCCGCGACCTTCACCAGGTCATCGGTCCACCGAGTGGGAGGCTTATTTGGAGGATTTATTCACTTATGTATTACTTACTTATTATACAGGGTTTATAACAAAATTAATTTAGGAACCGGTAACTTTTTCTCATAACAACTTTTCTCAATAAACCTATTTATTTTTATTCAATTGTTTAAAAAAAATATACCTCCATACAAAAGCCAAACAGCTGACCGATTTGTATGAAGAGTCTAAAAATACTTTTTTTATAAATTAACTATCTACCTCTCTCTCTCTCTCGACTTCTTTAGATTTTTTTTTTTTAGTTTGAATAGAAGTCCCAGTTAATTTTGTTACATCCTGTATGTGTCTCTCTCTCTCTCAACATTCTCAACAAGCTCCATATTACTCGACCTTGGAAAATAGGTATAAGGCCGCAGACATACCATGTCAAATCGTAATGGGCACTTCACACGAGACGATCCTTTCCGCGTTATAGATTAGACGCGCGTGCGCAGGCTGCCTTGATTTCTGTGAACTTGACAGAATTAGCTGTAACTGCATATTATGATGCGTTGTGAGAAATTGTCTACTCGGTTAAGCAGGTAGCAAAAGCTTTTTCATTTATCTGAAACTAGCTTTTGCCCGCGGCTTCTTTTATGACTGTCTTTTAGGGTGAGTGGTGCGCGAGTCGCGAGCTGCTCGCGAGCGCGGACATTAGTTTTCCTCAGATCCCTCATCAGGAACTAAAGGGTTTTCCAATAAGAGGTGTTATATTGAATAGCCCGTTACTTCGGTAGATGTCACTTTTGAAGCTGTCATTTTTTGACATTTGACAAGTAGAAACTACGCCATTAATAAAAATGGAACGATACACGCTTCAACAACGCAGTGAAATTATTAAAATTCACTATAAAAATGGTGAAAAGCTACGTGCCACACAAGCAACGAAACCATTGATCTTTTGCGGGAAAAGTTTCCGGACCGTGTTATCTCTCGAAGAGGTGATCACAATTGGCCACCGAGATCTTGTGATTTAACACCTTGCGACTTCTTCCTTTGGGGCCACGTGAAAGAGAAGGTCTATGCCAACAGCCCATTGTCGATTCAAGACCTCAAAGATGGAATTCGTGAGGCTATCGAGGACATAGGGCAGCCACTTTGCGATTTGGTTATGGAAAATTTCATGAAAAGGATATGGTCCTGTAAGCGTGGTCGTGGTGGTCATTTGCCTGATGTTATTTACCACTATTAACGGCGTACCTTCTTCTTTATAATGAAATAAACATCCGATCATTTATTTTAAAAAATGGCATTTTTCTTTGAATATCAAAATAACACCTCTTATTGGAAAACCCTTTATTTGACTACTGAATAACAGCCCAGTGTCCCTTTTTTTCCCGATAGGAACATCATCATAAAAAGACCACGTCGACATCATCAGTTTGAATTCAAAGCAACATCTGTAAAAACGGTGAAACGATGACACGCAGCGACGACTTTAGGAATAATAGCTAAACGTAACAACAATCAATACTAGAAGATAATAAAGGAGAGAGAAAAAAAGAGTTACGGCATGGATGAAGACGCATTGATAAGCAGTATTATTCCTCCCCTGTATTTATGACACACAAAGTATAATATCTATGGCCATCAGATGACCATGTGTGATTTGTCCCAGAATATTTATTTATTTATTTATTTTATCTTCCTAATATGCTGACTCGTTGCTAGTGTACTTGTCTGCTCAAGATCCAGTTACTCCCATCCTAACTGCGACCACCCTACACTCCTGATCGCATCTACGTGGCCACTGGTGTCTTGGGTAGATTTCCGTCGCATAATGGCAGACAGCGATTGCTGATACACCACAGACGTTGTTAACGTGGCTACCGTCGGATGTGCCTGGTAGGCGATAGCAGGAATCTGAGGTAGCAGACCGCATTTACTCAGGAGTACCGTCGCATGCCAGGTGCAGCTACGGAGGACACGCTTACAACAACGGGTGCTTTAGCTTCTACTGTTCTCCTTTATACCTCAACCAACTCTGTATAAAAAACCACTTCAGTCCGTAAGTCCGAAGCGACGCTGACGTGCGCGAGCGCGGAAATGAGTTTTCCCCAGAACCATGTCAGGATTATATCATTTCCCACCCCCTCAGCCATCTCTGTGCGAAAAATCACAGCAATCCATTGTTCCGTTGCAATGTTAAAGAAACTAACCAAAAAAGAGTATATTTTCAGTTCCCTCGGGAACTTCATCGGATTATGCTATTTTCATGGGATAAAAGTACATAGGCTACTTCTCAGTGACACAGGCTACCTGTATGCCTAATTTCATCAAGATTGGTTACGGTGTTGAAGCGTGAAAAGGTAACAAACGAACACATTTTCACATTTATAATATTAGTAAGGATGCGTAACGACACCGAATATTATCTACTTGGGAAACTCATCAGGGATGTTCGAATTTTTTGCTATATGCCTATGCTTAGGCACGAGTCTCTTCTTAAACTCAGCAAGGCTATAGGCCACACTCCACACCGGAGAGCCAAGTCCGGGTTGCTGAAGGTATGACGACTAGTCACACCCTGGACACTTCATACAACGGGTCAGAAATGACATTTCAAAAAAGGAATGACGGAACAAACAAAATGGCGGCGAAATCCTATACGTTTTGACATCCAAACTGTAACCAATCTGTATCAATCTGGGTGACGAGGGTGTGAGGTCGGAATCTAGAGAGCGGCAGGGAGTGTCCATACTGTATGTTAGTACTAATATATATACTTTGCCCCAGTGTCAGAAGTTTCTCAAACCGCCTATAAAGCATCGTTAGTACACGCCTTAACGACCGTCACCAACGGCTTAGCGTGGCTTGCGAAGAACAAAAACGTTTGGGAAAAATGACACTAACAGCCAAACTAATATGGATGACGACAGCATCAGAAATAAATTATGAACTCTTGATCACTAAATCGTCCTCCTACTTAAATTTCGAAAAACCTTACTCGTTTTGTTTTCCATCAAATCTTCCATTTTTAATTCACCAAAATCACAAAATGAGTACAAATATGACGCTACAAAACTAAGACATCACACCTAATTTCAAACATTTTTAGAACAAAATGTCGTTTTTGACAGATGATAAAAAGTAAATCAGATGACTAGCATTCGTCATCCCTATTGTATGTGGCTAGTAATTCCAATAAACGTCTATCTATCTATCCAAACCCAGCCAGGTATTGACCGTGCTTCAGGTCAACTAACTTGCGTAATCGACGTAATCACGCAAGTCTTACTGAGCGACGACCGCTTCGTCCAGACCTCTTCTATTTCTTGACCATCGGGTCATATCTGTCTTAATAGCTGAGTCACAGTAACTAGGTACATTTCTTTAAGTCTCAATTGCTTTTTTAAAAAACATTCATGTGACAAGTACAGCTCGCGCCAAACTTTATTACTGATCTAAACTGTGATACGAGTGCTTACTGCGCCGGTATAACTGAGTACTTTTACGTCCTATTAACATCCAAAGTCCTATTAACATTTTAAGACCAAGATCTTCGACCAGTGTGTGTTTCCAGTGACGGCATTCGGAACTGAGACATTGTCGCTTACTATGGGCCTCTTAAGAAGGCTCAAGGTCACCCAAAGGGCAATGGAGCGTGCTATGCTCCTAATTTCTCTGCGTGATCGAATCAGAAGCGAGGAGATCCGTAGGAGAACCAAAGTAACCGACATAGCTCTCAGAATTGCTAAACTTTAGTGGCAGTGGGCGGGGCACTTAGCTCGTAGAACAGATGACCGTTGGGGCAGTTAAAGTTCTCGATTGGCGACCGCGTTCCGGAAAACGTAACGTAGGTAGGCCTCCCACTCGGTGGACCGATGACCTGGTGAAGGTTGGATGCGGGCAGCGCAGAACCGGTCATCATGGAAATCCTTGGGGGAGGCCTATGTCCAGCAGTGGACGTCCGTCGGCTGATATGATGATGATGAACATCCAAAGTTAGCTAATGCGACGCATCTTGCGACCAACTTCAGAGACGTAATAAAGTTTGGCGCGAGCTATACAGAAATATTGAGGCCCCTCACTAAAGTCTTCCTTAAGGACTACAGATCTATGGAACTATTCAATATAGTATTAGAAATTTTGTTGACACTTCTAGTTTGAGAGATATTTATAGGTAATGAGACCAACTCCATTCAGAATTGGAATGTCAGGTTTTTTGCCACTTTAAAAAATAATACCAAAAAAATATCCTTGGTTAACCAAAGTTCTCTTTGTCCACAGGTCTGGTTTCAAAACAAGCGGTCGAAAGAACGTCGCCTCAAGCAACTTACCTCAATGGGACGAGGGCCCTTCTTCGGGTCCTCGCGCAAGATGCGAGGGTTCCCCATGAACCTGTCACCCGGGGGCCTTGAGGAGGGGCCGCCAGGATTCCCCTACTTCGCGACGGCAGATGGAAAGTTTGAGTTCGGCTATGGGCCCCCGTTCCACCATGACGCTCCGTTCTTCCACCCACCGCCTGCCATGCCGTTCAATCAGCCAGGTTGGTTATGTGATGGTAATAAGAATATTTAAATTACATACATAGTTCTTTTAAAATCTAGACCTGGACCAATCTTTGGCGAGCTCTGAGACAGTTTCTCTCTCGTGGACGGATGACTATTCGTGACTAGTTTAAAATTAATAGTCCACCACAGTTTCCAACAAGTCGTTGAGTTCAAAAGCACGTTCGAGTTTTGATGAGGAAGCTCCTGAACTTTTTAATAGCATCTCCTGGTGGTAAAAGAATGTTTATTAACGGATGGGATTACCTGAAAAGTCTTTTGAAATACTCTATAAACATACACCGATAGAAAGAAATATACTCAAGCCGCGACTATGGTCGGAATACGTGTAGTTAGTGTTCTTCGGCCTCCACCAGGTCTACTGATCTAGCAAAGCTTGCTGGATGGACGACTTTGTAAACCTGTGGATCAATCAGGGAAATAAAATCAATAGAGAAGTACCTACTTATGTTCAACAGTGAGTTCTTTCCGGCTAAAAACGATGAACCCTTGAGTATTTTTCACGTAGGAAGGTACATGATAGATAGTTGTGACATTTATATATTTTTTTACCATGCGATAGGCCAAAAACATTCAAATCAAATATCGTTACTCAAAGAGCGTAATTTAACAAGATTGTAATCTTTTCGTAAAGCTCTATCGATTCATATAATATGTCACCGTAAGATTGTTAATTCCGTTAGATGAGATTGTGAACACATATTGTTTACAATTTCACTAGTGACATTTTGATCTCACTAGTGACATTAAAATGACACTAAGCGAATTGAAAAACACTAAATAAATGAGCTCGCGAAGCGAGCGATGTTAGGTTCGGTCAGGTTTGATTGATTTAAGGATTTAACAGTCAAAGAGTCTCGCGAAGCGAGGCTTCCCCCCCTCCCCCTCCCCTGGGTAGCAGAATGCTTCGCAGTAGAAGAACTCATCGGTTTTATTCGTAGGTACAAGAATAGGCCGTAAAATTGTGATCCAATTCACAATTTACCTATATATTATAATCTAACTAGTGAGATTGTAATATCGCGGTTTCCACAATATCCCGGTGACATATATATGTATTACAAATTTGTCTGCGCTTCTCCGGTTTCATTCATTTTAGTTAAAAAAATTATATAGATTATAGAATGACCTTTACGCCCAACTGATTGCTCTTAATAATAAAATGTTTTGCAAATTTTTGTAGAAATTATTTTTTTCTGCTCTTCTGTATTATGAGGATTTGTCTCTTAAGCCCTTTGACATTTTCACCATCGACCATCCATTTAGATCATTTCAACCATCGATATGTTTCTTGTGATCCATTACATTAAATTCAAAAGAAAACAATCTTAGTTTCAGCTATTACTAAATTTAATGTCATGTGTCAGCCACATCTTCCTACGTAAAATAAACATAGTACCTACTAATCTTATGTAGGTAGCGGTATACAGTACCAGGCGCTTAGTAACGTGAGCAGGTCGTTTCGCAGGTGGAATGGAGTCGCTGCCTGGCGGGGAGTTCCCCGAGCAGTTCCCCCCTCCAGACCACCTCGTCCTCCCGCGCCCCTCCTCCCCGGAGTTCACCTTCGGGGACGCGCCCCCGCCCCTGCACCCCGAGGGCCTGGTGTGGTAGCTGAAGCCGGAGCCGCGAGACTACCACGACTGATGCGGCTCGACGGGCTTCTAAGTGGACTTTGACAGTGTCATTAACTGAATACGGTGTTTGACGTTCAGTGGCAGTGTTTTTGTGATTAGATTAATGTAAGGTTTAGTTTTGACGGATTGTAGGTTCATACTGGGACTAGATGAAATTAAACTTTTCCCAAGGAAAGTAAAGTAATTCAAGCGGTGTAAGACATACGAGCCAAGTGTAAATCGGACTTGAGAACCGAGGGTTCTGTATTACCATACCTTTGAGTACAGAACCCAAAAACATTAACGGGTACAACGATTTGATTAAAGGACAAAGTTGATTTCGTAGTTAAAAAAGTGTTCTCCCATACATCGATATAACGTCAATGTCAATCCTCCAACTGCAAATGTAAGTTGTCATAACTGCAAATTGACGATAGTTTTCCTTTAGGTACTTACGCTGTGAGACCTTGCTTCTTGCCAAATTTCATGATTGTAGGTCAAGGGGAAGTACCTTATAAGTTTAAATCTATTTACGAGTCAAAAATATGAGGCATACTTTGCAGTATTTTTTTTTTATTGCGTTGACTTAGAAGTTTTTTTTTAATACAGACCCAAGGGAACGTATTTGATATTAATTTCACATTGGTACCTCCACGCGTTTCTGAGAAAAAGGGTCTTGACAGACAGACAGACGGACAGCAAAGTGATCCTATAAGGGTTCCTTTTTTATTTTGAGGCACGGTATTCTAAAAATTGATTGCTCACACTAATTGTCAATAATTGATCAATCTATTTAACAATCGATTTAAAAAAAAATATGGAAAGTATTTTGTATACGTTCCTTGAGGAAAGATGATGAAGTGCACAGTTTGGTTCCAATGCAATCTCTTTTTTGTAATTAGAAAGGTATATATCTGTGAGCTGTGTATATAAATAAATGTAAAATTAATTTAATCTTCAAACAACAGCCCAGTGACTATGTTATTATTATTAAACACGAATGAAACCTACAATCTGTGCTAGTATGAATATCACTTACGCATTTCTGTAAGCTTCTGATTGTTTTTAGTTATGTTCAGTAATGTATCTCTATTAGTTGGTGCTATTCTAACAATGATCTTCAAACATTTTTCTTTTCACTACTTGTTTCAATATTTAGATGCACGAAGTAAAAGTTTCTGGCTCAGACATATATTTCTTTCACTTTTTTGTTTCAATATTTTTTTTTATAGTTAACGTACAACTTGGACGCGTATTTGTACACTTACTAGTGTCATTCTATTTACATTCGAATTGTGAATATATCGTCGTAAGTACTTTTTTGTAAATATTAGTCATAATTGTACAGAAATGAATTTTATAACTATAAAAGAATATTATATTTATATTATTATTAAGTGAAATTAAAAATAAGTAATTTATTTACAGTGGGATTTAAGAGAAATGTTTTTGGTTCCTATTTTAAGATAGATGCAGCACAGCGACTTCGAAGCATTTTGTTTTCGTGTATAATTTATTACTCTTAATTTTAATTGATTTCTCTCATAATTTAGTTCTGTCTGTTAGTTTTACTGAAATGATAGATAGGTATTAAACATTTTAAGATGTTATTTGAAACAAGGTAATTGCTGTTGTAAATAATTACGAGGAAGTTGTATATGAAATTTATTGTAAGACCTGTGTCTGTATTATATATAATATTTAAAACATGCTTAGGAGTGTATAGCTTAGGTAGGTATACTAAGTACTCTCATTTTAAGAAAATTATATAGTTAATGACATTTTATTTGGATAAAGTCATACATAATTTTATCGAAATATGTTAGAATGACATGTTTGAATAAAAATATCATTCTGGACGATTGTGAACCTGCGACTTTTCATACAAACGGCGATATCGATTTTCAGCTCATAAAAATTAACCGATTTTGAACACTTTTTGATAGGTTGTCAGTCATAACAAAAGCTAGGATTACAGGTTTTTGTTTTTTCAATAGAATTTACAAGTTCAATTTTATTAGTCGTTTAGTTTTTCATACAAAACTAATATCGGCCATTATTTGTTTATCTTTAATAAATAATTTAAAAACGGAACCTATAAACCAAGCTTTTGATCTGACTTACGAACTGTCAAAAATTGGTCAAAATCGGATAACTTTTAATAGTTGAAAATCACTATCGCCGTTTGTATTTAAAGTCTAATTATCGCTGTAGGTTCACAATCCTCTTAAATAGGTAATCTTATTACGTTTCGAGTCACGACAACATTTCTTAAAACATTTTGTACGTGAATTACTTGGACTTTTTTCTAGAACACACAACTTTTAATTTAGATAAAGTAAATTAGTTTTTCAGTTTTAAACAGTGTTTACTTTACTTTATTGCTTAACTGCCTTGACTCGAAACATACCTACCTATAAATACATACAAATAATTTATATCAGAAAAACTTATCGGAGTGTGTATTTTAGTGTAAGTGTTAATAATGAATCGGTACACACTTGTCTATCTGTACTTAGTGCATAAAATTATAATGGAATTGTCTGTAAGAATAAATTCTACACTTACGGAATAAATTCTATACTTATGGAATAAATTTTATTTGGCTTTTCATAACGTATACAAATACGTTGTACACTCGATGCCCTAAGACAAGTATCCACCTTCACAAGATACAGGTTGTATTGATTGGAACAGTTGTCTCTGTCTTTTTCTTTACGTGTAAAGAGTAATTTTGCAAAAGCTTTTTCGTTTCAATTAAAAAAATATATAAATTTTTAAAAATCCAACTAGCATACTGAAGTGTATTTTAGGACTAATCGACTAAAAAAATTAAGAGGTGCTAAATCGGTCTGGTTTGCCTGTAAAATGCAAATCTTTGTTTTAAAAGAGGCTTGATATATTTCTATTATAAAAGTTAACGAAACGTGTTTATGCAACTGACAAAATAAAGTAATTGAAATGAAGAATCAGGTTGCGAAATATTTCTATCATATGTTTTGTAATTTCTGAGAAAAATCGAGATCCCTGCGACCAAAGTTTGCAATGCGTCGTCGTAAAAATTAATTTCAAAAAAATCTGGCCACATCAATTTACTTTATTTGTGGATTTGTAAGTTTATCGGTTGTCTTTCTAAATAAACTTGATCTATATTCTAAATAATATTGATCACTGTTTGAGAAAAATTAAACCTTAACTTGCGACCCTGAATACTTGTCTTAGGTAATCGACCACTATCCCGAATCTTTCCAAAAAAAATCGTGTAGCCAGCAGAATCAATTAAAAGTGTATATGTTACCGGACAAACCCGATTTTAGGACATACTAGTTTTTCCTAGGCCAAACCAGTTCATCCTATATGAGATTGTATGAGGCGCCCTAACTACGCGCTGTAACTACTGAGTTACATATTTTAAATGAGCGAGCGAAGCGAGCGATGTTAGGTTTTGATTGATTATACAGTCAAAGAGCCTGCCCCCCTGGGTAGCAGTATGCTTCGCAGAAGAAGAAATCATTGATTTTTTACTCACTACCTAGATGAACTGCGAGTTTCTCCGTAGGCGTGTGCAGGTTTCCTCACAATGTTTTCCTTCACCGTTAGAGCGTCGAATAAACGAACATATGAAATGTAAATTCGAAATCACATTGGTACGTGGCAGGATGCGAACCACGACCTCCCGGACAGGAGGTGGCGGCCCTAGCCGTTACGCCGCCGACGCTCATTTACGCCACTAAACTTTAGGAGAAACTCGCAGGTTGCATGTGAAGTCGACCAACTCGCACTGGGCCCGTGTGGTCGACTAAGGCCCGATCGCCCTAATTCAAGGGTAGGCTATAGCCCCTCGGTGGGGACGTATATGAGCTGATATGATGAGATGAACTGGTTTGACCTAGGAAAAACTAGTTTGTCCTAAAATCGGGTTTGGCCGGTAACATACATAACTGAATCCATTGATTGCAACGATGTACCTAATCATGAAGAGGAAAAGTATTCTTGGATCAATCAATGGAGCCAAGCAATGGATCCAACTGAATGGAGGAAAAAAATAGTGAGTGACAAATACCTATTGAAAAGTAATTAGATTTTCCATATCTTTTTTTTTCATTTTTTTATTCACTATTGGTAAACCCTTGACAACATCTCACCTGGTAGTAAGTGACGATGTTGCCAAAGATGGAAGCGGGCTTACCAAGAATCCCCAACGCAATGGGGAACTGGCTATCTTCATGCCGGAACATACCAATGATATCAACATTGATATTTGGCGGCAAGACTTAGATAAGATAGTGGTAGCTAGCCAGGCGGGCTTAGAAAATGCCCTACCACCAACCAAACCGAGTCTTACAATTGACCCCGCCGGGAATCGAACCCGCTACCTCCTGTGTAAAGCCAGTGAACTTTGCCTCTAAATGAATTTATAGATTTATAACAAAAGCACGGGTGTAATGATGTGATGAGGTGATGCCAAGGGCTAATCAATTGTGTATTAAAAAAAAAGTTGTCTAGTGGTAGGATTTTTTTAAGAGCTAACCCCTCAGCTGAGAGCGTCGGTGGCGTAACGGTTAAGGCCGATACCTCCTGTACGGGAGGCCGTGTTTCGAATCCCGCCACGTACCAATGTGTTTTCGAATTTCGATTTCATATGTACGTTTATCCGACGCTCTTACGGTGAAGGAAAACATCGTGAGGAAACCTGCACACGCCTGCGAAGAAACTCGAAGGTTGTGTGTGAAGTCGACCAACCTGCACTGTGCCCGCGTGGTCGACTAAGGTCCGATCGCCCTAATTCAGGGTAGGCTCGAGCCCCTCGGTAGGTACGTATACGAGCTGACATTATGATATCAGACTTTATTAAAAATTCTACAAATAGTTTGTGTGAGAGGTATTTCACTCAGATTTTTCAGAAATAATGAAGTACCCAGTTCAGTAGGCCTTATAAAGTCTTAATTGGGTATGCTAAAAAAAAATGTATTTTTTTTAATTTTTTTTCTGATGGTTTAGACCATTTTGAAAAACTAATTTGAATATTTCATTTTTTAAGCCTCTAGATATTTTTAAATATTTTTTTAAATTTTGAAACCTTGATGACGTCATCGGTTCACATTACTATGAAACGAACAGCCCTATTTCTATGACGATGAAATGAATAGGCCTTGACGTCAACTGTCAAGTCACTCAAGTCAATCATTCCCAAAGGTTTTTTGGCGGGATTTGTGGTAGACGCATTCGTAGTTTTATTTTGTTGTTTTTTCATTGCACCGGCACTAGCATTACAAATCCAACAGCTAAGGAAGCCTAAATACGTCAGACCTGGCTGTATGGTCTTAGTAACCTTTGCCTTTTCCGAAACGAAACTATCACAAAGCCAACAACGAAACGTCAAAGTCAAAATTTACTTGTCATCAAACATCATAATCTATGTATGGACAAGGCCTTCAGAGTTTAAATGTTTTTTAGAACCACAATAAAAATTGGACCTCTAATGAATATCTTACCCATTTAAGTATTTAATTTGAATGACGTTCTAATAATATTTGATTGTTTCAAACGTAGTTTTTGGTGGATGATAAATAAATAGTGCCTTTTTCAGTGCTCGACGAAAGCTCGTCCTCAAATGCAAGGTCCGTAATTGATATGACAAGTAAGAGTGCACGTTCCGTTCAGTGGTGAAATAAGGTTTTATTGTAAACTCGTGACGTCATAGGGGTCAAATGAAGGTTATTGTCCTTTTCCGATTTTTTTACGCAATCTTTTACTTTTTCGAGTGGAAAATGAAAAAATATGGCTTTAAATAAAAATATCTCGAAATGGTTTTTTTATTTTCATGGCTTATAAAAAATTTAGCATACCCAATTACTCACGAAGCTTCAATAAAATTGGTCGAGCCATTTTTGAGAAAAAGTATCAAACAACTTGGAATTAAATGGCCGATACCTTATTCTGATTTTTTTTTGGAACAACGGACTACCACGTACTGTAAGTCCTTATACAGATATAGTAACATACCGAGTTTCATCAAAATCGTTGGAGCCATTTTTGAGTAAAAAAAAATAAAGGTAATTACGGTGGCTTTTCAACCGACTTCAAAAAGGAGGAGGTTCTCAATTCGACTGTATGTTTGTTACGCGATATCTCCGCCGAGTGTGAACCGATTTTCAAAAATCTTTTTTTATTCGAAAGAGTATACTCCCGAGGGGATCCCATTGTCACCAAGTCAGGATCTGATGATCACATATTACGTGTTTCATGTATTTCCTAAAACTATCCAAGTTTTGGCGTCTGGTAGTCATCATCATCATCAGATGAGCTGATGAAGGAAGGTACAACTCCTCGAGTAGGAGGATAATTCTTTAAAAATATCACATAGACCGATAGTTGTATTCTTTCAGGTTATTCAGATGAGCTAATGATAAAAGATTTTACTCCTTAACTTTCATGCTGTTGAGATGATGATGATGGAAGCCACAGGAATCTGTATCTGTTAATGAAACACATGCATTATGAATTATGATTTGATGGTTCCTATTGGTGAGTGGGTGATTGGGTATAACGTTGTGAGATAGATAGCATTATCACTATAAATAAATAATTTAAAAATAAAAGTTTAAATAACTTAAAAACCGACTTCAAAATGAAATTCACTCAAAAGTATGAAATAAAATTATTATACTTATAGATACACGACATTAACCAACAATAACGAAATCAAAGGTAGCTAGGAATTAAATTAGGGGCCTAAAAATTTTGTTGAGTTCGGTGTCAGCAATGCCATCGAATCTAAAACATTTGATACGTAAGTAGCTGTATTCTGAGACCGACCTCAAAAAAAATTTTAGGCCCCTAATTTAATTCCTAGCCACCTTTGTTTTCGTTATTGTTGGTTAATGTCGTGTATCTAAGTATAATAATTTTATTTCATACTTTTGAGTGAATTTCATTTTGAAGATAAGATAGCCAGTAGTTCCCCATTGCGTTGGGAAATCTTGGTAGGCCCGCTTCCATCTTCGGCAACATCGTCACTTACCACCAGGTGAGATGTTGTCAAGGGTTTAGGTACCAATTGTTAATAAAAAAAAGTCGGTTTTTGAGTTTTTTAAACTTTTTTTTTAGTCACTCGTTTAAATAGGTACTTCCCTTTAGAAACTATTAACTGTGTGATTTAAAGAGCGCTGTAGTTACTAAAATATAGTATAAGCGCTAAAAATGGCCACTTAGATCAAAACATGGATAAGCACATTGAAGTCAAGCTTGGATAACGATTGGAAGCGTCCGTGGCGTAATAATGAGTACATCAGCTTCACATCAGGACGTCGCGGGTTCGATTCCCACGATGGTGGTAGCTACCCAGGCGGGCTTAGAAAATGCCCGTCCAACAACCAAGTCGAGTCTTAATAATTGAAAATGCTAAACACGTTAAATAACCGATTTCCATCGCAACAAATTAGTACATTTTTGCATTATTATTTTTGGTTTTTGTTAATTTTCTTCTAAAGTACTACACCGATTTTGATAAAATTTACATGGGACCACACGGGAAGCAATAGCTTTGAAATAAAAAAAGAATCATAAAAATCAGTTCACCCAGTCAAAAGTGCTGAGGTAACTACATAAAAAAAAACATACAGACGAATTGAGAACCTCCTCCTTTTTGGAAGTCGCTTGATAAGTTAGACTCCGCCGGAAATCGAACCTGCAACCTTCTAATGTGAAGCTAATGGACTTAACCATTACGCCACGGAGGTGGTTCGTCTTCTGTTCATCTCCTGAAATGCGTCCGTCGTCTTACCTGTCAACTTGTATACAGGGTGTAACAAAATTGGTGTAGGTCCCGTTAACTGGGGCTTCTTTCATCATACTGAACAACTTTTGTTCCATGACTCTGAAATGTTTTTTTTTATACTACATACAAATGGATCAGCTGATCGACCAATTTTGTGCAATTTTGTATGGGGGGTTAATTTTTTTTTTTGACAATTGACCATGGGTTCGTTCGTTGGGGAAAGTGGTTTAGTATGATGAGTATACCCCCAGTTAACGAGTCAAATTAAACTAGTGAAAATTAAAGAAAATTTGATCTTACAAGACGCTATTCCTTTATATTCTACTTTACTGGCTACTTCTTGCATTGGCTTGCATTTCTTTCAAACTCAGTGCTCGCTCCAAGACTAAATTGAAGGCAGGTGATTGACGCTCGCGCTCGACTATCACCTATCAACACTGCGTCACTGCGTCACGCACGGCCGTACCACACAAACAAAGTTCCAATTACAAACCGCGACCGCAGCGATAATTCGTCCGTGTGAAACGACACCTGCGCGCGCGCGGCTCTCCACACGATTCCAATTTCCCTTTATGGCTGTTGGGCCAAGAGTATGTTGGGTGGGAAGAAGGTTTGCGTTTGCGGATGTTAAAATTTGTTTGCTTTTGTGTGGGTGCATGGTATGTTCCGAGTTTGAACCTTCACCATTGGTGGTTTTTTCAATCCACAATAGGGATGACGAATGCTAGTCATCTGATTTACTTTTTATTGTCTGTCAAAACCGACATTTTGTTCTAAAAATGTTAGGCGTGACGTCATAGTTTTGCAACGTCATTTAAGTACTCGTTTTGTGATTTTGTTGAATTAAAAATCGAAGACTTGATCGAAAACAAAACGAGTAAGGTTTTCCGAAGTTTAAGTAGGAGGGCAATTTAGTGATCAAGAGTTCACAATTTATTTCTGATGCTGTCGTCACCCCTCATCATTACAGCTCATATACGTCCCCACCGAGGGGCTCGAGCCTACCCTGAATCAGGGCGATTAGGCCTTAGTCGACCACGCGGGCCCAGTGCGGGTTGGTCGACTTCACACACAACTTTCGAGTTTCTTCGCAGGCGTGTGCAGGTTTCCTCACGATGTTTTCCTTCACCGTTAAAGCAATCGGTAAGTATGTACGTAAGTTTTTGAAAAACCCATTGGTACATTGGCCGTCCAGATTTGAACCCGGTACCTTTGGTTAGATGGACCGAGTCGTTACCGGTTGAGCCACCGACGCTTTAAGTCACCCCTTTTGAGTCTAAAAACGGATTTTCATACGGTTTTCATGAATTAACCGAGTGCTCCAAGAGGAAGGTTTAAGTGTATTAATTCCTTTCGAGCCGTTTGCGGCTCGTGCACCGCGGACCATCTAGTAGAATATAAAAAAATTAAACCACTTATTAAATCAGTAAGTAAGCTAAAAAAAACCTAGCAACGTAACGGATAGGTACGCGCCTCCTACCCGGGAGGTCGTTGTTCGAATCCTGCCACGTAAAAATGTGATTTCGAATTTAGATTTGATATGAAACTCGCAGGTTGTGTGTGAAGTCGACCAACCCGCGGGCCCGCGTGGTCAACTAAGGCCCGATCGCCCTAATTCAGGGTAGGCTCAAGCCCCTCGCTGGGGACGTATATGAGCTGACATGATGCAATAAGCTTGTCGGGAAGGGTACCGTGGGTCAGATCTGGTACCAAATTAGTTCTGAATTTTTGCTGAGTTACATATTTGCTGATTACTGATGAATTATCCAAGTTTTCAACCTCAAAAGCCGAACGAAATCTTCTTAAAATAAAAATGTAAAGACGATTTATTTTTAGTTTTGGGTAATTTTAATCCTGAAATACTACTTTTCGATAGTTCCTACATGTACCAGTATGTGAGAAAATTTCAAAGCAGTTTTTTTTTTATATATACTAAAGAAATTCGGGTCGGGTAGAATTCGGGGCTACAATCGCTAGTTTTTTCGTAAATTTGATGATTATTAGAGGGCAATTGTGCGGTCTATAACATCTTCGGCCTTACTTAGAAATCTATTTTTCTATTTTTTATTATTGTATGTTTAAATTTACTATTTTATTTATTTTATTTTATTTTATTCGGAAAACAAACAGTGATACAATATCTAAATAATTAA
This sequence comes from Coleophora flavipennella, assembly GCA_947284805.1. Taxonomy (NCBI): domain Eukaryota; kingdom Metazoa; phylum Arthropoda; class Insecta; order Lepidoptera; family Coleophoridae; genus Coleophora; species Coleophora flavipennella. The sequence continues at coordinate 13,549,424 of OX369283.1, forward strand.
TATAAATAACAACTAAGCACCATTTAAATGTTTTCACATATAGTTTTCTACACGCTAATTTACATATTTTTAATGTTTAAGAATGAAAAAAAAAATTAAAGAAAATTAAAGAAAAGTATATAAGTTTTTTAAGCTATAACATTTTCAGTTAGGGAACCATGTCGAACCAATGTTTAGATAGGATAGCTTTGATAATTGAAACTTTGGAATTATGTAAATCAATTTGAGGAAATTCAGTAAGTTTATTAAATTCCTTAGGAGCACGTATGAAGAACGAGTTTCGCCTGTAGTTTGTAGAAGTTATAGGTATGTCTAAATATATGGGATGTCGGATAGTCAACCTAGATGGGACATGAATGTTAATTTTAGATAAGAGATCTGGAGCGTCAACAAAATTTTGTGAAACTTTTACCAGGAATGTTATGTCAGCAATTTTACGTCTATAGTGTAACGGTAGAATGTGATGTCTAATGCAGCGTTTTTCGTAACAAGGATCACGTTTCCTACACTTGTACTGTAAAAATCTCATAAAACGCCTCTGAATAGATTCTAGTCTATTAATGTGAACATCGTATTGTGGATTCCAGACCTCAGAACAGTACTCAAGGGTACTACGCACAAATGAGCAATATAAAATTTTGATAGCTTTTAGGCTGGTGAACTGAGAGCTGGATCTCATAACAAAACCCATAGCTTTATTAGCTTTCTTGACTATGTTGTCAATATGCTTATCATAGGACATTTTTTTGTCATGAGTAACGCCTAGATCACGGATTTCTTCTACTTGTTTAATACTTAGTCCCTTGAGTTTGTAATTATACTCACTTATATTTTTTGTTTTGTGCGTAAACGTTATCGTATTACACTTAGAAACATTTAAATCTAATAAGTTACGGTAACAATATTGTTCGAATCTGTCTAAGTCTTCTTGTAAAAGATAACAGTCATGAATGCTGTTAATTTTTTTGAATAATTTCATGTCATCAGCATATAACAGAAAATTTGAGTGCTGAAAACAAGAGCTGATGTCATTAATAAAAATATTGAAGAGCAAATAAGAAGACCTAACTGCTATGATGAAAACTAGTTACGAACATCGACATGTGTCTACTCAATATATTTGCAAAGTTTGTATTCAATCCGGCAGGTAGTTTTTGTATTAAAGCGGAACTACCTACGTTTGTACGGAAGCTTGAGCCTCCTGGCAAAGTATATATATTAGTACTAACATACAGTATGGACACTCCCTGCCGCTGTCTAGATTGCGCCTCATTCCCTCGTCTCCCAGATTGATACAGATTGGTTACAGTTTGGTTCTCGAACGTATGGGATTTCACAGTGATTTTGTTTGCTCCGTCATTTGTTTTTAGAAATGTCATTTCACGTCCGTTTGTATGCAGTGTCCGGGGTGTGTTCCTGGGGAACTTTAAAATCAAGAAGTCTATCAATATTCAAGTTATTTATTTAAAATAGGTGAAAAGTACACTCTTTCTGATAGTCATAAAATAGCGATTACATAATTTCATTTGTAAAAAATCAAGAAATACACAATCATTAGTTAATAACGTCAAAATCCAATCCGTGATATAAAAAAAATGTCATTAGAACATGAAAACAATATTACACGAGAAGTTACACATCAAAATTATTGAATTTCATGAACGCCTTTGACAAGTGTAGGCCAGTTCCCACGGACAGCACCCGGTCACGAGTATATAACGCGAGAGTCAGCCATCACCAAAAAGGCCACTTAGCACTTCATCATCATCATATCAGCCGGAAATCGTCCATTGCTGGACAAAGGCCTCCCCCAAGGATTTCCACGACGACCGGTCCTGCGCTGCTTGCATCCATCGGCTTCCCCCGATCTTCACCAGGTCGTCGGTCCACTGCGTGGGAGGCCTGCCTACTTAGCACTTGTTGCATATCAATGACTCGCTCACTCTCACTGGAGCTTTTTAGACGCTCACCGCAGCGTGTATTACAAACATTAAAACAAAAATAACCAAAGCAATATGACATTAAGCAAATGAAGAACTAAAAATTAATGAATATTCGGGTACTAAATACCAAATAAAGAGAGAATTCCACTCGCAGTCCATTAATTAGCACAATTGTTGTTATTTGAGGGAAAGCTTCGCCCCTTTTTGTTCTATGACTGTATGTATATAGAGCACGCAATACTACCCAGAGCGGGGCTACCGACTTTGGTACCAAGTGGTATTTCGTCCTTATAGGGTAATTGACAGCATCAATAATGAATTAAGGCGAGGTATAGATTGGAATAGTTGTCTCTGTCTTTTTCTTTACGTATGAAGAGTAAAGAAAATAACCACTTTTTTTTACTTTTTCAATGGTGTTTCGTTTCATTCAAAAACTACAACGAAAGTATAAAATATAATAACATTACTCACTTTGTATTATGATAACAAATACTATTGTATATTTTTTAAAATTTATACTTCAAAATATTAGTCATAACTAGAGTTGAAAGTAACGGTGTAGACCTATCTTTGGGTTTTTTTATATCGAGCCAAAACTGCTCAATCGTGTTTCTAATAGCTTTTGACTTTAAGGAACATCATCAACAATAAGGGTTTTTTTTCAATCTTGGGTTTTCTATCGTATAGGAGTAATTGATGTCAAAAATAACGAAAATCTGTAATATTACCGCCTTAAGGCGTACCGCTTACTATTGTGTTCTATCAAGTTTTAATTTTTCAATAATAAAATGATGCAAAGACGTGGCGCCCCGCTAATTAGTACATATTTAGAACAAAGTTGTTTTTTGACATATATTATAATAAGTATACCTAAGCCATCGGTGGCGTAACGGCTAGAGCCACCGCCTCCTGTCCAGGAGGTCGTGGTTCGAACCCTGCCACGTACCAATCTGATTTCAAATTTAGATTTCATATGTACGTTTATCCGACGCTCTTATGGTGAAGGAAAACATCGTGAGGAAACCTGCACACGCCTAAGGAGAAACTTTCAGGTTGTGTGTGAAGTCGACCAACCCGTACTGGGCCCGCGTGGTTGATTAAGGCCCGATCGCCGTAATTCGAGGTAGGCTCGAGCCCCTCGGTGGGGACGTATATGAGCTGATATGATGAAATATACCTTAAAATATCGTTTTACTATATTATTAAATTATCTTTTCTTCACACATATTCGAAAAATGACAATTGGTCTTAGAGAATAGCGGGATCCAAATTCAAAACACTATGGGAGTTTCGTGCTTCTGATAGATTACCGGTATTTTTTTTTGGAGCCGCTCACGTGAAGGTGAATGTAAAAATATAATACAAACCGATATTAAATTATCTATGAAGATAAACTCTTTTTTGATATCTATACATACGAGTTTCTTGATCTTTATCTCATAAGTTGTGAAAAAAAATTCGCTCCGGCACCAGGTGTAGATTATCAATGTCATTATGACTACTTCTCGAGGTGACCATATTTTACTCTCGGGCAGCGTATATTGAATTTCTCGCCCCCCTAAGGATTTTACTTTAGAACCTCTCACTGCGCTCGTGATCCTACTACAGAATCAATTGCTTCACTCTGAATTCAAACAAATTCCTTCTAGTAACAAGATGCTACTTTGTCCCCTTATAACACAAATATTACAAGACAGAGTCATGGGGACGGCGTCACCTCAAAGTCTGCATAATAGGCGACGTTTTTCTGAAAAAAAAAGACTAAATAAATAACTTCATTGGCACCTACCTACCGATTACTCGTTACTTTTATCACAGCGATAATATATAATTATATTTTTCTTATTAACTTCTTTATCATATCAAATAAAAATGGCAATTTAATGCTACTGGTACTTTCTCTACTTAAACAAGTACATAAGACCAAAGACCACTTTACGAAAAACTACCCGAGACCACAATCCCATGAGCTAGCTGTATCAAAAGTTTATGGTGAATCTGATAAGGACTAGTTGGCAGGTTGTTACAATTCCTTTATTTAGGTCATAACATGACGATGTTAATTTGGCTACATATAGATAAGTACGTTAATTTGGGTTAAACACGCATATATGTGTGAAATAAATGAAATGGATAGGAAATGTTTCATCAAAATTATTGGGTTTTTTTTATATATTTTAGTACCTGCATTCCGAATACCTACAATGCAACTCTAGGCAGTGTGGGCACACTTTAAAGAAACGCTAAACTTAAGTGGCTGTGGGTGGGGCACATATCTTATAGAACAGATGGCCGTTGGGGCAGTTAAGTTTTCTAGTAACGATCGCGCGTAATCGTAATAAATAAATAAATCGGAAGACGTAGCCTAGGTAGGCCTCCCATTTGGTGGACAGGTGACTTGGTGAAGGTCGCAGGAAACCGCTGGATGCGGGCAACGCAGGACCGGTCGTTGTGAAAATCCTGGGGGGAAGCCTTTGTCCAACAGTGTACGTCCTTCGGCTGATATGACCGCGGGAATGTAATGTAATGAAAAATTAGATATTTCAATCAAATAACTTATTAGATTGAGACTAAAATATTGCGCCGATCGGCTTGTCTTCTACACTGAACCCTTTAAAACACACAATATGAAGATTTAAACCCATTTCCCGGAGACTAAAATATTGCGCCGATATTACTCCTTATACGTGAAGAAATAAAACAGAGACAACTGTTCCAATCAATGCCTCGCCTTAACACATTTTCCTAAGAAACATATAATTATGGTCAATATGCAAATATTTCTTGTCTGACTACAAGCACAAAATAGCAAAATTAATCTAAGTAAGTATAGGTCCCTGGAAAAAAGTAGTTCAATTTCATATCAGAGCACCAAAAACATTTTTTTATCAACCTATAATTATTATATATTGTAAATATTATCAGCTCCATACAGTTCCCTAACTTACGCGGCGCACGTGCGTGCCCTGACATTTGCGTGCGCGCACTTCATTGGGCGTCGCGTGTGATCTTGCAAACCCGACGCCGCTCACACCGTCACCGATCGCCGATCGCTAACACCGTTCTACTGTACCCTCATAGATAATCGTCCTCCAAAATAAATAAAAAGGTGGATAGTAGATCCCCACCAATGGTGTTGTAGATCCTGCTAAAATGACGCAGAAGTTAGTTAGGAATGTTTAATAGTAGATATAATAATGTTGGACACCCTAATATAAAGCTAGGCATTGGTAGTAGTCTATGTTTTTTTGTCACGTGTAAAGAGTAAAGAAAAATAACCACATTTTGCACTTTTTCAATGTTTTTTTGTTATTGCTTTGATAACTACTATAAAATTTTTAAAAATCCAACTGGCATGTTGAAGTGCGTGTTTAGACTAACCGACTAAGAGAATTTTGAGGTTTAAATTAGTCTAGTTACCCTGTAAAATGGCAGTCTAAGTTTAAAAAAAAGTGTCTTTGATAATTTTTTTCAGTTACATCAGTTACGGAACCGAGTTTCTGCAACTGACATAATAAAGTTATTGAATTGAAGAATCAGCTCATAAGATATCACTTCCATATGTTTTGTAATTGTAGAGAAAAGTCTAGATCCCTGCCACAAAAATTTCCAATGCGTCGCCTAGTTCGATAAATGCCAAATTGGACTCGGTTTTTAAAAGAGGCAGTTGAGGATGGCAACATCAAGTCCTTCTCACCATTTTATCGTATTCGCCACCACACGAATGTAGAGAGAAGGTTGGAGCGGATATTCTATATTTAACATTATAGTCACTTTTTGTTGGATTAGCTGAACAACACCACACATTTTCCCTTTAAAAAATATTACAGTACGCTGTGGATCAATTCCTCGGAACAGTGTAGAACAAGCCCTGATCGCAACTACTTGCCAACGAAATGTGAAAATTGTGAGTACGCTCATAACTTATGAATTTACTGATTTTGTATAATGTCAGTGACCGGTGTGTTGTCCTAGATAAACCACCTCCGTGGCGTAATGGTAAAGTCCATTAGCTCTATATCAGGGGGCCGCGGGTTCAGTTCCTGCCGGAGCGTAACTTTGTAAGACTCGGTTTAGTTGTTGGAAGGGCCTTTTCTAAGCCCACCACCATTTAATTTAAGTATTTCTGTGAATCATCAATGCTAACAACATTGATGTGTTCCGGCTTGAAGATAAGATAGCTAGTTCCTCATTGCGTTGGGGAATCTTGATAAACCCACTTCCACCTTCGGCATCATCGTCACTTAATCAGGGGAGATGATGCCAAGGGCTTATCAATTGTGAATAAAGAAATAAATAAAAAAAACGGTTGTCTGTAAAGTCGGTTTACTGACGATAGTTGAACGTGACAACGTCATAAGAAAATACTGATGGAATGGTTTCATAATATCGAAAACGGAACGCCTCACGGAACGCCTCAGAGCGAGGTAACGACGGAACGCCTCAGAGGGTAACGACGCATTTTTTCGTGCGTGCAGCCGGCTCCATCGAATTATAAGACGTTATCACGTCAAAAAGTTCATTTCTGAAAATGAACGTGTGGTATTATTCGTAGTCCGGAAGAGATTTTTAGACTTAGTCAATCGGACAAGAGTAAGTTCTGTATAGTATCACAATAAAAACACGACTGCATAAAAACTTAACCCCTCTTTTTTGGCCACTCGAGCAAAAATGTATACTATAATGTCACTCACGGGATCAATGCGAATCTATCGACACCTTGCACTCCACAATACATGAAGCCGTTTCAAGAGTTTCAAGATTTTTCATTTTATTTTAAATAGGTTTATCATCATTACAGCTCATATACGTCCCCACCGAGGGGCTCGAGCCTACCCTGAATCAGGGCGATTAGGCCTTAGTCGACGACGCGGGCCCAGTGCGGGTTGGTCGACTTCACACACAACCTTCGAGTTTCTTCGCAGGCGTGTGCAGGTTTCCTCACGATGTTTTCCTTCACCGTTAAAGCAATCGGTAAGTATGTACGTAAGTTTTTGAAAAACTCATTGGTACATTGGCCGTCCAGATTTGAACCCGGTACCTCTGGTTAGATGGACCGAGTCGTTACCGGTTGAGCCACCGACGCTTTTTTATAGGTTTATATTAAGTGTAATTACACTCTTTTTGTAAGTCATAAATTACTAATTACATATACATACATGGTGTCATTAGTGAAAAATATTAAAAATAAACAATCATTAGGTGGTTATTAACGTCCAAACAAAATCATTAATATATAAAAAATTATGTCATAGGACATGAAAACAATATGACACGATATTTATTATCATCATCATATCAGTCGAAAAACGTTCACTGCTGGACAAAGACCTCCCCCAAGGATTTCCACGACGACCGATCCTAAGCTGCCCGCATCCAGTGGCTTCCCTTAATTTTCACCAGGTCGTCCTGCTGAGGTGGGGCCTGCTCTGCTACGTTTTTCGGTGCGCGATCGCCACTCGTAAACTTTACAACCCCAACGGCCATCTGTTATACAAGCTTGTATCCTGCCCACTGCCACTTCAGTTTAGCGATTCTGTGAGCTATGTCAGTTACTTTGGTTCTCCTGCGGATCTCCTCATTTCTGATTCGATCGCGAAGGGAAATTCCGAACATAAGCTCCCTCCATTGTCACGAGATTTATACATTATAATTGAAAACGCTCAACACGTTAAAAAACCGACTTCCACCGCAACAAATTAGTACATTTTTGCATTATTATTTTTGGATTTTGTTATTTCTACTAAAGTACTACACCGATTTTGATAAAATTTATATGGGACCACACGGGAAGCACTAGCTTTCAAATAAAAAAAGAATCATAAAAATCGGTTCACCCAGTCAAAAGTTCTGAGGTAACAAATATATAAAAAAAACATACAGACGAATTGAGAACCTCCTCCTTTTTGGAAGTCGCTTGAAAATTATTAAACATATCATTAATGCCTTGGACAAGAGTAGGCCAGTTCACACGAACAGCACCCGTTCACGAGTATAACGCGAGAGTCAGCCATCGCTCCCCTCGACCATAATAAAGATAAAGAAACTACCCAGCTTCGTTTAGGCTACAGAGCGCGCCAAAGAAATATATATACACTAGCTTTTTCCCGCGGCTTTGCCCGCGTGGACATCGATTTTATGACTGCACTAGCTGTAACCGCGACTTTGTCTGCGTGGAGGTTTTGAATTTTCCCACGGCAACTCTTGAATTTTCCGGGATAACAAGTATCCTTTATGTTAACCCGGGCTATAAGAAAACATCTTAATAAATTTCATCAAAATCGGCTTGGTAGTTTTTATGTCATGCGCGAACATACAGACAGACAAAAATTCCAAAGTTGTTTTGGCCTCTAAAGAGAGAAAATAAAAGGAAGAAGAATAAAACAAATAAACAATAAATGTAACACTGATTATTACGTAAAAATGCTGAAATATGATATTTTTTTGCGTTTTCATCCCCCATGGCTCCGCTATTTCGAAAAAAAATCTAAACCTGAATCGACTAAAAATACATAACTGCTAACAAAATTTTACGAGAATCGGTTGAGAAATGCAAAGTGTAGAGAAGTGCCGGACAGACATACGGAAGTATTTTTGCACAAGCTTTGTTTTATTCACTATTGGTAAGCCCTTGGCATCATCTCACCTGATGGTAAGTGACGATGATGCAGAAGATGGAAGCGGGCTTACCAAGATTCCCCAACGCAATGGAGAACTGGCTATCTTATCTTCAAGCCGGAACACGTCAATGTTGTTAACACTGATGTTTGGCGGCAAGACTTAGATAAGATGGTGGTAGCTAGCCAGGCGGGCTATGAAAATGCCCTACCACCAACCAAACTGAGTCTTACAAAGTTGACTCCGCCGGGAATCGAACCCGTGACCTCCTGGTGTAAAGCGAATGGACTAACCATTACGCCACGGAGGCGAAACGGAGACGCTTCGGTCGTGCTTCGCGCTCGCTCGGTCAATAAATAGGCCATAGTTCAGATAATAGCTAGTATAGTTTTTTATATGGTATTTTTGCCCAAGGGCTTATGCACAAATCACGCGAGGTTTTTTCGGCTACTTTTTGACCTCCTCCTCCCCCTGGTGATATTTGGTGAGGTTCTTGCCCCCCCCCCCCCCCTAACCCTCACAACCTCACGTGTATTTTTTTAATTCAACCTAATTTGAAGATAAATAGTAGGTACCTATTGTAGGGTAAAACTAGGTAATACGCCCCAGTTGACAAAACGCCCCACTTGTCTAGCACTCACACTAATAAAGATACGCAGCGCACATGAAGCGCGCTAGTAGATTACAGTCGCGAAACATCATGGCCGACAAGTGTGCACGTTATTACGAGTTCGCTTAAAAAATATAGAAAAAAGTATAACTTTTTTGGCATACAAACAATTTGTGGAAAGTATAAGGTTTTTTTTATATAAAATGATGTATATACATTTTATAAAACACCTATCAGTTGTTAGTGTTTCGAAAGTTTTAATCCTAAGTTTAAATCCGTGGATTTGACCTCGGTGGGGCGTTTTAAAAACGCCCCACCGCTTTTTGTGTAAAACGCCCCAATATGTATTTGTATGTATTTGACCATGTCTAATGGTGTTTCAGCATTGAAATCCCGTGGCATATCCTTATGATCCTAGTGCTAATTGGTTCTCATAGATTTAAAATTGTAAATTACTTTTCTAATAGTTTTCTTCAACTTTGTTCGTAGATAGTAATCTACTTAATAAAATAGCTTTAGAGCTTATTTTATTTCTTTTCATAAAATATAATAAGTGGCATAACATAGATAACTGTTTTCTATTGTTATGAGTTCAATTTAAGTGTTGTTATTTTGTTTAAAATTTTCATTTAACTCTGGGGCATTTTTTAAAAGGTGTGAGGCGTATTACCTAATGGTCCCTTTGCAAAACGCTCCACCTCGAGTTTTTTTCAAAAATTGTTTTACAATGTCTGTAGCTCTTATTACACTATTATGTTAGCTATAATTGAAGGCAATTAACCATATGATAATCCAAAATATAAAAAAAATATTATATCTTCTATATTTGTTGTTTTACAGTACTTTAAAAAAAAGCGGGGCATATTACCTAGTTTTACCCTATATAGCGGTCGGGGTCAAGCGCGGTCAAGGCAACGCGCGAAAAAATTTCGTAAAATAGACTCACTATTTTGAATCAGGTATTTAACAAGTGAAGATTTATTTTTAATTAAACCGAGAAAACTCTACTCATGTTGTACATTTTTTTTCTTTGTTCGTTCATTGTAGAAAAATACACGTGAGGTCTCCTTATTACCCCCTCCCTCCCCCAACGTGATATGTCATGACTTTTTCGTGACCCCCCCCCCCCTCACCCCCCTATCGAACTTCACGTGATTTGTGCGCAAGCCCCAAGCTGAAACAGAGACGCTCGCTCAGTCAATAATGTTACACCCTGTGATGTGATACGTCCGAATTCACCTCAAGTCTGTGGGAAGCGAATCTCCCCTGGCATAATTGCAAGAAACTGTTAAAAAACTTTACAGCATTTTTATTTTAGGTTCCTCAAGACAATGACAGATTGTTCGGTATGCAAATCTCCAGACTGTGGGCGGGGCGGTGATGTCCGATGTTCGGGTCGTGGAGCCACTAGCAGGTACTGAACGGAAACCGGCCAGGAGTAAAGCGAGCTTGCTCCTGTGTTCCGTAGAAGAATTAAGAGCAGGCTCCCAAAATAAGTGCATTTTTGGTACAATATTTTGAGTCAACCGCAAGCGTGCTGAACGTGAAAACTACACTTCGGATTCTTTGAACCTATTTCTTTGGTACGGCTAAAACAAAAACACGATTAATTAGTTTTCGCTTGATACTTTCTATTTTGTAAAACTGTGTAGTTTTGAGAGATTATTAGATTTTTCTCCTACATTACATAAGTTAGGCACATCAAATAAATATACCGACAGTAAGAGAATAAAGATATTAATAAAACTGCTAAGACGAGATTTCCCTAGAATGTTTACTAAACTTGCAATGAACGAAAATGTGCGTTCACGCCCGAAGTAATGGAGGTAAGTCGCTTTAAGACACTCACGCGAAATTCAACTGTAAAGCTGATTCCACAAGGTTCAACATAAGTTTGTTCGCCAGTGCCGCGCTGGGAGCCTGCTCTTAATATGCAATAGGGATGACGAATGCTAGTCATCTGTTTTTCTTTTTATCATCTGTCAAAAACGACATTTTGTTCTATAAATGTAGCGCGGTACGCATATATTCATTCTCCTTTCATTCGACCACCTTTTTATCCCATTTTTTTTTTCCTCGCATGCGTCAGTCTAATATCATTTTAAATTATTTCCGAACACAATCACAAAACTTAATAAATTATAAAATAAATAACCTAAATTCCTAGATATATTTACCGGCTGCTCCCTCTTTAAGACCCATTTTGGGTAATATACAATTATATGTTTAATTAGTTTGTGTATAGTGTAAATTTAACGTATGTTTTCTAATTTTCGTATATTTCTTTTTAGGTCTTATTTTTAATAATAAAATTAATTCTGTGGCACGCATATTTTATTCGTGCACAAGTCATGCTAAAAAGATGTTTGAAATACCTTGGCGTGACGTCACAGTTCTGCAGCGTCATATAAGTACTCATTTTGTGATTTTGGTGAATTAAAAATCGAAGACTTGATGGAAAACAAAACGAGTAAGGTTTTCCGAAGTTTAAGTAAGAGGGCAATTTAGTGATCAAGAGTTCATAATTTATTTTTGATGCTGTCGTCATCCCTATTACAATATTCTGGCAATACCAAATAAGTGCAAAACTTTAAAAAAAATGCTAATACAAAGGCATACTTACCTGAGTTTTTTTCTGCTTTCTTATCTGGCAAAAACGTATAACTGTAAAAGCTTTTATAACGATTTTTTTTGTCTGTGTAAAAACAAAAAGTGATATTATCTCTTATGGCTATGACACTACACGAATAATAAAATACAGCGAGAACAAAATAAAAGCTTTTAACTCTATTTACTCATAAAAAAAAGAGACCAGCAAAACTAAATAAAAATTTACAGCTTATTTACGAATTTCAGGTAAAACGAAATAATTGCAGTACCAAGATGACAACTTTTCCTTTTTCCTTCCCTTTTAATGACAATCATTATATAAATTAATGAATCAAAACTCCTTAAATTAAATAAAAAAATTACTACAAGTGCTAACATCATGTTATCACGCTGCACCGTGACTCTATGATCAGATCACCCAAATCTTTTTCTCATCTGAGTATGAAGGGAACAAACTGCATTATTATTATACTAGCTTTTGCCCGCGGCGTCGCCCGCGTGGACATCGTTTTTATGACCGTCTTTAAAGGTGAGTGGTGCGCGAGCCGTAAGCGCATTTTTGAGAAAATCCCTTTTTTTTTATTGGAAGTAAGTACCCTTAATATTTTGAATACAAAAATTCTAAGAAAAGATACCCCTTTAAAATTATTTCAAATATCTATGTGCAAAACTTCGTCAAAATCAGTCCAATAGTTTCTCTGTAAACTGAGGATACGGATATATACACACACACACACACACACACACACACACACACACACACACACTTTTTCGATATCTATAAAAGTGATGTAGCGGGTATTTTCGTTAAAATCTCGTAGTCATCGGTTTTTTTTACGGTCGATCACAATTACCTAACCTTATATTTGCTTCTTCGTCGCTTAAGGTTAATAACACTTAAATAGTGACAAAATGTCGGTAAATAACTAAAAATTAAAAATAAAATTTCATTATGGTAAATTAACAAACTCAACGAAATTATAAAAGGCGTGCTCAAGAAGCCAGCGTTTGAGTCTTGTGTTGTTGTGAGTAATAATCACAAAAAAAAATTGCCTTGTAACAGTATCGTAATGAACATAATACTGATGTATTTAGTTCTGATATCTAATACTAATAATTTAGCTGCTAACCTGAACTATTTATTTATCGTATGGCATTCATTTTACACACTGGTTTTAATAAAAAAAATTAAAAACATTTAAAATATTAAATTAAAAAAAAAACAGAAAAATTGCATTTCCGCAGAAATGAACTCGCGGACTTAGTCAGGTGAACTGTTGTTTCAAATTCTACCGTGGAACGCCAAAATAATACTAGTTTGAATGAGAATTGAAAATATTAGAATTCCCATATGATTAAAATAAAGTTACTGACATTAAGTATGACTTATTGCAAACTTTGTTTTTGTATTATGTAGTTAATCAGGGTTTATAGAATCCGTCACATATTACAAAAAATTCGCTGGCGCTCCGATTTTGAATCATTTTATTCTGTGGATTGCGTGATAAATCTATTTTTTTTAAATTAAAAATTTGAGTGCGTTTGATAGCAACTCGCCTGATGGTGAGTGATGATGCACTCGAGGATGGTACACGCAAACTCAAATAATGCCTATTCACTCTTGCCTTGAAGATCCCCAAATTATAGGAATCTATCCTTAAAATATATTTTTTTTTGTAAAATTGTGTGTTTAGTACTAACTTTTGCAGCGGTCGTGGCTCAGTGGTCGGTTCGATCACGCAGGCTAACTGACTTGAAGCACGGTCATTACCTGGATGGGTGTGGCCATTAGTGGCATTTTTCTCGACCGTTTCCTTGCTTCGATAAGGCCGCCTTTGCACTCTACATATATTACAAATTATTAGTCCTGTATTGTTTTTTGGCGTGCAATAAAGTATATTTACTTACTTACTTCGCATATCGCTTTAAGCCATTTTGGTTCCGATTGCTATCACTAGATAGTAGTCTTTGCGGCATCGGCGTGCCCTCCAATCACGCCGTTGCACACACAAAAGGATAGATAGTCGTCTTTGCGGCATCGGCGTTCCCTCCAATCACGCCGTTGCACGCACAAAAGGATAGATAGTCGTCTTTGCGGCATCGGCGTGGCCTCCAATCACGCCGTTGCACGCACAAAAGGATAGATAGTAGTCTTTGCGGCATCGGCGTGGCCTCCAATCACGCCGTTGCACGCACAAAAGGATAGATAGTAGTCTATGCGGCATCGGCGTGCCCTCCAATCACGCCGTTGCACGCACAAAAGGATAGATAGTAGTCTTTGCGGCATCGGCGTGCCCTCCAATCACGCCGTTGCACGCACAAAAGGATAGATAGTCGTCTTTGCGGCATCGGCGTGCCCTCCAATCACGCCGTTGCACGCACAAAAGGATAGATAATAGTCTTTGCGGCATCGGCCCTCCAATCACGCCGTTGCACGCACAAAAGGATAGATAGTCGTCTTTGCGGCATCGGCGTGCCCTCCAATCACGCCGTTGCACGCACAAAAGGATAGATAGTCGTCTTTGCGGCATCGGCGTGCCCTCCAATCACGCCGTTGCACGCACAAAAGGATAGATAATAGTCTTTGCGGCATCGGCCCTCCAATCACGCCGTTGCACGCACAAAAGGATAGATAGTCGTCTTTGCGGCATCGGCGTGCCCTCCAATCACGCCGTTGCACGCACAAAAGGATAGATAATAGTCTTTGCGGCATCGGCGTGCCCTCCAATCACGCCGTTGCACGCACAAAAGGATAGATAGTCGTCTTTGCGGCATCGGCGTGCCCTCCAATCACGCCGTTGCACGCACAAAAGGATAGATAGTCGTCTTTGCGGCATCGGCGTGCCCTCCAATCACGCCGTTGCACGCACAAAAGGATAGATAATAGTCTTTGCGGCATCGGCCCTCCAATCACGCCGTTGCACGCACAAAAGGATAGATAGTCGTCTTTGCGGCATCGGCGTGCCTTCCAATCACGCCGTTGCACGCACAAAAGGATAGATAGTCGTCTTTGCGGCATCGGCGTGCCCTCCAATCACGCCGTTGCACGCACAAAAGGATAGATAGTCGTCTTTGCGGCATCGGCGTGCCCTCCAATCACGCCGTTGCACGCACAAAAGGATAGATAATAGTCTTTGCGGCATCGGCGTGCCCTCCAATCACGCCGTTGCACGCACAAAAGGATAGATAGTCGTCTTTGCGGCATCGGCGTGCCCTCCAATCACGCCGTTGCACGCACAAAAGGATAGATAGTCGTCTTTGCGGCATCGGCGTGCCCTCCAATCACGCCGTTGCACGCACAAAAGGATAGATAATAGTCTTTGCGGCATCGGCGTGCCCTCCAATCACGCCGTTGCACGCACAAAAGGATAGATAGTCGTCTTTGCGGCATCGGCGTGCCCTCCAATCACGCCGTTGCACGCACAAAAGGATAGATAGTCGTCTTTGCGGCATCGGCGTGCCCTCCAATCACGCCGTTGCACGCACAAAAGGATAGATAATAGTCTTTGCGGCATCGGCCCTCCAATCACGCCGTTGCACGCACAAAAGGATAGATAGTCGTCTTTGCGGCATCGGCGTGCCCTCCAATCACGCCGTTGCACGCACAAAAGGATAGATAGTCGTCTTTGCGGCATCGGCGTGCCCTCCAATCACGCCGTTGCACGCACAAAAGGATAGTATGGCAGGGTTCTTTAAAAAATAGATGAATCCACCAAAACTGCATTAAAATGTATTAAAAACGTAAAATATGGAAAATGATAGTATGCTTGAACAGGACAATGAATAGAATGACAATTTCAAAAAAAAAAAGTAAAAATAAAGAAATAGATGATATAAAAGTAGGTTGGAAATAAGAAAAAATCCAAAAAGATTGACTTCGTCATATCTTCAAGCCGTGTCAGATGCCTTCGGCTTGAAAAACTTCTAACAGTGCTATTGAAAATTTTCAAGTCGCCTATTAAGAGGTTCTAATAATAACTAAAACAATATTAAAGTAACTTAAAAAACAGTGACTATTCGGCTTAAAGACTTCTGACAGCGCTGTTATTTTTTTAAGCTGCCTATAAAGAGGATCTAAGAGTAACTAAACAATATCATAATATAAGCCGAAGGACGTCCACTGCTTGACATAGGCCTCCCCCAAGGATTTCAACGACGACCGGTTCTGCGCTTCCCGCGACCTTTACCAGGTCATCGGTTCACCGAGTGGGAGCCCTACCTACGCTACGCTTTCCGGTGCGCGGTCGCCACTCGAGAACTTTACTGCCCCAACGGCCATCTGTTCTACGAGCTATGTGCTCCACCCACTGCCACTTAAGTTTAGCAAATCTGAGAGCTACCGCAGTGTCTTAAGACCAAGGTCTTCGACCAGTGTGTGTTGCCAGTGATGACATACGGAACTGAGACATGGTCGCTTACTATGGGCCTCATAAGAAGGCTCAAGGTCACCCAAAGGGCAATGAGAGTGCTATGCTCGGAGTCTCTCTGCGTGATCGAATCAGAAACGATGAGATTTATTTCCTAAAAGATTTATTTCCTATTTGCATTTATTTCCTGAAAACAGTGACAGGCATAATTTAAATTTAAGAAATTTAAATAAAATAGATATAGCCTTTTCGAGACTGAGTAAAGTTAAAAAGTCATTTGTGGGGCAGTGTATAAGATTCTACAATAAAATTCCAGAAAATGTAACTAGTTTGACAGAGAATAAATTCAAGGCTCATGTCAAAGAATGCTTGTGCTCTAGATATTATAAAATAATAGATTACGTAAATGACAAAGATATATATATATGACTGTAACCTAAATCATGACATTATTTGTAATATTCAATAAGTTTTTTTTACTATTTAAAAGTGCGTGTAAACATAATAATAATTTAAAATAAATTATTTTGATTTGATTTGATACGTAGCAGAACCAAAGTAACCGACATAGCTCTCAAAACAATATCAAAATAACTAAAAAACTGTCAGTGTGAGCACACCTTACCTTTTTACCAGAACGAGAATCGGTGGCCCTCACCTCATTAATGTTTTTATAGTTTTTTCACAGAAATATATTAATCACGCGCACCCCGCCCTCTGGCGGCTAAACACCAAATAATTTTTGCCGTGCATTCCTGAAGAGTTCTAAAAAAAACATAATTAATCCTCGGATCTCTGGCAGTTTTCGAGGCGGATGTGTTTTTACCTTTTTTTCCACAAGCAGACAGGTGAACCTAGCTAGGTGTGCGTAAAATATTACCAAATGTTGACTATTATTAATGTTTGTCTTAGTTAAGCTTTGTTTGGGTGTCTTAATCTTTGCCATTTATTATGGAATCAGATTTATATTGGGCCATTTGTATTCTCTTTCGGGATTTTTCGTAACTACGACCTCTCGTGGGAACTAGAAAGAAAAGTTATTATTATTATCACGCTTTTACTAGCTTCACCTGTATTATCACGCTTTTATTAGCTTCACCTGTATTATCACGCTTTTATTAGCTTCACCTGTTTGTATGTATGTTTGTAACCGACTCCTTTTAAACCACTCCTTTTACTCCTTTTTTTTACTTTTTAACCTTTTCCTTTTGACCCACTTTAAACGGACAGATTTGATTCAAGCTTCGTACATTTATCAAGAACCAGTGACAATACAATAATTTCATAAGTTTAAGTATCTCATTATCCTGAACTAAAAATTAAAAAAAAATATCGTTTAAAAAACTAAAAAATACGCTTTTAAAGCATATGAAACTAAAGAGAGAAAAATAATTCTTAATTAAAGCTGAAAACAACAATAAATGAAAACTACTAGTATTATTGTGAAAAAGCGCGTTTGTGCCATATTTTCACAATAATACTGGTATTTTTCTTTCATTAAGTATTGTTTCAGCTTAAATTAAGAATTATTTTTGTCTTTTTAGATTCATGTACTTAAAAGCGTGGATTTTAGTTTTTTTTAAACTATATTGATTTTTAGCTATAAGTTGTTTTATTGTCTATTTTAAATATATGTCTTCATCTTTCCATTCATTAATTTTAGATTGTTCTGACATCCTTCTAATAATATTATAAACGCGAAAGTTTGTATACATGGATGTATGCATATAATATGGATGTTTGTTACCCTTTCACGGCACAACGGATAAACGAATCTGAATGAAATTTGGTAGGTAGACAGATATAGTGGATTAATATATAGGCTACTTTTTCCCTCAGGCCAGGCGCTTCGCGGGCGGACTTAGTGGGCTAAACGACCTTACCCTGGCGGCTGTAAACTGGCTACAGAACTTAGATATAGATATTTAATTTTGCAACGCAGGTTTCCTTTAGAAAGGCCGTACGATAATAATAATAATCCACGCTCGCGAGCCGCTTACTGCTCACCCTCGAAGACAGTCATAAAAATTATGTTCCCGTAAGCGAAGCCGCTGGCAAAAAAGCTAGTAATAAATATTTCGTTAATTTAAAAAAAAATAAGGCATAAAAGTTGATGCGCAAACGCACCACGGCTAGTTGCCATTTACAGTATTATAAAAGTAAAAAACTAACCAAGAAAAAAAACAGCCTACTGCGAGCCGGACAAACGGTTCAGTATCATCGTACAAGGAAAAAAAAACATTTTTATAAATCTCTTTAGTTTTTGAAGTAAAACTTCTATGGCACGCTTGACTTGGGGAGTAAACTGGTGGATGCGTGACGAGAGCGTTACGGAAGTGGGATCGGGCGAGCCGAACGGAAGTTGATAGGGATATATAAATTAGTGAAGATGGAAAGAGAGATACCATTAATTTTTATTTTTGTTTACTAACAATATCGTTTGCCAAGGCAACAATATCGGTTGTCAAAACAATCAAAACAAACATATTATAAGATAACGACAACTTTGCTATACAATGCGGACCGCTTGTATTGCATCAGTTGTTAATATAGAGGGTGTGAATCAAAACTGGTTTAAAACGAATTTATTAAAAATTAAAAATCCGACTGCATAAAACTTTTTTTTTGTGCTTTTGTCTCCAAACACTGGGTTGTCTGGAAGAAATCGCTTTGAGCGATAAGACCGCCCAAATTGTACCGCTTATAAGATTTTGTTTTAAGTTGTGTTTTTGTTTAAATTTTTAAGTTATAGTTTCTAAGTTTTACATTGTGTTTATTTTTTTATTTTTTTTATATATTTTTGGGTACAATAAAGAGTATTTATCTTATCTTATCTTATCTTAACCCCTATTTTTAGCCAGTTGGGCAATAATGTATCCTATGTCAGGCACGGGGACAAAGCGAATCTAACGACACCTCGCACTCCAAAATCTATTGCAGTTTATGCTTCAGAGCGTGCCAAAGAATTACACATACATACATACACTCGAAAGTTACGACACAGTTGGGTTATTAATACATTTCCATAATTATTTCCAAAGTATGCGATCTGTTGGTGTCGTTAAATGCCGTTAAGAAAAAACGCGGGCGCCATTTTTTCCATACAAACGTAGTCCCCTGTTTCCTCCCTAGACAATGACAATAGAGCAAAAATGTTTTTTTTATATAAAACCTATATCTACCATGGCCATGCCCCTATATTTTGTTTTTACCCATATTCTAATTATATTAAGAAGTAGGAGCCTTCAAATACTGAGAAAATTGCACAATTGAAAAGTCATTTTTAGACACCCACCAAAAAAACAATACGCATATTAACAATTAAATGAAAACATAGAGACATAATTAAACCGTTTCTTTAATTATACTTGAAAAAAAAAATATTATTGCTCTAGTTTTCGAGGAGGAAATAGGGGACTACAAAATGCTGTTTTGGTCAATTTTAGTGCCTTTTATCGGTCTGCGCTGCAGTTCTCCCTTTCTTGCTGTATACGGAGAGGTTTGGTGGAGGGAGACAGCAGCATTTTATTCGAATACCTATTCTTTAGACCGCGTTTCCTCTTAAATGTACTTTTAACTTTTTGTTCGTAGGCGTGCTAGTTCGTAGCAAATCATTATCCTTTTCATACAAAAGACATCAACGCGAGCTACAATCTACTATTCCTGTCAACGAAGAACAATATTTGTACACAGGCCGGCACATCAACCTACACACTTTGGACTTTATATCGTTCTTATGCCGAATGCATATGGATCAGAATCGCACTACGAGTGTATAGCTTGATGTGCTGGCCTCTGTACTTTGCAGGTCTACACATGCAATTTAATTACCTGTTATAGAACTTCATTACCTAGTCTTGAGGCTGGGTTGATCACGCAGGTCACTTGACCTGGAGTACGGTCGTTATCTGGATGGGGTTGACTGCTACTGGTATTTTTTTCACCGTTTCCGTGCTTCACAAGGCACGGTAACTCGTTGGTGCCGGTTGCTATTACTAAATGACAGTCGTTAAGCCGTGTCAGGTGCCTTACAGGCGGCTTGAATAAGCTTTTGAGTGTGGGGATTGGCTACTAGCCCTAAAACCTCCACCAACCCTGACTTGGCCCCCTCTGTGTGTGGAGTCTAACCTTCCTGGGGGACCTTCATTTGCTTTACACTTGGAGGTCGTGGGTTCGATTCCCGGCGGGATATATTTTGTAAGACTCGGTATGGTTGGTGGTGGGCATTTTCTAAGCCCACCTGGCTAGCTACCACCATCTTATCTAAGACTTGCCGCTAAAAAATAAATGTCGACAGCATTGACGTGTATCGGCTTGCAGATAAGATAGCCAGTTCTCAATTGCGTTGGGGAATCTTAGAAAGCCCTTCCATCTTCGGCATCATCGTCACTTACTATCAGGTGACATGATATCAAGGGCTTATCCATTGTGGATAGAACAGAAAAAAAAGATACCGATGGACGTACAGCGAAGGCTATTTGGAACCCTTTGGGAACGGAACCCTGAAAAATGATCATCTGACGACGACGTGTTATACTAGTGATTGGTACGCAATTAACAGTCCATATATTGGAAACTACTGAACCGATTTTGATGAAACTTGCACTGTTTACTAAATCAATTGAAAAAGAAGTATTGCATTTTAATTTCTAAATACGTGGATTAAACATACTTACATACCCTTATGAATCATGCACACCTGTTAAGAAGTCCACATAGACTAATTTAAATCATCATATCAGCTCATAAACGTCCCCACCGAGGGGCTCGAGCCTACCTTGAATTAGGGAGATCGGGCCTTAGTCGACTACGCGGGCCCAGTGCGGGTTAATCGACTTCACACACAACCTGCGAGTTTCTCCGCAGGCGTTTGCAGGTTTTCTCACGATGTTTTTCCTTCACCGTAAGAGCGTCGGATAAACGTACATATGAAATCTAAATTCGAAATCACATTGGTACGATGGCAGAATTCGAACCACGACCTCCCGGACAGGAGGTGGCGGCCCTAGCCGTTACGCCACCGACGCTCACTTACGCGAACTTAAATACAAATAAGTATTGTGCAATATCACAAACCGGTCGAATTATAAAATAAAGGTAATTAGAATTTTACAATAATTATTATTTCCATATTATTGTAAAAGGAGGGTAAATGAATCACACATTTCGTGTTCGTTTAATAGCTCCAAGTTACGGAACTGAGACATGAACGCTTACTATGGGCCTCATAAGAAGGCTCAAGGTTACCCAAAGGGCAATGGAGCGAGCTATGCTCGAAATTTTCCTACGCGATCGAATCAGAAATGAGGAGATCTGCAAGTAGAACCAAAGTAACCGACATAGCTCACAGAATCGCTAAACTGAAGTGGCAGTGGGCAGAGCACCATAGCTCGTAGAACAGATGGCCGTTGGGACAGTAAAGTTCTCGAGTGGCTACCGCGCACCGGAAAACGTAACGTAGGAAGGCCTCCCACTCGGTGGACCGACGACCTGGTGAAGATCGCAGGAAGCCGCTGGATGCGGGCAGCGAAGGACCGGTCGTCGTAGAAATCCTTTGTACAACAGTGGACGTTTTTCGGCTGATATGATGATGATGAAATAGCTCCAAAGATCCTCCGACACACCTTCTGATGCGTCCTGAAAAGGAAACATACTCAAAGCTATCATAAAAATATTCTTAATATTCATATTGCGGTCTAGCCCGCGGCAACTTTGCGAAATTATAACAAAAAAAAAAACTTTAACGTTGGGATTTATAATGAAAAAAGGTTATAACACGCTTGTAACCGTTTAAGTCTGGTCTTTGGTTTCTTGCGTGTGTCTGAAACTTCGAGATCAATTTGGGTTGGTTGTTCGCTGGAAACAATGCTCAGGAACGCTGTCGGTGAACGAATTTATTTGTTGGTATGTTTAACATACACGGATGGACGTAAACAAGATATGTAAATGGTACAGTTGCCTCCAGGACACGCGGCGAAGCTTTTGCACAATTACTCGAGTGACATCTTCTACCCTGCAGATATGAATGTACAAAAGTGTTAATCTTTAGGTACTTGTTTTAATCACAAGCGTCGGTGGCGTAACGGCTAGGGCCGCCGCCTCCTGTCCCGGAGGTCGTGTTTCGAATCCTGCCACGTACCAATGTGATTTTGAATTTAGATTTCATATGTACGTTTAGCCGACGCTCTAACGGTGAAGGAAAACATCGTGAGGAAACCTGCACACGCCTGCGGAGAAACTCGCAGGTTGTGTGTGAAGTCGACCAACCTGTACTGGGCCCGCGTGGTTGAATAAGGCCTGATCGTCCTAATTCAGGGTAGGCTCGAGCCCCGCGGTGGGTACGTATATGAGCTGATATGATGACTTGCTCAGAGTAAGTATACTTACTCTGAGATGACTTGCTTTAAACATTGAAAATCACTCCAACACGGTATGTAATATTCTTTTCTCAAACATGCTTGGAAATTTGAGCATTATTTTGACAACCTTCTTCGAGATAAATGGACATTGCTATTATGTACTGGCCAAATACATGCGAGCAGCGGCCGTCAAAAGTTGTATGAAAATCCATATCTGTCTGTTTAACGGGAAAATAAATTACTATGTAAACTCAGAACTGTCGTGTAATTTAAAAATGGAACATATTTTACTCCAAAACATAGTTTTGTTTAAATTTCGAACTGACTTGCAAATAGATCGCTGTTTATTGAAAAAAACAACAAACGAACACTTTGGTGCGTGAATAATTATTGTTGTTCGTTGTTCGTCATTGATTTTGAAAAGTAATTATTGAAGTGTTAATTTCCGCGCAATATTTGAGAAAAGTACTATACAAGCCTTGGCCACAACTAGGCATTGATGGACTTACGTATGTGTCATCACATTTACACGTTCGTCCATCAATGTCTCTTTTGCTGGCCGCTGCAGTAATGTATACTATTACCACACACTGGACACTTCATACAACGGGCCAGAAATGACATTTCAAAAAACGAATTACGGAACAAACAAAATGGCGGCGAAATCCTATACGTTTGACAACCAAACTGTAACTGTACTGTGGTGACGAGAGGGTGAGGTCGCAATCTAGACAGCGGCAGGGAGTGTCCATACTGTCTGTCATAATTTAAATTTCCAGCGCAAGAACTTAGAACAATTTTACATTATTATTTTTGGTTTTTGTTATTTTTTTAATAAAGTACTACACCGATTTGGATAAAATTTATATGGGACGTGGGCGGTGCAGCTCCCAAATAATACGAGGCCAGGGCGATTTTGCCCTCGGGCCACACAAACCAACGAACGAGGGAGATTTACAACGCCCAATTTAATGAGTTTTTAGATTTAGACGTTCGGTTTTACATATAAATAGAGTTGTTTACTATAAATTAATAGTTTATTATTTTTCGACTTTCGTGGTTTTTTGAAGTAAAAGCTTGTAGTGTGGGTGAAAATTTAATTAACTTTATTTAATGAATCTCAAAATAATGATTCGACCGTTAAAACCACGTTAAAACCGACTTCAATCATAAACACATTTTGCAACCTTTCTGAACAGATTTTTATGAAATTTCTATGAGAACATTCCAAGGTATGTTCTTTCAATCAAATAGAAAAATATTTTTCAAAATCTACTTATGAATAACAGCGTTCCGAGGTACCTAACAAACATAAAAAAAACATTTTCTTTCCACAATTGGTTTCCACAACTGATAGTTAAGTGACGATAATGCCGAAGATGGAAGTGGGCTTACCAAGATTCCCCAATGCAAAGGGGAATCTTATCTTCAAGCCAGAACACATCTATGCTGTTAAAATTAATGTTTGGCGGCAAGACTTAGATAACATGGTAGTAGCTAGCCAAGCGGGTTTAGAATCTTGCAAAGTTATACTCCGCCGCGAATCGAACCCACGATTTCCTGATCTGAAGCGATTGGTTTTAACCATTACGCCATGGAGGCGGTTAAAACATACAACTGAATTCAAAAACTCCTCCTTTATTTAAAGTCGTTTGAAAGTCAGAAATACAATATGATAGGACTAAATATTATTTTTAACTTAATCCGTGGCGTAATGTTTAGTCCATTCGCTTCAAACCAGGAGGTTGCAGGCTCGAATCCCTGTGGGGTCAACTTGTAAGACTCTGTTTGGTTGGTGATAGGGCATTTTCTAAGCCTGCCTGGCTAGCTTCCACCATCTTACCTAAGTTTTGCCGCCAAACATCAGTTTTAACAACATTGATGTGTTCCGGCTTGAAGAAAGGTTAGCCAGTTGCGTTGTGGAATCATGCGGTAATCCCGCTTCGGCATTATTGTTACTTACCTTCGGGTGCTCAACCGGTAACGACTCGGTCCATCTAACCAGAGGTACCGGGTTCAAATCTGGACGGCCAATGTACCAATGAGTTTTTCAAAATACTTACGTACATATTTACCGATTGCTTTAACGGTGAAGGAAAACATCGTGAGGAAACCTGCACACGCCTGCGAAGAAACTCGAAGGTTGTGTGTGAAGTCGACCAACCTGCACTGGGCCCGCGTCGACCTAAGGCCTAATCGCCCTGATTCAGGGTAGGCTCGAGCCCCTCGGTGGGTACGTATATGAGCTGTAATGATGACCATCGGGTGAGATGATGCCAAGGGCTTACCAATTGTGAATAAAAAAAGAGCGTTTTCACAAAATCGTTTCCCATGCAAACTAAAAATTGATGATGGGCTGAATTTAATGTAACTATAAATCTAATCAAGTCACAATGTGAGATACATAAGCTAAAAATGTTGTACATGTTTTACCACGTTTAAGGCAAATAAATCTTATCGTGAAATTCTAGTTTGTCATTTTCGAAATACTTAATTTTATATTAACTTAAGATTTGCGAATTTTAAGATTACTAAGAAAACCTTAAATCACTATTTTTTTATTATATCAGCTCATATACGTCCCCACCAAGGGGCTCGAGCCTACCCTGAATCAGGGCGATTAGGCCTTAGTCGACCACGCGGGCCCAGTGCGGGTTGGTCGACTTCACACACAACCTTCGAGTTTCTTCGCAGGCGTGTGCAGGTTTCCTCACGATGTTTTCCTTCACCGTTAAAGCAATCGGTAAGTATATGTACGTAGGTTTTTGAAAAACTCATTGGTACATTGGCCGTCCAGATTTGAACCCGGTACCTCTGGTTAGATGGACCGAGTCGTTACCGGTTGAGACACCGACGCTTTCATCACTATTATTTAGTGACAACTCATTTTTTTAAAATTTTATCTATCCACTTACTAGAATTTAGTGACATCCTGTATGTAAAGTTTTATAAGAATCGACCCAACCATTTTCAAGAAGAAATAATTTTAAGTTTACATGGGAAACTTTAATTTCAAAATTTTTTGAATACCAGGGGGTTCGAATTTCCATACAAACGTAGTTCCGCTTTAATACAATAACTACATGCTGGATTGAATACAAACTTTGAAAATATATTGAGTAGACACGTATCAATGTTTGTAATTAGTTTTCATTGTATTAAATTGAAACATAACTGAACGAAGGCTTAACATAATTTTGTTCTGCAAGTTTCAAACTTATCTTATTTTTTTCGTTTGCATGGAAACTCGATCCTCCTGGGGACTCTTAAATGCTAGTGTTTTTTTTTATTCACAATTGGTAAGCCCTGATGGTAAGTGATGATGATCCCGAAGATGGTAGCGGACTTACCAAGATTCCTCAACGCAATGGAGAACTATCTTACCTTCAAACCGGAACACATTAATGTTGTTAACACTGATGTTTGGCGGCAATACTTGGATAAGATGATGGTAGCTAGCCAGGCGGGCTTAGAAAATGCCCTACTACCAACCAAACCGAGACTTACAAGATGACCCCGCCGGGTATCGAACCCGGAACCTCCAGGTGTGAAGCGAATGGACTAACCATTACGCCACAGAGGCGGTTGAATTGAATTGATTTGTCTATGTTTCAAACGCACAGGTTCTATACATTTTTAGTTCAAACTTTTCAAGGCTAAAACTTCCAAGACCAGGTGTATAGGAGGAGTGTATAGGAGGAGTGTAGGAGCCCGCGGCAGGGGCGGGCGGCTCCCAAATAATATCATGTTGAAGCGCTGCGCTGGTAGCGAGGATTCTTGCCCGAAGCGAGCTATTACCAACCCTGCTCTTAACTTTTTATTAAATTCAAAGGCTGTATTTTAACCTCATCGCTCATCAGATAGCGTCGGTAGCTCAACCGGTAACTACTCAGTCCTCCTAACCAGAGGACTCGGGTTCAAATCCGGACGGCCAATGTACTAGTTTTTCGAAACTTACATACATATACTTACCGATTGCTTTAGCGATGAAGGAAAACATCGTTATGAAACCCGCACATCTGATTCCAGAAATCAGTAGGTGTAATTCTGAATGTAGTGTAATACCAGGCAACTGCCATCTATCCCATGGATTGCTCGGTTAATTGTGCCACACGATAAGAGAAGACTCATCAGATTTCTTTAACTCCAAGATAGCGCCAGAACTCTTAGATAATTTTTGAAATCAACTGTGTTCAATGCAAGCTGCATTTTTGTTGCAGCAATACCAGTTCCATCCCCTTTATTTATGTTTATAAATGGGAATCATTAATTATAGGTAGTAATTATACAACAAATGAAAACCTTTTTACTTTCCTACGCGATAGAATTAGAAATAAGATGATACATAGGGAAATCGTGGCAGTGGGCGGGCCACATAGCTTTTAGAACAGATAACCGTTGGGGCAATAAAATTCTCTAGTGGCGACCGCTTACCGGAAGACGTAGCGCAGGCATGCAGAACTGGCCTTTAACCGATGACCTTGTGAAGGTCGCGGGAAGCCACTGGATGCGGACAGCGCAGGCCGATCTTTGTGGAAATCTTTGGGGGCTTTAGTCCAGCAGTGGACGTCTTTCGACTGATATGAATGATGATGGTGATGAACCGAAAACTGTGTAGTCATTTTTTAAAACATTCCTAATAAAAACCGTTACAAGTAGTAAAACCGGTAAAAGTCTTAATTATGGCAACGAAACTTTGGCGTTTCAACACGAATAAAAAGTTCACGTACTTACATTCATATTTTGTATACCTAGGATGTCCAAATAAGAGTACATTTTTAAAACTTTGCGGCATTTTTTTCTTGTGCATGTGGCAACTCTGAAATTTGTCAGCTGTCATCTTTGCTGTTACCTGTGACCTTTGAGCGCTAAATAAAAGAAGAGCGCGTTATCATTGTGAAAAACTATTACAAAAATGAGGCCGAATGAACGGCATTCGTTGCAGGAACATGATGACTGAGAGCTTGTGGCCTCAACTAGACGGCATGGATCTGAACGACATGTAGTTTCAGCAGGACGGCGTCACCAGCCACACCGCGTATGAAACAATTAATTTATTGCAGCAACGATTTCCAGACTAAATTATCTCACGAAACTCTGATATTGACTGGCCACCAAGATCATGCGGTTTAACGCCGTGCGATTTCTTTCTTTGGGGATTTTTGAAATCTTGAGTCTTTGCGTATAAACCAGAAACAAATCTTAAGCTCAAGGCCGAGAACCAAAGCGTCAATGGTGAGATACAGCCACATGTTTAAAAAGGGTTTTCACAAAGATAACGCAATCTACTTTTGTTTAGCGCTCCATTTTAAATAATCGGCACAGCTAAAGGTGACAGCCGTAAAATTTCAGAGTTGCCATATGCACGAGGAAAAAATGCTACAAAATTTAAAAAGTGCACTCTTATTTGGACACTCTATAAATTTACATGTAATGCACACTTAGATCACTCAATTCATAAATCGCCTAACTTACCTAGCAAAGAATAGGGCTATTTACTACGTAAACGTAAGTGACAAAATACTACCTAATGTTTCGTCATTCTGCATCCTTACATCGAGTCCAGATGGATAGGAGTGTTGCATACATAGCCTTAAGCGGAGGCGGGTAGCTTCCAAATAATGGTGTCCGCGCCTCCAGCTGTCATTATCAACTCTTTTCACCTTATTATTGTCCAAAGGTGGGGTTAGTAATCTTGTGATATTTTACCTTATTTTCTGAGTTGACAAGGACCAAAGTATTTCTATATCCTTACTAATATTAAAAATGTCAAAATAAGTTTGTTTGTTACCTCTTCACGCTTTAAAACCTTAACCAATCTTAACAAAATTTGGCATGCAAGTAGTCTATATCATAGGAAAGGACAAAAGCTATACTTTTTATCCCGTGAAAATAGCATGGTCCAATACAGTTTCAGGAGGAACTGAAAAAAAAAACGTTTTTGGTCGATTTTTTTAAGGGAGCAACTGATTACGAAGCAACAGAAGTAGAAAGTGATGTCCGTTGGGGCAGTAAAATTCTCGAGTTGCAACCATGCACCGGAAGACGTAGCGTAGGAAGGCCTCCCATGCGATGGACCAACAACCTGGTGAAGATCGGGGGAAGCCACTGGATGCGGGCAGCGCAGGACCGGTCGTTGTGAAACTTCTTTGGGGGAGGTCTTGGTCCAGCAGTGGACGTCTTTCGGCTGATATGATGCTGATGATGATCTCTACATAATTATAACAATAGTAACTATTCATTTTAAATAAAAGACATTAATGCAAGCAAAAACAAAATTCCGTTTTTTTTTATTCAGTTCGGACTTCTTAGCACGAGTTCAACTCACACTTGGTCTGTTTTTGTTATGTTTAGTTTTACTCTAGGGTGATTACTACTAGTGGTTCACCCAAAGTGTGAACTCACAACGTAGGTACTCGTTTTAAAAAAATTAGGTACGCTCACTAACGCTAGCGCGATGTAGCCAAGAGATTTTGATAAAAACTTGCTGTTTCAATATCAATTACTATAAAATTGTTAAAGGCACCAAACCTTTTGTCTCTGGGGTGTCCACTAATTACGTGAGGTGATTTTGCGACCTCCCCCCCCCCTTTGGTGAGATGTCGTGAGATATGGCTTGACTCCCGCCCTCCCCCCTAATCTCACGTGAGATTTTATACAAAATGCGTATTTTTAGTGTAAATACGTTAATCTGTGCTTGATTGCGCTGGATTTATTTAAAAAATATATAATTTGCTTAAATATTTTTATTTAAGACTACTAAGAAAAAAGTCTAGAATCACAGTAAACAAATCAAACAACAATATACATCACGGCGAAAATTCGACTTTTCATACAAACGGCGTTAACGATTTTCACCTCTTACATGTTAAACGATTTGGACCAGTTTTTGACAGGTTGTCAGTCAGAACAAAAGCTAGGCGTAGCTAAGTTTTGATTTTTAATTACTGATTATAATTTAAAAAATGGCCGAAATTAGTTTTGTATGAAAACACGTTAACGACAATAAAATTAAACTTATTAACTTTATCGACATAACATAAACGTATAAGCCTAGCTTTTGTTCTGACTGACCACCTATCAAAAATTGGTCCAAATCGGTTAACATTTAAGAGGTGAAAATCGTTATCGCCGTTTGTATGAAAAGTCGCAGCTTTACAATCCTCTTAAATAGGCACTACTAAAATTCGTTAAAATATATTTATTCAAATTCAATTCAAATACGGGGACACACAATATGATGGTCTCAAGAGTGATTGCTGGAACCTAGAGTTTTCTCGCAATTTTACACTGTTTCTTGCGGAAATAAAATTACGTGATATTTGATGATACATAAGATTGGATGAGATTCGGCTCGATCCCCTCCCCTTTTCCCGAAACGCCTCACGTAATTAATGGACCCCCCTTTGGCAGTTTTTGTATGGAAGTTAAACCAAGGGTTTCCCAAAACGAACACAGTGCATTATGTTTCATGGATGATACACTAGTCTGTAAACCAGAGAGCTTCAAACTCCATCCGAAAGGTTTATGAGAAAAAAGACTAGGACTAGGGTTCCGTAGTCAACAAGGCACCCTTATAGTTTCGCCATGTCTGTCCGTCCGTCTTTACGCGGCTTAGAAAGCTTTTTCTAGAAAGGTGTAATTTGGATTGGTATATATTAATCACGCCGACAAAGTGGTAAAATAAAATCTTGAAAAATATTTTTTTAGTGTACTTCCCTTATATGTAAAGAGGGGTTGATTTTTTTCTTTGACGTACCATATCGTTCGGGGTATCGTTGAATAGGTCTTTCAAAACGAAATATTAAGCTTCAGAGTGCTCATTTTTGTTAGAGTCAAGTGTGTCCTCCCACTCGCTAAACCTTGTGGAAAAATTGTGAATAGTAGGACATATAATCAACTAACTGTTTCCCGCGGCTTCACCCGCGTGGACTACGTTTCTATGACTTTTCGAGGGTGCACAGTGCGCGAGTCGCAAGCGGCTCGCGAGCGTGAAAAAAAGTAGCCTATGTGTTAATCCAGGTCCTAATCTGTCTATCTACCTAAATTTCAGCCAGATACGTTCAGTGGTTTTTGCGTGAAGAAGTAACAAACATACACAATCACAAACTTTCGCTTTCATTATATTAGTGTGGATATAAAAGGAAAACGGCTACGGCTTTCTTAGTTTAAGAGTAACAGTCAACCAACTTAAGTTATGCAGTTGGCTTTGTAAAAAGTTCATTGATTTTCCATACAAAATACTCTATTACTAACTGTGAAAATAATTTTGTTTTTCAAAATATATTTTTTTTTAAGACTACGGAACTGTACTTTGCACGAATCCGTCTCGCACTTGTCCGATTTTATAAAAGAATGTGTCTCTATCAATCAAACAATAATCATAGATTATTATTAAATTAAAAATTTCAGTGCCCTTGACTGCAGCTCACCTGATGGGAAGTCATGATGCAGTCGAGGATGGTACACGCAAACTCCAATAATGCCTATTCACTCTTGCCTTGAAGATCTCCAAATTATAGGAATCGGGAAACACTGAATCAGGCAAGGAGTTCCACTCCTTTGCTGTACGCATAATAAAATTAAATGAGGAAGCGTAACGCTTCGTGCGAAAAGGTGGAACATCAACAACAAAGGGGAGCAACCCCTCCCTGTGCGTCTCGTTGACCGACGGTGGAATGGAGCCAAGGGGAATGAGGTCGTGAAGTTCCTGCGCGCACTCTACAATACATCTTATTAATATATTTTTAAGCGTAAACTGAGATGTTTGCAAATAAATGCAAATAATTTTTGAGCCTTAATAAAATTAAAATAACAGCTCCCAGATTTTTTTTCTCTTGACAGATTTATTTATTATTTAAAAAAAATCTGTCGAAAGAATAAATGCAAGGAAATCTCTGGAGGTACTCGTACTTCCGGCTTGATGATAAGATAGCCAGTTCTCCATTGCGTTGGGGAATCTTGGTAAGTCATCATAATCGTCACTTACCATCAGGTGAGATGATACCAAGGGCTTACCAATTGTGAATGAAAAAATATAAAAAAAAAAACAAATCTCTCCGTAAAACGGCGTAGATGGAGGGTACGCCGACACTGCTTAAGGTCTTATAAAGAATCTTAATAGTTACCCACAGTCATTAAATTTACAGTAGTAAAAGTAAGGAAATATAAGTACATTAAATCTAGTTAAACCGATCATTCTGCTTTCTGAAAGTCCTATAAAACATATCTCATCTACTTGATAGCATATTATCATAAACGAGACATAAAACATCCAGTTTTATTTACGATACATAATACACCTTTATAACCTCTATGAAAAACTATCGTTATTTATTTCTTGCTATTTAAGGCTCCTCCGTGCCAAAAATTAGCAACTCGATTTACGATGTTTCAAACATTGAACGAAATAGGGTGGAAATAAGGTTCTTGTCAGCTCGGACTACAACGTGGCTGTTACGTCAATCGTTGCGGACGAATCGTGCGAAAATTGTAGTTTTTAAATCATTATAAGTAAGAAAGTAAGGAAAAGTAAGGAAGTAAGTTCCAAAAAGTAAGGAAACAAAATCAAACTACATTGTTTTGTTAAGAAGTTCACAAATTATCATAGTTAATGTTTCGATTAATATTGCAGCAGTTCTATGGTAACTACTAAAAAAAAAGGGTGCATTAATTAGGATATTTTTTTCTCTAGTTCTGTGTATTAAAACAGAATTCGAGGAAATCAAAATCAGTCCTCATATTCTGTAAATGGCGAAACATTTTTTTCGGTATAAAGATCCATAATCCTTACTAATATTTTAAATGTGAAACTGTGTTTGTTTGTTTGTGTGTTACTTTTTCACGCTTCAACACCTTGACCAATCCTGATGAAATTTGGCATGCAGGTGTCACGGGGAAGGACATAGGCTACTTTTTATCCCTTGAAAATAGCCTAGTCCGATGCAGTTCCTGGGGAACTGAAAAAATACTCTTTTTTGGTTAATTTCTTTAACATCACAAAGGAACAAAGGAAATGGTTGAGGGGGTGGGAAATGACATAGAAAACTCATGTCCACGCTCGCGAGCCGCTTGTGAGCGTGTCTTCCTCAAAGACAGTCATAAAAACTATGAAAACCGGACGACGCCGCGGGCGAAAGCTAGTAATTCAATAAAAAGTGGTTACAAAGTTGGTCGTTGGCGGCGGTATAAGCCTTAAATAACTATCAATGTTCTATCAACACATTGTCTATCAAAGTTTCTGAAGGACTTTCTAAAAAACTTATGTTCTATCTTAAAATACATAATCAGCTACTATACGATCTCTTTGCTTCAAACTATTTGTATGTTTTTTTTTTGTCTACGGCTTTCTTTCCCACCGGCCGCCCCGCCCAGTAAGAAGTGCCCAGTCATCAAGTTTATACTTTTTTTATGCGGCATGAAATTTAATCATATTTTAATCTACTATTTCAAAAGGTTGGGAACTTTTTGTGGTGAGTTTTAAAAGCTAATAGCTCGTTTAGGGTTATCAAATGTGACTTCTGTCTGCGTTTGTTTTGATTTTCCGTTTTGCGCAGGTTATGGTAGGCGAAATGACCCACCTACACACGACCTAGAAAATGTAGATAATATAAACCAGCCAAGAGCGAGACAGACTTGCGCTCCGAGGGGTCCGTGCCAGTACCAGACCCTCGTAAGGAGAACGCTAAGGAGATCGAATCTCAGATCAATTAAAGTAATTAGTATTACCAGACTGCCCACAAGGAGAGCGTTATTATTTTTGGGTGTGTGTAGTACGTTTCTAAGTGTTTATGTTATAAATAACAAATTGAGATTTTTTTTTATTTGCCCTTTTCAGGGCAGGTTAAAGTTCATTGGCCATACCGCCTTGTCTTCATTTTTTTCAGTAGTATTAGTTTATTTCTTCAGTAATTTTTCTTTCATAATTTTCATAATTTTTTATTATATTGTAAATTTTTTCACTGGCACTATGTAACTAACTTAAGCTACACACTCCAGCAAAATGATTGCTGAAGCACTTTTGATGAAGCTTTGCCGGACTTTTTATTGGAACTCGAAACACAGCTTACACACTTATATTTCATTATCCTACACAATACACACATAAATGGTACTTTGCTGATTAATACAATATAAAACCACGAAATGTAATTTTTCGGATAATAAAAGAAAAATGACAAACTTAACGCTACCAATTCCCGCCAAAAAGCCCGCGAATTAATTCTTATTCTAAAGTTTTTAATATAAGTAAGGGCTACTCATTAGAGTGCACACCCACCTTTTTATTACCTTACTAGCTTTTTCCCGCGGCTCCGCCCGCGTGGACATCGTTTTTATGACTGTCTTTAAGGGTGATTAGTAAATTATGTCGTTTCCCACCTACTCAACCATCTCTGTGCAAAAAATCACAACAATCGAGTATTTTTTTGTTACCTCAGGAACTGCATCAGATTATGCTATTTTCCCGGGGGAAAAAGTAGCCTATGTCCTTCCCCGTGATACAGGCTACCTGCATGCCAAATTTCATAAAGATTGGTCAAGGCGTTGAAGCGTGAAAAGGTAACAAATAAACACATTTTCACATTTATAATATTACTAGCTGTCCCGGCGAACTTCGTTCCACCTTACACTACACTACCAGCGCCATCTACCGGGCTAAACCATCCTCAAACCCCCTGGAATACACACAAAAAATTTCATCAAAATCGGTCCAGCCGTTTAGGAGGAGTTCAATGACTAACACACGGACAGAAGATTTATATATATAATAGTAAGTAAGGATAAGTTGTTTTTATACTGAGTGCATGCAATGAGAAACAGAGGCTCATATGTCATAGGCCTGGACTGCAGGAAGCGCGTCGCGTACCGCCCTTCGGAACATAATTATAACTTTCAGGGCTGCACCGCCCCTTCAACATGATAAGTTAAGGATAGAAAGGTGAACCAAAAAGTAGAGTTTAATATCCATAAAAAATCCCAAAGAGAAAACAAAGAAGATAGAAATGATAATCGCAACAATTTATTTAATAAATCGTTTAATTAATCATATGCAAGAAGTTCAGGGCCAAATTCGTGTTACATAAGGTTTGATTAATTTTTATACAAATTTTTATTTATATAAAAAGTAAGTGTACTATGTGCGTGCCGCTTAAACTCAGAAACGAGTCCCCGTGGGATCAAGGGAGTTTATGGTGTGGTTGCCCTCCATCCCCCATCCCTGAAGAAGGTTCCCCTTTTTTACTAGCAGGGCGCGCTTTTGAAGATATAAGGGGTAGAAGTTTCGCCCTTTAAAAGTTTTTCGAACAGTCCAGAACATTTCAAGAGTATTCAAGAGCATTCCAAAACAACATCCCAGATCATTATGGAACATTTCAGAACACTCTCTTATGTTGTGGAACGTTTTGGAACATTCGAAGCATTTTTTGTATGGGTGGGGCTACCCATTGGTAGGGATATATAAAGCAAGATCCGTCGAGGGTTTGGACGTATCATATTAATCACCTCCCTGAGCGAAGCCGGGTACCGAAGCTACTAAAATTATTATAAGGAAGACCAGGACGAAACTACATAGAGCAAATAAAATAAAACCTTAAGACCATGGCTGAGGATAGGAAGAATTGGCGATTACTCCACAGACAATAGCAGTGCTCTTAAATTAAAACTGAATCAGTAGATACTTAAGGCGAAAGTATTGATTGGAACAGTTGTCTCTCTCTTTTCCTTTACGTGTAAAGAGCGAAGAAAATAACCACACTTTTTCAATGGTTTTTCGTTTCAATCAAAAACTACGGTGAAAGTATAAAAAATAATAACATAACTCACATTGTCTTATCATAACAAATATTGTTGTTTATTTTTATTAATTTATATTTAAAAATATTAGTCATAACTAGAGTTGAAAGTAACGGTGTAGACCTATCTTTGGGATTATTTTTTATAGAGCCAAAAATGCTTAATCGTGTTTCTAATAGCTTCATCAACAATAAGGGTTTTTTTCAACCTTAGGTTTCTCTCGAGGAGTAATTGACGTCAAAAATAACGAAATTTTTTAATATTACTGCCTTAACTGATTTCAGGTTTCAGTCATCATCATTATCATATCAGCCGAAAGACGTCCACTGCTGGACAAAGGCCTCCCCCAAGGATTTACTCGACGACCGGTTCACCAGGTCGTCGGTCCACCGTGTTGGAGGCCTGCCTACGCTACGTCTTCCGGTGCGCGGTCGGTAAAACTAAGTAATAATTGGAACTGCGATCTTTGGAGGTTTTCGAATTCGAGCGTGGGTTTTAATGGCCTAAACTGGGTACTAATTGGCGAAATGAACTGTTCCATTTCATCTTTTTTACCTATTTATAGACTACAGTCTGAAGACATTATTTAATTTTTTAATTTAGTGACCGAAGCATAAGAGTACGATCGTTTTTTAAAGTTTTTAATTAACTTGCAATGTATGTATCTATGTTTGTTCGGCTGAAATCTTGCAAGTTAAATTTGACGCACTTCTCGGTTTTCGATTAAGCTGAAATTTTGCATGCGTATGTATATCGCTTGACAATGCATTACTAAAAGCTTGTATCTACAAGTTTTTAGGTTTTTCAAAAAATATTTGACGGGCTTTTCTGTCATGCAATGATTTTTCAGTTAAATTAAAGGTAAGTACTTCGTATTTTTAGATAGACTTATGTTAATTACAGACTGTACGTAACTTCGTTTGTTTCCATTTCTAACATTTCATTAAGTTTCTATTTAAGTGTTCTGATGATAAAAAAATAAACAGCTTATTTTTTATCAGTTTAATCAAATTACGTTGTACATGTCGCAGGCATATAGTGCAATTCGTCATCTTACAAATGGTCAGGCAAACCATAAAATGCCATACGCAGATTTATGCTACCTAGGGGGGGAGCATCGCTTCGGCTTCGCGAGGCTCTTTTCAATCAAACCTGACCAAACCTAACATGGCTCGCTTCGCTCGCTCATTTACAATCTGCATACGACATTATAATTTGCTTAGCTCGGCATTTTACAATTTGCCTGACCATTTGTAAAATGACCAATCATACATTCGCTTGCTCATTTTACAATCTGCGTACAGCATTTTACAATCTGGCTTGACTGTTTATATACGGTCGAATTATACAATTTTCCTGACCATTTGTTAAATGACTAATCATTCAATATGCCTGTCTCATACATACGAGATCACTCCAGCAGTTCTGCTAGGAAGATGGAATTACAAACCCGTATCGAAAAGCAAAGCAAGTATATATAAAGTGTTTAGAATTTCATCCCAAAGGCTCGAATTTCCAGTTCTCTCAGAATAGATGACTATCTACGCACCCTGAGATTTCACCTTAATGATAATAGCATTTTCTTATACGTGCATTATACTTAGTGCGTCTCTGGAGCTCAGAGATGGATTCAGAGAATGGTAAACAAAGTTTTTCTAAAAACTATGTATTTTAAAAAGTACGGAATATTTCACTTGTGGGTACTTATCACTGAATAAACATTTATTCTATTATATTATATTCTGTTCTGTTCTGTTCGGTTCCTTTCCTTTCCTTTCCTTTCCTTTCCTTTCCTTTCCATTCCATTCCATTCTATTCTATTATATTTAAAGTTTTTAACTACAATTGAGAGGCCCTTGACATTATCTCACCTGATAGTAGGTAAGTGACAATGATGCCGAAGATGGAAGCGGGCTTACCAAGATTCCGCAACGCAATGGAGAACTGGCTATCTTATCTTCAAGCTTAAAGGCTTGCTTCAGGTCTGAAGATAAGATAGCCAGTTCCTCTTTCTTCTTCTCCTTCGGGTGCCATATTCTAACGGATGTCAAAATTCAACTTGAGGAAACTCTCTTTCCCTTAGCCAACCTGCAAAATGTGGCTGCATTTTTTTTGTTCCCCTTTTCAAAGGGCATGAGGATATAAAAAATGATTTTACGCATAACCAGTACAGCCGCCTGTACTGGTTATGTGGGACTCACAGAAGGTACTAGCCACTAAAAACCTCCTGATGGATTTTGACTTTTGATTCCTTCGTCTGAGTCTGAGTCCGTCTTTCGTATGACCTCAGGCATACCACCTCACCTGGCTGAGATATCTCCCTTTGCTCTCGAAGAGTACGAACACACTATTCCTTCAGTAGAGCACAGTAAATAAAAAAAAATATCAGTAATAAAATATTTATCAAAATTATTAGTAGGCAGTGAATAGTTTAAAAAACACTTGAAATAACTAATAACATAATTATGATATATGAGGTATTGAAGTCAATAATTGTACTTGGTTGCTACGATTGAAGTCAATAATTGTACTTGGTTCTGCGATTGAAGTCAATAATTGTACTTAGTTGCTGCGATTGAAGTCATTAATTGTACTTAGTTGCTGCGATTGAAGTCAATAATTGTACTTGGTTGCTGCGATTGAAGTCAATAATTGTACTCGATTGCTGCGATTGAAGTCAATAATTGTACTTAGTTGCTGCGATTGAAGTCAATAACTGTACTTGGTTGCTGCGATTCAAGTCAATAACTGTACTTGGTTGCTGCGATTAAAGTCAATAATTGTACTTAGTTGCTGCGATTAAAGTCAATAATTGTACTAGGTTGCGGCGATTGAAGTCAATTTTTGTAACGTGTTCAGCGTTACATTTTATCTGACAACTTTATGCCGTTACAAGTGCTACTACTCTTGTAGCACAGTAAATTAAAATCATATCGGTTTCCCTCTCAGACATGCATATGAAAGATTAGTTTTCTAATAAGAGTAGGATAATGAAAATTAACATTTCATTTACCAAGAAGCCTAGCTCCCTCCCTGCGCACGGATACGGGGCCTCAAGACCTCAAGAAGCTGCTACCCCGTAATTAAGGCTGCTGTGCACGACCCGCCCACAGCCAGCCTTAAGTTACCCACCTATATGGACTTTTTGCTTTAGCCTCCGTGCTGTGTATGTACTTATATATCGCTGGTTATGTTATGTGCCTATAGCTCGTTTAATTACAGTTTTGTCTAAGTATAATTTTATCTTGAATCGCTGCATGTTTAGCAGTGCAACTCCGCACATAGTTAGCGAACTAAGAACTTATGGATGGAATTCAATTCGGTATGGTTTTAATTAAAATAGCTGAAAGGTTTTAGTTAAACGATTTCAAGCCAAGGTGGATATTTGTCTTCGGAAACGAGGAGAGGTACATAACCTAAGTCAAGATAAGATCTGATGACCCTCAAACGGCTGAACATATCTTCTTCAATTATAACTAAGAACCACCGTAAGAAAACTCGCTTTCATGTAAAAAAACCGCATCAAAATCGGTCCACCCGTTCGAGAGCTACGACGCCAGAAACAGACAGACAGACACAGTCGGGGGTTAAAGAGTGTAGGAGTTTGAAAGTATGTAAAACGTCTCCTAATGCTGTACTTTGATGACAGGAGTTGGAGCGTTCTTGTTGACAGGCGTCGGCGCTAGCGTGTCATGTTGTTGTTTTATTTGAAATCTCTTTGTGATAAGTAAGAGATAGTTATTATGCCGTAGCGGATGCAGTCAATGCGACTTGCGCGGTTGGGTCGATCGCGCAGGTTAACTGACTTAAAGCACGATCATTACCTGGATGAGTTTGAGTCTTATCGTATTTTCTCGATCGTTTTCGTGATTTGTTTCTTCTTCTTCGCCTAGCCTTATAACCATTATTAGGGGTCGGCTCTCCCATGGATTTTTTTCTCCAAGGGGTTCTGTCCTGGGTCGTCTCAGGTGATAATAATTGTGCATTCTTCTTATCTTTATTTTTTTTATTCATAATTGGTAAGCCCTTGGCATCATCTCACCTGATGGTAAGTGACGATGATGCCGATGATGGAAGTGGGCTTATCAAGATTCCCCAACGCAATGGAGAACTGGCTATCTTATCTTCAAGCCGGAACACATCACTGTTGTTAAAACTGGTGTTTGGCGGCAAGCCTTAGATAAGATGGTGGTAGCTAGCCAGGCGGGCTTAGAAAATGCCCTACCACCAACCAAACCAAGTCTTACAAGTTGACCCCACCGGGAATCGAACCTGCGACCTCAAGCATGATTTTCACTTACTATCAGGTAAGGCCTTACTTATTATGAATAAAAACTATAATAAATAGAAAATGTTTCAACGCCTTTAAGGTGTATCGAAAAAACCAAGTGCACTTGCTTTTACTAGACAATTTCAAATTTTTCAAAGGCGTCCCACAAGAACTCTAGACTAATTCGAATTAGCGTTTTATTAGTTTCCTCGTAACCTCGGCCCGTGGGTCGGGCCTTTTATTTCAGACCTCATTACCTACGTCTAGAACCCCGCACGTCGTAAAGAGACGACCATGCGATTGTCCTTTCCCGACTGTCACAACTTCTTTTTGTGTAGCTGCTTGGTTATTCTAAGTAACTGGAGCATTACCTACGTCTAGAACCCCACCCGTCATGAAGAGACTACCACGCGATTGCACTTTGACGACTACCACTACATTATTTTGTGTAGCTGCTTGGTTATTCTAAGTAACTGGAGCATTACCTACGTCTAGAACCCCGCCTGTCGTAAAGGGATGACCACGCGATTGCACTTTGACGACTGTCACTACATTATTTTGTGTAGCTGCTTGGGTATTCTAAGTAACTGGAGCATTACCTACGTAACTCCACCCGTCATGAAGAGACTACCACGCGATTGCACTTTGACGACTGTCACTACATTATTTTGTGTAGCTGCTTGGTTATTCTAAGTAACTGGAGCATTACCTACGTCTAGAACCCCGCCCGTCGTAAAGAGACGGCCATACGATTGTCCTTTTTTATGTCAAGTGCGCTGCAAATTTTTTTTCTTCATGCAAAAAACCTACCTACCTTCCTACCTCTGACCCCACAGGGAGTGCTCATGGCTTTGGAGCTTAGCCTCTGGTCTTGCATTAGGCGGCATAGCCATGCTTCCTAATTATTCGTGGAGAAAAAATAATAAGGTGGCCATGTTTCCTTAACCTTCGAGACTGAAAAAACGCATTTTCTGTTACACTCATCCATCCCTTTTCACGAATTCACTTCCACAGATTGCAGGAAAGCGAAAGGAAAGATGTTGCACGTCAAAAAAATCAAAACCTAATTTTATTCACTTTATTTTCTTTTATTGATAAAAACTAGGTTAGATAGATATCTTAGCAAGTAAACATTTTTTTTGTCTATCCTTTTAAAATGTGATGTAGCCTTGCATAAATGTTTTATCTGTCTATCTAAGTTACCGGTAGATATGTTCTCATCCATTAAGCAGACACTTTGAATATTACCTTTTATTACAACACCGGCAAAATAAAATATGTGTAGCAGGTAACACACCCATAGCAAAGTATAAACGAGTATATTAGTACTAACATACAGTAAGGACACTCCCTGCCGCTCTCTAGATTCCGACCTCACCCGAGATTGATACAGATTGGTTACAGTTTCGTTGTCGAACCTATAGGATTTCGCCGCCATTTTGTTCGTTTCTTCATTCGTTTTTTAAAATGTCATTTCTGGCCCTTTGTATGAAGTGTTCAGGGTGTGCCCATAGTTACTTAGAATTTATATGTTGGTCAGCATATTTCTCGCCCTTTTAAGGCGTATGCCATGGTACTCTATAGTGCATATGTATCGGAGATGGTTTATTGAGGCGGTCTAAGACCGCAGACACTTTGTACCGGCACACCGACTACGACTTTGTGCCCGCCGCTTTTGTGGTTTGTCAGCCTCTTTCACAGAGGATCCACTAGCCAATCTCTTGCATTCTAAACTAAATTGATGTTTTCGTAGAATTTAGTTTATCTTTCGGTAAGTAGCTAGGGCCGCCGTCTCCTGTCCGGGAGGTCGTGGTTCGAATCCTGCCACGTACAAATGTGATTTAGAATTTAGATTGCTTAAGTACGTTTAACCGACGCTATCACGGTGAAGGAAAACATCGTGAGGAATCTGCACACGCCTGCGAAGAAACTCGAAGGTTGTATGTGAAGTCGACCAACCCGCACTAGCCCGCGTGGTCGACTGAGGCCCGATCGCCCTAATTCAGGGTAGGATCGAGCCCCTCGGTGAGGACGTATATGAGCTGATATGATAAGGAATTATTCTCTTTATCTCTCTCTCTCTCTCTCTCTTATCGTGTAGCACAATTAACCGTGCTATCCAAGGGATAGACGGCATTCGCCTGGTGTTGCACTTAGAATCACCCGCGGTCACGTGTAGGGCATTTAGATTTTCACCTACGGACGTGTGCAACGCGACCTTCATACACATCTGGAATCAGGTGTGCAGGTTTCCTCACGATGTTTTCTTTTACCGTTAGGTATTAGGTAAAGAATTATTTCCTGGAAAGTTTGATTTCCAGCATTTAGGAAATCTAAGTTATAATTTGTGCGTTGTTATAGAAAGGATATAAACTGTTTATATTAGTTAGGTACTTATTATTTATACTAATAAAAAGTTTATGAATCAAATTAACATTAAAATAAGTAATTATTAATTTTACTGTGTCTGCTGAGTTCTGTACAAAAAACCAAGAAACCTAGACGCAATTTAAAAAAAAACCGGTAAAGTGCGAGTCAGAACCGCGCACAAAGGGTTCCGTACCATCATACTAGATGGCGCTAGTTTCTTCACGTTTAGAAAAAAACAGATTTTCTTATGGAGACTTTCACTTCCTTTAAATTTTAGTGTTTGTTGTTATAGCGGCAACAGAAATACATCATCTGTGAAAATTTCAACTGTCTAGCTATCACGGTTCATGAAATACAGTCTGGTGACTTAAAGACAGACAGACAGACGGACGGACAGCGGAGTCTTAGAAATAGGGTCCCGTTTTTACCCTTTGGGTACGGAAACCTTAAAAAAATTACTCTTTCTCTCTGGTTTGATGTACCATTTTTTGGAGAGCAGGAATGGCCTCCATCTGCTTATATCCAGCCTCAGCGCATCACAAAATTTATTAGATGGCGTCTCTTTCAACTGATCGGTCCATCTTGCTGGAGACCGTCCTCTTGACCTCTTGCAGTTTATGTTGCTTACTATGATACGTTTTCTAGATTGTTATTACCTACCACTTCTCATTCATCTTATCAGCCGAAGGACGTCCACTGCTGGACATAGGCCCCCAAGGATTTCCACGACGAGAACGCGCTGCCCTCATCCAGCGGCTTCCCACGACCTTCACCAGGTCATCGGTCCACCGAGTGGGAGGCCTGCCTACACTACGTTTTTCGGTGCGTGGTCGCCACTCGAGAACTTTACTGCTCCAACGGCCATCGGTTCTACGAGCAATGTGCCCCCGCCCAAGCAACTTCTCATTTTAAGACCGAAATGTACAATGATCTATTGGCAGATAGTGGGCAACCTAGTACGGATTTTTAGCTGGTCGATAATCGTTACATTTGTGCGCATAGCAGTCCAAGGGATCCTCAACATTCACCTCTAGCACCACATCTCAAACGCTTCGATTCCCTGCATCATTTAACGGTGAAGGAAAACATCGTGAGGAAACCTGCACACACCTGCGAAGAAACTCGAAGGTTGTGTGTGAAGTCGACCAACCCGCACTGTGCCCGCGTGGTCGACTAAGGCCCGATCGCCCTAATTCAGGGTAGGCTCGAGCCCCTCGGTGGGGACGTATATGAGCTGATATGATGATGATGATATATATAATATATATTGTAATGTCCGGTTTTTAACCGACTAAAAAAACCGGACATTATAAAATTCGTCTAGTCAGAGCTCTAGTGTTTCCAATCTCTTTATACGAAGCAGAAACGTGGACTTAAGCAAGAGAGATGCAGGGAATCAAAGCGTTCGAGATATGGTGCTAGAGTATGTGTGTTCGCGGATAACTTCGTCGTTTATGAACCGATTTTGATAATTCTTTTTTTGTTTGAAAGGAGATATCCCAAGGGTGGTACCATGATAAGGAAACCAGGATTTGATGATGGCATCCCAAAGAAATCGAGAGGAACCTTCAAAAATCGTAGTGGCGACTTCTTCTTAGTCATTACACTCTTGACGGAGTGGTCGTAGTCGTCATTTCGGTCGGTTTTAGTGGCGACTAGTGCCTTTGAAGTCGTTTTTTTTTGTTTAACATTATACTTCAGTGTGTTACGCTTAGTCCTAATATTTGCAGGAGCTCTCGGTTCATTTCATCTTCAACTATCTTCAATTTTCCATGTTGATTAAGGCCGCACACATTCCACATGCCAATACGGTGAGGCGTCCTGACTGATGTTTTGGTCTTTGCATCAGTAGCTTTTGTTTCATGCGTCGCATGGTGAGTCGCGTGAACAATGCCGTTCGCATATTTCACACCACCTTTTGTTTCATGCGCGGCCTGGTGAGTCGCGTATTTCACTTCATCTTTAATTTCATGCGCGAATTGGTAGGTGGCGTGCACAATACCGGTCGCATATTTCACACCATCTTTTGTTTTATGTGCGGCTTGATGAGTCGCATAGTTGCGTGCACAATACCGGTCGCATATTTCACACCATCATTTGTTTCATGCGCGGCTTGGTGAGTTGCATAGTTGCGTGCAAAATACCGGTCGCATATTTCACAGCATCTTTTGTTTCATGCGCGGCTTGGTGAGTCGCATAGTTGCGTGCACAATACCAGTCACGTATTCCACACCATCTTTTGTTTCATGCGCGGCTTGATTAGTTGCATAGTTGCGAGCACAATACCAGTCGCATATTTCACACCATCTTTGTTTCATGCGCGGCTTGGTGAGTCGCGTGCACAATGCCTGTCGCATGTTACACACCATTGACTAAGGTTCTCTTGAGTAAAGATGTACAAAAAGATTAAGCCCCAATTAACGGTTCCTTGATCAATTTTATTATACCTTGTATAGAGCAGTTTGACATAGAATTGATAAGAAATGACGTGTCCCCATTTACATATTGAGTCAAAATAGGTGTGTCCAACCAAACAACTGAACTACCTACCAATTTCTACACAAAAAGGCATCATTATAACCCGTTCTTGTCAC
Source organism: Coleophora flavipennella (assembly GCA_947284805.1). Classification (NCBI taxonomy): domain Eukaryota; kingdom Metazoa; phylum Arthropoda; class Insecta; order Lepidoptera; family Coleophoridae; genus Coleophora; species Coleophora flavipennella. The sequence goes on from OX369283.1 coordinate 13,593,957, forward strand.
AAATCAAAACAACATTAGTGAACGCCCCCAAACAAAAGACAAAACACACGCTTTCGATTAAACCCAACTAAAAACTAATCAACTCTATCTGAAAATGGACATACAAAACGATGGTTACGGAGGTTAAAAAACAAATGAATGGAGGCGGTTGGGGCCGCATCCAGGGGGCATAAATCATCCTCGACGGGCACCGAGCCCCGATCCCGGCCAAGATTTTAATAAACATGAGCCTATCTCACAGGGAATATTCATTCATAAATGGTTTTTTGTTTTTATTATTTTTGTTGTTTTAATTACGTCCAGGTCGTGTGAAGGGCTCTGTTCAGCGTCCGTTTTCGGTATGGTAGATGTTTCGATTACCCCATACAATACAGGGTGCTAGGTCAAACAGAGCACGATATGTTTTTAGGGTTCCGTACCGTTTTAGGGTTCGTGTGTCTGTCTGTCCATCCTTCTATCACAGTTGTTTTGGTCAGAAACTACAGCACCTATAGAGTTGTAATTTTTTTTTATTAACAATTGGTAAACCCTTGACAACATCTGAAATTGAAATTTGGTACACATTATGTAAGTCGGTGACCCAAAGTCGGATATGTAACGTAAATAAATTAATTTTAAACATGGAGGCAACTTTTAGGTGTAAATTAGAAAACGTAAAAAAAGTTTTGCAAACTATATCATATGAAAGGGCTTGTTGTGAAAATCTCAAATTAGTTTTGAAAAAATCACAGTGTATGAGGTTAAATGTATAGATTGCAGGGAAAACTATGAGAAAAACTAAAATCGTTGCGTTCTAACAGGAAAAATGAAATTTCTGAGTCCGATTGTTTAGAAACTAGCGACATCTAGTGGGATCTAGTAGTATCTTCTACATATTATCATAGTTATTTTACGTAGTAATACGAAAACAGAAATTAGTTCCCTTTTACCTATATCTATAGATGGCGCTGTAGATGAAAATTAGTTTTTGTTACGGAACCCTTAGTGCGCGAGTGTGACTCGCACTTGGCCGGGTTTTTTTGTTGAAATAGACTTCTACTTATAAAAAGTTTGCTTCCCATTCTCAGTGTTAGCTAATCAGCTAATCGATTTGCATGAGGAGTTAATAAATCGTATACGATTTTAGCAAAGTTTCGACCGCCCCCGTGGCGTAAAAGTCTAGCTTCACATCAGGAGGTCGCGGGTTCAATTCCCGGCGGAGTCTAACTTCGTAAGACTCGTTTTAGTTGGTGGAAGGGTATTTTCTAAGCCCGCCTGGCTGCTACCACCATCTTATCTAAGTCTTGCCACCAAACATCAATATTAACAACATTATATCAAATCCAGCTACATACTTTCGATTTCATAAACGTTTATCCGACGCTCTTAGGGTGAAGGAATACATCGTGAGGAAACCTGCGCACGCCTGCGATGAAATTTGAAGGTTGTGTGTGAAGTCGACCACTGGGCCCGCGTAGTCGGCTAAGGCCCGATAATTCAGGGTAAGCACGAGCCTCTCAGTGGGGATGTATGTGAGCTGATAAGAAGACTATCTCACCTATTTCGGCACAAAGCACAAAGTACCTACATTACTTCCGGCAAGTTACATACATCACGCGGGCCCAGTGCGGGTTGGTCGACTTCACACACAACCTTCGAGTTTCTCCGCAGGCGTGTGCAGGTTTCCTCGCGATGTTTTCCTTCACCATAAGAGCGTCGGATAAACATATATATGAAATCGAAATTCGAAAACACATTGGTACGTGGCAGGATTCGAACTACGGCCTCAACAGGAGGAGGTAGCGGCCATATCCGTTACGCCACCAACACACGCACTCAAATTTTTAAGGCGGTAATATTACAGATTTTCGTTATATTTGACGTCAATTACTCCTAAACGATAGAAAACCAAAGGTTGAAAAAAATACCCTTATTTTTAATAATGTTCCTTTAAGTCAAATGCTATAAGAAACACAATTAAGCAGTTTTGGCTCGATAGAAAAAACCCCAAAGATTCTTTCTTACCGTTATTTTAAACTCTAGTTATGAGCAATATTCTGAAGTATAAATTTAAAAAAATAAACAACAATATTTGTTACGATAATACAAAGTGAGTAATGTTTTTTTTTATATATATATACTTTCGTTGTAGTTTTTGATTGAAATGAAAAACCATTGAAAAAGCGTGGTTTTTTTCTTTACTCTTTACACTTAAAGAAAAAGACAGAGACAACTGTTCCAACCAATACGTCGCCTTCATCAAAAAAGAAGAAGATTTATCACCACACAAAAAAAAATCGATAAACAGACTGTATCTAGAAATAAGTTAGTTTAAGTAATTACAAGTTTAAATTTAATCAACATACAGGGTGTAACAAAGTTGGTGTAGGACCCGTTATCTTATAAATAAATAAATATTCTGGGACAAATCACACATGGTCATCTGGCCCCAGAGTAGGATTCCCTGTGTTATGGGAACCAGAGACTGATATACATACTTATATACAACTTTCCCCAAGAAACTCATAGTCAATACTCAAAAAAAAATTGGACCTTCCATACTAAAATGCACAAAATTAGTAATTCTGCTGATCGATTTGTATGAAGAGTAAAATTTTTATTTTGCGTTTGTTCAGTATGATGAGTAGAAGCTCCAGTTAACGGGACCTAGACCAATTTTGTTACACCCTGTATATTATATGACAGTACGGTCTAAATGACTGACTCGGTGGCTCAGTGGTTAGTGCTCTTGACTACTGATCCGAGAGTTGTGGGTTCGATCCCCACCCAGGGCAAACATTTGTGTGATGAGCAGATTTGTTTGCTCTGTGTCTGGGTGTTAAATATCTATATATGTATGTATTCAAACGTATATAAGTATGTATATCAGTCTCTGGTTCCCATAACACAGGGAATCCTACTCTGGGGCCAGATGACCATGTGTGATTTGTCCCGGAATATTTATTTATTTATTTATTTTAAATAGGCCGCGAAAATGTAGGTACTGTAGAGATCGGATGTCTCTACGTTTACGCACTCGCGTCTCCTTTAGTACTCACTTTCTAGCGCGAATCGTATTAAAAACTTGAGTTCAAATTCAAATTAGTAAGTCGTTCGTAAGCTTTCCGAAACAGTTGAGATTCATTCTAGTGTGGACCGCGAGCCAGGACAGAGGTCCATTATCCAGTGTATGATAGACTGAAGACCGCGCGCCAGGGCAGAGATCCCTATTTATCTATTTCTTATGGCAAGAGAGTATTTTAAATAGTTTCATTTAAAGAACCAATAATAAGTTAGCTGACAGAGTCAATATCCATTTTACGAATTTAATAAAGAAAGCTCTTCAGCCATATTTAATTCGTACAAAAGTGTTTTCTTTCAACGGTACTCCTCTACCTGCTACGATCCTCCAAACGTCACGTAGACGACTTCATAGTACCTAATATACCTTGAGAAAGACAGAAAATACAAAAGATAGAATCTCAGAGAAACAATAGAAGGCTGTTAGTCAAATTTAAACTCATGCTGCGCAGGAGTTGGCTACCACTTCATCTGTCAGCACGTGACGTCACAGGTGCCGAAGCTGGCGGCGCCCGCCTGACGATCCCCGGCCATTTCCGACGTTTATCGCCGCCGTTTACTAGCAAAAACCTCATCACATTACAATCTACACCCTACAACCTCGATTATAGGACTGAAAATTATGAAACATAAATTTATAACTCCCATCCGTAAAATCAAAACAACGTAACTGCCAATTCAAATAAACAAATAATACTAGCTTCTATCTTAGTGTTGAACGGTTCCTTTTTGTAAAGTATCGATAGATCTATTGTTTCGGTCGGTCGACTATAATGACATAATGGGTCGCGGGTTCGATCCGGTGCAGGCGCAATTACGCGGCACACGATCGATTACTGTGATCAATACAGGGGTTAGACGGCGGTTCGCTGCCAATTTCACATGTTTTTGTGCCTTATTTTTCAATAATTTCGTTACCAATATTGCGGTTGAGATACGTCATCGATAACTCTATTGAGCAGATGTGGGGGTAGTAATCAAATAAAAATGTGGTGAAATAAATTTCAAAATTAATTTTAGATGATCACTGAGTGATAATTAACTTTTTAATTATAACAGGCTTGGGCTATGCACATCAGCGCAATTGCAGATAAAATATTCTTAATATGAAACCGTCCTCTAGAATCCACTCGTTTTATTATTTTGTTCTATATAATTAGTTTTTCATCCCATGTTTTTCAATACTTAATATTATTATAATCTCAGGCAGACGTGCAAAACATGTGGGTAGTAAAATTGTTATTTTTTGTTATTCGATATGATAAAAATCGATAACTCAGCGCATCACTAGCCCAATGGCCTGATCGCCGACGCGGTCGCCGACATGGATCGACAATTTCGTAAATTGTACGCCGATTAGCGGCCGATTACGACTATTACGGACAGACGGACACCCGGGCCCGGCCGATTAAAATAATCGATAACCGATAAAAACAGACAAAATTATCGATATCCGATAAAATAGTCAACGTTTTGGAGTCGGTAGTTACAGCCCTCGGGGTAGTCAATAATCGTGTGAGCCTAATTCCCCGACCGTTAGCAGTTCATAGAATTAGCACAAAAAATAATTTACCAAAATGATCATCTGTCTTTAATTGCTTAAATATTGATAATATCGCTAGTAAATAGATAAACGATTTGTTCTAGAAGATTTTTTTTAATCACAATTGGTAAGCCATTGGTAAGCCACGAAGGTTGTGTGTGAAGTCGACCAACCTGCACTGGGCCCGCGTGGTCGACTAAGGCCCTATCGCCCTAATTCAGGGTAGGCTCGAGCTCCTAGATGGGGACGTATATGAGCTGATATCATGATGATGATGATGATGAAGCCCTAGGCATCATCTCACCTGAGTGTGATAAGTGACTATGATGCCGAAGATGGAAGTTGTGGCAAGATATTGGTACTACGATACTTTGTTAAGCAACTAAGTTAGGGCGTTTTTTTTAAATTTACAATTGGTAATCCCTTGGCATCATCTCACCTGATGATAAGTGACGATGATGTCGAAGATGGAAGCGGGCTTACCAAGATTCCCCAACGCAATGGAGAATAGTTTTATGAACTTAACAACATAATAGTGTTATCAACCCAAACTACCCCACAGCTGGGGCAAGGATCTCCTCTCAAGCTCGGGAAGGTTAGGCCATACTCCCACACACGGGGCCAAGTGCGGGTTGGTGAAGGTTGTAAGGCTAGTGGTTAAGCCGTCAGAAGTTTTTCAAGCCGCCTATAAAACATATCTGACACGGCTTAACGACTGATATATAATGATAGCAACTGGCATCAACGGTTTAAGGCGAAGCATTGATTGAACACGCACTGGGCCCGCGTGGTCGACTAAGGCCCGATCGCCCTAATTCAGGGTAGGCTCGAGCCCCTCAGTGGGGACGTATATGAGCTGATATGATGATGATGATGATTCATTCATTCATATCAGCTCATATATACGTCCCCACCGATGGGCTCGAGCCTACCCTGAATTAGGCCGATCGGGCTTTAGTCGACCACGCGGGCCCAGTGCGGGTTGGTCGACTTCACACACAACCTGCGAGTCTCTTCGCAGACGTGTGCAGGTTTCCTCACGATGTTTTCCTTCACCGTAAGGGCGTCGGATAAACGTACATATAAAATCTAAATTCGAAATAACATTGGTACGTGGCAGGTTCGAACCACGACCTCCCGGACAGGAGGCGGCGGTCTTAGCCATTACGCCACCGACGCTGATGATGATTAACACAACAAATATTTTTGTATATTCTTTTTAATTTATACTTCAAAATATTAGTCATAACTAGATTTGAAAGTAACGGTGTAGACCTATCTTTGGGTTATTTTCTATCGAGCCAAAACTGCTTAATCGTTTTTCTAATAGCTATCATCAACAATAAGGGTTCTTTTTTCAACCTTGGGTTTTCTATCGTTTAGGAGTAATTGACGTCGGAAATAACGAAAATCGGTAATATTACCGCCGTAACAAGCCTTGCCAAGCACGGAAACGTGTCACACGACGCATAGGAGTAGGAGATATGTTATAAGGGCGTGGGTTAAAACTCCATCGTGGACATGTAGATAATATTATTTAATTATGAAAATAAGACCTAGAAAGAAATATAAAAATAGTCAAAACATAAGGGTGTCAATTAAATGGTTAGCATAGTATTGTTATTTCTGTGAGCAGAAAAATATAATCGGTCAGCAGAAATAGCTAATCGGTCAGCAGAAATAGCTAATTGGTCAGCAACTCATGGTCAGCAAACATTTCAAAATCAATCAGCAATTTATGTCATTCTGGATGGCTGTAATTATTTTAAACATCCCCGTACTACACTCTTCCTACAGTGTTGAGTGGTCGACGGAGCCCCTTCGGGGCTCCTACTTCTGTGTTCTCATGTTAAACCTAACACTACGACTGTGCGGGGAGGCGAGCTTAGCTCGCCTCCCCGCACAGTCTCCGAACCTAACGGATCCGAGTCGGGGTGCTCCGCAAGTCCGAGCTCGCTTCGCTCGCTCCCGCTTCCATTTAGAACTCCCCGTACCACACTCTTCCTACAGTGTTGAGTTGCTGCTTATAGACATGTTTTTCTGCCGCTCAATCATGAAATCTTGCCGCTCAAGTAGTTATTTTGCGGACTGAATGTTTATTATGCCTTTAAAAAATATATATTTCAAAACATAATACACTTAAATTTAAAATACAAAACACAGAGAAACATAAATTGATCTTACCTGTAATGGGTCTTTTATAAGGTATCAAGATACGAATTTATTAAATTTATTATATTAAGAGCTGATGATGATGATGGTTCTTGAATGATATTGTCAGATGGATAATAGAAAATAGAAATAGCGTAATTAAATGATGTAATGTAATGACGACGTGTACTGATAAGGATGTACCTATAGTAAGTTACTTGTTGTTAAATGTATTTTTTTATATCTAAAATATTTAATAACCATTATATTTACAGCGCTTTGGTTTGTACTGTACTGCTGTAAATTTACTTAAATAAATAAATAAATAAATGGATGACAGCGCATGCGTGAAAAAGAAATAGATGGAATAAAAGAACGCATGCCACGTTACAAACGGTCTTGAAGAGTGCCACTACCAGTCAAACCCATCCAGGTAATGACCGTTCATAACTCAATGTTGACTGAAACCTCAATCAACTTGTATTCCCTGGTGTATAAACTCCGTATACATAAATCGAATTCTCATCAAACTCCATTAACAAAACAGTAATTCTATGAAGTTGAATATGTCGCAGTCATCTGGTTTAATCTGCCATTTCATTGAAAGGATAGCCCGTTGATTGAATGACTAAAGGACCACTGAACAAATCGTTGAATGTAACGTCATTTAGCCTAGTCGTTGACTTTGACTGTATAATCAATCAAACCTGACCGAACCTAATATCGCTCAAAGTGATGCTTGTTCAATCAACGTTCGGCCTAGTCATTCAATTGAATGTCACCATTCAATTAACCGGCTTGTCAGTTAATTGAATAGCTAATTTTACCAGTTGGCTGCCAAGTACCTGACTGTAGAAAGAGGGTATTGTGTTTCAGGTGTATGTATGCCCCTTTCTTTAGCTGAGGCTATAGCTTAACCGGCTTGACGGATTTTAGAGTGTCAAGTGTCGTTATATTCGTCTTAACATGTTATGCATACATTCGTCTTAACATGATAGGCATACATTCGTCTTAACATGTTATGCATACATTCGTCTTAACATGTTATACTTTAAATACATTTAACCGCCTCAGCTCCGTGGCGTAATGGTTAGTCCATTCGCTTCAAACCAGGAGATCGCGGGTTTGATTCCCGGTGGGGTCAACTTGTAAGATACAGTCTAGTTGGTGGTAGGGAATTTTCTAAGCCCACCTGGCTAGCTACCACCATCTTTTCTAAGTCTTGCCGCCAAACATCAGTGTTGTTAAAACATCAGTGCCGAAGATGGAAGCGGGCTACCATTTTCCATCGACCGGGATCGTCACTTACCATCAGATGAGATAATGCCTTGGCATAAGCCCTTGGGTTTACCAATTGTGAATATTTTTTTTAAAAAAAAACACTGTCTACCTTACTTCCTGTGTCCCCGCCCATATCCAAGCGTTTAGCAGTAAAAAGTGCCGTTAAAACCTGCTGTTATGAAAGACCCCGTACCACAGATTACTAAATAGTTACTTCGCCCGTACGTCTATCGTAGTACAGACTACACAGCCATCGTTTAGTAGTGCGCTTAATCATAGGGTGTCCAGCTATTGAGTTTTTACGCGGCAATTTCGTAAATTGTTATGTTTAACGTTAATAGGAAGTAACCACACATCTTGGCTACGTAGAGGGGTTTTTATGTTAGATTGTATTAGGGGTATTATGTTAAGAAACGCGAGTGCGGACGCCGCGTCAAAACTGTGCTTCAACTTGGTATGAAGGAAATTTCGTGGAAATCAACTGTATTTAAGTGTTGTCATTTATGACGGTCCACTTTTGTTTAAATACATACATACATACATATAATCACGCCTCTTTCCCGTAGGGGTAGGCAGAGACCACTTCTTTCCACTTGCTACGATCCTTACATACTTGTTTCGCTTCGTCCACTTTCATTATTCCCTTCATACACGCTCTTCGGTTTAGGGTACTTTAGTTCAATGTCACAAAATAAAACTCAAAGCTAAAAGCAATGTTTGTTTTTAACCAACTTTTAACCGTCTTCAAAAAAGGAGGATTTTAACCTACTTTTAATTTACTTCAAAAAAAGGAGGTTTTCCAATTCGATCGTATATTTTTTTTATGTGTGTTCGCGGATAACTTCGTCGTTTATGAGCCGATTTTAATGATTCTTTTTTTGTTAGAAAGGAGATATCCCAAGGGTGGTACATACGTATAAGGAAACCAGGATCTGATGATGGCATCCCAGAGAAATAGAGGGGAACCTTAGTTTTCTGTTTGAAGTCGGTTTGTTTTTGTTCAAAATTATATACGCAAATAATAGAAGATGCATAAAATGAATAATAATCATAATCAAAGGACTCTCTTAAGGATTACTGCGACGACCGGTCCTGCGCTGCCCGCATCCAGCGGCTTCACCAGGTGGGAGGTCGGTCCACCGAGTGGGAAGCCTTTCTACGCTGTCTTCCAGTGCGCAATTATAACACTTTTTACTTCCCGGCTTTTTCTCTTATATAGGATGGTGTTATGATTAATGTCACATGTGTTGTGTATAATTGTTATTTACTTCCCGTATTTTTCTGTTGTATAGGATGGTGTGATGATAAATGTCACATGTTTTCTGTAGACTGGTTCGCGCACCTACAGCTAGGACGAGTCAGCCCGTCCCCAGGGCGGAGGGTGCTCACTCAACCCTGAAATGAGTTCAGAACGTCGTACAGCACCATTGATAGAGGGCATCGATTTAAGAAACGTAGTGGCGCAACTTTTAGGGTTCCGCGCCCAAAAGGGTGCTAACGTTACTAACTGTACTAAGTCTCCACTGTCCGTCCGTCTGTAAGTGGGGACGCTATATCATAAACGTGGTAGTTCTAGCGTATCTGGTAGATATACGAGAGGGAATGTCCGTCCGTCTGTCTATCAGCGGACTGTATTTCATGAACCGTTGAAGATGGACAGTTGAAATTTTCACAGTGTGTATTTCTGTTGCCGCTACAACAACAAATAATAAAAATAAAATGGAATTAAAAATTAAAGGGGTGTCAAAATTTCAAACGAATTTTTTTTCGATGGCAAGAACCTTTTGTGTGCTAGTCCGACTCGCACTTGACAGGTTCTTTTTATTCGATGTCACAAGGTCATATAAATTGTCACCTAAAAACTGAAAAATACATAGGTAACTCTGCGGTACTCCCGTGATAACTGACGACTGACGTGCAGAGATGAGCGTCAAATTTAGCTTATTCATACGTGCCACAACCAAAAAATGTGAAGACGTGTAAATAAAACTATGCGTTTTTATACAAATCTGTGCCCCCCCCCCCCCCTCACAGCTTTTTAGTTATAGTTGTGGTTGTGTTAAGTCTTGTCTTGTGGTGTACCTATAACACCAGCAGCAAAGACATTGTCAAGGCCTTCGAAATCCGTGATAGTTTTTCTAAATTTTGAATGCAGAGACAGCCGTATGGTCACGTGATATCAATGGAAATAGTTTTTAACTTAGTAGTAAGGAGGTATAAGCTCGTCTACTCTCCATGGTGAAACTGCTTGCTTAACACTCAAATGAGTGTAGGATATTTTTTTGTGTATTGACAGAGATTGGATTAATTAGAAAATAGTCCTCCAAAGTATATATATATATATATAGGTACTTTGGAGGATAAATATATATATATATATATCCGAAATTTGTATTTACCACACTGGGTTGCGAAATGAAGGATAACGCGACCTTCTTATGATTTGATATTTTTAGCAAACTCCATTATCTATTAGAAAAGACATTCAATATGCAATGAATTAAAATAGCCATACATAGTTTTTTTTTATTCAAAATTCAGCACCAATTTTCTCATACAGACCATCAAACAATAATTTTCAGTCTTCTCCGCTGTCAATGGAACCACACCCTGCCTGCCCCGTCCCAGCCGCGAAATAAACCGCCCTGTTTAAATTAGGATAGGCTTTGACATCTCCACGAAGGGTCATACTGCTGGTATATAGTTCTACCTACCTACTTACATGTACTTATTTATATCTAGTACATAGGCGACCGAGCGATGCTCGGAGTCTCCTAGCCATGTGATTTGAAAATGTGAACGGGTGCTGTCCTTGTGAACTGGCCTACTCTTGTCAAAGGCATTAACGACAAATTCAATAATTTTCATGTATCACTTTTCGTGTCATAATGTTTTCATGTCCAAATGACATTATTGGTTTTATTGACATTAATAACTAATGATTGTTGGTTCATATTTTTTTCACAATTTGGCATTATGTAATGTAATCTCTATTTTAAGATTAAAGAAAGAGTGTAACATGCACCTATTTTGAATCATCAATCAGCTCATATAAATCCCCACCGAGGGGCTCGAGCCTACCCTGAATTAGGGCGATCGGGCCTTAGTCGACCACGCGGGCCCAGTGCGGTTAGGTCAACTTCATACATCACCTGCGAGTTTCTTCGCTGGCGTGTGCAGGTTTCTTCAAGATGTTTTCCTTCACCGTAAGAGCGTCGGATAAACGTACATATGAAATCTAAATTCGAAATCACATTGGTACGTGGCGGGATTCGAACCACGACCTCCCGGACAGGAGGCGGCGGCCCTAGCCGTTACGCCACCGACGCTCATAAACGTTATTTGAAATAAACATTTTGAGATCTTGAATTATATTTATGTGTGTAAAATTTCAGAATAATTAGGTTGAAATAAACGCAATAATAATTTGAATTCAGAACTTCAGAACTACGTAGGGTAACACTCTTGTTTACGAAGTTTTGCTAAAAGACATTAAGAAATTTATAGGTTTTTACGTGTCTAAGTTTCCACAGTTTATTCTTAAAAAAATATATGTAAGTTATCTTAGTAACGCTTCGGTATTATTTAATATATATTTTATACATAGGTATACATTACACGTCACATTAGAAACAATGAAAATAAATCAGCTGATCGATTTTTATGAAAAGTTAAAATTTCTCTCGCGATTTCAGCACAGACATAGAACAAAAGTTGTTCAGTATGATGAGTAGTTAACGGGACCTACTCCAATAGGAATGATGAGTGCTAGTCATCTGAGTTACTTTTTATCATCTGTCAAAAATGACATTTTGTTCTAAAAATATTTGAAATACCTAGGGTACTAATATATATATATATCTTATATATATAAATCTCGTGTCACAATGTTTGTCCCCAATGGACTCCTAAACCACTTAACCGATTATAATAAAATTCGCACACCATGTGCAGTTCGATCCAACTTGAGAGATAGGATAGTTTAAATCTCAAATTATAGTCGCAATTTTAATTAAGAATCCAGAAATTCCGTAACGAAGAAAAAAACTTCACGCTCGGTTGCCATGGCAACAATATCGGCTGTCAAAACAAACATATAAGAAGATTTGATCATTTTCGGAGAATAATAAAACTCTTTTCATAAACTGTATTTACCTCCAAATGACAAAAAAGATTTGATTATTTTTTATTTATAAAATGCAAAAACATTTTTATTTAAGACACAGCTGTTTGTATTTATAGAGATAGGTACAAAAAGATTTTATTCCATATAAATCTTCTGTCCGTGTGTTAGTCATTGAACTCCTCCTTAACGGCTGGACCGATTTCGCTAATTCTTTTTTTGTCGAGTTCGTTATTGTCAGGAGAAGGTTCTTATGTAGGGTAGGGTAGGGTAGGGTAGGGTAGTGTAGTGTAGTGTAGGGTAGGGTAGGGTAGTGTAGGGTAGGGTAGGGTAGTGTAGGGTAGGGTAGGGTAGTGTAGGGTAGGGTAGTGTAGGGTAGTGTAGGGTAGTGTAGTGTAGGGTGGGGTAGTGTAGGGTAGGGTAGTGTAGTGTAGGGTAGGGTAGGGTAGGGTAGTGTAGTGTAGGGTAGTGTAGTGTAGTGTATGTAGTAGGGTAGGGTAGTGTAGTGTAGGGTAGGGCAGTGTAATGTAATGTTAGGCGGTACGAAGTTCGCCGGGACAGCTAGTATATATATATATATACTGTGACCTAGTCGTGACGTCATAGTTTTGCAGCGTCATTTATGTACTCATTTTGTGATTTAGGTGAATTAAAAATCGAAGACTTGATGGAAAACAAAACAAGTAAGGTTTTCCGAAGTTTAAGTAGGGGGGCAATTTAGTGATCAAGAGTTCATAATTTATTTCTGATGCTGTCGTCACCCCTATTGGTGCTCTGTAGGCGAGGCGCGCGCGATGGTTGGGGCAGAATCATCAGCGTTGTGGGTACTGTACTCATAGCACATGCTGAGTCCTAACCGATTTCTCAAGCCTGTGTTTTGAACAATTTTGCTAGTACCAATTTTTTACACGCTAACATAACATAGCTTCACCTGTATGTATGTATGTTTGTATGCATGTTTGTAACCGACTCCTTTGCACACGATTTTGATCCAATTTAAACGGACAGATTTAATTCAAACTTTGTACATTTATTAAGAATCAGTGACAATATAATAACTTCATAAGTTGATCTCATTATCCTGAACTAAAAATTAAAAATAAATATAGTTAAAAAAAATTAAAAAAACACGCTTTTAAAGCACATCAAACTTAAAAGTGTAAAATAATTCTTAATATAAGCTGAAAACAATACTGAACGAAAAATACGTTATGTATATATGTATGTTATGTATTATGTATGAGTATATATGTTATGTATGTATTATTGTGAAAAAAGCGTGGGGCGCTTTGTGCCATATTTTTCGTATATCGAGCAACCCACGCTTTTTTTTTACAATAATACTAGTATTTTTCGTTCATTATTGTTTTCAGCTTACATTAAAAATTATTTTTCACTTTTTAGTTTGATGTGCTTTAAAAGCGTGTTTTTTAGTTTTTTTTTAAAGTATATTTTATTTTGTTTTTGTTATTCTCTGCACTTGTGTGTTTTTTTATTATTTATTTTACTTACCTTCTTTTGTTTACCGTATACGCATTATGTATGTATGTATGTATGTATGTACACTGTAAGGCTGTGAGAAACAAACGATATATTTATCTATTTAAAAATGGTTTGTTTACATACCATTTTCTTGATTGAAACAATATATGAATCTTATTTTTTATTCACAATCTGTGCGTTGTTTTAATTTGCATATCTAGAAGCAGCTACTTCTGCCTATTATATTAATACTATCCTATGCTTCTGTGGGCATAATATCTTTTTAAGCGATTTCAAAAAATTTGGTTACCAATTCGACCGGTTTGTTTCTAATAATGTTGGAAATATACAATATTCGTATAATTGTGTAAGTAAGTATGTATGTATGTTTTTCTCGAAAACTAGAAATCGATTGCAATGGTTTTTTTTTTTGTTGAATTAAGACTCATATAAAATATCCGGCGGAGTATTCTTACTTTATTTTTCCTAAACATTAATTACACATTGTAATTTTAGACTTGTTTTCACAATTTCTCTATGTGGTTTTACGAAAATGGCGCCTTTTTTAATGTAACCATGAATAAAATTAAGTATTTATCAACTTTGTAAGTTTCATCAAAATCGGTTCTGTCGTTTCAAGATATGGACTATCAAGTTTTTATCTATCTCTTGAAAATACATCGTTTGTTCAACGCCGCAATTTTTTAATAGAAGTCGGTGTTGTTAAGGTTTTTAGCGTTGTTAATTATTGGTATTTGGATTTCCATCTCTTTTTATTTCCGTGCTTCCTAAATTTTTTTACAGCTCAATTGTAAAATAGAGCATCTTTTTAAGGTGAGGTATATATATAATATAATCATTTGTAAAATTACTTTTTTTAACCTAACACTGTATAAAAAGTGCTTAAAAAATAATCTAAAATTAGAATTTTGAGGATACATAATAGTTTTGTTAGTCTAGTGTCAATTGACAACAGCAGCAGCACAGACCTTATCTATAACGCTGATTTTTATGGTTGTAATAGACACTTATAAAGATATATTTTTATATAACAACTAATTAAAGTGAAGCGAAACTAAATACATTACTGAAAATCACATTTCAATTGGTTTAACTTTAAGGAGCTTCGCACAAACTCACACACAAAAAACTACTTACGATTTTAAAATAAAAGGATTCCTTCTTGAAATATCTTCCAGTCCACTCCAAACTCGTTCAACATATCAACCCTTTATTTTAAAATGTAATCTTTTTAGCAACCACTAGACTTTGTGTCATTTTTCGCAAATTTACTAACCACGGGGTACTATTATGACCCCAGTCGCAACAGTTCCGCGCGGCGCCAAAAAGACCCCCCCTGGTGCTATTTCTACATACATATGTCGTGTTTCGGTTTAAAAACAAAATGGGTTTTTAATAACGGCGGCGCGTAAGAGACTTGGTTTATTGTCAGTGACTCTTTCATAGTAAAAAGGTGCAATTTTAGATCGCAATCCTGCAAACCTACGACAGTAAACATATAAAAAAAACGGCCAAGTGCGAGTCGGACTCGCTTAAAGTAAGGTTCTGTAGTCTTATCAAAAAAATAAATGCTTTTTTTAAAAAACAAAATTATATTTGCAGTTGGTAGTAAAACATTTTTTATGGAAAATCTATTAACTTTTTACAGATCCAACTGCACATCTTAAGTTGGTCGACTAATACTCCTAAACCAAAAAATTCTACTTAGCCGTGATAGCTTTCCATTTAAATTGATTATAAGGCCTACTATGTATTCACAATTTTTTCAGATGTCCTGAAAGAGCGTTTTAGCTGATAGGGGGTGGGATTCACATGACTCTAACAAAAATTATCACTTTAAAGCTTGTAGAAGAGAACCGGTCGTGATGAAAATCCTTGTGGGAGGCCTATGTCCAGCAGTGGACGTCCGTCGGCTTATGATGATGATTTCACAAACGGATCCCTGATTCTAAAAATGATTTAAGCACACCCTAAGTAGCTTTGAAAGACCTTTTCAACGAAACCTCACCCGATAGGATAACGTCACCGAAAAAAAATCACCCCCACTTAACATAAAATTAATGTAGGGAAGGTATTCTATAACTTTTTTTTCAAAATTGATTGTACCATTTGTGGCCGTGATTATTATGTGTAGCTATGCCAAATAAAAGTTTTCCAATACTAAAAATCTCTAAGCTAAGCCGCGGACAGACAGACGACAGACAGACAGACATGGCGAAACTATAAGGGTTCCGCGCACTGAGGGCTCCGTTATTATTATTATATCAGCTCATATACGTTCCCACCGAGGGGCTCGAGCCTACCCTGAATCAGGGCGATTAGGCCTTAGTCGACCACGCGGGCCCAGTGCGGGTTGGTCGACTTCACACACAACCTTCGAGTTTCTTCGCAGGCGTGTGCAGGTTTCCTCACGATGTTTTTCCTTCACCGTTAAAGCAATCGATAATTATATTTACGTAAGTTTTTGAAAAACTCATTGGTACATTGGCCGTCCAGATTTGAACCCGGTACCTCTGGTTAGATGGACCGAGTCGTTACCGGTTGAGCCACCGAGGGCTCCGTACAAAACACATATTTTGGACACGAAACGCTACAAACATCAACTTTGTAGTTGGAAAAATGTTCCCCATACATCGATATACGTCACGGTTAACTCTGCAACAGCAAATGCAATAAAATATTTACACGTGATATAATTAAATATATATTTATTATTGTATTTAAAATTCAAATATTAAAATTGTACGCTGTAGGTTTCATTAGGAAAATGAAATAATAATAATAATAAATATAACAAAAAAAATTACAATTTAAGGATTTTTTGAAGTAAAACTTCTTTACGCACGCTTGACTTGGGGAGTAAGCTGGTGAATGCGTTTCGCGAACCGTGATAAAGTTTTACGTCAGTCTTGTGGTCTGAAGCACACTCGTCTTTTTTTTTTGTTTTATTTATTCTGTGAAACCCTGTTACATGTCAATTTTTATGATTCTAGGTCGACGGAAAGTACTCTATATGTTTTGGTTATTTGCGATTGATTTTTTTTTTATCCACAATTGATAAGCCCTTGGCATCATCTCACCTGATGTAAGTAACGATGAATTGAACGCAATCTGGCTATCTTATCTTCAACCCGGAACACAACAATGCTGTTAACACTTTGACGACAACCCACGAACTCAGTCCGTGCTCTTTAAATTTCTCTAACTCGCGGCGCACGGCTTGAGGCCGTGATCAACTTTCATACTATTTTTTAAAAAATTACGCACTCAGGGCGTGAGTCGGCGTTATTGTGCTTGTAGCTTAGTGTTTTAGCAAAGCACACATATACAATTTATTGCTGAAGTACAAAGGGGGAGCGGAGGGAAGGAGTTCCAGTGATGCGCGTCAAAGTTTGCGCAGACTCCATCAAGAAGGGAACTGGCAAACGAGGACGCAAGGAGATGGTATATTATTGCCCAGACTATGACATGCCACTCTGCTACTACCTGTGCTTCAAAAAATATCACACTAAAAACATTACATTATAAAATTTAGATTTAGTTTATGTAAGTTTTTTTGTTGATTTATGCTCAAAGGAAACGATTTTTTATGTACTGAATATAATACAATTATGTTTTTCATTTATTTTTCATAATATACAAAAAATAGATTTAATAGATACAAAAAGAACTATCTGAATAGTCATTTCGATTATTTTTTTATAGTCGATACAAATATGACGAATAACGCCCGCACACTAGGAGCAGCGGCACAATAAAATGCCCCGCTGTCAAAGTGTTAGCACTGATGTTTAGCGGCAAGGCTTAGATAATATGGTGGTAGCTAGCCAGGCGGGCTATGAAAATGCCCTACCACCAACAAAACCGAGTCTTACAAAGTTGACCCGGGAATCGAACCCGCGACCTCCTGGTGTGAAGCGAATGAACTAACCATTACGTCACGGAGGCGGTTAAAGAAATATGTGACATAAATGGCCGTATCCTTTTGTTGCTATGAATTAAAATCTTCATTTTTTTACAGCTCCAAGGGACCG
Organism: Coleophora flavipennella; assembly: GCA_947284805.1. Taxonomy (NCBI): domain Eukaryota; kingdom Metazoa; phylum Arthropoda; class Insecta; order Lepidoptera; family Coleophoridae; genus Coleophora; species Coleophora flavipennella. The sequence goes on from OX369283.1 coordinate 13,611,652, forward strand.
TAGATTTGACCGTATTTTATATTAATTTTAAATTGTTTATCTCCACGCGTTTATGAGAAAAAGTCTTAAAAGATAGACAGACAGATAGACATACAGAACGACCAACCCACAGAGTGTTAACGAAAGGAGCCTAAGAGGTCCTTTTTCCTTTATAAATACGTAACCCTAAAAGTTAAGAATTGGGTACATAGACATCCGTAGTTCCTTGACGCCTTGTTACACGTGTCATAAATTCAAAAGATTACTATAAATTACTTGGTATTAAAGCACCAGTTCATACCACTGAGATACGCATGTTACGTTGGCCGGGTGGAGTCACAGACAAAGTGCGTAACGAACACGTAAGGGAGAGATTCAAAGTAATACCTGTTACTGGAAGATAACAGAGTCCAGGCTAAGGTGGTACGGACATGTTATGCGTAGACCCGATGAGCATATCTTTTTTTTTTTAAAGGACAAGCTTGTTGATGACCGCGGGGGCCTTTACAACTTCACCGGGCAGGGGAGGCGAGTATGGAAGGCACTCAACCTAGTGGGCGCATAATATCGTGAAAAAGTGCCTTTCCATGGCTACATTAAAAAGGGAGAGGTAGACCGCAAATTAGCTGGATGATAAATGTCTGGAAGGACATGCTGAAGCTTGGCCTTACAGATGACGATGCTTACCAGCGACACTAATTAGTAATCTGTGCCAGCGATGTGTATGGCGCTCAAAGATTAAGAAAGCCGACCCCACCACAGATTACTAATTAGTACCCCACGTACCGGCGTCTGTATTCCCCGATTCGTATAATTAAGGAATCTTCAAGACGAGAGTGAATAGGCACTATTTGAGATTGCGTGTCACATCCTCGGCCGCATCGGCACTTACCATCAGGCGAGATGCAGCCAAACGCACTCAAATTTTTAATTTAAAAAAACGGGAAGAGGCGACGGCAAAGAAAAAGATTATTGAAGTAAAACTTCTTTTTAGCTTGCTTGACTTGGGGAGTAAGCTGCTGGATGCGTGGTCGGGCGAGGCGAACGGAAGTTGAGAGAGATATATAAATTAGTGAAGATAGAAAGAGAGATACTATTTATTTTTGTTTATCAACAATATCGGTTGCCAAGGCAACAATATCGGTTGTCAAAACAATCAAAACAAATATATTTTATAAAAAAAGATTTGATCATTTTTAGAGGATAATAAAACTCTTTTCATAAACTGTCTATATGACAAAAAAGATTTGATTATTTTCTGAAGACATAAGTATTTACTTTCATACATAAAGATGGAGCTAAAGAAGTTTTACTTCAGTCGTGTGGTCTAAAGCACACTCGTATTTTATAGGTAGGGTACATTCCCTTTCGTATATCTACCAGATACGCTAAAACTACCAGGTTTATGATATAGCGTCCCCAGGTAGGGTAGTGCGAATAGGGAACAGATGACCATTTTGACGACTCCAACCCCAATCTTTAGGATTTCGATGAGTTTACATGCAAACTGAATGGCACCGTAAGATTAAGAAGAAGAACTGTCAAATACCTGGTAAAACAGAAATTTGTTCGGCGTTTCATGACAAATCATTTACGTGTACCTCTTTAACAAAACACCTGGCCAAAGCATACATATTAATACTAACATACAGTATGGACACTCCCTGCCGCTCTCTAGATTCTGACCTCACCCCCAGATTGGTTACAAAAAGTATAGGATTTCACCAACATTTTGTTTGTTCCATCATTCCTTTTTTGAAATGTTGTTTCTGGCCCGTTGTATGAAGTTTCCAGGTGTGCAGGCACTGATCAAGTTAGTAATATTTACGTAAAAGTCTTTAGCACGTCGTTCGCTGCTTTTATCTCGGACTATCTAAATTCGTTCTGGCCACCTTTGCTGGAATAATCGAAGTTCAAACACGTAAAAAAATAAAAAATAAACTGAATGGTAAGCACCATAGAGGTTTTATTCACATAAAAAAATTAAAAAGCCAATGGTGCCTAACCATGAAGGTTATAAACATAATGCGAGCAATTTGAGCGATAACATCGGGCGGAAGTTATTCGCAGGAAGCGGCGTCGTAGGCGGCGCGCGCGCATCCAGCGGTACAAAACTGTAGTAGACAATAATTGACAGTTTTTATGTTTTAAGCAATTATTAAAGTTTCGTGTTTCGGAATTATTATACATCTATGTATCTGGTAGTATGGCAATTTAATATCATATTGATGATATCAGCTCATAGACGTCCCCACCGAGGGGCTCGAGCCTACCCTGAATTAGGGCGATCGGGCCTTAGTCGACCACGCGGGCCCAGTGCGGGTTGGTCGACTTTACACACAACCTGCGAGTTTCTCCGCAGGCGTGTGCAGGTTTCCTCACGATGTTTTCCTTCACCGTAAGAGCGTCGGATAAACGTACATATGGAATCTTAATTCGAAATCACATTGGTACGTGGCAGGATTCAGGAGGAGGCGGCGACCCTAGCCGTTACGCCACCGACGCTCTCTTTATGTTTTAAGCAATTATTAAAGTTTCGTGTTTCGGAATTATTATACGAGTACATCTATGTATCTTGTAGTTTGGCAATTCATTATCATGAATAAATAAAACTGAATTCTTCGGTAATTTTTTAGACTTTTAGGTTAATTTAAACTGAATCTGAATCCAAAGGGCAATGGATCGTGCTATGCTCGGAGTTTCTCTGCGTGATCGAATCAGAAACGTGGAGATCCGCAGGAGAACCAAAGTAACCGACATAGCTCACAGAATAGCTAAACTGAAGTGGCAGTGGGCAGGGCACATAGCTCGTAGAACAGATGGCCGTTGGGGCAGTAAAGTTCTCGAGTGGTGACCGCGCACCGGAAAACGTAGCGTAAGCAGGCTTCCCACTCGGTGGACTGACGACTTGGTGAAGATCGCGGGAAGCCGATGGATGCGGGCAGCGCAGGACCGGTCGTCGTGGAAATCCTTGGAGGAGGCCTTTGCCCAGCAGTGGACGATTTTCTTCTCATTTATTTATGTCTTTATCTCATCATCACCATATCAGCCGAAAAACGTCAATTGCTGGACAAAGGCCTCCCCAAGGATATCCACGACGACCGGTCCTGCACTGCCCGATCCATCGGCTTCCCGCGATCTTCACCAGGTCGTCGGTCCACCGCGTAGGAGGCCTGCCTATACGCAACATTTTCCGGTGCTTGGTCGCTACTCGAGAACTTTACCACCCCAACGGCCATCTGTTCTTCGAGCTATGTGCCCTGCCCACTGCCACTTCAGTGTAGCGATTCTGAAGTTCGCGGGTAGTCGCTGGATGCGGGCAGCGCAGACCGGTCGTTGTGGAAATCCTTGAAGGAAGCGTTTGTCCAGCAATGGACGTCTTTTGGCTGATATGATGATGATGATTAAAAATCTTACTTAATCCCAACACAGTATGATTCATCGGCTTCTCTGGCTTTCAAATAAATACAATTTTCTTTACAAAGAAATAAATTTTACTTTTTAAATCACACCTAAAATATATATCACCTATATCTTCTTCTAGAATAAATATTCAAATTTTCATAACTATTGTTATTTGTACAGCATTAAGTAATTATATAATAATAATAAATATTCCGGGACTAATCACACATGGTCATCTGGCCCCAAAGTAGGATTCCCTGTGTTATGGGAACCAGAGACTGATATATCAATACTTCTATACGTTTAAATACATACATATATAGATATTTAACACCCAGACACAGAGCATACAAATCTGTTCATCACACAAATGTTTGCCCTGGGTGGGGATCGAACCCACAAATCTCGGATCAGCAGTCAAGAGCACTAACAACTGAGCCACCGAGTCAGTCAAATAATAATATAATAATTATATCAGTCCATTATGTCCCAGACATACGTATCACTGAGGCGTACTGTGAGTGTGACCAAACGTTACGAATGGGTGTAGTTACGGAGCGGACATAAATAGCGCGCACGTGGTGTGTTTCGTCTCGCATTTTCCGCGTCGAAGGAATGGGAAATACTGAAAGGGGATAATCAAGTCATTTGAATTATTGTTTACTAGCTGTGCCCGCGACTTCTTCCGCGTGCAGGTTTTGGTTAATGATATTTACACGATAGTAAAATAAAGAAAACGGAAATAAACATTAAGATAAAAAGAAAAATGAAAAAAAAAAGAAAGAAAGAAAGAAAGAAGAAAAAAAAACAAAATTGATTTTTTTTTCTTTCTTTTTCTTTTTACCGACTTCAAAAAAGGAATAGGTACTAAGTTCGACTGTATATATTTTTTTAAATGTATTTTCACCGATTTTTCCGTCAATTGTGGACCAATTTTCAAAATTCTATTTTCATTCGAAAGAGTATACTCCTGAGGGGGTCCCATTGTCACCAAGTCAGGATCTGATGATGGGATCCCAGGGAAATCGAGAGCAACCCCAAATTACTCATTACGTAGGCACTTATTACGTGATTCATATGTTTTCTTAAGCTATTAAAATACTTGCGTCTGTTAGTCATCATCTCATGTTGATAAGCTGATGAAGGAAGGTACAACTCCCTAACGGTTAGGAGTTGGAGGAAAATTCTTTCAATATTATACATATATATATACGTAGGCATGCATAGACCGATAGGTTGTATTCTTTCAGGTTATTCAGATGAGCTTATGATGGACGATTAACTCCATAACTTTCACGTTATGGAGTTAAATCGTCTATCATCATCTGCTGAGATGATGATGATAGAAGCCACAGGACTTTGTATCTGGTAATGAAACACATGTTTTATGATTTGATATTTCCTATTGGTGAGTAGATGATTGGGTTTAACGTTGTTAGATAGATAGCATTATCACTAAAAATAAAGAAAATAAAAATAAAATTAAAAAAAACTAAAAACCGACTTCAAAATGAAATTCACTCAAAAGTATGAAATAATATTATTATACTTAAATACACAACATTAACCAACAATAACGAAATCTAAGGTGGGTACGAATTAAATTAGGGGCTTAAAATTTTTTTTGAGGTCGGTGTCAGCAATGCCATCGAATCTAAAACATTTGATACGTAAGTAGCTGGTACCGACCTCAATAAAAATTTTAAGCCCCTAATTTAATTCGCACCCACCTTTGATTTCGTTATAGTTTGGTTTATTTTGTGTTTTAAGTATAATAATATTATTTCATACTTTTGAGTGAATTTCATTTTGAAGTCGGTTTTTAGTTTTTTTAAACTTTTATTATTTAGTTACCACAGTTACGTCTTATCTGTGATTTTAATGTATAATTGTGAGACTGTCGATCACACAGACAAACTGATCATTCAGTTTTCTGGGTCTAATGTTTACCTATGTACTCATTTTTTTTATTTATAAATAATAAACAATAAAAATCTGTTGATATGATCATAGTGTATTTGCTATGTGTAGGTTATGGAGACAAAATTAATTACCTAAGCGCGTTTTAAATCGACTTTATTAAAAGTGTAGATAGATCTGATTTCCCATTTGATCTCCTTTCTTTTCCGGGATGAATAATACCCATTTGGGTATTGTAACATAGCTGTCATCATATCAGCTCATATATGTCCCCAACGAGGGGCTCGAGTCTACGCTGAATTACGCGATCGGGCCTTTGTCGACCACGCGGGCCCAGTGCGAGTTGGTCAATTTCACACACAACCTTCGAATTTCTTTGCAGGCATGTGCAAGTTTCCAGGATAAACGTACATAAGAAATTTAAATTCGAAATCACATTGGTTTTTATTTACATAGTTATATAATGATGGTCAAAACACCCCATCTCAATGTAAAGGTTTCATTGAGCCATTCTTAAGATACTATTTTTTTTGCAATCCTGCAGGAACCCTTAATTTTTTTTAATTCACAATGTCCCAGTTTCAGTTCGCGATATAAGATATCACCGTGTAAAATTTAATTTCAATAGGTCTAGCAACATTTGCGTGATGAGCCATTCTAAAAATGCATACTTTTGATTTTCCCACAGGAACTCTTAAATTTACCGGGATAAAAAGTACCCTATATGTTAACCCGGGCTATAAGAAACCAGCAAACAAAATTTTATCAAAATCGGCCTGATAGTTTTTGCGTGATGCGCGAACATACAGACAGACAAAATTTCCAAAAGTTGTCGTTAGTAATGAATGTCCACCACAGTTAAAATTTTCCAAAAATATTTCATGTACAGACACGGCTCCGTTACAATTTTATTATAACACACATGTAAGTATTGATGTTTTAGTTTGATGTAAGGTTTTAAATTTTACTTAACTGGAAACAAATTATAATTTCAGAAGGATTTTCTAGACTACGTTTAAAAAAACAAGATCTTTTTTTTTATGCACAATTGGTAAACCCTTGACAACATCTCACCTGGTGGTAAGTGAAGATGTTGCCGAAGATGGAAGCGGGCTTATTACAAAGTTGTCTTCTCAGCAAATCGATCTTTTATTTATCAATTTTTTTACTTCTGTGTGTATAATGTTCATGAGCGAATTCACTTTCCAGTACCAAGTTGGCAAATCTATACATAGGTACCTATTATTAAACGAAGTCCCCCGACGCGTTTGTCGGTCTATCTGAACGCGATAAACTCATAAACTACCAAACGGATATTCATACGGTTTTCACCAAATAGACGGATTGATTCATGAGGAAGGTTTAGGTATATCATTCCCCACGAGCCACTTACGGCTCGCACACCGCGGACGCTACTAGTAAGCCTTATAATTTATTCACGTACGTCATGCATATCCGTGTAAATTGATGGGAGCTTACTCTTGTCAAAGGTATTAAAGACATTCAATGATTTATTAACTAATGGTTGTTTATTTCTTGCTTTTTCACAAATTAAATTATCTTATTATTATTTTATGACTATCAGAAAGTGTAATTTGCACCTAAAATTTATACACAAAAAATCATTGTCATTATGCCTTTGACAAGAGTAGGCCAGTTCACACGGACAGTACCCGGTTCAAAAATGAAAATATTTATTCAAAATATATTTTGATGACAAAATCTGATTTATTTCAAGGATTGAATTTCGACGTTATTAACTAATGATTGTTTAATTCTTGATTTTTCACAAATAAAATTATGTTACGACTATCAGAAAGAGATTAATTTGCACCTATTTTGAATAAATACCTTGAATCTTGAATTTTGTATCAGTAAATATATTTTTTTAGTATGAAAGTTTTAGTTTAGATGCTTCGTTTATGCAGCAGTACACGCAGTATTCGTCATCTTCCTCGTGATTGTACTTACTGCGAGTAGGAAAGCTCTCGATCTCCACGTCTAGTCCATTTACCCGGTATCTAATTTGTGTAATTCAAAGCGAATCGTAAATAGAAATAGATCGTAACATCATTCGCATTGCCGTGTCGTTCCCACAGTCTAAACGCAACGCAACCGAGATAGGAACGCAGTGGCGTTAAGTCATAGTGTGTTTTGGTCGTCATGATTTAACGCGAATCATTATCCGGTAGTTGCCTATTATTCATCCGACTTTATTTTTATGAACTGTCAAAAAAGAGATTGTTTTAAATATTGAAATAACATTATATAATCATATTATAATCTTTTTTTTATTGCTTTTGACGTACTTAAAATGTGATTTTGATAAATTAAAAATAGAAAATACAGTGTAAACTCTATAAAGGGACCGGGCTTTTGTAACGTTATTGAGAGTTTTCGTTATACAGAGAGAAATTTGCGTCAAAGTAAAATTACTGAAGCCAGAAAATTTTGACGTTTCAAAGAGTGAATCGTTATATCGAGTGACGTTTTACAGAGTTTACACTGTACTAGCGAGCCAGCGGCTCCACCCACATTTCTTTTTATTTAAAGGTTTTATACCTGAAAAGTTAAAAACGGAACCATTATAGGGTCACTAGTGTGTCTGTCTGTCTGTCCATCCGCATCCGTCTATCATAGCCAATTTTCTCCGATTTTTTTTGCTTGTCATGAAAATTTCAAGTATATATTATTTATAATTTTAGGATAAATAATTTTGAAGTTAAAAAAAAATGGCCAAAATTGACCCTTATCTACGAAATTACTAGGCCTAAAATCTTGAAAAATCACAGTACATGAGGTTAAATGCATATATTACAGTAAAAACCAGAGATATTCTATATATAAGGGGAGGTAGATAGGTTACATGCGTCCTAAAAGTGAAGCAAAAAAAAGGTGCCAATTGGCATCTCTTTTCTTAATAGCATTCGGTAAGTACTTATTATAATGTGTGTGTAAATGGGTTCGATTTTCAAATGTGGTTTGTTAGTGCATAAACCATCTATGGTAACAAATCTCTGGTAAAAACCTATAAGAAAATCGAAAGTTTACACAGGAAAAATGATATTTATATTTTTATATAATTTGAAGGATAATCGATTCTAAGTTATTTAAGAAAATAGGCAAAAAATCACCATTCCTACCCCCTTATCTCTGAAACTACTGGGCAAAAAAAAACTTGAAAAAATCACAGTATATGAAGTTAAATGCATTGATTACAGGAAAATCTATGAGAAAATATTTAGTTCTTCCTTTGTCACAGGAAAAAGGAAATTTCCCAAAGTCCCAGGACTTGTCGATTTTAGCCTATTTTCATTAATTACTTATAAACTATTGATCTCAAAAATATTTTTAAAAATTTGACTCACTTAATAAAATCTTAAATGTGCGTATTTTTTAAGAAAAGCAAAATTAATATGCACAGTGTTGAAACACGACACGACGGTTCACTGCGAACACTTCGCTAAGCAGTGCGTAAATAGCCTGATGGTGCAAAATGAAATTTATTTATGATACAAGGTCGGTAAAAAGGTAAATAACAAACGAGTGACATTTGTAAGCCCGGGCCGGCCGCAGGCGAGGGTTTACGACCGTCACGAGTTTGTCATCCACCTTTACACCCATGTGTCATACGATGTTTTTAATACAATTGTGAGAAAACAGATAAAATAAAAAAGGACCGTAACCGAAAAACAAAATACATGGGTATATATAATCAAGGTTTCGGCAACCAAAGCTCGTTTTACGCGACTTCTGGCTCATTATAAATGTCCGGGGGAGTATTCCCAACTCTGTTTTTCCTATACATACAATTAAATATACTTTTAATAACAAATATAATAACTTTTTTTGTATTCACAACTAAAACAACTTAATTCAGCACACGTAAGTTTTTATTTTAATATTACCATAAATATATTATAATAGTGTTTATGATAATAGGTATTATCAGCATTAAAACCTCATTGGAAAAGATGACCTATTCCTTGCTGCAACCTATGCATTTCATGCGTCATCAATCTATCTCCTTCTAACACAGGCCACCGTGGTGTTTATTCTTCTTTCTTCACAAAGATGTTACCCGAAGAGAATCTAACCGACTAGCTTAATGTTAAAATTCTCCTTTCAAAAGTATCGAAGAAGATTTTGTATCACTGTTTTTTTTTATTTGCTAGTAATGTCTTCTTCCTCTTAGCCAGAAATTTAAAAAAGTGCCAAAAAACACACGTGCGGTAAAATCGATTTTGCGCACATTAAAACTGGCATATTATAATGTACCACTTTAAGAGCAACTGTATTATATTATACTTGGTTCAAAATCAATAGTTTAGTTATTGTATTGCTTTGTCTTTTTATTTTTAACTAAATGCATTTTACCAAACTACCCATGACTGTTTCACACTGTGACTAACACACACGGAACTCCGAGAAATACGTTCAATTCGCTAGCCATAGCCAATTTTATCCAATTTTTAATCAAGCTACCGCAGCGGCCGTGCGCCCGCGCTGCCGCCAGGCGGCCAATATCGCAAATTATAGTGTTCGCAGATTGCGCGGGAGTTCCAACCGCGACGTGAAGACTGGATGGGGCTTACTGGCCAGTTTCAGAAGGGATATTACATAAACAGATACTACGTTCGCAGTGGCGTTGTGGCAAGGGCCGCTACCTCCTTTCCGGGAGGTCGTGGTTCGAATCCTGCCACGTACCAAAGTGTTTTCGAATTTCGATTTCATATGTACGTTTATCCGACGCTCTTACGGTGTAGGAAAACATCGTGAGGAAACCTGCGCACGCCTGCGAAGAAACTCGAAGGTTGTGTGTGAAGTTGACCAACCCGCACTGGGCCCGCGTGGTCGACTAAGGGCCGATCGCCCTAATTCAGGGTAGGCTCGAGCCCCTAGGTATATGAGCTGAAATGATGAATTTTTATGTTTGGTGTAGGTATCCTAGGGCTTAAGGCCACCTGGTTACTATAATTTTAAATAAGGCCATCCTATTCTATCACTGTTTTTCTACTCTAAGTTTGCCTGGAAGAAATTGCTATCTAGCAATAAGGCCGCCTATTCTATAATATTTCTTCTTCTACGTAATTGTACATATTTAGGCTTTCCTCGCAAATACATTTAAATACATTGTGTCTTTAACTTTATTTAGGTAAAATTTAAATATGTTACAAAACAAAGTCCCCTGTCGCGTCTGTTTGTCTGAACGCGATAAACTCAAAAACTACACAACGGACTTTAAAATGGTTTCCACCAATGAACGGAGTGATTCATGAGGAAGGTTTAAGTTATCATTCCCCGCGATCCTCTAGCTAGTAGGTAGTACATGTTTTATAGAGATGCTTCTTCTTAGAATCTTACAACTTTTAATATACAAATAGCGATAGTAAAAAAAAACTTTTCATAGATATCAGCTGATTAGGCAACTTTGTATGGGAAGTCCTATTTTGAGATTTAAGCTAATTTATAGAACGTTTTTCAGTTTCATGACATAAGTAGAATGAAAAAAAAAGAAAAAAATAATAATAATTGAAAATAATATTTATTATAATAAAAGAATCATCATCATATCAGCCTAAAGACGTCCATTATATTAATAAAATCATCATCATCATATTATTATCAGCCGAAAGACGTCAACTGCTGAAAAAAGGCCTCCCCAAGGATTTGCCCGGATCCAGAAAGAATAAATAGTAAAACAATAATTTTAGAATAATAATAAGAAGCCTTTAAGAATAATAAATACTCTATTTTACCTAACACCCTATATACTTTTTTAATGGTTAGTCCATTCGCTTCACACCAGGAGATCGCGGGTTCGATTGCCGGCGGGGTCAACTTTGTAAGACTCAGTTTGGTTGGTGGTAGGGCATTTTCTAAGCCCGCCTGACTAGCTACCACCATCTTATCTAAATCTTGCCTCCAAACATAAGTGTTAACAGCATTGATGTATTCCGGCTTGAAGATAAGATAGCCAGATCCCCATTGCGTTGGAAAATCTTGGTAAGGCCGCTTCCATCTTCGGCATCATCGTTACTTACCATCAGGTGAGATGATGCCAAGGGCTTATCAATTGTGAATAAAAAAACTTATCGAAAGCAAAGTATATATATCAGTACTAACATACAGTATGGACAGTCTTTGCCGCTCTCTAGATTGCGACCTCACCCCCTCGTCACCCAGATTAATACACATTGGTTACAGTTTGGTTGTAGAACGTATACAATTTCGCCGCCATTTTGTTTGTTTAGAGTTTAGTCATTCGTTTTTTGAAATGTCATTTCTGGCCCGTTGTATGAAGTGTCCAGGGTGTGTCGAAAGCATGACACACCATCGGAAATTTTATCATATTTCACTAAACACCCCACCAGTTAAAATGATGACCATAAAAACAATCGCAACACGTGTTTCTAGATCATTTTACGAGCGGCTGACTTGATCGCCCGCTACTAATGCGACCTATGAATCACGGCCTGGACAAAAAACTGCACTGGCTCACTTGATGTTTGCTGTGGACACGATTGTTTTCGAGTACATTAATTTTTATTACCGACTTCAAAAAGGAGCAGGTACTAAGTTCGACTGTATATATATTTTTTTTGATGTATATTCACCGATTTCTCCGTCAATTGTGGACCAATTTTCAAAATTCTTTTTTCATTCGAAAGAGTATACTCTTTGTCACCAAGTCAGGATCTGATGATGGAATCTGAGATCCCAGGGAAATCGAGGGCAACCCTTCAAAAATAATGAAAAAATTTAATTTTAAAGGCACTAATTATGTGATTCATATATTTTCTAAAGCTATTAAAATACTTGCGTCTGTTAGTCATATTCTCATGTTGATAAGCTGATGTAGGAAGGTACAACTCCTTAAAGGTTAGGAGTTGCAGGAAAATTCTTTTGAATGTTATACATAGATATATACGTAGGTATGCATAGACCGATAGTTGTATTCCTTCAGGTTATTCAGATGAGCTGATGATGGACGATTTAACTCCTTAACTTTCATGCTGCTGAGATGATGATGGAAGCCACAGGACTCTGTATCTGTTAATGAAACACATGTATTATGATTTGATAATTCCTATTGGTGAGTATAGGTGATTGGATTTAACGTTGCTAGATAGATAGCATTACCACTAAAAATATAGATAATAAAAAAAAGTTTAAAAAACTTAAAACCGACTTCAAAATGAAATTCACTCAAAAGTATGAAATAATATTACTTATTATACTTAAATAGGGCTTAAATTTTTTTTTGTGGTCGGTACCAGCACACAGTTACTTACGTATTAAATGGTTTAGATTCGATGTTTTGCTGACACCGACCTCAAAAAAAAATTTAAGCCTCTAATTTAATTCGTACCCGCCTTTGATTTCGTTATTTTGGTTAATGTTGTGTATTTAAGTATAATAATATTATTTCATACTTTTGAGTGAATTTCATTAGGAAGTCGGTTTTAAGTTTTTGTCGTCGGTGACGTAACGGCTAGGGCTGCTGGCCGCTACCTCCTGTCCGGGAGGTCGTGGTTTGAATCCTGCCGACGTACCAATGTGTTTTTGAATTTCGATTTTAATATGTACGTTTATCCGACGCTCTAACGGTGAAGGAAAACAGCGTGAGGACACCTGCACAGTCCTTCGACGAAACTCCAAGGTTGTGTGTGAAGTCGAAGCCTAAGTTTGCCTGGAAGAAACTGCTACCTAGCAATAAGGCCGCCTATTCTATAATATTTCTTCTTCTTATGTTGTGATGTTATATAGAATATTGTATTGTTTTAATCGTATCAGCTCATATACGTCCCCACCGAGGGTCTCGAGCCTACCCTGAATGAGGGCGATTTTATTGTATTGTACGATGGTTGACCATAAAATTACAAGGTTTTCGCATACTTCTTAGTGTTCCGTAGTTCCTAGGAGGAATTCTTATAGATTGTTCGTCCGTCCGTCCATCCGTATGTTCGTCTCCAACAGTCACAGCGTCATAACCAAATTTTACATTTTTTAAACCGCATTCTACAAAATTTGACACAACATTAGCTTAGGGTTAGCTCAACCTTGAATAACTAATTAAAACATATATATTTTTAGGACTAAAAAGAAAATGAAAATGAAATTTTACTACCCCTCGTGTCTCGTGTCGTGAAATAGGTTGATTAAAGTAGTGTTTCCTGTAAATTTATTTTTACTAGCTGTACCGTTTTCATAACTGATAGAACTAATAACTGGAAATCACCTTTGTAAGTGGGCCTATACTAAATATGAGCGTATTAAAGTACTCTCGGTACTAACTACAGCGTCGGTGGCGTAATGGCAAGGGCCGCTACCTCCTGTCCGGGAGGTCGTGGTTCGATCCAACCAATATGTTTTCGAATTTAGATTTCATATGTACGTTAACCGACGCTCTTATACATCATGTATTTACCATACATCGTGAGGAAACCTGCATGCATATGCCTGCGAAGAAACTCGAAGGTTGTGTGTGAAATCGACCAGCACTTGGCCCGCGTGGTGGGCTGAGGCCCGATCGCCCTAATTCAGGGTAGGCTCGAGCCCCTCGGTGGGGACGTATATGAGCTGATGTGAATAACGCACTCTCAACAAGTAATGACAGCGGATGCTCAACCCTTATGCTTGCATTTAAGTTGCTCTAATATTTTTAGGCTACGCGGGTTTTTGGAGCTAAAATGAAACATCCTGTGTAGGCATAACGATCAACAAAGGTCACATTGAAGTTTGCCTTCGTAACCTTCACCTTAAATTAGTAAAAACTACGTTTTTGCGGTCAGGCGCAGGTCAGGTCGGTGTGATATGGGATGACACCTGGCGGAAACGAAACTTTGAGTTGAATAAATAAAAGTCTCGGAATAATAAACTATACTTGTTTGTTTATTTGTGAACTCTTTATTGTTTGTTTTAAATTATAATTTTGAACAAAAAATAACCGACTTCAAACAGGAAACTAAGGTTCCCCTCGATGTCTATGGGATGCCATGATCAGATCCTGGTTTCCTTATCATGGTATCACCCTTGGGATATCTTCTTTCCAACAACAAAATAATCATGAAAATCGGTTCATAAACGACTAAATTATCCGCGAACACACATAAAAAAAATATATACGGTCGAATTGAGAAACCTACTCCTTTTTTTGAAGTCGGTTAAAAAGTTTGAGCAAAGTATAGATATTAGTACAAACATACAGTATGGATACTCCCTGCCGCTCTCTAGATTGCTAAGTCACCCCCTCGTCACCCAGATTGATACAGTTTGGTTACAGTTTGGTTGTCGAACGTATAGGATTTCGCCGCCACATTTTGTTTGTTCCGTCATTCCTTTTTTGAAATGTCATTTCTGGCCCGTTGTATGAAGTGTCCAGGGTGTGGTTTGAGTGTGTTTGGTTGCACCTCACCTAATGGTAACTGCCAATGCAGCCGAGGATGTAACACGCAAGCTCAAAGAGTGCCTATTCACTCTCGTCTTGAAAATTTCTAAATTATACGCCGGCAGGGAATTCCACTCCTTGGCCGTGCGCATAATGAACGAATAAGCAAAACGCTTCATGCTTAAAAGTGGAACATTAACGACAAAGGGGTGGAATCGCCCTGCGCGCCTGGTCCTCCGATGATGAAATGGAGAGGGGGGAATGAGGTCGTGAAGCTCCAGGGCACACTAAGAAATGAATCCTGTAGAACACCGATAGACGGGCGACTCTACGGCAATGCTCGAGGATTTGGAGCCTGTTTGATACAAGTTCCTCGTCACCAATGAGTCTCCTAGATTGTACAACAAAACATACAATACAGAATAGAAGTAGTATGCACAAAGGCGGGCTTGTCCCAAACAGGGATCTCTTCCAGCCAACCCTCAATTACAGAAAGGATTTAAAACTATAAGCAAAAAAACAAATTGGTACACAATTTAAAAGAAGTGAAAACAATAATCTTAAGTAATAAAAAAAATTACATTAAAATTAGATACACATAATAAATATACTTACATATTATAAATATATAAATAAACTAGCTTTTGCCAGCAGCTTCGCTCGCATGAACATAGTTCTAAGACTGTCTCCGAGGGTGCGCAGTGCGCGAGCCGCAAGCGGCTCACGAACGTGGCAAAAAGTAGCCTATAATCCTAATCTGTCCACCTACCAAATTTTATCAAGATACGTTCAGTAATTTTTGCGTGTAAGAGTAACAAACATTCATACATTCTTACAAACTTTCGCGTTTATAACATTAATAGGATTTGTAGCACAAATATATACATACTATAGTACTTTACATACTTGCTGTACAAATTACATTATAATTATTATTATCACATACTTATGGTACACTAAGGACCTACTTTGTCTTTTAATCAATAAATAATATTAATAATAGGGAACCTGGCTTAGGTCTTCAAGCCGGAACACATCAATGCTGCTGACATTTATGTTTGGCGGCAAAACTTAGTTAAGATGGTGGTAGCTAGCCAGGTGGGCTTAGAAAATGAATATCCATCAACCAAACCGAGTCTTACAAAATTCAACTCAGCCGGGAATCGAACCCGCGACCTCCTGATGTGAAGCTAATGGACTTAATCACTAAGCCACGAAGGCGATTAAGTTTGTTCATTTAAGATAGATAAACTTTTGAGAATTCAGTTAAAATTTTTCGGAGAAGGTTATTTAATTTCTTGCGTAGATCCTAAATTCAAAAGGCGGATGCCAAATAAACATTCACTTGCTCAAAACGTATAAATAATCTTAAAAAGTTTTAAATAAAGTGTTTCACATATTCAGTCTAGCACTTATCTAATGACAGTGTATATTGTACTAGCTTTTGCCAGCGGTTTCGCTCGCGTGAATATAGTTTGTATGTTCGTCTCCGAGGGTGCGCCGTGCGCGAGCCGCAAGCAGCTCGAGAGCGTGGAAAAAAGTAACACGTATGTTAATTGTTAATCCAGATCCCAATCTGTCTACCTACCAAACTTCATCCAGATACTTTCAGTAGTTTTTGCGTGAAAGAGTAAAAAACATCCAAATATACATCTATACATACAAATTCTCCACCGAGGGGCTCGAGCCTACCCTGAATTAGGGCGTTTGGGGCTTAGTCCACCACGCGGGCCCTGTGCGGATTGGTCAACTTCACACACAACCTTCGAGTTTCTTCGCAGATAGTGCAGGTTCCCTCACGATGATTACCTTCACCGTTAGAGCGTCGGATAAACGTACATATGAGATCGAAATTCGAAAAAACATTGTTATCTGGCAGGACTCGAACCACGACCTCCCGGATAGAAGGTAGTGGTCCCCGCCGTTGCGCCACCGACGCCACTCGATACAAACTTTCACATTTATAATATTATAGTAGGATTCAGAGATATGCTATATATAAGGGGAGGTAGATAGGTTACATGTGTCTAAAAAGTGAAGCAAAAAAAAGATGCCAATTGGCATCTCTTTTCTTAGTAACATTCAGTGCAATAGAAGGGAGCTACCTATAACATTGTGTGTGTAAATGGCTTCGATTTTCAAATGTTGTTTGTTAGTGCATAACCCATCTATGGTAACAAATCTCTGGTAGGATTCTATATTTTATTCCCGTACTCTATATCTTCAGAAACGTGATCCAAAACAAACCATCTAGTTAATATTTGTACACACACCGATATTCACACATTTACAACAGCTTATCAGCATGAACATCAAACTTTACACCCCCTTTAACTGTAATAGTTAACATTAGATTAGGATTATTAACATAAAAAATGACATTAGCGTCATCGATGTCATAAATAACGGATATTAAACATCGTTTTAAAACTTAAATGCCTAAAAAAGTATTTACACCAAGTCAAACGGTTTTGACACATCAAAGAGACTCTTAGCGACACACTAAAATTAGTACAGTTCGATGATTTTTTGCAAGTCAAACACATGTTACTGTCTCTCGGGGAAAAGAAGAGAGGTGGATCGAGGACTTTAACTGAGTTTTAACGGTGGGTTCTAACGGAGAACCCGATCTCTCGATGAAAGCTGGCTGGAGAATGTCGCTGCTATCTCCCTGATCAGAAGCATTGGAAAGCTGTAGTACCAAGAGGCCAGAGAATCCAAGAAGAAGACTGACTAAAAATTACTGCTCTGCACCTATTCCGTGGCGATAAATCAACAAAAGTGAGGTAGGTATTAATTTGTTGTTTTTTTTTTGCACTCAAAATCATTTAAATTTTATTTAATTTTGAAAAAATATTAAGTGTTTAGACTTCATTAACTCTCCCTCAAAGGATGGACCACCTCATTACGTGTCCTTCTTGCCCAGTCACCTGCACGCGGGAGGACTTGATGCAGGCCACTGACAAGGCAATTTGCGTGGCTCGGTTTTGGGATGGGAGTTTTCCGTCGACTCGAAAAGAAAAAGAAGATTAACTCTCAAACCTCGTAGAAGTTGTTTTGTGACTTATCTAATGTACTACAAAAATTGAGTAACACATACTGCTTACTCCTCTATATATTTGATAATCTTTGACACTAAATTCTCTATGGATTCGGCGACCACCAGGCGACGGCTTTTGCTTCTGATTATGCGCAAGAGCACGTGACTCGCGTGTGCCGCTTGCGCAGATTTCCGACCAATCCTTTGTTCTGACGTGCGTGACGGCACTGGTTGATTGATCTATGATCTGATATCATGTGAGTGGTATTTTCTTAATCCATAATCAAGTTTACTCGTTCAGAATTATTTTTATTCTTACATATGATTATGGTTGTGTGTGAAGTCGACCAACCCGCACTGGGCGCCCGCGTGGTCGACAAAGGCCCGATCGCCCTAATTCAGGGTAGGCCCCTCCGTGGGGACGTATATATAAGCTGATGTGATGAAGTTATTTTAGGTGTGATATGAGGTGTTTTAAGTGTTTTTATGTATTTAAGGCATTTTATTTTAGGGGTAATTTGTAATGAATTTATAAACTATAACATAAATTAGCGTATAAAATAAAGAAATAAAATACTAGTATAAAAAAAATAGAAACTGTTAATTTTCTGGAATCATTAAATTTCGTTGTTTTGTTTACAAATTTATAGCTATTATGCATTTTTTTTTTCATTCACAATTGGTAAACCCTTGACAACATCTCACCTGGTGGTAAGTGACGATGTTGCCGAAGATGGAAGCGGGCTAACCAAGATTCCCCAACGCAACGGGGAACTGAAATGAGTCCGCTTCTGCAACACAATCAAACCACACGAGACATTCGGACCCCAAAGTTTAGTTGCGTTAAATTTGAATTTTTGTATTCATTGCGGGTAGCGGGTGCTTTTGGTCTCCTGCCTCGCGCCTCGCGCCTCGCGGGGCCGGGGGGCCGGGGGTCAGACCCTACCCTCGCTTGCTAGGGCGTTGTATACGCGTACTTTGCACTGTTGAATGCAGGAGTGAGTGGCTATTAATTATATTGAGTTTATTTTCTAAATCTTATTTGGAAGTAGAGAGCAACCTATACAGTTGTAAATAACACATTAAATAAAGACAAATTTTCTTTATAATATGTTCGGTATATACCTCGCTTTGGTTAGTAGATATTATAAATTTTATGCGAGGCACATACTCGTACGTAGCTCGTAGAACAGATACCCGTTGGGGTAGTAAAGTTCTTGTGTGGCTACCGTGCATTAGAAGACGCAACGTAGGCAGGCCTCCCACACAGTAAACTGGCGACCTGGAGAAGGTCGAGGAAATCAGCTGGATTCTGGTAGCGCATTTGGTTGATATGACGATGATGATGCATGTTGCCTACATTACTTTTTTATTTTAATACCTGTATTTGTTTCAGTACCTAACTCATGAAATCTTTAGTTTGCGCCTGTAGCCAAATCTTTAGTTTGCGCCTGTAACCAAATCTTTAGTTTGCGCCTGTTGCCAAATCTTTAGTTTGCGCCTGTAACCAAATCTTTAGTTTGCGCCTGTTGCCAAATCTTTAGTTTGCGCCTGTAGCCAAATCTTTAGTTTGCGCCTGTAGCCAAATCTTCAGTTTGCGCCTGTAGCCAAATCTTCAGTTTGCGCCTGTAGCCAAATCTTCAGTTTGCGCCTGTAGCCAAATCTTCAGTTTGCGCCTGTAGCAATGCAGATGGTAGGCATTCCATGCAAGTTTCTTCAGATCAGTGCTTCAGTCAGAGTGAGTTCCACTGAACTTGAACCGTTACTACGAGTATGAGTACAGTATATCTTTTCCTTTTTCTTTTATTCATAATTGGTAAACCCTTGACAACATCTCACCTGGTGGTAATTGACGATGTGGCCGAAGATGGAAGCGGGCTTACCAAGATTCCCCAACGCAATAGGGAACTGGCTATCTTATATTCATGCCGGAACGCACCAATGATATCAACATTGATATTTGGCGGCAAGACTTAGATAAGATGGTGGTAGCTAGCCAGGCAGGCTACCCTACCACCAACCAAACCGAGTTTTGCAATGGACCCCGCCGGGAATCGAACCCGCGACCTCCTGTGTAAACCCAGGGAACTTTGCCTCTGAGCTACGGAGGCGGTTAATATACAGGACGTCCCACGGCTATTATGCCACACGGAGGGAAAGTACCTTGAATATTGTAGATGGAACATTTTACTGAAAAAAGACATTAATTTAAAACAACATTCTATATTGCATTCATAGATTTTTTAATAATAACATGGTTGAACCGGGAATCGAACATGCTACACGAGAAAAAAAAATACCCTGTAGCTTTATCATACGATCGAAAGGCTTCATCGTAAGGAGTATTTTTTTTTCTAAATAACAGAAATAAAAGGAAGACCATGAATTTTAACATTTTTAATTCAAAATTAATCAATTTAATTTATTAAATGTTAAAAATGAGTCCCATTCTGTTGAATACAAAGTTTGATTATTTCACTCTCTGTCGATTTTAAAATCATATTGTGGTGGATATTTAGAATAATACGTCTATGTTCTGTTTATAGCTCGTGGACACTATATGCTTAAAATGGCTTCGTAAATAAGCCATTATTAAGAATAAAAAATTGTTTCTGTGGGTTATCCCTAAGAGATAGACATATACCATTGCTGACTTTTTTGTAGGCCTTTTTAAGGTGTACAATACTGTAGTACATTATTTTGATCTATCTCGTGGGGTTCAGCCAGCGTTTGTAATATAAGCGCAAAAAAATGTGTTTATTTACGACATCACATTAGAAACCTCTAAAATTATCAGTATTTCTCTAATATATTATGCATGTATTATACATATAAACCTTCCTCTTGAATCACTCTATCTATTTAAAAAAACCTCATCAAACTCCGTTGCGTAGTTTTGAAGATCTAAGCATACATACATAGGGACAGACAGACAGCGGGAAGTGACTTTGTTTCATACTATATAGTGATGATAGTGATATACAGAGATGTAGAGCCCTTAAGGACGATTCATACTGTCTTTTTGTCATCAAGACCGCCTCCGTGGCGTAATGGTAAAGTCAATTAGCTTCACATCTTCAAAACCTCATCAAACTCCGTTGCGTAGTTTTGAAGATCTAAGCATACATACATAGGGACAGACAGACAGCGGGAAGTGACTTTGTTTCATACTATATAGTGATGATAGTGATATACAGAGATGTAGAGCCCTTAAGGACGATTCATACTGTCTTTTTGTCATCAAGACCGCCTCCGTGGCGTAATGGTAAAGTCAATTAGCTTCACATCTTCAAAACCTCATCAAACTCCGTTGCGTAGTTTTGAAGATCTAAGCATACATACATAGGGACAGACAGACAGCGGGAAGTGACTTTGTTTCATACTATATAGTGATGATAGTGATATACAGAGATGTAGAGCCCTTAAGGACGATTCATACTGTCTTTTTGTCATCAAGACCGCCTCCGTGGCGTAATGGTAAAGTCAATTAGCTTCACATCTTCAAAACCTCATCAAACTCCGTTGCGTAGTTTTGAAGATCTAAGCATACATAGGGACAGACAGACAGCGGGAAGCGACTTTGTTTTATACTATATAGTGATGATAGTGATATACAGAGATGTAGAACCCTTAAGGACGATTCATACTGTCTTTTTGTCATCAAGACCGCCTCCGTGGCGTAATGGTAAAGTCAATTAGCTTCACATCTTCAAAACCTCATCAAACTCCGTTGCGTAGTTTTGAAGATCTAAGCATACATACATAGGGACAGACAGACAGCGGGAAGTGACTTTGTTTCATACTATATAGTGATGAGAGTGATATACAGAGATGTAGAGCCCTTAAGGACGATTCATACTGTCTTTTTGTCATCAAGACCGCCTCCGTGGCGTAATGGTAAAGTCAATTAGCTTCACATCTTCAAAACCTCATCAAACTCCGTTGCGTAGTTTTGAAGATCTAAGCATACATACATAGGGACAGACAGACAGCGGGAAGTGACTTTGTTTCATACTATATAGTGATGATAGTGATATACAGAGATGTAGAGCCCTTAAGGACGATTCATACTGTCTTTTTGTCATCAAGACCGCCTCCGTGGCGTAATGGTAAAGTCAATTAGCTTCACATCTTCAAAACCTCATCAAACTCCGTTGCGTAGTTTTGAAGATCTAAGCATACATAGGGACAGACAGACAGCGGGAAGCGACTTTGTTTTATACTATATAGTGATGATAGTGATATACAGAGATGTAGAACCCTTAAGGACGATTCATACTGTCTTTTTGTCATCAAGACCGCCTCCGTGGCGTAATGGTAAAGTCAATTAGCTTCACATCTTCAAAACCTCATCAAACTCCGTTGCGTAGTTTTGAAGATCTAAGCATACATACATAGGGACAGACAGACAGCGGGAAGTGACTTTGTTTCATACTATATAGTGATGAGAGTGATATACAGAGATGTAGAGCCCTTAAGGACGATTCATACTGTCTTTTTGTCATCAAGACCGCCTCCGTGGCGTAATGGTAAAGTCAATTAGCTTCACATCTTCAAAACCTCATCAAACTCCGTTGCGTAGTTTTGAAGATCTAAGCATACATACATAGGGACAGACAGACAGCGGGAAGTGACTTTGTTTCATACTATATAGTGATGATAGTGATATACAGAGATGTAGAGCCCTTAAGGACGATTCATACTGTCTTTTTGTCATCAAGACCGCCTCCGTGGCGTAATGGTAAAGTCAATTAGCTTCACATCTTCAAAACCTCATCAAACTCCGTTGCGTAGTTTTGAAGATCTAAGCATACATACATAGGGACAGACAGACAGCGGGAAGTGACTTTGTTTCATACTATATAGTGATGATAGTGATATACAGAGATGTAGAGCCCTTAAGGACGATTCATACTGTCTTTTTGTCATCAAGACCGCCTCCGTGGCGTAATGGTAAAGTCAATTAGCTTCACATCTTCAAAACCTCATCAAACTCCGTTGCGTAGTTTTGAAGATCTAAGCATACATTCATAGGGACAGACAGACAGCGGGAAGTGACTTTGTTTCATACTATATAGTGATGATAGTGATATACAGAGATGTAGAGCCCTTAAGGACGATTCATACTGTCTTTTTGTCATCAAGACCGCCTCCGTGGCGTAATGGTAAAGTCAATTAGCTTCACATCTTCAAAACCTCATCAAACTCCGTTGCGTAGTTTTGAAGATCTAAGCATACATACATAGGGACAGACAGACAGCGGGAAGTGACTTTGTTTCATACTATATAGTGATGATAGTGATATACAGAGATGTAGAGCCCTTAAGGACGATTCATACTGTCTTTTTGTCATCAAGACCGCCTCCGTGGCGTAATGGTAAAGTCAATTAGCTTCACATCTTCAAAACCTCATCAAACTCCGTTGCATAGTTTTGAAGATCTAAGCATACATAGGGACAGACAGACAGCGGGAAGCGACTTTGTTTTATACTATATAGTGATGATAGTGATATAAAGAGATGTAGAACCCTTAAGGACGATTCATACTGTCTTTTTGTCATCAAGACCGCCTCCGTGGCGTAATGGTAAAGTCAATTAGCTTCACATCTTCAAAACCTCATCAAACTCCGTTGCGTAGTTTTGAAGATCTAAGCATACATACATAGGGACAGACAGACAGCGGGAAGTGACTTTGTTTCATACTATATAGTGATGATAGTGATATACAGAGATGTAGAGCCCTTAAGGACGATTCATACTGTCTTTTTGTCATCAAGACCGCCTCCGTGGCGTAATGGTAAAGTCAATTAGCTTCACATCTTCAAAACCTCATCAAACTCCGTTGCGTAGTTTTGAAGATCTAAGCATACATAGGGACAGACAGACAGCGGGAAGCGACTTTGTTTTATACTATATAGTGATGATAGTGATATACAGAGATGTAGAACCCTTAAGGACGATTCATACTGTCTTTTTGTCATCAAGACCGCCTCCGTGGCGTAATGGTAAAGTCAATTAGCTTCACATCTTCAAAACCTCATCAAACTCCGTTGCGTAGTTTTGAAGATCTAAGCATACATAGGGACAGACAGACAGCGGGAAGTGACTTTGTTTCATACTATTATAGTGATGATAGTGATATACAGAGATGTAGAGCCCTTAAGGACGATTCATACTGTCTTTTTGTCATCAAGACCGCCTCCGTGGCGTAATGGTAAAGTCAATTAGCTTCACATCTTCAAAACCTCATCAAACTCCGTTGCGTAGTTTTGAAGATCTAAGCATACATAGGGACAGACAGACAGCGGGAAGTGACTTTGTTTCATACTATTATAGTGATGATAGTGATATACAGAGATGTAGAGCCCTTAAGGACGATTCATACTGTCTTTTTGTCATCAAGACCGCCTCCGTGGCGTAATGGTAAAGTCAATTAGCTTCACATCTTCAAAACCTCATCAAACTCCGTTGCGTAGTTTTGAAGATCTAAGCATACATAGGGACAGACAGACAGCGGGAAGTGACTTTGTTTCATACTATTATAGTGATGATAGTGATATACAGAGATGTAGAGCCCTTAAGGACGATTCATACTGTCTTTTTGTCATCAAGACCGCCTCCGTGGCGTAATGGTAAAGTCAATTAGCTTCACATCTTCAAAACCTCATCAAACTCCGTTGCGTAGTTTTGAAGATCTAAGCATACATAGGGACAGACAGACAGCGGGAAGTGACTTTGTTTCATACTATTATAGTGATGATAGTGATATACAGAGATGTAGAGCCCTTAAGGACGATTCATACTGTCTTTTTGTCATCAAGACCGCCTCCGTGGCGTAATGGTAAAGTCAATTAGCTTCACATCTTCAAAACCTCATCAAACTCCGTTGCGTAGTTTTGAAGATCTAAGCATACATAGGGACAGACAGACAGCGGGAAGTGACTTTGTTTCATACTATTATAGTGATGATAGTGATATACAGAGATGTAGAGCCCTTAAGGACGATTCATACTGTCTTTTTGTCATCAAGACCGCCTCCGTGGCGTTTTGGTAAAGTCAATTAGCTTCACATCTTCAAAACCTCATCAAACTCCGTTGCGTAGTTTTGAAGATCTAAGCATACATAGGGACAGACAGACAGCGGGAAGTGACTTTGTTTCATACTATTATAGTGATGATAGTGATATACAGAGATGTAGAGCCCTTAAGGACGATTCATACTGTCTTTTTGTCATCAAGACCGCCTCCGTGGCGTAATGGTAAAGTCAATTAGCTTCACATCTTCAAAACCTCATCAAACTCCGTTGCGTAGTTTTGAAGATCTAAGCATACATAGGGACAGACAGACAGCGGGAAGTGACTTTGTTTCATACTATTATAGTGATGATAGTGATATACAGAGATGTAGAGCCCTTAAGGACGATTCATACTGTCTTTTTGTCATCAAGACCGCCTCCGTGGCGTAATGGTAAAGTCAATTAGCTTCACATCTTCAAAACCTCATCAAACTCCGTTGCGTAGTTTTGAAGATCTAAGCATACATAGGGACAGACAGACAGCGGGAAGTGACTTTGTTTCATACTATTATAGTGATGATAGTGATATACAGAGATGTAGAGCCCTTAAGGACGATTCATACTGTCTTTTTGTCATCAAGACCGCCTCCGTGGCGTAATGGTAAAGTCAATTAGCTTCACATCTTCAAAACCTCATCAAACTCCGTTGCGTAGTTTTGAAGATCTAAGCATACATAGGGACAGACAGACAGCGGGAAGTGACTTTGTTTCATACTATTATAGTGATGATAGTGATATACAGAGATGTAGAGCCCTTAAGGACGATTCATACTGTCTTTTTGTCATCAAGACCGCCTCCGTGGCGTAATGGTAAAGTCAATTAGCTTCACATCTTCAAAACCTCATCAAACTCCGTTGCGTAGTTTTGAAGATCTAAGCATACATTCATAGGGACAGACAGACAGCGGGAAGTGACTTTGTTTCATACTATTATAGTGATGATAGTGATATACAGAGATGTAGAGCCCTTAAGGACGATTCATACTGTCTTTTTGTCATCAAGACCGCCTCCGTGGCGTAATGGTAAAGTCAATTAGCTTCACATCTTCAAAACCTCATCAAACTCCGTTGCGTAGTTTTGAAGATCTAAGCATACATAGGGACAGACAGACAGCGGGAAGTGACTTTGTTTCATACTATTATAGTGATGATAGTGATATACAGAGATGTAGAGCCCTTAAGGACGATTCATACTGTCTTTTTGTCATCAAGACCGCCTCCGTGGCGTAATGGTAAAGTCAATTAGCTTCACATCTTCAAAACCTCATCAAACTCCGTTGCGTAGTTTTGAAGATCTAAGCATACATAGGGACAGACAGACAGCGGGAAGTGACTTTGTTTCATACTATTATAGTGATGATAGTGATATACAGAGATGTAGAGCCCTTAAGGACGATTCATACTGTCTTTTTGTCATCAAGACCGCCTCCGTGGCGTAATGGTAAAGTCAATTAGCTTCACATCTTCAAAACCTCATCAAACTCCGTTGCGTAGTTTTGAAGATCTAAGCATACATAGGGACAGACAGACAGCGGGAAGTGACTTTGTTTCATACTATTATAGTGATGATAGTGATATACAGAGATGTAGAGCCCTTAAGGACGATTCATACTGTCTTTTTGTCATCAAGACCGCCTCCGTGGCGTTTTGGTAAAGTCAATTAGCTTCACATCTTCAAAACCTCATCAAACTCCGTTGCGTAGTTTTGAAGATCTAAGCATACATAGGGACAGACAGACAGCGGGAAGTGACTTTGTTTCATACTATTATAGTGATGATAGTGATATACAGAGATGTAGAGCCCTTAAGGACGATTCATACTGTCTTTTTGTCATCAAGACCGCCTCCGTGGCGTAATGGTAAAGTCAATTAGCTTCACATCTTCAAAACCTCATCAAACTCCGTTGCGTAGTTTTGAAGATCTAAGCATACATAGGGACAGACAGACAGCGGGAAGTGACTTTGTTTCATACTATTATAGTGATGATAGTGATATACAGAGATGTAGAGCCCTTAAGGACGATTCATACTGTCTTTTTGTCATCAAGACCGCCTCCGTGGCGTAATGGTAAAGTCAATTAGCTTCACATCTTCAAAACCTCATCAAACTCCGTTGCGTAGTTTTGAAGATCTAAGCATACATAGGGACAGACAGACAGCGGGAAGTGACTTTGTTTCATACTATTATAGTGATGATAGTGATATACAGAGATGTAGAGCCCTTAAGGACGATTCATACTGTCTTTTTGTCATCAAGACCGCCTCCGTGGCGTAATGGTAAAGTCAATTAGCTTCGCATCAGGAGGTCGTGGGGTCAAATGGCGGCAGAGTCTAACTTTGTAAGAGTCGGTTTCATTAGTGAAAATCTTTAAATTAACAATTTATCTGTAAATTTCTAAGCCCGCCTGGCAAGCTACCACCAATCACCATCTTATCTAAGTTAACAGCATTGATGTGTTCCGGCTTGAAGATGATGGCCAGTTCCTCATCGCGTTGGGGAATCTTGGTAAGCCCGCTTTTCAGGTGAGATGATGCCAAGGGCTTACCAATAATTGTGAATTGAAAAAAAATATTATAATAACTTTAAAATATTTTAAAAAACTAAAAAACACGCTTTTAGCACGCACTAAAAATTACAAAATAGCCAATCCGCCATCTTGGATGTCCGCCATGTTGGATTTAAGTCACGTGACTATTTTTTCGTATTCCTGACAGCAAACCCTTTCATTTGATACCCATATCATGGGGGTGGATTTCATACAGCCAGTCCGCCATCTTGGGGAGGCCGCCATATTGGATTTGTAATGACGTTTCTTAGCTAGTCATGTATTGTCATCAGAACTCAGAGCGTGTGCAAAATTTCATCCTAATCGAAGACCGGGAAGTGGGTCAAATTAAGATTCCAAGATTTTCTTACATAGTTACAAGTGAAGCTAATAAAAGAGTGTTAAAAACAACCGAACTATGAAAATTATTAAGTTGGCTTGAACACGAAGAGTGAAAATAGGTATTTTTGTTTTTTAATACGGATAAAATGAAAAAGTTTCGACATTACTATGACGTTTTTTTTAAATGCATAATTCACCGAATTACGTCTGTTAACGTTTTCTTAAATATTGTCTACTAGCTGTTTCCCGTGGCTTCACCCATATCGTGGACATCGTTTCTTTGACTGTTGCAAGCAGCTCGCGAGCGTGAAAAAAAGTAGCCTGTGTGATAATCCAGGTCCTAACCTATCTACCTACCAAATTTCAGCCAGATCCGTTCAGTAGTTTTTGCGTGAAGAAGTAACAAACATACACACTCACACGCTCACAAACTTTCGCCTTTATAATATTATAGTGTGATGTGATGTCGGTATCATTTTTTACTCGATTACGTGGTATGCACATTTCTCACATTTCTTTTATTATATTTTTAGTGTTCTTTTCTTAACTAACTCATTTGATTTGTGGTATATATATATATATATATATATATATACTAATATAATATAATGTGTGTCAGAGTAATCTGAAACCATTGAGGTGTGTTCATCTTTTGCAAGGTTACAGCAGAATCACAAGCGTAGTTGTTTTTTTTTTTTTATTCACAGTTGGTAAACCCTTGACAACATCTCACCTGGTGGTAAGTGACAATGTTGCCGAAGATGGAAGCGGGCTTACCAAGATTCCCCAATGGAGAGAGAGAGTAATGGGGAATTGGCTATCTTATCTTCATGCCGGAACACACCAATGATATCAACATTGATATTTGGCGGCAAGACTTAGATAAGATGGTGGTAGCTAGCCAGGCGGGCTTAGAAAATGCCCTACCACCAACCAAACCGAGTCTTACAATTGACCCCGCCGGGAATCGAACCCGCGACCTCCTGTGTAAAGCCAGTGAACTTTGCCTCTAAGCTACGGGACGGTTAAAGTTATGTTGAGGCTTTGTCTCTGCTACATATGCTGAGCTGGGACCTTTTGATGTCGCCGTGCTTATACTTAAATTACCTGTTATATGTTTTTACTTCTCGCTTATTTAAAATTGACATTTTTAAGTAAAATGTTTATTTTTAACAGTAACTATGTACCATTAACTGTATAATTATGTGCTTGGTGTCTCAATAAACTTATTCTATTCTATTTTATATCATACCACGCGTCGAACAGCGTCCACATTTTCCCATACAAATTGACGCACGTCTTGATTCGTCACGCCTGTACCCTTGTTTGCAACAAATGCTACCATAGCAATGAATTTGTCTTACATTAAAGTACACAGGCC
Organism: Coleophora flavipennella; assembly: GCA_947284805.1. Taxonomy (NCBI): domain Eukaryota; kingdom Metazoa; phylum Arthropoda; class Insecta; order Lepidoptera; family Coleophoridae; genus Coleophora; species Coleophora flavipennella. The sequence goes on from OX369283.1 coordinate 13,640,732, forward strand.
AGCACACCAAGCTATACACTCGTAGTGCGATTCTGATCCATCCGCGTTCGGCATAAGAACGGTAAAAAGTCCAAAGTGTGTAGCTTGATGTGCTGGGCTGTGTACATTTAACAAAGAGAGGAGGGATCCGTAGCTACACTAAGAGTTAAATTATTTGCGTAAAACTTTTATTTCTAGGTTAGCAAATTAAAGTTTATATTTTTTTTTGTTATGCTATGGCTTGGAGTTTCACTGCATAATCGAATCAGAAACGAGGAGATCCGTAGGAGAACCAGAGTAACCGACATTGCTCTCAGAATTGCTTAACTTAACTGGCAATGGCCGTGGGGGAAGTAAAGTTCTCGAGTAGTGACCGCGCACCGGAAGACTTAGAGTAGGCTAGCCTCTCACTCAGTGTTAGCAAGCCGCTAGATGCGGGCAGCGCAGGAGCAGTCGTTGTGGAAATCCTTGGGGGAGGCCTTTGTCCAGCAGTGCACGTCTTAAATTTCGACTGATATAATGATTATGATGAAATTTATTGTTCAATATTGCATACAATCACAGATATGAACACTTATATAAGGTAAAAAAAGCGTCGATGGCTCAACCGGTAACGACTCGGTCCATCTAACCAGAGGTACCGGGTTCAAATCTGGACGGCCAATGTACCAATGAGTTTTTCAAAAACTTACGTACATACTTACCGATTGCTTTAACGGTGAAGAAAAATATTGTGAGGAAACCTGCACACGCCTGCGGAGAAACTCGAAGGTTGTGTATGAAGTCGACCAACCCGTACTGGGCCCGCGTGGTCGACTAAGGCCTAATCGCCCTGATTCAGGGTAGGCTCGAGCCCCTCGGTGGGGACGTATATGAGCTGTAGTGATGATAAGGTACATTACTTGAAATTATGTGAAAGATTAAAGATTTAAAACAAATGTAATGATCCAGCTTGTTGAGTCGGCGTCTAAAATTATGCATTAAATATTTTAGTATGTAGCGCGGTAAGCTGTTATCGTTTTTCTTTCATCCGATCTTCTTTTCATATCATCTATTTCTTTTTCACTCCATCTGAAAATTTCACTCAAAAACCAAAATTCGTTCATCCAGCAATATTTTCACAATTAAACTAAACTAATTAATTTACACTGATACTCTTTTAAAAGACCTATCTCTGGTAGGATATAATGATATTTCCGTGATTTATGTTAATAATTTAACTGTTACACCTTTTCTAATTCCTGTGTACTTTTTTCTAGGTCTTATATTTCTCTTATATTTACTAAAATTGTACGCACGCATCTATTTTTAAAACCCGCGCCCACTAACCTAAGTCTTGCTACAAGTAAATAATTAAAAGACGTTATCCATGTTTACGTTTTAGTGTGTCGTCAGTTTATTGCAAGAAGATGTGGGAATAGTCAGCAATATACAGATTTACGGTAGTTGCAGGTTGCGTAGAGATAAAGAATAGTGACTAAATTTGCAGTCCACGAAAGTCCTAATTTATTTGAAATTAAATAAATTTATTTACAGAAAGAAAGGCTAAGCGTTGAGTCTATACGAGTAGTGACACGCGGACGGAGAACGACTGGCGAGTCGAGCCCAGTGCATAAGCAAGCTGCTTACGCAACGCAAAGGATGTATGTAGTATGCACCCCTACAAAGTCTAAGTGCCATTGAATAGGAAAAGTAACTAATGGCGTAGTGTATATTCATAGTTATCTGAAATACAAATCTTCGATTAGCGACAGATTGGCGAGTTTAGAAGGCTCCGCAAAGCAGTAAATGATACCGACAAAATGGAAATTATGTAATCAATAGTCATTTCATTTCCATCAGTTAGGATCCTAAGAGTTAGATTTCAAAATATTGATTTCCGTAGTCTGATTTGCGACCCACCTTATAGGACCCCGCAACTCTAATTTCCATCAGTCAGGATCCTAAAAGTTAGATTGTAAAAGACTAACGATCGAAGGCTGATTTGCGACCTACCTCATAGGACCATGGAACTGTAGTTTCCATCAGTAAGGATCCTAAGAGTTAGATTGTAAAAGACTAACGATCGAAGGCTGATTTGCGACCTACCTCATAAGACCATGGGACTGTAGTTTCCATCAGTAAGGATCCTAAGAGTTAGATTGTAAAAGTCTAACGATCGAAGGCTGATTTGCGACCTACCTCATAGGACCATGGAACTGTAGTTTCCATCAGTAAGGATCCTAAGAGTTAGATTGTAAAAGACTAACGATCGAAGGCTGATTTGCGACCTACCTCATAGGACCATGGAACTGTAGTTTCCATCAGTAAGGATCCTAAGAGTTAGATTGTAAAAGACTAACGATCGAAGGCTGATTTGCGACCTACCTCATAGGACCATGGAACTGTAGTTTCCATCAGTAAGGATCCTAAGAGTTAGATCGCAAAAGACTGACGATCGTAGTCTGATTTGCGACCCACCTCATAGGACCATGGAACTCTAAAACTTCATAAATTCGGCACGGTTCCGAAGACTTCGCGGGGGTAAGCTCTCGCATCAAAAAATAAGCATGAAATATTATAATAAGATTATTTGTGTGTGAAATGGTAGAATAAGTATCGGCGGGGCGTGCCGGCGCGTGCGCGCAGTTTGTCGCTTCCCGTGACAACTGTTATTAATTACACTACAATTGAACAAGATGGGGTTTGGCGAGCTAATAACTAGCTTTATCACTACAATCCTTGCTAATATTATAATGTTAATATATAGGGTGACTTTTAATTAGTTTTTGATAGCAATGGATATGAATGTACTCGTGGTTACAAACAACTTTTCCAAACAAACTATTTGTCAAATATGAAAAAAAAATTGGATCCCTTATACATTTTTGCCGATTTGATAACTTGTTATGTATCGAGGACCAAAAATTTTTTTTTGATTTTCATATAGTTTCTTTGGGAAAGTTGTTTGTAATCACGAGTACATGCATACCTTTTGTTATCAAGAACTAATTAAAAGTCACCCTGTATAAGGGGTAACAAAATTAGCTGAAACTATTTTAACTGGTGCTTCTACCCAAGAAACTGAACAACTTTCCCCATGAAACCGACAGTCAAATCTCAAAAAACTTTTTGAACTTCCCATACTAAGTTGGCTGATCAGCTAATCGAGTTAGTATGGGAGAGCCAATTTTTTTTTTGCGATTTAACTATGGGTTCCACGGGGAAAGTTGTTCAGTTTCATGGGTAGAAGCACCAGTTAAAATAGTTTCAGCTAATTTTGTTACCCCTTATATACAGGATGTAATAAAAATGGTGTAGGACCCGTGAACAGGAGCTTCTACTCATAATAACGAACAACTTTCCCCAAGTAGCCTGTAGTCAATTCTCAAAAAAAAATTCGATGCTCCATACAAAAATGCACAGAATTGGTCAATCAGCTGATCGTTATGTATTGTAGTTCAGATTTTTTTTTGCGATTTTAGCACACTTGTAGAACAAAAGTTGTTCAGTATGATGAGTAGAAGCAATTTTGTTACAACCTGTTTAATGTTATTAAAATATTATTATATTAAGAGCGTAGGTGGCGTAACGGCTAGGTACGCCGCCTCCTGCCCGGGAGGTCGTGGTTAGAATCCTGCCACGTATACCAATGTGATTTCGAATTTCGATTTCATATATACGTTTATCCGACGCTCTTACGGCGAAAGAAAACATCGTGAGGAAACCTGCACACACTTGCGAAGAAACTCGCAGGTTGTGTGTGAAGTCGACCAACCCGCACTGGGCCCGCGTGGTCGACTAAGGCCCGATCGCCCTAATTTAGGGTAGGCTAGAGCCCCTCGGTGGGGACGTATATTAGCTGACATAATGATTATAAATGTGAAAGTGTCTGTGTATGGATGTATGTATTGTAGCAGTTTTCTTGCTACTGAAATGGGTCTCCTTGATGCCTTTCGTCTTCACAGTTTGTGATTAGATTCTCTTGATCGAATTGTTTTGAAAATTTGAATTTTTTTTCAGGAGACAGCCACAATTGCTTTTTTTTTTTCACACAGAGAAGATTGACATCGCTTCTAAATTTAGATATGGTTTTCTAAGTTACTAAATTAATTATTATCTCTCTCTATTTGTCATAATATGTTACTATTGTGCCTTCGCCAGTTATTTTGAGGTATGTTTTGTGCTCATTCGTTTTTGTCTTCTTTTGTGCTGCGTGGTGGCACACCCTTGACACTTCATACAACGGGCCAGAAATGACGTTACAAAAAAATAAAGACGGAACAAACAAAATGGCGTCGAAATCCTATACGTTCGACAACCAAACTGTAACCAATCCGTATCAATCTGGGTGACAAGGGGGTGAGGTCGCAATCTAGAGAGCGGCAGGGAGTGTCCCCATACTGTATGTTAGTACTAATATATATATACTTTGGCCGTGGTGTAAATTCTGTTCCGTTGTACATTCTAGCTAGTTTATAATATTAGTAGGATACGGAAATGTGTTTGTTTGTTTGTCACCTTTGCACTCTTCAACACCTCGACCAATCTTGGTGAACTTTGACATGCAGATAGCCTGTGTCATTGGAAAGGAAAGGTGAAAATAGCATAGTCCAATGCAGTTCCCGTGGGAACTGAATAAAAAACACTCCTTTTTTGGTTAATTTCTTTTACATCGCAACGGAACAATGGCCTGTTGTGATTTTTTGCACAAAGATAGTTGAGGGGGTGGGGAATGGCAGGATTTACTAATTAGCATATCCTGACATAGTTCCCGATCAAATTCAACGCTCGCGCTCGTCGGCGTCACAACGGAGCTACGGATTGAAACGATTCTGTGTATAGAATTGGTCGATGGGGTAGGAAGTGACAGAGACTGCTAATCAGAATAGCCCTATATAGAGGGGCTCGAGCCTACCCTGAATTACGGCGATCGGGCCTTAGTCGACCACGCGGGGTCAGTACGGGTTGGTCGACTTCATACACAACCTTCGAGTTTCTTCGCAGGTTTCCTCACGATGTTTTCCTTCACCGTTAAAGCTATCGGTAAGTATATGTACATAAAACTCATTGGTACATTGGCCGTCCAGATTTGAACCCGGTACCTTCTGGTTAGAAGGACCGAGTCGTTACCGGTTAAGCCACCGACTCTTTTTGTAGTACTAGGTACTTATGTATTTTAAAGAAATATTAAAGAAAGTTTTTTAGTATACATGAGCTGGTACCTTCACATACCAAACATAGAATCACGCTATCGAAACCGTACGTACAGCTACTCAAAAAAACCGCCGTAGGCCGCATCGGCCACAAAGCAGCGCTTTACGAAATAATTATTAACAGAAAAACCACAAAAAACCTCACGAAATTAGTTCCCGATGACAGTCAAAAAATATATGTAGTATTTTTTTTTTAAGTCGGGTCCGTAGCGCCACGGCCGACGCGCGGTGCGTTTACGCGCAGCGGGGCCCCGGACCCAGAGCCTTTCGGCACTAAAATATCGGTGTGGCATATTTATTCATTTCTGTCCGTTCCAAGATTATTTTCTACTAGAGTTTTATGATAATCGCGGCCGCATAACGACTAATGAATTACGTGTAGCCATCGTTAATGTGACAATTGTGTAGTCGCCGTCACAAGTTATAGGTGACAATTTCTCCAGTTTTTTTTTTTATAAAGTACCGTTTGTCACGATGAATGAGAGATAAGCATCGACTTTTGATTGTTATTTATCGGGGTGTTGACACCTATACGGCTGTTTTGGAACGTTACGTAGATTTTCCTCATTATGTTAGACGGTTTGCCTGATATTCATAATCAGAGGCAAGGTCAGGGACTTCATTTCAATAAATAAATATGATTTTGAAAGGTATGTGTGAATAATGTTGTTAACTTTAAGAGCGGTGCGGTAATATCTTACGGTGCATCTGATAAAAATATCATCATCATATCAGCTCACATACGTCCCCACAGAGGGGCTCGAGCCTACCCTGAATTAGGGCGATCGGGCCTTAGTCGATCACGCGGGCCCAGTGCGGGTTGGTCGACTTCACACACAACCTTCGAGTTTCTTCGCAGGCGTGTGCAGGTTTCCTCTCGATGTTTTCCTTCACCGTAAGAGCGTCGGATAAACGTAGGAAATCGAAATTCGATAACACATTGGTACGTGGCAGGATCGAACCACGACCTCCCGGAAGGAAGGTAGCGGCGCTTGCCATTACGCCACCAACGCTCTTATACGCCACAATAATTTTACGATAAAAATATATTCATAGAAAACCCTACATCATTTTAAATCATTTTTGAAAAACCTTTATAACAAGCTTTATTTCAGTTCTAGTGACACGAGTTCTCGGGCTGTACATTTATAGGTCGTGATTTATGGGGTCGCGCATTATTGGTATGCATGTTTCCAAATTCAAAAAAGGCAAGCGTAGTAGATCTATAGAAAATTTTAGGAATCTATTCGAAACAACGATCCTGGTACCTCGATTCTACAATCAAAGTTCATCATCAGATCAACTTTAAAATACTAAAAAATTCTTTTGTCGCACCGGGAACACGGCTTCATGCTAAATTCCAGTTCAATCGAACACCTGGAAGTGGGTCTTTAACTTTCAAATTTTGAAACGGACATCTTACGAACATTGCAATTTAAATAATTAAAGCTTGTAAACACCTGCAACCACATCCGTGGCGTAATGGTTTAGGCCATTAGCTTAGCTTCACATCAAGGTCGCTGGTTCAATTCCCAGCAGAGTCTAACTCTGACTCGGTTTGGTTGTTGGAAGGGCATTTTCTAAGCCCGCCGCTGAAGTCTTGACGCCAATTATCAATGTTAACAGCATTTTTGTTTTCCGACTCATAGATTAAATTAATTTTTACTTTTGTATTGCGACATTTTATCTTAATTTTATTCCCAATTTTACACATTTTTATATAATTTCTTTATTTTTGACGATCCTATTATCTTTTGACACTTTGAAATACTGCAAACTTGACATTGATAATATGAAATAAATATATCTAATCTAATCTAGATAAATAGTAGTTTGTTCCTGCCAAGTATCAATGTGTTTTCGAATTTTGATTTCATATGTACGCCTATCCGACGCCCTTATACGGTGAAGGAAAATATCGTGAGGAAACCTGCACACGCCTGCGAAGAAACTCGAAGGTTAATGTGTGTGAAGACGAACAACCCGCACTGGGCCCGCCTGGTCGACTAAGGCCCGATCGCCCTAATTCAGAGTAGGCTCGAGCCCCTCGGTGGGGAAGTATATGAGCTGATATGATGAATCTAGATAAAGTAGCTATAGTTCTTCATTCCGGTGGAGAATTTAGGTAAGCCCGCTTCCATCTTTGGCGTAATCGTCACTTACCAACAGGTGACATGATGTCAAGGGCTTACCAATGGTTGATAAAAAAAAAAAAAAATCCCTTAAACGAGTAGCCCCTCCTCTGACTCATAAAAAAAAGACAAGCAAAACAGTATGATAGATAACTAAACGCAGGCATTCGATTCGTTAACGTGGGATCGAAAAATCGGTGCTACGTATTTTTAATGTTTCGAAGGTCTCCTCCATAGATGTGAGGTCTTTGTCCAAAGCAGTAGGTATCCAACAACCAACGACGGTTAGGTCAAATGACACGTTGGCAATCAATCATTCGCGCTCGTCACTGCTCGAAGATGGATGGGTTCTGGGTTGGCAGGCGATAATTACCGAAGTATGCCGAGCTGGACTGCCAACCAGGCGTTGGTTCTGTTTTTTTATCCACATTTGATAAGCCCTTGGCATCATCTCACCTGATGGTAAATGACGATGATGCTAAAGATGGAAGCGGACTTACCACGATTCCTCAACGCAATAGAAATCTGGATATTTTATCTTCAAGCCGGAACATATCAATGATGTTAACACTGATATTTGGCGGCAAGACTTCGATAAGATGGTGGTAACTAACCAGGCGGGCTATGAAAATGCCCTACCATCAACTAAGCCAAGTCTTACAAAGATGAATCCGCCGGGAACCAAACCCGCGACATCCTGGTGTGAAGCAAATGGACTAACCATTACGCCACGGAGGCGGTTGATTATGGGCTTCTATTAACTTAAGGACATCACATTCTTGAGTGTGAGCCTAAAATGGGCATCCAGCTCATGAGAAATGGGGGATTAATCTTGGATCATCATATCAGCTCATATATTACGTCCCCACCGAGGGGCTCAAGCCCACCCTGAATTAGGGCGATTAGACCTCAGTCGACCACGCGGGCCCAGTGCGAGTTGGTCGACTTCACACACAACCTTCGAGTTTTTTCGCAGGCGTGTGCAGGTTTCCTTGTGATGTTTTCCTTCACCATAATCTTGGATACACCAGACTTTTTATTTTTATTATTTTCCTAAATATGACTATATACTTAGATATAAGAAAAAAACCGTTCAAGTGTGAGTTGTTATATATATATATATAGGTGACGTCGGTGGCTCAGCCGGTAACGACTCGGTTCTTCTAACCAGAGGTACCGGGTTCAAATCTGGACGGCCAATGTACCAATGAGTTTTTCAAAAACTTACGTACATATACTTACCGATTGCTTTAACGGTGAAGGAAAACATAGTGAGGAAACCTGCACACGCCTGCGATGAAACTCGAAGGTTGTGTGTGAAGTTGACCAACCCGCGCTGGGCCCGCGTGGTCGACTAAGGCTTGATCGCCCTAATTCAGGGTAGGTTCGAGCCCCTCGGTGGGGACGTATATGAGCTGTTATGATGAGGGTGACTTTTAATTAGTTCTTGATAGCAAAGTATATGAATGTACTCGTGATTACAAACAACTTTCCCAAAGAAACTATAATTATGTCAAATATGAAAAAAAAATTTTGGTCCTTGATACATTTTTGCCGATTTGATAACTTATTATGTATCGGGGGCGAATTTTTTTTTTTTCATATTTCACATATAGTTTCTTTGGGAAAGTTGTTTTTAATCACCAGTACATTCATATCCTTTGTTATCAAGAACTAATTAAAAGTCACCCTATATATTTGTTTTACTTATAACAAACCATTTCACGTGAAACATTTTTATTTTACTTTCTAATTTGTCCCCCAAAATCGAAATTTGTTCACTCATCATCATCAAACTGTATACAATATGCAGCAAATTTCAACTTTTTAATTCAATTTAAATTTCTCCTTTTTAGTCTAGTAGATTCGGAGAAAAGCTGATGTGACAGACGGAAGAACGAACGGACAAACAGACACATGAGTAAACTCGTAAGGGTTCCTTCTTTACATCAGATATACGTAACCCTTAAAATCCCGAATAGGCAGTGCATAGAACCACAGATAAAAAAAAATTGCTCAAGTTAGTTTTAATGTAATAAAAACAGGATTTTGAATAATCTATTATTTGAAATACGAATGGACTAATTTTCATTTTTGTTATTATTATTATTGTATAATTAATGTTATGATTTTAAGACATGAGTTTGAATTATTTTATTGTTTTTTTAACTCTCTAAACATTTAATGATGATAGATTAGGTAATATAATTGTGTGATTTAATATTTGCTTAAATGCGGGCAGCGCAGAACCGGTTGTCATGGAAACCCTTGGGGTAGGCCTATGTCCAGCAGTGGACGTCCGTCGGCTGATATGATGAATATTTGCATGCTGTAAACTATGGTTAAATAGGCATGTTTTAACATTCTTCTATAACATCATGTACTTACCCTATTTATGCAAATAAAGATATATGAATATGTATAATTTTTAAAACTAGTCTCTTCTTTGGAAAATACTCATTAAAAAATACACTTTATGTCTTTTTAAATAAGACGTAAGGAAGAACGCTTGCAAGTGATGAAATACGTGCTTTAAAAGCACACAAATGATCCTTCATTACCTTTAAAAACCGAAGTATTTTGAAACCTCAGAGTTACTTTCACACCATACCACATCTACGTGACCCCAACTACGAGTTCAAAACTCGATTCAATTTGGAATACAGGGTGTAATAAATTTCATCTGATCTTCTTCTTCTTATCAGCTCTAATACGTCTCCACCGAAGGGCTCGAGCCTACCCTGAATTAGGGCGATCAGGACTTAGTCGACCACTCCAACCCAGTGCGGGTTGATCGACTTCACACACAACCTTTGAGTTTCTTCGCAGGCATGTGCAGGTTTCCTCACGATGTTTTACTTCACCGTAAGAGCGTCGGAAAAACGTACATATGAAATCGAAATTCGAAAACACAATGGTACGTGGCAGGATTCGAACCACGACCTTCCGGACGCCACCGATGAAATTGTTCAATTAGCAACTGCAAAAACAATTTTTGTTTTAATTAAATTTTACATATTTTTTTAAAAGGCTACGGAACCCTACTTTGCGCGAGTCCGACTCGCACTTGACCGGTATTTATTTGATAGAATAGTATATTTTTCTCATATAAAGAAATCTGTAACATAGCTTTTCGGAATGCCTTTGCTTACCAGTGGTCGGCGTTGCTTGCAAGGACACATTTTGTAACTAATTGCTGTTATTGAACACTGTAAATTATTTGATATGTTTTGGTTCCAAATAAAAGAAATACACGTTCGGACATATGCATTTGCAACGCGACTTTAATCTGCAACTGGAATTAGATATGCAGGTTTCCTTAAAATAATTTCATTCACCGTTAAAGCAACACGTATATCAGTAAAATATGTTATTCTGAGGTTGGTTCTAATTCAAAACATCGATATGTGTCTACTCAATATATTTGGAAAGTTTGGATTCAATCTGGCATGTAATTTTTGTATTAAACCGAAGCTACGTTTGTATGGAAACTTATGCCTCCGGGGTAAACTCCAAAAAGGGTTAAGAACGAGGATTGGTTTAGGAAGTCCTGTTTTAGCATTCGGGAGAGCAATGCTTTCTAGTTATGTAGAAATGTATCGTAGCATCGGTGGCGTAACGGCTAGGGCCTCCGCCTCCTGTCCGGGAGGTCGTGGTTCAAATCCTGCCACGTACCAATGTGATTTCGAATTTAGATTTCATACGTACGTTTATCCGACGCTCTTACGGTGAAGGAAAACATCGTGAGGAAACCTGCATACGCCTGCGGAGAAACTCACAGGATGTGTGTGAAGTCGACCAAATCGCACTGGACCCGCGTGTTCGACTAAGGCCCGATCGCCCTAATTCAGGGTAGGCTCGAGCCCCTTGGTGGGGACGTATATGAGCTGGTGGGGTCCTCAAACTATTTTATATGAGTTAGTGACTTCACAAACCTTAGTAGCTCTCGTGTGAACTCAACAGACCAGAGGTTACCATAACAAAAAAAAACTCATAAATTATATAATTTATTCCCTCGCTGGACGGTTAAACGCGTCTCGGAGCTTGGCATTATGGTGTTCGATGCCTTTGCTTCGCCGCTTCCTAGCCATTAAAACAGTCTAGATAGTAAAACGTCGCTGTAAACGCGACTAAATATCCCGGTTTTAAATACTTAATCGCTTTTTGAAGGTTCAGCCCGCCTTATTTTATGTCTCGTGTGGTGAATCGAGGCCCAATGCTTTTCTTAGTTCGTTCATGTTCAATAGATAATTGTATTCGCTGTACGTACATGTTAAGGGTTATACCGCCGCCAAACATCAACTTTGTAACGACTTTTTAATTTAATTAAGGATATTACATATTTAGGTTTTTGCTTGCAAGCATACAATACCCGAAAAAACATTGTTTTGTAGTTAACAGGATATGATAATTATATTTCAATCATCATATCAGCTCATATACGTCCCCACCATGGGGCTCGAGCCTACCCTGAATTTGGGCGATCGGGCTCTAGCTGACCACGCGGGCCGAGTGCGGGTTGGTCGACTTCACACACAACCTTCGAGTTTCTTCGCAGGCGTGTGCAGGTTTTCCTTTACCGTTAAAGCAATCGGTGAGTATATTTTTTTTATTTTTTATTTATATGTACGTAAGTTACGAAAACTCATTGGTACATTGGCCGTCCGGAACTATTATTATCATCTGTGGTCCGGATTTGAAACCGACACCTCTGGTTAGGAGGACCAAGTCGTTACCGGTTGAGCCACGGACCCTTTTTTTCAATACACAGAACTAAAGAAAAAAAAATTTTTTTTTTTAGTTGTAACCATAGAACTGCTGCAATTTTAATCGAAATATTATAATAATTTATGAACTTCTTAACAAAACAATTTAGAATGATTTTGGTTTCTTACTTTTTGGAAATTCTTCTTATTTTATTTTTAATAAATCAACACCACAATTTTCGCACGATTCGTCCACAGCGATTGACGTAACAGCCACGTTTCAGTACGAGCTGACAAGAATTTTTTTCCAAGCTATTTTGTTGTGTTTCGAGTAAATTTAGAGACGGAGGAGCCTTAAAGACCAACTTCAATCGCAAGAACTCCAAGTACAAACATAGCTACATTTTTTATATTTGTTATCTTTCTCAGGAAAACCTTACCGATTTTGATGAAATTTAAATAATGGAACCGTTCTGGCATAATCTTAAATTAAAAAAAAAACGGCCAAGTGCGAGTTTTAACTCGCGCACTAAGGGTTCCATAGCAAAAAATGATTTTCATCTACAGCGCCATGTATAGATATAGGTACAAGGGAACTAATTTCTGTTGTCGTACTACTACGTAAATTAACTACGTAGAAGATACTACTAGATCCCACTAGGTGTCGCTAGTTTCTAAAATATCGGACTTTGGAAATTTCATTTTTCCTGTAAGAACGGAAGTACTTTAGATTTTCTCATAGACTTTCCTGTAATCTATGCATTTTACCTCATATACTGTGATTTTTTCAAAAATTTCCGTCCAGTAGTTTGAGAGATAAGGGGGGATGGTAAATTTTCATCTATTTTCTTAAATAACGTCAAAACAATTTATGTTAAAATTATCATCATCATTATCATATCAGCCGAACATCGTCCACCGCTGGACAAAGATGTCCACGACGACCGGTCCTGCGCTGCCCGCATCCATCGTAAAAATTATATATTTGAGATTCTTGAGATGATCAAAAAGCCCTTTCATTTGATAAAAGTATCACACGATATAGTTTACAAATTTTTTTTTCTACAAAGTATATACTGAAAGGTCTTGTTCTGTTCTGTTTGTGTGACCCTGACTCGCACTTAGCCGGTTTTTTTTTACCCCCATGATATGGGTGTCAAATGAAAGAGTTTGCTGAGAAGAATAACAAAACAATAGGTGAAGTTGGAAGGTTAAGCTTGTCTTGTTGTTAGGTGGTGTCACTACACATATAATTTGTAAGGAGGAAAGGGGTGACCAGACAGGTGCTCAGAGGCAGACCATTGAACTATTAGTTCAAGGACTGTAGCTATGACTTATGGAGGTGCAATGAAAAAAAAATCGTTTACTCGTTTAATCGTTTTAATTTTTACTTGAGTTTAAGAACGATGATACTAAAGGCTTACCAATTGTGAAAAAAAAAACTAGGTTACTGTTACTAGTGTTTTTTTTATTTGTTGGGAGGTAAGTTTCACATAACAAAGAGAGTTTTTTTCACTGCACTCACTTCTTACATAAATAGCTGGCCAGCTAAGGACGTACCTGGGTAGACGGATCGTTGGGGTCCATAGTGGAGGTTCTGGGAGCCGTGGGCTCAACAGAATGCAGCAAACCGCGGTCAGGAAGATAGGCCTTCTTGGCCAGTGATGCAGCCACACGACGCGGGTGTGCCGAAGAGATGTGGTGTCACGGCCACACATGGGACCATGGCACTATGGTGATGAGAGGCAGCTCTTTTTTTCGCAAGATACTAGCTTTGCAGGAGCAGTCAGGAGATTACTAAATTAAATACAAAACATGGAGTATTTAAGTTAAGGCGGTTGCAGAGGAAACAAAAATAGACATCGCAACCTAGATGGCGCTGGCGAGCAAATATTGTTGTTTTTGACAAATATTACGTAAATTAGATAAGTTTGAAGCAAAATTTGTTTATTCGCGAGCCCTTATATTGATGTTTCGATGATATAGTAAGTGTTTAACTTCATTTATTGTTTTATTCTTTCGTGTTATCCCACAATTAGCAGCTGATAGCAGTCACGCACACTGCAGGCACGAATTGTAAGTGTGTGGGTGCAATTCATTCAATAAAAAGTCGCGTAATATCTGTCAGTTTATAATAGCGGTATACAAAGAGAATAGAAATCACTACGAAATAAATACCTACATAAACAAAATTACATTTTATTCCTGGGACAATAAAGCAAAACAGAGAGCACATCGGATTTTCAGAAATCGTTTTTACGATTATCTTTTTGGATACAGTGTAGAATCCTTGTTAAAATGCAGATAATTAGCAGAGACGTGATTGTAATGGAAGACAAAATGGAAATGAGGAAACTGAAGAATAGTATTATCTGGTTTCATGGAGAAGAAATGTCACCTGAAGACAGCCAGGAGGACAGATTCAGTGGGGGAATTGAAAGAAAGCCCATGTCTACTCCATGTGCTATAGAGAACGAAAACAGAGAGAGGAAACTACCTACCTCAATAGATATGGTTTCTCCGTGTGTACATATCCAGCTGCTGAGCCATAGCAGTCGTTCAGGGAAAACAATGCTCGGGAGCTTATTGATATGTCAGGTGGTGCAACAATAGTTGATAAGTGCAAGTGGGTGCTAAATATACAGTTTGATGTGAACAACAAAGTGCGTTATCATGGGAGACTAGTGACAAAAGGTTTCACGCAGCAACCTGGAATAGATTATGAGGACACCTTTTCTCTGGTAGTTAGACGTAAAGTTTGCATATCTTCCATTAAGTCTTTATGTTCTGTCTCTTCTATGGTGTGACAGAGTTTATTGTTGTGATTGATTTGTTTCTCATTGTAAAAATATAAGTACTTCCAGCCCAAATAAACTTTTTTTTTAATCATTTAATATAGCAGATCGTGGTTTAAGGTATGAAAACCTAGGTCCTGTGAGATGATATCTAGAAAGGAATGTAATTACAGTTGATCAGCAAAAATATATAGAAAGTATCGCTGGATGTGAGAGGTCTTTAACCACCAGTGGACGTCTTTTGGCTGATATGATGATGATCACCACCTTTACACATAATAACCATTTTCATGGGCGCTGCTGAAGCCTTATTATTATATTTTAATTCACCATTGGTAAGCCCTTGGCATCATCTCACCTGATGATAACTGACGATGATGCCGAAGATGGAAGCAAGCTTACCAAGATTCCCCAATGCAATGGAGAACTGGCTATCTTATCTTCAAGCCGGAACACATCAACATTGTTAACACTGATGTTTGGCGGCAAGACTTAAATAAGATGGTGGTAGCTAGCCAGGCGGGTTTAGAAAATGCCCTACCACCAACCGAACGGAGTCTTACAAGTTGACCCCACCGGGATTCGAACCCACGACCTCCTGGTGTGAAGCAAATGGACTAACCATCACACCATGGAGGCGGTTAAAATTTGGCACAAGAGACATACATAAAATAAAATAATCATATTCAATATCATGTTTTTTTCAATTATAATCATTTAATCCCAGAGATATAGATAGGTTACATGCATACAAAAAGTGAAGCAAATAAAAGCATTCTTAGTAGCATTCGGTGCAATGGAAGTGAACTACCTTTAATACTGTGTGTAAAGGGGTTCGATTTTCAAATGTTTTTAGTGCATAACCCATCTACGGTAACAAATCTTTGTTTGATCCCCAAAAAATTCTTCAAGATGTTTTTCAAATGCAATATCTATAATATGCTACAGGTGGTACTTTATCTGGTAAAACTCTAACGACCTGCCATGAGAAAAGGGTAAAACATAGGTTTCTCAAAAATGGCTCTCGATAAGTTTTGTCATTACAAAAAACTGGACAAGTGCGAGTCAGACTTGCCCACCGAGGGTTCCATACAAAATCGTAGATCCATATTATAAATCATAACAGTGCAGACTGTTAGGTACTACATACGCCAAAATTATTAGGTACCTACCTACACATATAAAAAAGGGGAAAGTTTTTTTTTACATTTTTCGTCATAAATAAATAAATAAAATAAATAAATATTCTGGGACAAATCACACATCGTCATCTGGCCCCAAAGTAGGATTCCCTGTGTTATGGGAACCAGAGACTGATATACATACTTATATACGTTTAAATACATACATATATAGATATTTAACACCCAGACGCAGAGCAAACAAATCTGCTCATCACACAAATGTTTGCCCTGGGTGGGGATCGAACCCACAACCCTCGGATCAGCAGTCAAGAGCAGTAACCACTGAGCCAACGAGTCAGTCTATATGTATAGTAGAAAACTATACATCAAAAAAATAATTAAAAGTCTGTTTAAGCTTCTGACAATGAAGCCCTTTCATAGGATACCTCATATGGCACACTTAACTCAATTCAAAATTTGGAGCGCCGTTCCTTGCATAATTGATTACATACTTTATATAAAGATTAAATTTTTACAAATGTATAGTTTTCAGATTTTTCCCTTTTCTTGTAGTACAAGACGGTATTACATGCCAAATTTCATAGTTCTAGGTCAACGGAAAATACCCTATGAATTTTTATTCCCTTGAGAGTGTCGAAATATACGTTTTTTGCAGCATAAACGGCCGTATCTTTTTTTACGTTAACCTAGAAGCTTGATTTTTTCACAGCTTCCATGGACTGTAGACCGGACTATACGGTTGTAATTTCAACTCGATACCTCCACGCGTTTCCGAAATAAAAGGTCTTGACAGACATACGGACAGACAACAAAGTGATCCTATAAGGGTTCCATTTTTTCCTTTTTTTTAAACTTATCAAATGGAATATCTATGATTTACTTACTTATGAACAGCTTTGTATATTTTAGTGATTGCTGTTGCCTGTGTTCAGCCTAAAAATAGCACATTACAATATACAATTTACTAATTATTGTGTAAATACACTCGACAGCAAAGGAAATGGGTCTGTAACAAAAACCTCAATAACTTCCAAAATATTGTAACAAGCTTTATGAAATAAAGACTGTATTATAGACAATTTTATAGTGCATCTATATATATAAAAGAAAGTCGTGTTAGTTACACCATTATAACTCAAGAACGGCTGGGCCAATTTTTATGATTTTTTTTTGCATTTGTCTTTGTCTGGAATAGGATAATAAGTATTAAAATATGATATTCATCAATAAAAAAAATATCAGTCAAAAATAATTGGTTTTAGGGTAGGGTAGTGTAGTGTAGTTAGGGTAGGGTAGGGTAGTGTAGGGAAGGGTAGGGTAGTGTAGTGTAGTGTAGGGTAGGGTAGTGTAGTGTAGGGAAGGGTAGTGTAGGGGAGGATAGTGTAGTGTAGTGTAAGGTGGAACGAAGTTCGCCGGGACAGCTAGTATGATAATAAAAATAAGTCATAAAAGTTTATAGTTTATTTTGAATAAAAGTAAGTTAAGAAAAAATGTAAATTTTTCACTAGATTTCGAAATTGCAATTTTCACACATTTTAGTATTTTGTATTACCACTGAGATCTATTAAACAGCTGTTACACGGTTTAGCATGCTTTCCACTTTCGATTTCTGAGTTGATGCTGAGGATTATTCTCCCATTCCTCTATCACTGCTTCATCCGAGCATGCTCGATGAAGTTCAAGTTTGGGCTGCGTGCTGGCCACTGCATGCGTGTGATAGAGACTGTGCGGGGATGAGCATTATCTTGCTTAAGAATGGCATTCTTACGCATGTTTACTAAAAGTGGGCCAACATACTCATTTAAGGTTTCATTCACGTATCTCTCTGCAGTTAAAGTTCGTCTCCCATCGTGCTTGTATAGCATGAATCTCGACTCGTCCGAAAACATAACTGTTGACCAGTAATTGAAAGTCCAATTCATGTTTTCTCTAGCATAACTCAGCCTTGAATTTCGATGCTGCCTTCCGAGTTTTGGACCATTGGTGGGTCTAAATGGCTTCAAGTTCGCTTCAGCAAGACGCGTCCTCACTGTACACGTGCCCGGATTGCTCTCTTCAGCACGTAGAAGGTGATTTTTGACTTCAACAACCGTTTGAAATCGATTTCTCAATATTGTTGACACCATATATCGATCGTCCCGCGCTGTCGTGCACCTTGTTCGGCCTGTTCCTGGTCTGTGCATATTGAATCCAGTCTCTTCAAATCGCTGGAGCACTCTGAACGGTTGATAGCTACACACCAACAGTTAGTACTAATATATATACTGTGCCAACAGTGTTAGTAATGTTCACAAACACCGAAGAGGATTGCCTGTATTATAGGTACTTTCGAAGCCATTTCTGGTGCATGATACCGTAACAAACCGGCTCGCGATCGTTTTGGGTTTACTTTGCGTCCTGAATATACGTGTTTATTGTAAAAGCGTTATTTCATTTTGTTACAAAAGCCATTTATTTACCAAATTCACAAACTAACTGCAGAGCAAAAAAAAACAGTGTTGCCATATGGAGGAATCAAGAAATCTATCTTCAGTCCAAAATCTGGACAAAATTCATGCAACAGTAAATAATTGTCAGTTAAAATTGTTAATAAAATCCGGTATTTGACTGCTAGTCACTTGAGTTACTTTTTATCAACGGTCAAAAACGAAATTTTGTTCTGAAATTATTCGTGTTACAAAGTTGTGACGTCATTGTCTTTGACGAACTGATTTAGTGATTTTGATAAATATAAAATTGAATTTAGAATAAAATGTTAAATGAATGTTTTTATGCTTTTGTAGGAGAAATGCTATTTAGTGAATAGTATTTTTTAATTTATTTTAAACACTGTCAAATACCCTATACCGTATGAAAAAAATTATATGCCACAAGTCGCATAAACTTTCTCGTAAAAATATGTACAGAAGTCTAAAGTGTAATATATATTTTTTTGTTATCTTATCCAAATGTTTGGACTCTCCATACAAAGTTTGAGAAGTCCAACAAAGCTAAATTTGTAAGAATATGACACAGCAGCCGGTTCCTTGGGGAAAGTTTTTCAGTTACATGAGTACAAGTCAAATTTTAAAGAAAACGAAAGGAATATACATAAATTCAACCTGTAAACAATACCTTTGGATGTAGGAATATGATATTTTGTCGCGTAAATCCATAATCATGAATTATCCGCATAGGACCTCAAAAATCCATACGAGTGCAGATAAATCCGTATATATAGCAACACTGATTCATTCATATTCAGCTCTGTGGCTGTTACGGGGATAAGTGCGTTCGAAAAGTGTGTTGTTTTAATTGTTTTAACAAAAATATAAGAACATCTTTGTAAAACTAAATCTTTGTATTAGTTTTTTACACTATTATTTATGGGTGTTATTAATAAAAAATAAATTGATTTGTATTCACTCTGAAAAAACATTTTATATTTAGATTCCTATAACACAAGTAGAGTTTCAGAACGCACTGTTCATACATAGCTTTACGCACAGCATAAGTGTCTATGTTGTGTAAATGTAACGCACACATACGTAAATTCGACACTTTTGAACAAGATTTAAAACCTTAATAACTTTTCAATTGTTCGATTTATCACAAATCTGATTTTATTCGCGAAAACAAGATTTTTTAAACATTTTTATGATATTGTTTGATAACCTAATACTCTAACACTCGATGAGTGTATTGGTCAAACGTTTTGTATGAAAATGACGCCTCTGCAACCACCTTAAACTGCACGTTTTTGTGAAGAAAAAGAAGAGACCCTGGATTTTGGGAAATATTCCCTCAAAACATATCTTGCGTATTATAGAAAGGTGGGCCGGCCACAAAATTGGAAACCAACCCCTGATGGGGGTGATGGTTGAGGATTTTCATATTTTTTTCCTTATAAAAATATCTCCTGCTGAGTCTCACCGGAAACTGTCACTCGTCCACATTATGACGTCTAGCCATAAAGCTAACCAGTGTAAACAGTTCGTGACTATCACAAAACACAAAATAAAAGTATTATCTATGGGGATTTTTCGGAATAGGTCATGTTGCAGAAAATATTATAGTTTCAATTAAAATATATGAGAGTAGGTATCCACAATACTACAATTACAACTGCATACAAAATGTATTCTATGGCACCCAGAGATCAAAAGTAATCTAACGATACCTAACACTCCAAAATCTATCAAACTGTTTAAGCTACAAGCTCAGCCATAAAAAACAGACTTACATATGTAATACTTATACCTGGAAAACATACCCTTCATCTTAGGTAGTCGGGTAAAAATAAATAAAATAAATAAATAAATATTCTGGGACAAATCACACATGGTCATCTGGCGATTTGCTGTGTTATGGGAACCAGAGACTGATATACATACTTATATACGTTTAAATACATACATATATAGATATATTTAACACCCAGACACAGAGCAAACAAATCTGCTCATCACACAAATGCTTGCCCTGGGTGGGGATCGAACCCACAACCCTCGGATCAGTAGTCAAGGGCACTAACCACTGAGCCACCGAGTCAGTCGAAAAATTATCAATAAACATTAACATAACCATAATCTTTTAGACAAGCAAATGTTGAACTTTATCTTAGGAATTGTTTTATTGTTTTTAACTAAATTGATGGGAGGAAGAAACGCGGGTGCCATTTTTTCCATACAAACGTATAGAACGTTTGTAGTCCCCTGTTTCCTCCCTGGATAATGGTAATGACAATAGAGAAAAAATGTTTTTTTTTCCATCAAACCTATATGTACCATGGCCATGGCCCTATGTTTTTTTTCATGTTCTTATTACAATAGGAAGTAGGAGCCTTCAAAAACTGAGAAAATTGCCCAATTGAAACGTCATTTTCAGACACACACCAAAAACATAATACGCATATTAACAACAAAATAAAAACATGAAAGCGTAGGCAAAGCGATTTTTATTAAATTATTTTTGAAAAAAAATATTATTATTGCACAAGTTTTGGAGGAGGAAATAGGGGACTACGAAATGTTGTTTTGGTCTATTTTAGTGCCTATTATCGGTCTGAGCTGCAGTGCTCCCGTTCTTACTGTATACGGAGAGGTTTAGGGGGGGGGGGGAGACAGTAACATTTTATTCAAATGCCTATTCTTTAGACCACGTTTCCTCTTAAGAACAAATAATAATTATTCGTGGGTAATCAACGATATAAGCGTCGGTGGCTCAACCGGTAACGACTCGGTCCATCTAACCAGAGCTACCGGGTTCAAATCTGGACGGCCAATGTACCAATGAGTTTTTCAAAAACTTACGTACATACTTACCGATTGCTTTAACGGTGAAGGAAAACATCGTGAGGAAACCTGCACACGCCTGCGAAGAAACTCGAAGGTTGTGTGTGAAGTCGACCAACCCGCACTGGGCCCGCGTGGTCGACTAAGGCCTAATCGCCCTGATTCAGGGTAGGCTCGAGCCCCTCGGTGGGGACGTATATGAGCTGTAATAATAATCAACGATTACGCGCACCGGAAAACGTAGAGTAGGTAGGCCTCCCACTCGGTGGACCGATGACCCGGTGTCCGGTGAAGGTTGCGGGAAGCCGCTGGCTGCGTGCAGCGCAGAACCGGTCGTCATGGAAATCCTTGGGGGAGGCCTATTTCCAGCAGTGGACGTCCCTCGGCTGATATGATGATGATGATGTTAAATCAACGATAGAAGGCGCTCAGGTCCCTCTGCACCTCATCGTTCCAGCGGTACTTGGGACGCCCGACCGGACGTTTTCCTATCGGTCGTCCCGTGTACGCTCTCTCGCGATCTTTTTCCATCCTCTCTACGTGGCCAAGCCAGCAAGGATAGGCCGATTTAGTTTCCAGAGACCCGATTGGCGTGAGGAGGCGCAGAATAGGGACGAGTGGTGACTTTTGGTGTCGGAGGCTAAGATCTTCTTCGTGTCGCCAGTCGCTGAGCCAATGAAGTAAGTAAGTAAGTATGTAAATAATCTTAACCGCCTCCGTAGCCCAGAGGCACAGTTCACTGGTTTTACACAGGAAGTCGCGGGTTCGATTCCCGGCGGGGTCAATTGTAAGACTCGGTTTGGTTGGTGGTACGGCATTTTCTAAGCCCGCCTGGCTAGCTACCACCATCTTATCTAAATCTTAACGCCAAATATCAATGTTGGTATCATTGGTGTGTTCCGGCATGAAGATAAGATAGCCAGTTCCCCATTGCGTTGGGGAATCTTGGTAAGCCCGCTTCCATTTTCGGCAACATCGTCACTTACCACCAGGTGAGATGTCCAGGGTTTCATCTTATCAGCTCATTTGCGTCCCCACCGAGAGGCTCAAGCTTACCTTGAATTAGGGCGATCAGGCCTTAGTCAACCACGCGGGCCCAGAGCGGGTTGGTCGACTTCACACACTACCTTCGAGTTTCTTCGCAGGTGTGTGCAGGTTTCCTCACGATGTTTTCCTTCACCGTTAAAGCAATCGGTAAGTATGTGTACGTAAGTTTTTGAAAAACTCATTGGTACATTGATTGTACATCATTGGTCAAGGGTTTACCAATTGTGAATAAAAAATAAAATAAAAAAATCATCGATAGATATAATGTCCTAACACGATAACTAGACTTCTAATTCTAAGCGGGCACAACCATTCATCCATTATGTTAGAAACAATATGGTTAATAATTAATCTCCAAACAATTGTTAAGTTTGCCGTAGGGCCTGCTAACAATGATATTAAATATTAAACGCCTTAATTGAAGCCTATTAGGACTAATTACAATTACATAAAAACTTTTGAGTGAAGGCGGTCGAGAAGACTGAGTTAATTGTGTCGTATTTTTTTTAAATGTTGACTTGTAAAACAATTGTTTTATAATAATAACAGGTTCAAACAAATAGTATTAAAAACACTGGACATACAGATAGCAATTATGACGTAAGCATCTGCTCAGAGAGGATTTTGGGAAATTCCCACGGGAACGAACGGTAAAAAGCGGTATCTGTGGCGGTATCTACGTGGGCGAAGCCGTGGGCAACAGCTAGTTGTCAATATTTAAAAATGCATCTAAAGACTTAAATTATTATTTTTTTTTACCTGACTGCAAGAAAGGTTGTGTTTTAAGCGCGTACCTATAAATGTATGTCTTCAACATTTCTTTAAATTGTTATTTGCACTCGCAAAAATAAAAACTGTTTCATTTTTAACCGACTTCAAAAAAAGGGAGATGTGTTTGCGGATAAATTCGTCGTTTATGAACCGATTTTGATGATTCTATTTTTTTTTATTTACGATTTCAAGGGTTTACCTTGACAACATTTTGGAAAGGAAATATCCCAAGGGTGGTACCATGATAAGGAAACCAGGATCTGATGATAGCATCCCAGAGAAGTCGAGGGGAACCTTAGTTTCCTGTTTGAAGCCGGTTTTTTTTTGTTAAAAATTATAAGTCTAGGCCTCGATCCGATAAAGGATTTTTACATATTTTTCTATTTCATCTAATTTTCATCTTTACAGTCGGGTTTTTAATTTATAGGCAGTCACATCGCATTCGCAGTCACGTTGATCTTTCACAAATTCCGCTCTTCTTCCTCCCCCGGCCCTGGCCCAAACATGCCGAACTCCTTATGAGCTTGCATCATCGGTACCACCTTCTTGTCCTTCCAGTCTTCCTCCAGCATTCTCTCTCTCTTCAGGTCCCTCTCCACCACCACTCCCATGCCATCGGCTCGGAATCCCACTGTGGCTGCCTCTTCTTCTCTCTCCTCTGTTGGTGGCACTTGACCACTGACTGCCATGACATTCGCATAAAGTTGCTCGTCACAGTACATCATGACCAAGTACGGATCCTCGATCTTAAGTCGTAGTGTCACTACTGGCAAGTTGATTTTTTCACCTGAAAGGTGAATTATTTTAAGTTTTGGGCAGTAGAATCGGCACTCGGAAACTATAGTTATCATCATCATTATTCCACCTCATATACGTCCCCACCGAGGGGCTCGAGCCTACCCTGAATTAGACTATAGCTATAGGTAATGTGGTGTATAGAACAGCCTCACGACTAATATTTTTTTTTTACTTTTCTACCTCACCATCTTATTTGTTCTTCTCCTCGTAAGATTTATCTGTATACCTGCTTAGGTTGTAGTACCATACTCGTATGTAGAAATATAATAGAGATTGTTAGCAATACCGAAACTATTGTGAAAGAGATCAAATTAACTATTCATTATTATTTATTATTATTACTATTCACAATTGGTAAGCCCTTGGCATCATCTCACCTGATGATAAGTGACGATGATGCCGAAGATGGAAGCGTGCTTACCAAGATTCTCCAACACAATCGAGAACTGGCTATCTTATCTTCAAACCGGAACACATCAATGTTGTTAACGCTGATGTTTGGCGTCGAGACTCAGATAAGATGTTAGTAGCTAGCCAGGTGGGCTTAGAAAATGCCCTATCATCATCATTACAGCTCATATACGTCCCCACCGAGGGGCTCGAGCCTACCCTGAATCAGGGCGATTAGGCCTTAGTCGACCACGCGGGCCCAGTGCGGGTTGGTCGACTTCACACACAACCTTCGAGTTTCTTCGCAGGCGTGTGCAGGTTTCCTCACGATGTTTTCCTTCACCGTTAAAGCAATCGGTAAGTATGTACGTAAGTTTTTTTTTTGAAAAACTCATTGGTACATTGGCCATCCAGATTTGAACCGGGTACCTCTGGTTAGATGGACCGAGTCGTTACCGGTTGAGCCACCGACGCTTCTTCTTATTTACGACGCTTATTTCAAAAAAGGAATGACGGAACAAACAAAATGGCGGCGAAATCCTATACGTTTGACAACCAAACTGTAACCAATCTGTATTAATCTGGGTGACGAGGGGGTGAGGTCGCAATCTAGAGAGCGGCAGGGAGTGTCCATACTGTATGTCAGTACTAATATATATACTTTGCCTGATGGTAAGTGACGATGTAGTCGAGGATGGTACACGCAAATTCAAATAATGCCTATTCACTCTCGCCTTGAAGATTCCCAAATATTAGTAGTCGGGAAACACAGACGCAGGCAAGAAGTTCCACTCCATCGCTGTCCGCATAGTAAATGAGGAAGCGTAACGCTTCGTGCGTAGAGGCTGAATATCAACAACAAAGGGGTGGAACCTCTCCCTGCGTCTCGTTGACCGAAGGTGGAATGGACCTGGGGGAATGAGGTCGTGCAGTTCTTGTGCACACTCTCCGAAATTAATAAATTTCTTCTTATTTTTTTTACAGTTTTGTTGTGCTTTAAAACTGCCCGTAAAACCAAACTATCCAGCTGAATACAAAAATACAAAAAAGATAATGTAACTTTTAAATCTAATTTAAAAACTATAATTTAATTAAATACGTTGCCTGGAAGAAATTGCTACCTAGCAATAAGGCCGCCTATTGTATAGGCTTTCTTCTATATTGTTAATTTCTTTTTTTATGTTGTGATGCAATAAAGAATATTGTATTGTATTGTTAATCTTTTTTTTTAAGTTTATTATTATTTTTTAATAAAATAAATTACTTAAGTTTCGATGAACTTCTTTGTAAATTAGCCGTCTGAGAAAGAAACTCTAGATTCCGTGACAGCAAAGGGTGATGCTAAAGTACTCCACTCACCATTCAATTTCAACTACAATTTGCAGACTCAATCTCTCAAGCCGACAGATTGAATCGTAAATAGGTGTGTTGGGGGCCTAACATGCATCATGCTGCGATTTCAACACCTTCAACAGATTGAGCCAGCAAATTGCGTATGGGATTGAATGGTGAGTAGGTTACTTATGAGCAACAGGAAGACACTACACCACAGTCTGAGAATACATACAGTGGTCCAACACTGATGATGTTTGCGTCTGACTAGTCACTGATACCTTTGGCACTGCAGCACGCTGATGCTTGAATAGGGACAATGACTGCTAGTCAACTACTTTATATCATCTGTCAAAAACGACATTTCTTTTTAAAAACGAATGAAATACCTCGGCGTGACGTCATAGGTCTGCTATTGATACTATAATAAAAATAATAATACAAAATTAAAGCCCGTGTAATGTTTTATTTTTCTTGTTGATATATGGTACGGAACCCTTTTACAAATATTTTGAGGAATCAAAAATTAAAGACTTGATGGAAAACAAAACGAGTAAGGTTTTTCAAAGTTCCAGCAGGAGGGCAATTTAGTGATCAAGAGATCATAATTTATTTTTGATTCTATCATTTTACATTAAATGAATACCTAAACGACAACTTAAAATAATCCTTATACTAATATTATAAATGTGAAAATGTGTTTTTGTTTGTTTGTTTGTTACCTTTTCAAGCTTCAACGCCTTGACCAATCTTAATGAAATTTGGCATGCAGGTAGCCTGTGTCACAAGGAAGGACATAGGCTACTTTTTATCCTATTTTATATGTTGATACAGATTGGTTACAGTTTGGTTGTTGAACATATGGGATTTCACCGCCATTATGTTTGTTCCGTCATTCCTTTTTTGAAATGTCATTTCTGGCCCGTTGTATGAAGTTTCCAGGGTGTGCTACTATTCTGTTTATACTATGGTAGGGTAAGAGCGTCGGTGGCTTAATGGCAAGGGTCGCTACCTCCCATCCGGAAGGTCGTGGTTCCAATCCTGCCCTGTACCAATGTATTTTCGATTTTCAATTTCTTAAGTACGTTTATCCGAAGCTTTTACTGTGAAAGAAAACAATCAAGAAACGAAGAATGCGAAGCACTGGGCCCGCGTGGTCGACTATTCAGAGTAGGCTCGAGCCCTTCGGCGGGGACGTATATGAGCTGATATGATGAATAGGGTCCTGTTGGTACCCAATGGATACAGAACCCTAAAAAAGAAGAAGAAGACAATAAACAACTTACCTTTCAAGCTATCCGGTATTTCGTGCCTCGGTATCGCGTAGAAGAGGCCGGTGTAGTCGACTGCGATGAGCAGCAAGCGCAGAGTACTGCGCATGTATAGTTTGGGTTGCTCCCAGTTTATCGGCTTGTCCAGGAACGGGCCGTACCGGTTCCTGTACCACGTGACCAGCTGAAGTAAAAGAAAAAAGTTAAAAGGAGATCGTATTCATTTATTTTACTCTTTGCGTCACGGATTTTTATTGGCAGTGATAATATCATAATTTGGTTCCTAAAATTTTAAAAAAGAATAAGTTTCCAGAAATACTTATTAACTTTTTTTAGATTTTTTTTATTAGTAATTTTCTTTTATTCTGTGCATTTTAAAATAAATAGGTTTTTAGGTAGATTGAAACAGGCAACTTTGTTTCTTTACTTTTGAAAATTTATTGATTGAAAACCGCATTTTTAGAGTTCCGTTCCGGGGAACCTATCCTATTACTAAAATAAAATCTGTCTGAACGACCTACAAAAGTCTGTATTTATATTCGAACCTTAATAGCTAGTGGGCTGAAATTTTCACAAAATACATTAGTGGCATCTGTACACGACAAAAAAGTGCAATATACGGCGTTTGATGATTAAAAGGTTTCCTTTGGCAGAGTGAATCTCCTGAACCCTTAGATCGTTTTAAGAAGGGGAGCCATCTTGATTTTTGATGCAGGAAGTGGGGGGGGGGGTCCGTTATCAATAATATGTGTTAATTTTATAACATCCTGTGTTTAGGCTATTGCGTTAAGTTTAGTGTCGATTTCGAATAAACGGAAGATAGGGAAATCATTTATCGAATAATATTAACACCATTTTATATTAAAAACGAGATATAAAAGAAAAAAAGTAAAAATAAATCTCAGTATGTTTTGTTTCACCTACTATAAACTTGAAACGGCCGTTATATTTGGTAAATAAAAAATATTTTTTAATAGTCTTAGTATCCTATATTGTAAAAAAACAACATCCCCCCATTATTTTTATATTAAATCTGCAAAAAAATAACAAACGCGATATAAGCACAGATCACATACCTACATATTTTATGATATAAGCAAAGGTCGGACCTATTTACCTAAACTGGATAGTGTTCATGCAATAATGTATTTCCATCTCACTCACGTCTCACTCATATTGAACATACATACGTTAAGTTTAAGCACTACCTATTCCGACATTTCGTTAATAATAAACAGTAAGTACAATAACTGCGACAGCCTCGACTCGGATAGGTTCAAGGCCAATCCCTGCCGCGCCCGTCTGTCTGTGTGAGGTCGGATTTCCTTAAAAATGAAAAAAATAAAGAGGAACTCTTTGAGCTTCTAGGATCTTACGTCCTTTAAAACGCCGAAAAACAGCAGATTATGACTAACGTAGGTCACAAAATAATAGCATCAGTGGCTCCTGGGACATCGATAAATGGGCTCAACGCTGATGCTGAAGAGGCAGATGGACGCATTCTTCTGCACGCAAAAGACATGGTCCTCAATGGTGCGTCAAGGATTATGATACAGTTGATTCTGACGTCGTAGTAATCGCGATATCCTTTTTTTCACACTTCAGCGAGACTGTTTTCAAGAGCTGTGGATATCTTTCGGTACAGACAAAAACCAGTGCTACTTACCTCTACATGAACTGCCAAAAAATGTAGGCGAAGGTAAAGCAGAAGCTTTGAGCGGCTATCATGCGTTCACAGGGTGTGACACTGTCTCGGCATTTTGTTCTAAGGGTAAAACATTAACTTGGAATGCGTGGCAGCGATGTCCTGAGGCTACATCTGTATTCAAAGCACTGTCTTACCCACTGACAGAAGTGTCCGACAATTTGCTGAACGTGTTAGAAAAGTACATTACAAAACTTTACTGCGGGAACGCTGACATCAATTCTGTTTATGATGCACGAAAGTTCCTATTTACGTCAAAAAATAGGTCTTCACACAACATTCCGCCAACAAGAGACGCGCTCAAGATGCACACTCTGCGAGCATCCTATCAGGCAGGTCAATGTGTGGGGACAAGCCCTGGAATCGTCACCTAATATAGTCTGCCCGGCAGACTGGGGGTGGACTGAGTCAGACGATTCATGGCAGCCGGTCTGGACGATGCAGCCTTATATCTGGGAATCAGTCAGCCATTTGACGAAATGTGGCAGCAAGAAGGATTGCAGAGGTCGATGCTCCTGCAAAAATAAAGGCCTGCCATGCACACTGCTGTGCAACTGCAGAGGGAACTGCAACAATTCCAGGTACTTTTGTTTGTGCTCACATAACTTTTCCCATTGTACGAATCAGTTGTTTAATATTGAATTTGACACTTTTTTTTGTTACAGTGTAATAGACAGCGGGGTACAGATTGAAAGACATTATGGAAGAGAATACGGAGGATATACTTTAATTTACAATATATAATTTACGGTTTGATTTCATTGATTATTAAAAATGGATAAAAAGGCATTGTACTTCATTTTATTAGTACTTAGGTCCCTAAATAATAACAGGCATTTTGTGGGCAAGCATGCTTCAATTTAGGCCACATCGTAGCTACGGGTCCGCTGAGATTTTGGCGAACGCAAACCTTCGCATTTATCGTCATCTTGGTTCCGTGGCAAGTAATTATTTTTTTACATGCACATTACTCAAACCAATAAATTCTATCGGTACTTTTTACATCGTACAACTATAGATCTTTCCAAATATGTATGATGTTTTTGTCTTATAAATTAAATAAAAAAGTTATAAGAATATTTTTAATAAATAAGAAAATTTCAATTTTTGTTTTTTTCCATTTTTTTCATTTTTTCGTATAAAAAGGTGAAAATTCAATACCAGGAAAAAATTTGGCATCTTTGGTTCATATGAAAATGATACCAAAGTTGCCCTAATAGATAAACGCATTTATTGTGATTTTGGTTCCGGATGAGAGTATTTTTTTTTCACGCAAGTTACTCAGACCAAAAAATTATATGGGTAATTTTTAGAATGCTAAACTATAGGGCTACCCAAATATGTCTTTTGTTTTTTTCTAAAAATTTAAATAAAAAAGTTATAAAGATATTTTTAAAAAACAAGACAATGAAAATTTTCTTTTTTTCTTTTTTTTTTCTTTTTAACGTTAAAAAAGTTCAAAATAAATATCAGGAATGAATACGGCGTCCTTGATTTATACGAAAATGATACCAAACTTGCCTTTATAGCTTAATAAATATTGTCAGGTCAAACGGGGTAATCCCCCCCCCCCCCTTCCAAAATTTACATCTAAAATTTTGATGGCTCCCCTTCTTAAATCCATCTTTGAGTCGCAAAGATCAACTCAGCAAAAGGAAATCTCTTAATCACAAATCGCCGTATAATGAAGCCAACACCGGCAACTACATATATAATATGTTACTATGGCGGATTTACTAAAAAAAATTAAAAAAGAAATATTAAGGTGGGTTACCATACAAGAAACGTGGATTTTTAATTATTATTTTTTTGCACTAGCGTAAATACGGTAATACATACAAACCCAAAACTTGATGTAATTATAGTAACAACAAAGACTAAAGTACAACAACAAGTAATTAAAAAAGGCCAAAAATTAGCGCTAGCTGAACTGAGTCAAAAAAAATAATTCCGTCGCCCTCGTTGATGTATTTGTATTGAAATGAGTAGGTTGTGTTGTTGTACTCAAGTGGAGAGGTTTGGTGGTTAGTACGGCTGCCCAATTTCAAAACGCAGTAGGTAACTGACAATTCTCAGATTTTTAAAAATTTGCCTTATTAAAAAAAGTTTGCGAGCCAAATTGATAAAATTTAGTCCAAAAATTGTGTTAAAAAGTGCAATTATAGCAAAAAAATTAGGTATAAAAATTTTGCAGTTACTGTGTTTTAAAATGGGGCAGCCGAGTACTCTGTGCGTAAGTCCGACTCGCACTTGGCCGATTTTTCTAGCCACCTAACATAATATAGTCCCCCATGTAATGTTTGACGTTACTGCCATTTTTAAAGTTAAACATATCGACGCTTGAAAGGCAAACCTTACTAAGCGACATGGAGTTAAATGTTCAGGAGAGATGATACAAGTTTTTTTTAACAGAAAAAAAATCATAACTTTTTAATTTTTTATCGTAAAGAAATAATTGTTATATCTTAGGCATGGTATTATTTGACGCTATAATTTATTTAAAAAAATATTGATCTATCCCTTTTAATTCTGAATCTTTTGTCGGTTAGATAGTAATTTTGTCAAAAAAACATTCAGGTAAAACTATATTTACGCCAGAAACTTCTAAGTTACCAACAGGTTTATTCGTTTATATGCCTAAGCGAATCTCAATACGAATAGGAAAAAGCTGTATAAGTTATAAAACATTTTTTTGTGTAAACTGAAACAATTATCTAAATGATTTAATTTCTGTAAGAATTACCATAAAAAATAATCCAAATAATAATTCAAAAGAAATATTTCCAATACTAACAGACATTTTGTATGGATTTAATTAATGAAAACAACCTTCGGCATTATTTAAGTATTTATTGCAAAATTTTAACAAATTTAATACACAACACTTTAAACACTAACAACGAGGTATTGTCTTTAATAACATTTTTCTTTGTAAGAACAAACTTTTAGAACAAATATTCGTCAAACATTAAGTACTATTTAAGATTTTAACCTAATTAAGTACTATGAATGAGTATTTGGACCACACTGAGATCACAGAGTTTTAATAATCAGTCTCACTAATAACTATGGCACAGAGTGACTTATTTCTGAATTCACATAGCTAAATGACATACAAACTATAGAAATTACTTAGGTACTATTATATTCTCACTTAGCGTTATTATTATTAGTTATCTAAGGTACAAAACTAAATTACTTACTGTGTAATGTGTTGGTAAGCAACATCACATTTTGAAGTGCAACCTTCTATTCACCTTGTAAGTAAGATTCACATAATGTCTATGTATCACAATTTTTTAGGAACCTTAGGTATATTTCTTTCTTAATTTTCAAAGTAATAACAAACAAAACAGTGAACTTATATCAAAAATAAACTTATAAGTAGTAATATTAAAACTTAAATTGTCTTTAGGTATAAAAAATCTTTGTTCAGTAGTAATTAAACCTAGAATAATAATCCAATCTTCATATTGCACCAAATAGCAATAGGTAGGCTGTTACAAATCATCTTCAAAATTGTTTACCAAGTAGATCAACCAAATAATCGTGCATTTTCTAATTACTTTATATAGAGACAGTGTTACAAAAGATCCAACTAATCTTGGAATTAAAAAAAAAGATAATAGAAAAGTAGGAAAAAGTAGATGAGGAACCTCAATTAAATCAATTAAACATAGTCAGGGTCTTCTATATCCGATTCAGGTAACACGTCTTTGATATTTCCATCTCGTGGGATATTAAGGTACTCATGATGGAAACAAGCTGGAATGATTTGGTCAGTACATAATTTACGGAGATCGTCATATTTCATTTTTGAAATAAGAAGTAACGATCTATAGCAAGACATCAATGGGACCGTAGTTTTAGTCTGGACTTCAACATTGAATAACTTGGCATCAGCATTCATCGACGTTTTTATAGACACAAGTTGTTTGTCTTTCTTGAAAGTTGCAATTCGGACCTTACAAATTTTTCCAGTAAGGTTTCCTTTGTAATATTTGTCTCCAATATTATCCCACTTTTTGAATTGCTCATAACACATTCGCTCAACTGTAAATGGCGATGGATTCTGCCGAGCAGTTAAAAAAATGGTAAACCATTGGGAAGGTGCATAAACAGTAGTGTGTTTCAGGTGGTTTTCAATGATGGCGTGAGAACTATCCACTGGCATATAAGTATGCCCAGTCAAGAGGAAATTTAATTGAATTGTTTTAATATTGTTACATTCCTGTAAAGTCTGATGAATCATAGCCATAACAGTTCGGTTCCGATTTTGACCTGGACAACAATCGCAGTACATCAATAATCGCTTGATGTTTCCTCTTTCATCTACCGATTTGATGTATTTATGTAAAACTAGCTGTTTCCCGCGGTTTCACCCGCGTGGACAACGTTTCTATGACTTTTCGAGGGTGCGCAGTGCGCGAGCCGCAAGCGGCTCGCGAGCGTGGTAAAAAGTAGTCTATGTCTGAATCTAGGTCCTAATCTGTCTACCTACCAAATTTCAGCCAAATCCGTTCATTAGTTTTTGCGGGAAAGCGTAACAGACAGACAGAGTTACTTTCACATTTATAATATAAGTAGGGATTGTTGCTACTTCGTTGGCACCTCGCTTACCATTAGATTCGTCCCAGAAAAAACAGAATACGTTACGAGTGCCATTTTCGTAAACACACAGGTTATAAACAGCCAGTTTTCTACTGTAGTATAAAAGCATCGAAGGGGAATAGGGCGTATTCAAGACCTTCTGAAGATCAAAACTAACACACAATGTAGATGGATCTTCTTTGTGGATATGTTTGTGACTTTTTAATCGCGCGTAGCTTTCATCTTTTTCTTTGTTGTGTTCTTGTTTTTCCTTCAGCTTGTCAGGATCGGTCGTTTTTTCAAACAGAATGCATTTCTTGCAATTGTCTTTCTTTGGTACATGAAAACCAATGTTAAACTTCTCATCAAATATTTTTCGAAAAATTCTCTCACTCACCACATCAACTCCCTGATCCACGAAATGCCTTTTATAAATTTTATAAAGATTTGGAATGTTCTTAAATTCTTCCGGCAAATATATTTTACTGGAATCCTGACGGCAATAATGAGAAGGAACTGCTGGTAAACTCTTTATGAAGTCTACAGCAGCATCTATAGTAGTTTGCTTTGTCTTACTCGCCGGCTCCGACTTTACTCTCATATCTTCCTTGGCACTTCCACATTCAGCGTTTTTAACAATACTGTAAATGGTTCTATCAGAAACATTAATAGTTGCCGCTATGAATTGCAGACATACGTTTCTCTTGCCCTCGCCTTCATTTATAAAGTATTTTATTGTGCAGCTTCGTTTCTCGGAGTCAGAACGCTTACGTTTTACGCTTAGTCTTTGCGATAAAGAAACTAGCCAATCGCGACGGCGTACTAAGTCCAACTTCCAAAAATGTTGGAATATACTTTCTCTTCTTTCTTCTTGGATAGATCCACAGTCATTTCCACATCTTTTTCCTTGGCATGGATTCGGAAGGATCTTTTTAGCTGGTACTGTGACACCCTTCTTCGTCGTATATTCTTCTCCTGCCTTCTTCTTTTTAGACCTTTCATTTCTTACATTAACTTTTTTAACCCTCATTCCAGAGTCACCTACGGTTTCTTCCAGATCTCCAGGTTTAGTTTTTCTTCTTCTGAACCTCTTTTTCTTTTTGCCAGTTTTCTCGGTCGAGTCCAGTTCGTCGCTTTCGTAGTCACTTAAATTTAGTTCTTTTGACCAGTCGTCTGAATCATCAATATCCCCGTAAAAAGTTGAAAAGTCTTCTTGGTCAGACAAATAATCAATGTACTTAGTTTTTATTATGCATTTACGTCTTTTCTTTTTATTTTGTGAATTATCCTGACCATTTGATTGTACTTCTATCCCCGCAGTTTCTGTGGAGGAAGTGTCGAGGTTAGGTGTGTCTGGATCCATGCTGTTTGAAGGTTGCGTCGAGTTATTGTATTTGTTTATAATAGGGTTGTCGTTAGGCAAAGGTACGTTATCGCAAGACATAAGTTCTGCTACTACCCCAGTAGATGTTGAAGGTTGATCTATAGTTGTCCGTGTAAGGTCCGAGTGTGTAAAATTGGTATTCAAATTTTCTCCTGCACGGTCGACTAAAGATAAATCGATCGCTTTTTCACCTACTTCAGTTTCTGTGGAGGAAGTATCGAGGTTAGGTGTGTCTGGATCCATGCTGTTTGAAGGTTGCGTCGAGTTATTGTATTTGTCTATAATAGGGTTGTCGTTAGGCAAAGGTACGTCATCGCAAGACATAAGTTCTGCTACTACCCCAGTAGATGTTGAGGGTTAATCTATAGTTGTCTGTTTAAGGTCCGAGTGTGTAAAATTGGTATTCAAATTTTCTCCTGCACGGTCGAGTAAAGATAAATCGATCTATTTTTGACCTACTTCGTTAAAAGTGTTTACAACAGCGGTGACTTCTTTACCAACCTTGACATTGAGTAAAGAGGTTTCAAGCAATGTGTAATCTGCGGATGGACTTGGAGTAAAACTGCCTACTTGACCGTCGCATTGTACAACTGATGCTAAAGGAACAATACCACCGTAATCTTGATAAGTTATCGCACTGTTATTCACCGATTCCTGGTCAAAGTCTTCAACCAGCATTTCGTGGCTGGTATCAGGAGCCCGAGCTTGTTGCAAGTCTTCTACCAGCACATCATCGCGGGGATCAGGCGCCGGAGCTAGTTGTATCACCTGATTAAAGAAACACAATATAATTGAATTAAAATGTTACCTTACACCTGTCACCTGGGTGATAAAGAAATTCCCTAGAAAACCGAATAACACTGTTTCTGTGCACCTTACTGAGCCCTTAGATAAAGGTCTCAATGCCCAGGAACAAAAAAAAACTGTCTCGTTACAAACTCAATCAGCTGATTGGTAATTTTGCTTGAAGATATTTTTTTCGAAGTGAAGCATTAATTAACATCTACTACAATTAATTTGGTAGGTTTTCAGTGAAACAGTGGATTTCTTATTATGTACTAAACAAGAAACTAGGATATTTCCTAAGCACCCTGTATACCTAAACTATTATAGGTTATATAAATGTAAGAGTTACACAGGTGAGATGATGAAATCTGTTGCTTGCTGACAAAATAGTTAAATAGTCACCACGTCTTTGTCCCTATACAAGTTGGTGAGCATTTGTGTAGTTACGAGTAGTTACATTGATAGAAGGTCGACAGCAAAAAATTAGTGTAACTAGAACAATAAGTAGTTACACCTAGGTGTTGTCATAGTTTTAAGTTAATTGGTAGGTACGTAAACTGTCGAAATTAGGTGAATGTGGTAGGTAGGTAGGTATATACCGAGTCTAAGTATGTATGTATGTACTATGTAATTACAAGTAGGTAATTTACTATTAGGAATGTTAGTATCTAAAAAGGAAGAGTAGGTGTGGTTGTTGTTAGAAGTTTGTGGGTAATGCGTGTAAAAGAAAGTGGATAATTCAAGTAGGTACCTAGCCTATACAATAATTGATTTGAATGTTTATAAGTGCCCTGACAAAATAGTGTACCATAAAAGGTTGTAGGTAGGTAGGGTATAGTATGTTCTGAGTAGGCAAAGAGATATCTAGGTAAACGACATATAAGAATAAGATAG
Source organism: Coleophora flavipennella (assembly GCA_947284805.1). Classification (NCBI taxonomy): domain Eukaryota; kingdom Metazoa; phylum Arthropoda; class Insecta; order Lepidoptera; family Coleophoridae; genus Coleophora; species Coleophora flavipennella. The sequence goes on from OX369283.1 coordinate 13,676,925, forward strand.
GATAAGAGGTATACAGTCATATAGGTAGGTAGATATCGTATTTGTTTTGAATACTTAGGTAAATAGGTAGACAGTAAACAAAAGATTCTTAATTGTAGTAGACAGGTATACAATGTTAGTGTGTACCTAATCACAATAACAATTTATACTTACAGGTTCATCATCGAAGTTTAATTTTTGTTTACACTTGGGCGATTTTGTTATTCCAGCAGAAGTTAGAGCAATGTCTATGATCCTGGATGAACGGGTTCTTTTGTTTCTTTTGTTCATTTTGTCCTCATACGTAGGTATCGCATCTGTAAGTACCTAAAAAGATAAAAACATCATAAATACCTGCGTATAATTTCATTTATTTCAAAATATACGAAGGGGCATAAAAGTATTCAAATCCACACAGTATCTACCTCAAAAGGCAGAGTTTTAAAGCAAAATATATTAGGAATGTGAATTTTACTTACCGTTTTCTTAATCACTACGCGCCAAAACCGATGTAACAGTGGCGAGCTCGCAGCGCGACAATCTACCTTACCGACGCGCCACCTCCGAATGAATGCTTGCGGATTCATAACGCTCCACGCAGTTCGATGTTTCTAACCGACATTTGACACTCGGCTGCGCTTCCTAAGCGCTGTCTTCCCTCGTTTTTAAATTCAGGTGAAACTATTTATGCGACATTTTTCATACAATATTTACGCCAGTAATAATATCTAAACGACAATCAGTTCTTAACTAATTTGTCAAGTAAAATTATGCAAGCGACACAAAATTATTACTGCATTATATTGTAAAATTATCTAAGCGACAGCAAATCAATATTTAATTACTATGTAAAGTTGACTAAGTTCATTGTTACGCTGATTTTCTAACAAGCATTAATAACTAAATACTAATAGAACGAAACACAGTGTAAGGAACAAATGCATAAGTTAACACTTTTATCTTTTTAATGTTGGTATAAAACATGCTAAGTAACTTTGATGGAATAGTCTAATTCAGGTAAAAATACCTAACTGTTTCGTACTCATAATTATTAATGAAGAAAATTTATCTAAGTTAATGGTTAACACTAAACCAATTGAGGAACCAATTACTATCCGTAAAAGTTACTAAGTCAACTTGTCTAACCCGCCGACACAAGTAAAATGCATATTTTTTTGTCGCTTAGGGAGCCGAAATTTTCCGAATACTAAGGATTCACATACTTCCTAAGCGACAACAAAACTCATCGCAGCGCTATGAGACCCAGACCAATCGACGCGATTTTTTTTGGCGATTCGATTGATATATCAAACTCAATTTGACCCATACTGTCGGTTAGTAAGGTTTGCCTTTCAAGCGTCGATATATTTAATCCAGTTTTCTAAATCTTAGCAATCAGTGATTACGTACCTACATCAGTTTAAAAATTAAACAGTAAAGTAACTCTCTTGCGGATCTCCTCTTGAAGGTGAAGATCCTGGTGAAGATCGCGGGAAGCTTATGGATGCGGGCAGCGAAGGACTGGTCGTCGTGGAAATCCTTGGAGAGGCCTTTGTCCAGCTGTGGACGTTTTTCGGCTGATATGATGAAAATAATTCACTCATAAACATATTTTTTTTAAGTTTAGTTACAAGATTTTATTTGAAAATAGTTTTTATGCTCAAGAAGCCAAATGCTCATATGAATATTAAAAAATACACGGTTCCAAATTCAAGAAGGAAAGAGCACACTAAAGTCTAACTGTTTGGATTGAAAAATAAAAGACGGTTCTGGGACCTTGATTCCACCTTAAAAGTTCATCATCAGATCAACTTCAAAATACCAAAAGGATCTATTGTCACCGGAAATACGGTTCCATTCCAAATATCAACTGAGTCAGCTGGAAGTCGGTCTAAAATCGATTGCAAGATTTGAACTAAACAAACATACATACAAACATAGCAAGTTAAACAAAAGCTTTTAAAAACATGTAAATGAAAACAGAAAACTCACTCGTCTCGTTGGAACTGAAAATCTATGCTTAACTGCATACGTCACTGGAGTACTTGACCAGACGTAGAACGGGATCCAGTCGATCTCAACGATGTCCAGCGGATGGAAAGAAGATCTCTTCCCGAACTCGTCACAAGTCGTCCAGTTCACCACCTTAGTCTCCTCCGTCACTTCGTTCCTTATACCAAAGGTCTTCCCAAAATACTTTCTCTTGTTTTCGTCGTCCATCCTCATTGCAGGCACCGGTCTCATCGGCCTCATCGTTGTCGTTGTACTAAATCTGCCGAACGCTTTATTTCTCTTTAGACTCTCTGCAATGTTTCTCTGCAGCATGCTCGGTAGATCAAACATTAATGGAAGCAGCTCTGCTTCAGTAAGGTTACGTTTTCCCGGCTCTTGTTCAGGTTGTCTTTGGATCTCGTCTATGTCATCTAAGGGATCGTTGTGACCAATCTCTGGTCTACCATCGTTGTAAACGTTCCCAAAAGGAGCATGTTGAGGGTTTGGTAACCCCCCTCCCGCGTCTTGAGCATAAATTAATTTGGTAGCAGAAAGTAACAGGAAAGTCCAGCACTGTTTCATACTATTGTGTGATCATGTGAAATGTATGTTGATAGCATTTGTGTGGTTTTATAGGAAGTGTGGTGTTGGGTGTGGATTTAGTGCTTACAAACTTCTCAATTTTCAGGACTGTTCACTACTGTGTTATTTCAGGGCTGTGCACTACTGTGTTATTTTTTCACCCACTTCAAAAAAGGAGGAGATTCCGAATTCGACTGTATGTTTTTTTTACATATGCTACTTGATTTATTTGCCAAATTTTGTCCGCGTGGAGATTTTGTATTTTCCCATGGGAACTCTTGAATTTTCGGGTATAAAAGTTATTCTATATGTTAACCCGGGCTTTAAGGAAACAACATACAAAATTTGATCAAAATCGGCATGGTAGTTTTTGCATGTCAAAAAAGTTGTTATTTTGCCCTCTATATCGTTAGTAATGTCCACCACAGTTTTTAATTTGTAAAAAAAATTTATGTACAGACACGGACCCGTTACATTTGTATTATATGTATATATAAAAAGAAAGCGAATGTCATTCCCACATAAATTGTTTTAAAATTGGTTATAATTAAGTATTTATAAACTTTTTTTAAATACAATAAAAAGGTAGAAAAATTATACTTAAATTAGTTTTTGCGATTGAAATCGATTTTTATAACGAGTTTAGTGTTAGGCTGTATTACCTGACTGCCCAAGGAGTGCCTCCGTTTTGGAAGTCGGTAATTTTTTTTTCTGTAAAAAAAAAACCAGCCAAGTCAGAACCGCACACAAAGAGTTAAGTACGATCATACTAGATGGCGCTAGTACAAAGGGTTCCGTACCATCGTACTTGATGACGCTAGTTTCATGTTTAAAAAAAACACGTTTTTTGTATGGAGACCCCCGGGTTATTTTTTCACTTTTTCTAATTTTCTGTATTTGTTGTTATAGCGGCAATAGAAATACATCATCTGTGAAAATTTCAACTGTCTAGCTATCACGGTTCATGAAATACAGCCTGGTGAGAGACGGACAGACAGACAGAGAGGCGGACGGACAGCGAAGTCTTAGTAATAGGGTCCCGTTTTTACCCCTTGGGTACCGAACCCTCCCACGGGCCTCCCACGCAGTGGACCGACGACCTGGTGAAGATCGCGGGAAGCCGATGGATGCGGGCAGCGCAGGACCGCAGGACGATTTTTCAACCAACTTCAAAAAGGAGGAGGTTCTCAATTCGACTGTATGTTTTTTTTTGTATGTTTGTTACGCGATATCTCCGCCGATTGTGAACCGATTTTCAAAATTCTTTTTTTATTTAAAAGAGTATACTGCCGAGGGGGTCCCATTGTCACCAAGTCAGGATCTGATGATGGGATCCCAGGTAAATCGAGAGCAACCCTCAAATTACTCATTATGTAGGCACTTATTACGTGATTCATATGTTTTCTAAAGCTATTAAAATACTTGCGTCTGTTAGTCATCATCTCATGTTGATAAGCTGATGAAGGAAGGTACAACTCCTTAACGGTTAGGAGTTGGAGGAAAATTATTTCAATACTAGCTTTTTCCCGCGGCTTCGCCTGCGTGGACATCGTTTTTGTGACTGACTTAGAGGGTGCGCGGTGCGAGCGTGGACATGCATTTTCTCCACATCCCTCGGGAACTATGTCAGGATATGCTTATTAGTAAATCGTGTCATTTCCCACCCCTTTAACTATCTCGGTGCAAAAAATCACACAATCCATTGTTCCGTTGCTATGTTAATTAACCAAAAAAGGAGTATATTTCCAGTTCCCTCGGGAATTGCATCGGGCTATGCTATTTTCACGAGATAAAAAGTCGCCTATGTCCTTCCTTGTGAAACACATTTTCACATTTATAATATGAGTAAGGATTATACATAGATATAATACGTATTAGATGAGATGATGATGGAAGATTTAACTCCTTAACTTTCATGCTGTTGAGATGATGATGGAAGCCACAGGAATCGTATCTGGTAAACACATGTATTATGAATTATAATTTAATGGTTCCTATTGTCGAGTGGGTGATTGGGTATAACGTTGTTAGAAAGATAGCATTATCACTAAAAATAAATAAAATAAAAATAAAAGTTTAAAAACTTAAAAACCGACTTCAAAATGAAATTCACTCAAAAGTATGAAATAATATTATTATACTTAGATACACGACGTTAACCAACAATAAAGAAATCAAAGGTGAGTAGGAATTAAATTAGGGGCCTAAAATTTTTTTTTAGGTCGGTGGCAGCAATGCCATCGAATCTAAAATATTTGATACGTAAGTAGCTGTATGCTGATACCGACCTCAAAAATAAATTTAGGCCCCTAATTTAATTCATACCCACCTTTGATTTCGTTATTGTTGGTTAATGTCGCGTATCTAAGTATAATAATATTATTTCATACTTTTGAGTGAATTTCATTTTAAAGTCGGTTTTTAAGTTTTTTAAACTTTTATTTTTATGGCTGATATGATGATGACCGAACCCTAAAAATACACCAAGTTAAATTACTATACAAATATAATTTTGGTCATTAAATAAGTAGTCACTGTGTATATATATACGTATATTTAAGCGATCTCATTCTGCAATGGTTTGTCACCACTGGCTTAAATTAAAGTAGGTGACTTTGATGAATGGATTACAAACATAAGTACACCTACAATCAACTTTTTTGTTTAGGTATCAGTGTTTCTCAAATAACGGAAGCCATCGGCAAAATAATGATGGAAAAACTCGATTGAAAAATTCGAAGGAAATGTTTAAAGGAAAGTGCAGAGGTTCATATTTTGTTAAGGATAATAGGATATTTCTTTATTATCCAATTTACAATAAGTTCTTACAGTTTCCCAAGACGCTCTATTATCAATATTTGCACATGTAAATAATTATAAATTGTAGAGTTTAACCCTGCAGTGGTCGCGCGGATATGCAATCCAAGGTAATTAAAAATGAAATTGTTCGTAAACAGTTCAAGTGTGTTACACAGGACTCCGTGTGCTTTAAGTATGACAATCCCCACCCCCGCTCTGTTCATTCCAAATATGTATGTAGTTCCTGTCAAGAAAATAATAGTTTTCGCACGATAGTCTCAGTAGAGCCTCTCAACAAGTAGAACATGAACAAGACGAAAATTATGTCAAACGTCCGTGTCGCACCTACTTCTTTGAAGGTTGGAGGCTCGACACTCGAAGTTGTTGCCGAATATGTGTACCTGGGACAAACAGTCAAGTTAGGTAGGTCCAACAACAAGAAAGAGATCAATCGGCGAATCCAACTCGGCTGGGCAGCGTTCGAGAAGCTTTCGCAATATCTTCACATCCCAAATACCGCAGTGTCTTAAGACCAGGTCTTCGACCAGTGTGTGTTGCCAGTGATGACAAAATACAAAATACGAAGAAATTTTTAGGCGATCTAGGAATAACAAAAACAGTATTATAATATAATTATTTACACTTATTTATTTATTTAATTTAGTTTTTATTTTTTAAGGTAAAGCTTACATACAAACTTAACTTTTTAACTAGGTACTTAAACTATTTATATGAATATAATATTAACTAGTTTTCAGAAAATAGAATCGTCTTCATTGAAAACTGACTTCATATCATCGAACAAGGAGTCCAAATCATTGATGTTGTCCTGGTCCCCGACTGCTGTGCCATCTCTGACGTCATCGGAAGCATGTCTCTTCACTCTGGCTACGTCAGAAAAAAACACCTTAAAACCCTTGCGGTGCAGCTTCTCTTGGACCTGAATAAATAAGGCTATATTATTACCTGCTCCTTATCTAATCTTTAAGGAAACCCTTTTTAGGGTACTATACCAGGTAGCGGGACCCTGTTACTAAGCCTACGCTTTCCGTACGTCTGTCTGTCCGTCTTTTCCGTTTTTTAAAGACTGTATCTATTGAACCGTGATGTGTAGACCGCTGAAATTTTCACAGAATATACACAAGTCACATATTTGATTTTGTAAATTAAGATTCACAAAGAAGTATTTAATACACTGCAAAAAGCGGCAATAGTTATTTATGACACAAGGGTGGTAAACAGGTAAATAACAAACAAGTGACAATTCTGACATTCTTTTGTTGTTTATTTAGCCCTTTTTTATGAGTTTTTGTTTCCAAAAGCGGTCTTTTTACACCCTGTATAACTCCCAAAACCCAACAGTGTTGAGACTAAGGTCTTTGACCAGGTTGCCAGAGATGGATGACATACGAAACTGAGATAATAGTCTCTTAAGTAGGCAAAGGGTGATGGAGCAAGCTATGTTTGGAGTCTCCCTACGCGATCGAATCAGATATGAGGAGATCCGTTGGGGAACCAAGAAAACCTGCATAGCTCATAGAATCGCTAAACTTAAGTGGCAGTAGGCTGGGCATATAGCTCGTAGAACAGATGGCCGTTGGGGTAGTAAAGTTCTCGAGTGCCGACCGCACACTGAAAGACGTAGCAACGGCAGGCCTCGCACTGGACCGACGATCGCAGGAAGCCGCTAGATGCGGGCAGTGCAGAACCGGTCGCCGTGAAAATCCTTAAGGGAGGCCTTTGTCCAGCAGTGGATGTCTTTCGGCTGATATGATAACTGTACAATAACTTACAACAAGCGGGTCGGGCTGGACGTCGTTGGCTGGTGTTAATACCACCCCTACCAGATTTTCACAGTTCATTAACATCAAAAAGCCGTCCATCATATATTTCATGCCGATGAAAATTGGCTTATGCTGTGTTGCATCTGTGGAATAAGTAGTATAGGGTTTAAAAAGATCTCTCCCAAAAACTAAAGGGTCCCCAGGAGGCTCGAGTTTCCATACAAACGTAGTTCCGCTTTAATACAAAAACTAAATGCCGGATTGAATCCAAACTTTGCGATATATTGAGTAGACACCGTCATATCGATGTTTATAGTTAGTTTTCGATGTACTAATATAAAACGAAGAAAAAGAGCAGTTTCAAACTTTCAGTACAAAACTATTTTAAACCTTTGTTTAGTTAAGTTTTAATTTATAACGATGAAAATTAATTACAAACATCGATATATGTGCTATTCAATATATTCGCATAGTTTGGATTCATTCCGTCATGCATTTAGTTTTAGTTATAAAGCGGAACTACGTTTGTATGGAAACTCGAGCATCCTGGGGACCCAAACAGGGGGTTTTAAACATACATCTGTACAACTTTCCCTAGGGAACTCATAATAAAATTGTAATGAATGTGCACTTTTTAGAGTCCAAATTTCTTTTACAGATTCAGTATGGGTTCCTTGGGAAATGTTGTTCAGTTTAATAAATTGAACCCCTTGTTTGTGTTTCCGGGAGAAGTATTTTTACATATGTAGAACTGTAGGGTGGATTTCAATGCGTAGGCCAAATTTCAACTCAGGATCTATTCATCCCCGAGTAGCTAAATTTTTCGCTCTGATCGCAAGGAGCGAAAAATTTAGCTCCTTGGGCATATAGTTGTTCAGTTTTATTATTAGATGTTTAGTTTTTTAACCGCCTCCATGGCGTAATAGTAACGTCCATTAACTTAACATCAGGAGGTCGCGGGTTCGATTCCCGGCAGAGTCTAGCCTTGTATAACTCGGTTTGGTTTTTCGAAGGGCATTTTCTAAGCCCGCCTGTATAGCTACCACCATCTTATCTAAGTCTTGACGCCAAGTATCAATGATGACAGCATTGAAGATAAGATAGCCAGTCCCCATTATGTTGGGGAATCTTGGTAAGCCTGCTTCCATCTTCGGCATCATCGTCACTTACCATCAGGTTAGACAACTACTTAAGTACATAAGTTATTTAAGCCACGCCATACACAGCTCCCGCTCTGCGTATTTCTACATTCCGCCTTTATTGAATTGTGAATTTAAAAAAAAATGACGGGCAGACAACCTAAAACTAAAGAATCCATACAGTCGTTCAACGGAGATGTCTAGACAGGGCAATCATGTGGGAGCCGACGGGCAAAACGGGCGAGGTCAAGCCCATTAGAAGTGCCTGCACAGCGTCAGAGTGCAGCTCCAGCGGTGGCCAGTGACTATAGTTAAGTCGGCTTTGAAGCAAACATCAAACGCGTTGGACCACTGTATGTATTCTTACACTGTGGTCTAGAGTTCAAGCCCTAGTTGCCCTAGTCGCCGTTCGGGACAATTCAATAGAAGTGCCTGCATAGCGCCAGAGTGCAGCTCCAGCGGTGGCCAGTGACTATAGTTAAGTCGGCTTTGACGCAAACATCAAATGCGTTGGACCACTGTATGTATTCTCACACTGTGGTCTAGAGTTCAAGCCCTAGTTGCCCTAGTCGCCGTTCAGAACAATTCAATAGAAGTGCTTGCAAAGCGCCAGAGTGCAGTTCCAGCGGTGGCCAGTGACTATAGTTAAGTCGGCTTTGACGCAAACATCAAATGCGTTGGAACACTGTGTGTATTTTTACACTATGGTATAGAGTTCAAGCTCTAATTGCCCTAGTCGCCGTTCGGGAAAATTCATAAGAAGTGCCTGCATAGCGTAAGAGTTGCAGCTCCAGCGGTGGCCAGTGACTATTGTTAAGTCAGCTTTGACGCAAACACCAAACGCTTTGGACCACTGTATGTATTCTTACACTGTTGTCTAGAGTTCAAGCTCTAATTGCCCTAGTCGCCGTTCGGCACAATTCATTAAAAGTGCCTGCACAGCTTTGACGCAAACATCAAATGCATGGGACCACTGTATTTATTCTTACACTGTGGTCTAGACTTTAAGTCCCAATTGCCCTAGTCACCGTTCGAGACAATTAATTAGAAGTGGCTGCACAGCGCCAGAGTGCAGCTCCAGTGGTGGTCAGTGACTTTAGTTATGTCGGCTTTGATGCAAACATCAAACACGTTGGACCACTCTATGTATTCTTACACTGTATTCTAGACTTCAAGCCCCAATTGCCCTAGTCACCATTCGGGACAATTCATTAGAAGTGCCTGCACAGCGCCAGAGTGCAGCTCCAGCGGTGGCCAGTGACTATAGTTAAGACGGCTTTGACGCAAACATCAAACGCGTTGGACCGCTGTATGTATTCTTACACTGTGGTCTAGAGTTCAAGCTCTAATTGCCCTAGTCGCCGTTCGGGATAATTCATTAGAAGTGCCTGCACAGCGCCAGAGTGCAGCTCCAGCGGTGGCCAGTGACTATAGTTAAGACGGCTTTGACGCAAACATCAAACGCGTTGGACCACTGTATGTATTCTTGCATTGTGGTCTAGAGTTCAAGCTCTAATTGCCCTAGTCGCCGTTCGGCACAATTCATTAAAAGTGCCTGCACAGCGCCAGAATGCAGCTCCAGCGGTGGCCAGTGACTATAGTTATGTCGGCTTTGACGCAATCAAACGCGTTGGACCACTGTATGTATTCTTACACTGTGGTCTATGTTCAAGCCCTAGTTGCCCTAGTCGCCGTTCGGGACAATTCATTAGAAGTGCCTGCATAGTGACAGAGTGCAGCTCCAGCGATGGCCAGTGACTATAGTTAAGTTGGCTTTGACACAAACATCAAACGCGTTGAACCACTGTATGTTTTCTTACACTGTGGTCTAGAGTTCAAGCCCTAGTTGCCCTAGTCGCCGTTCGGGACAATTCATAGGAAGTGCCTGCATAGTGTCAGAGTGCAGCTCCAGCGGTGGCCAGTGACTATAGTTAAGTTGGCTTTGACACAAACATCAAACGCGTTGGACCACTGTATTTATTTAAACTGTGGTCTAGAGTTCAAGCCCTAGTTGCCGTAGTCGCCGTTCGGGACAATTCATTAGAAGTGCCTGCATAGCGTCAGAGTTGCAGCTCCAGCGGTGGCCAGTGACTAGTTAAGTCGGCTTTGACGCCAACATCAAACGCGTTGGACCGCTGTATGTATTTTTACACTATGGTCTTGACTTACATTGAACATTCGGAAGTATGTGGACCTTGAAGAGCCCCGGTGTGTTGGTTTCGACAAACAGCCCACCGACACCATCGTCAGTCCTCGAGATCAGCACGACTTTGCTCCAGTCAACATGCTCCAGGTGGGTGTCATTGGATTTCGATATACGTTTCATAGACTGGGGTGAAGGAAAGTCAACGTTGTGTTATGAATTCATTTGATTATGTGTGCACTGTACTGGCACATAGCTCATAGCTCGTGGAACAGATGGTCGTTGGGGTAGTAAATTTCTCGAGTGGCGACCGCGCACCGGAAAACGTAGCGTAGGTAGGCCTCCCACTCGGTGGACTGGTGCCCTGCTGAAGGTTGCGGGAAGCCGCTGGATGCGGGCAACGCAGAACCGGTCGTCATGGAAATCCTTGGGCGAGGCCCAAGTCCAGCAGTAAACGTTCATCGGCTGATATGATGATGATGATGTATTGGCACAGTATTACGATATGGCTTACAGTAGCGCAAAGCCTTTGATTTCGCACGATGCCGCCCCCGGCGTAGGTATACTAGCAGTACTAGCCTGTAGCCAGCCTGCTAAACTCACGGAGTTTGCCAGGCTGTGCCCCGCCGCCCGCTGATCCGCAAGTACCCTTCCGTTGCTCTGCGTAAGAACATTCGTTGCGCTACTGTAAGCCGCTATATTGTAATACTCTGGTGTACTGGTCAATACTGGAACCCTCGATAGTAAAGTTCGTTTGCTGAATTAGCTGTACCTTTGACAGCTCGCGTCAAACGCCCCGTCAAAAGGGCCGCCCTGAGTTCATTCGCGCCGCCCGCCGCGCTGCTAAGGTTGTCAGCATTTATCAAAGGAGCGCCTAATTCAGCGAACGGACTATACTAAGTGCTTAAATTTGTTTTCCTCAAGAAAATACAGAATGTAAACAAATAACTATACAAATAAATAAAATAAAATAACATCAGACTTTTTTTCACCATCTAAGTACCTATCTAAATCCTAATATAGGGGATCGGACTGCATCAAAAATTAAATCTGAAATATAATTTCCTAAATTGTTATTTTCTTGAAGTTTCAAAAAACCTTACTTGTTTTGTTTTATCATCACGTCTTCAATTTTTAATTGATCAAATTCACAAAATAAGTTCGTCAATGACGCTTATAATCTATTACGTCACTCTTGTGGGTATTTCAAACATTTTTAGAACAAAATTTCGTTGACAGATCATAAAGGCCTACGCGGAGTCACATGGGCTAATATATAACGCAAAAAAGAGCAAATTTATGCTTTTTAAGGCAGGTAACAAATGCCCCAGTGTGATTCCATGTCTAACCCTCAACGGGACTTTGATAGAAAGGGTTACAAAGTTTAAATACCTGGGTCATGTGATGACGGAGGACCTCAAGGATGACGAGGATATAGAGAGGGAGCGTAGGGCGTTGGCGGTGAGAAGCAACATGATTGCCCGGAGGTTTGCTCGATGTACACACGATGTCAAGATCACGCTCTTCCGAGCCTACTGTCAATCGTTTTACTCGAGCAGCCTCTGGAGTAAATACTCTCAGAAATCGCTAAACGCCCTGCGAGTCCAGTACAATAACGCTTTCAGGGTGCTGTTGGGGCTGCCCCGCTTCTGCAGTGCTTCCAGAATGTTTGCGGAAGCACGTGTAGATGGTTTCCCAGCCATAATGCGCAAGCGAGCAGCGTCGCTGATACGCAGAGTGCGGGCCAGCGGCAACAGCATCCTGCAGGCGGTGGCGGACAGCTGGGACTGTCCTGTGCTATGGCATTGCGTGCGAGTGGCCTCTGGGCATGCTCAATAAGTTTATAACATGTCATATTCTTTACTAACATAGATTGTAAGACCTTTGTAACTAACACTTATGGATCAACGTTATCCGAAATAAACGAATAATAATAATAAAAAGTAACTCAAATGAATAGCAGTCCGATCCCCTATTTGAGACCATTCCAATTAACCCAAACACGATACTGTAAGTTGGCAAGGAGTTGGAGTATCCTACAGGTTCTAGGAGATGCTGCAGCATCAGGTCAAGGTATTGTCATCGGTCCCTAATATGCGTGCACGTTTTCACTTTAATCCAAGAAGTTGGATTAGTGATTATTTGGACGGGGTGAAAATCACTTTTAAAGATTCTGTTAGATAGATATGTCGCAGCCATATTGTAGAATTAGATATTTGGCAAAACGGCACGCCACTTTGTAAACCCGATACTAATTTTTAAAAAACTCGGAAAAAAACCGTCCGGCTCGGTTTTTAATCATTAATTTTTGAGTGGCGCGCCGTTCTATAAAACAGCTAATTCTACAATATGACTGCGACAATATACATAGATACATCCAGGTGAAGCTAATAAAAGGGTATTAAAAACATAACTTAATATTGTGGTTTCCAGGCTGCTCGCCTTTTTTTATTAAAAAAAAATAGTTCATTTGACATTTTTGTAACACGCAAGCTCAAATAGTACCTATTCACTCTCGTCTTGAAGATTATAAAATTACATATACGAATCGGGGAACACACTCACTGTTCATTAAACAAAATTTTGATATTAGTACCTATATGTTTGTAACACATATCGGCACCATTGTTTTGAACATTAGACCGGAAAACGTAGCGTAGGCAGGCCTCCCACGCGGTGGACCGACAACCTGGTGAAGATCGCGGGAAGCCGATGGATGCGGGCAGCGCAGGATCGGTCGTCGTGGAAATCCTTGGGGTAGGCCTTTGTCCAGCAGTGGACGTTTTTCGGTTGATATGATGATGATGACATTAGACTTGTCCTTCAATGTCATCTGAAGACTCTTGTCATATTTTTACACAATGTTTTTGTTGGGACTTTACTTCTTTTTGTATGAAGAGAACTGTTCTCTGGAAGACTTTTTGGATCCTCATTTTGAAAGTTTTACCTTTGTATGGGTATTATCCTTTTGTATACCTATCTGTGTACCAAATTTCAATTTTTGTAGATAAACTAGAAGTACTTTAGAATTTAGATGATTGGTGAGTAAGTCAGTGGCAAAAAGAACCGGCCAAGTGTGAGTCGGACTTGCTCACCGAGGGTTTCGTAGCACCACATCTCTGGATAAGGAAACTTAAAAATGATAAATCGAAGCCTATACATCATAAAATAAAAACTGCTTAAGCTTGTGCCAATGAAGCCCCACATGACATGGTTAACTCAAATCAAAATTTGGATCGCCGTTCTTTGAATATTTGATTACGTATTTTAAATAAACACTATATTTTTTAATAATTTAATTACAAATGTATAGTTTTCGGATTTTTTCCTATATTTGTAGTATATGATGGTATGGATGGTATAAGATGGTCAACGGAAAATACCCCATAAATTCTGATTCCCTTGGGGAGTAATTGTACGTTTTTTGCGGCCGTATCATTTTTTACGTTAATTTAGAAGTTTAATTTTTTCACAACTTCAAGGGACTGTAGACTGGAGTATATAATTTTAATTTCAACTCGATACCTTCACGCGTTCCCGAGATAGAGGGTCTTGACAGACAGACGGACAACAAAGTGATCCTATAAGAGTTCTGTTTTTTTTCTGAGGTACGGAACCTTAAAAAGGGAACTGTGACTTAGGTACAAATGGGGGGTAGACATATTTTCAAGTACTATTGGTAAGTACAATTTCAACCTTCTGCTTATATCTAGAACGAACATACAGGGGGCTTAAAATTACTGTGAGTTGCTTCAACAAAAGTATGGTACGGCCGTGCTCGACTTGGCGGGGGCACTCCCGTGCCCCAAGATAAATTAGGACCAAATTTTATATTTACAGTGCGAATTCGTTTTTAGCCTTTATGTAGGTTTTTTCCTGATCCCTTTTTTTAATAACAATTTGAGTGCGTTTGGCTGCACCTCACCTGATGATAAGTCCCGATACAGCCGAGGATGTAACATGCAAGCTCAAATAGTGCCTATTCACTCTCGTCTTGAAGATTCCTAAATTATACGATTCGGGGAATACAGATGAACGATGCATGATGAACGAAGAAGCAACACGCTTTTATTAATTTTATTTAATTTAATCCCTCAAACTTTAGGTCAGAGACTTTATTTTCTTTTTCTTTTTAAGTAGCAGGAGGAAAATCCGTCATGGACACCTGGAAAAGGAGGACCCAGGTGGTGCTGGACCTTATCTACCTCCACCCACTATTTCTTTCTTTTTTCTTTTCTTTTATATTTTTATAACGTGTTAGTATTTTATTGCTTTTTATATTTCAAGTACATTTTGCTGCCAGGTAGGTTAGTTACAATCTTTTAGGTAGGTACAGAGGCCAGCACATCAAGCTAGACACTCGTAGTATGATTCTGATCCATAAACAAACGGCTTAAGAACGGTACAAAGTCCAAAGTGTCCAGCTTGATGTGCTGGCCTGTGTACTAATACGTTACCGCTTCAGAGGGCTTTATGAATTTATAGCTGTTCATCTTCCCCCCAGGGGTCATTACATTCCAGTAACCGAACTCTCTCCATTCAGTATTTATCATCACCGACAAATCGGAAGAACCATTCGCCAACAACTGCTCACAGGTGATACTGTGATCACTATTTTTAACCGTATCATTTTCCGCAGTTACACTTTGAAATTGATAAATGAAATAGTAATATAAAAATAAATAATAGCATAGATTAAAAAGGCCACAGAAAACCCAATAAAAACAATTGTAGGATTTTTCGATTCGCATATCTATAGTTTTTAGAACACTTTTTTCTGTAGTAAAAAATGTATCACTCAAACAAAAGAGACAGATTTGATTACGACAGTTAATTATAGGTTGTTTTCACTTCACTGAAACGAAACTCACTAACTTTAATCTTTGATCCAACTATCAGTTTAAATGAATTAAAAAAAAAACAGATTTTTTTTTAAAGATAAAACGTTTTTCAATTACTTAACAATGACCTTTAATCTACAAAGGTATTTAACGAATCGTTAACTGAAGATTTAAGCCGTGTGGAAGTGGTATTTATGCTTTTTGTTTCGGATGTTTATTTGTTATTAATTCTTTGCTCAAGTAATTCATATACATTTTGTTAATATCAACAATTTTATTTATTGTTGTAAAACGCAGCACGGTGATCATAAATCTACTTACTCCATATTCTTCATCATCGTAACATACCATCAGGTTTTTAATTGTGGATTTCATCATATCAACTCATATACGTCCCCACCGAGGGGCTCGAGCCTACTCTGAATTAAGGCGATCAGGCCTTAGTCGACCACGCAGGACTAGTCCCGTACTTGGTCGACTGAACACACAACCTGCGAGTTTCTCCGCAGGCGTGTGCAGGTTTCTTTACGATGTTTACCTTCACCGTAAGAGCGTCGGATAAACGTACATATGAAATCTAAATTCGATATTACATTGTTACGCGGCGGGCTCTAACCACGAGCTCCCGGACAGGAGGCGACGGCCCTAGCCATTACGCCACCGACGCTCTTTGGGATTCTTTTGGATTTTATTGTGGATTTAAAATAAGAAATATGCATCAAAAAACGTAGCTAATATTCAGAGCAGTGCCAGTTGTAATTAAAGATCGAAATGTAAATGTAGATTACAAAAATAAAACACAATCTTATTCAATCTTGTCTATTACGTATAAAAAGTTTTCATCAGCGTTTTTGTCGCTAAGACAGGCGTGGGAGCCGTCTCCTATAGCAAGCTCGGAGGCTGCAGCTTCCAGCTGGGAGCGGTAGAGAGGCGAGGGTCGCGAGCATAGCGCCGCGGTGCCAACCACGCAGTCCAGCTTCACCAGGTACCCCCGCTGCAGCGCCAGTTGGAAGGAGAGGAGTGGCACGCCTCTTATTAGTGGGCGGGGTGCTGGAAATATAGGTGGTTTTAAGTTTAAGTTTTTCTGGCCTCCTGCCCGGGAGGTCGTGGTTAAAATCCTGCCACGTACCAATGTGATTTCGAATTTAGATTTCATATGATGTACGTTTATCCGACGCTCTTACGGTGAAGGAAAACATCGTAAGGAAAAATGCACATGCTTGCGAAGAAACTCACAGGTTGTATGTGAAGTGGTCGACTAAGGCCCGATCGCCGTAATTCAGGGTAGGCTCGAGGCCCTCGCGTGGGGACGTATTTGGGCTGACATGATGATGATGAGACAAAACTAAATCCTACTAATATTACGAGTATAAACACGAAAGTTTTTTTTTTATGGATGTTTGTTACTCTTACACGCAAAAACTACCGAACATATCTGGCTGAAATTTGGTAGGTAGACAGATTAGGACCTGGATTAACATAATATATAGGCTACTGTTTTCCACACTCACGAGTCGCTTTCGGCTTGCGCACTGGAAGCGAAGCCGCTGGCAAAAGCTAGTTAGAAATTGCGGCTGGTACGACTCGGAGTTTCGATTTTTATTAATATTTTTATTGTTAGTTTTGGTTAATTAAGTTAGATTTTAAATTAGATATCTTTATGATTAGGGTTAGACATTGGCTTTATATATATTGTACTAAACTACATATAGTAAAAAAAGTAAGTGTGTGGTTTTATGAAACCACGGTAAAAGTGAAACTTTACAGAGGACGAAACAATCATACCGTCAGACGAAAGCGACCGTCACTTGACATGCGAAAAAATGTGAGACGATGTAATAAAAGTTTCACTTTAATAAAGCAATAGATTGGTTTATTGCTCCAAATGCTGGGTCCCTGGGTCCAAATTGGGTCGGGCGTCTAGTTTAATTGAACTCTGATTTTGTATCTATTTTACTAACTCTAGAATGAGGTTTATGTTACTAACAAAACTATGAACTAAATTATCTGCAATAAATGATTTTTGACGTGAGAACGTCTAATAAATCAATGACGCCGGCTGCACGCACGAAAAAGGTTGACTCAGTGTCCCGTTACGCTCATTGTCCCGTTACGCTAATTGACTCGTCATAAAAATAATTTCATCAATGTTTTGTTATGACGTTATCACGTTAAACTATTGTCCGTAAACCGACTTTACAGACAACCAATTTTTTTATAAATAAATACTAATAACAATACAGTTAAGTAATGTATAGTTAGCTGGTACTATGATGGAATATAGAGTGAGATTGGTACAATTCGCGGCATCTAAGTTGAACACAAATCGCGGTTGTTCGCGTAAGTAGGGAGCGCGAGTGAAGCGCGGGCTGGCGTCCCTTGGGGCGCGCGACCCGTGCGTCCCGCACTTCGATTGAGACATGAAAATGCTACGAAATGTTCAACTTAGATGCCGCAAGCCAGAGAAGGTTGCGCACTATGCAACTTAGATTCCGTGAGCTATAGAATTCTGCGCACTGTTCAACTTAGATGCCGCAAGCTAGAGAATGCTGCTCACTATACAACTTGGATTCCGCGAGCTATATAATGCTGCGCACTGTTCAACTTAGATTCTGCGAGCTAGAAAATGCTGCGAATTGTTCAGTTTAGATGCCACGAGCTATATAATGCTGCGCACTGTTCAACTTAGATGTCGCGAGCTATAGAATGCTGCGCAATGTTCAATTTAGATGCCTCGAGCTAGAAAATTCAGCGAATTGTTCAGTTTAGATGCCGCGAGCTATAGAATGCAGCGCACTGTTTAACTTAGATGCCGCGAGCTAGAGAGTGCTGCGCACTGTTCAACTTAGATGCCGCGAGCTAGAGAGTTATCGATATACAGAGTGATGGAGAGTCAATCCATGTTCATACACTGTACCCATACTTTGCTTATCTTTTACTACATTAGGCACAGCATTGTACCGCCCGGACGCCCAAGGGTCCGCGAAGAGGAGCATCTCTCGACTCCCCTCGATGCTCATCACCATGCTCGCCAGATTCCAGTCCGGCTGCTGGTGCATGTATTCATGCATATCGTTATAGAAACGGGTCACATCCTGAAATTATAATCTGTAAATTATAACTATAAATAAAAACAAATGATAGTCGATGATATACTATCGATTGTAGTTAAGTCATGTCTTGCTCAGTGTATATTAGAATTTATCCTTACTTTTAATAATCCTTAATAAAGAAGAGCGTCGGTGGCGTAATGGCTAGGGCTGCCGCCTCCTGTCCGGGAGGTCGTGGTTCGAATCCTACCACGTACCAATGTGATTTCGAATTTAGATTTCGTATGTACGTTTATCCGACGCTCTTACGGTGAAGGAAAACATCGTGAGGAAACCTGCACACGCTTGCGAAGAAACTCGCAGGTTGTGTGTGAAGTCACAGTACAATAAAGAGTACTAGCGTACAGTATGGTCACTCCCTGCCTCCCGTTGAAAGTGCCGCCCACCCCCGCTCAGTAGCCTCAACCGCAACCCTAGCATGTCTTATCTCACGTGAAGTCGACCAACCCGCACTGAGCCCGGCTAAGGCTAGGTTAGGTTAGGCTCGAGCCCCTCGGTGGGGACGTATATGAGCTGATAT
This sequence comes from Coleophora flavipennella, assembly GCA_947284805.1. Classification (NCBI taxonomy): domain Eukaryota; kingdom Metazoa; phylum Arthropoda; class Insecta; order Lepidoptera; family Coleophoridae; genus Coleophora; species Coleophora flavipennella. The sequence continues at coordinate 13,695,814 of OX369283.1, forward strand.
GATGATCATGATGAATAATATAAATGTGAAAATGGGTTTGATTATTTCTTTGTTACCTTTTCACACTTCAACACCTTGAACCAGTGTGGGTTGGTCCGCCGCAGGTGTGTGCAGGTTTCCTCACGACGTTTCCCTTCACCGTTAGTTTTCTGATAATAATTTCAACTTAATATCACCACGAGTTACTGAGAAAAATGGTCTTGATAGACAGACATACATCGAAGTGATCCTATTAGGATTTTTTTTTCTTTTTGAGATAATTATGTTATCTAAAAACGTCTATTTGTGCAATAAATATAGAGGAACAAAAATAATTCCCACATGCCGTTGAATAAATTTCCCCAAGGAGACCTTATTTCTCACAAGTCACACAATATGAACCAGCTGATAGGCCAAACTTCTATTGAAAGGCCATTTCTTTACAAAAATTATTGGATTGGTTGGTGTGCACATAACCGGGCTGCCATATTCATCAACCTATCAAACCTATTTTTGGATTAAATATAGCAGCCAATAGTATTTATTGTATTTTTCTGTATTTATTGCACAAATAGACGTTTTTAGATAACATAATTATCTCAAAAAGAAAAAACATCCCCTAATAGGATCACTTCGATGTATGTCTGTCTATCAAGACCATTTTTCTCAGTAACTCGTGGTGATATCAAGTTGAAATTATTATTAAAAGAACTAACGGTGAAGGGAAACATCGTGAGGAAACCTGCACACGCCTGCGGAGAAACTCGCAGGTTGTATGTAAAGTCGACCAACCCGCACTGGGCCCGCGTGGTTGACTAAGGTCCGATCGCCATAATTCAGGGTAGGCAAGAGCCCCTCGGTGGGGACGTATATGAGCTGATATGATGATCATGATGAATATTATAAATGTGAAAATGGGTTTGATTATTTGTTTGTTACCTTTTCACACTTCAACACCTTGAACAATCTTCACGAAATGAATGCAGGTAGCCTGTGTCACGGGAAAGGACATAAGCCATTTTTTATCCCGCGAAAATAGCATAGTCCGATGCAGTTCTTGAGGGAATTGAATAGATATGTGCGCTCCAACCAACACTCGTTTTTCAATAAATTTATCGCCATTGCAAAAGCCGTGGTCTAACGGTTAGTCTATTCGCTTCACAACAGGAGGTCGCGGTTTTGATTACCGGCAGGGCCTGATTTTGCAAGACACGGTTTTGTTGTTAGTGGGGTATTTTCTCAGCCCGCCTGGCTAGCTACCACCATCTTAGCTAAGTCGGGAGTTTTTAGCGGGATTTGTGGTGATCACGATTGCAGTTTCACTTTAGTGTTCTTGCATTGTTTTCTCCTATAATTTGCTTCAAAAAGTGGTGTGTTTTGGAAGAAATAGTGTGGTGCACTGCACGTAAGCAACGTGGAGAACATCGATATACATGTACTGTGGAGAACAAGAAAATAAAAAGGAGGAATGAATGAAGAATGGGATCGCTGCAGATGTTGCCAAGTCAAGAATTCCACAGATAATAATTTGTGATGCACAGACACCAGCATTACAAATCAAAATAGAAATGATGATCAATAATTTGACGACTGTCTCAAAAGGGTTCGTACCCAGAAACGTATATATGTTATAGGCAATGTGTATAATCCGGCATTGTATAGAATGCCAAGGCATTATAAACATTGCCTGAAACGTTCAGGCGATGTGTATAATACGATTCATTTCATACATTGCCTAGGTATTGTATTAAATGCCCAAAGCGCATCAGGCAATGTATATAATGAACGACCACGCGAAGGAGACGCGTGCGCGGCGTGCGGGACTCGTACCTCGCAAACAAGTTGCAACTCCAAGGTTGCCGTACGAGAAATCGTGAAAGGAACATCGCTCAAATTCTGTCGCAAAAAACTGTAGATTAGGTTAGGTCAGGTGTTCTTTTTCAGACAACGAGCGCGAGCTGAGCGAGCGGAGCGAGCGTGCCGCGGCAGCGGCCGGCGAAGCGCCAGAAGGGACACCGCTCACGTACCTATACAAATTCTGTGTCAAAAAAAAATTTGGTTAGGTTAGGTAAGGTTACCGATTGCTTTAACGGTGAAGGAAAACATCGTGAGGAAACCTGCACACACCTGCGAAGAAACTCGAAGGTTGTGTGTGAAGTCGACCAACCCGCACTGGGCCCGCGTGGTCGACTAAGGCCCGATCGCCCTAATTCAGGGTAGGCTCGAGCCCCTCGGTGGGGACGTATATGAGCTGATATGATGAGGTAAGGTTAAGTTAGAATAGGTTATATGCAGCACTCCTTTGTTCTATGCAGACGTATTTTTTTTGATTACGTACATTACCTATGCTTCAACCGGCATTCTATACCTTGCCTAGGTATTCTATATATTTCCTAGGTAAAATGTAAAATAGTTTAAACATTGAATATCATTTCATACATTGCCTGAATGACCCCGGCATTCTATACAATTCCTAGGTATTGTATAGAATGTCTGCATTATACACATTGCCTATAACATATATATTATCCAAAAAAAACTAAGTGTTGCCCTATGAAGATAAGATAGCACTGGCTATCTCTGGGGAACCGTAAGGCTGCTTTCATCTTACCTCTTTTGTTGCATTCCTAAACAATATGTCTATGCATCTATTCTCCAGCGGCACGTACCAAGAGTAATACACCCGCCACGACCCACCTAAAATTAAATCGACATCGAAGTTCGATTCTTTCCCAATTTTATTGCACATCTCTATGTTCTTCCTAAAATTCACTTCAGTTATTTCTCCTATCATGTAACTTGACGCTGCTAGAATCTTGAGAGAAACTAAAAATATATTTAGCTTGGAAGCCTGCATCGTATTGTGCCGAAAACTTGTGTTGTGATTACACGCGCAACGTGTAGCGAGTGTAGCGAGCGTGTGAAACTGTTTGTTTTTCAAGGAAGTTTTGATTTACAATGCTCGCTGCATTGTATTTTTTTTAACATTAACAGAATGCACTTCAGCAAGTGCTAGGGATACCTACACAAAAGGAATGAAGAATGCTTTAGTGATCTGATTTACTTTTTATCATCTGTCAAAAACTACATTTTGTTCTAAAAATTTTAAAAATACCTAGGCGTGACGTTATAGTTTTGCAGCGTCAGTTATATACTCATTTTGTGATTTTGGTGAATAAAAAATCGAAGACTCGATGGAAAACAAAACGAGTAAGGTTTTCCGAAGTTTTAGTAGGAGGGCAATTTAGTGATCCATAGTTCATAAATTATTTCTGATGCTGGCGTCATCCCTAATGCTAGGTATCTTTCCAAATATTTTTTTTTATTGAAATCTTTATTAGAAAGTTAAACACCGGAATTCAGTCACAGAGTATTATTATGGTCTTTTTTAGGTTAAAGTGTGACGTTTCTAAAAGAATGGATGGCCGTGCAGATATGGAAGATCATAAGATAAGATAAGATGAAATACTGTTTATTGCACACATCATAAAATTAAAAACAAAATACATCATTTTAATACTGTAGTTTCATCCCGTGGACAAGTTACAAAAAAGATAAAATAAGATTACCGGTTGCTTTTATGAATCCTACTAATATTATAATGTGAAGGTTTGTATGTATGGATGGATGCATGTATGGATGTTTGTTACTCTTTCACGCTTCAACCACTAAACGGATCAGGATGAAACTTGGCACACATAATATAGGTTAGGTCCTGGAATAGGACATAGACTACTTTTTACCCCGGGAAAACGTCTTATTCCTACGGGAAAATCGAAAACAACGCAGGCGCAGCCGCGGGCGGACGGCTAGTTTACTATTTAATTAGTAAATCTGAATTGGCATTGTTCAAAATAATAAGGTACTTTATTTATTTTTTTAACGCAAAAAGACTATTTTAAGAAACTAGTTCGTTTATTTTTCTTTAAAAAAATAACTATGGCGACGCCACATAAGGGGGGTGATTAGATAACATAATATTGTGTAGATGGTAAATAAGACATTGAACATAGAGGTCTAGGTGTAACTCAAGGTAACGTCCCCGGGCAACGCCATAACGTTAAGGATGCATAGAATTGGAATATGTGTGGATGGAATGCTCACCAATATTTAGCCGGCGATTTCTCTGTCGTCCGGTTCTTTCGTATGACAAATCTGCTTCGCTTTATGTTGGGGTTTTAGTACTGACGTTTGATGAATCTGTAATGCAAAGTAAGTCCGGGCAGACACTGCTTGGAAGGCAGTGTCTGCCGTACACAGCACATGGATAAAAGGGGGAAAAGATCAGTTACAGCGCAAACCCTCCTGGGTCAGAGACCACTGCTCTTCAGCAGTTTAAGGCTTAAGTCCCATCAGGACAGACATATAACATTACTTTGAATATCAGGTAAATCTCATCTCATAAAATACATAACCAAAGCCAGCATAAAACTAATACATTGTCTAGACGCTGTGCATTCCACTGCACGCCGGAATGCACCAACGCCGGGTTCCCAGCAGGAACCCTATCCAGCTCCCGCAAGACCCTGGATAAACTGTGGTTAATTACTCGCAGCCGCTACAATACATGATGCAGATAGTATTGCACGGGTGGCCCCACAATGGGGGCCCCACAGCCGACAATGCCACTAAACTCATTCTCATTCATAATCATTGGATATGAAACACTGGCTAAAAGCCGTAGGGGCCATTTGCACTGCAACATAATCTAAAAGGATATGAGCTCACATCGGACAAAACTTACGCACGCAAGGCGGTAAAATTAAAGGTAGATAAAATATAATTATGGCGCATGACGCTCACTGTACTACGCGATAACTATCATATTCAATTACGCATCATATTCAATTACGCAATACTGCCAATAAATAGCTGGGCTTACTTATTGCCGATAAATATCTGGGTTTACTTATAATAATATTAAATGTGCTCACTTACGCCAGTAATATATAAGTAATTGGTTCACTTACAATCTACAAATAAATATCTGGGCTCACTTACGGTAGCGTGCTCGGACGGAGTTGAAAACAGCTCTGTTCCCGCTTGTCTAATGTGCTCCGTGCAGGTCTGCCACGACACGCATGCTCACAACGTCCTCTTTGGTGTAGTGTTGTCAGAGTGAAATATTTACATTCGCGCCATCTTAGGCAGATGTCGCGACACTCCCGAGGGCGAGGAGTTACAATAAAGATAATAAATCGTGCGACCACTCCTTCATTTTCTTTAAGGCTTTAGTGGCTGCGCTTCGTCTCGGTCTCAATTCATTACTTAAGTTATCTTTTCTATTATCATCTATTAGATTGTTCATTTCCATGTCTGCGCTTAAGGGATCTACTGCATCTAAAGGTTCAACTATATCCATATGCTCATCGCCTGTACTTATACCTGAATCGACTGCATCTAGTATTTCGAGTGATTGTTTGTCCTCTATACGGTCTTGTGTCACCTCAGGTATGACTTTACTACATGATCTGGCATCACCCTTAACTACCTCAGACATAAGTTTAAAATATAATGCATTATCAGAAGTAATTAGAGTAGGCACACCTCTGGTGGCTATCATTCTTCTGAGAGCTAATAATCCTTCTTCGGCTGTGAGATCTTGGACTACCTCCAGATGTATTGCTCTGACAGCTAAGCAAGTGTACAAGCAAATCCACCTCTTACTAGTGCCTTGTCCGTTGTTAACTATTATAGGCCCAAGATAATCAACGCCTGTGAAGCTAAATGGGGCGCTATAATTTACACGTTCAGGTGGTAAAGCTGGAGTTTGAGGTAACTTGTACGGTCCTCCGCCGTGCTTTATGCATCTAGGGCATTTCCTGATAATCTTTTGGACTTGACTTTTACCATGGGGAATCCAATAATTTTCTCGTATTATACTCAGAGTGTGGTTAGCACCGACATGATAGTTCTTCTCGTGGACCTGAAGAATAATTTCGCGTGTCAGATCACAGTCTTTAGGAAGTAAAATCGGATATCGTTTGTCGAACGACCAATTTGCATATTTCATTCTACCTTTACACCGTAGAATACCATCTACGTCTTTAAATAAATTTAGATTACGACTCAAGCTTGTCTCCTTTCTTTTTATCTCGTCTGGGAAAAAATCTTCTTGTAATGTTTTGATTTTACTGAAATGCTCTGTGTCATATTGACTTCTTTCTAAGTCCTCTCGCTCTTTTGTACTTATCGGCGTATCCGATTTTGGTGAAACGAGTTGTACATCCATTGGTTCTATTGGTTCTTTGACTTGTGAATTTATTTGTAATTCAGTCATCGACTGACCCTCCCCGGCCAAGAAGGTCACATTAGTTGTGGGCCAATTGCTAGGATCTTCTGTGATGAAATCTGGACCGTTCAACCAACTTTCACACTTATCTTTAGAAATTGTGGGTCTTGTGGCTACGTCTGCCGGGTTAAGATCTGTTGGAACATACCGAACTGATATTTCACCATTCCTTTTTATCTCTTCTATTCGTCTCGCCACGAATGGGGTCAAAAGTTTATCAGAATTATACCAATCTATGACGATCTTGCTGTCAGTCCAGAGGTAAGAATGCTTCACCTCAAGTTGGATACTATTGCGCACATACTTCAGAAGTCGACTGCCGATTAGTGCTCCTAAAAGCTCTAACCTAGGAATTTTGAGGTTCTCTTGATCTTTGATAGGAACCAAGCGAGACTTCCCAATGACGAATCCTTTGTTTTGGCCATTAACTATATAAACTACTGCTGCATAAGCTTTAATGCTAGCGTCTGTGAAACAATGAAGATGGTACTCATGTTCTTTAGTATCTTTGACAAATTTCCTTGGTACGGTGATCTCTTTTATGTTTTCTAAACTTTTAACAATATCAATCCATTCGTTTTTCTTGTCTTCAGGTAGGGACAAGTCCCACTTCAGTTTAGTTTTCCATAAGTCCTGTAAAAGTAACTTAGCAGGTAATACTGATACTGTAGCATATCCACAGGGATCGTATATGGATGCAATGGTCTTTAAAATTCCTCCTTTTGTTAGAGGTTGACTATCATTCTTGAATTTCAATTTCAAAGTATCTTTTTCTAAGCACCAATCAAGTCCTAATACTTTGACATTATTTTCTTTACATATGTCTGGAATGTCCTGCATAAAGTTTTCTGAGTTCGAACTCCATTCTCTTAAATTCATAGATATTTCTTTGAACGTATCCTTTAAATCTTGGTACAGCGTCATGGCTGATTGTATTGTATCCGTACCGGTGACTAAGTTATCTACATAAATATCCCTTGCAGATTGTTTCACGTTATCCTTGTTCGACCTCTGAAGATGATGTTTCACTGTTGCGTTTAAAAGGAAGGGACTGGATATTACACCGAAAGGAACTCTACAAAATCTAAGATGCAAAAGGTTATCCTCTGATGGTGGTTTGGAAGTGTCTTTCACCCAAAGAAATCTTGTTACTTCTCTGTCAGGTCCCTTTAAAGCTATTTGAAGAAAAGCCTTTTCAACATCAGCACAAAGCGCTATCTTATGTGTTCTGAATCGCATAATCAATCCTGTTAGATCTTCAATCATGAGTGGTCCACGATACAAACACTCATTAAGACTTTTAGTATCTTTGGTCTTTGCCGAAGCGTCATAGACTATTCTTATAGATTTTCCCGGTTGTGCTACGCTGTGATGTGGTAGATAATGTATAGGGTGTTCATCAGAATTAATTAGTCTGTCCGGTACTACTTCAATAATGCCCTTCGTTAGTTGTTCCTTTAAAATCCTTTCGTACTCCATTAGTGTATCTTTGTTAAGGCGTTTCAACAAATTGACTAAACGACCGAATGCTAAGCCAAAATTTAATGGCAACGAAGGCGGATACTCATTCCACGGCCAACTTACAATATATCTGTTATCCACAAATTCAGTTGTCTCATTAAAGTTCCTTATTGCTTCTTCATCCCTATTAGCTTTAGGCGAGTCAGTAATTCCAATTGCTTCCAATTCCCACAGGCATTTTACGTTTCCAGTGTCTAGGGGTAAATCTGGTTTATCCAGTTTCGCTTCTAGTCCCGATTGGAAATATGTACTTACAGATAATTCACTCATGGGTTTAGATTTTACTTGTCCTGAAATTATCCAACCAAATATTGAATTTACTAAGTAAAGATCTGGCTTGATCTCTATCTTCTCCGCAAACATAAGTGCATGGTAGTAATCAATGCCAATTAAAATGTCAACATGTTCGTGTAAGCTTCCATCATCGGCCAGAATAAATTTATCCTGTACTCCTTCCAAGTCAAAGTAAGCTACATTTTCAGAAATCATGGGTACAACATTTGCAAACATTGTTGTTTCATTGCCTGTCTTGGTTTTCAGTTTCATCTTTACCAAAGGGCTATCAAATTGTTGTGGTACTTTTGTACCAAATGTGAATACTGACAGATGATCGCTGTCTTCTACTGGAAGATCAAGTTCTTGAGCAATTTTTCGAGTTACATACGATCGTTGGCTACCGGAATCCATTAATATACGGCATTTCACGTAATTAGTACTTCCGTCTTTACTGACATTAGCAATAGCAGTTTGAAGTACGGATACAGGACGACTGCTGCTTGTGTAAAACGTAGATGTAGACTCTTTGTCTTTCTTGAACAAACTTGGACATAACGCTCTGTTATGTGCATCATACTTTTTACAATGAAAACAGTAATTTTTGAAACGACATGTTTCCTTAAGGTGGCCATCACGTAAACATAGGTGGCATTTTTTACCAAGTTTCGTTTTCCTCTCATCCAGGGTCGTAATTATGTTACATTTATCATTGTAATGTGATCCATTGCAAAATACACACTGCCATCTCCTCATTTTGTTATTTCCAAAGTTCTTAAACTCATACTGTCGACGTTTCTCTGGTCTACTTTTATCAAAACTGTTATGTTTGGGAGAATGTTGATCGCTATGATTCGCTAAAGGCCATTTCCCTTTTAGGTTTTCATGTCCTTTGTAACTTTTATTTTTGGAAGAGTATTGAATGTTATGATTTGATGTAGGCCATTGCTGTTTCAAGTTTCCCTTGTGGTGATTATTAGTAAAATTTCCACTTCTCTCTTGCACATGTAGCGTTTCAACAGTATACTCCTCTCTGCTAGAAGAATGAACTTGAGCAATGCGATTGGCGTCTTCTCGCGCTGATATAATCGACTCTAGTTGTTTTCTCATATCTTCTATCCCATCATTACTTATTTTCATCTTCATTTCATATATCAGATCTTCAGGGAACTTTTCTAATATTAAAAAACGCAGATGATTATGATCTGTGTTCTCCCCTAGTGAACTAAGTACACGAAGGTGTCTTTCAATTTCATTTAATACTCTTCTACACTCTCCAACAGATTTATCGGCAGCCTTAATTTTATATAACGCAGAGTAGTGTGCAGTATCTGAGTTTCCTTACCATATCTTTCTTTTAAAGTGGTTAAAGCAATTGAGTAATTTTTATTTGTAGTCCCAAATCCTTCTATTACTTTTAGTGCATCTCCCTTGAGGGATGCTTTCAAATATAGTAATTTATCAACATCAGGAAGATTTCTATTATGTATATTTGATTGAAATTGGTCCCAAAACTGGTGCCATTCCAGAATTTCTCCTGTAAATTCCGGTAAGCTCAGCTTCGGTAACTTGCTGGACATACTCGTAGTACTACAGCCCTGATTATTTTGAGTCTTTGTAGCTTCTAATCGAATCTTTAGATCTATCAATGTCTCTTCACCTTGAAGTTGGATAACTGAGAAGTCAGAAATATCATCTGTTGATGGTTCTTGGCATAGCCTAAAATATTCATTAAGTTCCTTTGAGAACCGAGTGATGGCAGTTTCCAACTTAAGTGCAGTTGATTTAATTAGAATTTGTTGTTCTTCCCGCACATTGTTAAGCAAGTCCTGGCCTTCTTTATTTAGTTTTCTTATTTGTTCGATGATAATGCCTAACCGATGAATCATCGTAGACTCCATTTGTTCGAATCTTCGGTCCTATAAAAAACATAATAATCTGATAGCACTAATTTCATCTAAAACTGATTAAATACCAAATGTATAAATAATGAAAATGTTAATTCTTAACTGGAGTCTTTCAAATTTCAAAATATTTATCCTGATTAGGTGTGTATTACATTATTTCTGACAGTCAAACTTTAGTTAATAATAATAATGTTAAAATACTGATACGACTTTGAGTGAGCATAATTAAATCCCAAAAAAAACCAGTATTTATTATATTCTATAATCTCTAACAAATTAAGTTCACTAGATTGTATTTGAAAAAACCTATGTCAAATCGACGACCTACGTCAACTTTCATTTAACATATTTTAATAGAATTTTAATTTTATTTAAAATTAGAATTTAAAAGAGTTCGAGAAAAAAATAATTTTATAATGTTAACCTGAATACATGCGTCACACAATTATGAACGCGCCCTTAGCTATAAATGGTACCTTGCAATACTGAATATGACGCTATCAAATAATACTGAAGACGAGGCAGTATGGCCAATGAGCCTTAGCCTGTCCATTAAAGGTGACCAAAAAAATAAAACATTATGGACAGCTGATGTTTGAATTTCAAGGTATAGAGCAAAAGGCTATATTAAAATGTTGAGAATTCTTCACACTTCAAGTGAAACTTTGGTGACATGATCAAGTGTAAATACAGCCTACATTTCACAGACAATTACTAATTCCTAGGCCGCTGACACTGACTTGTTCATACTCCATTAGAAGAGTTGATCTAATCCATTCCCTCACAAAAGAAAATCCAAACAACCTGTCTGCAGAACTCAAACTAGAGACGCTCTTTGAAAATATATGAATCTAATAAAAATATATTTATTTCAGGTTCCAAACAAATTTTAAAAATGTAAGGAGCTCCAACCGCAGGTGACCAAAAATGTATATCGAATGTATGCTGCAGTTGATGCTACAAGAAACAGTTGAAGCCCGAAATATAAGTGTCATTATCCAAGCAAATGTCACATCTCGGTTAGCGCTTTATGCACTGTAGACAGCCTCACTAAGCCCTGATATTTTAGTTCTGGTTCAATAGAACCAACATAAAATTCAGCAAAACACACCAGCAGTACAAGAAGTTAACAGAACCTTTCATAAGATTCTAATTTGATGTAACAAGTAACACACAGGTGTTATATAAATCCATATGCATTTGCAAGTCATTAAATTTTATGTGTAAGTGATAGCTTTCTTCATAAATAGAAGATGCAAGTATAACAAAACATTAAAACTAAGTAAATAAATAGTATCAAGCAAATGTTTAGTCTAAACGGCAGGATACTTAAAACCAATTCACTTCACTTCACTTCCCATAAACCTAAGTAGTGCTGAAACATTCAACTTAGAAGCGTGCCGTTCAGTTAGATCCAAGTAAGCGACTCCAATGTAGCAGAAGCTATCTTTGAATGCTGCCAGGCATGTAGCCTTTATGCCATTCCTTTCACCCCAAGCATATAAAGGTTTTCTTACATAAAAATAAAACAAATTTCAATGAAAAAATGCCCATCAATTAAATGAAAAAGGGTCGTTGACAGACAGCCTTTTGTTTTATTTCCAGCATCACCTTTCATGGATTCACAAAACAAAAGAATTACCCAAGCTTCCCTTGATTGGGTATTTAACTTGGTAAGAAAAGCGACTACATACCGATTTCTTTGAAGATTTTGGTAAGCAACAGACGTCTCCGATTCACGGCGCAGGCTCTCAGTTCAGTGTCGTCGAGTTTAGTTTTCGTGCTGTAGGAAATGAAACTGTCACAAACTAGGAACTCGACAAATGAATAAATACTAAAATCACAAAGGCCCTATACTTGAGTAGGTAGGTCGGTAGGCCTTCCATTGAACCTTAAAATATTAGATCTCCTGCAAAACTAGGTGATCGTGACTAAAGAGAACCGTTCGCAGGTAGTATAACGATGATGAAAGTTATCTTAATACCTGCGTAGCTTTGCTTGTAAAACTTTACAACTATATACCGCTGGCAATGGACGCCAACGCATCACTAGATATTTAGCACTAAAAACTCCTTTATTTGCTTTCTATGTAAAAACAAGACTAACCTGCGTATTTCCTCGCTCCTTTCACTTTAAAAGCTGAATTTCGAAGTTTACTGAAGACAGACAACCACAATTCAAATAAAACGTGCGCACAGACGCATTGCCATCCTTTACACCAACCAAAAGATTGACACAAAATGGCGGTCGGAAAACTCGGAGAGTGAACCTCGAACACAAACAACGCAGACAAGACTTAGTAAAAATATATTTGAAAATTCGAATTCACAATATACGAAAATTTTCTTTTTTAGATTTTCCGTTTTTCAAAACTTAAATCTAATTAATCTTGGCAGAATCCTTCTGTAGATTTAAATAAGACGTTGTGCTGACACTCAATTTCCTCTTCCCAAAAGTACTCTGTGTTTTTTATGTTGGGTGCATTGTGTATCTTTGTGCAGTAATTTCAAACTTTTATTGCATTAAATGTATTGAATTGTATAGAAACCTTTTATTGTACTTCGTGAAGACGGGTAAAATTCATTATTGTTTTATAGGTACTTTTATATGTTTTATAAAACGGTAATCACTTTAAAGTACTTCAACGAATGAAACCTTTATGAGACTGCTAGCGCCATCTTTTCGTTTGCCTTTGAAGGAGTGGTCTGACTACACGGTCAATAAAAGAGAAATTATCCCTTTTTCTTGCAAATTATAAACTAAATACCTTTTTACAAAATAGCTTTAAATTTCAAAATCCAATTCGCACTGTTTTCACCACGATCCGTTCTCTTATTTATCAAAACCATGAAATGGTGTCGTCACAAACTGTGACGTCACATCCCTGTATCGCACATTTCTGTTTACCGTTGAAGAAAATATAAGTAACTCATTTGACTACACAATGGTCAACAAATAAAATAAATTACAGACAAATGACAATAGCCCCACAAACGAGCCATTCCATCCATTTTATTTTACAAACTTAGGTTTCCAAGTCCATGCATCACATTAAAATGGGTACAATTCTCATCCCAGCACAACTCCACCATATGGCGACGCCACATAAGGGGGGTGATTAGATAACATAATATTGTGTAGATGGTAAATAAGACATTGAACATAGAGGTCTAGGTGTAACTCAAGGTAACGTCCCCGGGCAACGCCATAACGTTAAGGATGCATAGAATTGGAATATGTGTGGATGGAATGCTCACCAATATTTAGCCGGCGATTTCTCTGTCGTCCGGTTCTTTCGTATGACAAATCTGCTTCGCTTTATGTTGGGGTTTTAGTAATGACGTTTGATGAATCTGTAATGCAAAGTAAGTCCGGGCAGACACTGCTTGGAAGGCAGTGTCTGCCGTACACAGCACATGGATAAAAGGGGGAAAAGATCAGTTACAGCGCAAACCCTCCTGGGTCAGAGACCACTGCTCTTCAGCAGTTTAAGGCTTAAGTCCCATCAGGACAGACATATAACATTACTTTGAATATCAGGTAAATCTCATCTCATAAAATACATAACCAAAGCCAGCATAAAACTAATACATTGTCTAGACGCTGTGCATTCCACTGCACGCCGGAATGCACCAACGCCGGGTTCCCAGCAGGAACCCTATCCAGCTCCCGCAAGACCCTGGATAAACTGTGGTTAATTACTCGCAGCCGCTACAATACATGATGCAGATAGTATTGCACGGGTGGCCCCACAATGGGGGCCCCACAGCCGACAATGCCACTAAACTCATTCTCATTCATAATCATTGGATATGAAACACTGGCTAAAAGCCGTAGGGGCCATTTGCACTGCAACATAATCTAAAAGGATATGAGCTCACATCGGACAAAACTTACGCACGCAAGGCGGTAAAATTAAAGGTAGATAAAATATAATTATGGCGCATGACGCTCACTGTACTACGCGATAACTATCATATTCAATTACGCATCATATTCAATTACGCAATACTGCCAATAAATAGCTGGGCTTACTTATTGCCGATAAATATCTGGGTTTACTTATAATAATATTAAATGTGCTCACTTACGCCAGTAATATATAAGTAATTGGTTCACTTACAATCTACAAATAAATATCTGGGCTCACTTACGGTAGCGTGCTCGGACGGAGTTGAAAACAGCTCTGTTCCCGCTTGTCTAATGTGCTCCGTGCAGGTCTGCCACGACACGCATGCTCACAACGTCCTCTTTGGTGTAGTGTTGTCAGAGTGAAATATTTACATTCGCGCCATCTTAGGCAGATGTCGCGACAATAACCAATGCTATTTTTAAATGATTTTTCAAATGTTCAACAGTAATTATTACGTTACAGGCCAAATATTATGACAAAAACGGTCCAAGTTGGTACTAATTTCAAAATTATAAACTTTACTTAATTGGTGTTATTTAATTACCTAATATTGTGTTATTTAATTATTTAATACCTATAGTTTTTATTCAAAGAATTTACTAATAAATAAGTTAATCTTAATTGGTATTGTTCAAAATAATAAAGTTATTTATTTTTTAACGCAAATAAAGAACATTTTAAGAGACTAGTTTGAATATTTTTCACTGGTTATTTTTATAGGATTTTTCAATGTTTAAAGTGATTACTTCGCAGGTCAAATATTATGACAAAAACGTTCCTAGTACTAATTTCAATTGACTTGAACTGAATTGAATTAATAGTATCGCAAATAATGCAAAAGGCTTTACGTAAAGTTGAAAGGTGGTGTGGTGAAAATCACCTGTCGATTAACCCTAGCAACAACGGTTGTACCATTCACAAGGAAAAGAAACCTACGAGGTTTACAAACTCTCAAACTGTATGGTACAGAACTAAACTGGTCCACGAGCGTCAAATATCTAGGCATGACCTTGGATAAAGAACTAACGTGGAGTCTGCACACAGAAAGGATCATGGTCAAGGCCACAAAAATCTTTGGTATGCTAAGATCTGCGTACGGAAAGGCCTGGGGCTTGAAACCCAGAGTCATTTACTGGCTATACACAATGATAGTAAGACCCATTATCACTTGTGGCAGCATTGTGTGGTGGCCTAGAACGGAGTTAGGCACGTGCAGGCAAACACTGACAAAACTTCAGCGGTTGGCCTGCCTGGCAATTACTGGAGCATTTCGTACAACACTGCTGCTAAATCTAAAGTCGCTTCAAATACACATTCAAACAGAGGCGGCCAAGGCCCTACACAGGTTATCTTTAAATGGCATGTGGAATTTTGACATGCCCAAAACCAGACATACCAATCTACCACTAGACACAAGTATGGAATGGCTTATGCGCATGGGATGTGACAAAATATAGACTGTGCACATATTCAAAAAATAATATAAAATCTATGTTCTGACAAGGGAAGAATGGAGGAAAGGACTTACACAACAAGGACCAAACATGGTATACGGACGGATCGAAAATGGAGTCTGGTGCTGGTGCAGGCGTTTATGCTAAGGATTACTCATAAGGAACTATTAAAGGAACAGGCCGAGGGAAGACACAGATTGACATGGCTATCCAGAGATGGAAATAAACACTCTAAGCTCTTCATCGGTGAGGTCACCACAGCGGCAACCAAGTACATTTGGAATAACAGCAGCACGCGAGTCAGGGCGGTAACAGAGGCGTTGATGGGCCAATTTGCCACAAACGCACACCTGCAAAAAATCGGCCTGACGCACGACCCGACCTGCAGGGCCTGTAGTGAAGATATAGAATCAATGGAACACTTACTGTGTCACTGCGATGTCTTGGCTAGCAAGCGTATGTACCTCCTAGGTGATGGCTACCCAAAACCGGAGGACTACAAGCACCTTCCAATCAGCGGAATTGCTGCATTAATGCAGCACATCTTCGAGTAGTTTGGGGTGCAAAGGTTATAGGGGTAGACAAAGAGATCCCATTGGGTCGAACTGCAGCCCCCACTTAAAAAGATAAAAGTCGATACAATAATTTTTACGTGATAGCGTGTCACAAGCCCAACGCTTGTGTCCTTTATGGCCATCCAGATGCACGTCATTGTGACCAACTCGATTACGTACAATCTAGTCGGCCGTGGCAAGTGGCCATTGCGAACGCTCTCACACACACTTTGACACGTATACAGATACGTGTTTTCCTCACAAGAATCAACCGCATTGAAACACCTCTTGTAAGGTCCTGGAAGCTTATACTTTTAATCCATTGAAACACACAGATACGTGTTTTCCTCACAAGAATCAACCGCATTGAAACACCTCTTGTAAGGTCCTGGAAGCTTATACTTTTAATCCATTGAAACATACAGATACGTGTTTTCCTCACAAGAATCAACCGCATTGAAACACCTCTTGTAAGGTCCTGGAAGCTTATACTTTTAATCCATTGAAACACACAGATACGTGTTTTCCTCACAAGAATCAACCGCATTGAAACACCTCTTGTAAGGTCCTGGAAGCTTATACTTTTAATCCATTTAAACACACAGATACGTGTTTTCCTCACAAGAATCAACCGCATTGAAACACCTCTTGTAAGGTCCTGGAAGCTTATACTTTTAATCCATTGAAACACACAGATACGTGTTTTCCTCACAAGAATCAACCGCATTGAAACACCTCTTGTAAGGTCCTGGAAGCTTATACTTTTAATCCATTGAAACACACAGATACGTGTTTTCCTCACAGAGTATCGACCGCATTGGAACATCTCTTGTAAGGTCCTGGAAGCCTATTACTTTTAATCCATTGACACACTTGTTTGACGGTTCTTCCGTCCGTCCAAGTACAAGTACTAGTAAAAGTACAACGCTTGACTCAGGCGTAACGCGATAATAACGTCACACTCGCGTAACGCAAAAATGGGCGTAACACGACAATGGACATAACGCGAGACGTCACACTGGCGTAACGTGGTAATGACGTCACACTTTTTCGTGAATGCAGCCCGTGTCAGTTTATAAGACGTTTTAACGTTAAAAATCGATTATCTCAATTGCGTCCGTGTGTCTGTGCGTGCGTCCGTGCGTCCGTCCGTCACGCTTGGCTCTGGAGCTTAATCATTAGTCCGATTGGGACCAAATTTGTAACTTAAGAGTATTAAATTATTTCATCGAGGGATTATCAAAAGTATCTTCGTACCGACAAACCAAAGAGTAGCTGTCATACAATATCAACTGAAATTATTTTTTCTCAAAAACAGCTTTAACGATTTTGACAAAACTTTTCATGTTGGAGTTGCTTATATCTAGCTATGACAAAGTGATACCAATTGGTCTGAGAAAAATCGTGTTTGTATGGTTCTCCTACAAGTGAAATTGAAACTTGCGATTTATTCATAAATGGTTGAACCAATTGAATTATCATTGTCATTAAAAAAAATGAAATAAATTGACAAGAAAATTTTGTACGGGCTGCCGTACAATTTATGATAACACCACTTAATATTATTTTTTACGTAAAAATGGCTCTAATGATTTTGATCAAACTCAGTATGTTACTATAACTGTATATGGCCTACAGTATGCGGTAGTCCGTTGTTCCAAGAAAAATCAGAATAAGGTACCTACCTCCCACACAAATCCAGGTTGTTTGACACTTTTTCTCAAAAATGATTTTAATGAAACTTTGTGAATAATTAGGACTTATTAAGGCCTATTGCATGGGGCCGTAATCGCCACGCTTGGCAGGCGGGTTGGCGATCGCAGTTTGATTGCAGGTGTGTTGCAATGCACGGAAAGACGCTGCTGCCCATCCTCCGGTTTTAAGTCCCTTAGTCGCCTCTTACGACACCCATTGGAAGAGATGGGATGGTCCTATTCTTAGGCGGGAACCATACGGACGAAAACGCGAAACTGGGCAAACGAAGCGATGGTGAGCTGAGCGTGGGGCAATTTGGATATGGAGTAAGAAATGCACGTGGCCAGATGCTGGCCGACTTTATGGAGAAGGAGAGACAGACTTCATCTTGTCGACAAGGAGGCAAATATTCAATTATGTCTCCGTGATCAATTCAGTCAAAACAGGAAGCGATCACCGGATGGTCAGAGGCAAATTGAATCTAAAGACCAAGCTAGAAAGATGTCGACTGATGAAATCTACGCTCCGACCGGCGCCCATCCAGCTCCAAAACCCCGAGAGCTTTCAGCTCGAGTTGCACAATCGTTTCGAATGCCTAGGAGACTGCGAGAATGTGGACGATTATAATGGCTGGTTCGTGGAAATTGTTCAAACGGTCGGATCAAAGATTTTTAAAACTCGCCGTTCAAACAGAACCAAAAAATCTCTGACTTCACCAGCAACCTCATGGAAGAAAGACGCAGATTGGTTTTGCAGTCCTCTGAAGACGCTACTCAGTATCGGAAACTAAACAGGCAGATCTCTAAGTCCCTAACTCGCGATTTACGCCAATATAATACAAATTGTATTAAAGAGGCGATTGAGCACAACAAAGGCTCAAAAGTGTTCGCGAGAGAGCTGTCTGTTGGACAAAGCCAACTGAACAAGCTGAAGACTGAGGATGGCAGGACCATATCGTCTAAGACTGAGTTGCTGGAATAAGTTGAGAAGTTCTATGGACAATTGTACAAGACCACACGTTTGCCTGTCAGCGATCTAGCTGAAGACCCAAGAGCCAGACTAACCCGACGAAGATATCCCGGACGTCAGCCTGTACGAGATAAGAATGGCTCTCAAACAGATCAAGAACAACAAGGCACCAGGTGATGACGGAATTACGGCTGAACTTCTGAAAGCAGGTGGATCACCGGTACTAAAAGCTCTTCAGAAGTTATTTAATACCGTTATACTCGAGGGACAAACGCCTAAGGCATGGCACAGAAGTGTGGTCTTGCTTTTCTTCAAAAAGTAAGTAAGTTTATTTGAATATTAACGTTTAGATACAGAATAAAAAATAAAAATCGTGAGGTACTTATATATGTTATATCTTAGTGGTAGCTTTGTAATTATACTCTGACTCTCCCACTAGGATTCCCTGTGTCGGGAGAGGCAATACCCTGCTGAAGAACTACAGACCCATCTCACTTCTCAGCCATGTCTACAAGCTGTTTTCGGGAATCATTACGAATCGTCTCGCACGCAGGTCTGACGACTTCCAGCCTCCCGAACAAGCCGGTTTCCGAAAAGGCTTTAGTACCATAGACCACATACATACGCTGCGGCAGATTATACAGAAGACCGAAGAGTACAATCAGCCACTATGCTTGGCGTTTGTGAACTATGAGAAGGCCTTTGATTCAGTCGAAACCTGGGCTGTGCTACAGTCTCTCCAGCGGTGCCAAATTGATAATTGATACATCGAGGTGTTGAAGTGTCTGTATGAAAACGCCACCATGTCGGTTCGCCTCCAGGACCAGAACTCGAAACCTATCCAGTTGCAGCGAGGGGTGAGACAGGGAGACGTTATATCTCCGAAACTGTTCACCGCCGCCCTGGAAGATGTTTTTAAGCTTCTCGACTGGGGTCAATATCAATATCAACGGCGAGTACATATCCCACCTCCGATTCGCTGACGATATCGTGGTCTGAGACTATGGACGACTTAGGCACAATGCTCGATGGCCTCAGTAGAGCCTATCAACAAGTGGGTCTCAGAAAGAACATGGACAAGACGAAAATAATGTTAAATGGCCGTGTCGCACCCACTCCTCTAAAGGTTGGAGACTCTACACTGGAAGTTGTTGACGAATATGTATAGCTGGGACAAACAGTCCAGCTAGGTAGTTCTAACTTCAAGAAAGAGATCAATCGACGAATCCAACACGGCTGGGCAGCGTTCGGGAAGCTTCGCAATATCTTCACGTCCCAAATACCGCAGTGTCTCAAGACTAAGGTTTTTGACCAGTGTGTGTTGCCAGTGATGACTTACGGAACTGAGATATGGTCGCTTACTATACGCCATAAGAAGGCTCAAGGTCACCCAAAGGGTAATGGAGCGTGCTATGCTCGGAGTTTCTCTGCGTGATCGAATCAGAAACGAGGAGATCCGCAGGAGAACTAAAGTAACCGACATAGCTTACAGAATCGCTAAACTGAAGTGGCAGTGGGCAGGGCACATAGCTCGTAGAACAGATGGCCGATGGGGCAGTAAAGTTCTCGACTGACCGATGACCTGGTGAAGATCGCGGGAAGCCGATGGATGCGGGCAGCGCAGGACCGGTCGTCGTGGAAATCCTTGGGGGGGCCTTTGTCCAGCAGTGGACGATTTGTGGCTGATATGATGATGATGATGAAGGCCTATTGCACTAATAATTCCAGGAAAAGTCTGAGTAAGGTATCTCCGATACAAACCCAAATTCTTTGTTTCGTCAAGTCTACATAACTTCATTCTTTGCAACTAAGGGGGCGTTCAAGTATTACGTAACAAATTTGGGGGGAGGGGAGGGTCTTGTAAAACGTTACGAAGCGTTACAGGGGCGGAAGGGTGCGTTTGAACTACGCGTTACGTAACATGTTTTTTTTCTTCTTACTAACGCGATTAAAACAGTAAAAAAAGTATTTTAGCGATTTTCCGGTACTTTACGCCACATAATTATTATTTTGACTTTTAGGTAAAAATGGTCAGTTGGTGGTTACATAACGTTTTACTAGAGGGAAGGGGGGGTACAGAAAAACTTTACGGCGCGTTACATGCGGGGAGGAGGGGGTCAGAAATCTTCAAAAATTGCGTTACGTAATACTTGAACACTCCCTAAGTTAGTGTAACCTTTTATGTCGATTTGTGTATGCCCGACTACAACAGACGGTGAAGGCTTCGCGAGAAATTATGAACAGCGTGGCTGTACAACTTATTTCTCTACAAGCCATGAAACAAACTGAACAAGATTCAAGGTATTTATTCAATATAGGTGCAAATTACACTCTTTCTGATAGTCACAAAATAATAATAAAATAATTTTATTTGTGAAAAATAAAGATATAAACAATCATTAGTTAATATGTAATGTCAAAATTCAATCCTTGAAATAAACCAGATATTATTGGAACATGAAAACAATATGACACGAAAAGTTATACATAAAAATCATTGAATGTCATCGATACCTTTGACAAGAGTAGGCCAGTTCACACGGACAGCACCCGGTCACGAGTAAGACGCGAGCACAGTATTGGGTCATTGTAATTCTGTGACGCGAGAGTCGCCATCGCTCCCACATTTCATTTAACATTTCCTATTGTTAGATTAAACTGAGAAATATACTTACAGGATCTTAACAAAAACATGCAATTTTTTTTTAACTGGAGCTTGTACTCATGAAACTGAACAGCTTTCCCCAAGAAACCCATGATCGATTCGCATTTGTTTTTTTTATAATAAAAAAATTAATTGCGTGCCATACGCCAGAATAGGTACCATTTCGGGCCGGCGCGGTCATTGAACTTTGGCCTTTGAGTGTCAACCTGTGAGTTATTCTGAGCAGTTTGATAATTTAATAAAAAAAAAATAATAGCGAATTGACCATGGGTTTCTTGGGGAAAGTTGTTCAGTTTCATGAGTACAAGCTCCAGTTAAAAAAATGCATATCTTTGTCAAAGTATAATATATTATTAGTACTAGTAGTATAGTATTAGTACGAACATACAGTATGGACACTCCCTTGCCGCTCTCTAGATAGCGACCTCACCCCTTCGCACCCAGATTGATACAGATTGGTTACAGTTTGGTTGTCGAACGTATAGGATTTCGCCGCCATTTCGTTTGTTCCGTCATTCCTTTTTTGAAATGTCATTTCTGGCCCGTTGTATGAAGTGTCCAGGGTGTGTCTTTGTTAAAACCCTATATAATAATTAAAGTCCTCCCTTTTACCAGTTTTATGGATTTTACAGGTATCCTAATCATCATATGATTAACCCAATTTAATGATCTTTAGTTTTAATCACGAAATGTTTTAGAGGTGCTGCGCAAGTGTTCTATCCTTTCTTAAGTTTCTTGACACACATGGGTCTGCCGGCGTTGCCGACCGCCAGCTTGGCGGTGATGTTTGCCAGCTCCGCATCGGTGGGGGCCTGGAGACCTCGGCCCAGCAGCCAGACGACTTCGTCATCGCAGTTCGCGAAGATCACATACTTGCCGCTATTAAACATGTGCAGACGGAACTTGCGCAGGCGTTTCGGTTTGGATGGCACTGCAACAAATACATTTAAATCTTGAGAATATCTGCCCCCACACGGATGCTAGAGCTTGTGATGGGTTAATGATGATATCAGCTCATATACGTCCCCACCGAGGGGCACGAGCCTACCCTGAATTAGGGCGATCGGGCCTTAGCCGACCACGCGGGCCCAGTGCGGGTTGGAAGACTTCACACACAACCTGCGAGTTTCTTCGCAGGCGTGTGTGCAGGTTTCCTCACGATGTTTTCCTTCACCGTAAGAGCGTCGGATGAAAGTACATATGAAATCTAAATTCGAAATCACATTGGTACGCGGCAGAATTCGAACCACGACCTCCCGGACAGGAGGCGGCGGCCCTAGGGTTAACGGGATGGGTTAATGCTCGGAGATATTTTTTTTTATTCACAATTGGTAAGCCCTTGGCATCATCTCACCTGATGGTAAGTGAAGATGATGCTGAAGATAGAAGCGGGCTTACCAAGATTCCCCAACGAAATGGGGATCTGGCTATCTTATCTTCAAGCCGGAGCACATCAATGCTGTTAACACTGATGTTTGGCGACAAGAGTAAGATAATATCTAGCCAGACGGGCTAACAAAATGCCCTACCACCAACCAAACCGAGTCTTACAAAGTTGACCCCGCCGAGAATCGAACCCGCGACCTGGTGTGAAGCGTATGGACTAACCATTACGCCACGGAGGCGGTTAGTTAGATTTAGATGAATGGGCGAAAACGGGTTGGGATTACGCTCCTGCACGCCCAATGAAGCCTCTTGTAGTGTTCGTAGCTCAGTAACTGTAAATGAACTGACCTGAAGTAAGGTCTTTACCTGGATGTGTTTGATTGGTAGTGGCGTTTTTCTGGACCGTTTCTGTGCTTTGCAATACCAGTTGCTTTCACATTTAACCGCGTGGCGTAATGGTCAAGTCCATGAGCTTCACATCAGGAGGTCGCGGGTTCGATTCCTGGCGGAGTCTAACTTTGTATGACTCGGTCTGGACCCTATTTTCATACATTCATATCAGCCGAAGGACGTCCACTGCTGGACAAAGACCTCCTCCAAGGATTTCCACGACGACCGATTCTGTGCTGCCAGCATCCAGCGGCTTCCCGCGACCTTCACCAGGTCGTCGTTCCACCGAGTGGGAGGCCTTGCCTACGCTACTTTTTTCGGTGCGCGGTCACTAGCCACTGTGACTTCCGGAAATATTGCCCTACGACGAGAGTGAGTGTTAAGTCGATTCCTTGGACTTCCTCACAAAAGCCGACAATCGTGGCAATGGCAGCGGCAACAGCATGATTACTGGCAGAGCGACTGACTGATTAATTTACATTCTCGCTCTGCCCACTTCCCTGCTTACTTTCCTTCCCAACAGGGCTGAGTGTAAATAAGCCAATTGACCTATCAATCAATAAAAAAAAAGTTTAAAAAACTAAAAACTGACTTCAAAAAGAAAATTAATTACGAATCAAATTAGGAGACTAAAATTTTTTTTGATGTCGGTGCCAGCAAAGCGATCGAATCTAAAACATTTGATAGGTAAATAGCCGTGTGCTGGTACCGACCTCAGAAAAAAATTGTAGTCCCCTAATTTGATTCGTACCTACCTTTTATTTCATTATTGTTGGTTAATTTCGTGTATTTATATGTGCAACAATATTATTTCAAACTTTTGAGAATTTTCTTTTTGAAGTCGGTTTTTAGTTTTTAACACTTTTTTTTATTACTTCAATTGGCTTATTTACACTCAGCCCTGTTGGGAAGGAAAGTAAGCAGGGAAGTGGTGGGCAGCGCAAGAATGTAAATAGGTCAGTCGCGCTGCCAGTAATCATGCTGTTGCCGCTGCCATTGCCACGATTGTCAGCTTTTGTGAGGAAGTCCAAGGAATCGACTTAACACTCACTAGCGTCGATGTCTTTCGGGCAATATTTCACGGAAACTTTTTTTATTTTTAGTGATTATGTTATCTATCTAACAACGTTAAACGCAATCCCCTACTCGCCAATACGAACCATCAAATGCATGTGTTTCATTAACTGATACAGAGTCCTGTGGCTTCCATCATCATCTCAGCAGCATGCGAGTTAAGGAGTTACACCTTCCATCATCAGCTCACCTTAATAACCTGGAAGAATACAACTCTCAGTCTATATGTATCTATCTACCTACCTATCATACCTATCTATCATCATATCAGCTCATATACGTCCCCACCGAGGGGCTCGAGCCTACCCTGAATCAGGGCGATCGGGCCTTAGTCGACCACGCGGGCCCAGTGCGGGTTGGTCGACTTCACACACAACCCTCGAGTTTCTTCGCAGGTGTGTGCAGGTTTCCTCACGATGTTTTCCTTCACCGTTAAAGCAATCGGTGATTATATGTAGGTAAGTTTCGAAAAACTCATTGGTACATTGGCCGTCCGGATTTGAACCCGGCACTTCTGGTAAGAAGGACCGAGTCGTTACCTTGAGCCACCGACGCTCGTTATCTATATACCAACTTATGTACTTATAATATTTAAAGAATAATCCTCAAACTCCTAACCGTTAAGGAGTTGTACCTTCCATCATTAGCTCTGCAACATGGGATGATGACTACCAGACGCAAATACTTGAATACCTTTAGGAAATACATTAAAAAATTAACAAACGCACTGGTCGCCACTACGATTTTCAAAGGTTTCACTCGATTTCTCCGGGATGCCATCATTAGATCCTAGTTTCCTTATCATAGTACCACCCTTGGAATATCTCCTTCTGGATTCTGGATAAAAAAAAAACACCAAAATCGGTTCATATACGAAGGAGTTATCCGCGAACACACATAAAAAAAATACACGGTCCAATTGAGAAACCTCCTCCTTTTTTGTAGTCGGTTAAAAACCACAGTGGGAAGCCCCGTGAATGAGTTCTCAAGAGTGTCTGCGAGCAAAGAGAGATGGCGTGACATCGCGAGGCGAGAGCTACATCTGCCGTCCACGACACTAACTACGTATTGACCACGACCACTCAGTTATAAGACTGCGATGATGATGATATATCTGTTAGATATTCTATTGAATATATAGGAAATAAATAAATATTATTAGATAGAATTCAAATGAAAACCTTATTCCTCACCATTAATACGTCTCTCATGTCTGACGCCCTCGAATTTGCCACTAGTCGGGGTCCCATCCGCGAAAAGAAGCAGCATTTCCATCGGTTCCCTTGAAAGGCTGACTAGCAGCTGGGGTGCCGTCCAGTTAGGGTGACGGTCCAACAGCGAGGCGGACTCCTGGTACACCCGGGTAGTCAGCTGTAACCATTAGTGTCAACGGTTTTCCTCACAACAAAACCAACATTGACAACATTATGTACCTTCATCATTATCACATGAACCAAAAGATGACCACTGCTGGACAAAAGCCTCCCCCAAGTGTTTCCACAACGACCTGTCCTACGGTGCCCACTTCCAGCGGTTGCCCCTCCTATTGCCACTTATAATTTAAACGATTCTGTGAGCTATGGCGGTTACCTTGGTTCTCCTACGGTACTTTTTAACAAAATATACCTAAGATGAGCATCTCCAGCGGCTCACCTGAAAACTAAAATACCGGTCAAGTGCGAGTTGGACTCGCTCTCTGAGGGTTCTCTACTACTACACCTCTCCACACAACTATGACAACTATACCTATTTACATAACAAACAAAAAAGATCAAAGTGAGCGACAGAAATATACTTTAGTCATTCATTTCGGACCACTTTGGGCGACTACAACTTGCACTCAGCCGGTTATTTTTCAAGCTATTACATAGCTTTTATCGCGGGCTTTGAGCGCGGCGGCCGAATCAAGAAATTCCGTAACGAAAATAAAACCTAACACCCCCCACTCCGCCTACCATGTAGCTCGGTCGAGCGTAAGGTAACGTTACCGCGTTCTAAAAACTTACAGTGCCATCTATTAGCGATTTGCGGTACTAAAAGTACTTAGTCTGAATGAATAGGTTTTAGATTGAACATGGTAACCTTGACCTGATGCTGCATTATCTCCTGGTATCTGCAGGATACCCAACTCATTACCGACTTTCAGCAAAGGTATCGTGTTTAAGATACGTAAAGTTGGAAAAGCATGAAATAAAACTTAAATTAAAAATTTTAAAAACCCTCGACAAAAAACCGCTAAAAAGTAAAAAATAATATGTCGTGGCCCTTTAAGTTTAATATAAGTAGTTACATTTTAATCTAAGAGTCTTCGCGTAGGGGGACCGCTAAGTTTATAAAATAAAAACAGAATACAGCTGTTTTACTTAACTACAACAGTACTAATATTATACTTAAATGTGAAAATGTGTTTGTTTGTTTGTTTGTTACCTTTTCACGCTTTAACGCCTTGACCAATCTTTATGAAATTTGGCATGCAGGTAGCCTTTGTCACGGGGAAGGACATATGCTACTTTTTATCCCGGGAAAATATCATAATCTGATGCAGTTCCTGAGGGAACTAAAAAAAACTCAAATATTGTGATTTTTTGCACAAAGATGGTTGAGTAGGTGGGAAACGACATAATTTACTAATCAACCTTAACAGTCATAAAATCGATGTCCAAGCGGGCGGAGCCGCAGGAAAAAGCTAGTTACTTATAATTTCACAACTTAGCGTTCCCCCTTCGCGACGAATCTTAGATCAAAATGTAACTAAATGCGGAAAGAAATTATAGAAACAGCCCCGAATCTACTATTTTTCCGAACCGAGGCAAAACTTCGCATTGGCGCCCCTCCCCTACACTAAAAAAAAAAAAATTATGCTGATTGGGATATTTTGTGACCGGGGAGGATCAAACCCTAAAAAAACCCGAAGTGAGCCCAAAAATCGATTTTTTTCATTTTTCATCATATCAGCTCATATAAGGCCTCACTGAGGGTCTCGAGCCTACCCTGGATTCGGGCGTTCGGGTCTTAGTCGACCACACGTTGCTGGTTGGTCGACTTCACGCACAACCTTCGAGTTTCTTCGCAGGCGTATGCAGGTTTCCTCACGATGTTTTCCTTCACCGTAAGAGCGTCGGATAAACGTAGATATGAAATCGAAATTCGAAAACACATTGGTACGTGGCATGATTCGAACCACGACCTCCCGGACAGGAGGTAGCGGTCCTTGCCATTACGCCATTTTTATCCGACTGACAAAAATGTGGGGGTAATGTTTTAAATTAGTAAGGCTATTAAAACCAGTCTTGGTTAAAAGAGTTCCGATGTGCGGCTTTAGTGATAAGATCTCCTACAGTACCTACGTGTCAGATAATCTGATTACTCCACAGAATTCTACTACAAATAAATTAGTAACGAAATTGTTAGAAAAAGAAGGAGTGTAACGATATGGCACGAGTGCGAAAAAGATACTGATATTATTTTTTGTCCTTATCGGCATGACCACTTTTTTGCTGGCCAATTGTCAAAATCTGACAATATCTTAGCCAAACAATGCTTCTTTTAATGTTGCCAAATAAATTTAAATTTTACTTAATAAAAATAATATATATAGGTATAGATGTTTTATCTCACGAGCGCGGGTTGGCCATACTTGTGTGTGTAATGCGTATCGACACTCGCTATTGTGAGTTTATAAGTTGCGTCTATTGTGTGCGCTATTGTAAAGCTCCCGAGCTTACGCACGCAAAGACAATATTATGCACACACACAAGTATGGCCAACCCGCGCTCGTGCGATAAAACATCTGTATGTTTGTAAGTTTCTATGTGACCCCTGATTTTGAAGAGGTATATTGAAAAATAAAGCTGTACAAATGCTTTTCGAAAGCATTACTTACATTTCATCAGATCTACTACAAAGGTGCTAGGTCGCTCTGGTTACATTAAAATTTACCCTGACTTAATGGAAATAATATTATTTTAAAATATAAACGCTTAAAACGGTTAAAGCGGTCGCATTACGGAGTCAATAAATTAATAGTGACACATGACATTATTATTTACGTGTCGAGCGCGGCTAGCACCGCTGTACGCTACCCGCGTCATCATGAGCGCCGCCGACGCGCCGCTCATCGTCAACGAGCTCCTGGTGTTCCTGCAGCAGAAGTTGGACGTGATGGACGAGCTGTCCGCCATCCAGATCTGCTCCAGCAACTTCAGTGTGAGTGATATCTGCAGCGCCAAAGAGGTGCTCTACCGGTCGCTGAAGATTTGCGGCACCTTTGCCCCACACAGAAGAGGCGATGAACATGGAAAGAAGACTCTTCAAGAAATCATCAAGATCCTGAAGGAGACGGATCCTGACGACATGCCGTCGTTTGTGGCGCGGGAGCTAGCCCAGCTACCGCCCGTCACGTTCGACCACGTCGACGTCACCAGCCTGCTGAAGGACATCGTGTCCCTAAAAAAGAGTCTGGCCGACATGCGGGTGAAATTTGAAGCCTCTCAAAATACCATCGCCGAACTGCATAACGAAGTACGTTCGCTGCGCAGCACTGTAACTAGGCCAGCTGAGGCGTCAAATTACATTGACGCGCTACGTGGAGCCCACGTCAACCTACCGACGTCGGGCTCCGCAGTGTCAGCGATTACTCCGCCTGTGACCGCTGCCCGCGCACCCGAGCAGCTCCCGCCGCGCGCGCCTGTTAACGCCAACCCACCGCCACCGGTTCGTATGGTTTGTAAGCCCGCAGGCAACCCCGCAGAAGCTTATGTGGTACGGCCGCACCGGAAGAGGGCTCCGTGCTGCACGCCGCCATACCGAACGTCGCGCTCTACGTGTCACGGCTGCACCACTCGGTCACGGCCAAGAACGTGACGGAGTACGTCCGCAAGAAGTGCGGCTACGGCCTGCGGGTAGTAACTACTTAGTAATCTGTGCTGCGGGTGTTCCCGCTGGAGTCGCGCCACTACGTGCACTTCACGTCGTACGTGGTGCGCGTGCCTAAGCCTCTACTGGAGACCATCACCAGCACCGACTTCTGGCTGAAGGACGTCGTGATTCGGCGTTTCCGAGGCACCATGCCAGTCTATTAGTCATCAAAAATTACTAACATAGGTTAAGGTAGATACTAACATGCCTAATAATGTATTTTATTTATAGTATCTATGTCATGTTATTTTTATAAGTTTTTATGTATCTATGGGCCTGTACTTTAGTACTAAGTTGCCTGAAAATAAATGAATAATAATAATAATAAAAGCGAGAGGCACTGTAGTGGCCACGCGATATAGAAATCTATTTGTAGTAGATCTGTGGATTACTCCAACTTACCATGTGGCTGGGCTCTCTGAACTTCAGCTCGTGGCACCTGTTTCCGTGTGTATTCCACGCGTGCTGAATGCGCCAAGGCTTGCCGAGCACGGCCATCATATTAAAACTGGAATCCTGCCCCAACTTGTCACATACTGCGTGTCTCCTTAACAACTTTCCGGTGCCAATATTTGGTACCTTGACCACAATGACACTAATTACTGACAAGATACGTCCGAACTGTAATAATGTCATGGTGATACTCAATAAAATTACGGATTGTCGACTGACTTAATATAACAAGATGAAATACGAGAAAATACTCATCTTCAAGCGTTTCATTAAATATTTACAGTTATCCTCACGATTTTCTCATACACTTCGAATGTTTGGTAAGGGTATCTATTGTTTATTGAACTTTCACATGTTATTTATCATCCAGGTGACCTGGTGAGCGAAGTATGGTTTGAGAATAATACTGGCGTAAAGAAAAGACATTCCTTCAACAATATTATGTAACTTTTTTACACGATTAGTAAGCCCTAGTTACAATGCTGGAAAATATGGTATAACACTTTTTTTAACTAAAAATTTAAGTGCGTTCAACTACATCTCACCTGATGAAAAGGGACAATGTAGTCGAGGATGGTACGCGCTAACTTTAATAACGTCTAAGATCCTCAAACTGTAAAAGTCGGGAAACACACAAGGAGTTCCACTCCATCGCGGTCCGCAAAATAAATGAGGAAGTTGAACGCTTCGTGAGTAAACATCGTCATCATCATATCAGCCGAAAGAGTATAACAAATATGTTATTAATAAGTACAACAGTAAAGCAAAGAATAGTGACAAACGCGTGGTAACCAGAAGATAGGTACATAAAACAAAAGAGGTACAATCAAGAAATTTAAATGTTTAGCAGTTTCAAGTCTCTTTAATTTTGCCGGGTTACGAAATTAGTTTGACTTGTCATTCGTCATCAGTAGGTGACAGTATGATCTCGTAGGTAGTTACTTACAACCCAGCAAAATTAAAGTTTCGTGAATCTCCTAAACAATTAAATTCCGTGACCGTACAAGCGCATGGAAACGACACCATATTTATCTACCTTATTAAACGTTAAAAAAAACGAAAAACAATACAATATACTTAATATACCGACTTCATTTTCGACAACCGACCCAGTACATTTTTTTTGTTAATTTTTAGGGTTCCGTACGTCAAAACGTAAAACGGAAACATTATAGAATCACTCTTGTGTCTGTCTGTCTGTCGGTCCGTCAGTTACAGCCAATTTGCTCCGAAACTACAGGACCGATTGATTTAAAATTTGGAACACATATGTAAGTCGATGACCCAAAGACGGATATGTAACATAAATAAATAGAATTTAAACATAGGGGCTACTTTTGGGGAGTAAATTATAAAGAATAAAAAAAAGTTTTGAAAAGCTACTAAAAAATATTGTTTGCAATTTGTTATTCTTCCAATGTGTATTGTACGCAACATTTTACCCCTGTAAAACATCATATTTACACAGGAAAATCGGAAACAACTCGGGCATAGCCGCGGGCGGATGGCTAGTATAAAATGAAGTCTTCACCGTCTGTCGCGTAGTTGGGCATACACAAATCGGCAACAAACTAAGTCACTTACTAAGTGGCAAAGACTGAAAAAATATTTATTATTTTAGGAGTGTATAAAGGTACCTTACTCTGATTAAAATAAGGGCTTACCAATTATGAATAAAAATTAAATAATTAAAAAAATATCCTGAAAAGTTTATTAGATTTTACAAAAATATTTGACTTATTTTCTACTTCCTAAGTCAGAATATTAGTTTGCCCAAGGGCGCCGCGGTGCACACTTTGGGAACCCCTGACCTAACTAATGTAATTCTTCTTTTGTTATTTATTTATTTAACAGTTTATTGTGAAAAAGATTACAAAGCAGGCAGAACATAAAATTATACTATAGTTATTACTTATTTCTAATTGGAAATTTCTTCCAGCAAACCCAGGAAAGAGTAAGTTTTAGTTGAAATGGCAGAAATGTACATAAATAAAGAAGCTATTAAAATATATAAGTAAGGATACAATAGTGTAAAATTCATACAATTTGTATAAATACAATATTCGTGGCGTTAATGATTAGTCCATTCGCTTCACACCAAGAGGTCGCAGGTTCGATTCCTGGTGGGGTCAACTTGTAAGACTCGGTTTGGTTGGTGGTAGAGCATTTTCTAAGCCCGCCTGGCTAGCTACCACCATCTTATCTAAGTCTTGCCGCCAAACATCAGTGTTAACAACATTGATGTGTTTCGGCATGAAGATTAGATAGCCAGTTCTCCATTGCGTTGGGGAATCTTGGTAAGCCCACTTCCACCTTCGGCATCATCATCACTTATCATCAGGTGAGATGATGCCAAGGGCTTACCAATTGTGAATTTAAAAAAAAAGTAACTCACGGGATCAACTGGTTTTAACACCTTGCACTCTGCACTCCAAAATCTATTTAACCGTTTAGGTTACCGGCTTAGCCAAAGAAGCTTACATACATACATACATTAGGTCGGGAAAAAAGTTTTTCCGTATTTCGTTTGCAAATTCAATCAGGGCGACCAGAGCGAGCTGTATCTTGAAAGTTAAACTTTCCACACTGGAAACGCTTGAACCAAGTTTGTGCTACTGACTGACACTGCATTAATTTTGTTCGCAGCCTATGTTGCATTTTTACCTTTTAAAAAAAGGTTTTACACAAAAAAAAATTACACCTTTTTCAAGCGACTTCCAAAAAGGAGGAGATTCTTAATGCGTCTGTATGTTTTTTTTTATGTGTGTTACCTCAGAACTTTTGACTGGGTGGACCGATTTTTATGATTCTTTTTTTATTTGAAAGCTAGTGCTTTCCATGTGATCCCATATAAATTTTATCAAAATCGGTGTAGTACTTTATTAGAAAATTAACAAAATATAATAATGTAAAAATGTACTAAGTTGTTGCGATGGAAGTCGGTTTTTTAACGTGTTTAGCGTTTTTAATTATTACACTTACAAAATACGAAGAAACTTTTTCCGTAAAACATAACCCTCCTTTTTGTGCAGTTGGGTGAAAAGTTCATACAAGGTACGACCAGCGCTTTTATTACTAGTTTTACCATTGACGGTATCAAGTGTGGTTGACTGTACCACACTAATATAACATATAATTGGCAAGTTTATGTAAGACTTTTTGTTCTCCCCAAAAATAGGTAAACAATGAATTGGTAATATTTGTTGTAATGAGTTTTATGATAATTAAAATAAATTACCTAATGTAGGTCCGTAGCTTCCGTCAATCAATTAATCAGAACGCTTTGTAACAGGGATGACGAATATTAGTCATTTGATTTACTTTTTATCATTTGTCAAAAACGACATTTAGTTCTAAAAATGTTTGAAATACCTAGGCGTGACGTCATAGTTTGGCAGCGTCATTTATGTACTCACTAGCTGTTTCCCGCGGCTTCACCCGCGTGGACAACGTTCCTATGACTTTTCGAGGGTGAACAGTGCGCGTGCCGCAAGCGGCTCGCAGGCGAGAAAAAAGTAGCCTTTTAAGGCTTGATTTATCAAGGTCCTAATCTGTCTACCTACCAAATTTCAGCCAGATTTGTTCAGTAGTTTTTTTGCGTGAAGAAGTAACAAACATACACACTCACGAACTTTCGCCTTTATAATATTAGTGTGATTTTGGTGACTTAAAAATCGAAGACTTGATGGAAACAAAACGAGTAAAGTTTTCCGAAGTTTAAGTAGGAGGGCAATTTAATGATCAAGAGTTCATAATTTATTTCTGATGCTGTCGTCATCCCTATTCTCCTGTTTTCTTGTAATGTAAAGAAATTTTTACATCAAAACAAAAACACTCTAAAGAATTGTTTTTTTTAAAAAACCATATCATATTATGCCCTTATGAAAAATCGGTAATCCTACATAAATCGAAACAACTAGTAGTCCATGAAGGTGGAGTTTTTTTTCACACAGGACGGATTGCCCGGGCTCCCAAAGTGAAGGTCGCTGACCACGGCCTGTGTTTCATTTATTGAGACCCTGTGCTTCGCCGGAGTTAGGAGCAGAGCAGTGCCCGAGTTGCAGTCCAGAATGACGAGGAACTTGCCGCCTTCCAGCAGCTTGAACTGTAACTGCAGGAGCAGGATCACATTCTTGTGAAGGCTTCGTGGAAAAACTGTGAGAACAAAACGCGAATTGTTATGTTCTAGCAAGAAGTTTTATTACACTGGTAGATCTTTAAGTTTGGATGTTCGCTGCATTAGATAAGAAAACCAACTAGTTAGTGAAATAACACCCGTTTTCAAGTAGCTCGAACCGGAAGACGTACCTTAGGCATGCCTCCTACTCGGTAGACCGAAGAAAAGGTGAAGTTTGCAGGAAGCCGCTAGATACGGGTATCACACGACCGGTAGTTCTGATAAACCTTGGGGAAGCCTTTGTTGTGGACGTCTTTTGTTTGATATGATGATAAAGATGATGAAAATGTAAGGTTTTCTGTGGATTTAAAGTTTTGTGCCATATTGGTAAAAGTTGATCATCATCATATCAGCCGAAATACGTCCACTGCTAGACAAAGGCCTCCCCCAAGGATTTCTACGACGACCGGTCCTGCGCTGCCCGCATCCATCGGCTTCCCGAGATCTTCCCCAAGTCGTCGGTCCACCGCGTGGGAGGCCTGCCTACGCTACGTTTTCCGATACGCGGTCGCCACTCGAGAACTCTACGGCCATATGTTATACGTGCTATGTGCCCTGCCCACTGCCACTTCAGTTTAGCGATTCTGTGAGCTATGTAGGTTACTTTAGTTTTCCTGCGGATCTCCTCGTTTCTGATTCGATCACGCAGAGATACTCCGAGCATAGCACGCTCCATTTCCCTTTGGGTGACCTTGAGCCTTCTTATGAGGACCATAGTAAGCGACCATGTCTCAGTTCCGTAAGTCATTACTGGCAACACACACTGGTCAAAGACCTTAGTCTTGAGACACCGCGGTATCTTCCCGAACACTGCCCAGCCGAGTTGGATACGTCGATTGGTAAAAGTTAGTAAGTATTTAAACAAATTCAGTATGGATACCAATGAACAATCCTTGTGTATCTTTAAAGTGAAGAGCAGATTTTAACTACAATCCAATCACTTAGAAATCGCGGCAGAGGCGAATATAGCTTGACTAATTAGTACGTACTGGACCATGTTATTCACAAGTGTGTCTGCTCCTGAAGAGCTCTTGATTCGGAAGCGTGGATAGTAAAGGCGTATGTGCCAGATTGAAGAAAACGTTTTTTATCCACAATAATTGGTAAGTCCTTGGCATCATCTCACCTGACGGCAAGTGACGATGATATCAAAGCTGAAAGCGGGCTTGCCAATATTCTCCAACGCAATGAGGTGCTGGCAACGCAACGTCTAGTCTTGCAGCACTAACACCTTGCACTGCCCAGCCACCTCAGTCAGAACCAAGCCTGTAAGATATGAAAGGATGTGATACGTACGATCGTCACGAATGGTAGCTGGAACCCCGGAAAACCTGCCCGCCGGGCCGTTGTCGGTGAACAGCAAGAGGTCCGGGCTGGACTTGCCCATAGACATGTAGAGGGCAGCGGCTGCCCAGTTCGGCGTATTAGTCAGGTACGGTGCGATGTGGGACTGCACTGAGTCTCTTGTCTGGAAAAAAGGCGGGATTATTATGCCATTGTATGGAATCCCGCCACGTACCAATGTGAATTCGAATTTAGATTTCATATGTACGTTTATCCGACGTTCTTACGGTAAAGGAAAACATCGTGAAGAAACCTGCACACGCCTGCGAAGAAACTCGCAGGTGGTGTGTGAAGTTGACCAACCAGCACTGGGCCCGCGTGGTCGACTTAGGCCCGATTGCCCTAATTCAGGGTAGACTCGAGCTACTCGGTGGGGACCTTATGAGCTGATATGATGTATGTATGTATGTATAAATTCTTTATTGCACACAAGGAATAATCACAAAATGGTTTTATCAGACCTTAAAAAATGAAAAATGAATGAAAAAATAAAAATAAAAAAACAAACCTCAAAAAATAAATTGATGATGATTATATTCTAGTCTATTCTATTTCCTCCTCCTTCAATACTGTATTTATGGATTCCGAATAAATCGGTGGGGACGTATATAAGCTGATATGATGATGGAATGTACCTCTGATAAATAATTAGACGTGTAGTCTTAACTAGCAATAATGTAGAGCTAATTTTATTATCATTTCATAATCACCTCCAATGCGTCCTTTCTTAAAAAAAAATATTGAGGTGTGACAACTGAGTCTGGTTTCCAGGATGTCTAGAAGTCCCACCACCATGACTTATGTAAGATATAGGTAGCTTAACATGTATTAAAATAAAATGCCCTGGTCGGTTAGAGTGGCACCTCCCAGCTGTGGCAAATGTGCCACACTTTGTCCACTACCTGATGGATGTCGAAATGACTTACCTTGAAGGTCGGTATAACAAAACTCACGTCAATAAAGTTTCGGTCGGCATGGGCGGCACCGCCTTGGTGTAACAAACGCCACACTTTGCCAAAAAAGAGTATCAAAAAACTCACGTCACGAAATGACTTACCCTGAAGGTCGGTATAACAAAACTCACGTCAATAAAGTTTCGGTCGGCATGGGCGGCACCGCCTTGGTGTAACAAACGCCACACTTTCCAAAAAACAGTATCAAAAAACTCACGTCAATACACTTTGTCGGCATGGGTGGCACCTCCCAGGTGTGGCAAATATTCCACACTTTGTCCACCACCTGATCGATGTCAAAATTACTTACCTTGACGGTCGGTATCACAAAAATTTAGCAATAAAGTTTAGGTTGGCATGGGCGGCATCGCCTAGGTGTAGCAAACGCGACATTTTGTCCACCACTTGATCGATGTCAAAATGACTTACCTTGACGGTCGATATCACAAAACTCACTTTAATACAATTTTTCGGCACGGGCGACACCTCCCAGGTATGGCAAATGTGCCACACTTTGTTCACCACCTGATCGATGTCAAAATGACTTACCTTGACGGTCGGTATCTCAAAAATCCTGTCAATAAAATTTTGGTCGGCATGGGCGGCATCGCCTAGGTGTGGCAAACGCGATATTTTGTGAACCACTTGATCGATGTCAAAATGACTTGTCGATATCACAAAACTCAATTCAATACAATTTGTCGGCACAGGCGACACCTCCCAGGTGTGGCAAATGTTCCACACTTTGTCCACCACCTGATCGATGTCAAAATAACTTACCTTGACGGTCGGTATCACAAAACTCACGTAAATACAGTTTGTCGGCATGGGCGGCACCTCCCAGGTGTGGCAAATGTACCACAACTTGTCCACCACTTGATCAATGTCGAAATACGGGTTCATCGCCAACTTATTACAATTGGCTTGATAAAGTTTTATATTTGCATCGTTGAGAACTTCTTTTGTTTCCTTTCTATAATGATCTGGAACTATTTTTTCTCTATAATACTCGCACGCAATGAAATTTTTAAATATTATTAGTTGTGTTAATAAAATGATCTTCATTTTGAAGGAAAAATGGGAATGATTATAACTTGTAATTTGATATGACTGATATTTTATATGATCACTATAGATTCTTTATGTGATTGTGATGAGAATACAAACCTATTTGAACAATGGGTGTAAGTATTCACATTCATGACTTACGTAAATATTATCGTAAGTCCATTGAGTTCCGTTGATTCCAAAGTTAATACAATAACTTATAACAAATCATTGATAAAAAAAACTCAATATAAAAACATTTCCATCCAATAAATCTCTTCGTCATGGGTTTTATATTGCCTATTGATCGCAAGAGCTGTTCTTGCCAACAAGATGAGCGACAGTAATCGTCCCTCATCATCCTCTTGATCACGAGTCATGACTTTTCTCTCAACTAAAAAGAGAGAACTCCCAAATCTCGCCTCGAGACTCGCCAGTGCGCGCTGATTCGTGAGAATCCTTGCAGCATCCATTAGCAAATTATTCATCACTATCAAATGTGTAAAAAATAATAACGCCACCAGTTTTCCTCTTTTAATTTGTACATGTCATCACATCAGCTCATATATATGTCCCCACCGAGGGGCTCGAGCCTACCCTGAATTAGGTCGATCGGGCCTTAGTCGAGTTGTGCAAAATTTAATGAACAGTTGTGCTCTTAAATTCACTTTTATTAGCTTTTACGCGCTATAATCAATATATAATTTATAGTCGCGCGTTTATAATAGTAGTTTATGAAACTGTAGCATAATAAGGGTTCTTAAAATACGAGTGTAAGTACACAAGTGTTTTAAGACCAAAATTATGTGCAGTTTCATACACTAGTTTATCTTATCGCATACATTGGGATTGAATCAACTAAAATACAAAGATCAAAGTTAAGAGTAAGAAAAAAATCCCACGAAATTCAGTAAGTACCTACAACAAAACGTGTAATAGCGCTGAATCCCAGCGCATCACCGCGCTTGCACTGAAGAGGACGGTGTCACAGACAGGTAAAATCAATGCTTTCACTGATCTCAGACATTTTTAAACAAGAATGAAAATTATCCACGAAATTCAGTATCTACAACAAAATTCAATGAAAAACCTTAACATCACCGCGCATGCGTTAAAGCGGGCGCTGTCACAGACAAGTAAAAATTGGAATGAAAACTTTTTGTATTGCTGTAAAAATGGCGCGAACTGCATGTGCGTTCCAATAAGAAAAAATGATATGGAACTTCGTTGGTGATATTATCTCTTTGGTTTAACTTGTATCGTAATGGAAAAAAAATTACATTATAACATTATTTCTCTAACAAAATAATGTTATAATGTATTTTTTTTAAATTACGTTATTGTGTTTATAAAGTATGCCAATATAAACTCGTTTTTATGTTGATAATGCGAACTTTACGATATAAGAGTGGATAAACTAACATTTTGACACCCTGTGTAAAATAGGTCGGAGAAAAAGTTTTTTCGCGTTTTATGAGTATAACTGTGTAATCAAATCACTTTGCTTGTATTATTTTTATCTGGCTGGTTATAATATAATTTAAAAGGTGAACATTTGAAACCTACTCGTCGAACCGCCTCCGTAGCTCAGAGGCAAAGTTCACTGGCTTCACAGAGGAGGTCACGGACTCGATTCCCGGCGGGGTCAATTGTAAGACTCGGTTTGGTTGGTGGTAGGGCATTTTCTAAGCCCACCTGGCTAGCTACCACCATCTTATCTAAGTCTTGCCGCCAAATATCAATGTTAATATCATTGGTGAGTTCCAGCATGAAAATAAGATAGCCAGTTCCCCATTGCGTTGGGGAATCTTGGTAAGCCCGCTTCCATCTTCGGCAACATCGTCACTTACCACCAGGTGAGATGTTGTCAAGGGTTTACCAATAGGGGATCGGACTGCATGAAAAATAAATTCTGAAATATGATTTCCTAAATTTCTCTCCTCTTGAAGTTTCAAAAAACTTTACTTAATTTGTTTTTCCATTAAGTCTTTAATTTTTAATCGATCAAATTCACAAAATAAGTTCGTTAATGACGCTAAAAATCTATGACGTCACTTGTGGGTATTTCAAACATTTTTAGAACAAAATTTCGTTTTTGACCGATCATAAAAAGTAACTCAAATGACTAGTAGTCCGATCCCCTATTGTAAATAATAATTAAAAAAAAAACTAAAGTTTTTGCAGCAGCGGTAACATGTTCATGGCAACAAGTTATCAAATAAAATGTTATAAATAATTGCTTTAAACTCAGAAACAAAATAGTTTGAATTTGTTTACAACTGCGCACCCTCGAAGGCAGTCACAGAAACTATGTTCACGCGAGCGCAGCCGCTAGCATAATCTAGGATGTAACTGGGTGTAACCTACGAATAAGTTATATTCGTAGGGTGTAACAAAATTGGTGTAGGTCCCGTTAACTGGGGCTTCTACTCATCGTACTGAACAACTTTTGTTCTACGACTTTGCCGAAATCGCAAAAAAAAATATCATTGAAATCTTCATAAAAATCGATCAGCTGATCAACCAAATTAGTGAATTTTTGAAAAAAAGAAAGAAATTTTTATTTGCCAGAATACATACATGTGAAGACCTTAATGTTAAAATGGTAAATGTATAATAGCCAATATGTATGGTAGCCGTCATAAAGATGGCATGCCAATTTTAATAGGTTATACCTACGCTAAATTTATTTTTTTGAGAATTGACTATGGGTTCCTTCAGGAAAGTTGTTCAGTATGATGAGTAGAACTCCCGGTCAATGGGTCATACACCAATTTTGTTACACCCTGTATAATAGAAGAAATCTATGTGTGTACACATGCTATAGGCGTTACTACGAGAGCCACCGATGTATATCCGTGGGATAGGTGGAATCGGTGGGCGGAATAACATTATGAACCCACTATTCAAGTGACAGGAAGCCTCGGTCCGTAACGACTGCGCCGCCCAGCCAAAAGAAAAATAAAAGAGATTAATTTACGATGTAAAACAGTTTGATTTTTAAAGGATCCAGAATAGTTAAAAAGAAAAATAAAAGAGATTAATGTACGATGTATAATTTTCAACAAAAAAAACTACTTCTAACGCACTAGTCACCACTACGATTTTCGAAGGTTCTTCTCGATTTCTCTGGGATGCCATCATCAGATCCTGGTTTCCTTATCATGGTACCTGCCTTGGGATATCTCCTTTCCAACAAAAAAAGAATCATCAAAGTCGGTTCATAAACGACGAAGTTGTCCGCGGACACACATGAATATAATAAAAAAAATATACGGTCGAATTGAGAAACCTCCTCCTTTTTTGAAGTCGTTTAAGTACCAGTACCTAAATAGTTAACGTTTAGAAAAACTGTTGCTAAAACTTCGAACGATGAATAACGACAGTCGATTAAACTCATCAACGTCTAAATAATGTGCGAATATACACTCGAGAGCGATGAATCCGGGTCACTTAAAGAATCCTAAAAATCTCGGAAACTAAGAAGGCTAGCTTCATGAAATAAATTGTGTTTAATAGACACTTTAATACCCTTTAAATGAAAGTAATAAAATTTACGAGTTACTACATTTTATTTACAAAAAATTACATAAATTAAAAAAATCTGCTGATCTCGCCTTAAAACAAAAATAGGAAACATGAAATTTTTTAACAACATTACGATTTACTTGAATTTTAATACTTCGTATTTCCTCCTCGTGCTTCCATCACTGTATTTACGCGGTTTGGCATGCTGTACACAAAGTTCCTTATACGATTTTGGGGAATATTCTCCCATTCCTCTGTGAGAGCAATTTTGAGCTCACGAAGCGTGATTGGGGGAGGGCTTCTTTGTTTTACGCATCTCCCTAGCTCGTCCCAAGCATGCTCGATCGGGTTGATATCCGGGCTGCGTGCTGGCCACTCCATACGAGTAATGTTCATCTCTTGAAGGTAGTCATTCACAATCCAACCCGTATGAGGCCGGGCATTGCCATGCATAAAAATAGCATCCTCACCCAAATTGACCATAAATGGACCAACGTGTTCATTGAGGATTTCTTCCTCATATCTTTCGCTAGTTAAAGAGCCGTTTTCTATGAACACCAGTTCTGTGCGACTTTCAGAAGAAATTCCGGCCCACACATGTACAGACCCACCACCGTAGGCTACTTTTTCTTCGATGCATGCTTGCTTGAATCTTTCCCCTGGTCTTCTATACACTCTGTGTCTTCCATCGTGCTTGTAGAGCATAAATTTTGATTCGTCGGAGAACATAACTTTTGACCAATCTCCAATACTCCAATTTAAGTGGTTCTGGGCATATCTTAGTCTTGAAATACGACGCCCACGCTCCAGTTTAGGGCCGTTTGCAGGTCTAAGTGGTTTCAAGTTAGCTTCAGCAAGTCGTCGCCTTATTGTCCATGCGCTTGGGTTACTTCCTCCGAGGCGTCGAAACTGATTTGTAAGTTCAGTTCCTGTGAGAAAGCGATTACGAAGCATTGTTTTCACCAAGTATCGATCTTCTAGTGCTGTGGTACACCTGGTTCTGCCTGTTCCTGGTCTGCGTAGGTTAGAGCCAGTTTCCTCGTAACGTTGGAGAACTCTTTGTACTGTTGAGAGCGACACACCGACAGTCGTAGCTGTATCGCGCTGACCCCGGCCGTTTTCCAGCATTGTGAGTATTCTGGTGCATTCTTCAGGTGTAAGCGACATGATTACTGTTTGAATAATAAATATTGAACACTATCAACATGTTTTATGTACCCACTTAAATGACAGATTAGAAACAAAAGCAAAAACAAATGTAGTAATTTCGTAGTTCCATCTTCGAAAGTCTCCCTTTTTCAAATTTGATTTTTTTATGACATAACTTTACAATAACTAAGAATTTTTAATGACTTCATTTAAGGAGTATTAAATTGTCTATTAAACACAATTTATTTCATTAAGCTAGCCTTCTTAGTTTCCGAGATTTTTAGGATTCTTTAAGTGACCCGGATTCATCGCTCTCGAGTGTATTATGAAATGCAAAATACAAGGGATATTTTGCACAATTTTATCTTAAACTCCCGTAACTTATTAACTTTAGAAGTAGAAGCCTTACAGTTTCTTGGAGTGGTATTTTCCCATCGTGCATGCTGTATAACGAAAATAAACAGCCATTTGTTTTCTTTTTCGTGGCACAGTCGATTCAAGCAGTAAATAAAGCTGCAATCTATAATTAATATTTCTCACAGAAGCCTTTGGAATGGGCGTCGGCCGCCACTGCTTGATTTATGACCACATGCACCAGCGTGCCACCAACTCCACATGCCAATAGCTTGTTATGTTACCTATGTACGTAGCTTATATCCTGTGGCAATTTAATTGTCGGTGGCGTAATGGCAAGGGCCGCTACCTCCTGTTCGGGAGGTCGTGGTTCGAATCCTGCCACGTACCAATGTGTTTTCGAATTTCGATTTCATATGTACGTTTATCCGACGCTCTTGCGGTGAAGGAAAACATCGTGAGGAAACCTTTGAAACTTTGGAAATAATTATGGAATGGTAGCGTCGGTGGCGCAACGGCAAGGGCCGCTACCTCCTGTCCGGGAGGTCGTGGTTCGAATCCTGCCATGTACCAATCTGTTTCCGAATTTCGATTTCATATTTACGTTTATCCGACGCTCTTACGGTGAAGGAAAACATCGTAAGGAAACCTGCACACGCCTGTAAGGAAACTCGAAGGTTATATGTGAAGTCCGTGAAGTCGACCAACCCGCACTGGGCCCGCGTGGTCGACTAAGGCCCGATCACCTAATTCAGGGTAGGCTCGAGCCCCTCGGTGGGGACGTATATGAGCTGA
Organism: Coleophora flavipennella; assembly: GCA_947284805.1. Classification (NCBI taxonomy): domain Eukaryota; kingdom Metazoa; phylum Arthropoda; class Insecta; order Lepidoptera; family Coleophoridae; genus Coleophora; species Coleophora flavipennella. The sequence goes on from OX369283.1 coordinate 13,738,603, forward strand.
TATGATGATGATGATTTAATTGTCATTTTTCATTTTTAGGGTTCCGTAGTCAACATCAACAAGGAACCCTTATAGTTTTGCCAAGTCCGTCCATCTGTCTGTCTGTCTGTGGCTTAGCTGAGAGATTTTAAGTTCTAGAAAACTTCAATTTGGCATAGGTAAACATATTACTTAATTCGACAAAGTGGTAAAATAAAAAAAACGGTAATTTAAAAAACTAAAAAACCCGACTGCGTTTCTGTGTAGTTTGTAAATGAAAAACCCTAAAACAAGAAAGTCGTCATACCCGATTGCACTTAACTTAAGAAAAATTGTAGCATTCGGGACCCATTCTAGAAAGTCAGCCGTCTAGTCAGTATATTGGAGTAATCTGCAATGTAATAGAGGTATGTGCTCTCAATACACTAAGCCTCCATTTCTAGAATGGGTCCCGACTGCTACAATTTTTCTTAAGTTAAGTGCAATCGGGTATGACGACTTTCTTGTTTTAGGGTTCTTCATTTACAAACTACACAGAAACGCAGTCGGGTTTTTTAGTTTTTTAAATTACCGTTTTTTATTTTATTCATTTTTTAGTTTTATTATTGAATGAGTTTGTATAGCAACCTATATACATAATGACACACATTAAATTTACGCAGATTATTAACTTATCAGTTGATAGAAAGTCCATCGAGCTGTTCTGGCTGCAGAGCGTGCAAAACATTTGAATTTGGCGCCAAAAATCCGCCATTTTTTTTTTGATATACCCAGTGTCACTCACACAGTAAATACGTATCTAACGACACCCCTCAAACTAAAATCTATCAAGCCGTTCCAGGCTGCAGTGCGTGCCTAACATTGGAATTTGGCGCCAAAAATCCGCCATTTTGTTTTTTTTTATTTTGATATACCCAGTGTCACTCTCACAGTAAATACGAATCTAACGACACCTCTCAAGCCAAAATCCATCCAGCCGTTCAGGCTGCAGAGCGTGCCAAACAATTGTACATACATACATACATACATACATACATACATATATACATACATACTCTCGAAAAACATAACCCTCCTTCTGGCGCAGTCGGGTAAAAATCTTAAAACGTAAAGTGATGATGATTTTTCTTCTTGTATCACATGATGTGGATCAAAAATTTTGCGTATGTGTGAAAACTATTAACCAAATAAACTTATCGTAAAGTAAAATAACAGCTTTTAATAACCAAATATCAATGTTGATATCATTGGAGTGTTCCGGCATGAAGATAAGATAGCCAGTTCCCCATTGCGTTGTGGAATCTTGGTAAGCCCGCTTCCATCTTCGGCAACATCTTCACTAACCACCAGGTGAGATGTTGTCAAGGGTTTACCAATTGTGAATAAAAAAAAAAACATCGGCTCAGTGACTGTCGGACCAAAAAAAGTGTAGTGTTCCGGAATCGTTACTTTCTGTCTCTCTCTCTCTCTCTCTCTCTCTCTTATCGTGTGGCACAATTAACCCTGCTATCCAAGGGATAGACTGCGGTTGCCTGGAGTTGCACTCAGCATCACCCTCGGTATCATCATCATCATCATATCAGCCGAAGGACGTCCACTGCTGCTGGACATAGGCTTCCCCCAAGGATTTCCACGACGACCGGTTCTGCGCTACCCGCATCCAGCGGCTTCCCGCGACCTTCACCAAGTCATCGGTCCACCGAATGGGAGACCTGCCTACGCTAAGTTTTGCGGTGCTCGGTTGCTACTTGAGAATTTTACTACCCTAACGGCCACCCGTTCTACGAGCTATGTGCCCCGCCCACTGCCACTTAAGTTTAGCAATTCTGTGAGCTATGTCGGTTACTTTGGTTCTCCTGCGGATCTCCTCGTTTCTGATTCGATCGCGCAGAGTAACTCCGAGCATAGTACGCTCCATTGCCCTTTGGGTGACCTTGAGCCTTCATATGAGGCCCATAGTAAGCGACCATGTCTCAGTTCCGTATAACATCACTGGTAATCATCATTATATCAGCTCATAATTATAATTTCATCGTGTGTCCGTACGTATTTTTTTCTGCCACTATTAGACCTTAAATTTTGTACACAGACGTAATAGACCTGAAAAGATACACTCCTTTTTGTGGGCACAAAATGATGACCCAAAATGGAAAAAAAAGTCAATAATGTCGAAAGAATTTTTTTTGGCTACCTCTCCTACAGGTATGTTAGTACTAATATATATAAATTGCTACAGGTAAGAGGTGGATGATTTTTTTGTTTGTTGGGGTAGTAAAGTTCTCAAGTGGCGACCGCGCACCGGAAAACGTAGCGTAGGCGGGCCTCCCACCCAGTAGACCGATGACCTGGTGAAGGTCGCGGGAAGCGGGCAGCGCAGAACCGGTCTCATGGAAATCCTTGGGGGAGGCCTATGTAAAGCAGTGGACGTCCTTCGGCTGATATGATAACGATGATGAAATTATAAGGGTTCCGTTTTTTGCCATTTTAGCTCCGGGACCCTAAAAAACATGGATGTTTCATAATTAACAGTAGTTTTGTATTATACATGTGAGAGTTTAAATAACTAATCAGACTCTCAGATCCAAATATGCTTCATACTCAGATTAAAAATAATGTAGATATTGAGGTTCATACAAAAATCATAACAAAAAGTGGGGTAGCGCTTGTTCTATTATATACGTATGCATCTTTTCCTTAAGTGGTGACCTCTAATAATGTTTCGACACGTGCTTGGTCCTATCATTCACTGTAATTAAGACAGGTCCATTTGAAACATGTCACAGCATGTTGGCGGTAAGTCTGCCAACGCGTGACTGTAAGCAAAACTCTGCTCCGTCGTGATTGGAGCAGAGTTTTTTTATACCCCGTTTTCAAAACGCTAAAACCCTCTACATCTACCTTTTATTTTTGATCTAAGGCTGCATCTAAGTTAGAGTAGACCTACGTTGTTAAAATGGAGAAGTCAGAAACACTATCCCTTGGCAGTTCCAACCGATATCACTTTTACTTTGACTTTTCCTTTCACTCCCAAATAAGTTGGGAAAACATTTCGTAGTTCCACACCCCGGGGCCCCGTGTAATCCTCTACCTGCTGAGATATACCGCGCTTACCCCGACCATCCACTATCATCTATAGCTCCTTACATATTCCAACTCAAAAACGACACAAGTGCAACTGTAAACAATTTAATAATCTATTCTTGCATAAAGAAATAAGGATCATTTTCAAATGTAACCGTTGTCTACTTACGTCGCTGCGACTAGGCTGGTCGTCTCCCCACCAAGCGCTCGCGCCCTCCTCATGCATTTAAATTGCTTCATTACTGAACTAGACGGAGACCAGGGTTGCCATTGGGGAAATACTGTTGTTTGATGCAAAACTTTTCGCTAAATAATTGAGCATGTGGTCACATTATACGAAGTTGCTTTTTTTTTGTAGATCATGAGTTGGTGTTGCAAACATCTATTGAAAATTGAAGGTAGAAGTAGAAAATAGTATTTAGTATTGGAACTAGGCACTAAATCGTATTTTGTCTTCCAGAGAGTATACAGGGTTTAACAAAATTGGTGTAGGTCCCGTTAACTGGGGCTTCTACTCATCATACTGAACAACTTTTGTTCTACGACTTTGCTGAAATCGCAAAAAAATATATTTATTCTTCATACAAATGGATCAGCTGATCGACCAATTTTGTGCATTTTTAGTATGAAGGGTCCAATAGTTTTTTGACAATTGACTATGGGTTCACTGGGAAAGTTGTTCAGTGTGATGAGTAGAACCCCGAGATATCGGCTCCTACACCAATTTTTTCACACCCTGAATACTCTTAGGGTACAGTATATAAGAGACTAAAATAAATACTTACCAAGAAAATAAGGATCTCCATGAAAATAAGTCAATTTAAATGCATGTTATCATCATCATCATATCGGCTCATATACGTAACCACCGAAGGGCTCGAGCCTACCCTGAATTAGGGCGATTAAATTTTTAAAAGCATGTAAATAAATAAAATTTTAATATATAGTTTAAGAAAGAAATAAGTTGTAATGTAATCTCTTATCCGGAGACTAAACGAATATTCCTAATACGATCATATAGTAAAAGTATTTTTTTTCACAAGCTTTTATATAAGTAGTTTCACCTGTCCTGGCGTCTGTCATGAAATCTTGCAAGTTAAATTTGACCCACTTCCCGGTTTCCGATTGAGCTGAAATTTTGCATGCATATGTATATCGCGTGACAATGCAATAATAAAAGCTTTTACCTAAAAGTTTTTAGGTTTTCGAAATTATTATATTAATAATTATTTATTTTTATTAGTAGAAACAACAGTATTTCAGCTACAGATTCAAAAGCAACTCCTTATTGCCAGCAAGAGTAGGTACATATAGTTTAAAATACAGGGATAGCTGGAGGCAGCCCTGAGCTTCACTGCGACCCGGAGCCGGCATGGGAGGACGCAGACAGATCCGCGCGTAGTCATTAGTCGCCCAGTGGCCAGACGCAGAATTTCGCAGCCACCTTTTTCCCAACTACGGTTAATAGGAAGGGTTAGGAATAAAACAATATCACCACTGGCACCATCTCATCAGATAATATTCGTTTAATCCAGCGGTGGCGTTGTTAGCTATTAAATCCCGTCGCATGTGTAACGATGGTGATGGTGGCTTTCTAAGATTCTCCTTTTAGTGCACATATTTACACTAATTCCACATGAAAGAAATAAAACTGCGTTTATAATGTGTCAGCGACCGGTTTCGAAAACCATCTTCAGGCAGAAGTAGTCTAAAATAATTTAAAAACTCTTGTCTAAAGAAATAAGTATCATTTTCAAATGTAACCGTTGTCTATTTACGTAACGTGACATAGTCTGCCTGAAGATGGTGTTCGAATTCGGTCGCTGACAAATTTTAAACGCAGTTTTATTTCTTTCATGTGGAATTAGTGTAAATATATACCAATATGTGTGATATAAAGTTCCACCACGAGCGTCGGTGGCTCAACCGGTAACGACTCGGTACCCCTAACCAGAGGTGCCGGGTTCAAATCCGGACGGCCAATGTACCAATGAGTTTTTCGAAACTTACGTACATATATACTCACCGATTGCTTTAACGGTGAAGGAAAACATCGTGAGGAAACCTGCACACACCGAAGAAATTCGAAGGTTGTGTGTGAAGTCGATCAACCCGCACTGGGACCGCATGCTCGACTAAGGCCCGATCGCCCTAATTCAGGGTAGGCTCGAGGCCCTCGGTGGGGACGTATATGAGCTGATATAATAATAATAATAATAAAAAAGTTCCACCAAGAACCTTGAATCAAAAGTATCAACTACCTATCTCTTGAAGAACTATATAAAATGGACACTTTATTCATTTTATTTTGTGATTTTAATCATATCCCCTCGAAGTACGGTTTGATGGCACAGTTTTCTTTTGGTTTAGCAGGTACATAGCACGTAAAACAAACGGCTCTTGGGATAATTAATTTCTGGAGTGAAGACCACGCACCGGATGACGTATCGTAGGAGGGCCTCGTAACTGATGACCTGATGAGTAATCACGGAGAGCCGCTGAAGCAGCACACGAGAAGTCTTTGTGGAAATTCTTGGAGGAGACCTTGAAGAGGAGTTCAACAATGATATGTTTATTGACCCCACAATAATGATATCTCATATTACCTTCAACTAAAGGTTATCTGGAAGAGATCGCTTGTTAGCGATAAGACCGCCTATAGTACAACTTCCTTAATCATTGTATCTTTTTTTTTCTCTTATGTTGTGCAATAAAGTGTTTTCAATAAATCAATGATGAAACTAGTACCACCGTAGAGCGAGATGGTTAAAGCTACAGTCTGTCCAAAAAGAACTGTTCGTTCCAAAATGGCAATATTCGAGCGTATTCAATAAAAAAATTAAGTGTGTGGTTTTATGAAACCACGGTAAAAGTGAAACTTTACAGAGGACGAAACGGTCATGGCTGCTCTCGCTACGGTACAGAGGACGAAACGATCATACCGTCAGACGAAAGCAACCGACACGCGACATGCAACACACAGACGAAAAAATTTGAGACGATGTAATAAAAGTTTCACTTTAAAAAAAGTTCCGCATTTTGAGGTTGTCTTAAAAAATATTGTTGTCGTAACAAAATCCCCTGTCAAGTCTCTCACACTTCTGTTACTAAATTTGGCTGCATAATTATCATTGAGGGGGTTAATATGAGACACGTTACTAGCCACAGATAGCAACATCATCTATGTAGTAGCTCATTGCACCCGCTTCGCCTTTTGCCCAAGAAAGGCAATTGTGTGCAGAGATAGAGGCAGGCTTAGCGCACGGCCGAGCGCCCCACAATGAGACCATTCATAGATTCATAGTTTTCTCGGGATTACGGCGAGACGTCGTGTGCGGCCGTCTCCTGGAACTGATGGGCAATGCTATTGATATGTCTCGTCATCTTTGTCAAGTCAAGTTAGCCACTTTTGGGCCCCTTTTGTGCACTAAGCTTCGCAATATCTTCACGTCCCAAATACCGCGGTGTGTCAAGACTAAGGTGTCTTTGACCGATGTTTATTGCCAGTGATTATTACGGAACTGAGACGTGGCCGCTTACTGGGCTTGTGCACAAATCACGTGAGGTTCGATAGGGGGGAGAGGGGGTCACGAAAAAATCACGACAGATCACGTTGGGGGAGGGTATAAGGAGACCTCACGTGTATTTTTCTACAGTGAGCGAACAAAGAAAAATTCTACCACATCAGTAGACAGTTTTTCTCGGTTTCATTCAAAATAAATCGAGTCTATTTTACGAAATTTTGGCGCGCGTTGCCTTAATCGCGCTTGACCACGCCCGCTATATACAACACTATTAATCTTAACATTAGGTTAAATTAAAAAAAAAATACACGTGAGTTTGTTAAGGGCAGGGGGGTAGCCAAGAACCTCACTAAATATCCCCAGGCAGGCAGGGGTAGCTGAAAAAACCTCGCGTGATTTGTGCACAAGCCCACTATGGGCTTCATGAGAATGGCGATGAAGCGAGCTATGCTCGGAGTTTCTGACCGCGATTTAAAAAAAATGGAGATCCGTATAGGAGAACCAAGGTAACCGACATATCATGTAGCTTTGAATAAATGTTTTATCAATCTATCTATCTATCCCTCTGAGTCGCTAAACTTAATTGGCAGTGGGCGACAGCTCGTAGAACAGATGCCCACTAAGGTAGGTAAGTTCTCGAGTGGCGACCGCGTACAAGAAGAAGTAGCGCAGACAGGCCTCTTACTCGGTGGACCGACGACCTAGTGAAGGTCGTGGGAAGCCGCTGACGTGGACAGCGCGGGACCGGTGGTTCTGGGAGGCGTTTGTCCAGTAGTGGACGTCTTTCAGCTGATACGAATGCACTCAGTGTACCTACAGACCTAGAAGGGTCTCCAATCGTGGTAGGAATGAGAGACTAAGAAAATCTACTATGACGGACGTTTCGGTGAAATCTTTGTTCATGAACTGTCAAGCCGAATTCATGAAGAGCCTCTTTTCTACTGTACGTACGTTTGAATTCCGGAACGTCGCAACGGCTGGAATGGATTTCGATTGCTAATCAAATTTCAGATGTTATTAATCCGAAAGGACTGACCGCCTTTACTGTATACTGTAGCTTTTGTTAACTTATTTGTTTTCAAACGCAATAAAGAGTTTACAAACAATTAAAAAAACTGCGCTCTCACTGTAATAAAATCATCTCTGAACACAGAAACGCCAGTAATATAGAAATCATTGTCTCTGACTAACACTGACCCAAGGATTTCCACGACGACCGGTTCTGCGCTACCCGCATCCAGCGGCTTCCCGCGACCCTCACCAGGTCATCGGTCCACCGAGTGAGAGCCCTGCCTACGGTGCGCGGTCGCCACTTGAGAACTTTAGTGCTCAAACGGCCAGTTACAATATGTAATGTGAAACAGATTTTATTTAGGTGCTAAGGTATAACTATCCTACTTCCTACTAATATTATAAACGCGAAAGTTTGTAAGAATGTATGGATGTCTGAATGTATGTTTGTTACTCTTTCACGCAAAACCAACTGAACGGATCTGGCTTAAATTTGGTATGCAGACAGATTAGGACTTAGATTAACACACAGGCCATTTTTTCCACGCCGCTTGCGGCTCGCGCACAACGCATCCACGAAAACTCATAAAAACGTTGTCCACGCGGGTGAAGCCGCGGGAAACAGCTAGTACGCTATAACCGCCTCCATGGTTAGTCCATTCGCTTCACACCATGAGGTCGCGGGTTCGAATCCCGGTGGGGTCAACTTGTAAGACTCGGTTTGTTTGGTGGTAGGGCATTTTCTAAGCCCGCCTGGCTAGCTACCACCATCTTATCTAAGTCTTCAAAGTCTTGCCGCCAAACATCAGTGTTAACAACATTTTCGTATTTCGACTTGAAGATAAAATAGCCAGTTCTCCATTAGGTAAGCCCGCTTCCATCTTCGGCATCATCGTCCGTCACTTACCATCAGGTGATATGATGCCAAGGGCTTACCAATTGTAAATAAAAAAAAGGTTTGCGAAAGGTACCTACATTCTTTAAGTACATACCTGGATATTAAATTGTAACAGGAATCTGTTCTTGCAAACTCTTTTATCTATATATATAAAAATCAATTGCTGTTCGTTAGTCTCGCTAAAACTCGAGAACGGCTGGACCGATTTGGCTAATTTTGATATTGAATTATTTGTGGAAGTCCAGAGAAGGTTTAAACGTAGTGTAGGGTAGTGTAGGGTAGGGTAGGGTAGGGTTGGGTAGTGTAGTGTAGTGTAGTGTTTGTAGTGTAGGGTAGGGTAGTGTAGTGTAGGGTAGTGTAGGGTAGTGTAGTGTAGTGTAGGGTAGTGTAGGGTAGGGTAGTGTAGTGTAGTGTAGGGTAGGGTAGTGTAGTGTAGTGTATGTAGGGTAGTGTAGGTTATGGTAGGGTAGTGTAGTGTAGGGTAGGGTAGTGTAGTGTAGTGTATGTAGGGTAGGGTAGTGTAGTGTAGTGTAGTATAGGGTAGGTTAGGGTAGGGCAGTGTAATGTAATGTAAGGCGGTACGTAGTTCGCCGGGACAGCTAGTTAAAAATAAACTGAAAATAATAAATTCACAGGTGACATTTAATTTCTTTCGTTTCCTGAGCGCAATGCTATCTGTTTCAGTATTATATACTACAGTGGTTGCCCGCGGCTTCGCCCGCGCAGATCCCGTTTTTTGCCGTTCCCGTGGGAATTTCCCAAAATCCTTTCTTAGCTGAGGCCCACGTCCTAATTGCTATCTGTATTCCAAATTTCAGCGAAATTCGTGCAGTAGGTTCGGCTGTGCGTTGATATACCAGTCAGTCACCTTTTCCTTTTAAATATTATACAGATTTACATATTTCCAAAAATTGGCCAAGTGCGAGTCGGACTCGCACAGCAAAAATGGAATCTGTACCGACGACGGTTCCGTACCACCACACCTCTACACAAGAGTACAACAACCCAATCAAAATACAAAAGCCATCAACGAGAGCGATAGAAAAGTTTTTTTTTATAGATTGAGTACGACACATTTGGCTGGGTGTTAATATTTGCTGTTTTACTTTGTTATTTATACCACAGATTACTAAATAGTTACTATTTATACTTTAAGCGCACGAAGGTTCACGCTTGTACTTATTGTATTTTTTTTTCTTCGCCCTATTAGGGCAGGCTAAGGCTCATTAGCCATACCGCCTAGTCTTCAGTATATGTTTTGCAGTAGTATTCATTTGTAGAATTCACGTCTTCAGTAATTTTCAGTAGTTTCTTCACGTTCACATCATATCATTGTCTATAAACTAACCTAACCTACATACTCTAGCAAAATGATAGCACTTTTGCTAAAGCTTGCTCGGACTTCTTGTAGGAACTCGAAACACAGTATACACACTTTTATTTCATTATCCTACACAAGAAACACATAAATGATACTTCGCTGATAAATACACTATCAATATTATACATCGAAAACCACTAAATGTAATTTTTCGGATAATAAAAGAAAAATGACGCTACAAATTCCCGCCAAAAAGTCTGTACTTATTGTATTACCTTTTATTTATACTATCTATAAAAAACAAAAAAACTTTTTTTTTTAATCTTTGTATGAGGACCTTGTTTTTTTTTTGTTTTTTTTTATTCACAATTGGTAAGCCTAGGCATCATCTCACCTGATGGTAAGTGACGATGATACCGAAGATGGAAGCGGGCTTACCAAGATTCCCCAACGAAATGAGGAAACTGGCTATCTTATCTTCAAGCCGGAATACATCAATGACCACACTTAATTATTATTAGTTTTTATTATTTTTTTATGAAATCTTTATATTATATAAATTCTGTGAAATTTCAGCCGGCTACCTTTTATTACGGTCCAAAAATACAGACCTCTAAAGATCGGACCGACGGACAGACGGACAGCGTAGTCTTACTAATAGGGTCCCGTTAGCTGTTAATCTACAAATAGTCCCTCACAAAAAAAAAACTTTTTTTTTAATCATATTCAATTTATTAATTTAAGGTATTTTAGAGTATACATGTCAAATGGTATTATAAACTAAAAAAAAATTTACAAAGTTAACTAGATATTTCAACAAATATCTTTTTTATGGAATGTCGAAAAATAAATTGCGATGATTATAAAACGGTCTATATTTTATGACAGTACTACCACAGTCTAAAGAATCCATACAGAAGTCCAACGGAGAAGTTTAGCTATACAGGGCAGAGTGTGTGAGGGGCGATACGGATAAGGTCGAGCACCAAATTTCATAGTCACCGTTGTTTTGAAGATGGGGACATTAATAAAAATCAATACATTCCGGCGATAGACCAGGAGTACGTCCCTAGTGACTATAGTCACACACCGGACACTTCATACAACGGCCGAGAAAATTTCTAAAAAGAAATGACGAAGCAAACCAAAACACGGCAAAATCCTTTACGTTCGAGATCCAAACTAGCACCAATCTGTATTAATCTGAATGACGAGGAGGTGAGGTTGGAATCTAGAGAGCGGCAGTGAGCGGTAACAGCTTTCCGGTCTTCAACTGGGCTGGAAAGCGAAAAACCGCATGGAGAGAAAAGGAGCTGCAAAATACGACGTATCGCCTAAAATGTCTGATAACTTTCTGCTTGCAATGGGGCCACGTATCTATAACATGATACCGACGAACATCCGGGAAACTGAAGAGTATAGTTTTAAAAATAAACTGAAATGCTGGTTGATCCAAAAGACCTTCTACTTTTTAGAATTAAGACTGTAAGTACTTTGATGTACGTATGTTTTTTAACTTTTTTTTATTTCGTTATAACTTTTTTTTCTTTTATTAAAAAATTTGAAACGGACTAAATTTACTTTTTAACTTTTCTTAATTTTATTTTTAAATTACTATTATTAGTATGTACTTTGTAAATTTTGACATTATACGATTGTAACTGAATAAATATGAATATAAGTGTGGATACTGTATGTTAGTACAATTTAAATAATTTGCTATACTGATGTCAGCATTAATACAAAAAATGAAGGAGTTGAACCACTGTATGGATCCTTATACTGTGGTATTACTGAAACAGAAACACTCGCTACGTTGCAAGAATCCTGTATTGATACAATCTTGTCAATCCGAACATCCGAATCCGCCCATCCTATTTTACGATAAATTATCAAATTATCGGCCAACAATAAACACATTATATAAACTTGCACACAGCTGTGCCCACACGTCAACGATTTGCCCATTTTGCCGCCGACGTTACCACAATGTAAAAACTTTTTTTTTTCCTTAGTCACATAGAGCTATTGACGCTACCACAGAATAGAAGAGCGGCAATTTTTTTTCTTATCTGTGGACGCTACTTATTCGCTATCCGATCATGCAAAGGTGTCACATTACGACCCGCTATTGTGTGAGATCTGATCGTGTTTACAAACAAAATAAGGGTTTGTCATAATCTGTTTTGGGATACGTCCTCTTTATTTTTCGGTCTGGCAACTTTTGGCGGATTGTTTTTTTTTTCGGCGGCTTAGCAAAGGTATAGATTTCAGCACCGTATTGTTAGTTTATCCGCATTGAAAAGGTGTTCACGGAAAGCGAAGGTACGACTGTGATAGGTGGTCTCTGCATGATTGACAGATGTCAGTTCTTAAGGGGTGTACTTTAAGCTCCAAGCGATTTCACTTTCTATAGGATTCTTTTCGTTTTGTTTTCTTTTCTGGGTTCAAAGGGGCCGCGAATGGCTAAGCAAAGAAAGTAAATTTAACGCTGCGGTTGCAGCCACAACCCTATCTCGATCTGCGGTCGAGCCGGCTGCGATCCCTGACACTTGGGTGCCGACAACCACACGAACTAATTTCGAATTCTTTTTATTTTATTTCTGAAATTGTACAACGAATAAGTACAAAATGTCTACAAGTAATAGACGCAACAGCCAACTGGGTATTTAAATTTTTCTCTAAGTAAGATTATTCTGTCGCACGACTTAGGTAGGTAGTAAGTAGGTGGTTAGTAGGGCGTAGGTTCTTAAAAATACTAATGCGTGCGTACAATTTAGTTTATTGGTAAAAAAAATAAAAGTAAAAGACCTGAAACAACATTAAAATTAGGAAACAATATACACTGAAATTTAAAACACAATTCACAAAATATAAACTAAAACTTAACCAAAATGGGTCTTTTTTATGAGACAATTACTTAGTTATGTACGTACATATAGTCACCGATTGCTTTAACGGTGAATGAGAACATCGTGAGGAAACCTGCACACACCTGCAAAGAAACTCGCAGGTTGTGTGTGAAGTCGACCAACTCGCACTGGGCCCGCGTGATTGACTAAGGCCCGTTCGCCTAATTCAGGGTGGCTCGAGCCCCTCGATGGGGACGTATACGAGCTGATATTAATATTTTCATATCAAAGTGTCTTCTTCACATCAATTGGTCTATTAAAAAAGAGGCCAAGTGCGTGTCTTATCAATAAATAAATGTATGTTTTTTTTAATTAAGTAATTTTTGCAGTTGGTGTAAATCATTTTGTATAGATAATATTTGAACTGTTTACAAGTTCAACTATATATTTTACAGTCGACTATTACTCCTTAACTAAAACTACTCGGCAGTGACAGTTTTGATTATAAATTTATTATAAGTATATCCTACTAGTTCCATTTTTTTATGTTTCCTGAAATAGCAATGTAGCTTGACTTGATTTGACACACTGACTAACAAACATCTCAATATTTCAAAACATGGTTTTCACACAACCGGAAAAATTTTGAACGACCTGTCCAACGACACACCATACCATAAGATAGACGAGGAAAAAATGCCAACTTTATGCGAAGGACTTTAGAATTTTATCATAAAAAGACATTTTTTACAAGATACAAAAATAAAAATATATATATATATATATATATATATAATATACCCATGCCAAAATACAGATTTCTAGTACTAAGAGTCTTTGAGCCAAGCCACGGACAGACACACGGACGGACATGCCAAAACTGTAAGGGTTCCTAGTTGATTACGAAACTCTAGCAAACAATACTTTCAAATAACAATTTATACATTACAACGCAAAACCTCAAGCGTCAAAAACCAAACCGTCTCCCAACAAACAAAGCGCTTCATCTATGAATAAGAACATTAACCGAAAAGATTTAAAGTCGAATTTGGACAGCACTTCAAAAAGGAAACGCAATAAAAAGTTTGTCGCGTCTCACGCGAGCGGCGAAGCGTAAACGCTTGTACGGGACACGAGGGGCCCGCTCGTTTTATTTCTTTTCTTTTTTTTTTGCTTATTCCTAAGCAGGATTATCTTAAAGCCAGGTTGATTGGCAGCCAACGCAGCCAGACGCACGGTGCTCCCAGCACATGCATCGCCGACATAGCTGTCATGCCCCGAGAGGATTTTTGCGATGATCCCTGGAATGTGTTTGAAACGAAGAATTTTGTATGCCGACTTAACAGAAGACGTGTTATAACGAGCAGTAAAGGCACGAAGCGTGTAAAAATGACGTGTACATACTCGAGTCGTGATTAAAATTGTATAATTTACGTAAGAATCAAAGTAAAACTAGTTATACGACTCTTTAGATCATTTTCAGTCAAAGGTAACTTCACTTATTAGTTTTCACAAACGATTAGGTACAGAAAATGGAGGATATTAATAAAAACAAATTAACTTCAAACAGACAAATATTCCGTAGGTTTTCATAAATATTATTAGTAATATAATAGGCAGGTCAGTTTTTATTCATTCGTTCAAAATAATGGTGGTCAGGTATTTTTGTTTTGCGCCTATTGGGGGACGACGCTGGAACCTGTAACATAGTTTCTAACTACCACAGATAACAGGGTTTCCATTTGATCTTGTAACTACACCTTGAGCCAAAAAAGATTTTATTAATAATCTCTCATATTCCAACAGTTAGACCATGGGTACATTTAGTATTCCGTGGTACAACCAGTTGGACAAAGTGGTTGGACCACAGGTCGGTAGCCATATTTAAAGTCACGTACTTACCTTCATGATAACCCTAAAATAACAATCCTAAAACATCCTAAACACATGAAAAGAGATCGCTAATCAAGTTTTTCTGAGATCGGATGGAAACAGATGCTTGGTTCGTTACCTACGCTATTACCCAATTAATTAATGATATGCTACGCTATTAACAATGTAATTTGTTCTTGAAATAAATGAAAAAAAAACCCAGAGGCGTATTTACCCTATGTCCAGGGGGGCACTTGATGGGGGCGGCAAGAGGTGAGGTTCACCGAAAAATAATAAATCTAGCCAAGTGCGAGTCGGACTACCGGTAATAAGGGTGACGAACCACTACAGATATGCAAACAGAAGGTTACAGTATAAGGTGACGTTTATCATGTGGCAGTACGCAACACTAAGCGCGCAACTCCGACTCGCACTTAGCCAGTTTTCTGTCACTTAGAGGGGCGGTTTTTTTTTTTGCGCCCGTTGGTGCTATTACTTAATCTGTGACCTATGTCTGAGTTGCCGTAAGAACGCAATGCGTAAATTTTATCAGATCTCAAACGCATTAATAGCATTAGTCACACCCAATCAGAAATATCTCGTGTACATTGAATTGCTAGATGTCACGATATGCTGGAATCGACCTTGACGGGCACTTAACATGCGCTGCGCAAGCGCTCGTCACGGGCCGTTCTCACGCGCTACCCGTGTTGCAGCCACTAATGCTGACGAGGATTATGTCGCACCGCATAGGGTTGCCAGATAATCGAACCAGGGTTACGAATGTGAATCAACAGATCGAGATCGACGGAAGAGAGAAGAGAAGGAACTTCGAGAGGGCTTCGATATAACCATCGATGAACTACAACTACTCTGTCGAGTGTACAATCACACCCTGGACACTTCATACAACGGGCCAGAAATGACATTTCAAAAAAGGAATGACGGAACAAACAAAATGGCGGCGAAATACTATACGTTGGAAACCAAACTGTAACCAATCTGTATCAATCTGGGTGACGAGGGGATGAGGTCGCAATCTAGAGAGCGGCAGGGAGTGTCCATACTGTATGTTAGTACTAATATATACTTTGGTACAAATATATAGGTAATTATTTTTTTTGGGGGTTCCTTTTATTCTAATGGATTTTTTTTCTTTTTTTTTGTTCACAATTGGTAATGCCCTTGGTATCATCTCACCTGATGGTAAGTGACGATGTAGCCGAAGATGGAAGCGGGCTTACCAAGATTCCCCAACGCAATGGAGAATCTGGCTATCTTATCTTTGTTGTTAACACGTTGTGGTGTGAAAGAAGATGTAGTGACAGTTATTGAGAAAGGTATGCTCCGATGGTTCGGTCATGTAGAAAGGATGAATGATAGAAGATTAACTAGGCAGATATACAAGGCGAGTGTGAATGGTAATACTGGAAGGGGTAGACCTAGACGTACGTACTGCGACCAAGTCGAAGACGTATTGAAGAAGTGTCAGGTCAAGAGTACCCTAAACCGACGAGCTTGTATGAAAAGATTGATGAATGTAGAGGAAGCGAGAGAAGTATGTCAGGATCGTAGCAAGTGGAAAAATGTGGTCTCTGCCTACCCCTCCGGGAAAGAGGCGTGATCTTATGTATGTATGTATGTATGTTGTTAACACTGATGTTTGGCGGCAAGACTGAGATGGTAGCTAAGCTAAGGTGGTAGCTAGCCAGGCGGACTTAGAAAATTCATAATTCATAATAATTTATTTGCCTAAAACATGGTATAAAAAGATCTTAAATTATGTATATAGAACTCATGTTTAGCTAGTATTTAAAATAGCATGCAAAATATTTTAATCTTAGTCACAAACATACAAAATAATGTCAATCTTAATCTAAAGTAATCTACAAATTTAAAAAGTCTTTAATATTATAACAGTATGTGTCATTCAGCTACTTATGTAATTTGATATTGAATTGTTTATTGTTTATATCCTTAATTTCATGTGGTATTTTGTTATACATGCGAATACACATTGTCAGGCAACTTTTATCATATACAAATGACCTGGGAATTTCTTGAAACACTAGCTTTTCTGGGTCCCTGCGGGATCTGATACTTCCATCACATGCTCTTTTAAATAGTCCGCTATTTGTCCGTACAAATATACAAATTTCATAAATGTAGAGCAAGGGTAGCGGCAAAACACCAAGTCTATTGAAGAGTGATCTACAAGATACGAAGGGTGGGATTCCATACATAGCGCGAATACATTTTTTTGAGCAATAAAGGCTCGATTCATGTCAGTACTATTTCCCCTAGCTATAAGACCATAACGTAAAACTGACTCTACATATGCACGGTATGTTAATAAAGCCGTTTTCATGTTAGTGTAATTTTTGACCTGTTTGAGAGCATACACAAATCTATTTATTTTACAGCATACATTATCTATTTGTGGTTTCCAGTTTATATTCTGGTCTATAGTTATTCCTAGAAATGTATGTTTATTAACCTCGTTGATTGTATAATTTTCATACTGAATGTCTAAATTGTAATTGTATTTGTTATTAAGAGACTTATTAAATTGTATATAATTAGTTTTATTCAAGTTAATTTTCAAATTATTAATGTCAAGCCAGTCTATTATTTTTTCTAATGTATTATTAATGTCGTTTTCATGTTCCTTGATTGAAGTACTCTTTTTGTCAGAAGTTACTATAATGGAAATATCATCAGCATATAAAATGCATGGCGTTCGGTAGAGACAGATAACTAGCAGTTTTTGAGAGGGGATTTCTATGCCACAAGCTTCGAAAGTCTTCTCTTTGGAATGTTTTTTTAAGAGATTTAAATCTTTACAAGGTAAGCCTTTCTTTATTAATATGCATGTACCACCTCTTTGTTTTTCTCTACAAAAACTGGCTACGATTTCATAGTTATTAATTTTTAGAAAATGATCATAATATCCAGACTTTAGGAAAGTCTCAGATAAACATATTACATCAGGTTCATTATCACACTCTTTTAGTTCGTCGATTGTTAGTTCTAATATTTCTTGCTTTGATAAAACACTGGCAATGTTTTGATGGAGAATTTTGAAGTTTAACGGTGATATTGGTTTATCACGTCGTTCCGAAAAAACTCATTTCTAACAACAGGGAAATAGTACTTAATAGTGCCTTTTTGTGGCTTACATGACTGTTCTGTAGAGCCCTGCGGATCAACTTGGCGTTTAGGGCTATTTACAACTTTT
The DNA here is from genome assembly GCA_947284805.1 of Coleophora flavipennella. Lineage (NCBI taxonomy): Eukaryota > Metazoa > Arthropoda > Insecta > Lepidoptera > Coleophoridae > Coleophora > Coleophora flavipennella. The sequence continues at coordinate 13,756,379 of OX369283.1, forward strand.
TGCATACGAGCGAAATAATATGGAATCGTTCCCTTCAGATAATTAGACGTCCGTCCAGTCAAAGTTAGATTTTGGGGTGATGTGTTTCGCACTATAAGCTTTTTGAGCTCTTTATAATTAAGATATTTACTGTCGTAATCGAAGCAGTCTACGGCATGATTTACTGATTGACACATATCTGATAATTTATGATCGTAGTGTTTACAGTTAATGTAGTGACAATTTTTGTAATTGTAACACAAGTTTCTGATGCACTTATTTAAAATATATACATTTAAATTATAGCTCTTCACAACACCAAGTATAATTATATTATTGTCACTGAATTTATTTAGCAAAGACTGTAGCTCTTGCAGGATTATTTTTAAATACGTATCATTTTCTCCTACACATATAACAAGTTTGTCTTCGCTATTTAAATTCAGGTTTTTACAGCTTTTTAATATTTCTGCACTAGTCGCATTAGGTTTTATTTCAGCGCAAACTGAGTATTTTTCGTACATGGTCAGTATTTCGTAAATGCCCTACCACCAACCAAACCGAGTCTTACAAGTTGACCCCACCGGAATTCGAACCCGCGACCTTCTGGTGTGAAGCGAATGGACCTACCATTCCACCGCGGAGGCGGTTAAAAAATCTTAAACCGATCTTAAACTCGTCCGAAAAAATTATGCAACCACGGTAAAAGTGAAACTTTTTTTCACATTACAGACATTTACAGAGGACGAAACGATCATGGCTGCTCTCGTCTTCGAGCTACGGTACAGAGGACGAAACGATCATACCGACCGTCACGCGACACACAGACGAAAAAATTTGAGACAATGTAAAAACTGGTGTTTAGCGATAGTGCAGGTCGTAACAGCCACGTTGCAAGGCAGCGGCAGCACACACCGATATGAGCTTTATTTAATCTAACTTTAGTCGACATTTGCACCGACGCGCACGAAGCTCCCAATTTTATGTGACTAAACTTATCACCATAAAGTAATGTAGTGGCACCCCTAACAGAGGTGTCAACGCCGACACTGACAATTCATTCAGCCTATCTGTGAGCTGCGCGCGCGCCTAATCCGGTTGACACACGAGACGCGGGACAAAGATCACGCGATTAACGTTTTGTGTTGCTCTCATTTTATAGTCGATTTACTTATTCATGTGTGGTGTTTTTACCTATAGAAGAGTTGTCTCTGTGAGGCTTAGTGGTTTTGATCAAAGACAATTTCGTCCAATTAAAAAAAAAATCTGTTTGAACTAAACTAGTTCTAGAAACCATGGTTAGCTCCTACACAAAGATTATTTAGCTATCAGACAACCTGTCAAATTCATTATTCACAGGTTCGTGACCTTTTAACCTCCATCAAAATTTTTCTGAACTTATTTATCCTAAACTGCTCCAAATAAATTTTGTGCTGCGTTAGTCATTTACTTGCGCTATGAGCGACACGGAAACCGCTTAACAAAAGACATCAACGCGAGACACAAAACTTTAATGTAAAATCAAAGCAACAGTACAAAGGATCCTCTCAGAGGAGTTAGTTTATCAAAATATTTTATAATTAATAAACATTAGTGTTTATTATTTTTATTAAAAATTCTAAAATTTAATACATAGAATCAATATAGGTATGTAGTTTCATGATGGAGTAATTATGCAAGTTTAGTTGTAATTTTGTTAATATTAAGTTAATGAATGCAGCGTCGGTGGCGTAATGGCAAGGGCCGCTACCTCCTGTCCGGGAGGTCGTGGTTCGATCATGCCACTTACCAATGTATTTTCGAATTTCGATTTCATATTTACGTTTATCCAACGCTCTTATACGGTGAAGAAATACATTGTGAGGAACCCTGTACACGCCTGCGAAAAAACTCGAAGGTTGTGTATGAAGTCGACCAACCCGCACTGGGCCCGCGTGGTCGACTAAGGCCCGATCGCCATATCTCAGGTTAGGCCCGAGCCCCTCGGTGGGGACGTATATGAGCTGATGTGATAAAGTTAATGAATGCGCAAATTAATTCCATATTTTATTTGCCTTGATGCTTTTTTTATTAACAGTTACAATAGCAAGTGTTTAGATATCAAGGTATGTTTTTTCTACGTTTAGTTATTGACTGAAGAGTTTCGAAAATGGCTAGGTAATAAAATATCTCTCTTAGCCGACTTGCGGAGTTTCCCCTCTACAAAACATAATCTTTGGTGCGTCATGTCGCCCGGCGATTTGGAACATTTATTGGTATGTATTGATTCTGAGTGGATTTATTATAATAAGGACCCGTAAGCCTTTGCGGGACACAATACTTTAGATCTTCTTTCTCACGGCTATAACAAAATAACATTTGAATTTGTAACAGTGTTCCAATTTTCAACCGTCTCGACTTCTGAAAAGGAGGTGGTTCTCAATACGACTGTATGTTTTTAAGTGTGTGTGTGTGTGTGTTACGATATCTTCTCAGATTGTAAGCCGATTTTCAAGATTTTTTTTTTATTCGATAGGGTATGTTTCCGAGATGGTCCCATATAAATTTGATCCAAATCTATGTAATACCTAGCTGTCCCGGCGAACTTCGTACCGCCTTACATTACATTACACTGCCCTGCCCTACCCTACCCTACACTACCCTACACTACACTACACTACCCTACCCTACACTACCCTACCCTACCCTACATACACTACACTACACTACCCTACCCTACACTACTCTACACTACCCTACACTACACTACCCTACCCTACCCTACACTACCCTACCCTACACTACCCTACCCTACCCTATCCTATCTCTCAAGTTGGATCGAACTGCACATGGTGTGCGAATTTTATTATAATCGGTTAAGTGGTTTAGGAGTCCATTGAGGACAAACATTGTGACACGAGATTTATATATATTAAGATTTATTAGCAAATTAAGTAGACTCAAAAATAATAATGCACAATTGTATCTACTCAGTTGTTGCGATGGTAGTCGATTTTTTAACGTGTTCGTCTTTCTTTCTTTTTTTCTTTTTTTTATTCTTTGTTTCGTAAATATTTTTTCTTTATCTTATCTAAGCTCTTGTCTTAATTTATTTAATAAACATGTATATACATATCTATACGCATCTAGAAGTTGCACATGTCTTCATTTGTCGTAATATTAATCCACAGTAGTTTAATGCGATTACTTACAGAAATTAAATGTAACATCATCCCTAACTATTAACTTATACAGGATGTTAAAAATAACGAGATATTTTAATGAGTTACTCTGTATTTAATACGGGATAAAATAAGAAAACGCAAAAAAACCGACTTCCATCGCAACAACGTTAGTAAGTGTGATAGTTGATACTTTTGATTGTAGGTTCTTGGCTCTTGGTGAAACATTATATCACACATATTTATATATATCTAAACTAATTATTTTTTTATTCACAATTGGTAAATAAGCCCTTGGCATCATCACGCTTGACGGTAAGTGACGATGATACCGAAGATGGAAGTGGGCTTACCAAGATTCCCCAACGCAATGGAGAATTGGCTATGTTATCTTTAAGTCGGAACACATCAATGTTGTTAACACTGATGTTTGGCGGCAAGACTTAGATAAGATGGTGGTAGCCAGCCAGGCGGGCTATGAAAATGCCCTACCACCAACCAAACCGAGTCTTACAAAGTTGACCCCGCCGGGAATCGAACCCGCGGCCTCCTGAAGAAATAAAAATGCGTTTATAATTTGAACATGGTGTTTTAAACCGGTCGCTGACAAATTATAAACGCAGTTTTATTTATTTTATGTTAAAATAGTGTAGATATACACCAATTATGTGTTAGTACAATTGTGCATTATTATTTTGTTGATTTTTTAATAAAGTACTGCACCGATTTTGATAAAATTTATACGGAACCAACCCGGAAGCACAATCTATCGAATAAAAAAAAATAATAAAAATCTGTTCACAGAATGCGAAGAAATCGCATAACACACACACACACAATAAAACATACAGTCGAATTGTAAACCTCCTCCTTTTTGGAAGTCGGTTGAAAAATGTCCAAATAAATTGAAAAAAAACACAATTTTAATACAAACGTCATCGTGATCTGTCTAGCTGGCCGCCACTCATTGACCTGGTAGGCAGGTAACTGAATAACGTAACTGATTTACGTAGGAATAGAATACCTACGATTTGGGCGCATGGGCGGTTATACCGATTTTTGACTTGTTTTTTTATTTTTATTAATAATTGGTAAGCCCTTGGCGTCATCTCACCTGATAGTAAGTGACGATGATGCCGAAGATGGAAGCGGGCTTACCAAGATTTCTCAACGCAATGGGGAAGTGGCTATCCTATCTTCAAGCTGGATCGCATCAATGTCCTAGTATTGATGTTTGGCAGCAAGACAAATAAGACGGTGGTAGCTAGCCAGGTGGGCTTAAAAAATGCTCTTCTACCAACCAAACCGAGTCTTAATTAAACAAAAAAATCAAACTTCAAACAGGAAACTGAGGTTCCCCTCGATTTTTCTGGCATACCAGTCCTGATTTTCTTATCATGGTACCACCCTTGAGATACATATATCCTTTCCAACAAAAAAATAATCATCAAAATCGGTTCATAAATGACGAAGTTATCCGCGAACACAAAAAAATATATATATACGGTCGAATTGAGAAACCTCCTCCTTTTTTGAAGTCGTTTAAAAAGTTAGACTCCACCTGGAATTGAACCCGCGACCTCCTAATGTGAAGCTAATGGACTTAACCATTACGCTACGGAGGTGGTTTGTCAGACGTTATATTTTCAATTTGTATGGAAAAGTGTTTTTTTGACGATAGGTTTTTTAATGTGTCTATTATTTTTACACACTAAAATTTCACTAGTGATTTTTTTAACGTCCTGCATAATACAAGGAAAATAACATGTCCACAAAATAACTGTACACAGTGTTCAGTCAAAAGTACAGTGGCCAGTGCACATCAAGCTAGACACTCGTGGTGCGATTCTAATCCATACGTATACGGCATAAGAACGGTATACAAAGTCCAAAGTGTCTAGCTTAATGTGCTGGCCTCTGAACATTAAAAAAAAAAGGTTGCTCTTTCGCCTGGCAACACTAGTGTCTGGAATGTCATTACGTTTAAAGATGATATACTCTTCATTATGAAGAAGTAGAGTCTTTTAAAACACACAGCCTAAGAAATAAGAACAAACACTTCTTAAACATACACACTGTACATACAAACATAATATAATAGCACACACATACTAACACACACACGCACACACAATCGCATGCACACTTAAATACTTCGCGCGCGTGCTTATTAATACGTAGCGCATTTTTTTTTAAGTATTGTTGTTGTTTTTTTTTGTATCTCTGTGTTGTTTATTAGCTATGGAAGAGCGGATTCTTCTGGCACATGTAATACTTTCTACAATAAAATACCGCAATAAACTTTTTTCATTTTCATTTTTTTATGATCATGAGCAACCCTGAAGGGGTTAAAAGTTCAATGGGAAAGGGTGGGAGTACCGTCTCGGCCAAGGAGTTTCGTATAATTATGATTGAACTTCACTTAAGGTAAGTTCGTTTAATTATACAATTATATTATCTCCTTGTCCGAGACGAGTTTTATTATGATGATGATGATTATCATCTATCCGACCGATTTCGCTCATGGCGACCACTTCGACTCCTAGTTGGTTTGCCGCGCGTGCGCTTGAAGATGGTTTATGTAGCCAATCTTCGCAGCGAAACTCTTCGCGCACTGAGGGCATTTAAGTATGCCACCCTCGTAATTGTATGAAATGGTCGCAGGTGGTCGGGCCTTTAACTGGTCGCGTTTAGTATCAAGGTCAGCTTACTATGTAGTTACACTGATTGTATACAGCGCCATCACGAATCAATAGACACTACACGACTACTTGCAGTGTCCTACTAACTATTTAGGAACCTTTTTGCATTCAGTACAATCAGAATAGGGATGACGAATCCTAGTCATCTGATTTACTTTTTATCATCTGTCAAAAACGACATTTTGTTCTAAAAATGTTTGAAATACCTAGGCGTGACGTCATAGTTTTGCAGCGTCATTTATGTACTCATTTTGTGATTTTGGTGAATTTAAAATCGAAGACTTGATGGAAAACAAAACGAGTAAAGTTTTCCGAAGTTTAAGTAGGAGGGCAATTTAGTGGTCAAGAGTTCATAATTTATTTGTGATGCTGTCGTCACCCCTATTGAGAAGATTTGTAGGAGAACTAAGGCAAGCGATATAGCTCACAGATCACTTAAAATACGTGGCAGTAGGCGGGGCACATAGCTCTACAACATAGTTGGGGTATTAAGTTCTCGAGTGGCAACTAACTGCGCACGAAAACGTAGCGTTGGCAGACCTCCAACTCGGTGGATCGACGACCTGGTGAAGGTTGCGGGCAGCGTGGGACCGGTCGTCGGCCTTTGTCCAGCGCAGTGGACATTATTCTTTCACCTGATGATGATAATGATGAATGGATGAATAAAACCTACATTTTGTGACACAAAAACCCCAAATCTGAGATATAGGTATCATCACTAGGGTCACCGGAAGCGCGAACAATGGTCGGGCTCGAAATTAGTGCAAGAATCAAGATTGTGCATCGCTCTCAACAGACACCGGATTACGATAACCAAGCTTACGCACTGGGATTTTTAAACGCTTGAATGAAACGCATATCAGTTTCTGTGATGCGAGATGTCAAAATATTTTTTTGGAATTCTTTTTTATTTTTTCCCGACTTCCCAAAACGTGGGCTAATGTTTTAGGGTGTATGTATATACGTCTGTTTCATTGGAAACGGCTTGATGGACTTTGGAGTGTGAGGTGTCGTTAAATTTGTTTTGATCCCGTTAGTGACATCGCGTAAACTTTTCCGACGCCCAAAAAATAGGAGTAAAATTTTTATACAGTCAGGTTTATTAATTTTTAATTAAATTGGTAAGGTATGTAGTCTAATACTTTTGATAGCCTGTTGTCGCACTTCTCTTTACTTCACAATTTTCTCTTATTAAAATACATGGTTCTATTGTTGGCTTTTTCTAAAGAGCGTCGGTGGCGTTATGGCAAGGGCCGCTACCTCCTGTCCGGGAGGTCGTGGTTCGTATCCTGCCACGTACCAATGTGTTATCGAATTTCTATTTCATATTACGTTTATCCGACGCTCTTACAGTGAAGGAAAATGTCGTGAGGAAACCTGCACACGCCTGCGAAGAAACTCGAAGATTGTGTGTGAAGTCGACCAACACGCACTGGGCCCACGTGGTCGACTAAGGCCCGATCGCCGAAGTCAGGGTAGGCTCGAGCCCCTCGGTGGAGTCGTACATGAGCTGATATGATGATTGTCGGCTTTTTCTACGGGCCTTCTTTATGGCTATTTTTACAAGCTTTTATTTAGTTACACCGTCCCGGTGTCTGTAATGAAATCTTTCAAATTTAATTTGACCACTTCCCAGATTCCGATTGAGCTTAAATTTTGCATATGTATATCGCCTGACAATAACGTATACCTATAAGTTTTAAGGTTTTTCGAAAGTTACTTACATGCTTTTATTTAGTTTCACCTGTCCCGGTGACTGTAATGAAATCTTGCGAGTTAAATATGACCCACTTCTCGGTTTCCTATTGAGCTAAAATTATGCATGCATATGTACATCGCGTGACAATGTAATATTAAAAGCTTGTATCTAAAAGTTTTTAGGTTTTTCGAAAGTTATTTACAAAGGTTTTATTTAGTTTCACCTGTCCCGGTATCTGTTATGAAATCTTGACAGTTAAATTTGACCCATTTCCCGGTTTCCGATTGAGCTGAAATTTTGCATGCATATGTATAACGCCTGACAATGTAATATTAAAAGCTTGTGCCGAAAGTTTTTCCTTTTTTTGCGCACGGATCTACAATTTTCTTGCTTTCGTAAATAAAGTCATAAAGGTACTCGCATATCTCTCCAACTGCGCTCGCATGACTATTTACAGTACAATGGAATGAGAAACTATTAAGTATTCATTTGTTATCTTGCCATATTTGGGTTACAGAATCGCTAAACTGAAGTGGCAGTGGGCACATAGCTCGTAGAACAGATGGCCGTGGAGGCAGTAAAGTTCTCGAGTTGCGGGAAGACTTAGCGTAGGTAGGCCTCCCAAACGCTAGACCGACAATCTGGTGAAGGTCGCGGGAAGCCGTTGGATGCGGGCAGTGCAGAACCGATCGTCGTGGAAATCCTTCGGGGAGGAATTTGTCCAGCAGTGGACGTCCTTCGGCTGGTATACTGATGATGATGATTGTTATTTCGCCATAATATTTTGTTCCTATCTCTGCTCGCTGACTGCTAAGGTACAGGCTTTTTCTAGCCTAGTTAAGTAGCCAGAGTTGTAATAAGTAGATCTAAGATGTACAAATGTACAACATTTATTTATTATTTATGTTTGGGTGATCATTTTGAACACTTATCATTAAAAATGTTGTTTTTATTTCTGGATCAATACGCAGATTCTAGTGTTTCCTCCGCCGAACTTACATAGCGGTTTATCTCCGTAGTGCGTAGTGACCACATTCTTTTTAGTAGACTCGAGATGTCAATCTTTCCGGACGCGTGGCTCACGGACAGTTCGTCACATAATCGCGGGTTTGTATTTAAATTCGAGCCATTTGAATACAATGCAGCTACCGAGATCGATCATACGAAATGGGATGGGCGAGAGTCATCACCATTTTGTTCTCACACATTGAATATTGGACCTTATTTTCTTTGGTGACGTGAGTTTTCAAAGAGATTTTGTTGTTTGAGCTCTTTTTCTGTTGCGCATAATTCTGGTGAACAAGTTTCACACCATTGAAGACATTGATTAGCGTATTTAGAGCTCAATATGAGCTCAATAATCAATGAAATTGGAGCAGTTCTGTAGCTCTGAACTATTTAGTAATCTGTGGCTCTGCTGCATGATGACCTAATATAGTAATGATAACCAAATCATCGAATGTTCGAATCGAAGTGGTTCGAATCCTGCCACGTGCCAATGTGATTTCGAATTGAGATTTCATATCTACATTTATCCGACGCTCTTACGGTGAAGGAACAACAGCATGAGGAAACCTCCACACGCCTGCGGAGAAACTCGCAGGTTGTGTGTGAAGTCAACCAACCCACACTGGGCCCGCGTGGTTGATTAATGCCCGATCGCCCTAATTCAGGGTAGGCTCGAGCCCCTTGTTGGGGACGTATATGAGCTGATATGATGAACCAAGTCATCATCATTATCATCATATCAGCCAAAAGACGTCCACTAAGGCCTCATCCAAGGATTTCCACTTCCACAACGACCAGACCTCGGATTGCTCGGAGTCTTCCTACGCGATCGAATCAGAAGTGAAGAGATCTGGGAGATCCGTAGGAGAATCATGGTAAACGACATTGCTCACATAATTGCTAAACTTAAGTGGCATTGGGCGGGGCACATAACTTGTAGAACAGATGGCCGTTGGGGTAGTAAAGTTCTCGAAGATAACCAAGTAGTCCAAGACATCCCAATAGGCAATCCGGGCTTTCTTTTCATATTTTTACTTTTCTACTATTTTTAGGGTTCCGTACCCAAAGGGTAAAATGGGACTCCATTACTAAGACTCCGCTGTTCGTTTGTCTGTCCGTCTGTCACCAGGCTATATTTCATGAACCTTGATAGCTAGGCAGTTGAAATTTTCACAGATGATGTATTTCTGTTGCCGATATAACAACAAATACTAAAAATTACCAATACTATCAATTAAAATAAAAATTGGAAAACTCAATATAATACGTTCACCTACGAAAAATAGTTCTAGTCATAATAGAAAATAGTCTATCGGTGTTCTACAGGCTTCATGTCGGAAAGTGTGTCCTGGAGCTTCACGACCTCCACCACCCCCTTGTCGTTGATGTTACACCTTTACGCACGAAGCGTTTTGCTTCTTCGTTCATTATACGAACGGGCAAGGAGTGGAATTCCCTGCTGGCGTCGGTATTCCCCGATTCGTATAATTTAGGAATCTTCAAGACGAGAGTGAATAAGCACTCCATATCCAATTCGTTTGGGAGAATGTCTTGGAGCTTCACGAACTCATTCCTCCTCTCCATTTCATCATCGGTGTGGAGGGGGGTTCCACCCCTTTGTCGTCAAGTTTCTAACTTTACGAGTACACACGAAGCGTTTTACTTCTTCGTTCATCATGCGAACGGCCGAGGGGTGGAATTCCCTTCCGGCGTCTGTATTCCCGGTTCGTAAAATTTAGGAATCTTTAAGACGAGAGTGAAGAGGCACTTTTGGAGCTTGCGTGTTACATCCTCGGCTGCATCGGCACTTACCATCAAGTGAGGTGCAGCCAAACACACTCAATTTTTTAATAATAAAAAAAATACTCGCATCTTACTGTAAGGTATTCAAATGTGATATTTTGTAGTTGACTTTGGCATAGTACGGAACCCTCTATACGCGAGTTCAACTCGCACTTGCCCTGTTTTATTTTATATTGTGTTTGCTTTTTTTTATATTTTTTTAAGATAAGTTTTTTATGTTTCTATAATTTGTTCTTTTTTTTTAACTAGTGTGTACATTATAGAGTATTATCTTATCTTATCTTAATATCCTGCAAAATGTACAACTTAATTAACAAAGATGAAAGATTATGTAATAAAGTCAAAAGCCAATAACTTCATTGACTTAAGTCTTATTAAAACGGGACAAATGTAAAAAAATGTGATCTAATAGCGACCTCACACATGTGGGACAGTTTCCCGAAAACCGCAGGGTTTCCAAAAAAAAAACTCTCATTTAAATACAGTAGCTAGGTGTGTTCGTTTTTTTAGTTTCCAACCTTTTAAACCGAAGGTGTCACTGATCGTTATCGGACGGGGGGATTTAGAGATCTCGTAAGAAGACGGCTTTTGGGTGCAGTCGTGTCAACCTCCGTCGGTTTTTTGTCATTTTTTTTGACCCGGTCGCGTCAAGCCCGTCACGTCGAATTAGTTAAAGCTGTGAGCTTAGCAACTGATCCTTCTCTGTGTGAGAATCTTGTAAGACGGACAAAGACGTTCAATTATTTTTCAGAAGACCGATTGCATATGTCCCATAATTTACAAAACTTACGTTAACACAAGATTTTCATAAGCTTTTTTCATAATACGTATCTTTATATTTTGACTGACTCGGTGGCTCAGTGGTTAGTGCCCTTGACTACTGATCCGAGGGTTGTGGGTTCGATCCCCACCCAGGGCAAGCATTTGTGTGATGAGCAGATTTGTTTGCTCTGTGTCTGGGTGTTAAATATATCTATATATGTATGTATTTAAACGTATATAAGTATGTATATCAGTCTCTGGTAACCCATAACACAGGGAATCCTACTTTGGGGCCAGATGACCATGTGTGATTTGTCCCAGAATATTTATTATTTATTATATTAAAAAAAACATAAAAAACCAAGTAACCAACCTCCAAGTTTATCTTGACAAATATACAGCAACTTAACTTTTTATTTTCAGGGTTCCGTACCCAAAGGGTCCAACGGGACCCTATTACTGAGCCTCCGCTGTCATGTCCGTCTGTCCGTCAGCGGACTGTATTTCATGAACCGTAATAGGCAGACAGTTGAAATTTTCACACTGTGTATTTCTATTGCCGCTGTATAAACAAATAATAAAAATAAAATTAAACTAAAAACCACACAAAAAATGCAATTTTTTCGGCGTTTTTCAACTACAAAATGAAATTGTCCTTCAATCGGATTGTTACACTCATTGTCGTTTGGAGTTCGATTCGCACTTAAAAGGTTTTTTTTATGAAATAAGAATAAAATCGATATTAGTTCTAAAAATAATTTTCCGCTGCTGACATACTATAATTGTTATGTGAATTTGATCAATTGAAGATTGGGAGCGTACGGATACCAATTAAATTTTCATTAAATTTTCTGAAACGACATTAAGGGGGCTATTTAGCTACTTTTTAAGCAGCCAGCTACCAAATTTTGAACCTTTTAACCCCGACGCGAACGGAGGGGCGTTATAAGTGAAACGTCTGTTTCTATGTATCTGTCTGTGGCATCGTAACTCCTAAACGGATGAACCGATTATGGTTTAGCTTTTTTTTGTTTGACAGATGACTTAATCGTAAGTGTTTAGGAGATCTATGTTTAGGATATATATAACTAATCTGTTTAATTAAAATCTGTTAAGCCGTTTGATGATCTTTTCTTTTCGATGAAGGGATGTGTGTGAGTCTAATTGATTCGAAATTTGGTATCCCGTTAATTCAATGATATTGCAAGAACATATTAATCTTGATCTGACTGCAGCATCAGACTGATTGGAATTCCCTTCCGGCGTCTGTATTCCCCGATTCGTATAATTTAGGAATCTTCAAGACGAGAGTGAATAGGCACTATTTGAGCTTGCATGTCACATCCTCGGCTGCATCGGCACTTACCATCAGGTGAGGTGCAGCCAAACGCACTCAAATCTTTTATAAAAAAAACATCAGTATTTAAATGTTCTTGCAATATCATTGAATTAAAGAGATTTAACACCTGGAATCTGCAGGATACCCAACTCCTTGTAACCCGTTGCTGTTATTTATTTTCTCATGCGCTGGCACATAACAATCTATGTGTCACAGTTTGAAGAAAAATGTAACACATGTGCTTCAAAATCCGAACTCTTTCACTTCCATTTGAAACTGTAACACTAAAATACTGAAAATTAACTTCTTCTTCTTCTTTTCGAATCGATGGTTTGAATATCTTATTAAAATTAACTGAAATACATATTACTATAAGAAACTGATATTTTCCTTAAGACCCATCTTGTGTAAGATATTATAATTATATTTTTTTGTGATTTGTTCTTTTCTAATACCTGTGTACTTTTTTTAGGTCTTATATTTCTACAATAAATTCAGTTGTGTGCATGTACGTGTTTGCCCACGCCCTGCCTCATGTACACACGGCGCCACATCAAGCTATACAAAACCGGTATACGCGGGCCTCGCGTATGTTGAAACGCAAAGGCGTCGCGCGTCCAGCTTATATTGGTTCTGTATAGCTTGATGTGTCGCTGTCTGTACTCCTAACGTCGTCGTCGTGCTACACTCTCGCCAACTTAAAACACGTATAATATTATTTGGGCTCATTGGAATGGTCTCAATGAAGGGTTATAGATAGATGGTGAAAAAAGGTGTCGGAGGTTTCCTCTAATTTATAGATATACTAGATTTTGCCAGCGGCTTCGCTTGCTTGAACATAGTTTCTATGACTGCGGAAATGATAATTTCTATTTTGCCAGATCGAGGGTTGCGGCTCGCGAACGTGGAAAAAAAGTAGCCTATATGTTAATCCAGGTCCATAGCTGTCTACCTTCCAAATTTCAGCCAGATATGTTCAGTAGTTAGTTAGTTTTCGCGTGAACATAGTTTTTATGTCTTTCGTGCTGTCGAGCGTGGGAACTATTTTTTTTTTATTAAAAATTTGGAACTGAGTCAACTCTAGATCCCCTTGGGAACTATGTCGGGCTATGCTAATTAATAGTCAATAAGATAATCAGTATTAATTAGCACGTCAATCCTTCGCTTCATTGCGACGTGACATAAATTAACAAAGAAGAGAGAGTTAATAGCTATCTCACGGGAACCACTTAAGAAATCGGGATAAAAAGTAGCCTATATGTTAATCCAGGACCTAACCTATATATGTGCCAAGTTTCATCCCGATCCGTCCAGTGGTTGAAGCGTGAAAGAGTAACAAACATCCATCCATACATACAAACTTTCACATTTATAATATTATATAGTAGGATCATAAAGTATTTTTCTAAAGAGTACCTCATAGTATGTACAGAGAAAATTCATAAGTATGTACTTCAATTTCAAATGATCTCTTTGCTCATGAGGATGAACAAATTCAAAATCCGCCCCATCCTATAGCATCGAACATTTGTCACTAAACAAGCAATTAAACACGGACGGGGACAGTGCAAGGAAACCCCAGCAAGTGTCAGCTGACAATGGAACATTTAATTCGAACTTGTAGCCCCCACTCGAGACCGACGACAAATTGTATCGCGAATAAAAAAATAATCGAGAATATACGTTTTTTGGGACGAATTTTAATTGAGTAGGTGAAGACTGATTTTTAGTAAAATAGTCTGTTAACATGGTACTAAGATAAACGGAAATTAGATCAGTAATATGTTTCCATTCTTATTACCGACTTCAAAAAGGAGGAGGTAGGTACTAAGTTCGACTGTATATTTTCTTTATGTATGTTCACCGGTTTTCTGTCAATTGTGGACCGATTTTCTAAATTTTTTTTTCAGTCGAAAGAGTATACTCCCGAGGGGGTCCCACTGTCACCAAGTCAGGATCTGATGATGGGATCCCAGGGAAATTGAGAGCAACCCTCAAATTACTCATAACTTAAGCGCTTATTACGTGATTCATATGTTTTCTAAAGCTATTAAAATACTTGCGTCTGTTAGTCATCATCTCATGTTGATAAGCTGATGAAGGAAGGTACAACTCCTTAACGGTTAGGAGTTGGAGGAAAATTCTTTCAATATTATACATAGATATATACGTAGGTGCATGGACCGATAGGTTGTATTCTTTCAGGTTATTCAGATGAGCTTATGATGGACGATTAACTCCATAACTTTCATGTTATGAGTCCATCATCATCTGCTGAGATGATGATGATAGAAGCCACAGGGCTTTGTATCTGGTAATGAAACACATCTTTTATGATTTGATATTTCCTATTGGTGAGTAGATGATTGGGTTTAGGTTATTCAGATGAGCTTATGATGGACGATTAACTCCATAACTTTCATGTAACAGAGTTAAATCGTCCATCATCATCTGCTGAAATGATGATGGAAGCCACAGGACTTTGTATCTGATAATGAAACACATGTATTATGATTTTATAATTCCTATTGGTGAGTAGGTGATTGGGTTTAACGTTGTTAGATAGATAGCATTATCACTAAAAATAAAGAAAATAAAAATAAAAGTTTAAAAAAACTAAAAACCGACTTCAAAACGAAATTCACTCAAAAGTATGAAATAATACTATTATACTTAAATACACAAAATTAACCAACAATAACGAAAGAAAAGGTGGGTACGAATTAAATTAGGGGCTTAAAATTTTTTTAGAGGTCGGTGTCAGCAATGCCATCGAATCTAAAACATTTGATACATAAGTAACTGTGTGCTGGTACCGACCGACCTTAAAAAAAAATTAAAGCCCCTAATTTAATTCGTGCCCACCGTTGATTTCGTTATTGTTGGTTAATGTTGTGTATTTAAGTATAATAATATTATTTCATACTTTTGAGTGAATTTTATTTTGAAGTCGGTTTTTAGGTTTTTTAAACTTTTATTTTTCAGTTTAAATGTCTGTACTTCGTCTAGGTCCACCCCCTTCCCTGAAGGGGCAGAGGCTGAAAATCAGCGCTGTGGTCTCGTTGATGACTGCATATGCTGAGCTGCTACATTTTCAGTGATAGTTACAAACTATGTATTCTAAAAACTATGGCTATAACCAAGATACAAGTGGGATATTTTAATTTTTAATTTAAGTTATGACTTCACTACTTAACGTGGTATATTGCATAGAACCTACTATATTTTAAGAACTTTTATACTTGCAATTATGGTCAAATAAATGAATGAATGAAAAATAAATGTATGTATTTAAAGTATAAAACATTTTGAATAGAAAATGATTTAACTTTTTAAAAACCCATCTGTTGTTAGTAAGTTGTAAGTAAGTCGACTATTGCTCCTAAACTAATAAAGCAAGGTGGCTGTAATAATTTTTCTTTTAAATTAACTATACCCTACTGTTTCTACGACTCTTCAGATTTCTTGAAATTGCAGTTTAGCTGGTAGGGGGTGGGGGAATATAAACTTAATATTTTGAAAATGAATCATTTAACATCGTCACTTACCACCAGGTGAGAGGTTGTCAAGGGTTTACCAATTGTGGATAAAAAAAACCTTTAATATTTTCGAAAAACCTATTTCAAAAAAACTCACCCCCTCTTGTATGTAGGGAGGGAGGAACCCTGAACTTTTTTTCAGATATTGTTTAATATGTTTATTTTGTTTATTTGTTTTACCAACGTATATTAAAACAAAAATGTATATCAAAATAAAATTAAAACTTTAATAAATGCAACTGTCATTTAAAGAAAAATACAATATGTATCAAAACTTACAAAATAATGAATAATTGACCTACTTACCTAACCAAAATGCTCGAAATTTAAATCTCTTTTTTTTCATATTCATAATAATTATAATCATTTTTTCTTTGTCTTTTTAACTTAGATAATTTAAACATTAAAAGTCGTCACGATCTTATAAAATTTTGTATAACCATACCCTTCAGCTATAAATAGCTTTAATTAGTATTTGAGTAAAACGGCTATGAAATATTGACCGAGAGACCCATGAAACAGACTCAGCAAAAAACTATAAGCTTGTCTAGTTTGATTACGGAACCCGAAAATGTCTCGTCAAAACAGTTTTAGTTTAAATCTCCACAACAATTGGGCAGAGATAGCCGCCTGCGCCTAATCGCGGCGAATCTAATCACACATCGTCGCTGGCGCATCTGCGCGGCACCGGGTCGCGGTAGGGTGGCCGTAAAACATGTTTTTTTGGGATCAAATCAAATCAAAATAATTTATTTTAAATAGGTGTTTACACACACTTTTAAATAGTCAAAAAACCTTATTGAAAATTACAAATGATGTGATGATTCAGATTACAGTCTCAGGTAATGGTATTTGTTACAGAATATATGTATATCTTTGTCATTTACATATTACGAGTATATTATTTTATAATATCCTCTAGAGCACAAGCATGTTTTGACATGAGTCTTGAATTCATTCTCTGACAAACTAGTTACATTTTCTGGAATTTTATTGTAGAATCTTATACACTGCCCCACAAATGACTTTTTAACCTTACTCAGTCTCGAAAAGGCTATATCTATTTTATTTACATTTCATAAATTTAAATTATGCCTGTTACTGTTTTTAGGAAATAAATGCAAATTCTTACGAACGTACATGATGTTTTCTATATAAATTGACTAGCAACAGTTAAAATATTTATTTCATTGAACTTATTCTTTAACGACACACGTGATCGCATCTGATAGATTGCGCGGATAGCTCTTTTCTGCAAGGTGAATATAGTTTCTATATCGGCCGCATAGATATATATAGTGTTTGCCCACCGCCCGTCCTCCACTGACCCCAGCGACTATCAGTGTCACTCCCACAGTCACTACATCCCAGGACATCCTCCTGCAAGGTCTGGGACTCAGGATTGCGTTCTCAGTTCAACGTCCCGCTCATCTTAAGGGTTCTCGAACTTAAAAATTAACAACTTGAAATGAAATGAAATTTATTTTTAACAACATTTGTTGCAAGTCTACTACTACACTCAATGTAGTCAATACTACACAAAAATACACAAAAATGCTAATGCAAGAATAATAAAAATAAATGTCAGGAATTTGATACAAAAAATGATAATTGATATATTAAGTAATACCTATTATTAATGTACTAAAATAAACTGCAGACCCTACGTGAGCTGGAGCTTTGTCTGCAAGAATTCTTTTATGTCATAAAACTGTTATTCTAGAAGCCACTCCTTAAGTCTGTTCTTAAAACAGTGGGTAGAGGGTGCATCCCTGATTTCGTCTGGTAGCCGATTAAACACGGCTGGTCCCATAACATACACCGACCTTTCGCTCTTTTTTAGTGTGTGCGGCACAGACGCAAGACGGCTGCTATGTTTATTACTCCTTAAGTTAAAATTTTGATTAATTTTACGCGTTTTAAATAAATCAATGTTTCTGAATGTAAACATTGCCACCATGCTGAATAAGTATGCAGGACAATGTTAATATTTTAAATTGTTTAAAATACCCGTGGGCGGACTCGTCGTCAGGAATTCCGGCCATTGCACGCATCGCGCGCTTCTGCATCACGAAAACCCGATGCCAGTCTGCAGCATTAGCCCACAGTTCGGTCCCGTACGATATGATTGAGTGTACGGTAGCAAAGTAGCACGATCGTACTACCTCACTGGTTGCTGTCGCTGCGAGGCGACGCAATGCAAAGCACGCCCGACCGAGCCTCGCGCATAGCCCCTCTATGTGAGAGTCCCATCCCAGTGCGCTGTCCAAGTAGAAGCCCAGTAGCCGCGTCTCTGTCACCTGCTTTATCTCGGTACCGCTAGCCAATATCTTCATAGACTTCGGTAGATGTCCATTGAGATTAAAACGCATAAAATACGTTTATACTTGATTCATGATGATTCAAATTTTGAACGAAATTGCGTAGAAATTATGCTCTTGTCAGCTCGTAGGTACTGCAACGTGGCTGTTATGTCTAGCAATAGAATATTGAGAAAATTTTGGCTTTTTATTTATTATAAACAAACTAAGATGAATTTTCTAAATAAGAAAATTAAATATTTTGTGTTGTTTTGTTAAGGAGTTTACAAATTATCATATTTTTTCGATAAAAATTGCAGCAGTACTATTGTTACAACTAACAAAAAATTAAAAAAAAGGTGCAGTAAGAATATTTTTAGTTCTGTAGATTAAAATAGAGCTTGAGGTAAACTAAATTACTTCTCATATTTTGTAGTATTAAAGGATCCATAGTTGAAATAAAAACTAGATACGAAGTTACTTAATTTGACCTTGAGGTCTTTGGCAGCCACGTTAAGGGTACCAAGTTATGAAAACATCATACCGTTGCCCCTTCTGGGGAAACGAAAATGAAAAAATGCAGAGCAGTGATGCGTCTCACGCAGTCATGGATGATCATCATATCAGCTGAATGACATGCTGGACCAAGGCCTGCTGATGAAGGGGCCTGCGCTGACTACATACAGTGCTTCTGTCGTCGTTGGTCGCCACTCAAGAACTTTACTGAGCTTCATAGTCGTGGCTGATTGATATTAATACCAACGTGAAGACCGGCTGATGATGTTTATAATGCTGGACAATCACAAAGTTTGACTTTAATCCAAGTAACCCCTTCTGATCGTTATAACGACCAAAATTTCATGAATTGCATTTTTTTATTTTAAAATACTTTATCCAAGTCAGGAAAAAATCGGAAAAATATAACAAAGCACATGCAATTATTATAGCCGCTAAGTGGAGAGATGCTGTATGACTGGCGTATCGTTACTGTTGGTAAAATAGTAAACTTTACAATGAAGTTACTTCCTAGCCGCAGGTAACTTTTAGCAAAACTTTCTTAAGTTACCTAAGTTATCAATTACATTTTTTAATAAAAATATGTTTTCGCAAACACATGGTAACCCTAATCGCGAAAGCATCACATAAAACAGAGTCGCCGGTGTCGGACAACAGTTGGTGCCCTCTGCACCCCAGTTTAGAGGCCCAGGAACACACGGGGTGGTGTAACACACCTTACTTCTAGTCCTCTACGAGTCCAAAAAAATGTACACGGGACATTTGGCGAAAGTTATTTAGTATGAAGAATAGAAGTTCCAGTTAACTTGTAAAGACAAGTTTTTTTATAGCCCGTGGATACTAGCTTCTTTAATTTTGTTTTGTTATCAATAATCCTCTAATTAGTATTACCAATTAGCAGAACTAATTATCGCCAAAATTATTTATTGTCAGAGCCTTTAACTCCTTCAACAAACTATCAAAACAAAACTTCGATACAGTGTAAGAAACCATATAGTGGTCCAACGCCTGTGATGATTACGTCAGCTCACATCACTAGTCACTTCGTCTTACCCCCCCCCCCCCCCCCCTTCCCCTCCTTCTTCCTCCTGTAATGAGTTGTCCCAAACGGCTGAACAATGGCGACTATGGCAGTTTGGGCTTGACCTCCCCCGTCTCGCCCCTCATCACCGCACGATTGGCGTGTCTTGACGTCTCTGTTAGCCAACTAGGAAGATTATTAATAAAGTCTGTGACCACAACAACGAGCAAGGCGACATGGATCTCTTCTACATGTGCACATCAACAAAAAACGTAAAATAAACGACATTACAGGGCTTAGCCCAATAGTACAGTGTTCGAACCTTTTTTTTTTAAAGTGAAACTTTTATTACATATTCTCAAGCTTTTTCGTCTGTGTGTTGCGTGACGGCAAAGAGATTATTACATCGTCTCAAACTTTCTCGTCAGAGCAGCCATAATCGTTTCGTCCTCGACCGTAGCTCCAAGACGAGAGCAGCCATGATAGTTTCGTGCTCTGTAAATGTCTATATTGTTAAAAAAAGTTTCACTTTTACCATGGTTTCATAAAACCACACACTTTTTTTAGCTAAACTTTACATATTTCTATGCATCGATTTAGTTCTTTCTTCTCAAACTAGATAAAAAAGAGAAAAAAAAGAGAAAAGTTTCTTCGTGTTTACTCTTAGGTACCTACTAATAAATTTGTAATCAAATCTCTTTGCTTGTATTATTTTGACCCGGCTGGTTATAAAAAAAGGTAAACTTTCGAAATTTTAATACAAATCAAAATTATTCCTTTTTCAATATTTTTTTTTGTCTACGAGAATGAGTAAAGGTAACGAAAAAATTGACTAAATTTTGAAATATTGTTTAAAAAAAAGTTATAAATTAAACGCAGGCCGCTAAAAAGTTTGTGCTGTTTAAAGACCCAATGCAGTATCAGTCAGTGGCACAAACTTGGTTCAAGTACACCCTGGACACTTCATATAACAGGCGAGGAATTATATTTCTAAAAACAAATAACGGAACCAATGAAATCATGATGAAATTCTAAACGTTCGAGAACCAAACTAGCACCAATCTGTATCAATATGGGCGACGGAGGGGGTGAGGTCGGGTTCAACAGAGCGGCAGGGAGTGGCCATACTGTATACTAATGTTTATACTTTGGTTCAAGCGATTTCAGTCTGCTCGCTCTAGCTGAATTTGTATACAAAATACAAAGAAACTTTTTCCCCGACCTAATATATCCTACTAATCCCTACATAATATAATATTATAATAATATAATATAATATATAATATAATATAATATTAATATTATAAATGTGAAAGTAACTCTGTCTGTCTGTTACGCTTTCCCGCAAAAACTACTGAACGGATTTGGCTGAAATTTGGTAGGTAGACAGATTAGGACCTGGATTCAGACATAGGCTACTTTTTACCACGCACTGCGCACCCTCGAAAAGTCATAGAAACGTTGTCCACGCGGGTGAAGCCGCAGGAAACAGCTAGTATTATATAAACGCGAAAGTTTGTAAGAATGTATGGATGTATGTTTATTACTCTTCCACGCAAAAACTACTGAACGGATCTGGCTGAAACTTGGTAGGTAGACAGATTAGGACCTGGATTAACACATAGGCTACCTTTTCAACGCTCGCGCGCCGCGCTCGAAAAGTCATAGAAACGTTGTCCACGCGGGTGAAGCCGCGGGAAACAGCTAGTAAATTACTAACTGTTTCCCGCGGTTTCACCCGCGTGGACAACGTTTCTATGACTTTTCGAGGGTGCGCAGTGTGAAAAAAAAGTAGCCTATGTGTTATTCCAGGTCCCAATCTATCTACCTACCAAATTTTAGCCAGATCCGTTAACTAGTTTTTGCGTGAAGAAGTAACAAACATACACACTCACATACTCACAAACTTTCGCCTTTATAATATTAGTGTGAAATGTGATATTACCCTTGTTTGCAGAAAGTTTTCCAAATACAATAAAAGGAATAAAATAAAATAGTAAAATAAGGACCTTATTCTACGTTATATCGAACTGTATGTTTCCCTAGTCTCGGCCCACTCGGGAATTGGAGTTATAGGGAATTAAATGACAATTTCGACGAAGCCCTTGAGCCACACTGAGATGGATGGTCTGCAGTGATATAATACAACTACAGAATGATTTATTTTGTCATATTTTTATTAAATCCTCCTTAAGATTGATTTTTTTTATTCATAACATCGTTTCCTTGACTTTTCGAGGGTGCGCAGTGCGCGAGCAGCAAGTGGCTCGGGAGCGTGAAAAAGTAGCCTATGTGTTAATCCGGGTTCTAATCTGTCTACGTACCAAATTTCAGCCAGATCCGTTCAGTAGTTTTTGCGTGAAGAAGTAACAAACATACACACTCACAAACTTTCGCCTTTATAATATTAAGTGTGATTGGTAAGCCCTTGGCATCACCTCACCTGATGGTAAGTGACGATGATGCCGAAGATGGACGCGGGCTTACCAAGATTCCCCATTGCAATGGAGAACTGGCTATCTTATCTTCAAGCCGGAACACATCAGTGTTAAGACAAGATAAGACTTAGATAAGATGGTGGTAGCTAACCAGGCGGGCTTAGGAAATGCCCTACCACCAACCAAACCGAGTCTTACAATTGACCCCGCCGGGAATCGAACCCGCGAACTCCTGGTATGAAGCTAATGGTAACCATTACGTCACGGAGGCGGTTAAAAAATATTATGGCTTGTGTTTTATTAAATGTTATATGCTAGTTAAGCCTATCTGCACCTAATCTAATAATAGATACGTATCTGTCGCAGCCCTCTGGTTAAATCCGCCATTTGATTGAAGGGCTAGCCCGTTGATTGAATGGCGACATTCAATTGAATGACTAAACGAGAACTGGCCAAGTCGCGTTGAATGTAATGTTCAACGACTTTGCTGAACGTCATTTAGCCAAGTCGTTGAATAGGAT
Organism: Coleophora flavipennella; assembly: GCA_947284805.1. Lineage (NCBI taxonomy): Eukaryota > Metazoa > Arthropoda > Insecta > Lepidoptera > Coleophoridae > Coleophora > Coleophora flavipennella. Next base: position 13,779,167 of record OX369283.1, read on the forward strand.
ATTTCGAATATACTCCGAATATAAAAACGATAATTTCTCTTTTGCGAAGCATTCTGCTTATATAATAATCAATCAAACCTGACCTAACCTAATACCTTGCTTCGCTTGCTCATTTACAGTTTTACAGAAAATATTTTGCCAAATCCCTTTTCGTTGTATGGGATTTTACGTCCGCCATGTTCAAAGGGCTAGCTTATCTACAATCAGCCAACTAGTTGAACGTTGAGTGACGCTTGTTCAATCAACGTGCGGCCTAGTCATTTAATTGAATGTCGCCATTCAATCCACGGGCTAGCCTTTCAATCAAATGGCGGATTTAATCAGATGGCTGTGATTTTCTGACCTATCAAAATACCTCAAATTGATATGTGTTCTCGGACCTAATCTTAAATATAGTCCTTCATATGTTTTACGTCCTAGAAAGTCAACTATCTACTTACCTAAATCATCATCATCATCAGCTCATATTACGTCCCCACCGAGAGGCTCGAGCCTACCCTGAATTAGGGCGATCGGGCCTTAGTCGACCACGCGGGCCCCAGTGCGGGTTGTTCGACTTCACACAAAACCTTCGAGTTTCTGCGCAGGCGTGTGCAGGTTTCCTCACGATGTTTTCCTTCCCCGTAAGAGACAATAAGCGTCGAATAAACGTACTCATGAAATCTAAATTCGAAATCACATTGGTACGTGGCAGGATTCGAACCACGACCTCCCGGACAGGAGGCGGCGGCCCTAGCCGTTGCGCCACCGACGCTTTTACTAGAACAGTATGCAGAACGAAAATCCTTACGGGCTATAGTCTCTAGATAGGTTTCTGAATCCAAAAAGAAATGGAATCCCACAAGATGAAAGAACTTTTTACAACGTTTGACAAGTCGAATTAAAAAGTAAAAAACTAGTTACAAAGGGCGCGAGGGAGGCAACCCTTCAATGAATGGGGCACAAACGACAAACTATCAAAACTGACGGGTGTTAAAAAGACACCCCTATTGTGGCGAAATGTACGGCTTCTTAACCCTAAGCTAAATGGTCACAATTTGAAAGCCAAATGGTTTTTTTGTTGCTGTTGTCAATTGTGTCTTTGTGTATTTTATCAATTTTTGTACGGTAGGTATCAAACCAATGAGATGAATATAGGTGATCTATTATTTGTAATGTTTAGTTAAGTCATCATAAAATTTTCTGTTAAAAATATAGATAGGAATTACTGATCTCCACCGTTTTAGATAAGTGCTTTTGACTGCAACTCACCTGATGGTAAGTGATGATGCAGTCGAGGATGGTACACGCAAACTCAAATAATGCCTATTCACTCTTGCCAATTTTAGTAGGCATGCTAGGATTAGACATAAGGGCACCTCTATGATGATATTGAAATAGTCGTCATAATTCGTAGGCAAGTAGCAGTTAGGTGTAAATCTACATGGCCTAAACGTGATCGCGGGTGATGCTAAGCGCACAACAGGCAAACACCGTCTATCCCTTGGATAGCACGGTTAATTGTGCCCCACGATAAGAAGAAGAAGTGGCTCTCCACTTATAAACGTAACAATACTTGTGGGGGCAAGAAGCAAGTTGTAATCTACATGGATTACATTTTTTTTATAGTTTGTTGTAAACCCTCCTACTATGTTGTAATATGTATATCAAGGAAATCGTGATATAGTTTAAAAAAAATAAAAAACACGCTTTTAAAGCAACTAAAAATTGAAAAATAATTCCTAATATAAGCTGAAAACAATAATGAACGAAAAATACTAGTATTATTGTGGGTTCCTCGATATACGAAAAAGATGGCACAAAGCGCCCCACGCTTTTTTTTCACAATAATACTGGTGTTTTCGTTCATTATTGTTTGGAGCTTATATTAAGAATTATTTTTCACTTTTTAGTTAGATATGCTTTAAAAGCGTGTTTTTAGTTCAAAAACTAGATTTATTTTTCAATTTTTGTTGGATGTGCATTTAATCCTGGCGATCCTGATCAGGATAATGAGATAAACTTATGAAATTATTTTATTTTCACTGATTCTTGATAAATGTACAAAGTTTGAATTAAGACTGTCCGTTTTAAGTGGATCAAAATCGAGTGTAAAGGAGTTGGTTACCAACATACATACATGCATACAGGTGAAGCTAATAAAAGCGTGATAAAAATGAGCCTTCTTAATGGAAATATAGACTTAAATATTTTAATAATATTAACATGAATGTTTATTACAACAATATATTATATTACAAAATATTATTTTATAGTAAATTTATATTTATCATTTTGTTTATACGATTATTTGGTTTTTTTATAAATTTTTTGTATTCATTGATTTTATTTTTATGTTTTAAAAAAAAAAGTTACGACGACGTCACAGGGTTAAACTATAAAAAACAGCTCCAGTAGGAACAAATTTCAATTGACGATTAATAAATGAATTTAGGTAGGTATTTAGTATTTATTAAATTACTTTTTTTACAGTATAACATCGTTATATCTCCAAATTGTTTTTTTTTATATGCCGTGGCCTATACAAAAAATTAAAAAAGTAAGTGTGTGGTTTTATGAAACCACGGTAAAAGTGAAACTTTACAGAGGACGAAACGATTATGGCTGGTCTCGCTACGGTAAAGAGGACGAAACGATCATACCGTCAGACGAAAGCGACCGTCACGCGACATGCAACACACCGACGAAAATAATATGTGTGACAATGTAATAAAAGTTTCACTTTAAAACTGAACAATTCCAATTTAAGAAAGTAACAGTTTTGTTCTTCAACACAGCGGGCGTTAGACTAACCAAATTGGCATGAACAAATAAATAAATAAATAAAATAAAATAAAAAATAAAATAAAAATTATTTATTTCGGATAACTAAAAGATCCATAGCGTGTTAGTAAGGCTTATAGTAGGTTAGTAACAATAATAAGAGAACGAAACAAAACAAAAAAAATGGTAATTAATTATACAGATATATATATATATATATATATATATATATATATATATATATACAATCTGCATGCCCAGAGTGATAAGGGAGAAAAGCTTGTTTCCGTGATCACTCTCCCCACTAGACACCTCCAACTGAACAGAACAAAACATATATTTTTTATGCAATAAATCTCGTCCCTCAACCAAGTACCCTCGTAAGACCATTCATTACTCCTCATTTTCTCCATATCATGCGCTCCACCGGCTTACTATCGAGACCAGTTGTGTTGCTCTTGTGTAAATCCACAATATAAAACATATCAGTATCGCAACAGTTGTGCTGAATGTTCGCAGCGCTAACCGCCCTCCGGGGTGTGCTCAGGCGCAAGGGAGCTGCCTGGCCGTATGGCGCGCGATTCGATTATGGTTATCTGTCGCGGGCTCATTTGTCGATGGCAAACGATTTTTGATTGGATTTCGTTGGATGTTTGTTGATTTGTTTGAATGTGTGATTGATCTTTGGATGGTGATGTGACATGACACACATGTTGTTTTAAATGTTGTAGCGTACCTACATATTTGTGTATGTAGCCACCTGTGGTTAAAGTATTATTTTTTTTTATATTTGCCTGTGGCGTACATTTACTAAGCCCATTGTAGGCCTTTATTGCCAACATGGCAACCTACCAATAACTGCAAGTTTTAAGGTTATACCAGATGCTATGTTGTAGCTTACAGTTGACCATCTGTATGGCGCTACTAATGTCAAAATAGCGGAAGATTATAGGGCTTAACTATTGAGGATTAAAAATATTATTTTTTTCTACACATTTTCGTACACCCAAAGGGTGACCAACGGGACCCTCCGCTCTCCGTCCGTCCGCCTACCCGTCTGTCTGTCTATCAGCGAGATTTATTTCATGGTGCTATCTTACAGTTAGTGATGAGCAAAGCAAGACCAAGACCAAGACTTGGACAGTCTTGGTCTTGGTCTTGCTCAAATTCGTATAGTCTTGGTCTTGGTCTCGGTCTTGGTCTTGCTCACTCGGTCTTGGTCTTGGTCTTGCTGAAATACGTTTAGTCTTGGTTTTGGTCTTGGTCTTGCAATAAGGTCTTAACAAACATTTTTCAACAAATTTTTTCAACATTCCGTTTTTTATCAACAAACATTTCTAAATATAAAATATAAATTCACTGTCTATAAATTTAAAAAAAATTAGTTAAAACGTTATTGCTTATTGTTATCTAATCATAAATTATAAATAAATAGTTTAAAATTAATTATTAACTACTAAAGTACTATATTTTATTGCAGTTTGAAATATTATAATTAAATTAATTAGCTTATAATTAACTTATCATTGTTTATTTTTTATTGATGCCCACGAATTAATGCATAGCAGCCATCGAGCTGACTCGTTATTTAATCGATTGCGATGTTTACGAATCACAAGTGATGCTTTTGAAAATAACCTTTCTGAAGGGACGGATGTAGCCGAAATTGACAAAAAATCTCGAGCCATTTTCGCCAGAATTGGAAATTGCAACTCGTGACGTTTCCACCAGAGTAATGGGTCTTCGTTGCTCGCAGCTCTAGGCTCTTTTAAGTACTGCTCAAGTTCTACACGATAAAACACAACACTTCATCCTTTTCTTCTTAAAAATGCGAAAACACACCAATAATGCGAGTCGATACATGTGCACCTGACGAACGCTTGACGCATAATAACTAAGACCCCACCCACAGTGATGACGTCAGGACCTAGTTGAAAATCACAGTTCACAGTTGCTTAGGCCAGCTCCTCTTTGTTTGTGCTCCGTGGATTCTCTAGTTGAAAATTCAGTTATGAAAACTCGAGAACCTACCCTTCCACCTACGCATAAATTGACCTTTTAGCGAGAAAAAAAGTCCTTGAGAAAAGTGAAAATATTGAAAGAAAAATTAAATTTCCTTTGTCCTTTATCCATGTGTTATCCAGACGTTGGGACAAGGAATACTTACTCTTGAAACATTTTTTTAATTTTTTTTTTATCAGTGGTAAAGTTTCTTTGTTTTTTTTATGTATAACGTTAAAATGTAGAAAACAAACTGACAATTCGACACGCCAACTATATTGTTCCGAGAAAAGCATATGTTAACGCTGTTACAAATATTTTATCTCATACAAACACTGTTAGTAAGAATTTTCGATTGAGTCTTGCGTATTTGGTCTTGGTCTTGCATAATCGGTCTTGGTATTGGTCTTGTTCTTGTTTATTCTATCTTGGTCTTGGTCTTGCTAGACTAAGGATAGTATTAGTCTTGGTCTTGGTCTTGCTTTTTTGCAAGACCAAGACCAAGACTGCAAGACCAAGACCCATTTTACTCATCACTACTTACAGTTAACCATCTGTATTATGTATGCCACTACTGATGTCTAAATAGCGGAAGATATTTTCTTCACAATTTTTAGAATTTCGTACACCCAAAGGGTGACCAACGGGACCGTCCGCTGTCCGTCCGTCCGCCTATCCGTCTGTCTATCTATCAGCGAGCTGTATTTCATGGTGATATCTTACAATGAACCATCTGTATTATGTGTGGCATACTGCTAATGTCTTTCAAAAACAAACTGAAAAAATATCTTATCGAGAAGGCATTTTATTATTTTCATGAATTTTTTAAATTGAATGGTGTTTAATATTTACTTTATTGTTATTTTTTTTTACAATGTTAATATATTTTTTTTTGTAATCTCAATGACGTTTATTTTATTTTTCGTGATAATTATTAATGTAATCTTTTAACCTGTAACTTACCATTACCAATAACTATGTCTGTGTCTAGAAATGAAAGGTTCATTAAATACGTAATGTAACATCCCACCAGCCTATTTAAAATATATAAATATATAAATATAAATATATAAATATAACTAACTAAACCTACCTATAATACGCATACGTACATACAACATACAACCTACCGCTATCTACCTATAAGAAGTATGTAAACTAAACTTGATTTTTATTGCATTTTAAAATACGATTAAACGTTTGGCCAGATCGACTAGAGAACCCTAAATTGTGATCGCAGTAACTCAGAGTCTTTTTGAAGGCGAATGACAAGTTATTTTTAAGAGATTAATCTATCACGTTGTGTTTGGACGAACGATGTAGTCTAACCCGTAATTTTGAAGTATTTCGCGCGGAACCCTAGTTTCCCTACTGTGATTGGTCCCTATTTTGGGCCCCCCCAAATTGGGAAGGGTAGCTAGCCCCCAGTGCTCGGAATAACGTAATACTTGACTGACGTCAGTACTGCATTATTTTGGTGATTAAAACAATGTACATCTAACTCAAAGTAATTGAACGAGCGATTTTAGCTCTAAACAGATAATTACTACTACGTGAGCCCCGCTAGCTACTGTCTCTGGCAGGCCACTAAGGTACATGATCAGAGTCCACCACCCTTCAAGTGTAATTTAATTAAGCTACACGACAATGTAAAGTGTACTATGCCATGTTCCACCCGAATCCCAAAGCTAGTGTATATAAAACGCTTGTGAGGCGCCTTATTATACGTGTATAGTGTGAACTATAGCTGTGTCTTTACAGCCATAGCTTGTCCATCCCTATTCGTCAGGTAGGATTAATACCTTCGAACAGTGACTGATCGCGAATACATATTAGCACTAGGTACTAAAATAAAGTATATATTCCGACTTGAATGTCGCTCATCCTGTGAGAAGAGCACTACGGAATGTGAAATAAGTAGTAAATCTACTAATATGGTTCTTAGACCTGGAACTGTGCCATACAGTTGTATATAATGATATAAAGACCTGCGGTCTATATAACTAAAGCGAAATGGACACGATATCCATCGTGCCGCCGGCTCCAAAATAATACATAGTGTTAAAGCTCTGTCTTTAGACGTAGCAAACCCTTGATAAAGGGCGAAAGTAATGTCAGTTTAATAGTTTGGCTGAACGTGAAGAACAACGAACCAACACAGTCGCAACCCACTGTGAGACCCACGCGAATCATAGTCGCGGCATCACAATTAGGTCAAAGCGAGAAGGCGTGTAAGCCAAGTGTTTGGTCGAGGCGCTAGTTCAGGACGCAATAGGAGCCGACAGGACCCGGACACCGTGAACACTGCCCATAATATCCGAAAACCGTAGAATAGATTTAGTTTCTAATTCTAGCGCATATCAACTGACCCTGGCTACGGTTACCATCAGGATGGGTCGGCTACCTTTATCATAATCGGTCTTGCTATAATCACTAGTAGTAAGGCGCGAACGCCCAACTATTCGTTTGCTTGCCCAATAGTTTCCTAAACGCTCGGTCCGATTTGGGTGAAATTCTGCCGAGGCATGCTTGTGACAAGCTACAGATAGTACCTACCTATCTTAAATTACTTTAGTATCAGAATAGGCGAAACTCGAACGCCTATAGTTTGTTTGTTAGTCCATTACATTTATCCCATAAAAGTGTGGACAGATTTAGCTAAAATTTGGTAAAATTAGGAGTTGTTCATATCTATGAACCACTGAACTACATATCTAGCCCATATTGCATGGAGCTTGGTAAACAGCCATCTCAAGTATGACATAGGCCTTCCCGCGGCAGCATAGCGCCGTACTATCTCGAATGAGATTAGTGAACTGAGTGGACCTCGTGTTCACGGAACCCTAAAACTTATGCCCCATGGCACTGGCAGTGAAGGCAGTTCGATAAAATATGCCTTCCCTTCGATAGCATAGCGCCGTATTATCTCGAATGAGATTAGTGAACTGAGTGGACCTCGTGTTCACGGAACCCTAAAGCTTTGACCGCACATGTGGCCTCAGTGATTTCATCATATCAGCCGCTGCAGAATAGATATCATCTCTCCCCAGCAGTGGACTCAGCACTTCCCACTTCCTGCGCATGTGGCTACAGCAGTTATATCATCAGTCTCTGTTGGACAAATACCCCAGCAGTGGACAGTCTCTTCCCACATCCTACAAACATGGCTACGGTTATCATATCTCTTGTCCAACTGCGGGCCTACAAACTACCTATCCTAATCAAATAAATATAAAACCCTGAAATAAATGCATTAAAACCTATTAAATATAGACTGGAAATTAACACACATTTAAATAAGCTATGAAACCTGGAAAACAAACAATAATTACCTATAAATTTAAAGCGACTGAACACTATTAAACACTCACGTGCCTCGTAGAATGAAGATTTCCTATTTCTGTGTCATCTGACTTACTTAGCTGGCAGGTCATGGACACGGCCCATGTGTGGGGTCGTCGGGCAGCGTGGCGTCCTTGCAGTTGTCCTTTGAATGCGTGCTTCTCCTGTGGTGGTCTGTTCAACTCAATCCCCCAGCGTCCGCGTGTCCGTGGTTTTAAAAGCTTTCACACAGATGCAGCCTCGGAGGTGCGCGGGCAGTCGCACACACACATCTACGGCGATCACGCGATTATCACCCGACATCGAGGCGCCCGCGCAAGCGTCGGTCGCTGCCAGCAGCCAGACAGACTGGCGCCAATATCGCTCCGGCCTCAGTTTTCGCGGCAACACTTACTGTTATAGCGTGCGCACCGCGTGGTTCGAATGACGGCCGACAGGCGGCAGCCTGGCTTCTCGGAAATAGTCCCTGAGCTAATTTGTTCCAATAACTGTCTATTCACTCGACTCGAGGTTAATCCTCACCCGACTGAATAAAACTTAGTTATGTTTTTCCCAATAGACAGATTCCTTTTAGTCTATCAAGACTTACTGTAATACCTATAGATATTTATTTATACATATGGATCCGTTACAATCCAACCCCCTGAAAATTTTTAAAAATAGAATTCAGAGAATTGTCTTTTTAAAATTTTCAAAATAGCTAATAACTATTAAAATTTCCTGTTGGCACATTCTCCCCTAAGTGTGGTGTGTATTTAAACCAGGCATGTCATTTATTGTCCCTTGATTGATACACTCAACCATAAACAAAACCAGATTAGCACAGGACCAGCTCCCGCCATCACAGAGGAGTTCGAACGGGCATTTCGGTTGTGAGTCGAAGCCACTGCTACGTTTCGCGCATAGGCGTATACATTGAGTGGACCACTAGCTTCCAATTCCCCACGCACCAGGAAACTCTACTGGCATAAGCGCATTAGTAAATTGTCAATCTAGTTTACCTCTCCAAACTGTCTGTGATATAACACAAGCGTTTCCCGCGACAATCAGCCAAGTTCTCCAAATAGAGCTTCCCCCAAGTGACAATAGAATCTTACCATGGAGCATGTACAGTGTATAAGTCCAGTTCTTAGCTTCTGGTAGAGTAATTAGCCCAAACCAACGTAATGTAAGACTCAAAAGAACAAATTGTTGGTTCGTACTATTTTTGTATTCATGAAGTAGGACAGCGTGTGCCAACAGCTGACTCAGATATCCAGTATTTGTTGACTCTCCTTCAAGACCACACTCCCCTTAATTTTACCCCCAAAATAACAAAGCAACTCATACAAATAACCCCTACCTTTCACATCACTTCCAAGACAACCTTTTATGGTATTCCAATCCTGGAAGGGTCAACAAATCCTTATCTTCAGCCAGGATAATTATTGTTTACAACACAAGAGATTATGTTGACCTATTTATTCAAGTATTTAAACACAATTCTCACTAATTTATAACCAAAACCCTCATCTTGCAATTATGAGAAAATAATATTTACTTCCAATGACAGATTGTGACTTCGTTCTAAAATCAGATCCGAAAATTGAAAATAAATGAGCGCTAATATTTAACGCACCAAAGATGACCTACTTTCACCACAACCCGGCACAACCTATATATAAGAGTAATAAATAATTGAAGCAGCATGCATCATTGCAAACTTAAAACTAACCGCAACCTTATAAAACTAATACCGACTCCCTACCTTTCCTATTCATGCGTAATTTCACTACATTTAGCAAGATTATAATATTTTTATTATAATCCTACTGTACCTTCTAATTTTATTACTAAAATTAGCCATTCACCGAAAGCGTAGATATGCTAATGTTGAAGTAACATAGCTTCGCTGTACCTGTTATTCAAAACATACCTTTTACACATTTTACCGGGTTATCGAAATAAAAGACAAGTGTTTTTTTTTTTTTTTCATTTTAAACTAGGTAATAAAACTCAATCGATATTAAAACATTTAATTCAAAAATATCACAATTGTTATTCCGATGGCGTCTCCTTTTAACTTAAACTTATAAAACCTAACCCCCTTTTTTTTTCTTCGTGCGATAAGTCCCCGACTGCAAATAATTCCTAAACGCACGCGACCCCTGAACTACGCTAGCGCCATTACTTATAAGCGGCAAGTCGACAGACTTTTATATCTGTGACAAACTCACTGTGCAAACTCAAATGGTCAGCGACACCTTGTGAAAACAGGCCGAACTACAAGACATTTGTCTTGCATCAATATTCGATCGAATTGAACTAAAATATCTCTATCCTATTGAATAAATTCTATTATCGCCTAGTAAGTTTGAAATTCTATGAAACATCGTTTTAAATAAAACCGTAAAAATGTTTTGAACAAAATGTATGACCCGTGGCGCCATCTATTGAAAGAAGGACAAACTAACTCATTCACACCTTCTCTGTGGCAAAAGATCACAACCTTTTAGCTTTTAGTAGCTACTATATTATATTCGTAACAGCGCCACAATCAAAACATTTGAAGGAAATAGTAGGTACTAGCACGCCCTACCTATTTACCTGCTTTTTTATAATATTATACAAATAACAAATTATTGGTACAGTATTTAATTAAAAATAAGTAGAATGCTCTAGCCGAAATTTCCGCTGTTGTAAGATTGATTTACAAAACTATTGCGATAAACAAATAAAATCAAAACTGAAGTGTGTAGGTACTCCCTATGTATCTAATAATGTGACTATGTGTTTGTCTCAACTTCACTCCAAATCTTCTGAACTACGTACGTCTATACTATTTGAGTTTCTTTTATAAATTCGTGAGGACTTCCTTAAAAAATAAACCTATGAGTATAGAACTCGGACCGACCAACCTATAGATTCTCTAACTTACCTACGTACCGAATAATAACCTATGCTTTTTTTTATGTACCGGGCAGAGTACAATCCGAATAATTACCTACTTGTCCGAATAATACGAATAACTAGCTATCTACTAGTAATAAAAGTTTCGTACTGAATGATCCTTAAGATTGAACTAATGATAAGACCTTATTTATTAGTTTGGAATGATATTTTAATTTACTTAAAATTTATGTACCTATTTTAGATTTTTATCTCATCTAACTATTTTACACACTGAGATGTGAAATGGTTGGAAATAATTTATTTTTACCGTTAAAAGGTTTTTCTAATTTATATTGATAAGCAAGTTTAAGGTACCTACACCTTTAGAATAATTTACCTATTTAAGTACCTTATATACTTATCCTAGGCGCTATTTCCTAGATATCTTTATCAAAACAATAAAATGTTCCAAAGTTCATCTTTATCCAACATTTACATAAGGTAAATGTAGGTAGGTAATTAAACCAGAGACAACCTTAAGTTTTCTTTTCTACCCACCTAACCTACTTAAATCATTACCAATGTTACACACGCGAAACCTTGCATGTACGGATGTATGTATGTTTGTTACTCCTTCACACAAAGCTACCCAACGTACCTAGCTGAATGACTTTAGTAGGCAAATAGCTTAGGATCCGAATTAACACACCGGCACCCTTCTCTCCACACCCGCGATCAGCTTGCGTCTCGCGCACCCCCGGAACCTGCTCCCGCTAGCGATGCCTTTTAACCAACTAGTCCTACGAGATACGTTAAAGGGAAACAAGTACACTACTATTGTTCACTTTTAAAAACACTACTTAATAATGCGTAAAAGAGTGCATATATTAGACACCTAAAACTTTTCTATAAAATGTTTTTAACTAAAATTTAAAAGTTAGCCTACTTATGTATTTATTGTCATCTACAAGTACCATGATTGTCATTTCAATTTACCTACACCTTAGACGCGACTTAGTCTAGTGAAGGCATTATTTATAGGTAAAATTTAGATTTCCTACCAGTCACCTACACTTATAGTGAAACGATATTAAACTTAAAATAAGTTACATAGATATATGTAAGTAACCCTATTCCAGTAGAATACCGTAGCTTAGGTACATGAATAAAATAATTATGTTAGATTCAAATGAGCTAAATCAAATAAGTACCTACTTCATTCAAAATTATATTTAACTGGTTTTTCGAAACATCCTATTTTCGAATAAGTTTATATTATTTGATCCCATAGTTATTTTTGTTATGTGTACCCTACCTATATCATTTTTAACACGACGACAAACAAAATGCTACCTATTTTAAAATACGCCTACAAATAATTCTCAACGCATACTAACGTACTCATTCATTTTAGCACCATAAGGTTACCTTACTACCGCGTATATACAGTGGCCCTATAAAATATTATATTTCGTCTAGCATACCACGCAAGCCGATTTTATTTTGATTCCTAGTAGAAAACTCGTCAACCCCCCGACCTTAAAGATTTTAAAATAAAACCCAGGTTTAATTTTCTATCTTTGAAATAGGATAAGATAAATATTCTCTATTGTACGCACAAAAGGAAACACATATGATCTATCAAAACACGCAACTAGATGCAAGGCGGCCTTATCGCCCCAAATGACCTCTTTCGGCATCCTTTGTCGATCGGAAGAGACAAAAGTGAAACTATATGCGGGCACTCAAGCAACTAATAAAGGCTGAGCAAAATAAAGTATACGAAAACTAATACTGAACAAGGATAAATTACAAATACTAAATTAAATATTTATTATTTCATATATTATGTATTATTTAATATTATTATTTCCACATTCATATACATATATCTATCATTTATTAAGACTATCCCTTAATTTGTCTGATTGAGTGACTACCGAGGACCTCAACAAAGTATTTATTGTTGATTTTAAATATTTAAATTCCGAGATACTAATTTAAAATATTTTCCTCGTATTTTAACTATCCTATAAGCGACTGCGGTTCGCTTCCGCGATAGTGCTATGTAAAATACTAAGTTCAGGCGCCTATATTACCTACACAACCCCCCGTATAGTAGACTAAATAAAACCAAAGTTACCCTAATAGGATCCAGAATAAAATTTCCGAAATATTAAATATTGTCTACCATAACACTGACTACCCCCGGTATAATAGATATGTAACACTATAAAACCCCTTAAATCTATTTATACTACCTACCCACCTTAATAAATTGTAAGTTGAAGCGTCAAAGACAGGAGTCTTCGCATGTACCCACAGCTACCAGTTACATTCTACCCAAGTATACCACTCGATCGCAGCCAAAACGTACTCACGCACCTTATGAAAATTAGCCTATTTACCTGGAAGGTAGTTTTTTTTTTCAAAACGAACAATTTCTTAGAATAACCCACCATATGAACTAATCCGCTCCTAAAGACCTAATTCACTTACTGAAAGTTATTACCTAACAGCTGTATCTGTCTTAAAGTTCCTACAATAAAATTCAGAGCAATACCTATTCCTGTTTACTCTGAAATTCCTAACATCCGAACATAAGGCTCGTAACACGACCATACCTCATTATACCTCAAGGTCCCTGGTAAATATTTAAAACTAAATCTTTATTATGTGCCCTATCTCACATCCAATGTCCCTAGGTGCACTTAATATACGTTTGGAAACCTTGATCTACTGCGGAGCAAATCAAACAAAACAAAAAATTTATTTCTCTTAATCGGAACGGGAGTTGAACCCGCGACCCTAGCATGCGAAGCTTCTAGCTATACCTAATATATAATGTAAATAAATTAAACTAAAAAAATATTTTTTTTTTTCAACCGCAACAGGAACCGAACCTGCGACCCTAGTATGCGAACTAACTATTTCTAGTTTACAACCTAGATATATTAAGAACTAAAATTTTTTTTCTAAATTTGCCTCCCTCGGGACTCGAACTGGCGACACCAAGTTACGAGGCTAATTACAAACTCCTAATATACAATCTAACAAAAAATAAAAATAAAATTTATCTTTAAAACAAATTACCTCTAACAGGATCGAACTCGCGACTGTAAATTGCGAGACTACGGATATATTATTGTGCCACAACGCATTAGCTTGAAGTTCCCACAACAATATCAAGAGCAATCCACATATCCCTCACAGACCTTCGCGGTTCCAACGACAGTAGGCATTCAATATAACAACTGCTTCTTTTACAAAATGTTAATAACTTAAATATTACTATATTTTGGATTTTGTTTCAAAATAGTATATAACCTACCTAAAATTTACTTAAATTACCTAACCTATTAAATAAGTGCAACTTCACAGCCCCGTCTGCCTACATAAGTACACGCTATTCGTAACGTTCAACTACCTTATTTATCAATTATTATGAGAGACCTTTTTCTCTGAACTAAATCGTTAACTACCCATCTTATACACCAACTAGAAAATGTACCTACCAAATATTTCTTTCGAACAAATAACTTATTTAATTATTGAAATCCGGAATTTTACCAACGGAGTATTGAGAAGAAATTATATTATCAATGCCTACTTCAAATACGCTGTCATATAAAAGAATTCAACGGGAGCACTCACTCACTCGTCGACTCCTGTATTCAACCCCCCGGATATAAGACAATAGCTGGGGTTTAAATTAACCTATAAACTATAAAACTACATAGGATAAAAATAATAATTCTCTTTGTTTGATAGATTAATCATTCAGTTATAATTGTCATTCGCACTTCATTCCATTTCACGAACATCAAATTGTGGCATGAACCGAAGCCAACTAAAGTTATTTATCTATGTTTATCACAAATAACTGAACACAAAGTTTTATTATACAAAACGACTACCTACAAGATTCAGTCTACGAACGCGAAAATCAGATGTCAGACATCCAAGTTCTTTGGTAGCACTGTAACCGTTCCCGCCTCCGAATCCTGATTTTGGCTATCCAAATGTAATATTTTGAACCCTCTTCTTATCCTGATCACGGCTTATCAAATTGTAACACCCCACCCGCCTATTTAAAATATATAAATATATAAATATAAATATATAAATATAACTAACTAAACCTACCTATAATACGCATACGTACATACAACATACAACCTACCGCTATCTACCTATAAGAAGTATGTAAACTAAACTTGATTTTTATTGCATTTTAAAATACGATTAAACGTTTGGCCAGATCGACTAGAGAACCCTAAATTGTGATCGCAGTAACTCAGAGTCTTTTTGAAGGCGAATGACAAGTTATTTTTAAGAGATTAATCTATCACGTTGTGTTTGGACGAACGATGTAGTCTAACCCGTAATTTTGAAGTATTTCGCGCGGAACCCTAGTTTCCCTACTGTGATTGGTCCCTATTTTGGGCCCCCCCAAATTGGGAAGGGTAGCTAGCCCCCAGTGCTCGGAATAACGTAATACTTGACTGACGTCAGTACTGCATTATTTTGGTGATTAAAACAATGTACATCTAACTCAAAGTAATTGAACGAGCGATTTTAGCTCTAAACAGATAATTACTACTACGTGAGCCCCGCTAGCTACTGTCTCTGGCAGGCCACTAAGGTACATGATCAGAGTCCACCACCCTTCAAGTGTAATTTAATTAAGCTACACGACAATGTAAAGTGTACTATGCCATGTTCCACCCGAATCCCAAAGCTAGTGTATATAAAACGCTTGTGAGGCGCCTTATTATACGTGTATAGTGTGAACTATAGCTGTGTCTTTACAGCCATAGCTTGTCCATCCCTATTCGTCAGGTAGGATTAATACCTTCGAACAGTGACTGATCGCGAATACATATTAGCACTAGGTACTAAAATAAAGTATATATTCCGACTTGAATGTCGCTCATCCTGTGAGAAGAGCACTACGGAATGTGAAATAAGTAGTAAATCTACTAATATGGTTCTTAGACCTGGAACTGTGCCATACAGTTGTATATAATGATATAAAGACCTGCGGTCTATATAACTAAAGCGAAATGGACACGATATCCATCGTGCCGCCGGCTCCAAAATAATACATAGTGTTAAAGCTCTGTCTTTAGACGTAGCAAACCCTTGATAAAGGGCGAAAGTAATGTCAGTTTAATAGTTTGGCTGAACGTGAAGAACAACGAACCAACACAGTCGCAACCCACTGTGAGACCCACGCGAATCATAGTCGCGGCATCACAATTAGGTCAAAGCGAGAAGGCGTGTAAGCCAAGTGTTTGGTCGAGGCGCTAGTTCAGGACGCAATAGGAGCCGACAGGACCCGGACACCGTGAACACTGCCCATAATATCCGAAAACCGTAGAATAGATTTAGTTTCTAATTCTAGCGCATATCAACTGACCCTGGCTACGGTTACCATCAGGATGGGTCGGCTACCTTTATCATAATCGGTCTTGCTATAATCACTAGTAGTAAGGCGCGAACGCCCAACTATTCGTTTGCTTGCCCAATAGTTTCCTAAACGCTCGGTCCGATTTGGGTGAAATTCTGCCGAGGCATGCTTGTGACAAGCTACAGATAGTACCTACCTATCTTAAATTACTTTAGTATCAGAATAGGCGAAACTCGAACGCCTATAGTTTGTTTGTTAGTCCATTACATTTATCCCATAAAAGTGTGGACAGATTTAGCTAAAATTTGGTAAAATTAGGAGTTGTTCATATCTATGAACCACTGAACTACATATCTAGCCCATATTGCATGGAGCTTGGTAAACAGCCATCTCAAGTATGACATAGGCCTTCCCGCGGCAGCATAGCGCCGTACTATCTCGAATGAGATTAGTGAACTGAGTGGACCTCGTGTTCACGGAACCCTAAAACTTATGCCCCATGGCACTGGCAGTGAAGGCAGTTCGATAAAATATGCCTTCCCTTCGATAGCATAGCGCCGTATTATCTCGAATGAGATTAGTGAACTGAGTGGACCTCGTGTTCACGGAACCCTAAAGCTTTGACCGCACATGTGGCCTCAGTGATTTCATCATATCAGCCGCTGCAGAATAGATATCATCTCTCCCCAGCAGTGGACTCAGCACTTCCCACTTCCTGCGCATGTGGCTACAGCAGTTATATCATCAGTCTCTGTTGGACAAATACCCCAGCAGTGGACAGTCTCTTCCCACATCCTACAAACATGGCTACGGTTATCATATCTCTTGTCCAACTGCGGGCCTACAAACTACCTATCCTAATCAAATAAATATAAAACCCTGAAATAAATGCATTAAAACCTATTAAATATAGACTGGAAATTAACACACATTTAAATAAGCTATGAAACCTGGAAAACAAACAATAATTACCTATAAATTTAAAGCGACTGAACACTATTAAACACTCACGTGCCTCGTAGAATGAAGATTTCCTATTTCTGTGTCATCTGACTTACTTAGCTGGCAGGTCATGGACACGGCCCATGTGTGGGGTCGTCGGGCAGCGTGGCGTCCTTGCAGTTGTCCTTTGAATGCGTGCTTCTCCTGTGGTGGTCTGTTCAACTCAATCCCCCAGCGTCCGCGTGTCCGTGGTTTTAAAAGCTTTCACACAGATGCAGCCTCGGAGGTGCGCGGGCAGTCGCACACACACATCTACGGCGATCACGCGATTATCACCCGACATCGAGGCGCCCGCGCAAGCGTCGGTCGCTGCCAGCAGCCAGACAGACTGGCGCCAATATCGCTCCGGCCTCAGTTTTCGCGGCAACACTTACTGTTATAGCGTGCGCACCGCGTGGTTCGAATGACGGCCGACAGGCGGCAGCCTGGCTTCTCGGAAATAGTCCCTGAGCTAATTTGTTCCAATAACTGTCTATTCACTCGACTCGAGGTTAATCCTCACCCGACTGAATAAAACTTAGTTATGTTTTTCCCAATAGACAGATTCCTTTTAGTCTATCAAGACTTACTGTAATACCTATAGATATTTATTTATACATATGGATCCGTTACAGTAAGTACTGCTATGGTGCAAACTAAGGAAGTTAAAGTATTTTTAAGTTATCAAAGTTTAAGTATTTTTGTGCATATTTCGTCGTATCCAGTAGAGTTTGTATTATTAAGTGACATGACCTCTTTTCTTAACTCATCAATTGTCATAGGCGCCAAATACATAGAATTCAGATTATTGTCGTGTAATGTTATATCCGAAGAGAGGGAGAGGACACCATGATCCTTAAATCCGGAAACCTGCTCTATTTCCGGGAGGGCGACCAACAGTCCCAGGGTGGTGTCGGGTTTCTCGTCCACAAGTCCCTCATTAACAATGTGGTCCAAATCGTGAGTGTTTCGACAAGGGTAGCATACCTTATACTCAGAATCACCAAACGGTATTCGATGAAGGTCATACAGGTATACGCGCCGACTACGGAACACTCCGACGACGAGGTAGAGACTATGTATGAGGACATCTCTACAGCCTTACATAGCACCAGGACCCATTATACCGTTGTTATGGGGGACTTTAACGCGAAACTGGGCAAACGAAGCGATGGTGAGCTGAGAGTGGGGCAATTTGGATATGGAGTAAGAAATGCACGTGGTCAGATGCTGGCCGACTTTATGGAGAAGGAGAGCCTCTTTATGATGAACTCCTTCTTTAAAAAGTCAAAACAGCGGAAGTGGACATGGTTGCATCCCAATGGCGTAACAAAAAACGAGATAGACTTCATCTTGTCGACAAGGAAGCAAATATTCAATGATGTCTCCGTGATCAATTCAGTCAAAACAGGAAGCGATCACCGGATGGTCAGAGGCACATTGAATCTAAAGACCAAGCTAGAAAGATGTCGACTGATGAAGTCTACGCTCCGACCAGCGCCCATCCAGCTCCAAAACCCCGAGAGCTTTCAGCTCGAGTTGCACAATCGTTTCGAATGCCTAGGAGACTGCGAGAATGTGGACGATTATAATGACAGGTTCGTGGAAATTGTTCAAACGGTCGGGTCTAAGATTTTTAAAACTCGCCGTTCAAACAGAACCAAAAAAATCTCCGACTTCACCAGCAACCTCATGGAAGAAAGACGCAGATTGGTTTTGCAGTCCTCTGAAGACGCTACTCAGTATCGGCAACTAAACAGGCAGATCTCTAAGTCCCTAACTCGTGATTTACGCCAATATAATACAAATTGTATTAAGGAGGCGATTGAGCACAACAAAGGCTCAAAAGTGTTCGCGAGAGATCTGTCTGTTGGACAAAGCCAACTGACCAAGCTGAAGACTGAGGACGGCAGGACCATATCGTCTAAGACTGAGTTGCTGGAAGAAGTTGAGAAGTTCTATGGACAATTGTACAAGACCACACGTTTGCCTGTCAGCGATCTGGCTGAAGACCCAAGAGCCAGACTAACCCGACACTATACCGAAGATATCCCGGACGTCAGCCTGTACGAGATTAGAATGGCTCTCAAACAGCTCAAGAACAACAAGGCACCGGGTGATGATGGAATTACGGCTGAACTTCTGAAAGCAGGTGGATCACCGGTACTAAAAGCTCTTCAGAAGTTATTTAATTCCGTTATACTCGAGGGACAAACGCCTAAGGCATGGCACAGAAGTGTGGTCGTGCTTTTCTTCAAAAAGGGTGACAACACCCTGCTGAAGAACTACAGACCCATCTCACTTCTGAGCCATGTCTACAAGCTGTTTTCGAGAGTCATTACGAATCGTCTCGCACGCAGGTTTGACGACTTCCAGCCTCCCGAACAAGCCGGTTTCCGAAAAGGCTTTAGTACCATAGACCACATACATACGCTGCGGCAGATTATACAGAAGACCGAAGAGTACAATCAGCCACTATGCTTGGCGTTTGTGGACTATGAGAAGGCCTTTGATTCAGTCGAAACCTGGGCTGTGCTACAGTCTCTCCAGCGGTGCCAAATTGACCATCGATACATCGAGGTATTGAAGTGTCTGTATGAAAACGCCACCATGTCGGTTCGCCTCCAGGACCAGAACTCGAAACCTATCCAGTTGCAGCGAGGGGTGAGACAGGGAGACGTTATATCTCCGAAACTGTTCACCGCCGCCCTGGAAGATGTTTTTAAGCTTATGGACTGGGGTGGACTCGGCATCAATATCAACGGCGAGTACATATCCCACCTCCGATTCGCTGACGATATCGTGGTCATGGCTGAGACTATGGAAGACCTAAGCACAATGCTCGATGGCCTCAGTAAGGTCTCTCAACAAGTGGGTCTTAAAATGAACATGGACAAGACGCAAATAATGTTAAATGTCCGTGTCGCACCCACTCCTCTAAAGGTTGGAGACTCTACACTGGAAGTTGTTGACGAATATGTATACCTGGGACAAACAGTCCAGCTAGGCAGGTCCAACTTCAAGAAAGAGATCAATCGACGAATCCAACTCGGCTGGGCAGCGTTCGGGAAGCTTCGCAATATCTTCACGTCCCAAATACCGCAGTGTCTCAAGACTAAGGTCTTTGACCAGTGTGTGTTGCCAGTGATGACTTACGGAACTGAGACATGGTCGCTTACTATGGGCCTCATAAGAAGGCTCAAGGTCACCCAAAGGGCAATGGAGCGTGCTATGCTCGGAGTTTCTCTGCGTGATCGAATCAGAAACGAGGAGATCCGCAGGAGAACTAAAGTAACCGACATAGCTCACAGAATCGCTAAACTGAAGTGGCAGTGGGCAGGGCACATAGCTCGTAGAACAGATGGCCGATGGGGCAGTAAAGTTCTCGAGTGGCGACCGCGCACCGGAAAACGTAGCGTAGGCAGGCCTCCCACGCGGTGGACCGATGACCTGGTGAAGGTTGCGGGAAGCCGATGGATGCGGGCAGCGCAGGACCGGTCGTCGTGGAAATCCTTGGGGGAGGCCTTTGTCCAGCAGTGGACGATTTGTGGCTGATATGATGAATGTTATATGCCAACAGTCTTTTTTTGCGGTTTGATTTGTACTTTCAATGTAATAGTCAATAATTTTCATGCTATCTCGGTAGGATTCGTTAATATTCCGATATCGTGTTCAATGTAATCAATGTCATTTGGATTGGTTTTCTTACAGCATAGTTCATTATTTATTATAGTCCATGAAGCCTTGTTTTAGTTTTAGCTAATATTACATTTTTTTAAAGTTCAATGACAAATTGTTTTAAAAGTGTGTGTATTTGTGTTTGTTCTCAAGTGTTTTGTCCTTGTAATATGTATATCGCAGTGACCTCTTTCTTTTACAGCATTGTCTATATAAGACCGTTTGTAACCCATTTTAGTTTTTTTGTATTTTAAGTTTAATTTTAGGAAACCATAGTTTATAAACTATGGAATAAAATAATGTACCAAAATAAATTATGAAACTTCTCAAAAGATAGATAGATAGATAGATAGATAGATAATCCGTTTATTCACCGACCAGGCACAAAAAAACAATGAGTAAAGCTATGGTAACAATAAAGTAAAAAAGAAAAAAAAGAAGATTAACCCACTAAGACTAACTTTATTTATATCCGTCTCTATGTAGACTTCCTCATAGGCCAGATATATTTTCTATTGAATAGTATCTTCGAAATATGTTTTAACATTTGGGTTTGTCTCCTTGTAATTTTACAGGGAACTTCAGGAAAATTTCTGGAAACTTCAGGAAACTTCTTACAAAATGTTTAACGGCCAAGTCACTCATTTCCTTTTATATTCTCTTAGACTTGACTCTTTATTTCATCTCACAACTTTTTAGGGCCAAGTTATCTTAATCCATACTGGACCCGTTTTCAAAATGTTATTGTTGCGATATGTTTTTCAGCGTATAATCCAAAGTAACCAACACATCTCTCAGAATTAACTTAAGTGGCAGTGAGCAGATCACATAGCTCGTAGAAATTATGGCCGTTGGGGCAGTAAAGTTCTCGAGTGGCGACCGAGTACCGGAAGACGTAGGGTAGGAAGGCCTCCCACTCGGTGGACCGACGACCAAGTGAAGGACACAGGAAGCCACTGGATGCGAGCAGCGCAGGACCGGTCGTTGTGGAAGTCCTTGGAGAGGTCTTTGTTCAACATTGGACGTCTTTCAGCTGTTATGATGAATCAGCTCTCACGTTAGCCCTTGCGATGTTGGGGACTTTACTTGAGCTTGACTTTCGACTTTACACAGAAATTGCAGCTCAAAATTTTAAAAATTTATTCAAATCCCGCAACCCTCCGTGATTGGTGGAAAGATAACTCAACGAGGGTGGGTGTTATTGTTGCAAAATCTGGCAGTATCCAGATAACGGTTGAAGGGTGCGGACGCCTGCCACATGCATAGATAAGACTGTAATGCGACGCCAACTGGGGATGCTCGTAAAGGAATATTGGGGGGTAGTTTCATAGAGGAGTTGACTTTATGGACGCTGCAGTGGATAGCGGCAATGCATTTGAATAATAGCGTCATGAATGTCAACTCAGCCGTGATTAAAAATGTAGATGGAAAAAGGTACATATCTAATCGTAAAGATACAAGCAGTCTTCTGGTCTAAAAATTTAAGAAAACGACACAAATATGAAACAAAATTTGAAAATGTAACTATATTTATAAATGTTACATGCTGGCGATGCAATGGGAAGTTACAGTGACACTTATTAGTTAGAAGCGTCGGTGGCGCAACGGCAAGGGCTGCTATCTCCTATCCGGGAGGTAGTGGTTCGAGTCCGGCCACGTAGCAATGTGTTTTCGAATTTCGATTTCATATGTAAGTTTATCCGACGCTCTTACGGTAAAGGATAACATCGTAAGGAAACCTGCACACGCCTGCGAAAAAAAAAACTCGAAGGTTGTGTGTGAAGTTGACCAACCCGCACTGGGCCCGCGTGGTCGACTAAGGCCCGATCACCCTAATTCAGGGTCGGCTCGAGTCCCTCGGTGGGGACGTATATATAAGATGATATCACAATTAGTTAGGTAGTATGAAGGGTATACGAAAAGAACATGTCACCTTAGTATCTTCTTGAGTTATAGCGTTTACAAAATTAGGAACGATGTAATTAATGTTATTACAATCTTTTATTTAACTAAATTGTCGGCTTCAATACTTGCTAGAATTATAAATATTGCTTGCTGACGATGGCAAGTTACCTACAGTGATACTTAACCGCCTCCGTGGCGTAATGGTTAGTCCATTCGCTTTACACAAGGAGGTCGCGGGTTCGATTCCC
The DNA here is from genome assembly GCA_947284805.1 of Coleophora flavipennella. NCBI lineage: Eukaryota > Metazoa > Arthropoda > Insecta > Lepidoptera > Coleophoridae > Coleophora > Coleophora flavipennella. The sequence continues at coordinate 13,802,369 of OX369283.1, forward strand.
GGTGGGGTCATTTTGTAAGACTCGGTTTAATTGGTGGTAGGGCATTTTCTAAGCCCACCTGGCTAGCTACCAACATCTTATCTAAGTCCTCCAACTCCAATTCTCGAGTGGGGCCGAGACTTGGGAAACATAAAAAAACTGTCCAGACGTTTTTAAATGTTTGTTTTAGTATGAAAATGGGGAACTAATTTCTAAGATTCGTTTGCACAAAACAGTATATGGCCTTTTCACGTACCAACGTACCCAAAGGCTCTTTTTACATCAATTACATACCTGTCAATAGTTTATTTTCAAAGTTTCTAACTCATTAGTCTGCCTCTGTCTATACGTCAATCACATGGAGGCCAAAAATAAATCTACCATCGATTGATTGATGATTCTAGACGAGCTTTCATTCACGAGAGACGTTAAACTGTTTTTTAGCCTTTTTATTATTTGACCTTTACTCACGTATTATTGCGTTAGGAAGGATGTTTTAGTAAGTATCCTTATCACAATAATATTATAAAGGATAAAGGGGTTTGAAAGTTATTGGCATTCTGGGGATTCGCAATTTTAATTTTTTTTTCAAAATGGCGTCGCACAATCTAACCTGTGCTTGAGAACCTTTAGAAGAACGAAAAATGTCATATAACATTTTGGCCTAAAGTGTCAAGTTTCTGAGATAATATAGAAGTTAAAAATAATCAAAATTATAATGGAAAATGTATACGTGAAAAAAAATAATTAAAATGAAAATTATAATGTAAATGTGACGTTTTATAGGACACTATGTTACATGACATTTTTGTTTTTCTGTATGTCCCCTGTCCAAATATATAGGTATCAATGTGCGACGTCATTTAAAAAAAAAATATGGCGGACTCCAGTATGCCAGTCTCCATACAAAAATTTTCAAACCCCTTTGTGAGTGTGTATGTTTGTTACTTCTTCTGAAATTTGGTAGGTAGACAGATTAGGATCTGGATTAACACATAGGCTTCTTTCTTTCACGGTCGCGAGCCGCTTGCAGCTCGCGCACTGCGCACCCTCGAAAAGTCATAGAAACGTCCACGCGGGTGAAGCCGCGGGAAATAGCTATAGTGTATTATAAATGTGAAAATTTGATGTGATTGTGTGATTTTTTGCACAGAAATGCTTGAGGGGGTGGGAAATGACATAATTCCCGAGGGATCTGGAGACCCATTAAGACCGCGCACCCTTTAAGACAGTCAGAAAAACAATGTCCACGGGGGCGAAGCCACGGGCAAAAGCTAGATAATAATAAATCTGTACGTAGAGGACGTTCCGATTTATATTGCGTTAGTTTTCTAAACACCACTCGCGACTGCGCAATGAAGAAGACATTCAGGCCAGTGACCTCTACCTAATTTTGCTCAAACTAGACGTTCTGCGGTTTCTGCAAATTTAGGCCGAATTAAATAGTGTAAAATATTCTAAGTTTCACTTTTTTTATTCAAACCAACCTACTGTCTACTTTTGCGGTCCCCTAAAACGCCATATTTCTTTGTAAAAAACCGGCCAAGTGTGAGTCGGACTTGCGTACGAAGGGTTCCGCACCATTATCTATAATAAATGACGTATTAAAAAAATACTTACTAGATCTCGTTCAAACCAATTTTCGGTGGAAATTTGCATGGTAATGTACATCATAATTTTTTTTTGTTTTATCATTCTTTTATTTTAGAAGTTATAGGGGTGGACCAAAGACTTCTATATAAAACGAGCTAGACGTGGCACTCACACCAAATCGTGAATCGCTTAAAAGGAGCTAATTAACACCATTGCTAAGTACTCGGCGGCTCATTTCGTCAAATTCCTTTGCGTTCGGTTCTAGCGCGAAACCACAGAAGGCCTTCCTTGTCACTCACGTTGACAATGATTATTGCTGTCTCACTCTCGTTCACGTCGATACTTTATTGTGTTTGTGTGTATAATGTTATCGATGTTGTAGTATGAGGATTGCCTTTAAAATGTCATTTGGTACAGTACACCACGTCTACCTCGTTTTATATAGAAGTCTTTGGGGTGGACACATATTTTACCACTTTGGGAGTGTCTCTCGCGCAAACTATTCAGTTTAGAAAAAAAAGACTTTAGAAATATTAATATCATTTTTGAAGACCTATCCATAGATACCCCACACGTGTGGGTTTGATGAACAAAAAATGAATTTCAGTTCTTAGTAAGGGGAACCCCCAAAAATTATTGTTTTTTTTTTCTATTTTTGTGTGAAAATCTTAATTCGGTTCACAGAATACATCTACTTACCAAGTTTCAACAGTAAATTTCTTATGATTTCGGAAAAAAGTGGCTGTGACATACGTACGGACAGACAGACAGACATGACGTATCTATAAGGGTTCCGTTTTTTGCCATTTGACTACAGAACCCTAAAAAATCATATTTCCTCCTGACATTGGCTAATCGCTGCGTTTTCCTGTCCATCAGACCGAATATTAGCCACTAAACAACCATTCGCCAAATCACCTCATTACGGTTATATCGTAGGTAATTTTGTTAACGTTAAACCACGGTAAGAGGGTGGTCGCGACCCCAACGTCATAAATCTATTGAGAACATTAAAACACCGCCCTTTCGGCGAAGGAATTGGCCCAAAATGCCTCAAACATGTGTCCAACGGAGACCTGTCATCGGGGTTGCCAGCACAATGGGTGGAATTATACTTTTTCTGTTGTTGGCAACACGGCGACAGACGCGCACCGCAGGGAGCCGCCACGCCCCCCCTTGTTACCGATTTGTTTTGTACGTAGCGTAGGTACACTATTCATTTCTGGATTAGGTAATGTATGCAAGTAGGGTTTTTAGATATAGATGTTTTGTCTCTGAGAGGCATGTAGCGACGAGGTCTGAAACATTTTGTTTGAAACTCTTATTTCACTCTATACAAGTATACAGTACCTATAGAAAAAATCGCACAATAGGGATGACGAATGCTAGTCATCTGATTTACTTTTTATCATCTATCAAAAACTAAATTTTGTTCTAGAAATTTTTGAAATACCTAGGCGTGACGTCATAGTTTTGCATCTTCATTTATGTAGGTACTCATTTTATGATTTTGGTGAATTAAAAATCGAAGACTTGATGGAAAACAAAACGAGTAAGGTTTTACGAAGTTTAAGTAGGAGGGCAATTTAGTGAACGTTGTCGTCATCCCTATTTCCAGAAAACTTTGTTCTTAGCTATTAGGTATTAGGCACATATTGATGACTTTTTTGCAATTATGAGGAAAAGGGTTGCCTCCTTGATGCACCGTGTTCGTGGCGGCGCCAACAGTCTCCTATCTACTGTTGGGGACAGGATTGACAGCCCTATGGTAAGGCACTGGGTAACTCCATCTTGCCCCAAACCGAAAGCTTTGAAAACTTTTATTTGCTTCAGTGATACTAACCTATAATTTGTGTTTTTTACTAACCCATGTAACTATGAATTTCTTATGATTTGAAATAAAAATTATTCTATTATATTCTATTAAGGATTTTAAGGTTTGGCTACATGTCACGTAGACCACAGTCCAACGGATTAATTTAGAAATTCGATTGGAGGGCTAGGCAATTAATTTAAAGCCAGAATTTAAATTTTACAGCAGCAGCCTTTGTCCAGCAGCGGACATCTTTCAGCTGATATGATGATGATGATGATGATTTAATTGAATTGCTAGCCCTCTCGTAAAGGACATAGAACGAAGTTTTAACGTTTAATGTTTTATCTGGCAAAATTAAACACTCGCCCTTAAAAAAAATGGCTGAACAAAGACCCGCTTTTGCCTCTTCTACAATTCTATACTCTATATGAAAATGATGTTCCAACACCGCGAGGGGCCAACTCTGCAGTTCAAGGGCTGTTGGTACAATAACATTACCCTTCTTTTTGCTGCTACGGTCGGCTAATAAGTAACCTCTTTGCTAGTGGGCGGAAAATGCTAATCAGTATTAGTTGATTACTATAATAATAACGACACACCGCGGTTTGTTATGTAGGACAACTTTTAGTTACAAGCTTTTATTTGAAAAGAGTCTTTATGCTCAAGAGCTGAATGCTCAAATTAATATAAATAGGTATACGATTCCAAATTTAAAAAAGGCTGTATTTTCTACAAATTTATTGAAAATATATAAATCTGTAACGGGTCGAGTCTGTACATGAAATATTTTTGAAAAAATCAAATAAGTGTGGTGGACATTACTAACGATATAGAGGCCAAAACAACAACTTTTGGAATTTTTGTCTGTCCGTCTGTAAGTTCGCGCATCACGCATAAACTACCAGGCCGATTTTGATGATATTTTGTAAGATGGTTTCTTATAGCCCGGGTTAACATATAGGATACTTTTTATCCCGGAAAATTCAATAATTCCCGTGGGAAAAGTTCAAAACCTCCACGCGGACGAAGTCGCGGGCACAGTTAGTTGAAAATAAAAGACGATTTGGAGACCATGATTCCGCCTCAAGATTCCATCATCAGATCGACTTCAAAACACCAAAAGGATAATATTGTTACCGGGAATTCGGCTTCAGTCCAAATTTCAGATTAATCGGACCCCCAGAAGTCGCTCTAAAATCGATTGTAAGATTTGAACTAAACAAACATACCATACATTGTAAGTTAAATAGTGATCTATGTATCCGATCGATTTCGGTCATGGCGACCACTTCGACTCCTAGTCGGTTTGCCGCGCGTGCGCTCGAAGATGGTTTATGTAGCCAATCTTCGCAGCGAAACTCCTCGCGCACTGAGAGCATTTAAGTATGCCACCCTCGTAATTGTATGAAATGGTCGCATACATATAATATAAATAAAAGCATTTAAAAACAGGCATAGGAGTCATAGGCTATTTAAAATTAATAGGGATGATGACTACTAGTCATTTGAGTTACTTTTTGACATGTGTCAATTTTTTTTTTAAATTTTTGAAATATATCTAGGCGTGATGTCATAAGTTTTCGGCGTCATTAATGTACTCATTTTGCAATTTTGACGAATTAAAAATTGAAGACTTGTGGAAAACAAAACGAGTAAGATTTTTTTAATTTCAAAATAAGAGTAATTAAATTAGTGATCTAGAGTTCGTAATTTATTTTGGATGCAGTCATGATCCCAATAGTGATTCAACATAAACAGTGCTTTAAATATAAGGTAAGATATACATTTAGTCAGAGCTCACATAAGCAAAAAAAAAACAGAAAATACAATTCAAGATTAATTTAAAAATGTAATTAAATTAATAATAGACCTTTAATTATTTTTTTCATCTTTCTGTTATTAGTAAAATTTAGTTAAGTAAAGTTCTAAAAAGAGTTACAGAACCATACTAATAACACAAAAGTAAAGTTCTAAATACGAGTAGAGTGACGTAATTAATTAAGCGCCCGCCATCTTGACTAAGAGAAATTTCTTCTTGGGTATAGGTACATTGTTTCAGAAGATTAAAAATCTGATTTCGATGCATAAATCACTTTCAATTTACAAAAAAAAACAATTAAGTGTGAGTTGCTCTCGCACCAAGGTTTCCGTACCACCACACATCCATACAGAATTATAATAATAATAAATATTTTTATTTCAGACATAGTCCATAAGTGGTTAGTAACATAATCTATAATCGGAGAGCGTCGGTGGCGTAATGGCCGCTGCCTCCTGTCTGGAAGGCCGTGGTTCGAATCCTGCCACGTACCAATGTGTATTCGAATTTAGATTTCATATGGACGTTTATCCGACGCTCTTACGGTGAAGGAAAACATCGTGAGGAAACCTGCACACGCCTGCGTAGAAACTCGAAGGTTGTGTGTGAAGTCGACCAACCCGCACTAGGCCCGCGTGGTCGACTAAGGTCCGATCGCCCTAATTCTGGGTAGGCTTGAGCCCCTCGGTGGGGACGTATATGAGCTGAATGACGATGATGATAATAATCTAGTGTTATTTAAAAAAAATGAAACATTTGAGATGGTCTCGATGGAGCCGTCCACCACAGGGGCTACTCCGGTCTCTACTTGACTGCGTGCAGCTGTATCCAGCGCCCCACCCAGCATTGGAGAGTCCCATAGGTCCACTAGAGTGCACAGGATGCTGTTGGTGCTGGCGCGCGTTCGACTCATCAAGGAGGCGGACCACTTTCGCATAATAGCCTCGAAGCTGTCAGTCTTTGCCTCCGCAAACATGCCAGAGGCACTGCAGAAGCGCGCCAGGCCCATCAACATCCTGAACGCGTTATTGTATTGGACTCGCAAGTCGCTGTATTCTCTCCGCGTGTAGCTGATCCACAGACTGCACGTGTAGAACGACTGGAAATATGCTTTAAAAAGCGTTACCTTAACCCGTTTAGAACAACGTGCAAATCTGCGGGCTACCTATTCATCTTCAACCGACTTCCGAAAAGGAAGAGGTTTTCAATTCGACTGTATGCTTTTTATGTTTTAATGAATCGATTTTAAAAATCCTTTAATTCTTCGATAGGGTATGCTGCCAGGTTGCTTTTATATAAATTTTATCAAAATCGGTGTAGTACCTATTTATTTAGAAAATTAACAAAAACCAAAAAGAAATTCAACTTTACTAAATGGTTGCGATGGAAGTCGGTTTTTTTAAATGTTTACAGTTATAATCAAAAGACATCGACGCGAGTGACAGAAAAATTACGATTTTTTATTTTTTAGACTTTAAAGCACGATTGCCACTCACGAATAACTAGTTTTTATATATTTTTTTTTGTTAAATGTTAGAATCAGTACTATAACTCAGAATAACGAATAAAAACCAGAACACGCGTACGGCGATAAAAGTGAGGCAACTTGTGCTTGTATGAAACTACTCTAAATAAAAGTGAGGCAACTTGTGCTTGTTTGTATGAATCTTCTCTAAATAAAAGTGAGGCAACTTGTGCTTGTATGAAACTACTCTAAATAAAAGTGAGGCAACTTGTGCTTGTTTGTATGAATCTTCTCTAAATAAAAGTGAGGCAACTTGTGCTTGTATGAAACTACTCTAAATAAAAGTGAGACAACTTGTGCTTGTTTGTATGAATCTTCTCTAAATAAAAGTGAGGCAACTTGTGCTTGTATGAAACTACTCTAAATAAAAGTGAAGCAACTTGTGCTTGTATGAAACTACTCTAAATAAAAGTGAGGCAACTTGTGCTTGTTTGTATGAATCTTCTCTAAATAAAAGTGAGGCAACTTGTGCTTGTATGAAACTACTCTAAATAAAAGTGAGGCAACTTGTGCTTGTATAAAACTACTCTAAATAAAAGTGAGGCAACTTGTGCTTGTATGAAACTTCTCTACATCGGTGTACTTTTGACGTTTTGGCTTTATTTTATATTTTGTGAATAAACAAGCAGTGGATCTTTCTAACTTACATTACTCAAAAAGTTTTAAAATCCGACCTGAAATCATCATCATCATCTGTTCCAAGCCGGTTTCGGCTACAGCGACTGGTTCTCTTTAGGTGCGTGGGCTTCGTTGATGTGCCCCTCGGATGGTCCATGTGGTCTCATGTGGCTACAGTAGCCAATGAATGCAACATCTGCCCTCAAAGTGGAAGAGTCAAGCCAGCCAAAGACCGGTTTGGAGGGAACAGGTGCAGAGTTTTGAAGAGCAGCGCCGGTCCGACCTGGACACGAAGCGTGAGGAATTATAAGCTAGACCTCCTGCTAATCTCAAGTACCATTTTGTCAATGGTGTCCGCACGTTAGGATACCTTTGACAATATTTGCTAATCTGAAATAGCAATATTATAGCCAAGGGAAGGACGGTAGGCGCAGAGCTTTCGGCTTCAGCGCGCGTCATACCACAGATTACTAAATAGTTACTTCGTAAGTCATACTGTTCTCACTGTACGCGTGTTCTGAGTACTATAATCACACCATCACCAATCACGCTTGTATAAATAGCCGTTTTTCAAGATAGAACCAAAACAAAAAAAAACCTTTAAAAAACTTTAAAAAACTTTTAAAAGTCACGTTTTTTGTATAGGGATCCCCTTTAATTTGCGTTTATTTCGGGTGAACATAGTTTTTATGACTGTCATCGAGGATGCACGGAAAATAGCTTATATGTTAATCCAGTTCCTAAACTGTCTACCTACCAAATTTCATCCAGATACGTTCAGTAGTTTTTGCGTGAAAGAGTAACAAATATCCATATGGATGTACGGATACTCTCACAAACTTTAACTGTCAACCTTTCACGGTTCATGAAAACAGCCTCATCGGGCTGTAGTTCATGAACGGACTGATGAAACTGATGGACAGATAGACAACAGCGGAGGCTTAGTAATAGGGTCCCGTTGGCACCCTTTGCGTACGGAACCCTAAAAATGATAAAATTGAAAAAAAAAATTCATAAAGTTAAGGATAAATAAGTATGTCCTCCATTGAAGTGAAACTTAACAAATGACAGTTGATAAAAGTTGCTCTTCAGCACTGCACAGTGGTGCAATTGCTGCGAATCTCTCGACATAACAAAGTTATTTCCAAATCCTTTAGATAATGCGAGCAGCGAGGAGATGAATGTTTGTGCACGCACAGTGGAACAGCTGGCAAACTGCTGTGCCTAGCATGTTGCTGTCGCGTCGAGTGGGTCACGCTGATCGCAATATGCCGCCCACTGGGTGGTCACATTTAAAGAGTAGACTATAGAATCCTTTTTTTTGCAACAGTGTAGTGTTTTTGGTAGCTACTCTAATATAATTTTTCATATTTTTTTTTATTTAAATGAAAATTTCTGTTACCTTAATTTTATTTGTCTCCTTTATTTGTGAAATTATTTTTGCAGTTTGTAATAGAACATTTTATATGGATATTATATGAAATTTCTACAAATCCGACATCTTATGTTGGTCGCTTGTTACTCATAACTAAGAAAGTCTACTTAGCCGTGATAGTTTTCCTTTTAAATTGATTATGTCTTATATTATTTTATTTTTTTCAGATATCCTAAAATAGCGGTTTAGCTGTTAGGGAAGGGGGGTTTTTATTGTAGATACTTCTTTGTCGGCTTGATTAATATTTTTACATATGTGAAATTATGGCTTCCTAGTACCAATAGTCTTAGAGCTAAGCCACGGACAGACAAATAGACATAATTTTAAACAAAAAAAAACGACTTCAAACAGGACACTAAGGTTCCCCTCGATTTCTCTGGGATGCCATCATCAGATCCTGGTTTCCTTATCATGGTACCTTGGGATATCTCCTATCCAACAAAAAAATAATCATCAAAATCTGTTCACAAACGACGAAGTTATCCGCGAACACACATAAAAATATATTTAAAATATATTTTGAAGTCGGTTAAAAATGAAACTATAAGAGTTCCTTGTTGACTACGGAACCCTAAAACGATATCCTTGCGTGCGAAGCCGCGGACAAAAGCTAGTAATTTGTAAAACAAAATGCACAGTGGGGTGGGACTAGTAGCTCCGATTCGCTCCGGGCCAAAATATTGCTAAGTGCTCTTGAAAGTTTGCTCGACGTGTGTCCGATAATTTTTATAACGCCCTCGAAGACTGAAGGGCTTGTTCAATAATATAATAACTTAATCCTTTGGAGTGGACTGTACTGGGAGTTCTATTTGACTTAGATAGTTTTTTTTTATTCACAACTATCTGTCCCGGCGAACTTCGTTCCACCTTACACTACACTACACTACACTACCCTACCATACACTACCCTACCCTACACTACCCTACCTTACACTACCCTACCCTACACTACCCTACCCTATACTACACTACCCTACCCTAAATTACCCTAACCTACACTACACTACCCTAACCTAAATATTTTATTGATGAATATCATATTTTAATACTTATTATCCTATTCCTGACGAAGACAAATGCAAAAACACAAAAATCATAAAAAGTGGTCCAGCCGTCCTTGAGTTATAAATGGTGATACAGATTGGTTACAGTTTGGTTGTAGAACGTATAAGATTTCCCCGCCATTTTGCATACAAAATTCCGTCATTACTTTTTTTAAATGTCATTTCTGGCCCGTTGTATGAAGTGTCCAGGTATCTAAAACTAGGACACCAATGTATTTGTCTTTTGCACAATCCTTATACTGATATTATAAACGTGAAAATGTGTTTGCTTGTATGTTTGTTACCTTTTGACGCTTCAACACCTTAAACAATCTTGATGAAATTTGGCATGCAGGTAGCCTGTGAAACGGGGAAGGACATAGGCTACTTTTTATCTCGTGAAAATAGCAAAGTCCGATGCAATTCCTAGGGGATTGAAAAAGTACCCTTTTTTTTAAATTTCTTTAACATCGCAAAGAAGCGAAGAAGAGAGGTCGCTGAGGAGATGGGAAATGACATAATATACTAATTAGCATATCCTGACATAGCTACCGAGAGATCTGAAGAAAACTCATTTCCACGCTCGCGCACGTCGGCGTCGCAACGGAGCAACAGATTGAAGTGACTTTTTGTATGGAATTGGTTGAGGGGGTGGGAAGGTGACATAGACTGCTAATCAAAATCGCCCGATATAGTTCCTGAAGGATCTGGAGAAAACTTATGTCCACGCAACACTCAAATACAGTCATGAAAACGATGTCCACGCGGGTGAAGCAGCCAGCAAATGCCAGCTTACATATAATCATTGATTATATACCTACATCACGTACATAGACATAATAATATGCGATCAATCACATTGATTCTATTTACTTAAGCGAAGCAAATATTTAAGCTATCATATCGGAATTTGCTATTCAAATCCTTCGCAAACGTTTGATAAGTTTAATTTTCCATCTAGCTCTAGCAAACAGAAAATAAGATTTCCCTCTCTGTCTGCGATGTATATTCAAAAATAGGGGAGCTACGAGCTTCCGTGACAAAACGTTGCAATCCTTATGCAAATATACAGCCCAGAGCGGAAGTTTGGCCTGAGTTTTTATAGTCAACACAAATAAGCGATAGAATATGCTATGTGAAGGACGGTACCGGCTGGTCTCTTTCCAATCATACTCCAATTATCCCAATATCGCTTTCGGTAAACGCATGCAATGTAAAATTCAGTGTTGTGAACATTGGTGATCAGCGAAGTTGGCTACAGAGATAAAATTTTATATCCCTTTCAATTCTGATTTACTTATTCGTTTATTATATTTTTAATGTTTATTTAACAAAAATAAAAATAAAAACATTTTGCCGGTTCCCCCCAATGGGAATGGCAATAGGGAACCGGCAAAATGTTTTTTTTTTATTTTTGTTAATTAAAAATTTGAGTGCGTAGCACCTCACCTGATTTCAAGTGCCGATGCAGCCGAGGATGTAACACGCAAGCTCAAATAGTGCCTATTCACTCTCGTCTTGAAGATTCCTATTCTATCTTGGTAAGCCCGCTTCCATCTTTGGCATCATTATTACTTACCTCACGTGAGATACAGGCAAAAGATTTACCAATTGTGGATTTAAAAAAAAACATCACGAGAGATGCAGGCTAAGTCACAGATGAGATACTAGTTACTTCGGCTAAGAGTTTACCAATTGTGGATTTTTAAAAAATCATCACGTGAGATACATCATACCAATTGAAGATTTTTAAAAATAAGTCAGGTCAAACTTATATTTTCTGAAATACTTTATAAAAAACCGGCCAAGTGCGAGTCGGACTCGCGCACGAAGGGTTCTGTACCATTATCTATAAAAATCACGTTTGTTGTATGGAAGCCCCCTCTTAAATATTAATTTATTTTAATAAATTTATTTATTTTTAAATTGAATAATACAAATCAATATTCTGTGTATATTTCAAACGTTGCCGTTATAAATACCTGTTGCCGTTATAAATATCGAGCAAAAAAAATCACGTTTGTTGTATGGAAGCCCCCCTTAAATATTTGTTTTATTTTAATTTAATTATTTATTTTTAAAGTGGATATATAACTAAATATTCTGTGAATATTTGAAGCGTCTACCTGTTGCCGTTATCAATATCGAGCAAAAACGAGGCAAAAAATCACGTTTGTTTTATGGAAGCCCCCCTTAAATATTTGTTTTATTTTAATTTAATTGTTTATTTTTAAAGCTAGTATAGAACTAAATAGTCTATGAATATATCAAGCATCTTCCTGTTGCCGTTATCAATATCGAGCAAAAAAAATCACGTTTGTTGTATGGGAGCTCCCTTTAATATTTATTTTATTCTGTTTTTTAGTATTTGTTGTTATAGCGGAAACAGAAATACATAATGCCTAGTGACAGACTGACGGACGGACGGACAGACAGACAGACAGATGGACAGCGAAGTCTCAGTAATAGGGTGCCGTTTTTGTCCTTTGGGTCTGGAACCCTAAAAAGTATCTTACCAAAAATAATTTATTATTCTTCTGCCATCTTCCATGGCGCCTAGTGTGACCATGACCGGTCAGCCCCCCGGCTCACCATGAATATATGATAAGGTGGCGTCAGCGACCATTCAGGCGGGAAATACCTCGTCTATATGCTGAGTGGAGTTACAACGCTTAATTTCTGCCAAAATCGATAATGGAAAAAACCTGCTTTGTCTTTGATGACTGAGAAAAAAGTAGATACGACTCGAAGGACCATAAATATTAATTTGGCTGTAATTATGAAATAAATTATGGGGCAGCCCTCACTAAACATTCTCGACAATTTTTTTCATGATTTTTTTTACAATTATGTAAGTAATATTTTTTTTTAGTAAATAATGATCATTTTTAAAACCATGGTGTCCGTTTTTGGCGTGTCCCCCCACTCAAGTCCCATCATCATCATCATCATCATATCAGCCGAAGGAAGTTCACTGCTGGACATAGGCCTCCCCCAAGGATCTCCACGACGACCGGTTCTCAAGAAGCGATTCAGAGAATTCACTATTGAAGATACATTGTAACAAAACTTTATCATTTATTATGAAGAAGGACAAAACTAATTTCAACTCAATAATTGTTTTTCTAAGCCGAAAATAAGCCGTCGCAAACCTGCACCAATCCAGTTCAATATAACTGCGGACCCTACGCAAACGGTACAAAACTAATAATTAGATTCGGGACATTTTACCAGAATTCACCAAAAACTTCCACAGCACAATAGAAATCCGATACCAATGCCAAAAAATAACTATAATTTCGCTCTACACCACGCCCTACACCAGGCAACTTAATCAGGACATTGGGAGCTTATATTTCTGTTTCCGATACGATATACTATAGCGTTTGAGCACAGATTATCCAATCAGTTAAGATAAAAGACACGCTTTTTTACTTCCCGTCAAAACAGCAAAGTTTTTACCGCCAATTTTTGACAGTTTGACTTTGACGTTTACGTCTCACACATAGAGTCTCCTTTAGGATTTCCGTGTGTGTTCTGAAATGGTGTTTCTAAAGGTGGGCGCACACTGGTTGTCGCGTGCAGAAGCCGTGCGCGTGGCGGACACGTGATCGAGATTAGGCCGCGCATTCACGTCGGACGCACAAAGCGGGGGGTTCGCGGGCGAAACGTCAAATCGTGTGCGGCTTGGGGGAGGAAATTCGCAAAGTAAGGTTGGATTTAAATTATAAATGCGAAATACTAGCGCTTCTATTTGCATATCCCACGGGCATGAGATTTTTTAAGCGTTGAGACACCTTTCATGTACCTATGTCACTTTACGGGGTCATTTAACCATAATTCCCAATTTAAATTAGAGATCTTTTTTAATTTAGATTTGGTACGAACTTATTATTACTTACTAGCCGTTATAACGCCGAAACTTTATTTTTTTTTATATTTTTTCCAAGTCAGCAGAATGATATTACAGATAAAAAATTCGAGCGAGACCTACAGTACTCGCATATGATGTGTAACATGTGACAAAATACTTTATAAAAGGACGGCAAAGATACGGCAGACTAGGCTGTATGGTCATAGATACCTTTGCCTTTTCCGCGCTTTTAAAGCCTGAAAAAACGCGACTTCCTGTTACACATGGGACACATTTCCGTCCCATTTCACGAAATCACTCCCACAAATTGCAGGAAAGCGAGAGCAAAGATGTTACACATCAATAAAGGACATGCAATTATATATAAAAAGAATCACAATCAGGGGTAACTGGGTGTATCGCGGAACACCTACACTTATTTAAATGCCTTCGTGGCGTAATGGTAAAGACCATTAGCTTCACATCAGGAGGTCGCGGGTTTGATTCCCGGCGGAGTCTAACTTTGTATGACATGGTTTGGTTGGTGGAAGGGCATTTTCTAAGCCCGCCTAGCAAGCTACCACCATCTTATCTAAGTCTTGCTGCCAAGCATCAATGTAAACAGCATTGATGTGTTCAGGCGTTGGGGGAATCTTGGTAAGCCCGCTTCCATCTTCGGCATCATCGTCACTTACCATCAGGTGAGATGATGTCAAGGGCTTACCAATTGTGGATAAAAAAAACCTATGAAACTGGTACATTTTACTCCAGTTTACTAGGATAGGTCTTAAAATTGAGTTATTTACTGTTTCTGATTTTGGTTTAGCTAGCTGCCAAAATTAAATGTCTCAAGTACATGTATGTAGTGACAAAAGAATCAAATTATAATTTCAACACAAACCCTTCCTCCCCTGAGGCCGCTGCGCTACACACGCCGCTGGTGTAAAACGAGCGTTGTTTAAACGAGGCGACAGTCGCGAGTGTAAACACGGCCCAATGAATCAGAGCTGTGCCGCCTGGGACCAGCTCTTTGGAGGACGGAACTTGGAGCAGAGAACAGTTCAATAGATGTGGTAATCCTTTTAACACATTCAATGCCTTTCAAAATGGGTGTGCCTAATCCGAGGAACCGTTATTATTATTATTATTTGTTATCAGAGTGCTACGCAAAATGACGTGCGCTCACCACAGAAACCGTAATTATACCGTTCGAGCAAAATTGTATGAACGTTCGCTCGGATCCGAGTAAGCAGCAACTAACTCAGTACTCGGCGCCGAGTATGGAGCAGTGAGTGTGTTAAGAACTGGATTTTTATAAGCACCATGATCATTGCTTCTTATAATTAAGAATAATCTGTAATAATAATCTTCAAAAATTATTATGTATTAATATTATAGAGGCCACCACGTCGGTCCACCAAGTGGGAGGCCTTCCTACGCAACGTATTCTGGTGCGCTGTCGGAAGCAGCGCGACCAACAGTGTAGCAGTGGATGAATTTCAGCTGATATGATGATGATGATAAAGCCCTAATGATTTCATTTCCATTACTGGTGGCAGTCGATAAGCCGTGTCACCTGCTTTATAGGCGGCTTGAAAATTTTCTGACAGTAGGTTCGCCACTGACCCCCACCGACCCGGACTTGGCTCCCGTGTGTGGGAGCTAGGACTTACCTTCCCCAGTTTGGGAAGAGACCCGTGCCCGGCAATGGGTAGGTTATGGATTGTTAAAGGTTTCATTTGACTAGTATCCTATGTATTCGCGTTTTCGACAAGTTAGCCATCGGGTCACAGATTTACTAAAAAAAATTTTTTTTTTTAATTTGTGTATCTTTGAGTATTACCATAGAAATTGGCATTGGTAATTTTTTATAAGGCAAAAGGAAAAATAAACATTTAAATATGTAACTATTTCATACTGTACAAGTAAATTAATCCTTACTATATTAATATTATAAATGTGAAAATGTGTTTGTTTGTGTATTTGTTACCTTTTGACGCTTCAACACCTTAACCAATCTTGATGAAATTTGGCATCAGGGTAGCCTGTGTCACTGGAAAGGACATAGGCTACTTTTTATCCCGTGAAAATAGCATAGTCCGATGCAGTTCCTGAGGGAACTGAAAATATACTCTTTTTTTTGGTTAGTTTCTTTAACATTGCAACGGAACAATGGATTGCTATGATTTTATGCACAGAGATGGCCGAGGGGGTGGGAAATGACATAATTCACTAATTAGCATATCCTGACATGGTCCCCGAGGGATCTGAGGAAAACTCATTTCCGCGCTCGCGAACGTCAGCGTCGCAACGAAGCTACGGACTGAAGTGGTTTTTTCTATAGAATTGGTTGAGGGGGTGGGAAGTGAAATACACTTCTAATCAAAATAGTCCGATATCGTTCCTGAGGGATCTGAGGAAAACTCATGTCCGCGCTCGCGAGCCGCTATGCGGCTTGCGCACCACTCACCCTGACAGACAGTCATAAAAACGATGTCCACGCGGGTGAAGCCGCGGTCAAAAGCTAGTAACACTATAAAAAAAAAACGGGTTGCACTCCGGGAGTGCCGGCAGAAGTGAAAACTTGAATATTAACGTTGTGCATTTTTGATATTTTGGAATGGTTAGGGAATAATTTTGCACGAATTGCTTTGATTATCAGTATAAAAGTACTATCATTTATGTGGTAGAATACAATATTTATTTATTGCGCTATCGTACACAAACATGACAATTTATATTACATTAAAAAGTTTATATCTCAGAAAAATCAACAAAAAATCAACTCCATCCGTCTTGCCAATTTTCGATCAGGTCACGTGTCCTGACGCGAGTTTAACATTTTTTACCCATTACAAAAAAAGTGCACAACGCCGCTAAAGAAGTTTTCACTTCAAAAACAAAATTCATTTCACTATCGTCAACCTTTTTTTTAATCTTCCACTGAAATGAGCACTGGGGGCCGTTTTTTTCATAGTACTTTGGCCTGTGCCGGTATCACTTTTTATCATTTGTACAATCGAAAAATCTAACCAGTGATTAAAATAGTAATAATATTCAAATAAGTTTCATAAAACCTCAGATTAACAATAACTTAAAACAGTCTATATTTTCGTTTAAAAGTTTGAAAAAGAATCCTTCATTTTATTGAACGATGCCAATTGCGTTTAAAAATGCCGTCACTCATTCATTTATAGTAAAAAAAAATATTAGTTATTATTAAAATAATTACAGATTACCAATATTATTTTGGAACGCCATTTGATATTTTGTGAAAATATCTTGAAACGTATTGAGGTAAGTAAGTAAGTAATTCTTTATTGCGCACCAACATTAAATAACCTCACCAATTTAATTTAAAACCTGACTGCATAAGAATATGACCCATCTTTCTTAAGCAGTCGGGTAAAATGTATCCTATGTCACTCATGGGATGAACTACCTATCTAGCTAATAAAGAGAGAAAGAAATAAGTTCCAGAAACACAACACCCAAAATACATAATATATTAGTAACAGCTAAAAAAAAATAAAAAAGTGAGTTTTTTTTTTATTTGCAATTGGTAAACCCTGGTAGATTTAATGCTACCTTTGAAGGTAACTTATCCAGCTTATCCTAACTTAACTTTTTTTTGCTGACTCTACTACAATCACTGTCTTTTAGGTAGGTAAACCAATAAAAACAGGTGAAGTAAATGTAGATGAAGCCAAAGGTTTTTGAAGTGAAAACATCTTTAGGCACTTTAGGCATTTTTGAGATGGGAAAAACCATTGAACTCGCGACACTGTAAGCGACAACAACACCGTACCAGGAACAGTCGCAGGGTCAAAAATTATGAAACTGTAAAAAGTTTTCACTTCTGTCGGCACTCCCGGAGTGGTTAGGTTTTTATAGTAAAAATACATTATCTAAATATACAAAAATCAATGCCACTTTTCGTTGTAATTTTATAACTTAAGAACTGCAGGACCGATTTCGCTAATTCTTTTTTTGTCGAGTTCGTTATTGTCAGGAGAAGGTTCTTATGTAAAGTAGGGTAGGGTAGTTTAGTGTAGTGTAGTATAGTGTAGGGTAAGGTAGGGTAGTGTAGGGTAGAGTAGGGTAGTGTAGGGTAGTGTAGTGTATGGTAGGGTATGTTAGGGTAGTGTAGTGTAGGGTTAGGGTAGTGTAGTGTAGTGTAGGGTCGGGTAGTGCAGTGTAGTGTAGGGTAAGGCGGAACGTAGTTCGCCGGGACAACTAGTTATATAGAAAAGCCTAATCTATAGGTAAAATACCGCATCCACTGTGTCCCTAATGCATGTTCCTATTACCAGTGTAAGGCCCCGGGAGGCCTAGGGACGCATATTGCACTCATTTCATTATGTACATACGATTACCGACCGACCCGGACACTCTATACCGAGTCCACATACTCCTATAACTAGGTACACACAAACACACACACACACACTTACACACACAGTCTCATACGTGAAGTGTATAACAAGTTAGGTACCCTATATTGAATAATTTCGAAAACCTAAATATAGTAATTCATTACGCTTGGTTTGCTTGGAAAGGATGGCCTTAAACTAAACATACCAGGGACCTATATCGTATTATCAGTCGTAAACCAACTTCGAAACTATTGTAAAAAATATTTTGAATTTGGTTGTTTTTCTTTCTTCATTCCATATAACGGTAACTCTCTATAACGATAAAAAAATGCTCGGTGAGTTTTATTATAAAGAGTTTACACTGTATTTTATCTGCGACGTGAGTAACAAGTTTTAGTTTTCAATCATACATTCGAGTTCATATTTGTAGAAATTAATGAATTACATACAAACAACAAATTATAAAAGTACAATTGCGTTTTGTGTTTCGTAGCACGTAGTACGTAGTCACTGCATTCTAAAATGTCTTAAAATAATATTAAAGTGCCTAGCTGCAAATAACAGATATAAAAACTTAGATCATTTTGGTCTGAGTTATCAAAGAATGTATCTATGTAGAAGTTAAAGTTGAAGTTAGGGGCGGGCTGGTTTGCCCAACCAGGCGACCACTGCGCCCATTTTTCGTGATTGGCCGGCATCACTGTCAGACCAGCTCCTCCAAGAAGTCCAGTAGGCCCCGTAGGTTGCCGACGACCTCCTGGAGTGAGCTCGGCTCACCGAGGTGCACGACCCTGTACTGTGTTAGCTCCTAGCAATCCAGTAGGATGTGGGCAGCAGTCTCCTCAGCCTCCATACATGCTCTGCGGGTGCTATCGGTGATACCTAGAGTGAATAGATGTTAAAATGGCCATTTCAGTGGTAGCGGCAGTGACCCTATCTTACCTGATCTCCAAAGTCTCAGGATCCTCCTGGATAGGCCAGGGTTAGTTGCTAGCAGGGCAAATCTCGCTTGCCAGCAGGTTTCCAAACCGGACCAGCACAAATTATGTTCATTTCAGGCATCTATGTATCTAACTGATAAAATGCGCGGCAAATGAATTACCCATCACCTATTATAAATTAGAGAATAAAAAACCTTTAATAGTTATTTTAAATTATAAAAAAACGGATTTTTTAAAGAGCTACGAAATCCTCCAATAACAGGTGAGAACAAAATATCCTCATTTCAAGATTCAAGATTCAAAATGTTTATTAAAAAAATAGGTGGAAATTACACCCTTTATGATAGTCATAAAATAGTATTTACATAAACATAATGTCATTTGTGAATAGTAAAAAAATAAACAATCATTAGTTAATAGCGCAGAACCGGTCGTCGTGGAGATCCTTGGGGGAGGCCTATGTCCAGCAGTGGACTTCCTTCGGCTGATATGATGATGATGATGACTTAATACGGTAAAAATAAAATCTCTGATAAACCTAAAAAAAAATATGTCATTAGAACATGAAAACAATATGACACGATAAGTTATACATTAAAGTCATTGAATATTATTAATGCCTTTAACAAGAGTAGGCCAGTTCACACGGACAGCACCCGTTCACGAGCATAACTCGAGAGTCAGCAATCACTCCCCTCGACCATATTAGAGGGAAAGGAACGACCCGGCTCCCGATGCACCACAATCAGCACGAACATTTAAACGAGCAAGTACCCCTTAAGTCTATGCTAAAATTAAAATATCAAAATATTTTGAAAGTTTTCCTTTGCATGGATACTAAAGCTTGTCCGTGTACCATATTTGCATGGGTACTAAAGCTTGTCCGTGTACCATATTTGCATGGGTACTAAAGCTTGTCCGTGTACCATATATGCATGGGTACTAAAGCTTGTCCGTGTACCATATTTGCATGGGTTCTAAAGCTTGTCCGTGTACCATATTTGCATGGGTTCTAAAGCTTGTCCGTGTACCATACTTGAAGTTTTTAAGTTAGCTTCCTTTTTCAAGCGACTTCCAAAAAGGAGGAGGTTCTCAATTCGTCTGTATGTTTTTTTTTGTGTGTGATACCTCATAACTTTTGACTGGGTGAACTGATTTTTACTTTTGTTTTTTTATTTGAAAGCTAGTGCTTCCCGTGTGGTCCCATATAAATTTTTTAACGTGTTTAGCGTTTTCAATTATTGATGATTGAGTGAGCAAGTGACTAATGGAACTTTTACTAGAGATATTTCGCAAACTATATACAAACTTGTAATTTGGGAGTGGCACATAGCTCGTAGAACAGATGGCTGTTGTGGCAGTAAAGTAACGTAGCTTAGGCAGGTCTCCCACTCGGTGGACCGATGGCCTGGTGAAGGTCGCCGGAAGCCGCTGGATTCGGGCAGCGCAGAACCGGTCGTCGTGGATATCTTTGGGGGAGGCCTATGTCCATCAGTGGACGTCCTTCGGCTGATATGATGATGATGATGATGAATTTGGGAGTGGACTTAGGTATAGTAAGTACTATTTGTAACTTAAATTTTAGACTTCTACCTATATCTAGAACGAAGATACAGGGGGCTTAAAAGTATCGTGACTTACTTCGAGAAAAGTATGGTACGGTCGTGCTTGACTTGGCGGGAGCACCCCCGTGCCCCAAGATATCAGACCAATCTTAGCAGCTAGGAACTTACCGATTAGTGGGTTGCACAGCAGATATCAACAATTAGGTCATAAAAATAATTATGGAGTATTAAATTGTTTACTAACTACATAGTTTTAGAAACCTTACTCATTTTGTTTTCCATCACGTCTTCATTTTTAGGGTCCCGTACCCAAAGGGTTAAAACGGGACCCTATTACTAAGACTTCGCTGTCCGTCTGTCTGTCACCCGGCTGTATTTCATGAACCATGATAGCTAGACACAAATGATGTATTTCTGTTGCTGCTATAACAACAAATACAAAAAATATGAAAAATGAGAAAAAAGGGGGTCTTTTTTTTATTCACTATTGGTAAACCCTTGACAACATCTCACCTGGTGGTAAGAAAATGGAATACGTCCGTCTCCATACAAAAAAACGTTTTTTTTTAAGATGAAGAAACTAGCGCCATCTCACTGATTCTCTGTCCCAAAATGAAAGTCCTTTCTAGTTAGATCATGCCTTGGGGATATGTTACAATAAACCTCCGCACAGCTGTTATTTTTATTAAATTATATTTTAACGTTTGTTCTTACGGTGAAGGAAAACATCGTGATGAAACCTGCACACTCCTGCGGAGAAACTCGTAGGTTGTGTGTGTGTGTGTGTGTGTGTGAAGTCGACCAACCCGCACTGGGCCCGCGTGTCGACCTAGGCCCGTTCGCCCTAATTCAGGGTAGGCTCGAGCCCCTCGGCAAAGTATATATATTAGTACTAACTTACCCTCGGTGGGGACGTATATGAGCTGATATGATGATCCCTTAAGCATCTAACATGAGAGGACGGTCATTTTGGGACAGAGAATCAGTGAGTCGGTTCGATACCGTGGGCGGTTTGCAAGAGGCTGTCCACTTGACCCAGTTCCGCGTCCTGTTGATAATCATCTGTGGTCACGATTCTCATCAGTGAGGAACTGACGAAGAAAAAGAGATCTGTCACACTGATCAGGACGTGCATGCAAGGAAGCCTTTAGGCAGGGGCGTAGAAAGGGGTAGGAGGAGATCATCTTTGAAATTTTTAAAATTCTAAAGTATTGACGTGACAACTTCTAATAAATCGATGTACGCCGGCTGCACGCACGAAAAAGGATGACTCATTGTCCCGTTACGCTCATTGTCCCGTTACGCTCATTGTCCCGTTACGTTATGACGTTGTCACGTTAAACTATCGTCCGTAAACCGACTTTACAGACAACCAATTTTTTTTAGGGCGCATTTGAACCTCTCCTGCGCCGCCACGCTGGCAAGTAACAGTCGTGTTTGGTCGCCCGGGCCACTCGGTTTGCTTTGTTGCGTGTTGCGATCGGCTCCTGCGTGTTGCGGCTGCTCAAAAATAAAACATCACATCACAAAAACATCCTCAAAGATATCCTTACTATCCTTACTTCCTTTCTATCCTTACTTAATATTATAAATGTGAAACTGTGTTTGTTTGTTACCTTTTCACGCTTCAACACCTTGACCAATTTTAATTAAATTTGGCATGCAGATAGCCTGTATCACGGGGAAGGATGCAGGCTACTTTTTATCCCGTGAAAATAGCATAGCCCGATGCAGTTCTTGAGGGAACTGAAAATATACTCTTTTTTGGTTAATTTCTTTAACATCGCAACGGAACAATGGATTGTGTGATTTTTTGCACAGAGATGGTTGAGGGGGTGGGAAATGACATGATTTACTAATAAGCATATCCTGACATAGTTCCCGAGGGACCTGGAGAAAAGTCATGTCCACGTTCGCGAGCCGCTTGCGGCTCGCGTACCGCACATCCTCTAAGACAGTCATAAAAACTAAGTCCACGCGGGCGAAGCCGTGGGCAAAAGCTAGTAGTATTATAAATGTGAAAATGTGTTTGTTTGTTTGTTTGTTACCTTTTCACGCTTCAACGCCTTGACCAATCTTTATGAAATTTGGCATGCAGGTAGCCTGTGTCACGGGGAAGGACATAGGCTACTTTTTATCCCGGGAAAATAGCATAATCTGATGCAGTTCCTAAAGGAACTAAAAAAATACTCGATTGTTGTGATTTTTTGCACAGAGATGGTTGAGTAGGTGGGAAACGACATAATTTACTATTAATCACCCTTAAAGACAGTCATAAAAACGATGTCCACACGGGCGGGGTCGCGGGAAAAAGCTAGTGTTTAAATAAACATCTTAAATAAAACCAAACGCAGTTAAAATAAAACGTGATTTACCATGCTGCACCGAAATTGATGGTGATCACTGGGCACAGGGCACAGGGCTGGGGAAGGGAGAACTCCTCGGGGGCCGTTAATCATAAACAGGTTAGGGTTAGGGCAGCGCGCTATAATGGCGATAGGGCTCGCTGACAGACGGAAATGTTTTGGTGGATTCAAAAGAAAATGACTACATATGTAATCGGTTGAAATTATTTGGACATTTTGTTAGCACAGTGGTTAACTAAGCTGTGTTGCTCTTATCTAAGGTAGTGTCAAAATATACAAATAAAAATTGTTTTCTCTTAAACAGCATAATATCCCTCCCTATTATTATTATTATTATATCAGCTCATATACGTCCCCACCGAGGGGCTCGAGCCTACCCTGAATCAGGGCGATTAGGCCTTAGTCGATCACGCGGGCCCAGTGCGGGTTGGTCGACTTCACACACAACCCTCCCTATACAGAGTGTAAAAAGACCACTCCCGGAAACTAAAACTAAGGTTTTCATCATACTGAACAAGTTTCTCCAAGGAACCCATACTGAAATCTCGAAAAAAATTTTAGACTTCCCATATAAAATTGACAGATTGGTTGGCTCATTTGTATGAAAAGTCGAAATTTTTTTTTCGAGAATTCAGTATTCCTTAGAGAAAGTTGTTCAGTATGATGAGTAGAAATCCTAGTTTTAGTTTCCGGGAGTAACACCCTGCACCTATAAAACCTAGGGTCACTGATAATATCTAAAGAAAGTACTAGCATAAGTCTTACTTATGTAAAATCGTTTTTATGCTACTTCAATGTTTTTATTTAGGATGTCAACAGCAGTTAGGTGTACTATTCGATTATTAAGCGTATATCCTTCAAAGTAACTCTATTAGGATCACATTGTTGTCCGTCCGTCTGCCTGTCTGTCATTCTTTCAAGACCCTTTTTGTCAGGAACGCGTGGAGGTATCAAGTTAAAATTAATATCAAATACTAAGGTCTATAGTCCCTTGCATCTGTGAAAAAATGAAGCTTCTAAGTCAAAGCAATAAAAATATATTGTCATTTTACAATTAGCTTAGCAACATATTTCAACATTCGCATGTGATTCAAAACCTATAGGGTATTTCCCGTTGACCGAGAATAATGAAATTTGGCAAGAAGAAAGGTCACAAAGCACAAGTAAAGGAAAAATCGGAAAATTCTTAATTTGTAATCAGACCACACAAAAAAAAGTGAGATTTTTTTTGTGTACTTGTTGATGTTTGTAGGGTTTCATACCTAAATGTGTTTTGGTACGAAAACCTCAGTGCACGAGTCCAACTCGCACTTGACTGGTTTTTTTCTTAACTAAATCGCATGATTAAAATGAAATCTTTAGGCGTAACGTTTAATCAAAATTTCCAAAAAAGCTCCTCCCATTATTATTTTTGAGAATAAAATAATAGCTATGACAAATGTTAAGAGCCCGCTACGTACTCTTTGATTCATTCGTTAAACAAAAAACCGATGTTGAAATAATTTTATATCGATAATCGGACGACGTATATCTCTCTATACCGCATTACTTTTTGAAAAACGAAACAGGAATCCATTATTAATCAAGAAACTTGTTTTTAAGGTAAAAGACGGAAAACAAGTTTATTGGTATTAAAAGGGTTCCTGTTTCGTTTACAAAAAAAAAAGGTAAAATAAACAAAAAAGTAAGTGTGTGGTTTTATGAAACCACGGTAAAAGTGAAACTTTACAGAGGACGAAACGATCATGGCTGCTCTCGCTACGGTACAGAGGACGAAACGATCATACCGTCAGACGAAAGCGACCGTCACGCGACATGAAACACACAGTCGAAAAAGTTTGAGACGATGTAATAACAGTTTCACTTTAAAAAGTAATGCAATACTGTCGGACGTCATCCGATTATCGATATAAAAATTTTTCAACATCGGTTGTTTGGTTAACAAATGAATCAAAGACTACGCTTGTATGGGATTTATGAACTCCAGCGGGCTCTTAAGTACACATACTCCTGTTCCAAGCTATTTGTTTCAGTAATTTTTCAAGAATCATGTATGGTATACTTTAATGTGTTAGGGGCGTAATGGGTATATGGTATACTTTAATGTGTTAGGGGCGTAATGGGTATATGTTTTGTTTACCGAGTGCGCCTAGTTACGCGGTCCACTGGGCCGTAATAACTTCGGGGAATACCCGCCGCACCGCTGCTAACACCAACGTGATACCAGCTCGCTCGACGGATAAGTGTGCGTCTACGATAAATAATTAAGAAATACAAGGTATGTTGGAATGTTTGCCGTCCGCTGGATACGGGCAGCGCAGGACTGGCCGTTGTGGTACCGTGCCGTAATGGTTAGTCCATTCGCTTCACACCAGGAGGTCGGGGGTTTGATTCCCGTTGGGTTCAACTTATTAGACTCGGTTTGGTTAGTGGTAGGGCATTTTCTAAGCCCGCCTGGCTAGCTACCACCATCTTATCTTAGTCTTGCCGCCTAACATCAGTGTTGATGTGTTACGGCTTGAAGATAAGATAGCCAGCTCCCCATTGCGTCGGGGAATCTTGGTGAGCACGCTTTCATCTTCGGCTGATGCCGAATAATACTTACCATCGGGTGAGATGATGCCAAGAGCTTGCCAACTGTGAATAAAAAAAACAGTGTTTGAAAAATCTAAGCAATAAGAACTATTCTCGGAGTTACCCTACGCGATCGAATCAGAATTCGGGAGATCCGTAGTAACTGACATAACTCATATAATCGCTAAACCTAAGTGCATGGCAGTGAACGAGGCACATAGGTCATAACCGGTGGATTAGTAAAGTTCTCGAGTCGCGGCCGGGCACTGGAAAACGTAGCGAAGGAAGGCCTTCCACGCGGTGGACCGACGAACTGGCGAACGTCGCGGGAAGCCACTGGATGCGGTCAGCACAGGAGCGGTCGTTGTGGAAATCCTTGGTGGAGGCCTATGTCCAGCAGTAGACGTCTTTCAGCTAATATCATGAGAATGAAGCAATACTAAACAGATCACAGATTTTAACAGAAGGATCCGCCCGTCTGCATATTTTACTCAGATTTTCTTGACACAAGTAAAAAGTAGCGCCATCTAACATAACTCGTACGAACTAGCGTGGGCGAGAGTTAACGTCAGTGCCGCGTTAAAACTACCATGGTAGAATTGTCGCTTTAAAAATTCGTTTATTTAATTTGTTTATACAAGAAAAAATACAATGTATTATACGACATCCCATGTTTCTTTTTAGCCTTTCATTCATGATTTTTACAGCCTCTAACAACACAATAATGCATTTTCATATGGAATATCTTTCCACCGCACTGTACAATTTCCCGCAGACGACTGAGTCGCGAGTGTGCAAAACTTTCGATTTTCGCACCAGTTCGCTGGGAGCATTAGTCGCGCGCGTTGGCCGGGTCCTTACGCCAGTAATATATAAATCACTGGATAGGATATTGTCGCTACATTCATCATTCGCCACGGAAAACACATGTGCCAGTCTCACCTCCCCAATATACGCGCGCGCTTCACTCACTTACACTGGTTCGTTACCATTCGCCACATCTTAACCGCCTCCCTGGCGTAATGGTTGATCCATTCGCTTCACACCAGGAGGTCGCGAGTTCAATTCCCGGGTGGGGTCAACTTTGTAAGACTCGGTTTGGTTGGTGGAAGGGCAACTTACCATCAGGTGAGATGATGCCAAGGGCTTATCAATTGTGGATAAATAAATAAATAAGGGCATTTTCTAAGCCTGTCTGGCTAGGTACCACCATCATATCTAAGTCTTGCCGCCAACAACATTGTGTTCCAGCTTAAACTCAAATTCATTTTTATTAAGATAAGATAGACATTTCCCCATTGCGTTGGGGAATCTTGGTAAGCCCGCTCACACCTTGGCATCATCGTCACTTACCTACCATCAGGTGAGATGATGCTTACCAATTGTGAATAATACTAATAATATACCGCTGCCAACGACCAACTATGTAACCACTTTTTGAAGTAAAACTTCTTTTCGCACGCTTGACTTGGGGAGTAAGCTGATGGATGCGTGATGAGAGCGTTACGGAAATGTGGTCGGGCGAGGCGAACGGAAGTTGAGATGAATATATAAATTAGTGAAGATAGAAAGAGAGATACTATTTTTTTTTGTAAACCAATAATATCGGTTGCCTAGGCAACAATATCGGTTGTCAAAACAAACATATAAGATAAAAAAGATTTGATCATTTTTAGAGGATAATAAAACTCTTTTCATAAACCGTCTATATAACAAAAAAGATTTTCTGAAGACTTAAGTATTTACTTTCATACATATAGAAGAAGGCAAAGAAGTTTTACTTCAGTCGTGTGGTCTTTTTATGTAATTTTACAGGATATGAGAAGTGATTTTTATTTCCTCGAATTCTATTATATTACACAGAACTAAAGAAAAAAAATCTTTTTTTTCTAGTTGTGACCATAGAACTGCTGCAATTTTAATCGAAGCATAATAATTTATGAACTTCTTAACAAAACAATACAAAAGGATCTTGTTGTCTTACTTTTTGGAAATTCATCTTATTTTATTTATATTGGATTCAAAACCGCAATTTTCGCACGATTCGTCCGCAGCTATTGACGTAACAGCCACGTTGCAGTTCGAGCTGACAAGAACTTTGTTTCCAAGTTATTTCGTTCGATGTTTGAAACATCGTGAATCGAGTTGCTAATTTTCGGTACGGAGGAGCCTTAAGCTGTGGCACAACCCTGGACACTTCATACAACGGGCCAGAAATGACATTTCAAAAAAGAAATGAAGGATAAAACAAAATGGCGGTGAAATTCTACAAGTTTGACAACCAAACTGTAACCAATCTGTATCAATCCGGGTGACGAGGGGGTGAGGTCGCAATAAAGAGAGCGGCAGGGAGTGTCCATACTGTATGTTAGTACTAATATATATATTGTCGGTTCGGCGCAATATGCTTGCGCGCAGATTTGCTAAATGCAGTAAAGATGCGAAGGGCACCCTCTTCAGAGCCTTTTGCCAGTGTTTTTACACCTGCCAGTTGTGGTACCGGTACAAGATGGTGTCCTTCAGCACGTTAAGGGTGCAGTATAACGACGCGTATCGTATCCTTATGAACCATCCTAGGTGCTGCAGCGCGTCGGGTATGTTTGCCGAGGCGGGAATGCCCGACTTCTTTGCTGTTGTCAGGGAGCGTATATCTTCCTTTTGGTATAGATTGCGGCGCTCTGATAACAGCATTTTACAGATTGTGAGTCAGGACTTGAACAGTCCCATGACAAGACATTGGGTCTTGGTTCACCGAGACCCTAATAAAAAATGACGATCTATACTGATTTAATAGTGTACTATTATTATAATTTTGTTTATTTTAATATTGTATTTTAATGGGTTTAAGAAATTTTTATTATTATTATTATTATATATGTATATATATATATATATATATATATATATATATATAGGTACTTTGGCTGTGGTCTGACTGCAGTATGACGTCAACGCGTGCAAGTGCAGAGCCCACATGGTATATAGGGCCATTCTATGATGACTTCTATGACACTATTTTACTATTTTAGTACACTCAACTTAACCACCACCGTGGCGCAATCCTTCACATCAGAAGACCACGGGCTCGATTCCCGGCGGAGTCTCACTTTGTAAGAATCGGTTTGGTTGGTGGAAGGGTATTTTCTAAGACCGCCTGGCTGCGTAGCTAAGCTACCACCATCTTATCTAAGTCTTGCCGCCAAACATCAATGTTAACAACATTGATGTGTTTCGGCTTGAAGATAAGATAGCTAGTTCCCCATTGCGTTGGGGAGTTTTGGCAAGCCCGCTTCCATCTTTGGCATCATCGTCACTTATCATCAGGTGAGATGATGCCACCATGGGTTTACCAATTGTGAATTTTAAAAAAAACTCAGTTTCCTACATTTAGTTGTCTGAAGCGTGAGTCGCAGGTCAAATATGCTGCCTTTTTCTCATATTATTTTAACAAAACAAAACTGTATAGAGCCATAGCGCTCATCCTAGATATATTATTAGGGCACTGGATTCAGGCGCCGTCGCATCCATATAATATCTATATTTTAAGTACCTAATAATTATTAGAGAAATAATACTTAGGTAACCGTAGTAGATAAAACCATAGGTATATATCCTCTAGATGCGGTTCGGGGAAGCTTTGGGGCTGTAGGCTGTAGGGCGACCGCAGACTTGACGTCGACGATACGTCGCGTGCACGCCACTCAGCTCAGCCGAGAGTACACTCGCTAACAAAACTGGAGTAAGTAAAGTTCGGCCGCTCATTTAACCGCATCTTTGGCGGGTCCTAACAATCACTCTCTCAAAGGTAGCGCTCTGATTTAAATCGTACCTTTGACAGTGTTTATCGGGAGCCGACAAAGATGCGGTTCAATGACTGAACGAACTTTACCTATAATTTTTTTGCAGAAACATCTTTGGAAGAGAATCATTTTGGAATTGGCCCTACGGCAGAAAAAAAAGCTTTCTTCTGTTTTCTTTTATTCTACGTATAATTATAATCTAATCTTATATAATCTATAACAAGATCGACAAACTGACGCTTTCATGGATCTGCTTTAATCTTAAGATTTTAGTTTTCACGCACCTAGTTATACTATATACATTTACCTAGATATACTCAATATATAGACACGTTATGTTTTCGACACTTATTACAAAGAAGGTTAGGCGCAAATATGTACCTTACGTTTTTTTTTGAGATTTGAACCGTTTAAAAGACACCAAAGATTTAAATAACCGCTAAAATGTGCGTATTCTGTTAATACTCCGTTTAAGTGCGGAACAAGTCAAGAGGGCTCCGCCAATTCGGTATTTTTAAGTATCTGAAGCCTGAATTCATATATCTGCTTAAAGCTTAAGATTTAAGTAGTTTTTATCTTGACTTGAATTATAATGTACTGTGACACTTATTACAAAGAAGCTATGGCGCATATATTTACCTTACTTCATCATCATCATATCAGCCGAAGGACGTCCATATTTTAACATAGGCATCCCTCAAGGATTTCCACGACGACCGGTTCTGCGCTGCTCGCATCCAGCGGCTTCCCGTGACCTTCATCAGGTCATCGGTCCAAGTGGGAGGCCTTCCTATGCTACGTTTTCCAGAGCGCGGTTGCCACTCGAGAACTTCACTTTCCCAACGGCCATCTGTTCTACGAGCTATGTGCCACTGCCACTTAAGTTTAGTACCTTACTTATTTGTTTTGAAATTTTGACCCGTTAAAAGACACCCAAGATTTCAACCAGTGCGGAAGTATGTTACCGCTAAAATGTACGTAATCCGTTAATAGTCCGTTTAAGTGCGGAACGCCTTGAACTCGCAGCGAGTCAACAAATGTGTGCTGCGTCGATTCGGTATTTTTCGGAGCCTCGCGTGCACGGAGCGGTATTCCTAATGTGGTATCAGACATTAATGAACTAACCTAAGGTACTCAATCTCTAGCATGCTGACCGGTTATTCGCTCAACGAATTTCGCACATTAACGTTTTCACGTACAGTTTTAGCACAGGTATTACAGGTAAAAGTACTAAGAATGATAGGGGACAGGGTTGACTTCCCCTATATGCTTCACTGCTGTGGACTTCACATAAGCAATATTGTAATAAAATTTAATTTATTTAATTAACTACTAACACCTACGATAAGTCAACTACTAACAAAATGTAAGTCTTTGTTACATGAATAAATTAATAAAATAAATATAAATAATATTTCCATTGAAACGCTTTTCTCCCAGTCTGTACCAGGCAGCTGTCAGCTGTCAGGCAGTGACGAAGACGCGCGAATCGGCGGTTAGAGGCATGTTATGGACAGGCTTTGCGTGCAGTGCTGCGCGGAGATAGATCGATATTTGCCCCTGCACCGCGCTGATTATCCACTCTGGCTGCCGTTTAAATACCTTCTTGTCGATAGAGTTTAGTTTGTGTACTTAGGTGTAAAATCGGCCAAGTGCGTGTCGGACTCACGCACCGAGGTGTTTTCGTGTCACAACACCTATCCACAAGTACAACAATAATACCTATTCATTTCAAACATAACACATCAAAGCAAGCAACAGAAAAATGCGTTTTTTAATTCAGTTAGAATACAATAGAATAATGGCCTTTGTCCAGCAGTGGACGATTTGTGGCTGATATGATGACAATAGAATAAAATATATATTTATTTAGCAGGCCGCCAATTTATAAAACTACGACACAGTTAAAATACATACATAATTCTTATTTTATGCACTGCCAAAAAGGCATCATCTCAGCATGTGCTCTTGCTTTTCTTTAAAAAAATCCACATCTCTAATTTCCAATCGGTGCCCGGAAAAAAGGGGGAGTGATTATTCAGTTAATATAAATAAACTATAGCTTAAGGTTAAAACTAAAAACTAAAATTAAATTTTATGCCGAATAGGTCCAAGACTCAGCATGGTGCTGTAGTTTTATTATTACTAAAACCACAGCGCTGATATTCTGTCCGGACCCAAAGGAGGGGAGAAAAAGAAAAAGGGGTGGTATTATTTATTAGTAAATTCCCCATGTTCTTTTTCTATTGTGTCGACGACAATTCATATCTCTTCTGTCCAGTATGTGGCTAATAATAAGAACACAGATTCTGTAAAAAAAAACTCAGCCGGCTACCGACTACCGGTTCCCGTTACCTGGTACGGAACCTAAACGTGAACTTTACTTACGTTTTTAGAGATGCTTTTGAGTAATTATTTATTTGTCGCCACTTTTTCCAGTTGGTCCAGTAAGTCCCTGACCTTTCTGGACTAAGTAGTTGTATCTGCTTACCTATATTTTTTCATTTCTTCATCTTGCTGTTTGAGTACTTAACAAACAACTGATTTTGTCTTCATTGATTACGCAAAGGCGTTCGACTGTGTTCAGTGGAGGACGATTTTTGATGTGCTTGTAGAGATAGGCATGTCTCCGCACCTTACTTTCCTAATACAGAATCGGTATCTCGACGGCCTAAGCTTCGCGAAATTGGAAAACCAAAAATAAAAGCCTTTCCACACAGAACGAGGCGTGCGCCAGGGCTGCATTCTGGCGCCTAAGTTATTTAATATGTACGGCGAATACATACTGCGGAAAGCACCTGACGGCTGGGATGGCGTATAGGCGGTCGCAGGGTCAGTAATTTGAGGTATGCAGACGATAAGACTATAGTTGCGTCGAATTTTTTTTTTTATTTTTTTAATAAAAAATTTGAGTTTGTTTGACTGCAACTCACCTGATGGTAAGTGATGATGCAGTCGAAGATGGTACACTATGTATACCTGGGACAAACAGTCCAGCTAGGTAGGTCCAACGTCAAGAAAGAGATCAATCGACGTATCCAACTCGGCTGGGCAGCGTTCGGGAAGCTTCGCAATATCTTCACGTCCCAAATACCGCAGTGTCTGAAGACTGAGGTCTTTGACCAGTGTGTGTTGCCAGTGATGTGATGACTTACGGAACTGAGACATGGTCGCTACTCATAAGAAGGCTCAAGGTCACCCAAAGGGCAATGAAGCGTGCTATGCTCGGAGTTTCTCTGCTTGATCGAATCAGAAACGAGGAGATCCGCAGGAGAACCAAAATAACCGACACAGCTCACAGAATCGCTAAACTGAAGTGGCAGTGGGCAGGGCACATAGCTCGTAGAACAGATGGCCGTTGGAGCAATAAAGTTCTCGAGTGGCGACCGCGCACCGGAAAACTTCACAGGCCTCCCACGCGGTGGACCGACGACCTGGTGAAGATCGCTAGACCCCGATGGATGCGGGCAGTGCAGGACCGGTCGTAGTGGAAATCCTTGGGGGAGGTCTTTGTCTAGCACTGGACGTTTTTCGGCTAATATGATGATGACACGTTCGTTCCTAGATACATTCCTTCCTTGTATGTTTCTTTGTTGTAGTGTTGTAGCGGCTACGGCGTAGCATTAAATGCGAAGTCAGCTTTATATGTACGTAGTAATTTTCCGTAGCCCGGCCGCCAGTCGTTTGCAACACTCCAGCCTGACAGGACGACAAGACCTTAAGCATTTCATAGGTTAAACACTTTTTTTTTAAGTTAAGTTTTTTTAAGGTTTCGTTATTTGTTTTTTTTTAACTAGTGTGTACAATAAAGAGCATTTATCTTATCTTAATATCAAGAATACAGTGAATTTACCACAGAATAGAAAAACAAGATTTTCCTAATAACCAAGGACACTTTATTCACAACCTCATATGACACAGTATATTATATAAACCACTAAACAACAAATATGTTTTTCGAGGTGTTTTGTCAGTAATGTAATGAAATGAGTAGGTATTTAAACTTGCGAGTTGGTAGGTACATTCAGTTTTGGAAGCTTAAGCTCAATACACAGCGAAATGGCAGTCTGTCCGTGGCTTAGCTCAGAGACTATTAGTACTAGAAAGCTGTAATTCGGCATATACCTACATATTAATCATGCCGACAAAGTGGTACAATAAAATATTGAATAAAACATTTTTTTAGGGTACCTCCCCTACATGTAAAGAGGGGGTGATTTTTTTTCGTTGAAGTACCCTATAGTGTTGGATATCGTTTAATAAGTCTTTCAATACAACAACGTAAAGTTTGCTAAAATAATTTTTCAATTCAGGGATCGGTTTGCGCAATATTATCAATACAATACAATACAATACAATATTCTTTATTGCATCACAACACAAAAAAAAGAAATTGACATTATAGAAGAAAGCCTATACAATAGGCGGCCTTATTGCTAGGTAGCAATTTCTTCCAGGCAACCTTTCAAGTCAAGTGTGCCCCCCTTCACTCCCGCCTCCCACCAGCTAAACCGTTATTTAAGGACATCTGAAAAAAAATACATAGAGGTATAGATTAGATAGAGAAAGCGTCGGTGGCTTAACCGGTAACGACTCGGTCCATCTAACCAGAGGTACCGGGTTCAAATCTGGACGGCCAATGTACCAATGAGTTTTTCAAAAACTTACGTGCATACGACTTACCGATTGCTTTAACGGTGAAGGAAAACATCGTGAGGAAACCTGCACACGCCTGCGAAGAAACTCGAAGGTTGTGTGTGAAGTCGACCAACCCGCACTGGGCTCGCGTGGTCGACTAAGGCCTAATCGCCCTGATTCAGGGTAGGCTCGAGCCCCTCGGTGGGGACGTATATGAGCTGTTATAATAATAGATTTAAAAGGAAAACTATATCAACTAAGAAGGCTTTCTTATTTAGGAGTAATAGTCGACCATCTTACTTACTTGACTGACTCTGTGGCTCAGTGGTTAGTGCTCTTGACTACTGATACGAGGGTTGTGGGTTCGATCCCCACCCAGGGAAAACATTTGTGTGATGAGCAGATTTGTTTGCTCAGACACAGAGCAGAAAAGGTGTTAAATATCTATATATGTATGTATTTAAACGTATATAAGTATGTATATCAGTCTCTGGTTCCCATAACACAGGGAATCCTACTTCGGGGCCAGATGACCACGTGTGATTTGTCCTAGAATATTTAATTTTATTTTTTAACTTAAGATGTGCAGTTTGATTTCTGAAAAGTTCATAGATTTTCCATACATAATGTTCTATTACCAACTGCAAATGTATGTTTGTTTTTCAAAACATACATTTATTTTTTGAGCACACTACGGAACCCTACTTTTTACTACGGTTTTTTTATTCTGCATTCATTTCTTTTTCTTACTCTTCCTTTTCTGCTTCAGATATAAATATAAGTGCAACAATAAACAAGTCTTAAATGGCCATTTTACTCACATCCCCCCACCCTGCCACGATGATGATGACAATTAGTTGACAATGATTATGACAACTAAAGTGGACAGTGGCACCGAAAGTGTTAAAACTAGGGATGCATCCGATACCGATACCGATATATCGGCGATACTTCGGGTTTGCCGATATATCGGTATCGGCGATATTTTTATGGCAGATTCAACGATACTTTTCAAATTTCGCGCTTTAAAAATGAAATGTAAACGCGCGTGTTGTCCCATCTATTTCGTTGCAAATGAGGCATCTGTCGCATCTGAGAGACTATTTTCCACCGCAGTTCTTATTCTAACAGACTTGCGAAATCGCCTTTGCCCGCAAAACTCAAGAATACTTTGTTTTTTAAATAAAAATCTTATAAATGTTAATTTTGATTACTAAAACTAGTAATTAATTGTGTTTTATTTATTCTACCTTCCTTTTTGAATTCAATAAGCGTATCGGTATCGGTATCGGTATCGCCGATATTTTTATAAGAGTATCGGTATCGGTATCGTATCGGCAAAAAGGCGTATCGATGCATCCCTAGTTAAAACACACACTAGTTTACTTCTTGAGTGTATGAGTACTGTAAACTGAACTGAGGCGTTGCGGCGCCGACGGAGTTCTAGAGACGCCGCGCGCCCCCGTCACTCTAGACGCTGCCCTGCCGTGCCGGGGCGTTCCATGCCGTACCATTTCGGTGTTCTTGATACTGTTCTATCTAAAGATAAATAAATAAATACCAGTATAGTAACGACTCGGTTATCCGAACCAGACGTCCCGGGTTCAAATCCGGACGGCCAATGTACCAATGAGTTTTTCGAAACTTACGTACATATACTTGCCGATTGCTTTAACGGTGAAGGAAAACATCGTGAGGAAACCTGGACATCTAGTGCCAGATGTGTATGAAGGTCGCGTTGCAAACGTCCGTATAGGTGTAAAGCTAAATGCCCCACACGTGACGGCGGGTGATGCTAAGTGCATCACCAGGCAATCGCTGCGCCGTCTATTCCTGGTGGATAGCACGATTAATTGTGCCAGACGATAAGAAAGAAAAACCAGTATAGTATATATTTTAAGTCAATGTAGTATAGTGAAGAATTCTCAATCAGCCCACATACTTAGTACCTATTGTAACGAAAACTGTTTTCGCTCCGATAGTTAATCTTTTTAATTAAAACTTTATATTGCATGTCTAGTCTAAGAGGACCTATCAATCACGACCATCACATTTTTATTTTCCTTTTTACCTTTTTTCCATTTTAAAATATATTTCTGATTGATCCCACGAATAATTTCTTTTCATATACTTATCCACTCTTAGGTCTTAATTCTAAATTCTACTTATTATATAGCGAAACCGTAGCAGGGTAAATTTAATTCAATTAAATTTATTTTTGCTACACTATATATGTGGACCTATACCTACACACTCACCCACACACACATAAATTCACACTCACTCAATCACATGCACACATAAATACTTGGCGAGCGTGCTTATTAATACGTAGCGCATTTATTTGTTAAGTGTTGTTGTTTATATTAAAAAAAAATTATCGTATCTCTGTGTTTTTATTAGTCATTGAAGAGCGGATTCATCTGGCACAAGTATTCTTATACTTAAAAGAATTCTCCCGCAACATGTAATATTTTTTACAATGAGATACCGCAATAAACTTTTTTCATTTTCATTCCATACAAATATGCAGTCAATACATTTTTTATTTACACTTACTTCCTAATGAGTTAATAGAAATATGCAGTCAATACAATTTTTATTAACGCTTACTTCCTAATGAGTTAATACAAATATGCAGTCAATACAATCTTTATTAACACTTACTTCCTAATGAGTTAATACAAATATGCAGTCAATACAATTTTTATTAACACTTACTTCCTAATGAGTTACTACAAATATGCAGTCAATACAATTTTTATTAACACTTAGGTACTTCCTAATGAGTTAATACAAATGTGCAGTCAATACAATTTTTATTAACACTTACTTCCTAATGAGTTAGAATTTAGATGGTCGGCGTCAATTTTATCACAACTAGAAACTAGAATATAAGAAGAATACTTATAAGCTAATAACACTTGTATCCCTCTATTTGCCGATGCCCTCGCAACCGCAATAACAAACAAGTAAGTTGTCGCATTTCATTGCATTTACATCCAATTGCCTTTCGATTTGTCGCATGGCATTAACTTCTATGTGGTAATCCCCTGTGCCATCTGTCGCGATTCACGAAATACCATAGCAATTTGTTTAAGGCGCAATGTTGCTTAAAAATCTGTCTTTGTCTTTTTCTTTACGTGCAAAGAGGGAAGAAAATAACCACACTTTTGCACTTTTTCGATGTTTTCGTTTTTATTTTCATCATATTTAGCTTAAATAAAAATCCATTCGATGTTTTCCCTTCACCTATGAACTTAATTTCAGTAAATAAATCATATTATCAAATTAGTTATTTTAAGAATAAAACCGAAAATAGACGATAAAATGGCTCGAAAAGAGGTACCTTTGCGAAATTATTCTATCGAGCCCTGATCGAGCCAGTTAAATCGTGTTTCCAGTCGATATAGTCCCTCGTAACTATTCTCAATAATACCAATATGTTTCGCTAGAATT
Source organism: Coleophora flavipennella (assembly GCA_947284805.1). Classification (NCBI taxonomy): domain Eukaryota; kingdom Metazoa; phylum Arthropoda; class Insecta; order Lepidoptera; family Coleophoridae; genus Coleophora; species Coleophora flavipennella. The sequence continues at coordinate 13,839,769 of OX369283.1, forward strand.
AAAATTTACTGTTAACTACTTCAAAAATGAATTCTAAAAACCTGTTTAAGTGGATTTTTAGGTACCATTGGGCCTTAAGGGCATGTGTCGTTGAGTCGCGTCGATGTGCAGTGTGCCAGGTCGATGTCCACGGTGAGTCAGGATGAAGGCTGGCGTCAGGCGTCATGGGGAAGGGTAGCAGGTGATGCGTGCACAGTTAGCGCTTGGCTGCCGACAACTTGCTGCAGCCCGAAGGTGAAGTAGCAGGCCAGGAAACTCGACGTCTCGGGTTGCGATGGTCCTGATTTAACTTTTTTTTTATTCATAATTGGTAAGCCCTTGGTATTATCTCACCTGATAGTAAGTGACGATGATGCCGAGGTGGAAGCGGACTTAGCAAGATTCCCCAACGCAATGTAGAACTGGCTATTGGATATATTAACTTTATATACAATATATACCCATGCCAAATTAGAAAGTAATAAGAGTCTCTGAGCTAAGCCGCGGACAGACAAACGGACGGACATGGCTTAACTATAAGGGACTATATTGTTGACTACGGAACCCTAAAAAGAAAACAAATAGGTAGGGACGTTGGTGTTCACCACATCATCACGCAAGTTCTATTAGTATCACTGGCACCAGGACGAACATAACTTTTTCTTAAATCCACTTTTGACAAGCCCTTGGCATCATCTCACCTGATGGTAAGTGACGATGATGCCGAAGGTGGAAGCGGACTAACTAAGATTCTCCTACGCAATGGAGAACTGGCTATCCTATCTTCAAGCCGGAACACATCGACGTTGTTAACGCTGATGTTTGGCTGCAAGACTTAGATAAGATGGTGGTAGCTAGGCAGGCGGGCTTAGAAAATGCCCTACCACCACAGTATATATATTAGTACTAACATCCAGTATGGACACTCCCTGCCGCTCTCTAGATTGCGACCTCACCCCCCTCGTCACCAAGATTGATACAGATTGGTTACTGTTTGGATGTCGAGCGTATAGGATTTCGCCGCCATTTTGTTGGTTCCGTCATTCCTTTTTTGAAATGTCATTTCTGGTCCGTTGTATGGAGTGTCCATGGAGTGCTACCACGAACCAAACCGAGTCTTACAAGTTGACCCCACCGGGAATCGAGCCCCCTACCTCCCAGTTTGAGGCGAATGGACTAACCATTACACCACGGAGGCGGTTAAAAACGGTAGGAATATTAGCGCACCGAATCACAAAAAATACCCAGCTCCCCGTCACTCACAGTCCCTAAGGCTCCCTAAGTTTTCCCGCCGCGTCGTTGTTGCGTAGCTCAGTTTATTTTTCATTTCTTTGGGGCGAAGAAAATAATTTTCCCTGAGCTTTGAACCCGCGTCGAGGGAAAAATGAGAAATTTGGAAAATGTAATTGGATTCTGGATTAATCTCGACGCCTTATAAGGGGAGAATGCGTGTTAAAGTAGAAAAATAAAAATCGTTTCTAAGAAAGAGACTTGGTTAACTTTTTTCGAGTACCTATCAGTAAATTTCAGTAGGTAATAGATTATTTATTCACCTCACGAACGAACATTTTTGTTAATCTGTATGAAATAATTTCCTCTAATACGTGTGCTGTTCCAAAAATAGTTAGAATATGAAAAAAGTTTATTTAGAAAATATACTCAAAATATTTCAAAATATACTCCTCCAACCCCTATGCACTTATGCATTCAGGTCAACTAGCTTTATCTTAAAAACTTGTCTTGCGGGAGGTTAAAAAATTACCGCCGAAATTATTTGACGGCCTCGTCTGCAGTGTTGAATTTTCGCCCACGAAGCATTTTTTTTATCGTGGGAAATTTAAAAAAATCGCATGGAGCTAAATCTGGGCTGTACGGAGGATGGGGTAACATTTGTATCCCCGAGGTTGTCAAATAGTCTATGGTTCTAACAGCTGTGTGAGCGGGCGCGTCATCTTGGTGAAAAAGTATGCCACGGACGCCGCTCCTTGGGCGCTCGCTATTCAACTCCCCGAAAGCTTGAGGCAGGCAAACTTCGCAATACCATTCACTAGTAACGGTTATACGATCTTCTAGCTGAATTATTGCTACTGGTCCACTGCGTCATTCATCATTCTTTTATTAACGCTCCGAACACGAACAACTTTTGTGGGCAACTGGTCCTCTTTAAACACCGATTGCGTGGATTGCTGCTTCGTGAGAGGATCGTAGCTGTAGATCCAAGATTCGTCAGATGTAGGATATGTTTTGCGAAGTCCCTACTTTGAACTTTTCCAGCATAAATTTGCACTAATCAACACGACGGGACTTTTGCTCTTCGGTGAGAGAATCAGGTATCCATCGCGAAGCAAGCGTCCTAACTTTAAGTTGTTCATGCAGGATGGCGGAAACTACCTGTGATTCTTTCAGTTCAGCCTCAATCTCCCGATGTGTCATGTGTCCATTCTTTCGCAATAGCGACTCTACCCTGATGACGTTTTCATGAGTTACTGCAGTTGGTGGTCAACCGGGTCTGGGGTTATCGTTCAGGTTATCTCGACCACGAAAATCATAGCAGAGGTATAGTCGAGGGGAGCAATGGTTGACTTCAACGTTATACTCGTGACCGGGTGGTGTTCGTGTGAACTGGACTACTCTTGTCAAAACAAATTCAATAATTTTAATGTATTATGCATGCATTATTTTCTCTTGTCATAATGTTTTCATGTTCTAATATTATGATTTGTTTTATATCAACGATTTTATTTTGACATTATAAACTAAAAATTATATCTATGTTTTTAAAATTTTTAACAAACTTTGACATTGTGTAATGTAAAAGACCATCAGACAGAGTTGTAATATGCACCTATATACAAGACTAAGTGTGTTAATGTATGTAAGTATGTATGTAGGATCTTTGGGGCATGTCTGTTAATTTAATAAAGTCCGTAATTGAAACTTTAGCCCCTTACTTGGCCGATCTATTCAACATTTGTATTGACACTGGAGTGTTTCCGGATCTCATGAAATTTAGTAAAGTTGTTCCACTCTTTAATTTCGGAGAAAAGAAAGACCCTAGTAATTATAGGCCTGTTTCTGTGCTACCAGTTTTAAGTGAGGTCTTTGAAAAAATTATACTAAACCAAATGTTGACTCACTTTTACATAAAATAAATGGCTCCATAACCTGCAGTTTCTCTTTACAAAAGGGCGTTCCACAACGGACGCGGGAGTTTAACTCGTTAAAAACATATATGATGCTTTTGAGAAATCCCAGAATGCGATAGGGATCTTCTGCGACTTGTCAAAGGCATTCGATTGTGTGGAACATAAAACTCTACTTGTAAAACTGGACCATTACGGTGTTAAAAATAAGGCTCTAGATCTTTTAGAATCGTGTTTAGTAAATAGGATACACAAAGTACAAATAAATGTTACGAAATCAATGGGTTCATGGGTAAAGATGGGTGTGCCTCAAGGCTCTATCTTGGGACCTTTCCTTTTTTTAGTTTATATTAATGATCTACCATTCATGGTTGAATCACTGTCGAAAATTGTGTTGTTTGCGGATGATACATCACTAGTTTTTAAGGTTGATAGAAAAACTGATATATCTGACGAAGTAAACGACACTCTTTTTAAAGTGTACAATTGGTTTACTATAAACAACTTAGTCTTAAATGCAAAAAAGACCAAATATATTAAATTTACATTACCTAATGTTATTGAAGTAAACAACAATGTATCCTTAGCTGATAATGAATTCGAATTTGTAAATCAAAGCGTGTTTCTAGGATTAACTGTATATTCAAAGCTTCAATGGGGCCCGCATATAGAAACGCTGGCTGGCAAGCTTAGCTCAGCCGCATACGCAGTCAAAAAAATCAGGCTCATTACTGATATAGACACCGCAAGACTGGTATATTTCAGCTACTTCCATAGTATTATGTCTTATGGGATACTTTTGTGGGGACATGCAGCTGATATAAATACCATATTTGTTCTGCAAAAAAGTGCGGTTCGCGCGATTTATGGAATGCGTTCTCGTGAGTCGCTCCGAGATAAGTTCAAAGTTATTAATATAATGACTTTCCCGTGTCAGTACATTTATGAAAATATAATGTATGTACGTAAAAATCTGCATCTCTTTTCACTGAATAGTGACAGGCACAGTCGAAATCTTCGGAATAAACTTCAACTAACTTATACCAGCCTTAGCAAAATCAATAAATCCTTTGTGGGACACTTATGTATAACAAATTACCCGATGAAAAACAGTTTAAAAATTGTATCTAAAGAACTCTTTGTAGAAAAGTTTATTTGACATCCGAATATTTAAATGACAAAAAGACAGTGTTTCTTCTATCAACACTACTAATCATGTTTAATAGTAATAAAATGATGACCAACCTAAGAATTGATGTGAAAGCGATGAGACATGACAAGTCTAGTACTTCTTTTAATCAATATTTTTATCTTGGCATTGACATGAGTGGTGCATGCTCGCTTAAATGTCCGTGCGGATGGTGGCGCATCGGGAGCCGGGTCGTTCCTTTCCCGCTAATATGGTTGATGGGAGCGGTGGCTGACTCTTGCGTTATACTCGTGACCGGGTGCTGTCCGTGTGAACTGGCCTACTCTTGTTAAATGCATTCAATGATTTTTTTTTATGCATAACTTTTCGTGTCATATTGTTTTCATGTTCTAATGACATAATCTGGTTTATAGAAAGGATTTAATTTTGACATTATTAACTAATTATTAAAACGTCCTTGACTAATTATTGTTTATTTTTGATTATTCACAAATGATATTGTTATTATTATTTTATGACTATCAGAAAGAGTATAATTTGCACCTATTTTAAATAAATACATTGAATTGAATTGAATGTAGATTTTAGGCTCCAGTTATATGCGTCCGCTCAAAACTTACACGAGATTGTATGCATCGAATTATATGAACTGCGGCGCGCTGCCGCGGCCGGGCCGGCCTCGCGACTTTCAACGTCTTTCAATAGATTGAAGTATATCGAGCTTCTCGGCAGCTCTATTTATCTCCATATCTCATAAAATGTTCGACGCAGATTTTTTTTCTAAGTTAGTATTATAGTGTAAAGAAGAAAGTTTTTAGTTGAATTTTATGTGCTATTGAGTATTATGAAAGCTCCAGATCTATAAAACCTGCTCATCATAAGGGAGCAGCCTATACAAAATCGTCGATTTGTAATTGTTCTCCTAGAAGAAGCTATGGAGGGTAAAAATGATGTATGGTAGGTTTGGAGAATGAGTGCCAATGAGTTAAGGAAAACCTCCAGAATTTTGGAACCTACTTCTCATCAGGGAGGGAGAATTTGGGAGAAAGCGAACTTCGTAGAAACATTTTGAACACGGTAGGTAAGGACCATGTGGAACCCATTAAGATCACGGGACTCAGTGGAATCGCGTTGGGTCCGATGGAATTAGATGGGGTTCCTATGGTATTCTATAAGATATCAGTCAATTTACATGAAATCCCATGGACACTTGTGGGATTGAATGGTATCTCGGTAGAACCCGTTGAAATTTTCAGGAAAACCCTTTAGAATCCGGTGGAAACCTGCAGGATCCAATTGAATTCAAAGAGATCTCGGTAGTTTTTTGTTAATTTTTTTAAAAACCCTGTAGAATCCAATGGAATCTACTGGGAACCTGTAGAATCCATTGATTTTTAACGTATTCTACTAGACTCTACATAGTTTCCATCAAATTTTACCGAAAACTACCAAGATCTTATTAAATTCAACTGGACACCGACGGTTCCCATTAGAATTTACTGGGTTCTACAGGGTTTCCATGAAATTCCATCAGATTGTACCGGGATATCGTCAAATTCTCTGTAGAATCCAGTGATTTCTACTAGATTCTACATATAGTCTCTTTCAAATATCACCGAAAACTACCAGGATCTCATCAAATTCAACTGGATACTAAAGTTTTCATTAAAAGCCACTGGATTCTATAGGGTTTCCAAAAATTTTACCAGAATGTACCAGGATATCATCAAATTCTACTGGGTCACAGATTACTAAATAGTTACTGGGTCTTATAGATTACCGTTAGGTTTGTTGGATTCTACAGAGTTGGGTTTTTATCAAATTTCTCTAAAAATGCCGGGTTCTCATCGAATTTATTTTCTAAGCCCATCTGGCTAGCTACCACTACCTTAAGTCTTGCCGCCAAACATCAGTGTTACCAACATTGATGTGTTCCGGCTTCAAGATAAGATAGCCAGTTCTCCATTGCGTTGGGGAATCTTGGTAAAGCCCGCTTCCATCTTCGCCATCATCGCCACTTACCATCAGGTGAGATGATGCCAAGGGCTTACCAATTGTGAATAAAATGTATTTGTTATAAATATATATTTGATCTGTGTTTTAGGATTGTTAAGTAATTAGTAGATCACCTACCTTCTGAACCATTGCATGGTCAGTAGGCGGGCCTCACTCAGTTTGCCCAATGAGGTTAAAGTTAAAATTATAAGAGGCGGGCTTTACCCGCCACTTCTACAGGCTGTCTATTGACTGCTCGGCTGCGTAGGGCATTCCTAATTTTAATCACGCGAGAGACGCACGTATCATTGTAATTCTGTAAAATAAACACATTCGTACTCTGTGAACATATATTTTCAATTTATCACGCCCATCCGTCTGAGATTAGTAATACCTAATGAACATGCTCAGCCAATAACGAACTCGACTAGGTGTACAAAATTGGTGGACCACGACGGGGAGGCCCTAAGTGGAACGGACACAGAAGACCACACTGGACCTTTATCATCGGCATCGTCAACAATTATTATGTAACTATAAAGAAGCGGACGAAAACTCTGAACTGATTTCAATCAAAAACCCAACTTCATTGTAAATATTTATTTCAAATACTATGAGTGCTTATGGTAACCAATGATAGAAAGTCACGCGCAAACACGCCAATTCACATATTTCAATATCGCTATTCTCTATAAACTAGCCATTGGCTTGTAATATCACTCTCTTGTCCTCTAGCCAACGACCGCTGCCCGCGAGTCTCAATCTCTCGAACGAAAGGATACCACTTTATTACCCGACTACGAAAAAGGAGGTTTGTTTTTGACATTACCCGTCTAAGAAAAAAAGGAGGGTAATGGTATTTTAGACCGAGTGCAGGTGACAGGAATTTTATCCGCCATATCCCCCCTCAACAGGATATAAAGTAGAAACCTTTTAAACCTGTTCTCTGACGAAAACTGTAATTCTCGTAGGGTCAGAGGGTCACAAGAACTCAGTAAGACGATCATAGTATTGACTTCAGAGCTGAAGAGTCTTTTGGATAATTAAAGTGGCATACGGTTCATCTTAAAGGCCCAATTAACACTAATATAGAAAACTCATTTCTAATTTTTTCAAACGTGCCGTGCACGCGACGGCAAATTTAACTAAAAAGTATATTATCGAAGTTAATCAAACCGTTTCAAGAAAAGCTATTTTTTCATTCACATTCGAAATATTCTCGCATCGAGGCAGCATAAAAAAAAACTAACATACATCTATCGACATAGGGTCCTTCTGAAATACTTGTTGTAGCTCATTAAACTGTACAATTTTTTCCAAGGATACTATACTCAATTCGCAAAAAAGAAAATTGGATTTGTCATACTAACCCTTTCCACCCGAGCTGAATCAATCGTGCATCTGACTTTGAAAAAATCCTGAGCACGCACCAACAGGTTTTCCGCGACGCAACCGACGTCGATCGAACGTGCATGTTATGTACCTACGTAAAAAAGATAGTACATGACCTCGTGACCGGCCAGTCGACCACAGCGTTCGTTCAAAGATGGCTGCGTTTTTCGGTGGGAATCGCGCCTCGCGTAAGTATTTTTTACTAATTGTTTTTGTATGGTAAATAGGCATTATTTTTGGCTTTTTCCATAGACAAAGATCCTATCTAATAAAATAAAATAGCTGTACGATAAAAGCATGCAGTAGTAAGCAATGGCTAGGGCCGAAATTTAAACATGCACATTCGTGTGCCTTCGGTTGTTGGCCGGAGGTATAGATTGAAAGTGTGTGGTTCTGTTATTTGGTTTGTTTCCTCCAATTTAAGTTGTTTTATGTTTTTTTCTACTTTAATTTTTGTTTTTAGGCATCTCCTTGAACGAAGACCAGATTTCGAATGTTTTGGAGACTTTAGGCGATGGAAATGACTCAGAAATAGAAGAATTTGCTGATTTGGATTGCGACGATCCCCAATTCGATCCCTCTTTCTTCGAAAGGATGGATGATGGCTGTGACGAAGATGATGATGAGGCTGACAAAGAGGGGATCCCTGACTCAACTATTGAAATGGAACCCAGGAGCAATTCAAGCCCCGTCTTTAGCGTCAGGCCATCTGCAAAGGTAACTAGGACTTCCACAAATAAAAAAAGACCCACGTCTGCTAGTCTTCGTGAAGAATCTCGACCGGGACCTTCTTCTCCATCGGGCCCACCTTCTGTCGCTAGATCCAGGTCTTCCGGACCCAAATCGACAAGATCCACCAATGCTGTAGCTGCACAACCTGGACCTAGTTCCTCAAGCTCATCCAGGCGCAAGTCATCTTCCAGATTGGTATCTATACAACTAAGGCAATCTAGAAATGTGGCTGTAGCAGATGTTTCAGCTCAAGAAAGTAGTCCAGCTGCTTCTCCTAGATCCGAGCCTCAGTCTTCTCGCCCTGACACTTGGAAAGCGGTGTCTTTCCAAGACAAGCCACATGATTATGAGGACGCTCCTGTTAGGCCAGTTCGAGATCCCATGGATTACTACATGGAATACTTTGACGATCAGTTCTTTGAGCATGTCAGTGTATGCACCAATAACTACTTCCTTCGAAAGACTGGAAGAGAGCTGAAAACGAACAAGACTGAGATAATGAAATTGATCGGGGTTCATGTAATCATGGGCTGTATTCCATATCCACGACTTCCAATGTACTGGCGATCAGGTTTCTCGTTGGGAAAGATAGCCGACACAATGAGTAGAGATCGTTTCATACAATTACGTAATGCTCTTCATGTCGTTGATTCTGATACTCAGCCACCCGATGAAACTCAGAACAGTCTTTGGAAGGTGCAGCCGATGATAGACCAAGTGCGACAAGGTAGTAATAGGAGATGTTCTGACAAAGACACCTGACAAGAGACGTCGCGAATCTGGTGATGATGATATCCTAGAGGTTGTCGCACCAAAAAAGTACCGCAAGGCTATCAAACCAGCAACCACATTGCGCTATGATGGTTACGACCATCTACCAATATCAGATGACTTGAAATCGCCAAGATTCTGTCAAAATGAGACTTGCAAAAGCCGTACAAAGATACGTTGCATCAAATGCAACACATATCTTTGCATCGCACGCAACCAAAACTGCTTCAAAGATTATCATACTAAGTAGACCTAAGTATTTTGATAGTGATTTTCCTAAAATGTTCCTAATTAGACATAAGTTGATGAAAACTGTAGTAACTGATGAGGCTGATTAAAAAAATTAAGACTTATATTACTAAATAAATGTTGGTTCTTGATAATTGATGTTGATTTTTGCTAATAAATGTTGATTCTATGATAAAACTGTTTTATAATTCCTTCAAGTTTTCGAACATGCAAGATCATGCATATAGCAACTTATTCCTGAAATGCACGATCGTGCATGTCATTTTCCGGGAAACTGTGCTTTTCCGATTTTTTTCCTTATTTTTCCTAGAGCCCATTAGGTATCATAAATTGGCTCCATGTGTTTTTTTTACAAAATTCGAAACTTTTTTCGGCCGGGTGGAAAGGGCTAAATTGCTCAGCTGATAACGAACTTTGTTTTGTATGGCAGGTCTAATTTTGGAAATTTGGTTCCTTGGGGAAATTTGTTAAGTTCCACGAGCTGAACCAGTCCTTATATTATTTTCAGGTATTTCAGAAGGACCCTACAGATTAGAACATTAGAATCAATTTTATTACTTACACAAAAAACATTACTCACTCTCCCATTTACTAAATTTTGATAATCATCCCTGTGAATAATGCTTCTTTATTAATATATTTAATTATTCAACGACTTCCTTAATTACATTCTAATATAGTCTATACACAGAGGCACACAATGCTTAGAATCTAGCTCGGTATCCATAGAGCCTAAGTTCCAAGTAGAAATGTTACTCGACAACGACTTAAACTACCTTATGCTAACCTAAGTATTTACATTAAGCGACACATTGCACACACTTGACAGACTTACGTCAAAAAACGTTTTGTGCTTTCGTACATAGAAATAAGATTGCAATTTAATAGCCTACATTTTGCCTAAATACTATTAAACTATGTGTAACATTTTTTGCCAAGTGTATGCAATTATGTAGAATACTAACAAATTTTTAAACTAATACTATAGGCGGCCCTCCGACCTTGTTTATAGTGACCAGAGTCGGTACGCTTACACGCTAATGAAATTACATCATATTGACAATAAAATAAAACAAAAACAATATTAAATATTCAATACACGCTTTTGAATCGATGTCATAAAAATTGAGTCGAATGTTAAAATTATAAGTACGAACTCATTGAGGTGTGAAGAAAAATTAAATCTTTATCCTAAGACTTTAAGGGCCGCCAGGAGGCTCGAGTTTCCATACAAACGTAGATCCAATTTAATACAAAACCAACATGCCAGATTGAATCCAAACTTTGCAAATATATGGCGTAGACACATATCGATGTTTGTAATTAGTATACGATGTACTAATATAAAACGGAAAAAAATAAGAGCAGTTTCAAACTTTCAGTACAAAACTAATTTAAGCCTTCGTTTAGTTACGTTAAAATTTACTACGATGGAAACTAATTAAAAACATCGATATGTGTCTACTCAATATATTTACAAAGTTTGGTTTCAATCCTGTATGTAGTTTTTGTATTAAAGCGGAACTACGTTTGTACGGAAACTCGAGCCTCCTGGAGACTCTTAATATTGTTTATATACAGAAGACGGCTTGTTACGCAACTAAAGTCTAAAGAAAATCTCACAAACATGAATGTAATAGAATTGGAACACTGTTAAACTAATTTAAACCTAAAAAGCGACTAGAACTAAAAAATACAACCAAAGCAATTAAGAATTGTCATGAAACTATTAAAACCAATGTCCCGTGAGGGGCCCCAAAAGACACTTGATCCGACATCGATCCTGTGCCAATGTTAAACCTCGCCGGGAACAGAACACGCGACCGCCTCTGTGAAGCCTGCACGAGAAACATGACATTTGTAGAGCGCAACGCGAGACGTGGGTAAACAACTTCAAAGATGTAAATTTGAGCTAATAGGGATGACTAATGCTTGTCATCTGATTTACTTTTTATCATCTGTCAAAAACGACATGTTTTTCTAAAAATGTTTGAAATACCTAGGCGTACTTCGTATTTTCATAAGAAGGCTCAAGGTCACCCAATGGGCAATGGAGCGTGCTATGCTCGGAGTTTCTCTGCGTGATCGAATCAGAAACGAGGAGATCCGCAGGAGAACTAAAGTAACCGACATAGCTCACAGAATCGCTAAACTGAAGTGGCAGTGGCTCGTATAATAGATGGCCGATGGGGCAGTAAAGTTCTCGAGTGGCGACCGCGCACCGTAATACGTAGCGTAGGCAGGCCTCCCACGCGGTGGACCGATGACCTAAGCCGATGGATGCAGGCAGCGCAGGAGCGGTCGTCTAGGAGATCCTTGGGGGAGGCCTTTGTTCAGCAGTGGACGATTTTTGGCTGATATGATGATGAGAACCTAGGCGTGACGTCATAGTTTTGCAGCGTCGTCGTTTATGTACTCATTTTGTGATTTTGGTGAATTAAAAATCGAAGACTTGATGGAAAACAAAACGAGTAAGGTTTTCCGAAGTTTGAGTAGGAGGGCAATTTAGTGATCAAGAGTTCATAATTTATTTCTGATGCTGTCGTTACGCGATTTCCTCTTCTAGCGTGTAAGACAGAGAGGCACAGAGGCACCAATGACGTGTCGATCAAAATGTCTCGAGTCTGAACTGAAAAGCACATTTTGTGGCACTTAATCTATCGGCTCCCACAACCCGTCTCGTGAGTACATCGCAACGTTTAAGCGTATTGTTCGCGGAGGCATGGAACTGTATAAAAATCGGATTACTTTGGCACATAAATATTAGGTCGGGAAAAAAATACTTCGTATTTTGTGTACAAATTCAAACAGGGCGAACAAAACGAGCTGCATTTTGAACGTTCAGATTTCCAAACTAGAAGCTCTTGAACCAAGTTTGTGATACTGACTTGATACTGCATTAGGTCTATAAACAGCACAAATATTATTCGCGGCTGTGCTGCATTTTTAAGTTTTATTTACATAAAATTTCAAAATGTAGCGAATTTCTCGTTACTTACACTCATTCTCATAGACAGAAAAAACAATTTTAAAAATAGCGGGAATTTCATTTTTTTACTAAAATCTCAAAAGTTCACTTATTTAATTTTATTATAACCAGCCAGGTACAAAAAAACGAGTGTGCTTTAGACCACACGACTGAAGTAAAACTTAATAACCGCTCGCGTAACGCATTCACCAGCTTACTCCCCAAGTCAAGCGTGCCGTTCGCCTCGCCCAATCACACTTCTCGTAACGCTAGAAATCACCGTTCGCGTAACGCATTCACCACCTTACTCCCCAAGTCAAGCGTGCGTAAAGAAGTTCTACTTCAATAATACAAGCAAAGAGGTTTGGTTACAAATTTATAGTTACAAAATACGAAGAAACTTTTCCCCCGACCTACTATGTTGTTTTATGGCGTTTCACGATATTGTTGTTGAGAATGAGATCGTTACGAAGAGGCACTGTAGAGCCGAACCAGATAAAGCCAAAGTAAAGAAGTGTTATATATAACATAGAAAAATATGTACCTATATATATGTCAATATCGATAAAAAAAGGAAAGTGGCGATTTAATTTTGCAATGGCGGTTGCAGCGTCACTTTAAAAAGAAAAGAAACAGAAAAACACTTTTTTTCAATCAATAAGGTTAAATAAAAACTTACAATAAAATATCGAGCGAATGCAACAGCATGCAATAAAATTAATACATATAACTTTGAATATAATCATTTGATTGTGCAATGAAATATTGTGTGCTTCTCATTTATATGTTGGCACTGATTTTATGAAAATTGATAGAACAGGAAAAAAATAATATGTTTAATTTCTCTCAATGTCAGATGATAAGATAATCGTCGTTCAACTTCTAAAATTATTTTATACAATTTAGAAATCGTATCACATTAAAGTATAAAGTACTTACTGGTATTCAAGTCTTTGAAGTTTAATTTTAATCATTTTCAATCATTTTATGTGTTGATAGCATACACAGCAAGTTGGTAGCAATTTTTTTCTCTGTGTATAAAGCAAATGATCATTCGCAGCTACTCCTTGATATGTCCAATAGTAAAATTAGGTCACAGACAGAAAAGTTTAAGTCCTAAACACTGGTCTTAGTCATCAAATTAATGTTTGATAATTGTGAGCGGTTCCGGGGATATTCATTATAACACAATTTTTAACTTGACTAGAGTATGCAATGTAATCGTAATAATTTGCACACACGTGATACCGGATGTAGATGATGTCAGCCATCTCGCATATGTCACAGCCATCTGGTTAAATGTGCCATTTGAAGGCTAGCCCGTTGATTGAAGGGCGACATTCAATTGAATGACTAAATGACAACTAGCCAAGTCGTTAAAGGATGGTTAAACAACTTTGCTGAACGTCATTTAGCCAAGTCGTTGAATGGGATATGTGTCGCGGCCGTTATGTAGAATCCGCCGGTTTGCAAAACAGCGCGCTGCTTTACAAAACGGCGGCGTTCGAAACTACGAAAATCCGAATAAAACCGATGATTTCTTCTTTGCTACCCATAGGGAGGAGCCTCGTGATTTTGACTGTATAATCAAGCAAACCTGCCCGAACCTAATATCGCTCGCTACGCTCGCTCATTTACAGTTTTTTACTCAGTAGATTTTACACAAAGCTCTTTCTTCGTTGTTTGGGATTTTACGTCCGCCATGTTCAAAGGGCTAGCTTACAATCAGCAAACTAGTTGAACGTTGAGTGACGCTTGTTCAATTTAAGTTCTGCCTAGTCATTTAATTGAATGTCGCCATTCAATCAACGGGCTAGCCTTTCAATCAAATGGCAGAAACGAGATGGCTACGATACATATATTTCACTTGAGCGCTGACTTTAGCTGCTCATTAGTATAGAATGATTTTACTGACTGGCATAGTCTATTTACTTATACAGGGTGTAACAAAATAGGTGTAGGTCCTGTTAACTGGGACTTCTTTCTACTCATCATACTGAACAACCTTTGTTGTATTAATTTGCTGAAATCGCAAAGAAAAATTAACTATTTATACAAATTGATCAGTTGATCAACCAATTTTGTGCACTTTAGTATTATCTAATTATTATTTTTTGAGAATTGATTATGGGTTCTTCGGGGAAAGTTGTTCAGTATGATGAGTACAACCCCAGTTAACGGGTCCTAACCAATTTTGTTACACCTGTATAATCCGGAGAAAAAGCCACCATGAGCCATCCATGAGCTTTGAAAGTGCTTGAATCTAGACTTTTTTACAGGTCCTACCGTCTTAAGGCGTCGTCTTCGGCAGCTGTACGGGTGCAAAAAGGAGCGTAAAACATCAGTCAATAGATGATCGGACTGCTAGTCATTTGAGTTACTTTTTATGATCTGTAGAAAACGAAATTTTGTTCTAAAAATGTTTGAAATACCCACAAATGACGTCATAGATTTTTAGCGTAATTGACGAACTTATTTTGTGAATTGATTTGAATTGAAGACGTGATGGAAAAACAATACAAGTGAGGTTTTTTGAAACTTCAAGAGGAGAGCAATTTAGGAAATCATATTTCAAAATTTATTTTTGATGCAGTCCGATCCCCTATTACTTCGCGACAGTGCTGTTCTTTGCGCATCTTCAAGATGGCTCGTATTTTGTCTTCTTTAAAGTTTTGCCATCTTATAGTGAACCTTTCGCGAACGTTAATTTAAGTCACAGATGCCATTGAAATTAAACGACGTCTTAGTCAAGCGTTGGGCCTGTGCCACGAACAAAATCTGTTTTAGCTGTCAAAAACCGCTCATTACAACTCATGTAATTAATGAATACAGTGCGACAAGGATCTTTTGGCACGTGGCGGAAATCGGAACTGACGACGCCATCTTGTAAAATCATTGACAGATCGTTCAGTGTGTTGTTTGTCATTTAATTGCACACCCACGCCCTCCTGTCAATGTCACCTAAGTGCCAAAAGATTCTTGTCGCACTGCAACTGCTGATCAACACTTGTCTATGCCGCCAACACGTCTCCCTCCACTCCACTGCACTTTACTGAGAGTCCTTTGGTTTCGGCTCCTCGCATCAGGTCTTGCGCAGATCGACAAGTTTCACGTCCTTCACGTGCAGATTGTGCTTGGACTTGGCGGCGAATTTGATCACGGCCTGGGTTGTGACTAGGGGCACGTGTCGGAGGTCCAGTCTGGAAAGAGATGCAATGATTCAGTTGTCTTGTTTTATATTATACAGTACAGTAGTTTGCGTAATTTGGGTTTGATTGATTGATTGAAAACACTTTATTGCACAACATAAGAGAGAAAAAAAGATACAATGATTAAGGAAGTTGTACATATAGGCGGTCCTATCGCTAACAAACGATCTCTTCCAGACAAACTTTAGGTGAAGGAAACATGAGAAATCATTGGTTTGTCATTGGAAAGAGGAGATTAATTAATTACGTGAGCTCAAAATGGGGTCCGGCGAAATGCAGAACAAGTAAGTTTAAAACTGAAATCCTAGAAGCATATATAACTTTTTGGCAATAGGAGCTTCCTTATTAATTCGTCTCTGCTGATTTAAAAAAAATGGCGGTTCCCAACTTCTCAAGGGAATTTTTGAATTCAACGGAGTTGATTAGTAAGAAAAAAGCTTTTGACAAAAGGTTATAAAATTATTTGCCTCTACTCATAACTGAAGCCTTATTTCAAATTCGTGTCCTGCCTCTATGGTGTGACTTGGGGTAAGTAGGTACGTAAGTAACACTATCGAAAAGTTGGTCCGACGACCTGGTGAAAATCGCGGAAAGCCGATGGATGCGGGCAGCGCAGGACCGGTCGTCGTGGAAATCCTTGGGGGAGGCCTTTGTCTAGCAGTGGACGTTTTTCGGCTGTTATGGTGATGATTATCGAAAAGTCATCTTCTTCTTCTTATCGTGTGGCACAATTAACCGTGCTATCCAAGGGATAGACGGTGATTGCCTGGTGTTGCACTTAGCATCACCCGCGGTCACGTGTAAGGTATTTAGATTAACACCTACGGACGTGAGCAACGCGACCTCCGTACACATCTGGGATCAGATGTGTAGGTTTCCTCACGATGCCGGTTGAGCCACCGACGCTTCATCATCATGAAAAGTCACAATAGAAATCGACTACGATAGCAACGTGAGCAGCCGGCACCCGGCCAGCGACAGCCGCTCCAGTCCGTGTGCTATGCAGGCATGCGTGTGCGTGGCTTACCTGACGAGGTTGGCGCAGCGCGCGAGGTGGTCGAGCGCCGCCTCGGTGAGCAGCCGGCACCCGGCCAGCGACAGCCGCTGCAGCCCATGGTGCGCCAGCTGTGCGGCGCCAGCGTCCGTCAGTCGCGCACACGAAGACGCGTCCAGTTCAACGAGCTTTGGTAAGGCCTGCAACATAATAAAATGGTTTTAATAGAATTTATTGCCATGTTGTGTGGTGTCAGATAAACCTCATCGACCTCCAATGTCATATGGAAGGGTGTCAGATAAACCTCATCGACCTTCAATGTCATATGGAAGGGTGCCAGATAAACCTCATCGACCTTCAATGTCATATGGAAGGGTGCCAGATAAACCTCATCGACCTCCAATGTCATATGGAAGGGTGTCAGATAAACCTCATCGACCTCCAATGTCATATGGAAGGGTGTCAGATAAACCTCATCGACCTCCAATGTCATATGGAAGGGTGTCAGATAAACCTCATCGACCTCCAATGTCATATGGAAGGGTGTCAGATAAACCTCATCGACCTCCAATATCATATGGAAGGGTGTCAGATAAACCTCATCGACCTCCAATGTCATATGGAAGGGTGTCAGATAAACCTCATCGACCTCCAATGTCATATGGAAGGGTGTCAGATAAACCTCATCGACCTCCAATGTCATATGGAAGGGTGTCAGATAAACCTCATCGACCTCCAATGTCATATGGAAGGGTGTCAGATAAACCTCATCGACCTCCAATGTCATATGGAAGGGTGTCAGATAAACCTCATCGACCTCCAATGTCATATGGAAGGGTGTCAGATAAACCTCATCGACCTCCAATGTCATATGGAAGGGTGTCAGATAAACCTCATCGACCTCCAATATCATATGGAAGGGTGTCAGATAAACCTCATCGACGTCCAATGTCATATGGAAGGGTGTCAGATAAACCTCATCGACCTCCAATGTCATATGGAAGGGAGTCAGATAAACCTCATCGACCTCCAATGTCATATGGAAGGGTGTCAGATAAACCTCATCGACCTCCAATGTCATATGGAAGAGAGTCAGATAAACCTCATCGACCTCCAATGTCATAAAGCAGGGTGTCAGATAAACCTCAACGACCTCCAATGTCATATGAAAGGGTGTCAGATAAACCTCATCGACCTCCAATGTCATATGGAAGGGTGCCAGATAAACCTCATCGACCTCCAATGCCATATGGAAGGGTGTCAGATAAACCTCATCGACCTCCAATGTCATATGGAAGGGTGTCAGATAAACCTCATCGACCTCCAATATCATATGGAAGGGTGTCAGATAAACCTCATCGACCTCCAATGTCATATGGAAGGGTGTCAGATAAACCTCATCGACCTCCAATGTCATATGGAAGGGAGTCAGATAAACCTCATCGACCTCCAATGTCATATGGAAGGGTGTCAGATAAACCTCATCGACCTCCAATGTCATACGGAAGGGAGTCAGATAAACCTCATCGACCTCCAATGTCATAAAGCAGGGTGTCAAATAAACCTCATCGACCTCCAATGTCATAAAGCAGGGTGTCAAATAAACCTCATCGACCTCCAATGTCATAAAGCAGGGTGTCAAATAAACCTCATCGACCTCCAATGTCATAAAGCAGGGTGTCAAATAAACCTCATCGACCTCCAATGTCATATGGAAGGGTGTCAGATAAACCTCATCGACCTCCAATGTCGTATGGAAGGGTCACATTCACGATGAGTGCTGTCAATTAGCTCTAATTCGACCCCTAAACTACGCACCATTCATTAGTTAGACCTTAGTAGTCATTAGTAGCTAAATTTGGGAAAGTTGTGACAGTACCTGCACGACGTATCGCATGGCCACGTCCGTGATGTCCGTCCCGGGCAGCCGCAGCACGCTCAACGCAGCTAATCTGCTCGGCTCCGCCCCCCGCGCGCCGCCTCCCGGCCGCGAGTTCTCCGGCGGCGCCAGAATGCCGCGCAACTTGGCATCGTCGAGACACCGTGCGAAAGAGAGGTCGAGCGAGGTTAGAGGGGGACAGGTGGAGGAGCGGAGGGCGAGGGCTGCTTCCGCCGGCGACCCAGCTAGGGATAAAGACCGAAGGGCGGGCAGACGGGCTAGTAGCCTGGAAAAGAAAGTTGAGATTAAAACTAGTCCCTTACAGGTGACGTAGAAATTAATCTGGCTTTTTACCTATGATCAAAAAGCCCTAATAAGCAATGTTTGATTATAGTAATATTCTCTTTGGCAACAAAAAAAGTAAGTGTGTGGTTTTATGAAACCACGATAAAAGTTAAACTTTACAGAGGACGAAACGATCATGGCTGCTCTCGCTACGGTACAGAGGACGAAACGATCGTACCGTCAGGCGAAAGCGACCGTCACGCGACATGCAACACACAGACGAAAAAATAAAAGTTTCACTTTAAAACCTTATAGAATGCAAAATCTAGACACTAATCATGCGAGCCGCCTATATACGCACTTGCTATTCACTACTCTATGCTTCTCAAATGGTTCTAGAACGAACCGTACCGGTCGCGCAAAACTTTATTACGGCTCTGAAGTTGGTCGCAAAAGCGCGTCGCAGTAGCAAACTTTGGGTGTTAGTAGGACGTAAAGGTACTGTAGAGATCGTGTAGCTCGACTTTTACTCATATACGCCTTCTTTGCCATCTTTCTATCTATGGGTCGTTTTAAAATACTAATTTTTGAAATTCAAACTGAGCTGTTGTTCGAAAGCTTCTTTTAAACAATTCAGTTTCATTCTGTGGGAGGCAGCGAGCCAGGGCAAAGGTCCCTAAGTCCATTACTGAATATAAATTTATTAAAGAAAGATTGCAAAAGCGTAGCTTATTATTTAAATTCGCTCCAATAATCAACCAGCCGGCGAAGCCCATTTTAAAGTGAATAAATGTGATTTTTCGTCAGTTTCACTAATCTAACAAAAATTTGGTAAACCCTTGACAACATCTCACCTGGTGGTAAGTGACGATGTTGCCGAAGATGGAAGCGGGCTTACCAAGATTCCCCAACGCAATGGGGAACTGTCTATCTTATCTATCTATCTTAACACACCAATTATATTACCCCCCGGACGACCAGCAAAGGCGTCACAGTACTTAGTACTCGGTTATACCGGCGCAGTAAGCACTCGCATGACAGTTCAGATCAGTAATATAGTTTGGCGCGAGCTGCACATAATGCAAGGTACCGACCAGGCAAGCTGCCGCCGCGCTAGATGGCACCACTCGAGCCCCAGCGACAGCGGCTGGCGGCGAGCGATGCCGGCCAGCTGAGCCGCCGACACCCGCACTTGCACGAACGACATGCTACGCCATAGCGACGGGTCCATCTGGAAACGAACATTGGTACAGTCAAATGTAAAAGTACAAGCATAAGCGCTGTGTGTATATTTGTGATAACTGTGTATAAACACCTATTCGCTATAGGTATCACCGACAGCCCACTATGCATAGCGTGCATGGTGGATAAGGAGACTGCTTCCCACATCCTACTGGATTGCAAGGAGCTAGCACAGTACAAGGTCGTGCACCTCGGTGAGCCGAGGTCGCTTCAGGAAGTCGTCGGCAACCTACGGGGGCTACTCGTCTTCTTGGAGGAGCTGGGTTGGCAGTGATGCCAGCCAATTACGCAAAATGGGCGCAGTGGTCGCCTGCTTGCGGAAACCAGGCCAGACACCTAGTGGTCCACTCAATGTACGCGCCTATGAGCGAAACGTAGCAGTGGCTTTCGACTCACAACCGAAATGCCCGTTCGGACTCTTCTGTATTGGCAAGAGCTGGTCCTGTGCCAATCTGGTTTTGTTTATGGTTAAGTGTATCAATCAAATGACAATAAATGAAATACCTGGTCTAAATACACACCACACATAGGAGGAAATGTGCCAACAGGAAGTTATAGTATTTATTAGCTAAATTGAAAATTTTAAAAACAATTCGAATTCTATTTTCAAATTTTCAGTGGATTGAATGTAACAATACACCCCTATCGTCACCTATTTATAAATCAGTATTCCATAACTAATTTAATAAATTAATATTGAATTAAGGCTCTATAGGAGAAAGAATATGAATCAACTTTGTTTAGCGGTCATCGATAAAACCTGCGCGGGCACCGACAAGTCTGGCAACTGGCGCCGGTCTGTCGCGGCCGGGGCCTCGCCTGACGTCACTCGGATGATACGGTGCTGAGGAAACTACGATGAGGGTGTGTGTGCGTTAACCCGCGCTCCCCAAGTTTACATCTGTGTGAATGATTAAATAAGCGCCGACAGGACCGTGCTCGGCCCTCAGTACTCTCACCACCCGCCGAAGAAGAACCTCAACCAAACGCAACCACCGGAGCTACGCTACCCCACTACCCCACGTGGTCGACTTCCATGACCTGCCGGCTTAGTAAGTCAGATGACACAGAAAAGGGAGCTCTTCATTCATCGAGGTTCGTGAGTGTGTAAACAGATTAAATTATAGGTAATTAATTATCCTTTCCAGGTTCCACAGTTAATTTATTATTTTTTTAGAATTGTCTATGGGATCCTTGGGAAAAGTTGTTTAGTATCATAATACTCATAAGTAGAACCACCAGTTACCGGGCCCTACATCACTTTTTGGCACTGTATAAAAACTCTTTGTATTTAGGTAAGAAAAATCTTATAATTGTAGTTCCTTCATCGAGTTATCAACGGTGTGGACAAAAAAGTCATGATTACGTTGATTTTCAAGACAATGAAACTAACCGTGTACTCCGCCCAGGTTTTACAGACGAGCGCGCAGTTGGCCAGCTCGTGCGAAGTGAGTTTCGAGAAGACGCACAGCATGGCTTCTCGGTCCAACCAGGGGGTGCCTGCAGCTATCACCATGCCAGGGGTGCTGCCAGTGGGGAGGGCTGGCCGGATCGGGTAAAGAGGCTTCTTTAGCGGCTGCAACAATAAATAAATAAATAAAATGAAGACTGTCTCAAAAGGGCTCGTACCCAGAGACGTTAATATACATCGACCTAAAAATACAGTGTTCGTTGAATATGTTAAAATTATTCAAAATTATTTAACAGAATTTGTTTGGCAGCTAAAGCCAACTTCATCTCTAAAAAAATTCTGAAATTCTGAAAATAAAATAAAAGCTGTTCGTATCGTAATTATCAAAGAGACGGGGAAAACGAAGCCGCGAGAGAAACGATATGTTCTGCAAACTGATCGTGGTCTCATTTCTGAAACCTCAGAGGTAACAGAAGAATTTGAATCTTTCTTTACAAATGTTCCACTCAAAACTACCGAGAGCCTTGACTCGTCACCTATTCTCGCAAATCAATTACTTTTTTTATAATGTACCAAAGTGCGAAGATGACTTGACATTTCGAAAAAAATATTCACACACATTTGTAAAAGCTTTTAAGTTGTTGAAACTAAACAATACTGAGGATCTTTGGGGCATGTATAAAGTCCGTAATTTAAACTTTAATGATTTCCAGCGGGAAACTTCTATTTTCGTACTTTTCCGTAGTCGGATTTTAGTTTTTTTTAACTTTTATTTTATACCAAACATGATATTAATATATTTAAAAAAATTTGGTTATTTCTTTCACCCATAAAATCCGCCATGTTAATTTTTTAAAATGGTATATATCTTATGACACGCGATGTTATGGCACGAATCCAAAGACACCACATTTGTCAAGATCGTTTAAGTGGTTTAGGAAATACGAGGAAACAGATGAACATCCATATATACATACATACATACATATATAAACAGTCAAAAACATAACCCTCTTTTTTTCGTAGTCGGGTAATAAAATAAACACGTAAAACAAACAGTCTTCTTTCCAACGAGTTACCATACGGTCATTGACTTAGCGTGCGGTGTTCAGCGCGGTCAGTCAGTAAGGCAGTCTAGTTAGTCGAGACTTAAAATTAGTACTCATGATAATACTCAAGGCTTAGCCATTTTTGAGGTACGGTCCCGACGCGTCCATGTATTTTTAGGTCGATGACAATATATTCTCAAAAACTATTCAATATGAAATTTTTTTTGTTTATTTGAGTCTTTGTAAACTGAAGAGAGGGAAGCGTACTCGTTGTCTCTCTCTAATACTGTCGATCTGTGGCCCGTGCAGAAAGTATGTACTATATTATAAAGTACTATACTGAGTCCGTGTGAGGCTAACCATCAAGGCCGTGCGTCTGTTGCGGCAGAAACAAAATCCTACTAATAGTATAAAAGCGAAAGTTTGTAAGAATGTATGGATGTATGTTTGTTACTCTTTCACGCAAAAACTACTAAACGGATCTAGCTGAAATTTGGTAGGTAGACAGATTAGGACCTGGATTAACACATACGCTACTTTTTTCCACGCTCGCAGGCGCTTGCGGTCTGCGCACTGCGCACCCTCGAAAAGTCCACGCTGTCCACGCAGATAAAGGCGCGGGAAACAGCTAGTAATTACATAAATAGTTGTGGCTGATGGAACGTAGTTGATTACGTTCCGCCTCCGTGGCGTTGCGGTTAATCCAGGCGCTTCACGCCAGGAGTTCGCGTACTCGAATCCCGGCGAGGTCTAACTTTGTAATATTCGGTTTTGTTGATTATAGGACATCCGCCAAACATCAATAAAGATAAAAATAAAGATGATGCCAAGGGCTTACCAATTGTGAATAAAAATAAAAAGATGAAGATAAGATGCACAGTTACCAATTGCCTCGGAGAATCTTCCATTTTCGTCATCGTCGTCACTTACAATCAGTTGAGATGACGCCAAAGCCTTACCAATTGTGGATAATAAAATAACTCCGCGCCCCGGCGGCGCTGCACGAAGCATAAGACAAGGGAATAAGAGACGAGGAATGTGTGGCAAGAGACGAGGTATGCGAAACAGAACACTAGGAATGTGGGGTAGGTGACAAGGAATGCGGGGCAGGAGACGAGCACAGCGCAGAAAGAGGCGAGAAAAACAGGCCACGAGAACAGGAAAACGGGACAGGAGAAGAAGAAAGTGAAGGAGCAGGCGAGGAAAGCAGTTCAGGGTACGAGATAGGCGGGGCAGGATACGAGGAAGACGGGGCCAGACACGAGGAGAGCGGGGCAGGAAACGCGGAGAGCGGGGCAGGAGACGCGGTAAGTGGGACAGGAGATGAGGAAGGCGTAGCTGGAAACGAGAAAAGTGAGGCAAGAGGCGAGAAAAAAGGAGCGATATACGAGGAAAGTGAGACAGAACACAAGGCAACACGAGGTGTCGAGTTAGTGACAGGCGAGCAGCCTCACCTTAGCAGAGTGGTGCGTGAGCTGCGCGGCAAGGTGCGCCCGTAGCGCCTGTTTCTTGGGCGCCTCGTCCTCGTCACTGGGGCGCCGCTTCTTGGCCACCGGCTCCCACTCGCCTTGCTCGCCGCTGGCGCCGCATTCTCTGCTCATATCTTCTTCCCGTTTGATTTCTGTGAGTAAATATGAAAGCTAAATAATCACTGTGAATGTGTCGAGACGATAATGAGGTTTTGACAGATTTTCAGGTTCTTACAATAGAGAAGTAATGTCTTTTCGCGGTAAAGTGGAGTCAAGTAACACAAACTAAGACATAGGTGAGAAAAATAAACTGTATGAAAATAATAGGTATACTAGCTTTCGCCCGCGGCTTTGCCCTCCTGGACATCGTTTTTATGACCGTCGTTGAGGGTGAGTGGACATGAGTTTTCTCCAGATCCCTCAAGAACTATATCGGGCTATTCAGATTAGCACTCTATGTCACTTCCCAGCTCCTCAACCAATTCTATACAAAATCACTTTCAATCCGATGCTCCTATCCCTCGGGAACTATGTCAGGGTATGCTAATTTATAAATCACATCATTTCCTGTACCTAGTACTCTAGTAGAAAAATCCATTGATCCGTTGCGATGTTAAAGAACTTTTAAAAAGAATATTTTTTCAGTTCCCGCAGAAACAGCATCGGACTCTTTTTTACGGGAAAAAGTAGCCTATGTCCTTTCCAGTGACACATCATTATTTTATGTATCCAAAAAAAATTTTATTTGTTATTTTAAAATACAGGTGTTGACAGCATTGATGTGTTCCGGCATGAAGATAAGATAGCCAGATCCCCATTGCGTTGGGGAATCTTGGGTAGCCCGCTTCCATGTTCGGCATCATCGTCACTTACCATCAGGTGAGATGATGCCAAGGGGTTACCAATTGTGAATGAAATAATTTTGAACAAAAAAAACCGACTTCAAACAGGAAACTAAAGTTCCCCTCGATTTCTCTGGGATGTCATCATCAGATCCTGGTTTCCTTATCATGGTACCACCCTTGGGATATCTCCTTTCCAACCAAAAAATAATCATCAAAATCGGTTTATAAAGTTATCCGCGAACACACATAAAAAAATCCTCCTTTTTGAAGTTGGTTAAAAAAAATAGAGAGGTTTATAATGCTTTAGTTACTGTTCTGAGCGTTTGCCTACTTTCGGCCACGTCTCAGGCAGACCTACAATTTCAAGCTTTCCACCAGCCGATGAGCTTTCGATGTAAAAACAACTCACCATCTTCAGACTTCAGGTGCATATCGTTCTTGCTCTCGTTGTCTGAGCCGACCTCCGTTTTGACTGGCCCCGGCGGGGGTGGCGGTGGCAGTTTGTTCTGGCGACAAAGACCAGTTTATAGTCACAATAGTCATTTAATGGTAAAGGATAATTCATTTACAAGTCGAGAAACAATTGTAAGTATACAATTGCTTTTTTATACATTTAAGTAAGTACAAATACAAAGCAAAAAAATACATTAAATTTCAATAAATTTTATTTAGAAAAATAAGAAGAGTTTATTTATAAAGTCCTCCCAACTATGAAAGGCTCGCTCTATAAGCATTAGCTTCAGCTGCGATTTGAAGGAAGCCGGCCAGGGATGGCGCCTCTTTCACGGGGGCAGCTGGTTAGAACGAGGAACATCAGCGAAACCGGAAGACGTAGCGTATACAGACCTCTAACTGTAGGCCAACGACCTGGTGGAGGTCGTGGAAAATCGCTGAATTCAGGCAGCGCAGGATTGGTCGTCGCGAAAATCCTTGGGGAAGGCCTTTGTTCAGCAGTGGTTGTCTTTTGGCTAATATGACGATGATGATGAGAAGTCATTCTGCCCCTGATTCTAAACCCTTCTAAATTCGATTCGTTACACGACATCGGCGATAAAGTCGAATGTATTCGAGTGTTTTGCCTATAGAGTCTGCCATTATCAGATCCGTTTGACTATTTCGCCGATCCTTTATATAGTCGAATCGTCCAAAGTGTCATTCGTTCCAACAAAATGGAATAATTAAATCTATTGTTATAGGCAATTTACAGACTACAGAAACAGAATCAAGTAATACACACATGTCAGTGTTTTTTGATGTCGAGGCGGCGTTCTTTGACACGCGGCGGCACGCACCGTGCCGGTATTTATAAAGTGCGCGTGACACTATTTAAGCGAATCGACGATTCGAAAACTTGAAGCGTTTAGAATTAGCTGGTCCAAAAAACTAGAGGAAGTATAAAAAAGTTAATCGTACATGTCTAATCTTTTTCC
Source organism: Coleophora flavipennella (assembly GCA_947284805.1). Classification (NCBI taxonomy): domain Eukaryota; kingdom Metazoa; phylum Arthropoda; class Insecta; order Lepidoptera; family Coleophoridae; genus Coleophora; species Coleophora flavipennella. The sequence continues at coordinate 13,865,961 of OX369283.1, forward strand.
AGGGTACCTGTAGATTGTTGTGATGTTGATTGAGCTGACTGGCGTCTGACCCCACACTCATCCGCCGCAAGTCCGACGATTTCTGGCGCGCGCGGAAGTGTCTTGGCTGAAATTATAATGGTACATTATTGCTGAGGGACGAAATGACTAACTAGTACGTGCAGTCGAGGACTTTAACACCAAGAAGACGGAAAAATACTCTTACTGAAATAAAAAGAGCCTTTGTCGTAAGAACATTTTATTAAATATATATAAAGTTTTAATCCCTATTAACAGTTAAGCATTTTTGGGTTTGCACTGGATTTGAAGAATAGGGGATCGGACTGCAAGTCATTTGAGTTACTTTTTATGATCTGTCAAAAACGAAGTTTTGTGCTAAAAATGTTTGAAATACCCACGAGTGACGTCATAGATTTTAAGCGTCATTGACGAACTTAATTTGTGAATTTGATCAATTAAAAATTGAAAACGTGATGGAAAAACAAAACAAGTAAGGTTTTTGAAACTTCAAGAGAAGAGCAATGTAAGAAATCATATTTCAGATTTTATTTTTGATGCAGTCCGATCCCCTATTGTTATTGAGGCATACTAAGACAGAATAATATATTCTCTTGCGTGATGTAGAGATTTTTTGTAGTTCAAATATAATTATACACTATACCATACAAATAGGGACAGGTATCTTATCGAATGTCGCAACCACATGTAGCGAGAAATATAGGTAGGTACCTAGGCGCAGCGTGGCGGCCAAGACTGGCGCAGCGTATATGCGCAGAATTCTCGTAGTGTGCGTTGCGTGCCTATTGGCGCGCATACAAAAAAATCGCGTGAGGTACCGTTGTATGAAGATAACCTATTATTCCTAGTGTTAAGTGAATGGACTAATCATAACGCCACCGAGACGGGTACGGCACACCCTGGACACTTCATACAACGGGCCAGAAATGACATTTCAAAAAAGGAATGACGGAACAAACAAAATGGCGGCGAAATCCTATACGTTCGACAGCCAAACTGTAACCAATCTGTATCAATCTGGGTGATGAGGGGGTGAGGTGGCAATCTAGAGAGCGGCAGGGAGTGTCCATACTGTATGTTAGTACTAATATATATACTTTGGTTACGGGTTGCAGGGATAGTGGTAGACCCCACTGTCAGAAGCTATCAAGTCGCCTAATCGGCTTAACGTGACTTGCGAAGCACGGAAAGGCTCTTGATGAATGCCACTATTAGTCATAGGTAATGGCCGATAGCCACTATACAGTTTCAATTGTATGAAGTGGAATCTATACCTATTTACTTTGTGCTATAGTATGTACTAGCTGTTTTCCGCGGCTTCACCCGCGTGGATAACGTTTCTATAACTTTTGCCTATTTGTTAATCCAAGTCCTAATCTGTTTACCTACGAAATTTCAGGCAGATCCGTTCAGTACTTTTTGCGTCAAAGAGTAACAAACATACATCCATACATACATTCTTACAAACTTTCGAGTTAATAATATTAGTAGGATTACGAAAAATCCTATACCTAAACCATCATATTATCCTTTGACAAATTATTTAATAAGCTTTATTGTAATATGACATTGATAATATGAAATAAATAAATCTAATCTAATCTAGAACGTACGACAGATGGCCGTTGGGGCAGTAAAGTTCTCGAGTGGCGACCATGCACCGGAAAGCGTAGTGTAGGCAGGCCTCTCACTCGGTGGACCGATGACCTGGTGAAGGTCGCGGGAAGCCGCTGGATGCGGACAGCGCAGAACCGGTCGTCGTGGAGATCCTTGGGCGAAGGCCTATGTCCAGCAGTGGATGTCCTTCGGCTGATATGATGATGATGAATCTAATCGTATACCTTGTAGTCGTGGTTGAGGCCCATGGTGGTGCAGGTGGGACACTCCCACGAGTTGGGCAGGTCCTCGTTCACCTGCCCGCCGGGCGGCACGCACCCCGGGTGCACGATGCTGTAGCACACGGAGCACTCTCGCAGGGACGACGGGCCATTGCGACCTACAGGACGAACCAAAGTTAGTGTTATATGGATAACTGAAAACGCTAAACAAGCTAAAAAACCGACTTCCATCGCAACAACTTAGTAAATTTTTGCATAATTATTTTTGGTTTTTATTAATTTTCTAATAAAGTACTATACCGATTTTGATAAAAAAAAATTATGGGACAACACGGGAAGCACTCGCTTTCAAATAAAAAAAGAATCATAAAATCGGTTCACCCAGTCAAAAGTTATGAGGTAACACACATATAAAAAAAACATAACCTCCTCCTTTTTGGAAGTCACTTGAAAAGGCCAACCCTCTACAAAAAGAGTTTAGATTTATAATTAGATAGTTGAATGCATCGAAAATATATTCAAATTTCAAAAACCTTACTTTGCTCTCCATCGCGTCTTAATCTTTAATTAATTTTTATCTTACTTTCTGCCATTTGTCAAAAATGTTTTTTTTCTAAAAATGTATGAAATCGTAAGGCGTGACGTCATAGTTTCTTCGCGTCACTGACGTACTAATTTTGCGGTTTTGATTATTTGAAAATTAAAGAACTCATAGACATCATGTGTTATTATTAGTATCATAGAATACTGTATATATTGAAAAATATTTCATAATTATTTATTTTTTACGCAGTAATGAAGAGTCATTACATATATTAAAGACGTTGAAAACAATGACGTCACGCATTTTTAATTACAATAACTTATTTATAAAAACAAATCTGGATTTTGACTGATGATAAAAAATTCCCTATCCAGTATTAAAAGCGTCTCAAAATGTAAGAAAACAGTTACGTGTCATCGTATTTGTCGCGGGAAGTTAAACCATACTCAACGCAGCCATAACTTATGGAGTTTTCAACAGATATGCGGCATCGCGACTAGCTGTAAAGCAGGGATTTACCCGATATAACATAGTCCACGTAAAGGCTCTCTCAGACCTAGCTTACAAAGCACAATATCAAGCTTCAAATGTGGGGAACCAAATGGCATTGTTCACAAAGATTAAGCTATGTTTAAAATTAAATTTTTGAACATTTTATGAAACTGATTTATGTTTAGCACTGATTTTTTTATGATTTTTTAAAGTCCGTAAACTGATAATGTCACAGGCTCAAACACTATGAAATTGTTTATTTAAATTCACGATTATGAAATGTATTTATATCCGTGGTATTTATCATGGCTGATATAGTCGAAAGACGTCCACTACTGAACAAAGGCCTCCCCCAAGGATTTCCACAACGAGCGGTCCTGCGCTGCCTGCATCCAGCGGCTACCCGCGATCTTCACCAGGTTGTCGGTCCACAGAGTGGAAGGCCTGCCTACGTTACGTCTTCCAGTGCGCGGTCGCCACTCGAGAATTTTAATATGTTCTACGAGCTATGTACTTCAGTTTAACAATTCTAATTTATTATTCTTTATTTATTTTTTACAGTATAAAATCGAAATATCTCCAAATATTTTCTGAAATATTTGCCAAAATCTGTCACAAAGCTGTAAATGGAGAGACTTTAAGCAAAAATTTTAGAAAACGTTTCGTCCAATGTATGTGAACATTGTCGGCAAATATTTCTTAGGAAAGTGGCTATCACAGAGTTTGCAATTTTGTATTCATCTTTGGTATGTTCTGAGTACTACAGTAATATTCGATTTATATCCTCTTAAAGATGTCTGCTGGTTAGGTGTGTTAAAAGAACGTGTGAATAAACAGAATAAAGTGGTTAAAACTCAAATTTGTTCTTGTGGTTCAACATCACTGAAGCAATTTTCTCACGCCGTCTTTCGACTTTCATTCACAGAGCTTTATGAAACATTTGAAGCCATGTCTGAAGCAGGCATAATAAACTAGCAATTGTAAGACGCCTAAGGCGCCAATTGAAATGCAAATAAAGCACATATCTGTTGACAGCGTTACTGATTCAGTCAATTTGTGTTATATGTCTGATTTGTTCTAACGCTTCTCATTTCTTTTCTTTTTTAAATCATATCAGTTCATATACGTTCCCACCGAGGGGCTCGAGCCTAACCTTAATTAGGGCGATCGGGCCTTAGTCGACCACGCGGGCCCAGCGGTGCGGGTTGGTCGACTTCACACACAACTTGCGAGTTTCTCTGCAGGCGTGTGCAGGTTTCCTCACGATGTTTTCTTTCCTTCCTATGAAATCTAAATTGGGAATCACATTGGTACGTGGCAGGATTCGAACCACGACCTCCCGGACAGAAGGCGGCGGCCCTAGCCGTTACGCCACCAATGCTTCTGTTTTTGATTGGGTAATTTTAATTTTTATATTTGTGTCTACTTCATTTTTATTTACAAGTGGTGCAGGTGATGAATTCTTGACATGTTTATTTTTGGTATGTGTTGTTTGTCTGACATATGAAAGTGAACTAAATAAATGAACTTGAACTTGAGTCAGTGAGCAAATAAGTCAGTGGTGTTGTTTCGATATGCTGTTAATTTAGCTGGAATTAACAGTTGAGTTTCTCTGCGTGATCGAATCAGAAACGATGAGATCCGTAGGAGAACCAAAGTAACCGACATAGCTCTAAGAATTGCTAAATTTAAGTGGCAGTGGGAGGGGCACATAGCTCGTAGAACAGATAGCCGTTGGGGCAGTAAAGTTCTCAAATGGCGACCTCGCACCGGAAAACGTAGCATAGGCAGGCCTCCCACTAGGTGGACCGATGACCTGGTGAAGGTCGCGGGAAGCCGCTGGATGCGGGCAGCGCAGAACCGGTCGTCGTGGAAATCTTTGGGGAAGGCCTATGTCCAGCAGTGGACGTCCTTCGGCTGCTATGATGATGATGAAACAGTTGAGACTATGAGTAGTAAAATTGAGCAGTCAAATCCGACTAGCTCTCACCTCCGCCACTTCTTTTTCCACTCTTGTCCCGGGACTCATGGTTTCTCAATTAATTCACAGTTTTAGTTTGGTTTTATGATGAAAACTCTCTGCATTTCGTTGTTAGTTGTCACTTGTGTGTTGCAGACACGAGAAGTGACTTTTAGCGCCCTCTATAGGCGACTCGGAGGAGTCTATTTAGCTATCGCTATATGGCGGTTTTATACTTTGAACGCTCAGTGTTCATAAATGGAAAACTAAATGATAATCAAACCAAGGTGTGATGAGGGTAAATATACAGAGTAACATAAAGGTGCAGTGATACTTTAAGGTGGGCTTGTACTCATCAAACTGAACCACTTTTGTTCTGCAATTTTGCTGAAATCGCAATTTTTTTTTTCGCACAAATCGGTCAGCTGATTAAACGGTTTTGTATGAAAAAATCCAATAAAAATTTCGCGATTTCAGTAACGTTGCAGAACAAAAGTTTCTCAGTTTGATGAGTACAAGCTTACCTTAAAGTATCACCACACCTTTATGTTACACCCTGTAGATTATCTGTGAGTAGTGTAGTTACCGGAGTTGCCCTTGGCCTGCGGCGCGACAGGCGTCTGCATCCAGCCGTCGAGGTGGCACACCGCGCACGACGCCGTCACCGGCAGCATCGGCTGCGACAAACAAACACCAAGCCCGTTAGTACAACAATAAAATTATTTTAAACAAAAAACAAACGACTTCAAACGCACTAGTCGCCACTACAATTTTTGAAGGTTCCTCTCGATTTCTCTGGGATGCCATCATCAGATCCTGGTTTCCTTATCATGGTACCACCCTTGGGATATTTCCTTTCCAACAAAAAAAGAATCATCAAAATCGGTTCATAAACGACGAAGTTATCCGCGAACACACATAAAAAAAATTTATATATAAGGTGTACCAAAATTAGCTGGAACTATTTTAACTGGTGTTTCTACCCATGAAACTGAACAACTTTCCCCATGGAACCCAAATCGCAAAAAAAAATTGGCTCTCCCATACCAACTCGATCAGCTGATCAGCCAACTTATTATGGGAAATTCAAAGAAGGGAAAGTTGTTCAGTTTCACGGGTAGAAGCACCAGTTAAAATAGTTTCAGCTAATTTTGTTAGACCTTATATATACGGTCGAATTGAGAAACCTTTTTTTGAAGTCGTTCAAAAAGAAATACTCGGGGACAAATCAGTCACACGCGATCATCTGGCCCCAAAATAACTACGGGAACCAGATCAGGCCTGTCACTCGGTCGATCAGGCGAGATAAGTACCTACACATTGGCGCGGCGTACAGTCGCCGCCGCAATTCGCGCGCCGCCCGTGTACGTAGTTATAACCGCTAAGTCGAGCGCCTTAATACCCATGTTTCCGTGTATTATCTGAAGCGGGAAGGAGTAGGTAAACAAACGCGTAGGTAGTTTTATAAGGAAGCGCAATATCTTTTTTTTTATTCACAATTGGTAAACCCTTGATAACATCTCACCTGGTGGTAAGTGACGATGTTGCCGAAGATGGAAGCGGGCTTACCAAGATTCCCCAACGCAATGGGGAACTGGCTATCTTATCTTCATGCCGGAACACACCAATGATATCAACATTGATATTTGTCGGCAAGACTTAGATAAGATGGTGGTAGCTAGCCAGGTGGGCTTAGAAAATGCCCTACCACCAACCAAACCGAGTCTTACAATTGACCCCGCCGGGAATCTAACCCGCGACCTCCTGTGTAAAGCCAGTGAACTTTGCCTCTGAGCTACGGAGGCGGTTAAATCTTTTGCGAAGTAACTAGTATTGCATCTGTGACCAGAGTACATTACATGTATACCTACGTGTTCGATGGCCTCAGTAAAGCTTCTCAACAAGTGGGTCTTAAAATGAACACGGACAAGACGAAAATAATGTTAAATGTCCGTGTAGCACCCACCCTTCTTAAGGTTGGAGACTCTGCACTGGAAGTTTTTGACAAATATGTATACCTGGGACAAACAGTCCAGCTAGGTAGGTCCAACTTCAAGAAAGAGATCAATCGAAGAATCAAACTCGGCTGGGCAGCGTTTGGGAAGCTTCGCAATATCTTCACGTCCCAAAGAACGCAGTGTCTCAAGACTAAGGTCTTTTACCTGTGTGTGTTGTCAGTGATGAAATACGGAACTGAGACATGGTTGCTTCCTATGGGCCTCATAAGAAGGTTCAAGGTCACCCAAAGCGGAGTTTTCCCTACGCGATCGAATCAGAAATGAGAAGAAGATCCATAGGAGAACCAAAGTAACCGACATAGCTCACAGAATCGCTAAACTTGTAGCAGTGGGCAGGGCACATAGCTCGATTGCCGTTGGGGCAGCAAAGTTCTCCCAGCAGGACTCCCACACGGTGGACCGACAACCTGGTGGAGGTCGCGAGAAGCCGCTGGATGCGGGCAGCGCAGGAACAGTCGTCGTGGAAATCCTTGGGGGAGGCCTTTGTCCAGCAGTGGACTTCTTTCGGCTGATATGAGGATACCTACATTGAAATACCCGTGACATGCAATCTCGCAGCATGATAAGACGACCGTGATATACACAGGCAAGGGGGAGGTAATAGACAAGAAAAAATAATTTGGTTGTAAGGAGATCCGCAGAACAACAACAGACATAGCTCTCAGAATCGCTAATCTCAAGTGGCAGTGGACGAGACACAGCTCGTAGAACGGATGACCGCTTGGGCGGTAAAGTTCTCGAGTAGCAACCGCGCACAAGGCCTCCCACTCGAGGACTTACGGCCTGGTGAAAGTCGGGGAGAGTAGCTGAATGCAGGCAGCGCATGACCGGTCATTGTGAAAATCCTTGGTGGAGGCGTTTGTTCAGCAGTGGAAGTGTTTCATAATGATGACGGACCTGCAGGCACTGGCGCATCACGCAGGTCTGCTTGGCGCGCCCCAGCCCGCCGAACTTGACCATGTCGTGGCAGAACACGCACTCGCCGCAGTCCGTGCGCTGGCACGCCTCGCACTTCTTGCATCTGCGGACCGAACACAAACAATTATAATTTTACTAAACTATTGCAAATCAAATCTTAAATTACAGTGTAAACTCTATATAGTGACACTCAAGGGACCGGGCATTTTGTGACGTTATTGAGAGTTTTTGTTACACAGAGAGAAATTAGCGTCAAAGTAAACCAACTGAGGCCAAAAAAATTTCAAAGAGTGAATCGATATATCGAGTGACGTTATACAGAGTTTACACTGTATATCTTTGTTATACTTGCTGTCCGTGTGAACTGGACTACTCTTGTCAAAGGCATTAATGACATTCGATGATTTTTATGTATGTATGTATAGCTTTTCGTATTCTAATGACATAATCTGGTTTATATGAAGGATTGAATTTTGACATTATTTACATATTACATAATGTCAACAAATTAATAAATGTCACGAACAATAAATCGGCCACTAGCTTCGTCACGTTGAAATCCCGTCCCGACTCATACCCGGCCCAAATGTTCCCATGAATCCAACCGCGTTGCCGCGCTGGATAGCCACAGGAACACGTTGGATTAGGTAGGAGTCGGACCGCGGGGGCCGCAGCCCCGCTGTGGAAGTCCTTCCCAACTCTCCCACGAAATCTTTGGTTTCCGCCCCCCACGTACCCGCATCCTCTACTGCGATCGTTATTAACTAATGATTGTTTATTTCTTGATTTTTCACAAATGTCATTGTTATTAAGCTATTTTATATTGTTAATAGCTTTTATCGCGGGCTTTGAGTGCGGCGACCGAATCAAGAAATAACGTAACGAAAATAAAACCTAACACCCCCCACTCCGCCTACCATGTAGCTCGGCCGAGCGTAACGTAACGTTACCGCGTTCTAAAAACTTACAGTGCCATCTATTAGCGATTTGCGATACTTAAAGGGTGTTAATTTATTACATAAACATCCCGCACCCCAAGGACTATATAGTCCTTTAATCAAAAGTAGCACACGAAAACAGTAAAACATCAAAAAATAGTGAATAAATACTACATAAATAAAAAATAAATAAATAATTATAATTGCATATGTTGACAAAAAATGCTATGCAATAGCTTTACCGCGGCAGTCCCCGAGTGCCACAGGTTTTTTTTATTTTTAAATAGGTAAACATTTTTTTAAAATTATTTTATGACTATAAGAAAGAGTGTAATTTGCACCTATTTTGAATAAATATCTTTATCTAACATATTTCCTAGAGATTGCTCTATGCAGAACATGAAATACGTACAGGTGTAACATTGAGAATGATCAATGTGAAGAGATAGAGAAATATAACACTTTAAACTTTCACGATTATTCATACTGTCTACTCGCGACCACGGCTATCGAAGCATAGTCGAAACGTTGAGGTAAAAACAACATCAATTATATAAAATCACGTCAAGCCCCGTTTTTAATTTGTTTGAGATAGAGAAATTTTGCAAACACGTCATGATTTCATAACAACACTAATTTCTTATACAGAGTGTAACAAAAATTAGTGTAGGAGCTGTTAACTAGGGCTAGCACTCAACGTTTTATCACGACACCCATAGTCAGTTAGCAAATATTTTTTATCAAGAGACCCATAGTCAGTTAGCAAAAAATTTTTATCAAGACACCCATAGTCAATTAGCAAATAAATTTTATCAAGAGACCCATAGTCAGCTAGCAAAAAAATTTTATCAAGAGACCCGTAGTCAGTTAGCAAAAAATTTTTATCAAGAGACCCAGAATCAGTTAGCAAATAAATTTTATCAAGAGACCCGTAGTCAGTTAACAAAAAATTTTTATCTTGAGACCCAGAATCAGTTAGCAAATAAATTTTATCAAGAGACCCATAGTCCGCTAGCAAATTTTTTTTTTCAAGAGACCCATAGTCAGTCAGCAAAAAAAAGACGTGTGGCACTCGGGGACTGCCGCAGTAAAGCTATTGCATAGAATTTTTTATCAACTTATGCTATTATAATTATTTATTTATTTTTTATTTATGCAGTATTTACTAGTCCTTGGGGAGCGGGATGTTTATGTAATAAATTAACACTAAGAAAGTTCATCATCATCATCATCAATCGCCATCATCAATCGCCATCGCCATCGCCATATAATAATATATATTTTTTGGGGTGTCAGGTTTTATTTTCGTTACGAAATTTCTTGATTCGGTCCCATCAAAGCCCGCGATAAAAGCTATACAATAGCTTAAAATTTGTATCAAGAGACCCATAGTCAGTACGCAAAAAAAATAACTCTTCAATCAAATCGATCAGCTGACTGACAAATTTTTCGCGTTTTTGTATGGAGCGTCGAAATTTTATTTTTTGAGAATTGGGTATGCTAAAAAAAAAATATGTATTTTTTTTAATTTTTTTTCTGATGGTTTAGACCATTTTGAAAAACTAATTTGAATATTTCATTTTTTAAGCCTCTAGATATTTTTAAATATTTTTTTAAATTTTGAAACCTTGATGTCGTCATCGGTTCACATTACTATGAAACGAACAGCCCTATTTCTATGACGATGAAATGAATAGGCCTTGACGTCAACTGTCAAGTCACTCAAGTCAATCATTCCCAAAGGTTTTTTGGCGGGATTTGTGGTAGACGCATTCGTAGTTTTATTTTGTTGTTTTTTCATTGCACCGGCACTAGCATTACAAATCCAACAGCTAAGGAAGCCTAAATACGTCAGACCTGGCTGTATGGTCTTAGTAACCTTTGCCTTTTCCGAAACGAAACTATCACAAAGCCAACAACGAAACGTCAAAGTCAAAATTTACTTGTCATCAAACATCATAATCTATGTATGGACAAGGCCTTCAGAGTTTAAATGTTTTTTAGAACCACAATAAAAATTGGACCTCTAATGAATATCTTACCCATTTAAGTATTTAATTTGAATGACGTTCTAATAATATTTGATTGTTTCAAACGTAGTTTTTGTTGGATGATAAATAAATAGTGCCTTTTTCAGTGCTCGACGAAAGCTCGTCCTCAAATACAAGGTCCGTAATTGATATGACAAGTAAGAGTGCACGTTCCGTTCAGTGGTGAAATAAGGTTTTATTGTAAACTCGTGACGTCATAGGGGTCAAATGAAGGTTATTGTCCTTTTCCGATTTTTTTACGCAATCTTTTACTTTTTCGAGTGGAAAATGAAAAAATATGGCTTTAAATAAAAATATCTCGAAATGGTTTTTTTATTTTCATGGCTTATAAAAAATTTAGCATACCCAATTGACTATGAGTCCCTTGGGAAAAATTGTTCAGTATGATGAGTAGAAGCCCAAGTTAGCAAGTCCTACACCAATTTTGTTGCAACCATTATATAATCTACAGAATCAATTTTCGTAATAAGTTTTTTTTTAAATGACCGGCTTTGATTCCAGAGCTGAGTACGAGTTTTTTTTATCTAAAATGCAGTATTATTATATGTTACATGTTTCCTCAGCATTTATTTCTCCTACCGCTTATAGTTTCAGAGATTCCCGTACTACACTGACCGTTCTTAATGTTACATCTGTATCCCTTAGGCCGCCGTATCTGCTATTATCTCGCTTTTTTGAAGCGCACCCCCTTCCGTCTTTTCGGATGTACTGATGCTTCATTACACAGGGTACACTTCACTATACTGTCACACCCCGGACACTGCATACAACGGTCGTGAAATGACATTTCTAAAAACAAATGACGGAGCAAATAAAATCACGGCGAAATCCTATACGTTCCAGAACCAAACTATAACCAATCTGTATCAATCTGGGTAACGAGGGGGTGAGGTCGGAATTTAGAGAGCGGCAAGGAGTGGCCATACTGTATGTTAGTACTAATACGAGTATATATACTTTGATACTGTAGCACTATACCGATAACCGATAAGGAGAAAAAGTTCTCCGAAGGTGAGGGCCGAAAGATACGCAGTTACCTCGTGGTCGTACTAGTTTGTCATACCAATATGACTACCAGGATAGATACGAGTATGTCCTCGCTGTCATACTATACATTTTTTAATTTTTTAAGAACTAGGTAATAACTAGACCTCAATTAATTAAAACAGTTAACAACGGGTGACATTAAATTTATCTTAGTTTTTCTAAAAAAAAACACAACAGTAATGTCTCCGTGCGTTATAGTGTTGGACCACCCATGTCTTATCCATGATCAGGTAAGGCTCGCAGGAAGTCGCTGGATATACAGTGTAAACTCTACACTCTACAGCGACACTCAAGGGACCGGGCATTTTGTTATTGAGAGTTTTCGTTATACAGAGAGAAATCAGTGTCAAAGTAAACCAACTAGAGCCAGAAAATTTAGATGTTTAAAAGAGTGAATCGTTATATCGAGTGACGTTTTACAGAGTTTACACTGTATATGTTTTAAAATCGTGCTGAGGGGGAAGCCCATGTCTAGCAGTGGACGGCGTCCAGCTGAGATGGTGACTACACAGAGTGGTACACACCTGGTGCGGCGACGTCGCGGCGCGTTGTTGGCGTGCTCAGGGCGCGGCGCGCGCGGGTGCCCGCCGCCTCGGCCGCCGCGCCCGCCCCCTCGTCCGCTAGAAGCGCGCCTCTCGCCGCTTACGACCTCCTCTGGACCTAATCAACAAATAATTTTAAGTACATAGGAACCTCGCAAAGACCTGGTTATCGTCATAAATTTGATGTAGACGGTTTGGTGCCAAAATCACAGATGAGTAGTTACTTCTTGACCAACATGTCCAAGTGCAGATATACTACAAAGACATGTTTTACCCAACTGCGCCAGAAGGAGGGGTTATGTTTTTCTAGAGTGTATGTATGTATATTTATTTCTGTAACCTAAACGGCTTGATGGATTTGTGAGAGGTGTCGTTAGATTCGTCTTAATCCCTTGAGTGACATATGATATATTTTTACCTGACTAGACAAAATGTGTTCTTTTTTCATTTTTTTTATTCACAATTGGTACGCCCTTGGCATCATCTCACCTGGTGGTAAGTGACGACGATGTCGAAGATGGAAGCGGGCTTACCAAGATTCCCCGACGCAATGGGATCTGGCTATCTCATCTTCAAGGGGTTAAGTTTTTATGCAGTTGGGTTTAATAGTTGGTAAAAAAGAAAACTTTGGTATCGTTTTCGATATACCTCTGAAGAAGAGTTGTACTAACAATACACGACATTTTGGAACCTTTTGAGTTGCCAGGAATAAATCCATACTTTGCAAATATATTGTGAAGACACATATCTATAGAACATCACTCATCATATCAGCTCATATACGTCCCCACCGAGGGGCTCGAGCCTACCCTGAATTAGGGCGATCGGGCCTTAGTCGACCACGCGGGCCCAGTGTTGGTTGGTCGACTTCACACACAAACTTCGAATTTCTTCGCAAGTGTGTGCAGGTTTCCTCACGATATTTTAGGTCACTATGGTTGCTTTTATCAAGCGACTTCCAAAAAGGAGGAGGTTCTCAATTCGTCTATATGTTTTTTTTTATGTGTGTTACTTCAGAACTTTTGACTGGGTGAACCTATTGTTATGATCCTTTTTTTATTTGAAAGCTATTGCTCCCCGTGGGGTCCTATATAAATTTTATCAAAATCGGTGTAGTACTTAATTAGAAAATTAACATAAACCAAAAATTTGATAATGTAAAAATTGCGATGGAAGTCGGTTTTTTTAACGTGTTTAGCGTTTTTATCTTAACATAGGACAACTGACCCTTCAATATCGGCACGCCAGTGATGGCTTGATGTTGCTTGTCATGCCGGTGTTGCTCGACCACTGTGCGCACATCCCGCACCAAAGCGATCGGGTCCGACAGCAGCTCAGGCACCGACTTGCGGGCCGCTGGCAGCTGGTGAAGGTACATCACTATGGCCTGTAATGGATGGAGATAAGGGACATCTATTTAGAATATTTAGCGTGGAAAATGTGGCTTATAACGCTTCGTTTGTAACAAAGCACGAGAACAGAAAGCATTGGAAAATATACGCAGACAAATCATAGATCTACCTCTAGGTACATGTGCAGGGGGGGGGGGCTGCTATCAGATAGAACAAGATCTTAACAAATTATACTATTACTACCCAAAAACATTGCCGTTGGGACTACCAATTGTGAATAAAAAAAAACAGTACAGTTCTCGAGTTGCGACCTACCACTCTTTTGCTACTTACCACTCAATAAGGAACTAGACTAGGCTGCCTATCAGCAAAAACAACATCTTACCAAATAATACTATTACTACGCAAGAACAGATGACCGTTGGGCCTGTAAAGTTCTCGAGTGGCGACCGCACATTGGGAGACGTAGCGCAGGCAGATCTCACTCGGTGGACCAACAACCTGGTGAAGGTCGCAGGAAGCCGATGGACAGGGGCAGCGAAGGACCGGCCATCCTGAAAATCCTTGAGCGAGGCCTTTGTCCAGCAATAGAAGAAGCGGATCTCATTTCCCCCCGCCAATATATGGTCGGCTTGCAGGATGGGGTGCGCAAGAAGGTATCATGCGGCCGGTTGGTGTGAGTGGTGAGTGCCACACGATAAGAGTGAGGTCAGAAAGAGAAACAGTTATACCAACAAGTGTAACAGCATTCTTGTTCATCATATCAGCCGAAAATCGTCCACTGCTGGACAAAGGCCTCCCCTAAGGATTTCCACGAGGACCGGTCCTGCGCTGCCCGCATCCATCGGCTTCCCGCGATCTTCACCAGGTCGTCGCTCCACCGCTTGGGAGGCCTTCCTATGCTACGTTTTCCGGTGCGCGGTCGCCCATCGAGAACTTTACTGCCCCATCGGCCATCTGTTCTACCATTCTTATTACAACAATGTAACAAACAGAGAGAGAGATGATGCCAAGGGCTTTCCAATTGTGAATAAAAGAAATTGGTTATCTGTAAAGTCGATTTACGGACGATAGTTTAACGTGATAACGCCACAACGTAACGGGACAATGAGTCATCCTTTTTCGTGCGTGCAGCCGGCCGGCGTCCATCGATTTATTAGACGTTATCACGTCAAAAAAAAAGGGGTGACGTATGGTTGATCCTTACCTTCAACCCGTGCAATTCGTTCTGCGTAAGATGAATGTGCTCCTTAGGTGGTGCTAGCGGGGTGCTCTGACCCTCGGGCGCCAAGTGCGAACGTCCCAGAAGAGCCATCACGTACTTATCCAGCACGTACCACAACATTTCCGTGAAGAATGGGTACCGGAACTTTTGCGGCACCTGTAACACGTCAATTTCAAAATGTTTATCCAGTGTTTATCCATACCGTTAAAAAACATACGCATGCATAGACAGAAAAGTCTATCTTACTTGTCCAGAAAATTACTGATTTAAATTACTGATTATAAATAAACAAAAAATGGCCGAAATTAGTTTTGTATGAAAACACGTGAATGACAATAAAATTAAACTTATTAACTTTATCGAAAAAACAAAAACGTATAAGCCTAGCTTTTGTTCTGACTGACAACCATAAATCGTTAACGCCGTTTGTATGAAAAGTTGCAGCTTCACAGTCCTTTTAATAAAACATAATAGCGAGTTCACATTAATTTAAGCTTTCACTTTGTTTATTTTTAGCTTATTCCAATGATAACCAATGTGTGCTCTGAAAATACCTAAAAGGTTGAAATTAGTTTATAAATTACAACAAAACTTTGTTGGCATGAAAACTGGATTTTGCGATTGCTGGCTATGTATGACATGCTTTTTATTTTTAACATACATCTTATTTATCTGATGATCTTTAGAGAATACTATAACCTAATTATCATCAATCTATCTCTACTAGTGTAAAGTGCAAACATGAAACAAAAAAAAAGATAATTAATACTTTTTATTTACATATTTCAATACATATTAACTTTACTGACGGAGAAGATTTGGATTTGGACCTAGCTCTGTGATTGTTATGTGATCGATAGTTAGCAGGTTCAAAATTATCAAGTTCTTTGATAGTTATCGGCATTGATTCTTATTTTTGGCACTTTAATTACCAAAAATGTAAAAACAAAAATAATATGTAGGAAAATAAATAAATAACTTTTAATGGTTTAAGTGTAAGTAAGTTTAATCACAAATGAATGCGGGCAGCGCAGAACCGGTCGTCGTGGAAATGAAACTTGGGGGAGGCCTATGTCCAACAGTGGACGTCCTTCGGCTAATATGATGATAATAAACCAACAATTATTTTTTTGTGACTTTTATCTGAGTTCGAAGTTTGACGAGTTTCGGTACGCCACGAAAAGTCACTTCGTGTTCGGATAACCATGGCAGGACATAGCGCGAGGCTAGAGTTTTGCCAAATATAACTATAACATTACTGTTAATTTTATAATTATCAAGATAATTATGAACATTATATTATTATAATTAAAACTAATAAACTAAAATTATTAAAATCAATTATGATTATCACTTTGAACCCTGATAGCTAATCAAATAAACTCCCTATTAATTATGTTACGTAATAGCTCCTCAGTCCTCACTTTCACTGATTCGTTCCTCTACCACATCCGTCACTTTCTTACTCTGGACACTGCATAGACTCGTGTGGAATGAACGACGGAGATGTCAACAGTTACCTTGGTGACGTCTTCCACCTGAGCGATCTTGAGCTGCTTCTCGATGCCGAACTGGTGCAGGAAGTTCCCGCCGAACACGAGCGAGTCGCTCGGCGTGTACACCGCGTGTATCCAGCCCGTCGGGATGAAGAACGTGTAGCTCGCTTGCAGCTGTAAAAGAAAAAAAGTTTATGAGAGAACATTAAAATTAAGGCGCAGTGGTACAGTCGAGTTCATTAATATATTGGCAGGGCCAATGGTTAAAAACATTGTAAGCGTCGAAATGAATATAAAGTTCTATACAAATAATAAATGAACCGTTTACATGATAACATTTTATTGATATCTATATTGTTTGTATAGAAATTTATATTCATTTCGATGCTTACAATGTTTTGAACCATTGGCCCTGTCAATATATTAATAAACTCGACTTTACCTAAAAATCCACTTTAACAGGTTTTTAGAATTCATTTTTGAAGTAGTTAACAGTAAATTTAAAATTTAGGAAAACATATTGGTATTATTGAAAATAGTTACGACGGACTATATCGAATGGAAACACGATTTAATAGTGTTGGCTCGATAGAATAATTTCGCAAAGGTACCTCTTTTCGAGCCTTTTTATCATCTATTTTCGGTTTTATTCTTAAAATAAGTAATTTGTTAATATGATTTATTTACTAAAATAAAGTTCATAGGTGACTGAAGGGAAAACATCGATTGGATTTTTATTTATGATAAATATGATGAAAATAAAAACGAAAACATCCAAAAAAAGTACAAAAGTGTGGTTATTTTCTTCTCTCTTTACACGTAAAGAAAAAGACAAAGACAGATTTTTAAGTACCACGAGGCCTTAAGCGATGATTATCGACATAGAAGCTAGTTATACACTTAGAAAATTGTCTCTAATTTACCACTCGGTAATACCGCATATAAAATAAACTGTACGGTAGCCCGCACCAAACTTTCACATTTTTTTTGAAGGGAAAACTTCTTTAAGCGCGCTGGCCATTTTTGAGATGAGAAAAACCATTGAGATCCCGACAGTGCTACCTTTACCGCAACCGACACCTCCGTAATTGTTCATGTCTTTACTTTTGCAGACACTCCCGGAGTGGTTAGGATAGGTTATTTAATATTTCTTCTTTCATACAAAAATTTAATTAAAAAAATATAATTTTGATGAATCCATGTCGCATGACCAAAAATATACAAGGTGTAACAAAATTAGCTGAAACTATATTAACTGGTGCTTCTACCCATGAAACTGAACTACTTTCCCCATGGAAACCATAGTCAAGTCGCAAAAAAAAAATGCCTCTCCCATACTAACTCGATCAGCTGATCAGCTAACTTAGTATAGGAAGTCCAAAAATTTATTTTTGAGATTTGACTATGGGTTTTATTGGGAAAGTTGTTCAGTTTCATGGGTAGAAGCACTAGTTAAAATAGTTTCAGCTGATTTTTTTTTACCTTATATATTTATTCGTAATACATGAGCAAACATAAGCAACTCCAACGTGCATAGTTTCATCAAAATCGTTAGAGCTCTTTTTGCGAAAAAGAATATTATTTTTTGTCATATGTCAGCTACTCTTCGAGTTGACGGTACAATCCCTCGATGAAATAATTTATCAGAATCAGAGTTTTTATTGTTGATTATGCTACAAAGATCTTACAGTATAGTTAAACTGCATAGTTTCACATAAAATAAAGAATAAACTAAAACTAAAATTAAGTTTAATTTGGTGCCAATCGGACTAAAAATATAGTCTCCAGAGCCAATAGTGACGCACGGAATTACAATGTACGATTTTTCGGTATATTTTTTCACGAAAATGGGAAATCTTTTTTTTTGCGATAACAATACTTCCTCTAGTACGCACCGTACTACGGGGTCGAGAAAGTAAAAACGGACAAAACACCCAAAAGTGGGCCTCATGTGTGACAGACGGACGAACAGACAGACACGCGAATGATCCTATAATGGTTCCGTTTTTTTCTTTTGAGGTACGTAATCTTAAAAAAAAACTAACGCTGTTGTTATTAATTTATCAAGTCCGGACGATATAACACTTTAATAACAATTTTGACCAAACACCCATTTGAGAAACCGCGATTCCGTAAGACGCTTGCAACCTCTTATTAACTCCGAAGTCTTTATTTAGGTTGTATGTATTTAGTTTGCGTGTGGTTGCTTTTTTTTTAATCCACATAGGCCCCTATTAAAATGGTTTCGGCCGGTGGTCCGTATTAACTCTGATTGCTAAGACTACATACATACATACATACATATATTCACGCCTCTTTCCCGTAGGGGTAGGCAGAGAGCACTTCTTTCCACTTGCTACGACTTATCTCCTAAAATTCAAATATCAGCTGACTTTTATCGTCATCAGAGAGAAGGGTCAATTTACCGAACAACTCATAAATGCGAATATTATCCCCACCTAATTTTACTATAATATTGCGAGTTATAACAATCTTTATAGGTTTTTTAGACATATGATTATGGTTTTTATAGACTGTGGACGCCTCCACGAAGGCGCTTCAAGATGGACATGCCTTTCAGATATGAATAATAATAATAATGCGATAGGACTTTTAATTAGACTTTAAGAATTTGTCTGGAAGAAATCGCTTTGAGCGATAAGAGCGCCCAAATTGTACCGCTATAGTACCTATATAAGTTTTCTTATTTTGAGTTTTTTTTTACCTACAAAAATAAACCACCTGCATGCTGAATTTTGAAGAGCCAAAACGTTAAAAATACTTGACAGATAATTGATCAAGACCGTATTTCGTAGTCCCCTATTTCCTTCTCCAAAATTTGAGCAATATTTTTTTCAAAAATGATTTAAAACACGCTTTACATAATATGCCTCTATGTTTTCATTTCATTGTTAACTAGCTGACCCGGCGAACTTTGTTCCACCTTAGACTACACTACACTACACTACCCTACCCTAAAACCAATTATTTTTGACGATATCTTTTTTATATTGATGAAAATCATATTTTAATACTTATTAAATTATCTTATTCCGGACGAAGACAAATGCAAAAACACAAAAATCATAAAAATTGGTCTAGCCGTTCTTGAGTTATAAATGGTGTAACTAACACGATTTTCTTTTATATATTAGTTATAGGATAAGATAGCCATTCCCCATTGCGTTCCATCTTCCATTTTCGGCATCATCGTCACTTACCATCAGGTGAGATGATGCCAGGCGCTTATCAATTGTGAATTAAAAAAATATATTGTGAATTAAATATAAATGCGTATTATTTTTGATGTTTCAATTGGTCAATTTACTCAGTTTTTGAAGGCACCAACTACGTATAATAATTAGAATATGGGAAAAACAAAACATAGGGGCATAGCCATGGTAGATATAGGTTTGATGAAAAAAAAACATTTTTGCTCTATTGTCATTATCCAGGAAGGAAACAGGGGACTCCGATTCTTATGGAAAATGGCGCCCGCGTTTCCTTTTTTTTTATTCACAATTGGTAAACCATTGACAACATCTCACCTGGTGGTAAGTGACGATGTTGCCGAAGATGAAAGCGGGCTTACCAAGAATCCCCAACGCAATGGGGAACTGGCTATCTTATCTTCTCCTCTTAAACTTGGAATAAAAGGCAACACGTACATGTACCCTGATGCACTTCTCGACAGTGTCTCCAAAGAACACGTCCGACTGCTTGCCGGAGAGCACCCACTTCTCATACAGCTGCAGGTTCTTCTCCGTTGGCGGGATCAGCCAAAACACTTTTGCGCCTGCAATGATTTAATTAAATTTAATTTCTGCGTCGTCGGTGGCGTAACGACTAGAGCCACCGCCTGCTGTCCAGGAGGTTGTGGTTCGAATCCTGCCACGTACCAATGTGATTTCGAATTTAGATTTCATATGTACGTTTATCCGACGCTCTTACGGTTAAGGGAAACATCGTGAGGAAACCTGCACACGCCTGCGGAGAAACTCGCAAGTTGTGTGTTAAGTCGACCAACCCGCACTGGGCCCGCGTGGTCGACTAAGACCCGATCGCCCTAATTCAGGGTAAGCTCGAGCCCCTCGGTGGGGACGTATATGAGCTGTTATGATGATTGATTTAAAAAAAATTGTTTCAATGTTTGTAAAAACATTACAAATCTAAAAACCGGCCAAGTGCGAGTCGGACCCGCGCACCGAGGATGCCGTACCAGTACTACCTTTGGTACGGAACCCTAAAACTTCAACAAGTACTACAATTATATTCAACGCTATATTCACGCAGGTTAACTGACCATCAGCACGGTCATTACCTGGATGGGTTCGTCTGTTGGTTCTCTTTGTTCTAGTTGACGCTTCGCAATGCACCTTGAGCCGCTGGTGTCGTTTGAATCACTTGATGGCAGTCGTTAAGCCGTATCAAAGCCGGCTTGAAAACTGACAGCGGAATTCGCTACTAGCTCTACAAAGTCCACCAAGCCAGACTTGGTCCAGTATTTATGTAGTGGAGTATGGCCTAACCTTCTCAAGTTTGGGAAGGGACCCGTGTCCCAACAGTGGGGACATAATGGGTTGTGGTGGAGGTAATAAAAACTATAACCGTCCTTTGGTCGCGAGAGCGTCGGTGGCTCCACCGTTAACGACTCGGTACTCCTAACCAGAGGTGCCGGGTTCAAATCCGGACGGCCAGTGTACCAATGAGTTTTTCGAAACTTACGTACATATACTCACCGATTTCTTGACCGGTGAAGGAAAACATCGTGAGGAAACCGGCACACTAGTGCGAAGAAACTCGAAAGTTATGTGTAAAGTCGACCAACTCGCACTGGGCCCGCGTGGTCGACTAAGGCCCGATCGCCCTAATTCAGGGTAGGCTCGAGCCCCTCGGTGGGGACGTATATGAGCTGATATGACGATGAAAAACTATGACCAGAGATGTAGGTAATATTGAAGCTGAAATTACCTCTCAATATGTGATACCACACGGACGTGCCGCCAAAATCGATGTGAAAGTCTGTGTAGCAGCCCTTTACTGACATCAGGCAATACTTCTGCACCTTCGGGTACATCATGTCGTCCAAAGCATTTGTGGACTCGATCTGAAAAGTAAAGTACTGACACTTATCATATTTCAGCCGAAAAACGACCACTGTTAAACAGAGGCCTTCCCCAAGGATTTCCACGACGACCGGTCCTGCGCTGCCCGCATACATCGACTTCCCGCGATCTTCACCAAGTCGTCGGTCCACCGCGTGGAAGGCGTGCGTTTATCACCAAAGAGTTATTGTACTATCTCCGACGGCATTAAAATAAATTTACTCAAAAATGCTAGTAATTTGGTCATTACAACCTTCTTTGAGCAAAGTCGGTCTTACCATACTACTCGGAAAACAGGATCGCAAAATGCCGTACAAAGAGATTTTATTAAAAGTCGGCCTTGCCATACTACTCAGACCGCAATTTCCTGTACAGAGATTTTATTCAAAGTCGGCCTTGCCATACTACTCAGACCGCAATTTCCTGTACAGATATTTTATTCAAAGTCGGCCTTGCCATACTACTCAGATCGCAATTTCCTGTACAGAGATTTTATTTAAATTCGGCCTTGCCATACTACTCAGACCGCAATTTCCTGTACAAAGAGATTTTATTCAAAGTCGGCCTTGCCATACTACTCAGACCGCAATTTCCTGTACAGAGGTTTTATTAAAGTTCGGCCTTGCCATAGTACTCAGACCGCAATTTCCTGTACAGAGATTTTATTCAAATTCGGCCTTGCCATACTACTCAGACCGTAATTTCCTGTACAATGAGATTTTATTCAGAATAAGGCTGTATCTAGCTCACAGAAATGAGGTCGCATAGGCGTAACAAGCATCATTTACCTAATTAAAAAACGTGAGTGGGCGGTAAAGAGATTTTATTCAGAATTGCCACCAATTTCAATATTACCACCAGGTGAGATGTTGTCAAGGGTTTACCAATTGTAAATTTAAAAAAAATTGGCTGTATCTATGTTAGAGACAGAGGTCGCATAGGCATAACAAGCATAAATTACCTAATTAAAAAAGTAACGGTGATTAAAAAGTGATTCAGCACCCAAACACCGCGATAGGATTATCACAAACTATAAGTAATATAAACCCTGGAAAACCAGTCCTGAATTTTGGTAACTGTTCTTTGAGTAATTGTTCTTTTAATTACATCCTTACTATTCATATCTGAACTGAACTGATTTTATTTAAATTACTCACATTTTATGAGTAAAGCACTATACAAGCCTTGGTCCGCAATGACTGCACTGCTGGCCAGAGTATGATGGCCTCGAGCTTAGCTTAGCTATTCTCTCGGCCTTCAATCTTGGTCAGCATTGCAGCCCTTGCTGTCCGCGCTGTGATGGCCTCGAAGGGCGCTAAGCTACACTTTCCGGCTCGCAACGAAGTTATTACAAACCGCGGCAGTAATGTCACAGTATAATAAAGAGTACTACTATTTATAAACTCCAGATCACTTAATTTCCCTGCTACTGAAAATAAAATTCTTACTCGCTTTGTTTTCCATCAGCTCTTTCATTTTAAATCGTCAAAATAACAAAGTAAATAAATAAATTACGCTTAACGTCACTTCTTTGTATCATTGTAACATTTTTATAACAAAATGTCGTTTTTGAAAAATGACAAAAATGACTAGCAGTCATCATCACCATCATGCAAACCGTGTCGTTAAACGTGAAAAACGTGCGCTGCTGGACAAAGGCCTCCACCAAGAATTTCCACGACGACCGGTCCTGCGCTGTCCGAATCCGGCGGCTTCCCGCGATCTTCACCAGGTCGTCTGTCCACCGCCTGTTGTCTGGCCTGACTACACTACATTTTTCGGTGCGCGGTCGCCACTTGAGAACTTTACTACCCCAACGACCATCTGTTCTACGAGCTATGTGCCCTGCCCACTGCCACTTCATCTGACCACGATTAAAGGCCGAGAGCGTGGCTAAGCTAAGCTCGATACTGTGCAGTCATTGCGGAATTTGCGGACCAAGCCTTGTATAGTGAACCAGCAGTCATTATACCTAAGTATATGGCCCGTTGTATGTCGTACGGCATATTCCTCTAATAGGTTGCTGAAGTGAGTTGAGACAGATACAGTGTAATTTACATAAAATTTATTTCCTTTGCTAAGTCTTTGAATCTTTTACTTAACTCCACGTCTCCGTCGATCCGTGACAAAACACTGCGTCTCTATAAAGATATAGAACCTTAGTGCTTAATATCACCCATAAACGGCAAAATGTTTCACAATGAACGAACGAACGAACGGGAGTGACGAGTTCTTTACTAAGGAGAGCAGTGCAAACATACAAAAACATACGAAGCCGGCCCAAATATTATCGGATTAATAAGACAAGGCAGATGATGATAATAATTTGAGAAAAACTTATAGACAGGTTATATAACCAATGATTTATAAACAACTAGCTGTCCCGGCGAACTTCGTACCGCCTTACATTACATTGCCCTACTCTACACTACCCTACCCTACCCTACCCTACACTACCCTACCCTACCCTACATACACTACACTACACTACCCTACCCTACCCTACACTACCCTATCCTACACTACTCTACACTACCCTACACTACACTACCCTACCCTACCCTACACTACCCTACCCTACCCTACATACACTACACTACACTACCCTACACTACCCTACACTACCCTACAATACCCTACACTACCCTACACTACACTACCCTACACTGCACTATCCTATCTCTCAAGTTGGATCGAACTGCACATGGTGTGCGAATTTTATTATAATCGGTTAAGTGGTTTAGGAGTCCATTGAGGACAAACATTGTGACACGAGATTTATATAAATATTAAGATAAGATAGATATAAGATATATAACAAAATTGGTGTTATGAGCTAGGCCCTCGTCATATTTACCAGCTTTTTTTCAAGGAACTCATTGACAATTCTTTAAAAAAAATTCGACACTCCATACAAAACTTTTACAAAATTGGTCAATCACCTGATCGATTTAGATTATTTTTTTTTGCAAACTGACCATTTTCCCTAGGAACCCATAGTCAAATAAATGTAAAAAAAAAACGCCGCTCCATACAAAAATGCACAAAATTGGTCAATCAGTTTCAATCAGGTAAATTTAGTGTTTCGGCTTACACGATGAGCAGCTTACCTGTTGATCCTTGAGATGCCGGGGCCACACCGTGTCGACCCAGTCGATCTGACGCACGATGTGTGGCGCCTGCACATAGTTCTCCAAGCGCGTGTGAGAGAACTCCAGCGATATGACGTTCAGAAGTCGCTCCTTGTTCGGATCGTCGTAGTAGCGCTGCCAGTCCTGATAGAGAAAACCATCATTAATCATTATACTCTCCAATTAGTTGGTGAACTTTACACTTTATCGGTATTGACCTACCCTATTAAATTTTGTCCGCGGCTTGTTAAGGCTGTTTGGCTAATGGCTATTTAAATGTAACCTGTGTTCCTCCTAGTTTATCCTTAAGCATTCTTTGTGTGCATATATTGATAATATATATTGTTGTAGTATATATTTATGTATTTGTAATTTACCTTTATTATTAAGTATTAGTATTTAGTTGCACATGCACCCACCCGCTATCGTTCCACTTTCTCGTCTCCTCCATTCACCAAAGGTTGGCTGGAAGAAATCGCTTAAAGCGATAAGTCCGCCTTCGCATATCATTGTTTATTTTGCTAGTTAATAAGTTTTTTTTCATTTTCGTATATTTGGTGTGCAATAAAGATATTTATCTTATCTTTTTTTCCACTAGCCGCCACGACACCGTGCACCGGTGCTTCGTTTTACCATTGGGCCAATGCGGTGCCGTTGCCGTTGCCAGTCAGTGGAAAGACGCTCTATATTTTTTTTATACATTTTTGCTTCTCCGGCAGCCGAGCCGGCTAGTGGAAAAACGCACAATAGTTCCCCCATTCATACTTTCAACTGTTTATTGTGAAAGCCACTTTTAATAGTGGACGGTTTATCATTTATGATCCATTCATTAATGTATAATCTTAATAACATAGCGTAGTAAACTGTATTAGTGTAATATCGGGGTAATCCTTACTAATAATATTATAAATGTGAAAATGTGTTTGTTTGATTGTTACCTTTTCACGCTTCAACGCCTTGACCAATCTCAATGAAATTTGGCATGCAGGTAGCCTGTGTCACAAGGAAGGACATAGGCTCCTTTTTATCTCGTGAAAATAGCATAGCCCGATGTATTACCCGAGGGAACTGAAAATATACTCTTTTTTGGTTAATTAACATCGCAACGGAACAATGGATTGTGTGATTTTTTGCACCGAGATGGTTGAGGGGGTGGGAAATAACACGATTTACTAATAAGCATATCCTGACATAGTTCCCGAGGGATGTGGAGAAAATTTATGTCCACGCTCGCGGCTCGCGCACCCTTAAGTCAGTCACAAAAACGATGTATACGCGGGCGAAGCCGCGGGCAAAAGCTAGTACCTATATATTTTTAACATCTTTAACTGCTAAGCGCAACGGGAGCCAGGTCCTTCCTTTCCCTCTAATATCTTCGAAGGGAACGATGGCTGACTCAACTAAACTAAACTCGTGACTGGGTGCTGTCCTTGGGTAAGGCATTGATGAAAAAATCAATTATTTTTATGTATAACTTCTCGAGTTATATTGTCCTTATGACATTATTTGTTTTATATCAATGATTTTATTTTGACATTATTAAATAATGATATTTTGTTTTTAATTGTTCACACTGACATTATAATAATACAGTTACTAATTTATGACCTTCAGAAAGAGTAATATGCGCATAATAATTTTGAAGTTTTGAAGAAGTTTGATTTAATTAACTTTGTTTGATTGACCTGGTGGTCTAGTGGTCAGTGCTCTCGCCCGCCAAAGAAATTGAAAAAAAATTTAAATGAAAATTTATTTGCAGAAAACATGGTTTTAAAGTTGTTACCTTATTTAGGTAGTCCTCATATTTCACCAGATTTGGCATGCAAATATAAATCTCATTAAAGGGCCGTGGGACGAAGTAACTATTTAGTAATCTCTGCCGTGGGTTAGAGTCCCACCCATCGCAAACATTCGTGTCACAAATAGGTTTGCTTGCACTGTGTCTGGCTGTTTAATAATATCTGTATGTGTAATTTTCATCATATCAGCTAATATACGTCCCCACCAAGGTCTAGAGCCTACCATGAATTAGGGCGATCGGGCCTTAGTCGACCACAGAGGCCCAGTGCGGGTTGGTCGACTTTACAACACAACCTTCGAGTTTCTTCGCAGGCGTGTGCAGGTTTCCTCAAGATGTTTTCCAACGCCGTCGTAGTAATGTGATGTATAAGTATGTAGGTACATATATCAGTATCTGGTTCCCACAGTACAAGGAAACCTAGTTTGGGGCGAGATGAACGTGTGTGATAAGAATTGTCCCTGAACCCAGATAAAACTTTACCACTTAACAAAGGACTTCTGACCACAAATTCAAAAGCGGAAAAGGATATGGTTGATATTGAAACCTCAAGCATTACACATAAAAGGTATAACCATGGAATTCTTACTAATACATATATGTATACCAACCCGCACTGGGCCCGCGTGGTCGACTAAGGCCCGATCGCCCTAATTCAGGGTAGGCTCGAGACCCTGGGTGGAGACGTATATGAGCTGATATGATACATATATATGGTCACTTACCATCGACACAAATAGGGTAAGCGACATGAGGCATACATGAAAATACTGATAAAAGACAGAGCGACTTCATTTTTTTTTTGGTTTCTTTTCTCCGGCTTTCAAAAGCGCGGAGAAGGCAAAGGTGACTATACAGCCAGGTCTGACGTATTTAAGCTTCCTTTAGTTTTTTGATTTGTAATGCTAGTGCCGGTGCATTACAAATCTTCTCTGAAGTTCTTGACAGCATTTGCAGCAGCTACATTCTGAGGTGGAACACCCAGTTGCTGTAGGGCGTCTATAAAACTGCACCCAGAGCAAGTTGGGTTCTCACGTCCTCCTTCGTTTTATTTTCTTTTTCTCCACATTGCAGAGCAACTTCATTGAGAAAACAAAAACCAGCCAAGTGGGAGTCTGATTCACGCAAAGTAGGTTTCCATAGTATTTAAAAAAAAATGTATATTTTAAAAACATTTTGTACACTAACTTTTTACAAATCCAACTACACGTCTTAAAATTACTTAGCCGTGATAGTTGTCCTTTAAAGTTGATTATATGTCCTACTTTTTTTTTTTTGTGAATCGACTATCTGGGGACAGGTCGCGGGAAGCCCCTGGATGCGGGCAGCGTAGGAACGGGCGCTGTGGAAATCCTTGAGGAGGCCTATGTTAAGCACTGGACTTTTAACCATCTCCGTGGCGTAATAGTTAGTCCATTCGCTTCACACCAACAAGTCACGGGTTCCATTCCTGGCGGGGTCAACTTTGTAAGACTCGGTTTGGTTGGCGGTAGGGTATTTTCTAAGGCCTCCTGACGAGCTACGACCATTGCCACCAAACATCAGGGTTAACAGAATTTTTTTATTCACAATTGGTAAGCCCTTGGCATCATCTCACCTGATGGTAAGTGACCACGATGCCGAAGATAAAAGCGGGCTTACCAAGATTCCCCAATGCAATGGAGAACTGGCTATACCACCAACCAAACCGAGTCTTACAAGGTGACCCCGCCGGAATCGAACCCGCGACCTCCTGGTGTAAACCGAATGGACTAACCATTACGCCACGGAGGCGATTAAAATTGATTTGTTCCGGCTTGAAGATAAGATAGCCAGATCCCCATTGCGTTGTGAAATCCTGGTAGGCCCGCTCCCATCTTCGTCATCATCGTCATTTACCAACAAGTGAGATGATGACAAGGGCTCATCAATAGGGATGACGAATGCTAGTCATCTAAGTTACTTTTTATCGTCTGTCAAAAACGACATTTTGTTCTAAAAATGTTTGAAATATCTAGGCGTGACGTCATAGTTTAGAAGAGTCATTTATGTACACATTTTGTGATTTTGATGAGTTACTTGACTTGATGGAAAACAAATCGAGTAAGGTTTTCCGAAGTTTAAGTAGGAGGGCAATTTAGTGATCAAGAGTTCATAATTTATTTCTGATGCTGTCGTCATCCCTATTGTGGATATTACAAAAACTGGACGTGTTTCGGTTGACATGACCGCATACCTTCATGGTCATCTCGATGTTCTTCTGCGTGTTGACGTCCATCACGTCGAGCAGCCTTCGGGAGCCGACGCACATGCGCACGTCGTTCACTGTGAAGTTGCTAGTCGGCACCCTGCGGAAGAAGAGGAACACCGGTGTAAACAATGACTAATTTTACAGACGGACTGTCTAGTTATTACCCGACTGGAGGGTTAAGACGGACTGTCTAGTTATTACCCGAATGGAGGGTTATGTTTTTCCAGTGTAGGTATGTATGTAGACGGATTGTCTAGTACTTACCCGATTACCTGACAGGAGGGTTATGTTTTTCCAGTGTACGTACCTATGTAGGTAGACAGACTGTCTAGTTATTACCCGACTGGAGGGTTAAGACGGACTGTCTAGTTATTACCCGAATGGAGGGTTAAGACGGAGTGTCTTAGTTATTACCCGACTGGAGGGTTAAGACGGACTGTCTAGTTATTACCCGATTGGAGGGTTAAGACGGACTGTCTAGTTATTACACGACTGGAGGGTTAAGACAGACTGTCTAGTTATTACACGACTGGAGGGTTAAGACGGACTGTCTATGTATGTATGTAGATTTCTATGTTCCCTGCTACAGCCTGAACGGCTAGAAGGATTTTAACGTATGAAGTATCGTTAGATTCGTCTTGATCCCGTGAGTGACAGGACACATTTTTATCCGACTGGCCAAAAAGAGCGGTAAAGGATTCACACAGTCGGTTTTTTAATTTTTTGCATTGATACTCTTATGTCGACGGCAGATCGCGATCTGCCCAGATATTCTCAGGCGGATCGTGAGAGGCCCAGGCATTTCATCGCGGTTAAGTTCGTTTAGCATGTCTGGTGCCACCGTAGAAAGGAGCGGTCTCCGTCGACTTAGTATTTTTCGGAGCTTTGCAATGAAATTCCTAAGACTTTCACGATTTGTCTGGAAATATTACGATCTGCCGCCGCCGATGTATTGATGCCTCACGATGAAATGCCTATGCCTTTCACGATCTGCCAGGGAATGTTCCGTTATGGATATCGGAGCCTCACGACGAATTGCCTAAGGCTTTAACGATCTGCCTGGGAATTTATTAGACGCACTCAAATTTTCTAATAAAAAAAATATTATGAATCCTTACAGATCCTTACTTAATATTATAAATGTAAAAATGTTTTTGTTTGTTTGTTTGTTACCTTTTCACGCTTTAACGCCTTGACCAATCTTAATGAAATTTGGCATGCAGGTAGCCTGTGTCACTGGGAAGGACATAGTCTACTTTTTATCCCGTGAAAATAGCATATCCCGATGCAGTTCCTGAGGGAACTGAAAATATACTCTTTTTTGGTTAATTTCTTTAACATCGCAACAGAACAATGGATTATATGATTTTTTGCACAGAGATGGTTGAGGGGCTGGGAAATTACATGATTTACTAATTAGCATATCCTGACATAGTTCCCGAGGGATCTGAAGAAAACTCATGTCCACGATAGCGAGCCGCTTGCGACTCGCGCACCGCGCACCCTCTAAGACAGTCATAAAAACGATGTCCACGCGGGCGAAGCCGAGGGCAAAAGCTAGTATTACAACATGTCGCCGACAGATAATGGGTTTATTATTGGGTTTAGTACGAGTTCACGGGTCTCATACGAAAACAATGACAGAAACTGTGACAATTGTTTGTTTCTATATATTTTACTCTTCTTTTATATTCTACTAGTGGATACCCGCAGCTTCGCCCGCTCAGATCCTGATTTTTGCGGTTCCCGTGGGAATTTCCCAAAATCCTTTCTTAGCGGATGCCTATACGTCATAACATCTACCTGCATGCCAAATTTCATGCCGATCCGTCCAGTGGTTTGGGCTGTGCGTTGATAGAACACTATGTCAGTCAGTCAGTCAGTCACCTTTGAGCTATATATATATTCTATAATCGGTGAGTGTTTATGTCAAATAAAATCTGTCTATTGTCTACAATTGAAGTAGAAGTTTTAGGCCCAGTAGTTACGTACGGTGATAGGGGCGAAAAATAGGCAACATGCAATATTTTTATTTTTGCTTTCATTTTAAAGAACTCCATGCAGAATAAACCAGGAGTATATAAAAAAAATAAAAAAACTTGTTTTTTTAATTTTAAATGCGGTTTTAAAGTAACCGTTTAAATTTGCGCGCGCAAACGGACGTATAGTTCCGATGACGTCACTCCTGTCTGTCACTCAGACCAAAGAGAATATAATACATTACAATAACAATAAAATACAATGTATTATATTCTCTTTGGTCTGATTTTATACCGCATTTTAAATGAAAAAAACAAGTTTTTTTTATTTTTTTAATATACTCCTGGTTTATTCTGCATGGAGTTCTTTAAAATAAAAGCAAAAATAAAAATATTGCATGTTGCCTATTTTCGCCTATTTTCTTAAATAAATTTTATACTATTTATCATAAAATTTAAAAAAAAATCACAACAAGCCCTTTCATTTGAGATTATCACAACAAGCCTTTTCATTTGATATGTCACACTAAACAGTTTGTAAAACTTAAAAAAAAATCTAATTTACACCCCAAAAACTGGCCCCCATATTAAAAATTTATTTATTTACCTTACACGTCCGTCTTTGGGTCACCGACTTACGTATGTATACCAACCAAATTTAACTCAATCGGTCCAGTAGTTTCGGAGCAAATTGGTTGTGACTAGGGAATGCAATACCGGGATTCCGAAATACCGGGATCCCGCACCATTTTTGCGGGACCAGTCCCGCGCCTAAATCGTGCGGGATCCCGCGGGATTTGCGGGACTGCGCAGCGACATACGAAATGAATTTGTTGGAGTCTGGTGGGCTCAAAGGTGAAAATCTTCAATATATACTACAATGCGTTATTAACAGTTGTGCCCACCAGCGTGGAAGCGGAAAGGGCATTTTCTGCTGCAGGATACCTAGCATGCAAAGTAAGAAGCCGTTTAGCTGACAAAACTATTGACACGCTATGTTTCATGCGCAGCTACTTCCAAAATAATGGATTATTTTTTTTTTTACTTGTAATAGTTATTCTTATTTCTTATTAGTTATTGATTTGATTACTTATGAATAGTTTCACTTTCACAAAACTATTGAGACGCTATGTTTTATGTGCATTTGCGCAGCTCCTTCCTAAATAATGGATAGTTGTTTTTTGTTTGTTTGTAATAATAGTTTTTGACCTTTGTTTGAAACTGTTATTTCTGATTAATTATTTGATTACTTAATAAATAGTGTCAATAATATTTTTAGTTTCATTTTAAGTTCTATAGACTCGTTTATGATACAGGATTCCTCTCTTTTTTCAATGACTTTCAAAAAACATGCGGGATCCCGCAAATACCTGGATCCGCGGGATCAAACCTCTCAATCCCGCGGGATCCAGCAATTGAAATTTTGCTGCGGGATTGCATTCCCTAGTTGTGACAGACGAACAGGCAGACAGACACGCAAATGATCCTATAATGGTTCCGTTTTTACCTTTTGAAATACGGAAGCCTAAAAAGTGTGTCCCGTATCCTATTACATGTCAAATCTGACGACACCACACACTCCAAAACCCATCAAGCCGTTCAGCCAACCAGCTCAGTCAAATAACCAGCATACATATTATGTGCACAGGCCAGCACATCAAGCTACACACTTTGGGCAGTACTCTTTATTGTACTGTGCTTTGGGCATTGTACCGTTCTTATGCCGAATGGGTATGGATCAGAATCGCACTATGAATGTATAGCTTGATGTGCTGGCCTGTGTTTATGCACCTGAAAAACATTGCCCTTCTTTTAGGCAGTTAGGTAATAAGGCACAGATGTCGTATTTCATTTAACATTTTAGTACCTGCGTTCTTTTGTCGCAGCGCTACCGTATCGAAAAAAAACCGGCCAAGTGCGAGTCAGAACCGCACACATAGGGTTCCGTACCATCATACTAGATGGCGCTAGCACAAAGGGTTCCGTACCATCATACTAGATGGCGCTAGCACAAAGGGTTCCGTACCATCATACTAGATGGCGCTACTACAAAGGGTTCCGTACCATCATACTAAATGGCGCTAGCACAAAGGGTTCCGTACCATCATACTAGATGGCGCTAGTACAAAGGGTTCCGTACCATCATACTAGATGGCGCTAGTACAAAGGGTTCCGTACCATCATACTAGATGGCGCTAGTACAAAGGGTTCCGTACCATCATACTAGATGGCGCTAGTACAAAGGGTTCCGTACCATCATACTAGATGGCGCTAGTACAAAGGGTTCCGTACCATCATACTAGATGGCGCTAGTACAAAGGTTCCGTACCATCATACTAGATGGCGCTAGTACAAAGGGTTCCGTACCATCATACTAGATGGCGCTAGTACAAAGGGTTCCGTACCATCATACTAGATGGCGCTAGTACAAAGGGTTCCGTACCATCATACTAGATGGCGCTAGTACAAAGGGTTCCGTACCATCATACTAGATGGCGCTAGTACAAAGGGTTCCGTACCATCATACTAGATGGCGCTAGTACAAAGGGTTCCGTACCATCATACTAGATGGCGCTAGTACAAAGGGTTCCGTACCATCATACTAGATGGCGCTAGTACAAAGGGTTCCGTACCATCATACTAGATGGCGCTAATACAAAGGGTTCCGTACCATCATACTAGATGGCGCTAGTACAAAGGGTTCCGTACCATCATACCAGATGGCACTAGTTTCTTCACGTTTTAAAAATACACGTTTTTTGTATGGAGACCCCTTATTTTTGCACTTTTTCAAATTTTTAATATTTGCTGTTATAGCGGCAACAGAAATACATCAACTGTAAAAATTTCAACTGTCAAGCCATCACGGTTCATGAAATACAGCCCGGTGACAGACGGACAGACAGACGAACGGAGAACGAAGTCTTAGTAATAGGTTCCCGTTTTTACCCTTTTGGCACGGAACCCTAAAAATTGTAGTGGTTAATTGACTACAACTTACGAAGTAACTATTTAGTAATCTGTGCTACAACACCGATTTCTCATAGCACCCTTCACCTTAAAACATCAAACAATACAATACGTTCTAAAATTTTTGCAAAGTGCACGTTTTAAGCATGCTGTGTTCATCTTGTAAGAGGCTGTGCAATTAGATAATAAACATACAGTGTATTTTTAGCATGTAAGGTTGTAACGGTTGTTGATAAACCAATAAAATAAAATAAAAATCAAATCAAAACATTTTCCAACAATATAAAAGCTCCAAGACTCAAAGACGTTCTTCGGCAAGCGCGAGCTTACACCTCGACACGCCACGTTTTACATATGAGCAAGCATTTTGTGTGTCGCGCAACTCGTGTCGAGCCGTGCGTGACTGCTAATCACATACTTAGCGTTAAAAAATAACCAAGGAAACTTTATACAGCATAGTAATATTCTCTGTTCTTTAGCATAGCGCCATAGCCAAAGATTAGAGAATAGAGCATAGTAGCATCGCACAGTAAACATTGTACTTTGGGCGGCGATAGCCACAACCCAAACACAAATTGAAGCTATCAGACTGTTCGAGGTGTCAGTATATCCATAATTTTGATCCAAAAAAAAACCCGACTTCAAACACCTCCCCTTGATTTCTCTGGGATGCCATCATCATCATCCTGGTTTCCTTATAATGGTGCCACCCTTGTTATATCTCCTTTTCAACAAGAAAAGAATCATCAAAATCGGTTCATAAACGACGAAGTTATGCGCGATCACACATAAAAAAAATATACGGTCGAATTGAGAAACCTCCTCTTTTTTTGAAGTCAGTTAAAAATAAGCGGCCAAGTGCGAGTCGGACTAGCGCACCGAGGGTTCCAGTGACACCACACCTCAATCATTTTAAATCAAAAGACATCACAATGCGAGAGACAGAAAAATGCAGTTTTCGACCGATCAAAGGAGGAAGTTCTCGATTTGAATGTATAGGGTAGTGTAGTGTAGTGTAGGATAGGGTAGGGTAGGGCAGTGTAATGTAATGTAAGGCGGTACGTAGTTCGCCGGGACAGCTAGTATATATATATATAAAAATGAATCCCTATTTCCCTTGGTCACGGCATCACGCGTGAACGGCTGGACCGATTTCGATAATTCTTTTTTTGTCGAGTTAGTTATTGTCAGGAGAAGTTTCTTATGAAGGGTAGGGTAGTATAGTTTAGTTTAGTGTAGTGTAGGGTAGTGTAGTGCAGGGTAGGGTAGTGTAGGGTAGGGTAGGGAAGGGTAGTGTAGTGTAGGGTAGGGTACGGTAGTGTAGTGTAAGGTGGTACGAAGCTCGCCGGGACAACTAGTTTGTTATAATTATGTATTTTATTATATTTCATTATATTATTATTAACTTATTTATGTACTATATTATTTTGAAGGGCAATATTATTTTTACGTTTCCAGCCTCTTTTTCAGATTTCTCCTATATTGTTTTTTTAGGGTTGCCACCATAGTAGTGAAAAATCACATTATTTATTAATTACTCAAAAATAGTTAGATTTTGATGAAACTCGGTATGTTACTTTAATTTTACATCACGTGTTAGTTTACGCCTTAGTCGACCACGAGTGCCCAATGCGGGTTGGTCGACTTCACACACACAAGTTTCTTCGCAGGCGTGTGCAGGTTCCTCACGATGTTTTCCTTCACCGTAAGAGCGTCGAAAACATACGAGTAAACCTATTGAAACAAAACCACCTTCCTTTTCTTTTTACCGCCTCCGTGGCGTAATGGTTAGTTCATTAAGTTCACATCAGGAGGTCGCGGATTTCCGGCGGAGTTAAAATTTGTAAGAATCAGTCTCGTTAAAGGAAGGGCACTTTCTAGGCCCACATGGCTAGCTACCACCACTTATCTAAGTCTTGCCGCCAAACATCAATGTTAACAGCCTTGATGTGCTTCGGCTTAAAGATAAGATAGACAGTTCCCCATTCCGTTTTGGAGAAGCCCGCCCGTCCGCCGAAGACGGAACGGAATCATCATCAATTGCCATCAGCTGAGATGTTGCCAAGGGCTTACCAATTGTGGATTAAAAAAATAAGATAGGAATATATAGGAATTTGTTACTAGTGACATTCAATAATTGGCACGCTGCACACGTTAAAAAACCGACTTAAAAACGCAACAAGTACAATATAACTACTTTTTTGTTTTTGTTATTTTTCTAAACACATACTTAACAGATTTTGATAAAATTCAGATTTTGATAAAATTTATACGGGACCTCCCTGGAAGCTGGAAGTTTGACATATCCAATAAAAAAAGAATTATCGAAATCGGACTAACTAGCCTGTACAAAGTTACGCGCGGTCATACATAAAAAAATATATGTTCGTAAAAAAAAATTGCTTGCTTTTTGTTCAAAAAAATGAGTTAAGTTATATGAGCAGATTGTATTAATATAGTATTTTTATGGTCATCAAGTCCATCCATCCATGACTGTAAGTAAATTATCTGAATTTCCTATCTATGTAACTAACTTGACCTAGTTTTCGATCAACCACGACGTATGCAGGTCCTTATTACAATATGCATTAAGTTGATAATTGCATTTTTTAATTAGTTTTAGCCTACCGACTACTTAAATTTTAAATATTAAGAAGTCAGTCACTCACGAGTCACGACACAGTATTCATTCCTACCACCATGGAGCGAGTTAGTTTGTCTATCAATAATACGGTCTTTGCGTGTTTACTCACAAGATGTGTAGGTTTTTCCTCCATGACAACATTTTAAACTTTAAAGAGATTATAAATACGTGGGGGCTTTCCCTCTCATACGCTAAACTACCAGGTTTATGATATAGCGTCCCCACTCCCCACTTACTCATATAGTGAGAGCCACTATTCCTGCCAACGCCCGCCGTGAGGCGAGGGCAAGGACCAACTACGGTGGGTCTTGCCGCCAAGACGCTTGTACTGGTACTCTGCAAGGCGAGTGCCTCGTGGAAGAGAAACACTATCGTAACGTATACATTGGGGCAGTAAAGTTCTCAAGTGGCGACCGCGGACCGGAAGACGTAGCGTAGACTGCCTCCCACTCGGTGGACCGACAACCTGGCGAAGGTCGCGGAAAACCTCTGGAAGCGGGCAACGTAGGACTGGTCGTTCTGGAAATCCTATGTTAAGCAGGGTCGTCTTTCGGCTGATATGATGATGATGATGGTGGTGGTGGTAAATACGTTAAAGGTATTCATTTAAACAAAATAATTGAAAACGCTATACACGTTAAAAAACTGACTCCCAATCGCAACAACTTAGTACATTTTTGCATTACTATTTTTTTGTTAATTGTCTAATAAAGTACTGCAGCGATTTTGATAAAATTTATGTGGGCGATTTGATAAAATTTATATGGTACCACACGGGAAGCACTAGCTTTCAAATAAAAAAAAGAATCATAAAAATCGGTTCATCCAGTCAAAAGTTCTGAGGTAACACACAAAAAAAATTATACAGTCGAATTGAGAACCTCTTCCTTTTTGGAAGTCGGTTGAAAATATACAGAATTTCATTACAATCCCACCTAAATTGATCTAGTCGGCCGCATCACCCACCACGTGAATAATAATATTAATAATTGAAAACGCTAAACACGTTAAAAAAAACGACTTCCATCGCAACAACGTCGAACAATTTTGCATTATTATTTTTGATTTTTGTTAATTTTCTAATAAAGTTCTACACCGATTTTGATAAAATGTATATGGGCCCACACGGGAAGCACTAGCTTTCAAATAAAAAAATAATCATCAAAATCGGTTCATCCAGTCAAAAGTTCTGAGGTAACACACAAAAAACAAAAAAAAACATACAGTCGAATTGAGAAGTCCTTTTTGGAAGTCGCTTGAAAAAATACAGAATTTCACAAGAATCCCACCTAAATTGTTCTAGTCGGCCGCATCACCCACCACGTGAATAAAAAAGTAAAATACCTCGGTTGGGACGCCCGCGCCGCCGCCGCTGGGAACACATCTTACGTAAATGAAAGTTAGCTAAATTTTCGTCAACAAAGCCTTAAGAGTTTCGCTTAGGTTAATTTTACCTATTTTTTTCTTAAAAGGTTTTTTTCTGTTTTCGATGCTCTAAATAAAATGTGAACAAAGCAAGGTACGACTTGCACAATATTGTCGTCAGTCGTCATCGATATGCTAAACCAACGACAGTTTTCAACATTGTCCTAGGTGGACAATTCCTTTGTTGTTAATGTTCCACCTTTCCGCACGAACGTTACACTTCCTCATTTGTTATGCAGACAGCGAAAGAGTGGATCTGTTTGCTTGCGTCAGTTTTTCCCGATTCCAATAATTTGGAGATCTTCAAGGCAAGAGTGAATAGGCATTATTTGAGTTTGCGTGTACCATCCTCGAATGCGTCATCACTTCCCATCACGTGAGTTACAGTCAAACGCACTTATCTAAAACGCACTCATCTATACATGTCTGTATGTTCGCGCATCACGCAAAAACTACCTGGGCGATTTTGATGAAATTTTGTATGGTGGTTCCTTATAGCCCGGGTTAACATATAGGATATTTTTATATCGCGGAAATTTGAAGAGGGCCCATGGGAAAATTCAAAACCTCCACGCGGACGAAATCGTGGGCACAGCTAGTATTTGTAAAAAAAACATATCTGGGCAAATTTGAGGTAGGTAGTTCTCGATCCGAAACTTCCCGGAGAAAGCTTTAATTGTGATCGTTGTGTTGTTGTTTTCAACTTTCCCCTTACTTGGCCTATTAACGAAACACTGGACTATACAGGTGTAAAAAAAATTGGTGTAGGACCCGTTAACTGGGGGTTCTACTCATCATACTGAACAACTTTCCCCAAGGAACCCATAGTCAAATCTCAAAAAAAAATTAAACCCTCCACACAAAAATGCACAATCAGCTGATCGATTTGTATGGACACTTTTTTTTTGCGATTTCAGCAAAGTCGTAGAACAAAAGTTGTTCAGTATGATATGTAGAAACCCCAGTTAAAGGGACCTACACCATTTTTGTTACACCCTGTATACAAATAATAAATAAGGTAATTTGGGGAAGAAATCTGGGGGCCGAAGGACCACACATTCATAATGAATATGTGGGCCACGGTAGTGCCCCCGACAAGTTACACTGTTATACCTTTTCTATAATCATTTCGGCCAATTTTGACACTAGGAACAATAAAAACGATGAAAACACCACTATCTAATAAACTACGCGTACTTATGAAGACCATAGAATTTTAAGTTTATAACTAAGATATTTGATAAATGTGTTCAGCTATTTTGACACTCACTCACTCACTGACTTAAAGATCATCAAAATAGAAGTAGAACTTCCTATATACGTAGTGAACTGAAATATGGTATAAGGATAGGTTTTAGTAATTAGTACCTACCCACGCCAAGAAAATTCAAATTTGTTGTACCTGATGAGGAACCATACAAGAAACAGATAAACTATACTGGACATAGTAAAATGCCGCCTTAGCAAAAACTGTTCACTGAGACTTGGCTTTTTATTTGATCTCACTACTTTTTCTAACTAGGTAATCTTAAACGAGATTCGGCACGTATTTTACAGAATGTTTTTGTTGGGTCTTTTCTTTACTTCATATAACTCTAAATATTGTATGTAGGTAGGTAAACCGCACCTTATCAAGCGTAACATTTTTGTTTCAAATCGGCTCTTATTACGAACATACAAGGTGGCTCCGTGCTTACATGAAGAGATATTTTTCTAAAATAGTTTGCGACGTCGTTCCCTACGCTAAAGTTAAATAAAAAAATTGAAACATGTTCCTTTGGAGATTGTAGAGAAGTACTTAGAAAGTGTTTTTCCACAAAGAGATCTCTAAGAGAATGTACCTAATTGGGTTGTTTGTGAAGAAGACAATCCACGGAAAATCGTATCCCGAACAGGTTCAACTGACTTTTTACCAAATACGTCCCTATCTGAGTTGCACGTAGATGTCCATCCGTGAATGGAGTCTAGATGCTCAAAACGCTGTTACCTATAGCTACAGAAGCTTGTCCAAGGTCAGTAAACAAAACAGTGTAGCGTATACGTCACTCACCTCAAACCCAGTCCAAGCTTGTCCTTGAACAGCAGCGGCGTAGTGACCCCGTTCTTCTGCAGGTACTTGACGGTCAAGTCAGAGCCGTGCATCTCGATGACGGAGGGAGTTGCTCGAAGCGCGGGCGCTCCAAGCTTATCACCAGGACTACATGTATCAGTAAATACTGCAGCGTTTACGTCACTATTACGTCACTCACCTCAAACCCAGTCCAAGCTTGTCCTTGAAAGCAGCGGCGTAGTGAACCCGTTCTTCTGCAGCTACTTGACAGTCAAGTCGAAGTCGTGCATCTCAATGACGGAGGGAGCTGCTCGAAGCGCGGGCGCTCCAAGCTTATCACCAGGGCTACATGTATCAGTAAATACTGCAGCGTTTACGTCACTATTACGTCACTCACCTCAAACCCAGTCCAAGCTTGTCCTTGAACAGCAGCGGCGTAGTGAACCCGTTCTTCTGCAGGTACTTGACGGTCAAGTCAGAGCCGTGCATCTCGATGACGGAGCCGGGGTGTTCGAAGCGCGCGCTCTCCAGCTTGTCGGCGAGGGAAAACCCCCGGCCGCCCTCCGCCTCATCGTCGCCGAGCGCCCACTCATCCGAGTACAACTTCCGTTGCTTGCGCTCACGCTGTAACACAGTTGATTTTAGTTTTATTGAGTTTTATTGACAACTTTATAATCCGTGATGATGATGGTAAACGATCTGTAAATGGCACAGAGTACATATATTATAGAAGTCAACAAACATATTAGTGGTTAATCTTCTTTTTTTACTTTATTGTTACCAACCTTTTACTTATTGGTTTTTTTTGTGCCTGGTCGGTGAATAAACGGTTTATCTATCTATCTATCTATCTTTGTAAAAAATATTAAGAAATTATACTTTTATTGTATGATTGATTCATTCGCGATACAATTATTTTTAATCCACGTTTGACAAGTCAATCAATTGGCAATGGTAAGTGACGATAATGCCGAAGATGGAAGCGGGCTTAGCAAGATTCCCTAAGTCTGACATGGCTTAACGACTGCCATCTAGTGTCAGCAACCAGCAAACAAAATAATGTATAATGAAGAGAAATTGGCATAGTTCAAAAAAATTGAGGTATTATTTTCAATACTTCTTTCTTTTTTTGATAAGTCGACTACTCCAAAAGCTATTATTTAACTTGCAAAGTTTGAATGTATGTTTGTTTCGCTAAAAATTTAAGAGCGACTTCCAGAGGTCCGATTAAGCTGAAATTTGGAATGATGCAGTTTTCTCGGTGACAATTTATCCTTTTGTTATTTTGGAGTTGATCTGATAATGAACTTGTGGAATCAAGGTCCAAGAATCGTCTTTTATTTTTTAACAGAATCTTAGGAAATACAATACCGTTTGAAATCGTGTATTTTTAGGGTTCCGTACCCAAAGGGTAAAAACGGGACCCTATTACTGAGGCTTCGCTGTCCGTCTGTCGCTAAGCTGTATTTCATGAAACGTGATAGCTAGACAGTTGAAATCTCACAGATGATGTATTTCTGTTGCCGCTTTAACAACAAAAACTAAAAAGCAGAATAAAATAAATATTTAAGGGGGCTCCTATACAACAAACGTGATTTTTTTGCTCGTTTTTGCTCAATATTGATAATGGCAACAGGGTAGACGCTTGAAATATTCACAGGAAATTTAGTTATATATTCACTTTAAAAATAAATAATTAAGTTATAAATAAAACAAATATTTAGGGGTATCCCATACAACAAACGTGATTTTTATAGATAATGGTACGGAACCCTTCTCGCACTTGGCGGGTTTTTTATAACCATTTGTGTATTTGGCTTTCTGAGCATTAAAATTTTCAAATAAAAGCTTGTACCAAAAGCTTTTAGGTTATTCGGAAATTCTTAATAAACTAATTTGAATATTTTCCTTTTTTAATCACTGGTTATTGTTTAAAAAAATTGTAACGTTAAAAAGTAATGATAACACCCCGGACACTGCACACAACGGTCGTGAAATGACATTTCTAAAAACAAATGACGGAGCAAAAACAATCATGGCGAAATCCTATACGTTCGAGAACCACACAATAACCAATCTGTATCAATGTGGGTGACAAGGGGTGGAGGTCGCAATCTAGAGAGCGCCAGGGAGTGTCCATACTGTATGTTACTACTATACTGTATCCACGGAGACAAGTTAATAGGGAAAACATAGGCTCGTTTGTGATTGGTCAGCGATAACTGTTCGTGGTACCCGTACTGTACAGTACATATTATGAAGGCGAAAGTTTGTGAGTGTTTATGTTTGTTACTTCTTCACGCAAAAACTACTGAACGGATCTAGCTGAAATTTGGTAGGTAGACAGATTAGGACCTGGATTAACACATAGGCTACGTTTTTTCACGCTCGCGAGTCGCTTGCGGCTCGCGCACTGTGCACCCTCGAAAAGTCATAGAAACGTTGTCCACGCGGCTGAAGCCGCGGGAAACAACTTGTAGTTATTATAATAACTACGTAAATTATAATGAAAATAAATGATGTAATTAATATTTTTTACTCTTGTTTTTTTTCTTCGCATTAAATACATTATTTTAATAAAAGCTTTTTTTTTTCATTTATTTTAA
Source organism: Coleophora flavipennella (assembly GCA_947284805.1). Lineage (NCBI taxonomy): Eukaryota > Metazoa > Arthropoda > Insecta > Lepidoptera > Coleophoridae > Coleophora > Coleophora flavipennella. Next base: position 13,908,338 of record OX369283.1, read on the forward strand.
GGAACTTTTACTAGCCCAATTTTTCACCTACTTATTATATTACAAAGGCAAGTGTAGTCGTGGGAAGAAAGCTAGTTTAATTTAATAGAAGCGCAGTGTGTACGTGCATTCAGAATGGTTTACGCTCACTGACATTTTTGTGTCTTTGTCATTTGTATGGGATTACGTGACAGAGAGAGCGCTATATTAACTAGTCTCCGTGGATACAGTATACTTTGCCTAAATACTATGAAAATGAATTGTAAAGACACGCTTCTCACAAAGCTTAAAGGCAGACAAGACGGTGAACCGTCTGGTGTAACACATACAAATGAACATTACACTTACTTAGCATTAATAGCATACTTGGAAAAATCTTGGAAAAAAAAACAGCCGAGTGCGACTAGGGTCACACAAACAGGGTTGCGCACCAAAACTTAAACTACCAACAGAACAATACCTCTCAAGTACATACTTTGCTGTAAGTACACAGGGCCACAGATGAGATACTAGTTACTTACAGGAGTCTACTTATATTCTGGACTTTGGAATTTATTTTTCCTGTGGAAACGGAAAAACTTTCGATTATCTAATAGATTTTCCTGTAATATATACATTCAACCTCATTTATGCTGTGATTTTTTCAAGATTTAAGGCGGAGTAGTTTTGGAGATAAGTTGGGGGGGGGGGGGGGTGAAATGTTTAATTTTCGCCTATTTTCTTAAATGAATTCAAAACTATGTATCTACATTTTTAATATAAATAACTATTTTTAAGATTATCACAAACGGCCCTTTCATTTGTCATGTCACACGATATAGTTTGTTTTCTAATATACACCCCAAAAGTGGCCCCCATGTTTAAAATTCATTTGTTTACGATATATCGTTCCATCTTTGGGTCTCCGACTTTCGTATATGTACAAAATTTCATTTTAATTGATCTAGTAATTTCTGAGCAAATGGGCTGTGACAGACGGACAGACACACACGCTAGTGATCCTATAATGGTTCCGTTTTTGTTTGGGGTACACATAACCAGGCTGCAATAGGGATGGCGAATGCTAGTCATTTGATTTACTTTTTATCATCTGTCAAAAACGACATTTTGTTCTAAAAATGTTTGACATACCTAGGCGTGACGTCATAGTTTTGCAGCATTATTCATGTACTCATTTTGTGATTTTGGTGAATTAAAAATCGAAGACTTGATGGAAAACAAAACGAGTAAGGTTTTCCGAAGTTTAAGTAGGAGGGCAATTTAGTGATCAAAAGTTCATAATTTATTTCTGATGCTGTCGTCATCACTATTATATAGCCCGGTTATGTGCACCCCAACCCCGTTATTTCCTTTTAAGGTACGGAACCCTAAAAAAACAGGGTCTAAAATTTACCATTCACCTTCACCCCTTAACTCCGTAACTACAGGGCCTAAAATTTACCATTCACCTTCACCCCTTAACTCCGTAACTACAGGGCCTAAAATTTACCATTCACCTTCACCCCTTATCTCCGTAACTACAGGGCCTAAAATTTACCATTCACCTTCACCCCTTATCTCCGTAACTACAGGGCCTAAAATTCACCTTCACCCCTTATCTCCGTAACTACAGGGCCTAAAATTTACCATTCACCTTCACCCCTTATCTCCGTAACTACAGGGCCTAAAATTTACCATTCACCTTCACCCCTTATCTCCGTAACTACAGGGCCTAAAATTTACCATTCACCTTCACCCCTTATCTCCGTAACTACAGGGCCTAAAATTTACCATTCACCTTTACCCCTTATCTCCGTAACTACAGGGCCTAAAATTTACCATTCACCTTCACCTCTTATCTCCGTAACTACAGGGCCTAAAATTTACCATTCACCTTCACCCCTTATCTCCGTAACTACAGGGCCTAAAATTTACCATTCACCTTCACCCCTTATCTCCGTAACTACAGGGCCTAAAATTTACCATTCACCTTCACCCCTTATCTCCGTAACTACAGGGCCTAAAATTTACCATTCACCTTCACCCCTTATCTCCGTAACTACAGGGCCTAAAATTTACCATTCACCTTCACCTCTTATCTCCGTAACTACAGGGCCTAAAATTTTGAAAAAATCACAGTATATGAGGTTAATTGCATAAATCACAGGAAAGTCTATGAGAAAATCTAAGTCCTTCCGTTCTAACAGGAAAAATGAAATTTCCAAAGTCCGATTGTTTAGAGATTAAAGATTTAAGGTAAATAGGTGCAAATTACTATTTCTGATAGTCATAAAATAATAATAAAATAATTTCATTTGTGTCATATCAAGAAATAAACAATCATTAGTTAATAATGTCAAAATTCAAACCTTGAAATAAACCAGATTATGTCACTAGAATATAAAAACAATATGACACGAAAAGTCATACATAAAAATCATTGATACCTTTGACAAGAGTAGGTCAGTTCACACGGACAGCACCCGGTCACGAGTAGGTATGACGCTCCCATCAACCATATTAGAGGGAAAGGAACGACCCGGCCTAGTTGTTTAGAAACTAGCGACACCTAGTGGGATCTAGTAGTATCTTATACGTAGTTAATTTACGTGGTAATATGACATCAATAAGTTCCCATTTACCTATGTCTATAGAGGGCGCTGTAGATGAAAATTAGTTTTTGGTACGGAACTCTTAGTGCGCGAGGTTGACACGCACTTGGCCTGTATTTTTACTCAAAAACGGCTCTAACGATTTGATGAAACTAAGTAAGATGCTATAACTTTATATGACCCACCATACGCCGTAGTTCGTTATTTCAGAAAAAAACGGAATACCTCTCATACAAACCAATGTTGTTTGTTACTTTTTACCCGCCTACGAAAAAATGAGGGTTATGTTTCTATGTATGTATGTATGTATGTTCATCTGTTCCCTCGTATTACCTAAACCACATGACAAATGTGGTGTCTTTGGATTCGTGCCATCACTCCGCGTGTCATAGGATATGTAGCATATAAAGAAAATCAACATGGCGGATTTTATAGGTGAGTTTATCAACTAAAAAACATTTTTTTAGCTATTCATATTATGTTTGGTATCAAAAGAAAGGTGTTGACGAGCACATTCTAAATATATATGTATTTATATTACATATGTAAATATTTTTAATTTCTTAGCAAATGGTCTCAAAAGCGATATTATGAGACGGCTCAATGTACGCGCGCTACAATCAAGCGACACGACACGCGGCCAGGGGTAGCGAGGTGGGGTGGCGTTACGTTAAGCTCTGAGCACAAAAAATATGGAAATAAAATAAAAGTTTAAAAAACTAAAACCCGACGACGAAAAACTATGAAGCCGCAAAAGTAGCAAGCCATAATTTTTGATTACGACAGGGCTTGCGACTACGGCTAGATGAAGGGAAAAATAAAGGCTTTCAGGCGGGAAATTCTTGTTATCATACTTTTTCGTAGTCGGGTTTTAGTTTTTTTAAACTTTTAAAGTGAAACTTTTAATACATCGTCTCAATTTTTTTCGTCTGTGTGTCGCATGTCGCGTGACGGTCGCTTTCGTCTGACGGTATGATCGTTTCGTCCTCTGTACCGTAGCGAGAGCAGCCATGATCGTTTCGTCCTGTGTAAAGTTTCACTTTTACCGTAGTTTCATAAAACCACACACTTACTTTTTTATTTTTCTCCTAAATGGGTAAAAATGTTAATAAATGTAGTTTATCATTCCAAAGAAAAAACAATCTTAATGAGGTACCTTTCATATAACCCAAATTATTTGTAATTTTTTAGGATTCCGTACCTTAAAAGGAAATAACGGAACCATTGTAGGATCACTCGCGGGTCTATCTGTCCATCTGTCACAGCCAAATTGCTCAGAAATTACTGGATCGATTTAGTTGAATTTTTGTGCACATACGTAAGTCGGTGACCCAAGTATATCGTAAATAAATAAGTTTTAAACATGGGGGCCAATTTTGGGGTGTATATTAGAAACAAACTATATCGTGTGACATGTCAAATGAAAGGGCTTGTTGTGAGAATCTATATTTAATTAAATTAAATTTTACGACAGTTTGGAATTCATTTAAGAAAATAGGCGAAATTGACCATTCCCTTATCTCCGAAACAACTGCGCCTAAAATCTTGAAAAAATCACAGTATATGAGGTTAGATTACAGGAAAACCTATGAGAAAATCGAAAGTCCTTCCGTTCCCACAGGAAAAATACAATTTCCAAAGTCCAGAATAAGTCCCTGTTTACTTACAGCAAAGTATGTACTGAGTGAGAGGTCTTGTTCTGTTGGATGTTAATATGTTTGGGGCAACTGTGTTGGTGGGCAACTCTGTTTGTGTGACCCTAGTCGCACTTAGCCGTTTTTTTTATCCAAGTCTGCTAATTAATACTAAGTAAGTGTAATGTGTATTATCAATTCATTATTTTCAAAGTATTTAGGCTTGTGACGTCATCACTTTTTATCGTTTGAGAAATCATTAAAAAATAACCAGTGATTAAAAAAAGGAAAATATTCAAATTAGGTAGTTTTATTAAAATATTCGATTATTTAGAAAAAGGAATATTAAAAAAAATACTTGATTTTTTGAACTAAGCCGTTTTCTCTTTATTTTATATTATTCTATTTGCCAGTTGCTAACACAAGATGATAGTCATTAAGCCATGTTAGACAGTGTTAGCAAAACAACGGGGTTTTTCAAAAATATCTACCCACTAGGCTTTATCTGGGTTTTTGGGGATAATTGCTTTTTTTCGGATTAAAATTAGATTTATTTGAGCCACCGTCGGATATGCCTGCGGCGACAGCGGGAATCTGAGGTATCAGACCTCCATTACTCAGGAGCTACGGGGGACACGCTTATAACGACGACGGGTGTTACTGTTCTCCTTTAAACGCTGATATCAATGCCCTTGCAGAAGAACTTCTGGTTAGAGCGCCACCAGAATGGAACGGAACGGAACGGATTTTTCTACTAAAATTTAATAAATGCAGTTTTAGGAACTTTACCAAGATGGTAGAATTGATGGAAAATCGTGGGTCAAAAACAAAAAATATAATACTGCCCGAGAGATTTTGTTCGTTTTTCTCAGGAAAAATCACATTTGCCAGGCCAGTCATGAATTGAATGACTTTTCAACTGACGTCAAATAACTTTCAAAAATCCTAAAATCTTTAAGGTTAAAGCTTTTAATATTGCATTGTCACGTGATATACAATTGTTCTTACAAAGTATTTTTTTTTAAACTATGTAGAAACTATTTCATTTTTTTTATTAATTTTCACTAGATGATGCCGAAGATGGAAGCGGGCTTACCCAGATTCCAATGCAATGGGGAACATATATTCAAGCAGGAACACAGTAATGTTGTTAATTTGTTAACATTGATGTTTGGCGGCAAGATTTAAATAAGATGGTGGTAGCTAGCCAAGCGGGATTGAAAAATTCCCTACCACCAACCAAATCGAGTCTTACAAAGACTCCGCCGGGAATCGAACACGCGACCTCTTGATGTGAAGCTAATAGACTTAACCATTACGCCATGGAGGCGGTCAGTGGTAATGTTAATTGGAAAGCCCTTGACATCATCTCACCTGATGGTAAGTGACGATGATGCCGAAGATGGCAGCAGGCTTACCAAGATTCCCCAACGCAATGGGGAACTGGCTATCTTATCTTCAAACCATTCCATGTCCATCTTCATCAGTGCAATACTGTTAGCATTGATGTTTGGCGGCAAGACATGGATGATAAAATATGTGATATATGTCCGTAAAAAATGACAGTTTGTACTTACGTCGTAATTACTTTTTTGAATGATTAACATTCAAAATAGACCCAAACTACGTTTGTATGGCGCGCTAGAGGCACGCTCCTCATAAACTAGATAACTTGTATAACAAAATATAGGTATGGGTTTGTCGCAAGATTAGTGTCTAGCGATCACTGGCGCAGGCAACAAAAATTACAATTAGTATCTTACAAAAATCCGCCGTAAGTTCCCAAAATGAAGGCGCCGTCAATAATTTTAAATTAATTATTATACATCTTTTTAATTTTATCATGATTTGTACCTCTATTTTTATCACGCTTTTATTAGCTTCATCTGTTTTGTGTGTATGTTTGTTACAAACATTTTACACTCGTTACCGACTCTTCTGCACTCGATTTCATAAGTTTATATCATTATCCTGATTAGGATCTCCAGAATTAAATGCACATCAAACTAAAAATTTTAAAATTAATATAGTTAAAAAAACTAAAAAACACGCTTTTAAAGCAAATCAAACTAAAAATTGAAATCTGAAAACAATAATAAACGAAACATACTACCTATAGTATTTGTGCCATATTTTTCATATATCGAGCAACCCACGCTTTTTCCACAATAATACTAGTATTTTTCGATCATTATTTGTTTTCAGCTTATTTTAAGAATTATTTTTCACTTTTTAGTGTGATTTGCTTTAAAAGCGTGTTTTTTAGTTTTTAAAACTAAATTTATTATATTGACTTTTATAAGTATCAGAGAATGAGATAATATAACATTGTTTAGGTACTTTTCCTATAGCACACAGGTACCAATAATTAAAGGTATGTGTTTTAATTTAAGAGATAATAAACCACACAATATCATTTGGTCCCTGATATACTCGTATGTATTTATTCAAACCTAAATTAATGTAATGTAAAATTAGTTCAGGAGATGTTTTACATAACGATCAGTTTACTTAAGTAATTACAACAGGTGTTATGCAAGACAACCATTTTTTTGTACATAATAATTATTACTAACCTAATACCAGGTTCAATTATTGCACTACTTTTCAAGTAACTATAGTAGGGCTGTTCTATGATAAATGACAGCTTAGACCACTATTTAATATTTTTTTACTGTTTGAAGTATGAGTCACAGATTAAATATAATGCTACATGTTTGCATTATTTTAACAAACAAAAAAACTAAGTGTGAAAAAATTTGTGTAGAATGGCCACACAGAGATAATGTTCTAATGATTACAATTACCAGTGCAATACCTATGCCTTTTGCTATTCTATATTAATCTGTGCTTAAGTTTTAAAGGAGTGTATTTAAAGGACGCTCCATACAAACATATTTTGGTTCTTATTTTAATATCAATCCAATAAGGTTATTTAAACTTTGTAAAGACATTCAATACACCAGTATCTGTGTCAGATTTTGGTGAAATTATAACAGAATTCCACATAAATTCTACTACAATTTGGCAGAATTCCATAAAAAGTTACAGAATCATTATAAAATTATGGCAATTATTTATGAAAAACTGACAAACTAATGACTTAGACATTAGTGCCTGGAACGTGTTTACAAAGTTTCAATAACTGTGATTAATATTTAAATAACAACCAAAATATGTGTGTATGCAGTGCAGTAATGTGGCCCGCAGCCTTAACTTTTTACAAAAGAGTAAGTACATACTTAGAAACACAGATATGCTATAGAAAAACAGAAAATAAAACGTACTTTTACCAGCTCTACTAGAACTTAAGTACACCTTAATACTTTTAGTGAAAATCAACTTTTTTACTTTTTTACTATGATGCAATATTATTTGTCATGCCTAGGTACTTCGGTTTCTTATCAAAGTGTGTCAATTTAATTTTATAGACATCTACGAATATGTAGTTGGACATCTAGTTGGATTTTTTTTAGTTACGTATGTACATATTTTTTATTAGCAAGTAGGCAGGTACCAAAGTAGGTATAAAACTACTCACGATCCCATAATAATAACTGAACCTTAGAACTTTTTTAAGAGAGGAAGCAAGTGGAACAAAGAGTTGATGTGGCATTTCGTCGTAAAAGACAACGAGTTCGCTGCAAGATATGTATGATGGATGCCTACGTATTGTTTTCGTTTGATTAGCGAATATAATTGTAGCGTAAAATCATTCGATCGAGTAATAAAGTTGATTGGGAGCAGGCTCGGTCGTCGAGTGTCGCTCGCCGTGTGGTAGAACACACCGCGCACGCCCGACGTCTCCGAGCGAGCTCGCGGGAGGGAACCGCCTTTCGGCTTCGGGCTTCGCTAGGCCCATTGTGCCCGCCGACCGCGGTCGCTGCTGCGCGCATCCCAGCCCCGCTGCCACATTATCAATGCCACTATATCGCACTGCTGCGTGCGATCTCCGGAACTATTATAGATTTTGACACCTCTTCGCATGCGCGAATGCATACGGCCGCCGCGTTTCAAACTCGGCCGCGGCGTGATCGCAAAAAAACCGAGTCCCATGACCCACAATGATCATCATCACTCTTGATTTTATATTCCTACACACCATATTGAACATAATTTCAAGACTCGCAAATCGATACACGATGCAGCGATGCACCATTACATGTTTACGTGATCCCAGATAAAGCCACCATGGCGTCACCCGGGACTAAATACGTAAAATATTAACAATAAACACTCACCAGCTGTCTTGCAACTTGTTTTTTATTGTTCGGCAGTGTTTCCGACATGTTTATGTTAGTCAGAAACACTGCGCCACGAAATTAACACTATTTTACGTAAATATTTTACACGGAGCACGAGAAAAAGTAACGCAATCCACCATTTGCAACAGTACACACTGCTGCCAACATTGCGATAAGCAAACACTTGGGATTTTATTCAATGTTGGCAGCCCACGTAACGCCCTATTGGTTTATTTATGGATGGTCGTGGCGGGAACATTTGAAACATCGATGATTCGACGTAGTCACAGTATAATAAAGAGTACTAACGTTTTTAAATTAATTTCATTTTTTCTCGGAGGAATTTAACAATTTATGAATTGGTGTAGTGAAAAAAGTTTTTCAAATTTTACTCAGAATGTGTTCTACTTCTAAAACAAAAAAACATGTTTGACTAAAACGTATGTCAGTCCGTTAGTTCGCCCGGCACGCTTTCCCTAGCGGTTTAACCAATTGTCCATTGGCATAAAATTTTGTAATTATTGTTTTATAATTTTTCGATGGATTCTGTACAGCTTTTGGCCATTTAAGAGTAGCTGCAATGCAACAAAAAATTAAATATGTTAAAATCTCGAAAATTGTTGTAAATATTTTGATGAAACTTTGCAGTTAAGTAATAACTATACTGATATTGTTAATTATTTTTAAATAATTCTGTATAGATGTATAATTAATTACTTAATATTAAGGTATAGATTATAGAAAGTCGTGTTTGTAACTTTTGCACTTACCTTTTTCTTTGTTGTAAATCTCAAACGTTATCATTAGGTTGACTGGAAGAGATCCCGTAAGGGATAAGTCCGCCTTTTTATATAATATATTTTTTAAGTTTTGTAACAAAGATCAATAAAGAGTTTACAAACAAACTATTAACATTGTGGTATTAATTGTAAGTATTGGTAATTCTGGCAAGAAGTATTTAAAAAAACACGTGTGTGCGCGTCTCCGTCCGGTGCTCAAGTGCCTAAACTATTTAGGTACTGGCACAGATTACTAAATAGTTACTTGTACTGGACGGATTTGCATATAATTTAGGTAAGGGAACTATTTTTTTTTTCTAAATTGATCTCTCAGGGTTGCCACCATACTGAAAAAACACTTTTCTATGCTAAAAAAATATGTCTTGAACGATTTTGATAAAACTCAGGTTATTTCAAGAAAAATCTGAATAATGTACCTCACATACAAACAAATTGTTAGTTACTTTTTTCAGAAATGGCTCAAACGTATTGGGAATAACTAGGACTTAACTGGCTAGATCATTATATACCAGGAAAATTTGACTTGATTTGAGAATTTGATTTGATTTGGCGTACCTCCATACAAAGGGCTTGTGCACAAATCACGCGAGGGTTTTTCGGCTACTTTTTCACCCCCTGGTATTTTAATAATTCAACCTAATTTTAAGATTACTAGTATTGTACATAGCGGGCGGGGTCATGAGCGGTCAAAGCCACGCGCGCCAAAATTTCGTGAAATAGATTCGCTATTTTAAAGTATTTAACAAGTGACGATTTATTTTTAATGAAACCAAGAAAAACTATCTAATCATGTCGTAGATTTTATAAATACACGTGAGGTCTCCTTATCCTTAGGTATACCCCCCCTCCCCCAACGTGATCTGTCGTGATTTTTTTCGTGACTCCCCCCTCCCCCTATCGAACCTCACGTGATTTGTGCACAAGCCCAAACCACAGATGAGATACTAGCCCAAACTCAAATACACATTGTATGTAAATTTTTAATTTTCTGATATAATTTGCCATTTTGTAGGTAAGCGTAATCCTTACTAATATTATAAATGTGAAAATGTCTGTTCGTTACCTTTTCACGCTTCAACGGCTCTACCACTCTTGATGAAATTTGGCATGTAGGTAGCCTGTGTCACCGGGAAGGACATAGGCTACTTTTAATCCCGTGAAAATAGCATAGTCTAATGCAGTTTCTGAGGGAACTGAAAAAATAGTTTTTTTTCGGTTAACTTCTTGATATTTTTGTGATTTTTTGTATAAAATTAGTTGAGGGGGTGCGAAGTGACATAGACTGCTAATCAGAATAGCCCTATATAGTTCCTGAGGGATCTGGACCATTCACCCTCAAATACAGTCATAAAACCTATGCCCACGCGGGCGAATTCGCGGGCAAAAGCTAGTGTACCTATATTTTACAAGCTTTTATTTAGTTTTTGCTTTTATAGCCCACAAAAACGAGTTTTACTTCACTACAGTTAGACACAGCACCTTATATTTTTTCTCTCTTATTCCTCAATAAAACCCTGAATAATACACTTTTTTTGCAACAATTTTCTAAGTTAAAAAAATAAAACATCGAAAAAGTGCATACAAGTGTGGTTATTTTCTTTCTTCTCTACACGTTAAAAAAACAGAGATAACTGTTCTGAACAATACCCCACCTTAAGGCCAAAGTATAAAATTTAGATTTCATATGTACGTATATCCGACGCTCTTACGGTGAAGGAAAAAATGGTGAAGAAACCTGCACACGCCTGCGGAGAAACTCGCAGGTTGTGTGTGAAGTCGACCAACCCGCTCCGGGCCCGCGTGGTCGACTAAGGCCCGATCGCCCTAATTCAGGGTAGGCTCGAGCACCTCTGTGGGGACGTATATATGAGCTGATATGAATGAATGAAATAAACACAAAACAGTTATAGCATATACAAATCAGAATTACACTTACTTAGTAGCAATTAATAAAGCTACGTATACCAGACATAATGAAAAATTTACAAATACAAGGATTGAAGGACAAAAACTTTGCAGCTGATCGTTTTGTATGAAGAGCTCATTTTTTTTGAGATTTCAGCAAACTTGTATTACAAAAGTTTTTCAGTCTGGTGAGTAGAAGCCCCAGTTTATTAGTTAGACCTACACCAATTTAGTTACATACATAATTTTTTTTTTTTTTAATTATTTGTTTTTCCTTCAACACATTTCCAGAACTCTGTTCGGGTGTACTGCGGCCAATACCCCTAACGAGCTATATAAGGTCTAACAAAATTAGTTGAAACTATTTTAACTGGTGCTTCTACCCATGAAACTGAACAACTTTCCCCATGGAACCCATAGTCAAATCTCGAAAAAAAAATTGAACTTCCCGTACTAAGTTGCCTGATCAGCTGATCGAGTTAGTATGGGAGAGCCAAATTTTTTTTTGCGATGTGACTATGGGTTTCATGGGTAAAGTTGTTCAGTTTCATGGGTAGAAGCACCAGTTAAAATAGTTTCAGCTAATTTTTGTACACCTTATATAAACGTTAGTACTAATATATAGGGTGACATTTAATTAGTTATTGATAGTAAAGGATATGAATGTACTCGTGATTATACAAACAACTTTCCCAAAGCAACTATATGTCAAATATGGAAAAAATTTTTGGTCCTTCTTACATTTTTGCCGCTTTGATAACTTATTATGTATCGAGGACCAAAATTTTTTTTCTGATTTGACCAGTGACTTATATATTACTGTGGATTTGACATAGTTTCTTTGGGAAAGTTGTTTGTAATCACGAGTACATTCATATCCTTTGCTATCAAGAACTAATTAAAATTCACCCTGTATATATACTTTGGTTATATACTAGTATAGTCTTCTTGGTGGGATCCATAATAGCAGTGACTTATATAGTGCATAATAGTAAATGTTTCGGAGGCAGTTCACAATATTCCGGACGTCGACGGAGCCCCGCTTTGGGAGCTTTGACGGAGCACCAGACACTCTAAACGAACTTAAATCTCTTTTTTTTTATTCACAATTTGTAAACCCTTGACAACATCACACCTGGTGGTAAGTGACGATGTTGCCGAGGATGGAAGCAGGCTTACCAAGATTCCTTAATTTTTGGAGCCTCGCGATGAAATGCCTGGGCCTTTCACGATCTGCCTGGGCATAGGTATCTGGGCCGTATTCATACGATCTGCCGCCGACATATCAATACAATGACTAAATAACTAGACAGTTGGTCTGTAAAACTAGTTATATTTTAAACATACATACATATTCGAAAAAATAACTTCTGGCTCAGTCATGTAAATAAGGTACTTGTTTTACAACAGCGCTATCTATCGATATAAAAAAGAACTAATTGCTATGGACGCATTACTACTAACCTTAGTAAATTCATAAATCAACTACCTATGTCCCTATGTATAAGATACTACTAGATCCTGTTAGATGTCGCTAGTTTCTGAACAAACTGCCAATATAATTGTTAGCTATCGCAAAAACTTTTTAATTTTCGGACTTCCCTTTTTTGTGCTGTGAAACCACAGATAAGAAAAATTTCTGTGTGTGAAACCTCGACGGTTCTTGCAAAAACTTCATGATTCTAGTTTAACGGGAAGTACCCTGTAGGTTTTGATTTAGGTACTTGCGACTGTCAAAATATATCATTTAAATGGCCCTAAATGTCCTTGGCTATAAGGGCATTAAAGGAACAGGCCGAGGGAAGACACAGATTGGCATGGCTATCCAGAGATGGACATAAACACTCTAAGCTCTTCATCGGTGAGGTCACCACAGGGGCAACCAAGTACATTTGGAATAACAGCAGGACGCGAGTCAGGGCGATAACAGGAGCGTTGACGGGCCACTTTGCCACAAACGCACACCTGCAAAAAATCGGCCTGACGCACGACCCGACCTGCAGGGCCTGTGGTGAAGATATAGAATCAATGGAACACTTACTGTGTCACTGCGATGTCCTGGCTAGCAAGCGTATGTACCTCCTAGGTGATGGCTACCCAAAACCGGAGGACTACAAGCACCTTCCAATCAGCGGAATTGCTGCATTAATGCAGCACATCTTCGAGTAGGTTGGGGTGCAAAGGTTATAGGGGTAGACACAAAAGATCCCATTGGGTCGAAGTGTCGCCGCAACTGCGGCCCCCACTTGCAAAGATAAGATAAGATAAGAAGAGCGTCGGATAAACTTACATATGAAATCGAAAATCTAAATCGCATTGGTACGTAGCGGGATTCGAACCACGACCTCCCGGACAGGAGGCGGCGGCCCTTACGCCACCGATGGTCGTTACCTACTATTATAAGATGAGATTTACTTACAGGGTTGATTTCAAGTCCGATTGCACCAACTGCTGCAGAGTATATACTATAATATGCATGCTGAGCTAGTACGCACCCCTCTTTTTGGTCGCCGCCGGTTTTTAAATTTTTATTTTTAACTTTTAAAATAAAATATAGTCTCCATAAAATAGAATATTCTATTTTATTGCCTATTTAACTAATTTTTCTTCCATACCACTGGGACCTGCGACATTCTATACATATATTATATGTAAACCTATCTCATCTACCTTTTTTAATCCACAATTCATATTTTTTTATTTTATTTTTATTCACAATTTGTATTCCCGGCGAACTTCGTACCACCCTACACTACACTACACTACCCTACCCTACCCTACACTACCGGTCCCTAGCCCACCCTACCCTACACTACACTACCCTACCCTTCCCTACCCCTGCACTACACTACACTACCCTACCCAACCCTACTCTACACTACACTAAACTACACTACCCTACCCTACATAAACCTTCTCCTGACAATAACGAACTCGACAAAAAAAGAATTAGCGATTTCGGTCCAGCCGTTCACGCGTGTCGCCGTGACCAAGGGAAATAGGGATTCATTTTTATATATATGTATAGATTGGTAAGCCCTTGGCATCATCTTATCTGATGGTAAGTGACGATGATGCCGAAGATGGAAGCGGGCTTACGAAGATTCCCCAACGCAATGGGGATCTGGCTATCTTATCTTCAAGCCGGAACACATCAATGCTGTTAACACTGATGTTTGGCGGCAACACTTAGATAAGATAGTGGTAGCTAGCCAGGCGGGCTATGTACATGCCCTGCCACCAGCCAAACCGAGTCTTATAAAGGAATCGAACCCGAGACCTCCTGGTGTGAAGCAAATGAACCAACCATTACGCTACGCAGCGGTCAAAAACTCTTTTAAATCATGCTGTAGTTATCTTAAGATAAATATCGCGAGCTCGCGCGGTATCTTAAGATAGAAGGCGATGAAATATAAATTATCTGCCCCGTGTGTGTACTCTCATTGATTTCTATATTGTAAGATATCTGTTACGTTAAATATATCTTATAGTATAGCGCCCGTGTTTGATGACAACCTTTAGTCTCCATAAAAATAGAATATTAGATTTTAGTGCCTATTCTTCCATGCCACCGGGACTTGCGACATTCTATAGACATTTGTACACCTATCTCAACTACCTTTTTTTTAATCCACAATTCATAAGCCCTTGGCATCATCTCAGTGATGGTAAGTGACGATGATGCCGAAGATGGAAGCGGGCTTACCAAGATTCCCCAACGCAATGGGCATCTGGCTATCTTATCTTCAAGCCGGAACACATCAATGCTGTTAACACTGATGTTTGGCGGTAATACTTAGATAAGATGGTGGTAGCTATAGCCAGGCGGACTATGAAAATGCCCTACCAGCAACCAAACCGAGTCTTACATAGTTGACCCCGCCGGGAATCGAACCCGCGACCTCTTGGTGTGAAGCGAATGGACAAACCATTACGCCACGGAGGCGGTTACCTAAATATTTTGTGACAAATTACATGCAATGGGATTTAAAAATTTATCTAAATTCTAATAGTCATGAGTTTTGACTCTCGAAGATGAAGGATAGAACAATTCAATATATTTATTCAAAATAGGTGCCAATTACACTCTTTCTGATAGTACTCATAAAATAATAATAAGAATTTCATTTGTGAAGAATCAAGAAATAAACAATAATTAGTTATTAACGTCAAAATTAAATCCTTGATATAAACCAGATTATGTCATTAGAACATGAAAACAATATGACACGAAAAGTTATACTTATAAATCATTGAATGCATTTAACAAGAGTAGGCCAGTTCACACGGACAGTACCCGGTCACGAGTATAACGCGAGAGTCAGCCATCGCTCCCATCGACCATATTAGAGGGAAAGGAACGACCCGGCTCCCGATGCGCCACCATCCGCACGAACATATAGGTAGGTAAGGGGGCGTCCATTAATTACGTGAGGTGTTTAAGGGGGGGAGGGGGTCAAGCTAAATATTTCCAAATCTCACATGGGGGAGAGGGGGGTTTTAGTAAATATCACGTAATTTGTTTTCTTGTAGAAAACTGTGTAAAATTGCGAAAAAATAAAGTTAAATCAAAGTAAAAAAAAAACTAGAATGAAAATATGGCGAAATTTCACACAACAGTGTTTGTCGTATTTGTCCGAACCCCGCAGAGCAGCACAGTAGCTCTTCGATTGCGTTTTTTTTGTAATAACTCCGAAATGTTTTGTCAGATAAATTTATTTTTTTTATTCAAAAAATCAAATTTTGTTCATCAGATATTTTTTTTTAAGCTTAAAAAACTACATCAATCGCCGCAATATCTTCACAAAATTGGTTGATTCATTTAAAAGTTATAGCAGTTTGAAGAGTGAAAAAATTCGTGTTTCATCAAACTTTTATTACACTTTTTTTATAATCCAACGCGTTTCCAGCCAAAATACAAATTTAAAAAAATCTCACGTGAGATTTGGGGAGGAGGGAGGGAGTTGAGGAAAATCTCACGAAATCTCACCAGACGGAGAGGGGGGGTCAAAAAATCCTGAAAAAAGCCTCACGTAATTTATGGACGCCCCCTAATATAGGCGAGCATGCACCACTCATGTCAATGCTAAGATAAAAATATATATGCAAAGAAGTACTAGACTTGTCATGTCTCATCGCTTCCACGTTAATTCTTAGGTTGGTCATCATTTTATTACTATTAAATATGATTAGTAGTGTTGAGGAAACACTGTCTACCTATACATTTTTGTCATTTAAATATTCGAATGTCTTATATTAACCTTTTCTACAAAGAGTTCTTTTGATAAAATTTTTAAACTGTTTTTCTGACAAATTTAACACATAACATTAGGTAAGGTCATCATCATTACAGCTCATATACATCCCCACCGAGGGGCTCGAGCCTACCCTGAATCAGGGCGATTAGGCCTTAGTCGACCACGCGGGCCCAGTGCGGGTTGGTCGACTTCACACACAACCTTCGAGTTTCTTCGCAGGCGTGTGCAGGTTTCCTCACGATGTTTTCCTTCACCGTTAAAGCAATCGGTAAGTATGTAATTAGGTAAGGTAATGTGAATTTAATACATTTGGACTTTTTTGCATTTAAGACTAAATTGTTTATAGTAAACCAATTGTACACTTTTAAAAGAGTGTCGTCAAGCGATATTATTAGGGTTCCCCGTCCCTTCCAAAGAGCCGAACCATAAAAACTAGAGTGGTAATCTTGTGTAAAATACTCACCAAAAACACAGCAGCAAGCATTACGAGTACTTACCATTATCAACTACGTACTACGTTAAGGTTCCTCCGTCCCTAAAATCAGCAACTCGATTCACGATGTTTCAAACGTCGAACGTAACGGCTAGGAAATAAAGTTCTTGTCAGCTTTTACTGCAACGTGGCTGTTACGTCAATCGCTGCGGACGAATCGTGCAAAAATTGTGGTTTTTAATTCTTTAAAAAAAATAAGGAGAATTTCCGGAAAGCAAGAAATCAAAATATAGAATAGAATTTATTGTAAAAAATAAACAGTAATATATACATGTAAGTACGTAACTTAATTTATTTTAATTAATTATTTTAATATTTTTTTTAATTTACTTTTTTTTTAATATATTTTTATATTGTTTTGTTAAGAAGTTTATAAATTATCATAGTTTCGATTAAAATTGCAGCAGTTCTATTGTTACAACTAGAAAAAAGGGTGCATTAGAATATTTTTTAAGGTTCCGTACCCAAAGGATAAAAATGGGATCCCATTACTGAGACTTCGCAGTCCGTCTGTCTGTCTGTCCGTACGTCTGTCACCAGGCTGTATTTCGTGAACCGTGATAGCTAGACAGTTGAATTTTCACAGAGGATGTACTTTTGTTGCCGCTATAACAACAAATACTAAATAACAAAATAAAATAAATATATAAGGGGGCTCCCATACAACAAACGTGATATTTTTGCTCATTTTTGCTCGATATTGATAACGGCAACCGGTAGACGCTTGAAATATTCATAGAATATTGAGTGTATTATTCACTTTAAAAATAAATTATTAATTTAAAATAAAATTAATAATTAAGGGGGGGCTCCCATACAACAAACGTGATTTTTATAGATAGTGGTACCAAACACTTCGTGCGTTAGTCCGACTCGCACTTGGCCGGTTTTTTAGTTTTTCTGATAGAAACCTTTCCCAGCGTGCGTAACGATCGAATTTCCATAATATAATCCCAAGTTCTTTGCTACTTTTATTCAAACGTTTTTATTAAAACCGTGAGTTAATAAGGCCTAAGTAATGGACCCGATAGTTCATTATTCCAAAAATCCGTTTTTCAGCGAGGCGCCTAGGCGCCATGCAACTACTTCAATAAATTAGTCAATCGATTTGAAATTTTTGTATGGAGAATCTTGAACTTCTCTGGTTGTATAGGTCCTTTGGGGAAAGTTGTTCCGTGTCATGGGAAGTGTCACTAATGTCTGGATTTCCCAAATTAATCACACACAGCAAATAGTTTCCGCTTAGAAAATACATCGATGTTTTATAAACATTGCTAAATAAAACATATATTTTCTAATAGGTCGTTTTCCTGAAAAAAAAACATGTTTTTCATGTTGTTTTCAACATCACAGTTAAAAAAAACAGTAGATTTTTTACCAACTCTAAACCAAATAAAGTAGAATTTAATAAATGTGATTATGACAAAGCTATTCTAACATTATACAAATGTTATCTGATTAGATTTTAATATTACCCTTACTAATATTATAAACGCAAAAGTTTGCATGCATGGATGTTTGTTACTATTTCACGCCACAACAAATAAACAAATCTGCATATAATTGGTACGTAGACAGATTAGGACCTGAATTAACATAAAGGCGACGTTTTTCCGCGCTCGCGAGCCGCTTGCAGCTCGCGCACTACGCACCCTCGCAGACAGTCATAGAATCTATGTTAATAAAGTTGCACGCAACTGGCACACCAGCTGGACACTTCATACACCGGGCCAGAAATGACATTTCAAAAAACGATTGACGGAACAAACAAAATGGCGGCGAAATCCTATACGTTCGACAACCAATCTGTATCAATCTGGGTGACGAGGGGGTGAGATCGAGTAAGTAGGAGTAAGTGAAATAGACAACGGTTAAAAAAATACGACCACACGACTGAAGTAAAACTTCTTTAGCTCCATCTATATGTATGAAAGTAAATACTTAGTCTTCAGAAAATAATCAAATCTTTTTTTGTCATATGGAGGTATAGACAGTTTACGAAAAGAGTTTTATTATCCTCTGACAATGGTTAAATCTTTTTTATCATAAATGATTGTTTTGACAACCGATATTGTTGCCTTGGCAACAGATATTGTTGGTTAACAAAAATAAATAGTATCTCTCTTTCTATCTTCACTAATATACCCTCTCAACTTCCGTTCGCCTCGCCCGATCCCACTTCCGTAACGTCACGCATCCACCAGCTTACTCCCCGAGTCAAGCTTACGTATGGTCTATGCACAATTAAATGAGACTAAAAGTAAACAAACATGGCGGCTTGACAGTATCATAGACTAAAGTATAGTTTTCAGATGTATTAAACATTTGTCTTGAAGAAAATATTTGGATGAAACAAAAGAATATTTTAAAACTTGAAAGTACTGTGTAATCCTACTAATATTATAAATGTAAAAGTTTGTATGTATGGATGTTTGTTTATCTTTCACGCAAAAACTACTGAACGTCTCTGGCTGAAATTTGGTAGGTAGACAGATTAGGACCTGGATTAACATATAGGCTACTTTTTTCCACGCTCGCGAGCGGCTTGCGCACTGCGCACCCTCAAAGAAAGTCTTAGAAACTATGTTCACGCAAGCGAAGATGCTGTTGTATAATTTAAATTATCCCAAAGTATGTTAATTTTTTTTAAAGTTCACTCTATTTTAATACGCTGTAAACTAGTTGTGCCAAACTCGTTTATATTATGTTGTGTGATATTCGTTATTATTCGAGTTATATTTATTCTGCCTTATATAGCTATTTTATATGTTCCATGTGAGCAGTAAGACTTATATCGAAAATGTCTGCAAAAAGGACGTAGTTATAAAGTACAAAACAATAAAGTACCTACTCGGTAAACGGCCGAACAATTTGTCAAATATTTTTTTCAGCCCCCCATCTCGGAAATTGTATTTTTGCTCTTCGATATCTGAGTGCAAAAGTCGTTTTCATTCGCTAGAGGATTAAGTAAATATCTCAGTGCAAAAGTCGTTTTTATTCGCTAGAGAATTTAAGTAAATATCTGAGTGCAAAAGTCGTTTTCCTTCGCTAGAGGAGACAAGTAAATTGAATTTAGAACATCGTGAATTCAAAACATTATTATATCTATTTACTTCTACCTCCATGGTGCCGAATTTATCATACAACCTTTTTTAATTTGTTAAAAATTCAGACTCGGAATCTTCTTGGTGTACTTTTTATTTAATTTGCTTTGCGCGCGCCATTTTCTTTTCTTTTTTTTTTCTTTTTTTAAAACCTTAGGTTAAAAACAAGAAACATGAAAACAAGTGAAAAACCTAAAATGAGTGATTATAGTGACGAGGAAGTTTATTTGACTGAAACTGTTTGTAATGCGCAAATGTTTTTTTTTTTCATTTAGTAATTTCCTCGCTGAGGTGGAATGAAAAGTAACGTGTTGCACTCGAGTGCAAAGATTTTTCACCTCGTGCTCTTTTGATTCCCTCGCTAACGATCAGGATTCTAATTTTTAAACCACTCGCTGCGCTCGTGATTCAAATTTAGACTCCTTCGCTTGCTCGGTCATCAAAATTGAGCACGTGGTTAAAAAGCAACTTTGCACTCATGTTTAACAAATAACTATTAAACACGTGTTCGACAAATATTAAAAAAAAAATTGACCGTTTACCCTATATCTTTTGTCTGTTATAAATTGTTACAGTATTCTTAGACAAAATGATAATAGGATTAAGATGTCATTAAAAAAAAATTCCTAGTTTCTATTTAAATTAATAATTTCTAATTTAATATAATAACCATTAAAATTTTCTTTTGGTACTTATAAACTTTGCTTTTATCTTTTTAACTTTAATAAGTAAATCTTAAAGTTTAACGTTTTCTCACACTCCGAAATATCGTTCTGGCTTCTACAAAAACAAACTTTATATGAAAATAACTATTTTTCAACCGATTTCCAAAAAGAAGGGGGTTATTAATTCGAATGTATGTTTTTTGTATGTTTGTTAAGCGATGTGGCGATATCTTCGCAGATTGTGAACCGATTTTCATGATTCTTTTTTTATCCGACAGGGTATGCTCCCGATATAAATTTTATCAAAATAGGTATAGTATTTTTTTATTGTATGTACACTTATAGGTAGTACACCAAAAAACAATTTCAGTACTTTATTAGAAAACTAACAAAAACCAAAAATAATAATGCACAATCGTACAAGTTGTTACGATGGATTTTTTTTTTCGTGTTAAGCGTTTTTAATATTCTTTTGTTAGTTTACATGTAGAAATCAAAATTTAACACCATGAACCCAGAGCCAAAATTCGTGTCGACTAGTTCAGTCTCTCAGAGTTATTCTGTAGTACTGCAAAACCGGATCTTCAATAATGCACTCGCTATCCACAACACCATTATCCTCCAGGAACTCAGTTTGGCTACGCAGCCAGTCCAGATACAGCTTTAAGTACCTGTCCGTAGGCTCCAAATCCGTGTGCCCTAAACAAAATATCCTATAAGCGTCCTCGCCGTATTTACCTATGCCGCACAAATCACTCGCTCGCCGCCATTTCGACGACACAAATTGATAGGAAAGCTTCCAAATCATTCGTCCACGCTTCCTCAGTCCCAAGTTGTCGAAATACCTCTCCAGAGCGGCCGGGTTATCGGACAAAACGTGATAAGGTGTCGGATATTCTTCGAAGAATTCCCGCATATACCGCCGCGCTGATTTGTTTGAAGTTTTGGTTAAAAAGATCGTCGCTATAAGCATTGCCCAGGGGTTGGCGGTGAACTCTTCCTCGACCACGTGATGGGGTGAAGCCGGCATGTGCCGTGGGGTGATGTTGTAGAAGGGGCGTATTCTGATCGGGTTGCGTTCACCGATCGATAGCTGCGATAAGCTTAGCGCGTCCGTATCGGATTCAGTGGACGCTTGGCTCAAATCCTTTGTAGAGTCGTCATCAGATGCCGAAGCTGGAACTCTATCTGGACTTCTCGAAATAAATGTATTTTGTTGTTGAAAAAACCTGCTGACACAGTCGTGTTCTTGAGACATGGCGATGGTTTACACTGAAAATAACAAAAAAGATAAGTAGGTACATGTAATACAGTACAGTACTTAGGTACATGTAAAAAGAAAACATACAACTACAAAAAAATATATAAAAATCATGCTTAAAAGCGTAATTACAAAATCGTTCCCTATAAAAACTTAAAATTCAAAATTCTTGAAAATGGTTGGGCCGATTCTATTGAAACTTCATACACGCAAACCACAACCATTATTTCCAAATATTCATAACTAGAGTTGAAAGTAACGGTGTAGACCTATCTTTGGGACTTTTTTCTATAGAGCCAAAACTGCTTTTATAATCGTGTTTCTAATAGCTTTTGACTTTATGGAACATCATCAACAATAAGGGTATTTTTTTTCAACCTTGGATTTGCTATCGCTAAGGAGTAATTCACGTCAAAAATAACGAAAATCTGTAATATTAAGAGCCCGCTGGAGTTCATAAATCCCATACAAACGTAGTCTTTGATTCATTTGTTAACCAAAAAACGGATTTTGAAATAATTTTATATCGATAATCGGATAAAATATATCTGTGTACCAATAAACTTGTTTCCTTCTTTTACCTTAAAAAAAGTATATTGATTAAAAATGAATTTCTGTTTCGTTTTTCAAATAGTAATGCGGTACAGACACAGATATACGTCATCCGATTATCGATATCAAATTATTTCAAAATCCGTGTTTTGGTTAACAAATGAATGACTACGTTTATAAGGGATTTATGAACTCCAGCAGGCTCTTAACACAATCACAAAATGAACTATGACGTCACGCGTGTCTACTTCATACATTTTTATGAACAAAGTTTTGTTTTTGACAGCTGATAAAAAGTAACTTAAAAAAAACAGTAATTTAAAAAACTAAAAAACCCGCCTGCGTTTCTGTGTAATTTGGAAATGAAAAACCCTAAAACAAGAAAGTCGTCATACCCGATTGCACTTAACTTAAGAAAAATTGTAGCAGTCGGGACCCATTCTAGAAAGTCAGCCGTCTAGTCAGTATATTGGAGTAATCTGCAATGTAATATAGGTATGTGCTCTCAATTCACTATGCCTCCATTTCTAGAATGGGTCCCGACTGTTACAATTTTTCTTAAGTTAAGTGCAATCGGGTATGACGACTTTCTTGTTTTAGGGTTTTTCATTTCCAAATTACACAGAAACGCAGGCGGGTTTTTTAGTTTTTTAAATTACTGTTTTTTATTTTATTCATTTTTTTAATTTTATTGTTGAATGAATTCATTTGAATTTGGCGCCAAAAATCCGCCATTTTGTTTTTTTATTATTTTGATATACCCAGTGTCACTCACACAGTAAATATGTAACTAACGACATCCCTCAAACTAAAATCTAGCGAGCCGTTCAGGCTGCAGTGCGTGCCTAACATTTGAATTTTGCGCCAAAAATCCGCCATTTTGTTTTTTTTTATTTTGATATACCCAGTGTCACTCTCACAGTAAATACGAATCTAAGGACACGTCTCAAGCTAAAATCCATCCAGCCGTTCAGGCTGCAGAGCGTGCCAAACAATTATACATACAAACATACATACATACATACATACATACATACTCTCGAAAAACATAACCCTCCTTCTGACGCAGTCGGGTAATTACTATCAAGTCAACTAGCCTTTTGCGTCAAAGCCTTAAATCACTATAACTAAACCAACAAATTTCGAAATAGTGAACTAAATTAAATTAACATGTAAACTAAGGCTTAGGCCTTTTAATTTTTATTATATATTTATTCGTTATATTTTAATTTTTTAATTTTTGACATTTTGTATTTTGACATTATTATTAATTTTCTTCTTTTCAAACTACATGTTAATTGAAATTTAATTTAGTTCACCAACAAATTAATAATGTAACATTAATAATGATAACCGAAAACATTGGTATCAGAATAGTTTTGAATTTTGGTTAGGTTTTTGTTTACATCGTTGAAAACTTCTGTTGAAAGATGGTTTAAATGACCGAGTAAGAGCGAAGCGTCTGAGTTTCAGCTTGGGCAAAAGTGCTTTTGTGTATCTGTCCGGATGTCCGGCTGTTCTCTACTACAGGTCGCATTTCTTAACCGATTCTGGTGAAATTTTGTGAGCAGGCTCGATAGTTATATGGATTTCTTTTTTGTCGATTTAGTTATTGACAATTTTGCAAAACGGCGGAGCCATGTGGGGTTTTGAAACGTAAAAAATGTCTTAATACAGCCATTTCGAAAAACTTGCGAGGTTTATAGCTCACAGAGCCATTAGCAGTGCTCCGTCACAAACAAAAATGAAAGGTAAGTTGTAATTTGTTTAAGCTGGCGCACCTTCTGTGTGATCAACTAGTACGACTGCTACATAAACTAATCAAATAAATAAAAACCATCAATTGTAAAACTTTTTATTTTCATTTTCATGAGTCAACCCTAGCGCTAGAACGCCGTCGTACTAGTACTCTTTATTATACTGCCGTACTGTCGCCGCCGCGATTCGCGCGCCGTCCGTGTACATATAGTTATGACCGCTAAGTCAGGCGCCTTAATACCCATGTTTCCGTGTATTGTCTGACAGTGCGAACGAGTAGGTTAATAAATGCGTAGGTATTTTCGTTTTATAAGGAAGAGCAGTATCTGTTACGAAGTAACTAGTATCTCATTTGTGCCACTAGTAGTAACTGGGCACGTGCTCCTGCGCCACCGCGCCTGAATGTATGAAGTGTACAAAGTTATGGAAACTGGTGCTCCCCCGTCTCGCCCTTCGACCCCCGCACGATTGTCTTAAGTCTTGTCAGGCCTGTCGCACTCTGCGCTGTAGGTATGAAAATGTAGATAAGAGTTACGCGATAAAAAGAGAGGCAACGTGTAGGTGAATATACTTTAGGTAATTAGCGCTGTGCGACCTGAAATTGCACTTTATTGTGTCGTAGCAAGAGTCGCCATTCATTCAAATGATTTTGCGGAGTCAACCTTCTTTTACGTAGTAAATAGTCTTTATTCTTTGGTCTTGTCTAGACGTTTCCGTTGGACGACTGTATAGATTTTTTAGACTGTGACCCTAGCATTAATTTACCATTTTGAGTATGTACAAAGTAGAAAGGTAAAGTCATATAATTTACTAGCTTTTGCTCGTGGCTTCGCCCGCGTAGTTGTTGTTTTTAGGGTTCCGTATTAAAACAAGGAACCCTTATATTTTCGTCATGTCTGTCCGTGGCCTAGTTCGGCCTATTAGTGGTTAAGAGCTAAAATTTGGCAAAGATATATATGATAATAACACGGAACTGTAAAAAAAATTTTGGAATAAAATCTTTTTAAGGGTACCTCCCCTACAAGTAAAGTGGGGATGATTTTTTTTCTCGTCAAACCCAGTTGTGTGGGGTATCGTTGGTTAGACTTTTGAAAATTAGATATGGACGCGATAATGGCAGCTACGGCAGGCGTCCGTCACTTGCTCAAGGCCACGCGTTATATGCCTACCGCTAAGCGTATCGGAGACGATACAACGGACAGTAGGTTGACGCACGCCCGCATGAGTGCTCGCACGTCACATTTACCGCTCTGACTATTGAAATGCCGAAACTACGCAATTATTGTGCAGTGGATGGGTGTCAAAGTCAAAAGACAAATTTAAGGATTTCAGGTATTATTTATGTGTTTTTTTATATAATTAACAGTTACCTACTTAATGTCAGAACATAGTAGGTACCTAGCGTCGTCGTCGTGATTTAGGTAGGTGTGTCATAGAATAGAAGTACTAATGCGCCGGCCACTCGGTAGCTGGGGGGCACTTCTATAGCTGTAAATAAACCGTTTAAAACCAAAATCCAAGGTTTAACTTGTTAAGTACCATTACGTCATCGAAATAACTCCATCAAGCCCCGCCTCCCCGTCCCCCGCGCGCGCCGCCGACTTTTATTACCAGGACGAATGTAAACGAAAAAATCTCAAGAACTTAGCACAGATTACTAAATAGTTACTTCGTAAACTATAGCTTGCATTCACATGCCTTTTTTTGTTATGGCTTGTAGATAGTAACAGAAAAACTATTTTCGTTACGTTTTTACCTAGCTTTCACTTAAAATAACAATAATTCAAGCTCACAATGAGGCCCTCTTGGGGAATGTTTTTGTATGAATAGTAGGTATGAAATTCTCCGTCAACTCAAGTAAAAAGCCAACTTTGATTTTTCTCCGCTTTGCTCCTGTTTCCTTTTTGATTATTTGTTAAAATTATTTACGAGGTTTCGAATATTTTCGACATTAAAATTTATTAATCGGGAATCCAGGGAAGGGAAAAATGCATCTATCATTTTATTAAACTCAAACATATTTGATCGACAAATATAAAATAATTGATTTTCTACAACATTTGTTTCATTACCAAAATCATCATAGGTACAACCCTAGCACATTCGCTCGATGACGCGCTCGCACGTGGGTCGCGCGGCGGGCAAAACAGTCTCAACTCTCTGTATGTGCGTAATTATGGCACATTTCTTCTCGCTGCAAACAGCTGGTATTATTATTAAGATTTTGTAGGCTAATATAGCGTAGGTATTTAAGCTTTTGTATGGGAGTGATGTATCTGTTACGGAACCCTACATTGTGCGTGGCCCGAAACGCACTTGGCCGGTTTTTTATGACTGTTTTCGAGGCTTGCGGCTCAGTGTGAAATTTAGTTTGTTCCGTAAAGTATAATTAATAATTACTTAATTATTGGCTTTACCAACTGCGAATAAAAAAATAACAATATATCATTCATTTTTCCGAAATAAAAAGTATCCTATGTTGTGCTACGCCCAGTGTCATACACAGTGTTGTGTTTGCGTGAAACGGAAAAAGAGTTTAGGCGATTATGATTAATATGTAAGTAAGTTAAAATAATTTTAAATCCAAATTAATGTGTAATTCATTTAAAATAATTTCAATTCGAACGGTTCTACCCTAATGCGGGCACATCTCATGACATTTATTTAACACATCGCAATTTACACGTCTCAGTTAGATGAAGGTGTCATGTCATTAACTTTTTTGTCATGTTGGAAAAATATTTACACAACGTACTCGAGACATTTTTGGAGAGATAATTAACTACCCAAGTAAATAAATTATACAGAGTGTAACAAAATTCATAAAGCTTCTACTCATCATACTGAACAACTTTTGTTGTACGACTTTGCTGAAAATGTAAAAAAAAAGTTTACTATTTTTTTATACAAATCGATCAGCTGACCGACCGATTTAGTGCATTTTAATTCGGAGGGTCCAATTTTTTTTTAACTGGTGGATCCCACTCAACGTAATAATGTAATGTAGGTTCCTATACAGGATGTAACAAAATTGGTGTACGTCCCGATAACTAAGGCTTCTACTCGTCATACTAAATATACCATCATACCAAGGAATCCATAGAAAAAAAAATTGGACCCTCCGTACTAAAATGCACTAACACCTACATTACATTGTTGAGTGTGGATAACGGAGAAAAAATAAAAAAATGTTGTGTTTCATTTTTGACATAAAGTCAAAACGAAAATGTTTGTGATTAGATTAAAAATAATGTAGATATTGAGTTTCATTCAACAATCATAACAAAAAGTGGAGTGACGCTTGTTCTGCTGTTATATACGTATGCATCTTTACCTTAAGTCAAAATATATATATTAGTACTAACTTAAGTGGTGACCTCGAATAATGTTTCGACACGTGATAGGTCCTATTTTTCACTGTAATTGAGAGAGGTGCATTTGAGACATGTCACAGCATGTTGACGGTAATTCTGCCAACACGTGACTGTAAGCAAAACTCTGCTCCGTCGTAATTGGAGCAGAGTTTTTTATACCCCGTTTTCAAAGCGCTAAAACTACATCTACCTTTTATTTTTGATCTTAGTGTTAGTGTGATGGATGATGCAAATAAATACACGTGTAGATAAATAAGGAAGTGTAATATAAGATAAACTGAATTCATAGCTTTTAGAACATATAATTATGGCCGTTGGGGTACTAAAGTTCTCGATAATGACTACGCACCGGAAGACGTCCTCGGCAGGCCTCCCACATGGTGAACCGACGACCTGGTGAAGGTCGCGGAAAGCCACTGGATGCGTGAAGCGTAGAAACCGTCGTCGTGGAAATCCTTGGGGGAGATCTTTGTCCAGCAGTGGATGTCTTTTGGCTGATATGATGATGATAAATATATGATATAAGGATGTAATAAATAAGAAGGTCACGACAAATTTAGTAACCTTAGGTTGACAGGATAAAAGCAACCCTCTGATGCTAAATATGTCAGTCTGTTTGCGCAAAGTGGTTGCGTTATCTATCTCTTATAGCGCCCGAAAAACTATTTATCGTGATCACAAAAAAAATATAACGTAAACTTGTGGTAAGCACTAGTTGTACTCATGTTAATTATGCACAAACTGAACAGTTATTCAGTTGCGTTATGGAGCAACGCCCATTCAAAGGTGAATTATTGAGACCAAAATAAAAAAAAAACGGCCAAGTGCGAGACGGACTCGCGCACGAAGGGATCCGTACCATCCTTACTATATAATATTATAAATGTGAAAATGTGTTTGTTTGTTACCTTTTCACGCTTCAACGCCTTGACCAATCTTAATGAAATTTGGCATGCAGGTAGCCTTTGTCACAAGGAAGGACATATGCTACTTTTTATCCCGTGAAAATAGCATAGCCCGATGTAATTCCCGAGGGAACTGAAAATATACTCTTTTCTGTTTAATTAACATCGCAACGGAACAATGGATCGTGTGATTTTTTGCACCGAGTGGTTGAGGGGGCGGGAAATGACACGATTTACTAATAAGCATATCCTGACATAGTTCCCGAGGGATATGGAGAAAATTTATGTCCACGCTCGCGAGCCGCTTGTATTAAGGATGACGACAGCATCCGAAATAAATTATGAACTCTTGATCACTAAATTGCCCTCCAACTTAAACTTCGGAAAACCTTACTCGTTTGGTTTTCCATCAAGTCTTCGATTTTTAATTCATCATAATCACATAATGAGTACATGAGCCGAGGTATTTCAAACATTTTTAGAACGAAATGACGTTTTTGAAAGATGATAAAAAGTAAATCAGATGACTCTAGCATTCGTCATCCCTAGACATATAGGTACACACACACGTCGTAAGCCATCTCTTTTTTTCATTGCCGCCAACTACCAACTTTGTAACGATTAAGAAAATGAGTTCGCGTGGGTATGTTGCTATTGGACTTACTAGACAGTTCGTCAGAGGACGAAGCCGACTTTGACGAAGTGACGATTATGCCGACGATGGGAGCGGGCTTACAAGATTCCTCAACGTAATTATTATTATTATTTATTGTCAGAATACACTGTTCCATTTTGTTAGTAAACTTAGCCTATTTTAGTATTATTATTTTAGTAAATGTGATTACAATGTCAATGTGTAGATTAAAAAAAGTCAAAATTAAGAGCACAATTCAAATATGTCACGGAAACAACACAAAATAAATTATACACAAATATCTACCTACATAATAAACTCCCAAACACTCTTTATAATTCCTCTTTATAATGG
This sequence comes from Coleophora flavipennella, assembly GCA_947284805.1. Lineage (NCBI taxonomy): Eukaryota > Metazoa > Arthropoda > Insecta > Lepidoptera > Coleophoridae > Coleophora > Coleophora flavipennella. Next base: position 13,937,849 of record OX369283.1, read on the forward strand.
GGAATCTGGCTATCTTATCTTCAAGCCGGAACACATCAATGCTGTTAACCGCCTCCGTGGCGTAATGGTTAGTCCATTCGCTTCACACCATTAGGCCGCGGGTTCGATTCCCGGCGGGATCAATTTTGTAAGACTCGGTTTGTTTGGTGGTAGGGCATTTTCATAGCATGCCTGGCTAGCTACCACCATCTTATACAAGTCTTTCCGCCAAACATTAGTGTTAACAACATTGATGTGTTCCGGCTAGCCAGTTCTCCATTGCGTTGGGGAATCTTGGTAAGCCAGCTTCCATCTTCGGAATCATCGACACTTCGGCATTATCGTCACTTATGAGATGATGCCAAGGGCTTATCAATTGTGTATAAAATAAAGATGTTTGGCGGCAACACTTAGATAAGATGGTGGGCTATGAACATGCCCTGCCACCAACCAAACTGAGTCTTATATTATAAAGTTATAAATATCTGTGAGTTTTGCAATATCGAGCGATACCGCGCGGTTAGATATCTTATCTGATACGTTTAAGATAACTTATAGTATAGCTCCCGTGTATGACAACCTTTACATTTTGCCGGTTCTTTTTATTATACATTGTTTTTTGCTCGTTACAATTTAATGTTACAAGGATATAGGAAAATAAAACTTGAATCATTTGTGTTTGTGACTTTACATCTTTTTTTGTTTGTTAAAAAATATACAGGATATAATGAAATTCGTGTAGGACCCGCAACTGGGGCTTCTACTCATCATAGTCACAAAACAGATAAGTACAGAACTCAATCTACATACAAAGTGCGCTCGAGCAACGCACACATAGACACCGCACACGGACACGATATCTCGGAACAGTGAGAACACTGCGAGCGCGACTGCTGTCCGCTTGAGACACGTGTTTGCAAAAATGGAGCAACAAAAAAAATATATTATAACTGTTCCGTGGACGGTTGTTTTAATTCAACATTAAACTGTAAATTGACGTTTTTTAAGCTAACAGTTGTTTCAGAGAGGTAAGCAGATATTTGCTTGTATTTTGATGGTTCGTTTTATACAAAACGGTTCTATAGTTCGGCCCCGCAACGAAATAGCGAACATGAGTTTGTGGCCTTATAATATTTTTACAATTTATATTAGGTATTTATTGTAGTATAAGCTGTGTAAGCCTTGTGTTCAATAATCTAACGAGGATGATGTAAATGTAAATTAATCGCATTTTTTGTGTGTCCAAGAATCTTTATCCAATTATAATAATAACTGCGACAAAATTATGTCGATGTCTTTTAAAGTACCCAACTAACGGCGAATCCAAAAGGAAGGGTTATGGTTTTAGCAGTCTATGTATGTTTGTATTTACGTATGGATGATGAAATACGGTCGAATTGAGAAACCTCCTTTTTTTAAGTCGTTTAAAAAAACCCTCATCTTCCTCATTATATGTCATTAGGAACTGAACGGCGGCGGCGGCGGCGAGTCGGCCGCCCGCGCACGCGCGAGACGCGCGACAAAACAGCGCCGGGGAGGACATAGGGGTATTCACACCAAAAACTTGGCTATAAATATTTACTAACTTTTTAATCTTATATAGAAATATATTAATTCATGTTGCCCGTTTTTAGCGTTCCGTACCCAAAGGGTAAAAACGGGACCCTATTACTAAGACTTTGCTGTCCGCCCGTCTGTCTGTCCGTCTGTCACCAGGCTGTATTTCATGAACCTTGATAGCTACCTATCATCATATCAGCTTATATACGTCCCCACCGAGGGGCTCGAGCCTACCCTGAATTAGGGCGATCAGGCCTTAGTCGACCACGCGGGCCCAGTGCGGGTTGGTCAACTTCACACATAACCTTCCGAGTTTCATCGCAGGCGTGTGCAGGTTTCCTCACGATGTTTTCCTTCACCGTTAAAGCAATCGGTAAGTATGTAAGTAAGTTTTGAAACACTCATTGGTACATTGGCCGTCCAGATTTGAACCCGGTACCTCTGGTTAGAAGAACCGAGTCGTTACCGGCTGAGCCACTGACGCTTTTTTTTTTCAGCTACCTATACAGTTTAAATTTTCACATATGATGTATTTCGGTTGCTGCTATAACAAATACTATAAATTAGAAAAAGTGAAAAAAAGCTCCACACAGAAGAATGCGAATTTATTACACTTTAAATTATAATAATCGTGCATTTCGCCAATGTCGAAATCGTCGCAAGATATTTTCTGTGACAAATTTGTAATAATAAAACAATAACATTAAAATTGATTTTTTAAGTTGTTATTGGTTTATATTTCCGTTTTTCCTGTTTCATACTCAACAATAAATCATACAACTAGATGCGAGTGCCACTACCACGATCGTATTTTGTGCATAAGCCAAAGTTAACAACCCTTGCGCGACTGCCGAGCGTAGGTATAAAAAGTGAAGTACATACATGTGATTTACTTCTGTACTTATCTGTTTTGTGTCATAGTCGCATAGTCATGGACCATGGTGGCGCATCGGGAGCCGGGTCGTTCCTTTCCCTCTAATATGGTTGATGAGAGTTATACTCGTGACCGGGTGCTGTCCGTGTGAACTGGCCTACTCTTGTCAAAGGCATTGATGACATTCAATGATTTTAATGTATAACTTTTCGTGTCATACTGTTTTCATATTCGATTGACATAATCTGGTTTATTTATATCAAGGATTGTATTTTGTTTGACGTTATTAACTAATGATTGTTTATGTCTTGATTTTTTCAAATGACATTATGTTATTATTATTGTATGACTATCGCAAAGAGTGTAATTTGCACATATTTGAAATAAATATCTTAATAAATATCGAATAATTGATTCAGGCTATAGCGTCGGTGGCTCAACCGGTAACGACTCGGTCCATCTAACCAGAGGTACCGGGTTCAAATCTGGACGGCCAATGTACCAATGAGTTTTTCAAAAACGTACGTACATACTTACCGATTGCTTTAACGGTGAAGGAAAACATCGTGAGGAAACCTGCACACGCCTGCGAAGAAACTCGAAGGTTGTGTGTGAAGTCGACCAACCCGCACTGGGCCCGCGTGGTTGACTAAGGCCTGATCGCCCTAATTCAGGGTAGGCTCGAGCCCCTCGGTGGGGACGTATATGAGCTGTAATGATGATGATGAATTGATTCAAGATTAAGGTTGGTTATTTGAAATAAAAAACCTTAATCTTGAATCAATTCTCAAAAAAAAGAATCGGCGCTCCATAAAATAATTCAGAAAAGTGGTCAAACAACAAATATATTTGTGTAAAGAGTTTTTTTGATATACAGGTTGTAACAAAAGTGGTGTAGGTCCCGTTAACTGGGGCTTCTACTCATCATACTGAACAACTTTTGTTCTACGACTTTGCTGAAACCAATTTTTTTTTACTCTATACAAAACGATCAGCTGATCAACCGATTTTGTGCATTTTAGTATGGAGGGTCAAATTTTTGTTTTGAGAATTGACTATGGGTACCTTGGAGAAAGTTGTTCAGTATGACGAGTAGAATCCCGAGTTAACGGGACCTACACCAATGTTGTTACATCCTGTATATTCTAAACTCCTTGCAGAAATTGTTCAGTATGATGAGTAGAAGTCACAGTTAACGGCTTTTACATCAATTTCGCAACATCCTGTATAGTCGAGTGCATATAATGAATCTGCTCGCAGGAAATCACCCTGTATATCCTCGACTCCTGGCAAAAATTTACCAGTATGATGAATAGAATTCTCAGTTAACGGCTTTTACATCAATTTCGCAACATCCTGTATAGTCGAGTGCATATAATGAATCTGCTCGCAGGAAATCACCCTGTATATCCTCGACTCCTGGCAAAAATTTACCAGTATGATGATTAGAAGTCTCAGTTAACGGCTTCTACACCAATTTTTTAACATCCTGTATAGTCGAGTGCATATAATGAATCTGCTCGCAGGAAATCATCCTGTATATCCTGGACTCCTGGCAAAAATTGACGAGTATGATGATTAGAAGTCTCAGTTAACGGCTTCTACACCAATTTTTTAACACCCTGTATAGTCGAGTGCATATAATGAATCTGCTTGCAGGAAATAGTTATTACTATATTTATCGTTTTGAAAATATTCAGGCAGGGACATGAAAAGCGATATACCTAACATATTATGTCGTTCTACATAGTAATTTGCCTTGATCTGTAATTTTCCTGTACCATACAGTATTATCACAGTATTACAATATAGCGGCTCACAGTAGTGCAACGAATGTACTTACGCAGAGCAACGAAACGGCACTAAATAGTTACTTCGTAACAGATACATCACTCCCATACAAAAGCGTAAATACCTACGCTATAATAGCCTACAAAATCTTAATAATAATAACAGCTGTTTGCAGCGAGAAGAAATGTACCATAACTACGCATACAGAGAGTTGAGATTGTTTTGCCCGCTGCGCGACCCACGTGCGAGCGCGTCATCGAGCGAATGTGCTAGGGTTGTACCTATGATGATTTTGGTAATGAAACGAATGTTGTAGAAAATCAATTAAGTATTGCAAATTTGTCGATCAAATATGTTTGACTTTAATAAAATGATGCATTTTTTCCCTTCCCTGAATTCCCGATTATTAAATTTTAATGTCGAAAATATCCGAAACGACGTAAATTATTTTAACAAATAATTAAAAGGGAAACAGGAGCAAAGCGGAGGAAAATCAATCAGTCTTTAAAATTTCCAAGACGGTGCTGCCTGGCCGATCCATTATGTATGACGTTATGTAGGTAACTATTAATAATATAAAAAATACATAAATAATACCTGAAATCTTTAATTTACGACGATTAACATAGTAGGTACCTACCCACCATTGTACTAAGTTTAAGGAATAAATGATGATAATTTGTAAGGGAACGAGAAAAGGGAATTCGAAAAAAACTCTTTTGACTGTGCCACCTATCCACTGCACAACAATTGCGTGGTTTCGGCATTTCGATAGTCAGAGCGGCAAATGTGACGTGGGAGCACTCAGGCGGGCGTGCGGCAACCCACTGTCGGTTGTATCGTCTCCGATACGCGTAGCGGTAGGCATATAACGCGTGGCCTTGAGCGAGTGACGGACGCCTGGTATGTAACGAAGAAACTGCTGAGATAATTCTTGTTTTAAAATTAAAAATGTGTATCGAGTTTGTCAGGCTGGCTACAGGCTAGTACTGCTAACACCTACGCCGTGGCGGCATCGTGCGACATCAAAGGCGTTGCGCTACTGTATTACGATATAAAATACTGTTGTGGTATTATTTTCCTGTCGGTAGTCTATCGGTAATTAACCGCTTCCGTGGCTTAATGGTGAAGTCCATTAGTTTCACATCTGGAGGTTGCGCGTTTGAGTCCCGACTGAGTGTAACTTTGTATGAATCGGTTTGGCTGGTAGAAAGACATTTTCTAAGCCCGCCTGGCTAGCTACCACCATCTTATCTAAGTCTTGCCGACGAGCATCAATGTTATAAGCATTGATGTGTTCCGCCTTGAATATAAGATAAGATAGCCATGTTCCCCATTACGTTGGGGAATCTTGGTAAGCCCGCTCCCATTTTCAACATCATTGTCACTTACCATCAGATGCGATGATGCCAAGGGCTTACCAATTGTGCATAAAAATACATCGGAACTGAGTTACTCCTCCTATTCTTGAAAGAAAACTCCGGGAGTGCCGAAATAAGTGATTTTTTTTTAATTTTTATAAGTTTTGACCCTGCGAGTGTTCCTGGTACGGTGTCAGTTACGTTACATGGTTACATTGTCGCGAGATCATTGGTTTTTTCCCAATCTCAAAAATGCCCAACGCAACGCGCTTAAAGAAATTTGCACTTCAAAAATGTTCTTATAAGAAAATCTATTACAGTCGACTCTCGTTAATTCGAAACTCGACGGGCTCTTAAAATATTATGAATTATCGAGTGTTTGAAATATCAAATGTTTGGAAATTTCTCGGGCATCATAGTTTTCAATCAGTCTTCAATTTACCGTGCCAATCTAACTATTTATAATAATAACAAAATCAAAGGCTCGTGTAGGTACGTATGAACTTATCTCATCATATCAGCTCATATACGTCCCCACCGAGGGGCTCGAGCCTACCCTGAATAGGGCGCGATCAGGCCTTAGTCGACCACGCGGGCCCCAGTGCGGGCTGTTCGACTTCACACACAACCTTCGAGTTTCTTCACAGGCGTGTTGCAGGTTTCCTCACGATGTTTTCCTTCACCGTTAAAGCAATCGGTAAGTACGAGTATATGTATATACGTAAGTTTTTAAAAACTCATTGGTTCATTACTAGAGGTTCATCATGTATTGACCAAATTTTAAGTAATCAACCAGAAGCGAAAGGATCAGTATTACCTCTATGGCTTTCTGATCACGATACCGCTCAAGTGTTGAAGTTCAAAGTACACTCAAAGAAGGTCATACCTAAATGTATATTCATTTTCAAACGTAGCTACAGTCATGATAATATCGAAAAGTTTAAAAACTGTATAAGTAGTTTGTCTTTTTCAGAGGTATATTCAGAGTCAGACATGAATAAAGCATTCAATCTTTTCTTCGACCTATTCAGTCTGTTTTACACACTTTGTTTTCCAGTTATGAAAATCAAATCTAAAGGAAAGCCATTTTTAAACTGGATAACTAAGGGTCTAAGGAAAAGCTGTCATACTAAAAAGATACTCCGTTATAAATATTATACACAAAAAAATGATCAAAATCGAAACACATATTTACACTACAATAAAATCCTCAGAAAGTGTATTTTTAATGCTAAAAAACGAAATAACAACAATTACATAATAAACAATAAAAATCTAGCAAAGGCAACCTGGGATGTCATAAACAGTGAATCTGGTACAATAAGTGTGGACAAATATATAGATGAAGTTAACAGTAACGGTAAAACAGTAACGGACCCAATACAAGTGGCCGAAGCTTTTAACCATTTTTACATCAATTTGACTAACGAAACAAATGATGACATTAAAAATACAAGTAATAATAGACAAAATAATTCAATATATTTGGCTCCAATTGACGAAACGTATGTGAATAGTATAATTATGTCCCTTAACAAAACAAATTCTGAGGGTTATGACTGCATTTGTACAAAAGTGGTTAAGAAATGCAAAGAGGAAATATGCAAAGTTATGGCTTATCTTATTAACTTGTCAATGGAAACTGGTACATTCCCAGATAAGCTTAAATACTCTGTTGTTAAACCTTTACATAAAAAAGGCTCAAAAAGTGAAATGGGCAATTATCGCCCAATTACAATTATACCAATATTTTCGAAAATTTTTGAGAAAGTTTTGCATAGTAAGTTAATGAGTTTCTTCACTAAATATAATATTATAAATCGTTACCAATATGGCTTTCAGAAACAAAAATCAACTGCCCTAGCAACTTTTAATCTCATAAGGGAAATTCTCAATGGCACCAATGCTAAATCTCATACGACTACCGTTTTTTTCGACCTGTCAAAGGCGTTCGATTTTGTCTCACATGAACTGCTTTTGACAAAACTAGAGAGATCTGGTATTCGAGGTCCAGCAAACAGATGGATATCTACATACCTTAAAGAAAGAAAGCAGTGTGTAGAAGTAAGTAAACTCAACAATAAGCATATAACGCAGACTTACAAATCAGAGTTTAGGTTAATCACACATGGCGTACCACAAGGGAGTGTACTCGGTCCTCTCTTATTCTTAATATATATAAACGATTTACCGGATACGACTAGACATAGAACAATGCTTTTTGCAGACGATATTTCAGTAATAGTGACAACTAATAAAAATTTGACATTTAATATTCACGAATCTGACATCAATAATGCCATCAAATCAATATACAAATGGGTAAACAGTAATAATTTGCAAATTAATTTAGACAAATCGACATACCTTAACTTTAACAATTATAATTTTAATTCATTAAATGTTGCTTGTAATGGACAAACCCTTAGAAGCGCTAGTAACGTTAAGTTTCTAGGTACTATTATTGACGAGAAGCTTGACTGGAAAGAACAGGTTGAAAAAGTATGTGCAAAAGTCAATAGTTTCAGTTTTGCTATTTATAAACTGACTAAGGTAGCGACAAGACATACTGCAGTCACAGCATACTTTGCTTACGTAGAATCGGTCCTCAGATACGGTCTCATAATATGGGGGAACAGTACTAATGTCAAAAAGGTTTTTATTGCTCAAAAAAAGTGTGTCCGTGCCATATTCGGTGTTTCACAAGATATTTCATGTAGGCCCCTATTTAGAAACCTAAAAATACTGCCACTACCTTGTCTTTATATACAAGAAATGGCAAAAGTAGTTCAACAAAATCAACATGTGTTCTACAAAAAAGTTAGTGACGTATCAGTTCGAAATAAGAGGAATCCTGACAGGTTAGTAACGGATGAGATTCCCAAAACAACGCGGTTTCAGAAAAATTGTTACTGGATGGGCCACATAATATATAATAAAATACCGCAATCGATTCGGGAATTGCCCTTTAACAAGTTTAAGGCAACAATGCATGATTGGCTTCTTCAGAACATGTTTTATTCCGTTGAGGATTTTCTAAAACATAAGCAATGTTAATCTGTAGTATTAATCTGTAGTATCATTATTTTATTTGAATTATGAATTTGGAAAATGTTGAATAATTACTTGGACCTACTTTATTTTATTTTATTATTTTTGTACTTATAAATAATATTTGCATGCTAATAACATTTAAATAGCTAAATAAGTGATTCTATAACTATTGTAAGATCTTTTATACTTACCTTATTTAAAAGCAAATAAAGCATTCTATTCTATTCTATTCTATTCTATTCTATTCTATTCATTGGCTGTCCGGATTTGAACCCGGTACCTCTGGTTACAAGGACCGAGTCGTTACCGGTTGCGCCACCGACGCTACTTAAACTTATCTCAAAATGTACTTATTACCTGTGCAAGTTCTGCAATTTTCTGTCTCTTTCTCTGTGCAACTTTGAATTGTCGACTGTTTGATAACTATTTAGTAATCTGTGGTTTGATGCCGATGAGTTCGAATTAACGCGTCGTTTTGTTACGTAGCAATGATTTTTATCACGCTTTTATTAGCTTCACCTGTATGTTTGTATGTAACCGACTCCTTTGGACTCGATTTTGACCCACTTTAAACGGACAGATTTAATTCAAACTTTGTAGACTTATCAAGAATCAGCGACAATATAATAATTTCATAAGTTTGAACTTAAAAAATAAATAAAGTTTAAAAAATTAAAAAACACGCTTTTAAAGTACATCAGACTAAAAAGTAAAAAATAATTCTTAATGTAAGTTGAAAATAATAATTAACAAAAAATACTAGTATTATTGTGAAAATAATGTGTGGGTTGCTCGATAGACGAAAAATATGGCACAGAGCGCCCCACGCTTTTCACAATAATATACTAGAATTTTTGTTAATCATTATTTTCAACTTTTTAGTCTGATGTACTTTAAAAGTGTGTTTTTAGTTTTTTTAAACGCTATTTATTTCATTCGAGTTACCAAGTGCATAAAAATGTATTGATTTAGTTCGAAATAAACTGTTTTTTTTTGGGAACTCGTGATAACTTTGAATTATACAGAGGTTCGAATTATCGCAGGTTTGAATTAACGAGAGTCAACTGTACAATGATGTATCGGCTACAAAATGCAACAGCAAACATCTCAGACATCTTCACACCTGCCCGGTCATGTGGAGGAAACACAATGGGCACATAATAAATAGGTATGCTCAGATAGAACAATGAAATTGCGATCCTATAATAGCTTCGCCCGATTAGAGACAGTCGCTAGTCGTGTGGAGATCAATAATGTATAATTAATAAGTACCTACCTATAATATACGCCATCTGAAGGTTAACCGAAGGGAATCGTCTGCTTTTCTTCGTCGCTAATGTCAAAGGACCAGAAACTTGTTTCGGCTTAATCGGCTTATTGCTAACGGCTGTTTCGTCGGAGCAGCACGCGTCTCTGCACGCGCCACGCGCAATCACCAATCTATACAAACACAAAGAAACAAATAATAAGAAAAAAATGAAAGAAACCAGACGATACGACGTCGCCACGATAACAAATTCGATTCGCAAGTGAGTGTTGAAAGGAGAAACAGTGTGTTTACAAAACGGTTTTCTTTTGCGGAATTCGCGAGTGTCGAGTTGACTATCGGGTGATGTGTGTTGGTTGGTTTCGACCACCATATCGATAGCAGTATTATATGATTCATAAAACTGCGCTTGAGGGAAGTGCAAACGTTGAAGTTATTACTAAAAGGTCAAGAAATACTTGTTGTGTGTGATGGTGCTAGTTTCAACGAGTATGGATCCGGGAAATGCAGCTGGTCTACATAGAAACTGGTAAATTTTTCATTTTTTATTTTCTTTCCTCCTTCACGATAAGAATTAGGAGGAGCGACGGAACAATAAATATAGTTTAAAAAAAACTAAAAAACACACTTTTAAAGGACATCAAACTAAAAAGTGAAAAATAATTCTTAATGCTGAAAACAATAATGAAAGAAAACTACTAGTATTTATGTGAAAAAAGCGTGGGGCGCTTTGTGCCATATTTTTCGTATATCGACAAACCCACGCTTTTTTCACAATAATACTAGTATTTTTCGTTCATTATTGTTTTCAGTTATTTTTCACTTTTTAGTTTGATGTGTGTATAAAAGCGTGTTTTTTTACTATATTCTTTTTTAAATTTTTAGTTCAGGATAATGAGGTAAACTTGTGAAATTATTGTATTGTTACTGATTCTGTACGAAGTTTGAATTAAATCTGTCCGTTTAAAGTGGGTCAAAATCGTGTGCAAAGGAGTCGGTTACAAACATACACACATACATACAGGTGAAGCTTATAAAAGCGGGATAAAAACCGATAGATATCGGCCTTTTCAGAAATAAGTTTTGTAAATTTCGTAAGTATTTTGTAAATAATTGCAAATTCTCATTTTTTTGGCCTTATCCAGAAACCGTTTTGTCCTCCATAGAGAATTGTTTCAAGTGTTTCCAGACTAAACAAAAAGCAATAAATCCATTTTGTTGCTCCAACAACACTTTGTTGCGAAGATCCTCAATTTATCACATTTTATTTAAACGGTTACAACTAAATTTTACGATAAATAATTTTGAACAAAGAAAAACCGACTTCAAACAGGAAACTAAGGTTCCCCTCGATTTCTCTGGGATGCCATTATCAGATTCTAGTTTCCTTATCATGGTACCACCCTTGGGATATCTCCTTTCTAACAAAGAAAGAATCATCAAAATCGGTTCATAAACAACGAAGTTATTCGCGAAAACAATACTAAGTTGGCTGATCAGCTGATTAAGTTAATATGGGAGAGCCATTATTTTTTTTGGGATTTGACTATGGGTTACATGGGGAAAATTGTTTAGTTTCTTGGGTAGAAGCACCAGTTAAAGTAGTTTCAGCTAATATTGTTAATATATACGGTCGAATTGAGCATCCTCCTCCTTTTTTGAAGTCGGTTAAAAAATACTAACTATTGCTTTTTAAATAATTGTTAACATAAAAAGCGTCGGTGGCTCAACCGGTAACGACTCGGTCCATCTAACCAGAGGTACCGGGTTCAAATCTGGACGGCCAATGTACCAATGAGTTTTTCAAAAAACTTACGTACATACTTACCGATTGCTTTAACGGTGAAGGAAAACATCGTGAGGAAACCTGCACACGCCTGCGAAGAAACTCGAAGGTTGTGTGTGAAGTCGACCAACCCGCACTGGGCCCGCGTGGTCGACTAAGGCCTAATCACCCTGATTCAGGGTAGGCTCGAGCCCCTCGGTGGGGACGTATATGAGCTGATATAATAAAAAAAAAAACATAAAGCTAGAACATCGAGTGCATTAATGGTAGGGATCACGTTTTAAAGAAAATGGAGTAATTAATTTTCCTGTTTCTTGTGAAATGGTTATGTTATTAATTAATTAATTACTATAGTTATGCTCCAATATGTCCTAATAATAACAGTTGTTTGCCCTTCTCTGCCGATTTCTTGGACCATCGCAAAGTTATAAAAACTTTGAAACAGACACATAAGCAGGTATTCCCGTTTGATGGAAAATATTCTTACAGATAATCCTACTAATATTATAAATGCAAAAGTTTGTTTCTATAGATGTATGGATGTTTGTTACTCTTTCACGCAAAAACTACTGCACGTAGGTATTTTTTGGTTGAAATTTGGTAGGTAGATAGATTAGGACTTAGATTAAAATTAATTTAAATAGTCAAAGCGTCAAGCAACAAAGCTCACTTTTAAAGTAATCAATATAGAATAAAATTAGATGGTGTAAACTTGCCAATTTAGACCATGTAGTTAAGTAGCACAAAACATTTTTTTTTTTTAAGCAACTGAAAACCGTTGTACATTCTTTGGAGAAGTCTAAAATAAATATTTCTATTTGAAGTTCCGTGATTTAGGAACCACTATAGAACTTGGTACCTACCCATTTAGATCGCTGTAATTTTTGTATATCGAACTTGGCCCCATTTCACATTTATGTTTTGTTGTATATATTATACTCGTTTATGCCCGCGGCTCCACCCGCATGGTCATCGAGGGTGCGCGAGGCGGCTCGCAGGAATTTTTTTAGTATAAAACTTTCCTGGTGTACGTACATAAAGTCACCAATGTTTGATGAATGTAATCGGTCGAGCCGTTTTCGAGTTTTAGCGAGTTTAACAAACAGCAATTATTTTTTGAATATGTACGATAAGATTATGAGTATTAACTACATACTTCACCGGTTCACATATTTTAAATAAGGATTATTATTATTAATTCGATTTTGCCAGCGGCTTGGCTCGCGTGAACATAGTTTCTAAAACTGTCTCCGAGGGTGCGCAGTGCTCGAGCCGCAAGCGGCTTGCGAGCGTGAAAAAAGGTAGCCTTTATATTAATCCAAGTCCTAATCCATCTACCTACCAAATTTCAGCCAGATACGTACAGTAGTTTTTGCGTGAAAGAGTAACAAACATCCATACATACAAACTTTCGCGTCAGACAGTTATAAAAACGTTGCCCTCGCGAGCGAAGCCGCGTACAAAAGCTAGTATTTAATAATAATAACAATCTTTATTTAAAATATTTGAACTGGTAAGGTATGTATGTATGTATGGTATGTATACTCATAATCTTATTTAAAAAAACCGGCCAAGTGCGAGTCGGACTAGCACTCCGAGGGTTCCGTCCCACCACAACTCTCCACACAACTAAATAGTATAATGACAATGATACCTATTCACATTACAAACAAACGACATCAACGCGAGCGAGAAAAATATGCTTTTTTTGTCATTCAGTTCGGACCTCTTAGCGCAAATAAAACTCACACTTGGCCGATTTTCATTATTTGTTGTGTTAATTCAGTATTAGTACTATAATCACATCAAGTTTAACGCTTGTAGGTATTACCGTCTTCACGCTAGAGCTAAATCAAATATACTTAAGACTTTAAAAAAAAACGTTTTTTGTATGGAGACCCCTTACTTTTTCACTTTTTTTAATTTTTAGTATTTGTTGTTATCGCAGCAACAGAAATACACATTTTGTGAAAATTTCAAGTATCTACCTGTTAAGGTTCATGAAATACAGCCCGCTGACGGACGAACAGACGGACACACAGCGGAGGCTCAGTAATAGGGACCCGTTGGGTGTTCGGAACCATAAAAATACCAAGTAAAACGAAATAGTTTTATAAGAACTAAGATGGTAAATAAATATTATAAGCACATCATAACTATATATTAGAAATTTATTGTACACTACACATTGTCATATACCCAGGCTTAAATAATAACAACATACAGAACAAATGATGAATTTATGAAAAAAAAATTAACCACAAAAATGATATATCATACAATATATGTATATATATATATGGCAATATCTTTACATCCCAGATACCGCAGTGTCTTAAGACCAAGGTCTTCCACCAGTGCGTGTTGCCAGTGATGACATACGGAACTGAGACATGGTCGCTTACTATGGGCCTCATAAGAAGGCTCAAGGTCACCCAAAGGGCAATGGAGCGTGCTATGCTCGGAGTTTCTCTGCGTGATCGAATCAGAAACGAGGAGATCCGTAGGAGAACCAAGGTAACCGACATAGCTCTCAGAATTGCTAAACTTAAGTGGCAGTGGGCGGGGCACATTGCTCGTAGAACAGATGGCCGTTGGGGTAGTAAAGTTCTCGAGTGGTGACCACGCACCGTAAAGCGTAGTGTAGGCAGGCCTCCCACTCGGTGGACCGATGACCTGGTGAAGGTCGCGGCAAGCCGCTGGATGCGGACAGCGCAGAACCGGTCGTCGTGGAAATCCTTGAGGGAGGCCTATGTCCAGCAGTGGACGTCCATCGGCTGATATGATGATGATATGTGTATCATTTAGTGGTTAATTTGTTATTATTTAAGCCTGTGATAACACTGCACCCCCAACACAGGGTATTCTAGAGAGCTCAATCTAATGATAACGTACTATTCTCATATTTATGTCAACAATAAACCAGTGTATCCATAGACACACAGAACCTATTGGATTTGTGCAGGGTGTAAAAAAAATTGTAAGACCCGTTAACTGGGGGTTCTACTCGTCATACTGAACAACTTTCCCCAAAGAACCTATAGTCAAGTCTGACAAAAAAAAATTGGACCCTCCATAACAAAAATGCACAAAATCGGTCGATCAGCTGATCGATTTGTATAAAGAGTTATTCTTTTGCGATTTCAGTAAAGTCATAAAACAAACGTTTTTCAGTATGATGAAAAGAAGCGCCAATTAACGGGACCTACACCAACTTTGTTACACCCTGGTCAGACTTTCGGGTGCTTTCGGTGCAGTAAAAGATGCAAAAATACGAAGAGCATAGAAAGTCCGATTTGGACAAGAAACAGACGAGACCTGAAACTAGACCTACTGCCAATCTAAAGAACAGCTTTATGAATGGTGTCCTAACACATACCGCGAGTGCGCTCGCACGTCTGGCCATCAGAGAGTACACGAGAACGGTTTGGCAACAAGATTGGCTACTGTAGCCATCAGAGAGCACACTAAAAACGTTTGACAACAAGATTGGCTACTGTAGCCATCAGAGAGCACACTAGAAACATTTGGCAACAAGATTGGCTACTGTAGCCGTCAGAGAGCACACTAGAGAAACGTTTAGACAACAAGATTGGCTACTGTAGCCATCAGAGAGCACACTAAAAACGTTTGACAACAAGATTGGCTACTGTAGCCATCAGATAACACACTAGAGAAAGTTTGGCAACAAGATTGCCTGTTGTAGCCATCAAAGAGCACACGAGAACCGTTTGGCAACAAGATTGGCTACTGTAGCCACCAGAGAACACACTAGAGAAAGTTTGGCAACAACATTGACTACTGTAGCTATCAGAGAGTATACGAGAATCGTTTGGCAACAAGATTGGCTACTGTAGCCATCAGAGAACACACTAGAGAAAGTTTGGCAACAACATTGACTACTGTAGCTATCAGAGAGTATACGAGAATCGTTTGGCAACAAGATTGACTACTGTAGCCATCAGAGAGTACACGAGAACCGTTTGGCAACAACATTGACTACTGTAGCCATCAGAGAGTATACGAGAACCGTTTGGCAACAAGATTGGCTACTGTAGCCATCAGAGAACACACTAGAGAAAGTTTTTCAACAAGATTGGCTACTGTAGCCATCAGAGAACACACTAGAGAAAGTTTTTCAACAAGATTGGCTACTGTAGCCATCAGAGAACACACTAGAGAAAGTTTTTCAACAAGATTGGCTACTGTAGCCATCAGAGAACACACTAGAGAAAGTTTTTCAACAAGATTGGCTACTGTAGCCATCAGAGAACACACTAGAGAAAGTTTTTCAACAAGATTGGCTACTGTAGCCATCAGAGAACACACTAGAGAAAGTTTTTCAACAAGATTGGCTACTGTAGCCATCAGAGAACACACTAGAGAAAGTTTTTCAACAAGATTGGCTACTGTAGCCATCAGAGAACACACTAGAGAAAGTTTTTCAACAAGATTGGCTACTGTAGCCATCAGAGAACACACTAGAGAAAGTTTTTCAACAAGATTGGCTACTGTAGCCATCAGAGAACACACTAGAGAAAGTTTTTCAACAAGATTGGCTACTGTAGCCATCAGAGAACACACTAGAGAAAGTTTTTCAACAAGATTGGCTACTGTAGCCATCAGAGAACACACTAGAGAAAGTTTTTCAACAAGATTGGCTACTGTAGCCATCAGAGAACACACTAGAGAAAGTTTGGCAACAAGATTGGCTACTGTAGCCATCAGAGAACACACTAGAGAAAGTTTGACAACAACATTGACTACTGTAGCCATCAGAGTATACGAGAATCGTTTGGCAACAAGATTGGCTACTGTAGCCATCAGAGAACACACTATAGAAAGTTTGTCAACAAGATTGGCTACTGTAGCCATCAGAGAACACACTATAGAAAGTTTGTCAACAAGATTGGCTACTGTAGCCATCAGAGAACACACTATAGAAAGTTTGTCAACAAGATTGGCTGCTGTAGCCATCAGAGAACACACTATAGAAAGTTTGTCAACAAGATTGGCTACTGTAGCCATCAGAGAACACACTATAGAAAGTTTGTCAACAAGATTGGCTACTGTAGCCATCAGAGAACACACTATAGAAAGTTTGTCAACAAGATTGGCTGCTGTAGCCATCAGAGAACACACTATAGAAAGTTTGTCAACAAGATTGGCTACTGTAGCCATCAGAGAACACACTATAGAAAGTTTGTCAACAAGATTGGCTACTGTAGCCATCAGAGAACACACTATAGAAAGTTTGTCAACAAGATTGGCTACTGTAGCCATCAGAGAACACACTATAGAAAGTTTGTCAACAAGATTGGCTGCTGTAGCCATCAGAGAACACACTATAGAAAGTTTGTCAACAAGATTGGCTACTGTAGCCATCAGAGAACACACTATAGAAAGTTTGTCAACAAGATTGGCTACTGTAGCCATCAGAGAACACACTATAGAAAGTTTGTCAACAAGATTGGCTACTGTAGCCATCAGAGAACACACTATAGAAAGTTTGTCAACAAGATTGGCTACTGTAGCCATCAGAGAACACGAGAGAGCAAATCAGCGAAAACTCCACACTTAAAACAAGCAGTCGCTGAGGTAGCCGAAACCGGCTTGGGATAATAGTGCAGAATTTCCCAAGCAGAGTTGTTCTATCAAATTTCATTATTAGTAACGAAAAGCCCCAAATCCGGTAATAAGTTCTAAATCACAGCATTCTGTTAAAACAGTACCAGTTCTGGTTTGATTTTGATTATTATAATGTTGAAGAATCGGTTCGGTCATTACCTTTAGGACCGGTAACGGCGAGGTCAGATGGATGAACTTTGGACTAAAACATTGAAAGATAGATACTTAGGTACAAGTTCTCACAATATATTGTTTACTAGCTTTCGCCCGCGGCTTCGCCCGCGTGGACATCGTTTTTATGACTGTCTTTGAGGGTGAGTGGTGTAGGTAGCGGCTCGCGAGCGTAGACACGAGTTTTATCCAGATCCCTCAGGAACTATATCGGGCTATTCTGATTAGCAGTCTATGTCATTTCCCACCCCCCTCAACCAATTCTATACTTGCTCCGTTTCGACGCCGACGTGCGCAAGCGTGGAAATGAGTTTTCCCCAGATTCCTCGGGAACTATGTCAGGATATGCTAATTAGTAAATTATGTCATTTCCCACCTCCTCAACATCTCTGTGCAAAAAATCAAAATAACCCATTGTTCCGTTGCGATGTTAAAGATTTTAACCAAAAACCGGCCAAGTGCGAGTCGGACTCGCGCACTGAGGGTTCCGTATCATGATCTACATATAAAAATCACGTTTGTTGTATGGGAGTCCCCCTTAAATAATTTTTAAAAGTGGCTATACAGTGGTACACAGGCTAACTGCATTTCAAATTTTAACAAGATTGGTCGATGTGTTGAAGTGTGAAAAGTAACAAACAAACACACACATTTTCACATTTATAAGGATAGCATGTAGAAAATCATGAAATAACTTATTTTACACTAGTTCAGTCAGACAATAGATCTGTCGCTCAGTTCGTATTAAAACCAGTGTTTTCGGTAAACATGTTGCACTGACTCATTCAAAGCAAGAAGTATAATATCTATTATTCTTTTTATTTGTTTTCAGTCTCTCAAATTAATATAAGTAGCTAGAGAAAGGACACTTTAGTACCTAACTTTTTTTGCTTATAAGATTATTTTTATCTGATGTTGGAACAGTAGGTGATTTATAGAAATCCTATTGAAATAATATCAAGCCACATACATAATTTTAGGGTTTCATAACCAAAGCACAGTGTAAGGATCCACACAGTTAAGGCCTTAAGATGGGTCAAATGACAATATTCAATTCAAATTATTGAAAGACTGTGTGAAGCTATCAACATGGAAAAATATATGTATATTAGACTTAAGGTAAAAAAAAATCGGTTTAATTGAATATAATTTAAAAAATATTACCACTTTTGATGTAAAAAAATATATTGTAGACCCTGTTTTTGGCATTAATTGCAGAATTTCTCGAGAATAAATAGTTAACATTGAATGAAACCAACACACAAAAATCGGTGACTTTACGACCTTTAATTTTAATTGAACACTTTTTTTTAAATTTATTTGAAAGTGATGAAAAGTAATAAAAACATGTAAAAATCCAGAATTGTGCGTTCGGTTTCAACGTAACAGCCGCGTTTGAAGCCCGCATTGATTTGAACTTACAATGGATAGACTTACGTTCGATATTATTGAAACACGTATTAACCTGCTCAGATTGAGTGATCTTACTGGACTGTTAACCTACGGCGAAAATTAGACTAGACTTTTCATACAAAAGCGATTTTCACTTTTATGGGCACCTGCATAGTATAAAGAATCCAAACTGTAGCCCAACGGAGACGTCTAGACAGGGCAATCGTACGGGGACCGAGGGGCTAGACGGGGGAGGTCGAGCGAGCCCCAGATTCCATAGTCAAATCTCGGGACGCTTCAGCCGCTTCATACATTCAGGCGCAGGTGGCGCACGAGCATATTGTGTTCGTTAGTAGTGATGTCGGCTTGAAAAATCAAAAGAAAATGAGCTGTGCATGAATGATTGATAATAAAAATGCGACGTGACGACCGTTTATGAATGGGCCCACCGCACCATACAAACGGTGACAATGGTCTAGTGGGCCCTACCCGCCCCGCAGCCCCCGCACGATTGCCCTGTCTAGACTAGGCTCTCTGCCTAGATCTAACCGGCTAGGTGGAGGTCGCAGCCGGAACTACGGGTCCGACTGTTTGGATCAGGGTACTACGGGGTCGGGGGTAGCCCACCGCTTGCCTGCCGTTGGATCTATCGCCTTCGCCACTCTGACTTGTCGGTCCCCCGACTGGGCCAAGGACTCATAGTGGTATGCGGTTAGTTGCAGGGGTTGGGCAATGTGTGTTGCCTGGCAAGCACGTTGCGTCCAGGCGTCCTTCCCCGCGCGCTACTATAGTGTTGTCGTAGCCGGCCACGTGGGCTCTGGTCGAAAGCAACGCGGGACACTTGAGTTGTCCATTAAGCGGAACTGCTGGTTTGTTTACTGGCGGGAAAGCATCTCCGGCACTTGCCTGGATAGCAAGTAGAGCTAAGCTAATACTGCTCCGGCCGAATCAGCCGCGTAGGAGTAAGTCTGGACAGGTGCGATAAGCGCCGGGAAGTGAGCGTGCCTGCAGCTCCGGTAACACACCGGATATGTGGGAGCCAGCTTCTCTGGCGTCCCGAGCGGGGATCGAACCGCCAGCAGCGAAAGCCGCGGGAGGTGAGCGTGC
Organism: Coleophora flavipennella; assembly: GCA_947284805.1. Classification (NCBI taxonomy): domain Eukaryota; kingdom Metazoa; phylum Arthropoda; class Insecta; order Lepidoptera; family Coleophoridae; genus Coleophora; species Coleophora flavipennella. Next base: position 13,957,819 of record OX369283.1, read on the forward strand.
CTACAGCTCAAGGACCTACCTGGACAGTAGGTAGTGGTTCTCTTCCACGAGGCACTAGCCTTGCAGAGTACCGGGACAAGCGTCTTGGCGGTAAGACCTACCGTAACTGGTCCTTGTCTTCACCTTATGGTGTTGGCAGGAATAGCGGCCCTCACTGTATGCCCAAGGGTAGGAAAGTGAGGACGCTATATTATAAACCTGGTAGTTTTAGCGTATCTGGTAGATATACGAGAGGGAACGCCCATCTCCGTTGGACGACTGTATGAGTTCTTTAGACTGTACCCATGGGTAACGGGATTTTAATACCACGACTACGCCGTACTTCCGTCTCACTGACCTTTAAAGAGCTAGATATATTGAACCTTTATAGGTGGCCGGTTGAATACCTATATGTTATTATGGCGGATTTCATAAAAAAATTGGAGTATAAAGGGGTCCCCATACATGAAACTTGTTTTTTTAAGGTTTTTTGTTTTGTATGATTTTTTGCAAACTCTACATTAAACTATAAATAATAAAAAACTGGCCAAGCGTGTGTCGCGCAAATCACTCACGCACGACTCGCGCTTGGGATCCCTAACTGAATAAAAGAAAAACATTTTTTGCTGTCGGTCTCGTATTTTATATTAAAACTAGCGACTTGCTCCGGCTTCGCACGGTTGCAATGTAGATACTATATGAGGCAGTGTGGAGTGATTAATAATTTTATGATTAGTCTATACTACAGGATATCTTTGTATACAATGTTATCGCCGACCGCTGCCGACCGGAGCGAACGTACGGCCCACCAGCCGCTGTGCCTCCGCATTTTCAAATCTCTGATATCTTCTAAGATAATTATCCATTTAAATTTTTAATGAAATGCTGCTAAGGACTGTTTTGATCTACATTAAATGTACAACGTATATCATGTATTTAATTGGGTTAAGAATACTAAATTTTATAAAATAGCTCGGTATACTTAAAACACATATTTTTTTATTTTTAAGATAAAAATGTTTAATGTGGGGTATCCTTAGGAGATAAATATATGCCATTGCGGACTTTTTTATCGATTTTTTTAGGATCATATACAATTCCGTAGCACATTAATTTGGTCCATCTCGTAAGGTTAAGCCAGCGTTTGCGATTTAAGAGCACAAATTATACTATGCAAAGATATGTAAAGAAAATAAAAAAAAAACGAAAATATTACAAATCTTTAAATTTTTCTGTAATATAATATGTTTGTGTTTTACATATAAACCTTCCTCTTGGATCACCCTATCTATTGCTGAAAACTGCATTTAAATCCGTTGAGTAGTTTAAAAGATCTAAGGGAACAGACAGCGGAAGCGCCTTCATTTTATATTATGTAAAGAAAAGAAGAAGAAAATATTACAAATCTTTGTATTTTTTTAGTTTTTCTGTACTATAATATGTTTGTATTATACATATAAACCTGCCTCTTGGATCACTCTATCTATTGCTGAAAACTGCATTAAAATCGTATGAGTAGTTTAAAAGATCTAAGCGAACAGACAGCGGAAGCGCCTTCATTTTATACTATGTAAAGAAAAGAAATAGAAAATATTACAAATCTTTGAATTTTTCAGTTTTTCTGTACCATAATATGTACGTATTATACATATGAACCTTCCTCTTTAATCACTCTATCTATTGCTGAAAACTGCATTAAAATTCGTTGAGTAGTTTAAAAGATCTAAGCGAACAGACAGCGGAAGCAACTTCATTTTGTACTACGTAAAGATGTAAAAAAAGATAAAGATGTCTCATTAAAAATCTTTAGTTTTTAGGCTTCTCTGTAATATAATATGTATGTATTATACATATAAACCTTCATCTTGAATCACTCTATCTATTGCTTAAAACTGCATTAAAATCGGTTGGGTACTTTAAAAGATCTAAGCGAACAGACAGCGGCGGAAGCGACATCATTTTTGGTAATATGTATGAAAGATAAAGATGTCTCATTATAAATCTTTGAATTTTTCGGCTTTTCTGTACTGTGTCATGTATTATACATATAAACTTTTCACTCTATCTATTGCTGAAAACTGCATTAAAATCAGTTGAGTACTTTTAAAGATTTAAGCGAACAGACAGCGGAAGCGACTTCATTTTATACTATGTAAAGAAGATTTAAGTATATCAAGTAGATACTCATTGACGTTTCAAGGCTCCGTACCCAAGGCGTGATGCGCTCGGTGCGCGAGTCCAACTCGCCTCCGTGGCGTAATGGTTAGTCCATTCGCTTCACACCAGGAAGTCGCGGGTTCGATTCCGGCGGGGTCAACTTGTAAGACTCGGTTTGGTTGGTGGTAGGGCATTTTCTAAGCCCGCCTGACTAGCTACCACCATCTCATCTAAGTCTAACATTGATGTGTTCCGGCTTCAAGATAATTTCATCCAGATCAGATCCATTGCATGGGGGAATCTTGGTAAGCCCGCTTCCATCTTCGGCATCATCGTCATTTACCAGCAGGTGAGATGATGCCAAGGGCTTACCAATTGTGAATAAAAAAAAAACTTAGCCGGTTTTTTTTCCCTTTAATATCTATAAGTACTTATCTACCAATTTTTTAAACCATACTACCATATACTACGTCAAGTTTTATAACATTGCACTTTTAGCACAATAGACTAACTAAAGTAATCTACAGTGCTTTTAGTTAACAGCCTATATTCTTCCCTAATCTATGGATTTATTCTAAGTAACTGGATTGTTTTTCTGTTGAGTCGTATCATTAGAAGAAAATTAGGAACTTGTCCGCGGTGACCTTGAAGTGTCTTTGTGTTTATGCATCCATAGACAAATTGTAATGGTAAAGGAGAAAGAAACCCGTTAGACTCGAAAGTCGAAACGAAGCTTGACGAAGGAATGATTTTACCAAAAAAAAAAACGGCCAAGTGCAACTCGGACTCGTACACGAAGGGTTCTGTATCAACATACAAGAAAAAAAAAACAAGTATCTTGTGTGTGAACCCTTTAATTTTTAATTTATTTTTATTAGAAATACACACTCTGTGAAAGTTTCAACTGTCTACCTATTACGGTTCATGAAATACAGCCCACTGACAGACAGACGGACGGACAGCGGAGGCTTAGTAATAGGGTGCTATTGGCACTCTTTGGGTACGGAACCTAAAAGAGCTTTATCGAAACTAAACAATTAGGTATTAAGAACTCCATAATTTGATTTGACCTTAAGCAAATAAATAACTACATAAAATTATCGTAAAGACGCATTCCATCTAAGGATTATACTTATATTAATATGTATCTTTGATTCCATCTAGATATCATCATCATCATATCAGCCGACGGACGTCCACTGTTGGACATAGGCCTCCCCCAAGGATTTCCACGACGACCGGTTCTGCGCTGCCCGCATCCAGCGACTTCCCGTAACCTTCACCAGGTCATCGGTCCACCGAGTGGGAGGCCTACCTACGCTACGTTTTCCAGTGCGCGGTCGCCACTCGAGAACTTTACTGCCCCAACGGTCATATGTTCTACGAGCTATGTGCCCAGCCCACTGCCACTTAAGTTTAGCAATTCTGAGAGCTATGTCGGTTACTTTGGTTCTCCTACGAAGCTCCTCGTTTCAGATTCGATCACGCACAGAGAAACTCCGAGCACGCTCCGTTGCCCTTTGGGTGACCTAGAGCCTTCTTATGAGGCCCATAGTAAGCGACCATGTCACAGTTCCGTATGTCATCATTGGCAACACGCACTGGTCGAAAAGCTTGGTCTTAAGACACCGCGGTATTTGGGATGTAAAGACATTGCGAAGCTTCCTTGGATTCATTGAAGTTGGATTCGACGATATGTCTCTTTTTCGAAGTTGGACCTACCTAACTGGACTGGTCCCAGGTATACATATTCGGTAACAACTTCGAGTGTAGAGCCTCCAACCTTCAGAGGAGATGTAGATATTATGAAAATAATTCCTGAGTTTTAAAGGTGATAATTTAGGATGTGTTTATAATTATACTAGCTTTTTCCCGTGGCTTTGCCCGCGTGGACATCGTTTTTATGACTGTCTTTAAGGGTGATTAGTAAATTATGTCGTTTCCCACCTCTTCAAGCATCTCTGTGCAAAAAGTCACAACAATCTATTGTTCCGTTGCGATGTAAAAAAAAAAAAAGAGCATTTTTTTAGTTCCCTCAGGAACTGCATCGAATTATGCTATTTTTCCGGTATAAAAAGTAGCCTATGTCCTTCCCCGTGACACAGGCTACCTGCATGCCAAATTTTGTCAAGATTGGTTGAGGTGTAGAAGCGTGAAAAGGTAACAATCAAACACATTTTCACATTTATAATATTAGTAAGGATGACAAACTTATATATGTCGCAGCCAACTGGTTAAATTAGCCATTCAATTAATTGACTAGCCGGTTCATTGAATGGCGACATTCAATTGAATGAATAGGCCGAACGTTAATTGAACAAGCGTCTGTCACTCAACGTTCAAATAGTTGGCTGATGGTTAAAGCTAGCCCTTTGAACATGGCGGACGTAAAATCCCATACAACGGAAAGGGAGTTGGCAAAAATTAGATTTTTCTAAAAAAACTGTAAATGAGCGAGCGAAGCGAACGATATTAGGTTCCGTCAGGTTTGATTGATTATACAGTCAAAGAGCCTCGCGAGATCCTCCATGGGTAGCAAAATGCTTCGCAAAAGAAGAAATCATCGGTTTTTTTATTCGGAATTTCTCATTCAACGACTTGGCTAAATGACGTGAAGTCGTTGAACGTTACATTCAACGACTTGGCCATGTCGCCATTCAATCAACGGTCTAGCCTTTCAATCAAATGGCAAATTTAACTAGATGGCTGCGACATATACATTAACAGACGAGCGGCTCAAATGACATCATCGAAGATGATGCATGACGGACGATATGCCACTCGAAGCAATAAAGCGTTGGGTGCCCCCGCCCGACCCCGAACAAAGAAGTATGCACTTAAAAAAGCCGGCCAAGTGCGAGTCGGACTCGCGTAAAGTAGGATTCCGTAGTCTTAAAAAAAGTATATTTTCTGTTGGTATTAGAACATTTTGTATGCAAAATCTACAAAAATTTGTAAGAAACATTTTACAAATCCAACTGCACATCTTAAGAGCCTTCAGGAGGCTCGCGTTTCCATACAAACGTAGTTTCGCTTTCATACAAAGACTTCATGCCGGATTGAATCCAAACTTTGCGAATATGTTTAGTAGACACATATCGATGTTTGAAATTAGTTTTTATCGTAGTAAATTAAAACAAAACTAAACAAAGGCGTAAATTAGTTTTGTACTGAAAGTTTAAAACTGCTCTTATTTTTTTCCCTTCTATATTAGTACATCGAAAACTAACTACAAACATCGATATGTCTACTCAATATATTTGCAAAGTTTGGAGGCAATCAAGTATGTAGTTTTTGTATTAAAGCAGAACTACGTTTATATGGAAACTCGAGCCTCCTGGAGACCCTTAAGTTGCTCGATTGTTACTCCTAAACAAAGAAAGCCTACTTCGCCGTGATTTTTTTTCTTTTAAATTGATTATAATATGTCTGTTACGGCCGCTACCTCCTGTCCAGGAGGCCGTAGTTTGAATCCTGCCACGTACCAATGTGTTTTCGAATTTCGATTTCATATTGTACGTTTATCCGACGCTCTTACGGTGAAGGAAAACATCGTGAGGAAACCTGCACACGCCTGAGAAGAAACTCGAAGGTTGTGTGTGAAGTCGACCAACCCGCACTGGGCCCGCGTGGTCGACTAAGGCCCTATCGCCCTAATTCAGGGTAAATTCAAGCCCCTCGGTGGGGACGAATATGAGCTGATAAGATAATATGTCCTACTATTTGCTGCCCGCATCTAAAGTCTTACCTTCACATTGGCGAGGAAAAAATCCTGTCTTTCATACTGTTTGTACAGCAGTGTGAAGCCCACGCTTAGCGTGACTTAGTTCAATTTATTCTCATAGTGTTTGAGCCTGTGACGTCATCCCGTTTTAACATTTCAAAACCAAAAAAATACCAGTGATTAAAATCATAGGTACTTATTCTAATTACTCGTAGTTTCTTAAACCAGTCTTTATTTTCATAACAAAAATTTAAAAAATGCCAATATTGTTTTGAACAATGCCGATTCACGACACCTAGTATTTCAGTAAAAAACCTATACACGTGTACCTAATAAAATTCGCGTATGGCCCGTTAACTGGGGGTTCAACTCATCAATACTCGTACTTAATACTTAACAACTTTTTCCAAGGATCCCGTAGTCAATTCACAAAAAAATACGAGTGTGCTTACTGAAGTAAAACTTCTTTAGCTCCATCTATGTATACAGAGTGTAACAAAATTGGTGTAGGTCCCGTTAACTGGGGCTTCCACTCATCATACTGAACAACTTATGTTCTACGACTTTGATAAAATCGCAAAAAAAAATATTTTACTCTTCATACAAATCGATCAGCTGATCGACCAATTTTGTGCTCTTTAGTATGGAGGGTCCAAAATTTTTTTTGAGAATTGACTATGGGTTCTTTGGGGAAAGTTGTTCAATATGATGAGTAGAATCCCCAGTTAACGGGTCCTACACCAATTTTTTTACATCCTGTATAAGGTGTAACAAAATTAGCTGAAACTATTTTATTTTAACTGGTGCTTCTACCCATGAAACTGAACAACTTTCCCCGTGGAACCCATAGTCAAGTCGCAAAAAAAATATGTCTCTCCCATACTAACTCGATCAGCTGAACAGCCAACTTGGTATGGGAAGTTCAAATTTTTTTTGAGATTTGACTATGGGTTTCATAGGGAAAGTTGTTCAGTTTCATGGGTGGAAGAACCAGTTAAAATAGTTTCTGCTAATTCTTAGACCTTATATATGTTTGAAAGTAAATACGTACTTAGTCTTCAGAAAATAATCTAATCTTTTTTGTCATATGGAGATATACACAGTTTATGAAAAGAGTTTTATTATCCTCTGAAAATGATCAAATCTTTTTTATCTTATATGTTTGTTTTGATTCAAGCGTGCGTAAAGAAGTTTTACTTCAAAAAAAAAGTACCCTCCATACTCAGCTGATCGATTTGAATGGAGAGTTCTTTTTGCGATTTCAGCAAAGTCATAGAACCGAAATGGCAGAGGCCTTCCACCAATTTAATTACACCCGTATATTACTAATTTCACGGCCCACGTGATTTCAAATGAGGTATGAAACAAAATACCTAATCACATGCACTCATGCAAACTTCATAGCTCTAGATTCTCTAGACATTAAAATACAATTTCTAGATTCCTACCACAGATCACACAATTGTTAAATTAGATACTACTGTCAGAGGCCTAACAGACCTCTAACATGGGGTAGGTGACTTGGTAGGGTTACGTTGAAATTCCTAACAAATGTAAACGACTTCCTTTTCGTTACGTTGCGTTTTTTTTTTCGTTCTTCGTCATATTCGAAGGACGTCCACAGCTGGACACAGGCCTCCCCCAAGGATTTCCATGACTAACTGTTCTGCGCTGCCCGCATCCAGCGGCTTTCCGCGACCTTCACCAGGTCATCGGTCCACCGAGTGGGAGGCCTGCCTACAACTACGTTTTCCGGTGCGTGGTCGCCACTCGAGAACTTAACTGCCCCAACGGCCATCTGCTCTGCTCAAGGTCACCCAAAGGGCAATGGAGCATGCTATGCTCGGAGTTTCTCTGCGTGATCGAATCAGAAACGAGGAGATCCGTAGGAGAACCAAAGTAACCGACATAGCTCTCAGAATTGCTAAACTTAAGTGGCAGTGGGCGGGGCACATAGCTCGTAGAAAAGATTTCGTTCTTATATCTTTAAAATTTTGTAGCTAGCTGATTATTATTTCAGATTAGGAACTAAGTGTACAGACGTTCCATCAACCTGATGATTGAGTGGCCTTGAGGAACTTTTCAAGAGTTCTTCTCAGATCAAAAAAGATTCAAGATTCAAGGTATTTATTCAAAATAGAATTAAACTGTTTCTGAAAATCATAAATTAATAATAACATAATTTAATTTGTGAAAAATCAAGAAATAAACAATCGTTAGTTAATAATGTCAAAATTAAATCCTAGAAATAAACCAGATTATTTCATTAGAACATGAAAACAATATGACACGAAAAGTTATACATAAAATTCATAAAATTATTGATTGTCATTGAAACCTTTGACAAGAGTAGGCCAGTTCACACGGACCCGGTCACGAGTACAACGCGAGAGTCAGCCTTAGCTCCCATATTAGAGGGAAAGGAACGACCCGGCTCCCGATGCGCCACCACTAACGAACACGAACACTAAACGAAATATGAATTAGGGCAGGCATAATGACCAGACACAACTCTCGAGATCACCTGTTCTATGTTATTTTGATTTAAATCCAAAAACATAATTTGACAATTATAATTTTATTACAAAAATTGACAATTTTTAAATTGACATTCACAATGTTATCTTATTTATTTATTTAAGTACTGGTTAGTTAGATACGAAAACTACCATTTTGGTAGATTTTTTAGAAACTGTTATCCCTATTTTTTAGTATTACAACTACTCTCACTTGTGAAATAAAGTAATCTTCTGCCTGAACATGATTACGAAACCGGTTGCAGACTGCAGTACAAGCAAATATTGGGTTTTATTTATATTAATTGTAGAATAGTGCAAGAAAAATCATGAAAATAATAATAAATCTAGAAAAATCGTGACAGAATTCATTACACGATTCTTTAAAATTTATACGAAGCTTTTTAAATACCGCGCGTCCAGAACGTGTCTACACAAGGAGATGCGATGGACGGGAGTAATGACCAATAAGATCATTACCGGGAGTAATGACCAATAAAAAAAGCCGGCCAAGACTCGCGGACCAAAAAAAACACCTTTGGGTACGGACTCTACAAATATCAACAAGTAGGTACAACAATCTGATTGAAGTACAAATTTAACCTGACAGCATATTAAATAACTTAATCCCTATTTTTTGGCCAGTCTGGTAAAAGTGAATCCTATGTTACTCACGGAAATTGCTCCTCTGTCCCTAAAATTAGCAACTCGGTTCACGATGTTTCAAAACTCGAACGAAACAGCTTGGAAATAAAGTTCTTGTCGGCTCGTACTGCAACGTGGCTGTTACGTCAATCTCTGCAGACGAATCGTGCGAAAATTGACAAAAGACGAAAGCAAAAAGCGTCCGTTGTAGGTGTCGGGACACTTTTTAGGGTTCCGTACTAGACATATGCGCCGCGCCGCACCGGTGACCGCCGCCGCCGCCGCCGCCGAACAGGACTCCACGCCGTTGATCATTTTGAAAAATCGACGTAATCAGTGCAAATGATGCGAACGGCGATACGTTCGACGCTCGGTCTAGTCGCTAGGTTGCATGTATCGTCTTCGTATACATTCCAAAAATCTGGAAACGTGTCAAGGTCGTCTACTTACCAAAGCTGGAAACAGAGAGCTAAGATGAACCGAGGTCCTACAGACCCATAAACCTTTCATCATAACTGCTGAAGGCTCTGGAAAAATTGGTTGACTACTACATAAAGGAGACGGATAAAAAAAACTTCATGTACAATGTGCATAAAAGCACAGCAAAATTTTACTAAAAATGACGTTCATCCGTACCTCAAAAGGTAAAAACGGAACCATTATAGGATCACTCGTGTGTCTGTCTGTCCGCCCGTCCATTCGTCTGTCACAGCAAATTTAAACTACTGGACCGATTGAGTTGAGGTTTACACACATACACACACACACACACACACACACACACACAGACACAATAAAGAAAAGGCACACACTTCTGAGATTTCACATTAATTGTACTTTTAGGTTTAGGTAGCTAAGTAAATTTTTGTACTTTTCTACTGTACTTCATATCTGCAAGAACTATTTTTAAATTGTCTTTTTGTTTAACATTTTACTCGTTAAGGAACGTCATATTATTCTTTCTTCCGGAGGTGGGCGTTAGTAACTGCGACACAGTCCTCGACTAATGCAGTTGCTATCGTACACATTAAGTTTGTACACTTAGTTTAAGTTCCAAATAAATAATTTTTAATTTTTTTAATTTTAACCAAAGTAAGTCGGTGACCCAAACACGAACTGGACTTTGGAAATTTCATTTTTTCTGTGGGAACAGAAGAACTTTAGATTTTCTCATAGGTTTCCTTGTAATCTATGCATTCAACCTCATATACATAGGAGGAAGGCGGAATGGTCAATTGTCGCCTATTTTCTTAAATGATTTAAAAACTATTTGTCTTAAAATTATAAAAAAAAAACATTTGAATTCTCACAACAAACCCTTTCATCACGACATTTCTGCACACATATTTCTGGGCACATAGCTCGTAGTAGAACGGATGGCCATTGGGGTAGTAAAGTTCTCGAGTGGCGACCGCGCACCGGAAAACGTAGCGTAGGCAGGCCTTCCACTCGGTGGACCTATGACCTGGTGAAGGTCGCGTGAAGCCGCTGGATGCGGGTAGGGGGAACGGTCGTCATGGAAATCCTTGGGGAAGGCCTATGTCCCGCAGTGGACGTCCTTCGGCTGATATGATGATGATACTATTTCTGTAAATTACTAAATAAGAAAATTCTCATCTACAGCGCCATCTATATATATAAAAGGGAACTAATTGCAGTAGACGCATTACTATCCTACAGGGTAATACGTAAATAACTATGTAGAAGATATCACTAGATGTCGTTGTGTGTGTCCTAACTATACAAACTTCAAAAACAAAGATAAATGCCAGTCATACCATATAATTGTCATAAAACCTATCTATTTGTTGTTGCTACTCGCAAAATGGTTTGTTAGCCATTGGTCTAATACGCAGTTCGTCCAAACAAGTAATCAAGTCTTATTTCGTTTAGTACGCATTTCGCCTAACATGGTTTTAGTCCAACAAAATTATTACCGACTTCACAATATTAACTTTGATTACATGCCCAATTGCTCATGCGGAAGTCCTGCCTGCTATTTGCTGATGTCATCCTCAACTCGATCACAAGCTCTTATCATACAAAATTTAAAAATATTAGCATGTAATACAAAGGTCGGTATTTACCTCAAGTCATTATTTACAGAACAATGATGTGTTATTAAGTTATGTATTAAAATACATAATATAAAATTTTATGACACATTTAACAGATCGATAAAACTCAAACCAAGACAATTTTAAACAATACAATACCCAACCACACATTGCGAGAAAAATACAAATAAATATGGTTATAAATATAAATAATAACAATGGACTGCATAAAAATAACAAAATGGGTTCCATTCTTAACCGACTTCCAAAAAGGATGAGGTTCTCAATTCGACTGCATGTGTTTTACGCGATATCTTCGCAGATTGTGAACCGATTTACATGATTCTTTTTTTTACTCGATAAGGTATGCTGCCTTGTTGGTCCCATATAAATTTTAACAAAATCGCTGTAGTACTTTTTATAAAAAAAAGTTAATTCAATAAATCTAAAAACCCGACTCCGTAAAAAGTGAACTTTAAAAAAATGGAAACAACAGGACCTATTATGTATCCAATGTGACACCCCGTAAGCACAGTACATACGTACGAGTATACAGGGTCTTCGGCAGATGGTTGAAAATACGAAAATGGGGGATAGGTGGGGTCGCCTCCCACCTATTTTGAGAATTAAAAAAACCTAGGGTTTGTAATTTTTTTTACAGGATTTTTTTTCCTTTTTTTAGAAATTTTGCCATTTTTATACCTTTGAACACATGTAACTTTTTGTTTTTTAAAGCTAGCTCCAAAATCTTTTTTTTAATAGACTTTTATAAGATTGTCGGCTCTAAAAAAAATTATGTTTGTTTCAAGTTAATGCTAAAAACAAAAATGTGGGCCCCCGAACTTAAAAAAAAAGTTGAACAACAATTTAAAACTCAACTTTGCGATGCATTTAAAAACAAACACAGCAAAGTGAAATTAACGAAAACAAAAAAAAAACGTTAACGTTATTAACGTTTGTGATTTTGTTAAGTTTTTTTGTTGTTTGTCACTTTTTGTTATTATCAGACGTTTTGTTAAGACTTTGTTGTGGTTTAAAATGGCTCAATTCACCAATGCGGAATATGCGGACATTTTATTGGCATATGGAAGTGCTAACTCCAATATGCCAATAAATGACAAAAGATAGCCATTATGTGTGTGCAAGAATGTAAAAAAACGTACCTGCTCTTTGTAACCGTCCCAACAGTAAGTATTTACATTATTTTCAACTTTGCATTTGATACATTTCACAAAACATGTAACTAGTGGAATTTCGTCAACATGGTCCAATTGAGTAAAAAAAATTAACAACTCCGGTTACAAAAAAGATACCGAAACAAATTACATACCATTCAAAAGCCTAAGCTTTAGAGATGTTTTAAAAAAAACAGAAGCCTTCCAGCCCCATTTTTTTTTTTTTAAATGCATCGCAAAGTTGAGTTTTAAATTTTTGTTCAACTTTTTTTTTAAGTTCGGGGGCCCACATTTTTGTTTTTAGCAATAACTTGAAACAAACATAATTTTTTTAGAACCGACAATCTTATAAAAGTCTATTAAAAAAAAGATTTTGGAGCTAGCTTTAAAAAACAAAAAGTTACATGTGTTCAAAGGTATAAAAATGGCAAAATTTCTAAAAAAAGGAAAAAAAATCCTGTAAAAAAAATTAGTCCTAGATTTTTTTTAATTCTCAAAATAGGTGGGAGGCAACCCCACCTATCCCCCATTTTCGTATTTTCAACCATCTGTCGAAGACCCTGTATATTAGTTAGTATTAAAATACAGTATGGCCACTCCCTGCCGCTCTCTAGATTGCGTCCTCACCCCCTCGTCACCCAGATTGATACAGATTGGTTATACGAGTAGTTTGGTTCTCGAACGTGTGGGATTTCGCTGTGATTTTGTTTGCTTCATTTGTTTTTAGAAATTTCGGTTCACGACCGTAGTATGCAGTGTCTGGGGTGTGCTGCAAGTATACACTCTAAGCCGAGGTCCACGAATCTCACAACAATCTCATGAATTCGGAGGCAATATGTCTTTATTGTGAATTATTAGATAATTATGATACAAGGGTTGTAAAAAGGTCAATAACAAACGAGTGACATTTGTGAGCCCGAGCCGCAGGCGAGGGTTTACCATCGTCAAAAGTTTGTTATTTCCTTTTACACCCATGTATCATACGAATAAAAAAAAGACCGTGACAGAAAAACAAAATACACGGGTACCTATCAAGGTTTCAGCAACCATAGTTCATTTTGCACGACTTGTGGCTTATTTTAAATGTTCGGGGAGTAATCTTACTTCGTTTTTTCTTATACATACACATAAGTATATTTTTTATTACTATATTAACTTTTCTGTATTTGATTAGTTTTCACAACAAAAACATCGCCATTCAGTTTTACGAAAATTGCGCCATATTTTAGCTAGCACACGTACGCATGCGTAAGTTTTTTTTTATTATCATAAAAAGACTACAATACGGCTTGGGATACTTAACCTCTTTGGTAAAGATGACCTATTCCTTAGTGTAACCGGTTCCACTTCATTCATTTTTTTTTTCTCTTTTCTTCACAAAGATATAACCCAAAGAGAATCTAAACAGCTTGCGTTATCTACTAACCTCGGAGGAACTACCTATCTCTTTTAGAATTCTCCTTTCAAAAGTCTTAAAGAAGATTCTGTATCTTTGGTTATTATATTTTTTTATTGCTAGAAATGTCGTTCCTCCGAGCTATAAATAAAAAAAGTGGTAAAGTAAAAACACATGTGCGGTAAAATCAATTTTGCGCACACTTGACTGGCATATAAAGGACCACTTTTCGAGCAACTGCATTAAAAAGAAGATTACCTTTATATGTCATATCTCGGAAGTCGAATTCTAAGGAAGTCTTAGTATCTTTATATGTAACCCTTACTTAACTATTTAGTAATCTGTGCCCTTACTAACATTATGAAAGGTAAGTTTGTATGTATGGATGTTTGGTACTCTGTCACGCAACAACAGATAAACGGATCTGGATGAAATTTGGTAAGTAGACAGATTAGGACCTGGATTAACATAAAGGCTACTTTATCCACGCTCGCTTACCCTCGAAGACAGTCATAAAAACTATGTTCACGCGAGCGAAGCTGCTGGCAAAAGCTAGTTTACAATAAAAATTATACTGTAAAAAATTGGTGTAGGTTCCGTTAACTGGGTATTAGTACTGATATACAGGGTATAAAAAAATTGGTGTAGGTCCCGTTAACTGGAGGTTCTACTCATCATACTGAACAACTTTCCCCAAGCAACCCATAGTCAATTCTCAAAAAAAAATTGGACACTCCATACTAAAATGCACAAAATTGGACAATGAGCTAATCTTTTTTTTAAGATTTTTAAGAAGAGTTAACATTTTTTTTGCGATTTCAGCAAACTCGTAGAACAAAAGTTGTTCAGTATGATGATTAGAAGCCCCAGGTAAGCGGACCTACACCACTTTTGTTATATAAGGTGGAACAAAATTAGCTGAAACTATTTTAACTGGTGCTTCTACCCATGAAACTGAACAACTTTCCCCATGGAACCCATAGTCAAATTGCAAAAAAAAATTTGGTTCTCCCATACTAACTCGATCAGCTGACCAGCCAACTTATAGTATGGGAAGTTCAATATTTTTTTTCAGATTTGACTATGGGTTTCATGGGGAAAGTTGTTCAGTTTCATGGGTAGAAGCACCAGTTAAAATAGTTTCACCTAATTTTGTTAGACCTTATATACAGGGTGGGAAGGAGTATACCGACGGATTTTAGCCAAAGATTCTAATGCCTATTTAGACAAAAAAAGTAATATAAACATGGGCCAGTAAAGCCTAATTTTCGAGATATTAATTTTTTAAATAATTCACAAGTTCAAAAAATCTCAAGGGTAACACGCCCTAATAATCTTATCTGACGTTTGTTGCCTCAAAGTATCATACTGACGTTGACTTCACTCGTCGTTTATCGTATGTTGTCGGAGTCGTTCGTGAAGTGTGAAGTTTTCTTTTTCACTCTTTAGACTAAGGTTTCGTTCAGAAGGGATTACTAACGTTAATTGTTTTTTTTTGTTCCAGAAATTAAGTAAGTTAATAAGGCAGTTTTAGACCCATGTTGATATAACATTATTTACTCATAATACCACCAGGAATCCATGGTTAAAATCTGCCGTTATACTCCTTCCCACCCTGTATACAGGTACTTTGGCATGAGATTGTTGTGATTGTTCAGCAGATAGTCTTCCTTCACTGCTTCTATTGGCGACAGGGCGACTACGAATGGTACTCTCTGCAGTAGGTATAAGTTTAGGGACCATAGCCAATGGGCATGGATCTCGTCTTAGGGTGTAGGTACTTACGGGGTGTCGGATTGAATACAGAAAAGGTCATCTTGTTTCCAACTTTACTGCCCCAACGGCCATCTGTTCTACGAGCTATGTGCCCCGCCCACTGCCACTGTGCCACATCAGTTTAGCGATTCTGTGAGCTATGTCGGTTACTTTGGTTCTCCTGCGGATCTCCTCATTTCAGATTCGATCACGTAGGGAAACTCCGAGTATTGTAGTGGGAGTAATAATTAGGGATGCATCCGATACTGATACCGATATATCGGCGATACTTCGGGTTTGCCGATATATCGGTATCGGCGATATTTTTATGGCAGATTCAACGATACTTTTCAAATTTCGCGCTTTAAAAATGTTATGTAAACGCGCATGTTGTCCCATCTATTTCGTTGCAAACGAGGCATCTGTCGCATCTGAGAGACTATTTTCCACCTCAGGTCTTATTCAAACAGACTCGCGAAATCGCCTTTGCCCGCAAAACTTAAGAGTGCTTTGTTTTTTAAATAAAAATCTTATAAATGTTAATTTTGATTACTAAAACTATTAATTAATTGTGTTTTATTTATTCTACCTTCCTTTTTGAATTCAATAAGCGTATCGGTATCGGTATCAGTATCGCCGATATTTTTATAAGAGTATCGGTATCGGTATCGTATCGGCAAAAAGACGTATCGAGGCATCCCTAGTAATAATAGATCATCTTTACTACTACAAATATTTAGTATTCTTTGCTACTACCAAAGAATACTAAATATCACTAGGTACTAAGCGTTTTCATACAAGTCTGCCCCCGCCCACGTGGTTGTGGTTCATTTCAACGGGCCCTTAGTAACTAATAGTAATCTGTGCCCTTACTGCTAAGTAACCATTAATACCAAGGTATATTGTGTGCGTCATTTTTAAAACCCACTTGAATACAAGGTTGAAGACCAATGAGCAAAAAATCCTAATAGCATCGTGTGTGTTTTACACTATAGAATACAACACGTCATGGTGTTATGAAGTGAACCCAAATATGGTAATGGGATTATTACCACAGGACTACCAGACTGAAGAGCGTCGGTGGCGTAACGGCTAGGGCCGCCGCCTCCTGTCCGGGAGGTTGTGGTTCGAATCCTGCCACGTACCAATGTGATTTCGAATTTATATTTCATATATACGTTTATCTGATGCTCTTACGGTGAGGGAAAACATAGTGAGGAAACCTGCACACGCCTGCGGAGAAACTCGTAGGTTGTGTGTGAAGTCGACCAACCCGCACTGGGCCCGCCTGGTCGACTAAGGCCCGATCGCCCTAATTAAAGGTGGGCTCGAGCCCCTCGATGGGGCCGTATACAGGGTGTCCCAAAATTAGCACGTCACACTGACACCGGAGGTAGATGGACCAAAGACGCATTGAACAAGCCTAACATGCCCATAGAAAAGTTTCGTGGATTTTGAGTTATGACCAGTTTTAGTAATTTTTTAAAAATCACCATTTTTTTTGTAATGTCTGCATCAGAGATTTTTTAAAATGCACTTTATTTTACTTTTTTTATGTGTACTCCCTCAACAATAGTTACTTATTATGAAACAAACAATACTTAGTCGATAAGTAATGTGAAATAACGACAGTTGATAGTCAATCTCAATTTTATTCTCACATAAAAATAATAGTTTCGACTTTGAGCAGCCACCGTGAAAAAAAAATACTTCAAACATAATGAACAAATACCTTTAAAAACTTCCCTATGCCATGCCGATTCCAAAATGGTGTAACACATGTATTATATCTTATTGATAATTTATCAAATTTTAGTTGTATCTCATCAATGCCCTACGTAAGTGGAATAATTAAAATTAAACCAGTAAGTCCTGCAGTTGCCACGATCAAGTAGGTATAGAGAATTGGTCTAGTAGGGTGTCTTTTTTTTACCTGGCTTAGTAATTGGGACTTACCAAAAACTTAAAAAAAATAGGTCCTAGTCGAGTCTGAATTACGTCATCCGATGACTCATCACGCTCAAGGCACTTTACTGCCCCAAAGGTCATCTGCTCTACGAGCTATGTGCCCCGCCAACTGCCACTGTGCCACATCAGTTTAGCGATTCTGTGAGCTATGTCGGTTACTTTAGTTCTCCTGCGGATCTCCTCGTTTCTGATTCGATCACGCAGAGAAACTCCGAGCATAGCACGCTCCATTGCCCTTTGGGTGACCTTGAGCCTTCTTATGAGGCCCATAGTAAGCGACCATGTCTCAGTTCCGTAAGTCATCACTGGCAACACACACTGGTCAAAGACCTTAGTCTTGAGACACTGCGGTATTTGGGACGTGAAGATATTGCGAAGCTTCCCGAACGCTGCCCAGCCGAGTTGGATTCGTCGATTGATCTCTTTCTTGAAGTTGGTACTACCTAGCTGGACTGCTTGTCCCAGGTATACATATTCGTCAACAACTTCCAGTGTAGAGTCTCCAACCTTTAGAGGAGTGGGTGCGACACGGACATTTAAGGGATCATTCAACAATTACGTGATCACCGGAAGGGGGGGGTCAGATGCTTGTATATACATCTGGATTATTTGGGGGGGGGGGAGGGAGAATCCATGATTACGTTATCATTTTATAAACTAAATATTTAAAATATTTACGTCCAATTTTGAAGTCTACTACTGGTAACACTAACTATTAGATAGATGGAACGGGATTTCCCCTGCTATAGACAAACTGTGGAACAGTGTGACCAGATTCAGTATTTTTATACTTTTTCGGCATATATTATCATACATTTTAAGCACGGACGAAGATTACGTAATCAAGGCGAGGGGGGGGGGGGTTAAAAAACAAAAGATTACGCTGTGATCACATAGGGGTGGGGGGGGGGGTTAAAAAAACGGCCAAAAATGATCACGTAATTGTTGAACGATCCCTAACATTATTTTCGTCTTGTCCATGTTCATTTTAAGACCCACTTGTTGAGAGACCTTACTGAGGCCATCGAGCATTGTGCTTAGGTCTTCCATAGTCTCAGCCATGACCACGATATCGTCAGCGAATCGGAGGTGGGATATGTACTCGCCGTTGATATTGATGCCGAGTCCACCCCAGTCCAGAAGCTTAAAAACATCTTCCAGGGCGGCGGTGAACAGTTTCGGAGATATAACGTCTCCCTGTCTCACCCCTCGCTGTAACTGGATAGGTTTCGAGTTCTGGTCCTGGAGGCGAACCGACATGGTGGCGTTTTCATACAGACACTTCAACACCTCGATGTATCGATGGTCAATTTGGCACCGCTGGAGAGACTGTAGCACAGCCCAGGTTTCGACTGAATCGAAGGCCTTCTCATAGTCCACAAACGCCAAGCATAGTGGCTGATTGTATTGTGATATTGTTTTTAGACAAGTTTAAAAAAAATATAGTTAATGTTTAAGATAACAATATATATATTTCTCATAAATATGTAACCTTTACCTATACTGATTACGTGAATAAGATACCTTGAAGACCGAGCTTTACTCGGTCATAACTATTTATTGTAATATGGTGGTGTTTAGGTGATAATCTACATACCTATAAACTTAAAAAGTAAAATGTGAACTTCAAGTTTTTAACGGCAAGAAACGATTGTTACGGGTTCGAACGATCACTGAAATCAAACACCTGATCTACACAGAAATCGATTAATATTGTCAGTTCACATTTTACTTTTTAAGTTTATGTAGATTATCACCTAAACACCACCATAATACAATAAATAGTTAGAACCGAGCGAAGCTCGGTCTCCCAGGTACTTTTAGGTGCAGATACGCTTCAGTCTCGAGTAAATCTATTTTCTAAAACGACTTTAGCAGAAAACACGCCTTATTCCAATACAAACTGTATTCATGTTAAAACAAAAAAGATGGATTCTCGATTTTCAGTGACATAGGACTGAGGTCACTTTGCTTCTTTACCTCTCAATTGACGTCGACGATAACGAAAATCTGTAATAATAACGCCTTAATTTATTTAATTTTTTATTTTATTGTGTACAAACAGAAGATATAACAGGCATAAAAGAAAGTTATATAATGGGTACTATTATTTGTTCTTTTCATTTCAGTAAGAATATATCAACATTTTTTCGTCGCTTTGCCTGCATGTTTGACGTAGCGTAACACTCCAAGAAAATCAAACAACCTTAAGATGTAACAGAGCTATGTTAATCGGTTCGGTACACTTTAATTAAATCGATGAATCGTGGAGGAAATACAATCGATGAAGTGAAAAATATCTCCACGGAGTTGAGTTTACATATAATATGTAAAATACATTCAATCAAGAGCCTCCATGCAAACGTAGTTCCGCTTTCATACAAAGACTTAATGCCGGATTGAATCCATACTTTGCGAATACATATCGATGTTTGTAATTAGTTTTCATCGTAGTAAATTAAAACAAAACTAAACAAAGGCTTAAATTAGTTTTGTATTGAAAGTTTGAAACTGCTGTTATTTTTTTCCGTTTTATATTACTACAACGAAAACTAATTACAAACATCGATATGTGTCTACTCAATATATTTGAAAAGTTTGGATTCAATCAAGTATGTAGTTTTCGTATTAAAGCTGAACTACGTTTGTATGGAAACTCGAGCCTCCTGGAGACCCTTAAGCACAGAACAAGAAATTAAGTCAGGAAATAAAGGAGGTCATTTATGTTTCAATTTTACTTATAATAATAAATAGACTATAGTTAATAAATAGATTTAACTGCCTCCGTAGCTCAGAGGCAAAGTTCACTGGCTTTACACAGGAGGTCGCGGGTTCGATTCCCGGCGGGGTCAATTGTAAGACTCGCTTTGGTTGGTGGTAGGGCATTTTCTAAGCCCGCCTGGCTAGCTACCACCATCTTATCTAAGTCTTGCCGCCAAATATCAATGTTGATATCATTGGTGTGTTCCGACATGAAGATAAGATAGCCAGTTCCCCATTGCGTTGGGGAATCTTGGTAAGCCCGCTTCCATCTTCGGCAACATCGTCACTTACCACCAGGTGAGATGCTGTCAAGGGTTTACCAATTGTGAAAAAAAAAGACATAATTTTAGCAAATTCGCAACGTAGACGTGGGCGACCGCATTGCAGAAACTTTCTTTTTTATTGTTTTTGTTAAAAAAAATGAGTGCGTTTGGCTTTGGCTGCAGCACCTCACCTGATGGTAAGTGCCGATGCAGCCGAGGACGTAACACGCAAGCTCACTATTTCAAATCAAATTAACTATTGGTACTGTATGGGCAAAGTATATATATTAGTAATAACATACAGTATGGACACTCCTTGCCGCTCTGTAGATTACGACCTCACCCCCTCGTCACCCAGATTGATACAGATTGGCTAATACAGTTTGGTTGTCGAACGTATAGGATTTCGCCGCCATTTTGGATGTTCCATATTTTTTTTAAATGTCATTTCTGGCTCGTTGTTGTATGAAGTGTCCAGGGTGTGGTATGGGCCTCAAAACAAGGCTCAAAGTCACCCAAAGGGCAATGGAGCGTGCTATGCTCGGAGAATAGCTAAACTTAAGTGGCAATGGGCGGGGCACATAGCTCGTAGAACAGATGGCCGTTGGGGTAGTAAAGTTCTCGAGTGGCGACCGCGCACCGGAAAACGTAGTGTAGGCAGGCCTCCCACCGATGACCTGGTGAAGGTCGCGGGAAGCCGCTGGATGCAGGCAGCGCAGAACCGGTAGTCATGGAAATCCTTGGGGGAGGCCTATGTCCAGCAGTGGACGTTCGTCGGCTGATAGTCTTTTTTTGTTTAAGCATGCTCTATATTTTTAACCCCTAACGCAAAAAGAAGTATGTTATTATAATTTTAACGTGCGTATCTGTGTATCTATCTGCGCCATCGTAGTTCCTAAACGAATGGACCGACTTTGATGCGTTTTTTGGTTTGAAAGCTGACATGATCGAGGTAAACTTGACCTGATGCGGCAGCCAGGTGTATCTACAGGATACCCAACTCCCTACCAACTTACAGCAACATACAACTGTTTTACTTTACTACAACTAATTAAATTACTAATAATTTCACAACTTAGCGGTCCCCCTACGCGACAACTCTAAGATCAAAATATAACTACTAATATATTAAACTTAAAGGGCCAAAACATATTTTTAAATACTCTTTAGAGGTTTTTTTGTCGAGGGTGTTTATTATCGTAAAATTTAGGATTCTGTCCAATTTGTTTATGTAAGTACTGAAATTTTTAATAAAAAAAATGTACCTAAGTAGGTACCTATTTTTATTTTTGTACCTTATTATTTTTATTGTAAAAATTATTTTGTTCACTTAGTTGGTTTTTAGGCTTCCGTACTCAAAAGGTAAAAACGGGACCCTATTACTAAGACTTCGCTGTCCGTTCGTCTGTCCGTCTGTCACCAGACTGTATTTCATGAACCGTAGATAGACAGTTGAAATTTTCACAGATGATGTATTTCTGTTGCCACTATCGCTATAACAACGAATATTAAAAATTAGAAAAAGTGAAAGTCTCCATACAAAAAATGTGTTTTTTTTGAAACGTGAAGAAACTAGCGCCATTTAGTATGATAGTACGGAACTCAAGAAACAAGCGCCATCTAGTATGATGGTACGGAACCTGTGTGTGCGGTTCTGACTCGCACTTGGTCGGTTTATTTAGAACTACATCTTCACAACTGGAACATTCACACCAAACAACCCTTTTGACATTTTGGGGTTTGATGTGTTATCGAATCGCCATCGCCACCAGTGCTTCTTAAATCGATGGGTTTCGTCAATGATTTTTGTTTAGTTGCACCATTTTCGTGTTATGTAAATAAGAATTGGAATAATAATGCATTTTGTATTCAT
This sequence comes from Coleophora flavipennella, assembly GCA_947284805.1. NCBI lineage: Eukaryota > Metazoa > Arthropoda > Insecta > Lepidoptera > Coleophoridae > Coleophora > Coleophora flavipennella. The sequence continues at coordinate 13,980,090 of OX369283.1, forward strand.
TCAATGTAAACAGGAAATTGGGCGAAGGTTGCATTTGACAAGTGCAATATGCAATATAAATTGCAATTTTATGGATAAATCCATGAATCAATAATGCATAAACCTTTTACGAATATTTACTACCTATCACAGTTAGAAGAGACCTAATGAAGAAAAACAAAATTTAGAATAGAGTTGAACAATAGAGATGACGAATGCTAGTCATCTGAGTTACTTTTTATCATCTGTCAAAAACGACATTTTGTTCTAAAAATGTTTGAAATACCTAGGCGTGACGTCATAGTTTAGCAGCGTCATATATGTACTCATTTTGTGATTTTGGTGAATTAAAAATCGAAGACTTGATGGAAAACAAAACGAGTAAGGTTTTCCGAAGTTTAAATAGGATGGCAATTTAGTGATCAAGAGTTCATAATTTATTTCTGATGCTGTCGTCATCCCTATTGGTCAGCCCTTGGCATCATCTCACTGGTAAGTGACGATGATGTCAAAAATGAAAGCGGGCTTACCAAAATTCCCCAAAGCAATTGGGAATTGGCTATCATGTCTTCATGCCAAAACACATCAATGCTGTTACGAGTTGTTTGATGTTTAACAGAGAGACTTAGATAAGATCTTGGTAGCTAGCCAGGCGGGCTTGTAAAATGCCCTTCTTACAAAGTTAGACTCCAACGGGAACTGTACCCGCGACCTCCTGATGTGAAGCTACCTCCTAATGTAAGCTACTGACCTGGTGAAGGTCGCGGGAAGCCGCTGGATACGGGCAGCGTAGAACCAGTCGTCGTGGAAATCCTTGGGGGAGGCCTATGTCCAGCAGTGGACGTTCTTCAGCTGATATAATAATGATGATGTTAGAGCTATTGAATTGTCATGTTATACGTATAAGTATATAATTTGGTTATGCAACATGATTTTTTTCAGAGACGATGCATGTTACTTAAAAAATTACATGAACAAAAATAATCTCATTGACTTTTTTGATGCACTAATAAAAATCGGGGCCTTCAAAACATCGAAATAAATCTCACCCAAGAAACTGTACAAATCTACCCAAAAAAACTTACACAATCGGATTTAATTGTTTTTACTAGCAATATCGTGTAAGTCCTATTAAACGAATAAATATTTGTCATTAGAAGTGTTTTCCTACCATGCACTGTTTCCGTGAAAATTTACCCAAAAATTAAAGAGCATAATTTTTTTTTACGATTCACGGTTTCTGAGAAAATTGACCCAGAAATTAAAGAGCTTTTTTTCTGAAACGATGCATGTCACCAAAATAAATTAAATGACCAAAAATATTCTTATTTACTATAACTTTTTGATGCGCTAATAAAAATGGGGATCTTCAAACTTTGGAATAAATCTTACGCGAGAAACTGTACAACCCTACCCAAAAAACTTACACTATCATATTTATATGTTTTTACTAGCAATATCGTGTAGGTCTTATCAAAGTAATAAATTTTGGTCATCAGAAGATTTTCCTACCACGAACGGTTTTCGAGAAAATCGACCCAGAAACTAAAGAGCATTTTTTTTTCAGAGACGATGCATGTTACCAAAAAAATATAACATGACCGAAAATAATCTCACTGAAAATACCTTTTCGATTTTTAAATTTCGATACCTACGCCATGCACTTTCCACACGAGTCGTCCTACAAAAAGTAGGACATCTGCGGAGAGCCAAGATGTTGCGAAAATGAAGTATGTCTATTGGTTGGTTTTTCACAATTAGCACACTGTTGATAAAGATAGGCGGAAATAACAAAGTCTGCTCTAAACTATTATCACCAACCCACAAATTAATCCCTAACAGAAACTCTAAAACCTTATTGAGATAAAGTTGATAGGGATTTATGTATCTGTGAACTACAAAAAAGTATGCATTTTGATGTAACAGACGGCGATGTTTGAATGCCTCTTTATCTGAATTTGAATGAGGTAAAAAAATAATTTATTTTTAATGGACTTCCAAAAGGGGGGTCTCAATTTTCAACTGTATGTTTTTTATGTTTGTTTGATTGAACAGATCTTCATAATTCTTTCGTTTTTTAGAAAATTAACAAAAACCAAGAATATTCACGCAAAAGAGCTAAGTTAGACGGAGAGGGAGAACCGTCAAAGTTTTCCTCTGTGAACAGAAAGGGTGACTTTATGTTCTAACACTTTTGACTGTGTGACTCTGAATTTTGTACTTTTAAATGTGATCTATGAGGATTTGCATCATTTATCAGTAACTTAATTTATACTTTTCCTACTTATATATATACATATATTTTGGCAGTGGGCAGGGCACATAGCTCGTAGAACAGATGGCCGTTGGGGCAGTAAAGTTATCGAGTGGCGACCGCGCACTGGAAAACGTATCGTAGGTAGTCCTCCCACGCGGTGAACAGACGACCTGGTGAAGATCGCGGGAAGCACTGGATGCGGGCAGCGCAGGACCGGTCGTCGTGCAAATCCTTGGGGGAGGCCTTTGTCCAGCAATGGACGTTTTTCGGCTGATATGATGATACATATATCTTAATATATATTTATGAGCTCTGTTTTGTGGCTATGTGGATGTCGTGAGAAAAGATGTATGTAGCGCAGGACTTAGGGGAAGCCTAGCAGTGGATTTCTTTTTATTGCCTATTTTATTTAACTTGGTTTAATAACATAGACTCCAACAAAGTTAGGGGGGTGCCAGAGTTCTGATCGCACTGTACTCCACATGACCTAGAGCCCGCTCTAATACTTTTTATTGCCTATTTTATTGAACTTGGTTTAATAAAATAGACTCCAACAAAGTTAGGGGGGTGCCAGAGTTCTGATCGCACTGTACTCCACATGACCTAGAGCCTGCTCTAATACTTTTTATTGCCTATTTTATTTAACTTGGTTTAATAAAATAGACTCCAACAAAGTTAGGGGGGTGCAAGAGTTCTGATCGCACTGTACTCCACATGACCTAGAGCCCGCTCTAATACTTTTTATTGCCTATTTTATTTAACTTGGTTTAATAAAATAGACTCCAACAAAGTTAGGGGGGTGCAAGAGTTCTGATTGCATTGTACTCCACATGACCTAGAGCCCGCTCTAATACTTTTTATTGCCTATTTTATTTAACTTGGTTTAATAAAATAGACTCCAACAAAGTTAGGGGGGTGCAAGAGTTCTGATCGCACTGTACTCCACATGACCTAGAGCCCGCTCTAATACTTTTTATTGCCTATTTTATTTAACTTGGTTTAATAAAATAGACTCCAACAAAGTTAGGGGGGTGCAAGAGTTCTGATTGCATTGTACTCCACATGACCTAGAGCCCGCTCTAATACTTTTTATTGCCTATTTTATTTAACTTGGTTTAATAAAATTGACTCCAACAAAGTTAGGGGGGTGCAAGAGTTCTGATTGCACTGTACTCCACATGACCTAGAGCCCGCTCTAATACTTTTTATTGCCTATTTTATTTAACTTGGTTTAATAAAATAGACTCCAACAAAGTTAGGGGGGTGCCAGAGTTCTGATCGCACTGTACTCCACATGACCTAGAGCCCGCTCTAATACTTTTTATTGCCTATTTTATTTAACTTGGTTTAATAAAATAGACTCCAACAAAGTTAGGGGGGTGCAAGAGTTCTGATTGCACTGTACTCCACATGACCTAGAGCCCGCTCTAATACTTTTTATTGCCTATTTTATTTAACTTGGTTTAATAAAATAGACTCCAACAAAGTTAGGGGGGTGCAAGAGTTCTGATTGCACTGTACTCCACATGACCTAGAGCCCGCTCTAATACTTTTTATTGCCTATTTTATTTAACTTGGTTTAATAAAATAGACTCCAACAAAGTTAGGGGGGTGCCAGAGTTCTGATTGCACTGTACTCCACATGACCTAGAGCCCGCTCTAATACTTTTTATTGCCTATTTTATTTAACTTGGTTTAATAAAATAGACTCCAACAAAGTTAGGGGGGTGCCAGAGTTCTGATCGCACTGTACTCCACATGACCTAGAGCCTGCTCTAATACTTTTTATTGCCTATTTTATTGAACTTGGTTTAATAAAATAGACTCCAACAAAGTTAGGGGGGTGCAAGAGTTCTGATCGCACTGTACTCCACATGACCTAGAGCCCGCTCTAATACTTTTTATTGCCTATTTTATTTAACTTGGTTTAATAAAATAGACTCCAACAAAGTTAGGGGGGTGCAAGAGTTCTGATTGCATTGTACTCCACATGACCTAGAGCCCGCTCTAATACTTTTTATTGCCTATTTTATTTAACTTGGTTTAATAAAATAGACTCCAACAAAGTTAGGGGGGTGCAAGAGTTCTGATCGCACTGTACTCCACATGACCTAGAGCCCGCTCTAATACTTTTTATTGCCTATTTTATTTAACTTGGTTTAATAAAATAGACTCCAACAAAGTTAGGGGGGTGCAAGAGTTCTGATTGCATTGTACTCCACATGACCTAGAGCCCGCTCTAATACTTTTTATTGCCTATTTTATTTAACTTGGTTTAATAAAATAGACTCCAACAAAGTTAGGGGGGTGCCAGAGTTCTGATCGCACTGTACTCCACATGACCTAGAGCCCGCTCTAATACTTTTTATTGCCTATTTTATTTAACTTGGTTTAATAAAATAGACTCCAACAAAGTTAGGGGGGTGCAAGAGTTCTGATCGCACTGTACTCCACATGACCTAGAGCCCGCTCTAATACTTTTTATTGCCTATTTTATTTAACTTGGTTTAATAAAATAGACTCCAACAAAGTTAGGGGGGTGCAAGAGTTCTGATTGCATTGTACTCCACATGACCTAGAGCCCGCTCTAATACTTTTTATTGCCTATTTTATTTAACTTGGTTTAATAAAATAGACTCCAACAAAGTTAGGGGGGTGCAAGAGTTCTGATCGCACTGTACTCCACATGACCTAGAGCCCGCTCTAATACTTTTTATTGCCTATTTTATTTAACTTGGTTTAATAAAATAGACTCCAACAAAGTTAGGGGGGTGCAAGAGTTCTGATTGCATTGTACTCCACATGACCTAGAGCCCGCTCTAATACTTTTTATTGCCTATTTTATTTAACTTGGTTTAATAAAATAGACTCCAACAAAGTTAGGGGGGTGCAAGAGTTCTGATCGCACTGTACTCCACATGACCTAGAGCCCGCTCTAATACTTTTTATTGCCTATTTTATTTAACTTGGTTTAATAAAATAGACTCCAACAAAGTTAGGGGGGTGCAAGAGTTCTGATTGCACTGTAATCCACATGACCTAGAGCCTGCTCTAATACTTTTTATTGCCTATTTTATTTAACTTGGTTTAATAAAATAGACTCCAACAAAGTTAGGGGGGTGCAAGAGTTCTGATTGCACTGTACTCCACATGACCTAGAGCCTGCTCTAATAATTTTATTGCCTATTTTATTTAACTTGGTTTAATAAAATAGACTCCAACAAAGTTAGGGGGGTGCAAGAGTTCTGATTGCACTGTAATCCACATGACCTAGAGCCTGCTCTAATACTTTTTATTGCCTATTTTTATAACTTGGTTTAATAAAATAGACTCCAACAAAGTTAGGGGGGTGCAAGAGTTCTGATTGCACTGTACTCCACATGACCTAGAGCCTGCTCTAATAATTTTATTGCCTATTTTATTTAACTTGGTTTAATAAAATAGACTCCAACAAAGTTAGGGGGGTGCAAGAGTTCTGATTGCATTGTACTCCACATGACCTAGAGCCTGCTCTAATACTTTTTATTGCCTATTTTATTTAACTTGGTTTAATAAAATAGACTCCAACAAAGTTAGGGGGGTGCAAGAGTTCTGATTGCACTGTACTCCACATGACCTAGAGCCTGCTCTAATAATTTTATTGCCTATTTTATTTAACTTGGTTTAATAAAATAGACTCCAACAAAGTTAGGGGGGTGCAAGAGTTCTGATTGCACTGTACTCCACATGACCTAGAGCCTGCTCTAATACTTTTTATTGCCTATTTTATTGAACTTGGTTTAATAAAATAGACTCCAACAAAGTTAGGGGGGTGCAAGAGTTCTGATTGCACTGTACTCCACATGACCTAGAGCCTGCTCTAATACTTTTTATTGCCTATTTTATTGAACTTGGTTTAATAAAATAGACTCCAACAAAGTTAGGGGGGTGCAAGAGTTCTGATTGCACTGTACTCCACATGACCTAGAGCCTGCTCTAATTCTTTTTATTGCCTATTTTATTTAACTTGGTTTAATAAAATAGACTCCAACAAAGTTAGGGGGGTGCAAGAGTTCTGATTGCACTGTACTCCACATGAACTAGAGCCTGCTCTAATTTTTTTTATAGCCTATTTTATTGAACTTGGGTTAATAAAATAGACTCCGACAAAGTTAGGGGGTTGCAAGAATACTGATTGCACTGTACTCCACATGACCTTGAGTCCGCGCTAATCAAGGTCCCTACATCTGTCAAAGTCTTTAACTATAATCTTTAATTAGGCTAACTAGTTTCACAGGTGTTGCAAAGTATGGATGAAATTTAATAGTGATGGTTTTAGATACCTAGTCCAGGACTTATTAGAACAGGGATTCATTCCTATTGCAAATGCAGTCATTAGATTGTTATAGTCATTTGAGTTTTGTCCTCTATCAAAAATTACATTTTTATTATTATTTATTTTGTTCTGAATAATATGTTTGAAAGACATAGAAATGACATCATAATTTTTCAGTGTCTTATATGTTATTAAATTTTGTGATTTTGACGAACTAATAATTTAACAATTTGATGGAAAAAAGAGCGAGTACATTTAAAAAAAACTTTAGTAACAGGTCTGATCAATAGGTGCTTCATCTTACATATATAATTAATTTTAAATGCAGTCATCATCCCGATTAGTAGTGTAACCAAATTCTAACTCAGGATTTACACTCAGCCACTGCCACTGCTCCTGCCACCTGGAAATATTGCCCTAAATACTTCTGTGGTAGCATTGACGCAAATTAGTGTTCAGTCACACTCAGCGGCAGTCACCAAAAGCCGACAATTGTGGCAGTGGCAGCGAAATGAGCAGTGGCAGTACGAGTGACCTATTAACATTCTCGTGCTGCCCACTTTCCTGCCCAACAGGGTTGATTGTAAATGCGCCATAACCTTTTCAAAGGAAATATCCACCCATCTACTATAAATAATATGCCTATGTTGTAAATGCCGATACTGCTTAGGTACTGCACTGCCTGAACTCTGAACCAAAGACCATTCTTTGATCTTTGGCCAAATAACTATTATCTAATCTGGGCTTTGGCTCAATTAGCTAGAGTCACTTCGCTACATAAGCAATGCTTGATTAATTATACTTTTCACAATCCTATGATTAATAATAATAAGTTATGATAGGTAAGCTTACATACCTACAGATATGCTTTATAAGGGTACGTAGATAGGATATATGCATCCTTAAAGTGAAGCAAACAAAAAGATGCCAATTGGCATCTCTTTTCCTAGTAGCATTCGGTGCAAAGTGCAACGGAAGTGAATTACCTATGACCTTTGATTATTCACTCTCTCTAAATAATCAAAGAGATTTACTTACATAGCAAAGAGATTTACCTTCAGTTCAGATTCAGATTGTGCTTTTGCCCTTTTATCGCCTTGCTAATATTATTTAAAGTATCCAGCACTTTCAGTACAGTTTTTTCTTACTTTTACATGATTAGATTAAACAATATTTTAAATCACTTATCATATCACTCACAAGAGAGGATAATTAACTATTAAAAATAAACAAACACAAGGCATGAATGAAGGCAAATAAAAACAAACATGGGTCAGTTGGGTCCACAGATCTACTAATTCAATAGATTAAACATTGCGAAGTAGCTATTCCTACGGGGCACAGATAATTTTTTCCCATAAAAAAGTATTTTTTTTTGTTGCTCTGGGTACAAAATATATCAATTTTTTCACCAATTTCGGTGGTTTTTTTGTGAATCGGTAACTTCCAACTCTACAATATTTTTTCCTGAATGTTGGCTGTTTTGACAATTTTAGACAACTAAGAAACAAACAAAAGTCAACCCTAATGACGTTTGTTGTGGCTATTCTCACGGGTTGCTACGGGTTACCAGACAGAGTATCGTGACGTCATCACACCGGCCAGCTAGCCAGACGGGGTTGATTTTAAGCTTCACAAAACATAAATGTGAAAGGGAGCCAAGTTCAATATCACAAATTACGACTGAATGGGTAGGTTTGGTACCAAGTTCTATAGTGGTTCTTAAATCATCTTTAAATAGAAATATTAATTTTAGACTTCTCCAAATAATAAGGAATGTACAGCGGTTTTCAGTTGCTTAAAAAATGTGTTCTGTGCTACTACATGGTGTAACTTGGCAAGTTTTCACTATCCAATTTTATTTTACACACAGAACATAACACATTTTTCTAACCAACTGAAAACCGTTGTACATTCTCTATTATTTGGAGAAGTCTAAAATTAATATCCATAGCCATTATTCAGGAGCCACTATAAAACTTGGTACATACCTAGTCATTAAGAACGCTGTGTTTTTTTATATCAAACTTGGCTCCATTTCACATTTATATTTTGTTGGTAGGTATATCATTATTTTTTTGTAAAATATTAATACAAAATCGTTATTCAAGTAATACACATACATATAAGATATTTTTGGTGGTACCGAACCCTCGGTGCGCAAGCCCAGAGTTTTTTGAACAATGCCAGTTTTTTGAATTTTTACTCAATGCGCCCAATTAACCTATTTCAATTCCAAACCTCAAATTAAAAAGTCACCTGGAAGTGGTCTATATCATTATTCCCATGTGTTCTGCACCACCACTGTACGGAAATCAAATTTCTCGATTCCGACTCGCACTTGGTTGGTTTCTCTTTTTTCTTTGTATACGCCTATTAACCTACCAAAATGCCAAACTAGTATCTAAGTCACCTGGAAATGGTCTATAATGTGGTCGGTAATGGAAGGAACCCTAATTACGCATTTTTTTTTTGTATACGCCTAATGTATTAACTTACCTCGATGCCAAATTTCAAGTTTCTAAGTTACGTGGAACTCGTGGAAGTGGTCTATAATTTTGATACGTCAGTCAGTCAGTGAGTGAGTTATAAAAATAGTGATTTTCGGACGTCATTAACTCAAAAATGGTAAAAGATGTATTTATGAAAATTGGGATTTTAGGTGATAGCGTGGGTCTTACTAGACACGCGAAATCGCAAGTGTGTAAGTCAAACAGATTTTAAGTTGCTGGTATGTAGGTCAAAAGTTGCCCGAAATGGTTTGTGTAATAAAACTCACGGCCGGTGTCGCCTTGTTCTTTTCGAACTTGGCGGACACACTGCCGTGTGTCTCGATATTATTAGTTTTGATTAAACTTAGTGATTTCTATACTCTTTGGTTTCTTTAGTCGCCCAGACGTTAGGATAATGAAATAAAAACAGAATACAACTGTTTTACTTTACTACAACTAATTACTAATAATTTCACAACTTAGCGGACCTACCAGACACGCCTATCTGTCTGTGCTGTCGTGGCAATAGCAAACAAACAGCTTTGGGCGCATTAAATTAATAAATTAAGGTAATTAATTAACAGATTGCTGCAAGCAAGTGTAAGTAGTAAACTCTTAAACTTTGCTGCTTGCAGTAAAGTACTTACTGTAAGCAGCAATTTTCTCATTTGTCTGTGTTTAAGTTTCAACTACATGGTCCTAATGGGCCAGTGATAACTCGAGCCTAAACCATCCTTTATGTATGACAGACGGCATGATAAATTAGTAGTTTAAAACGCTCTGTCATGTAAAATCTTAACTGAGAAAACAGTTAAGATTTTACATGAAATTTCTCTTCCATTTCAGGTATACTGTTGATAGGATTAAGGAAGAGGAACTATGCAACCTGGAAATCAGTCGCATAACGGAGTACTGTAGAAGGAGTTCAAGGTTTGAGGGTGGGATGCCACTGGGGTCACAGTAACCATCGTACCACCATGGGAATAGGATGTAATGATTCCACTTAGACATGAACACTCGCCTGTACCCCGCAGGCGTCCCACCCAACAATAATAATATTTATAGTGTGACTGCAAGTTGGACCTGGAATTGGTGTTGGTACAGTAACGGCAGAATGAAATGATTGTGAGTGGACAAGAACAAGCAACAATACTGTACATTAGAGTGGAACAGTTATTTTCAGAACAGAATTCTAACCAAACGAGGAACTGGAAGTCAATGTGAGCCACTTCATCTGCCCACAGAGTACTAGGACCTAATAGGTTTTGCCGAACCAGTACCTAAAAATCCATCATTTTCTGTTAAATTTAAAAGCTCAAACTGATGGTGCCTTAATTTCAAACTGCATGAAGATCTGTAACATGTATTTCCAACCAATGAAATGAGATGCTCCTCTTTTAGGGTCATAGATCCAAGTATATATTCCTTGTATTCTTTTACCATTATCAACTAGCCATCTTTGTGAATACTACTTGGAGATGTAGCATAGGCAGGCCTCCCACTCAGTTGACCGACGACCTGGTGAAGGCCACTGGAAGCCTCTGGATGGGGGCAGCGCAGGACCAGTCTTTGTGGAAGGCCTTTGTCCAGCAGTGGACATCTTTCGGCTGATACAATCTTTGTGAATTCCAAGTATATATTCCTTGTATTCTTTTACCATTATCAACTACCTACCTATCTTTGTGAAAGTGGTATTACAATGCTGTTGGGAATAAAAACGAAACAAAGAAAGGGACTACAAATGTTGAAAATGATCTCCGTTGTGCACTGAGAAGCCAAGGAATCACTTATGTACTGTATGTTTTACTTTTGTTAATTGATTACTTACGAGTGCTTGTCATTTCAATAAAAATGCCCATTTTTATTTTTTCATTTGTTTATTACTTATTTTGACACCCCATTTCGGCTCCTCTTGCAAAGTAAATTATTGAGGGCATATGGGCATAGTATTTTAGCAGAGAGGTGGGTGAGCCGCATAGGGTATAAGGTTGATCCCTGTATCCCTGATCTTGAAGAAGAAAATTATTAACCTATGTGTAAGTATAAAGTTGTGTGCATACAACTTTACCACAACCATCACCGTGGCGTATTGGTTAAACATATAGAAGATAAATGCGAAAATGTGTTTGTTTGTTACCTTTTCACGCTTCAACACCTAAACCAACCGCCTCCGTGGCGTAATGGTTAGTCCATTCGCATTAAACCAGGAGGTCGCGGGTTCGATTCCCGGTGGGTTCATCTTGTAACTCGGTTTGGTTGGTGGTAGGGCATTTTCTAAGCCCGCCTGGCTAGCTACCACCATCTTATCTAAGTCTTGTCGCCAAACATCAGTGTTCACAAAATTGATGTGTTCCGGCTTGAAGATATGATATCCAGTTCTCCATTGCGTTGGGCCAGTATAATAAAGAGTACTGCGTTGGGGAATCTAGGTAAGCCTGCTTCCATCTTCGGCATCATCGTCACTTACCATCAGGTGAGATGATGCCAAGGGCTTACCAATTGTGAATAAAAAAAAGTGAAGTCAGTGATTCAACACGGACCTACTTTTGTCCCTTTGTTCATAATGGAATTGTAAAAGTAAGTGCTAAGTATTGAACTTTTAAGGACATGTCAAGTTTTCCGCCCTTAAGTCAGCCCCGCATGCTTTCCCCGCCTTGATACTCCCACATTCCCATCGGATCCCGGAGGTTTGTTGATCAAAATTGTTGGCGGGGGCTACGCTTATTATAAATCTTTCGGAACGAAGTTGGAGGGTTCGGTCATCTTTAGTCTCATATAATACACTCCAAAGATGACATACACTGCATTGTTTCCAGATAATTTTATTTAAAGGAAGTAAGGGGTAACGTACTCCCTTCTCGTAGGGACCTCCTCCCCAGCCTCCCCCTAAACTCAATACTTTTTCAAAAACAAACAATTTAGTGTATGTCATCTTTGGTGGTGTGTATTATATGAGACTAAAGGTGACCTAACCCACTAACTTCGGTCCGAATTTTTTAAATTCTGTAATGTCTATGCTTTCTTCTTTTCTGCTCGTTATTAAAATGGACAAGCGTTTCCTTGTCGATTGGCACAATAAATTAGTTAAAAAGGAAAAAGAGTCTTTTAACTTTCTCTATCATTATTAAGTTTTCTCATTTTTAACTCGAAATATCTCGGTACATATAACCATCGAAGTATTATGCACCACAACACAGTAGCAAAGTATATTATATATTAGTACTGACATAACAGTAGGTAGGGCAATAGATTAATGCCCGCCGATTAAGGGTGGAGTGCGGATAAACACTAGGAAACGTAGAGAGGTGCACGCGCAACAGGGGGGGGGAAGGGAGCGAGTCTCACTTCGCGGGGCTCTTGACAGTATAATCATTCAAACCTAACTGCAACTAATATCGCTCTCAAGTCGGACCTGCATGCTTTTCCCGCCGTGATACTCCTACATCCCCTTCGGATCCCGAAGGTTTTTTGGTGATCGAAACGGATAGCGAGGGCTACTAATTGACTCTAACCAAACCTTGCACCTAACGTAACCTCGACCCTGATCTTGGTATTGAAATTACCTTGACAGATTATCTGCCAATATTTCAATTTGTTAACCCCACGTTTTCCTGTAGCGGACCCTTAATTAAAAATCTTTCGGAACGAAGTTGGTGAGTTAGGTCATCTTTAGTCTCATATAATACACTACCAAAGATGACGTATACACTGCATTGTTTCCAGATTTTGAAAAAATATTTTTCAAAAGTATTGGGTTTTGGGGGGAGGACGTTGAGAGGGGTTAGGGGGAGAGTAAACCAGATGTAAACTAAGAAGGGGAAGTACGCTATTTCCCTCCCTTATTTAAATTGAATTTTGAAAATATTCTATATGGTCATCTTTGACAAGAAATCTGGTACGGCTATGCCCTGGAATTTAGGGGGGTAGGATCCCGGAGAGTGGGATAAAGCTCTCCCATGAAAGAAGGGTGAGAGCGTGAATGATCCCCATTTAGAGAAAATGAATTTTCAAAATTTAAACTATAAGGTAATCTTTGACCAGAACTTCGTTATTACCTACCGAAATCTTAATCATTGCCTTCGTGATCCGAGGGGGACGTGGAAGTACTAGAGCTGGGAAAATATAGGGGTTCCTTTGCTCAGGGTGGATTGCGGAAAACACAGTTTCACAAACACAGGTTTCGACATACTGATCTTTCTAAATTTATAGGTTATGCTACTTTTCATCTACTTTTAAGCGATTTAGGAATGCGACTGCTCCGGGACTGCGGGAATGGCAGCTCCTTTGCCCTTGCGTAATAAAGAGCAGGTACTCAGGCGAACCGCAGTGGCTGAGGCTGGTCGCCGAAAGCGGGGCTGCCCTCCCTCCGCGCCCCCAATTTAAAAAAAAAAACACTAGAGAACTTAAGGAAGTTGTGGACTCGTCCTACCTAACCAGCCAGAGTCCTACATTTTGACTTTTAGGTCAACAATGGAGAGGGGGGAGGCTCTTGATAGTAACATCAATCAAATCTGACAGAATCTAATATCGCTCGCTTCGCACGCTCAAGTTTTTTTTTCCAATTTCAAGTCGAACTCTCAAGCTTTCCCCGCCCTAATACTCCCACATCCCCCTTGGATCCCGAAGGTTTGTTGGGGCTCGAAACGGTAAGATGGGGCTTCGCCTTCGGAATGAGTCATTTAACCCTCACTGAACTCTGAATCTAACCTAACCTTGACCCTGACCTTGACCATGAAATGACCTTGACGCAGTTTACACAGTTTTTGTGATAATGATTTTTGAAATTTTATCGGATATGCTACTTTTCAACCAATTAGCGATTTAGGAATGCGACTGCTCTGGCGCTGCAGGAATGGCAGCCCCTTCGCCCATGCGTACTAAACCTCAGGTACCCGGTCGAATCGTAGCAGCTGAGGCTGGTCGTCGAAGGCGGGGACTGCCCTCTATCCGCGCCAACTGATAAAAAAAAGACTAGGGAACGTGTGCTAAGCAGCGAGAGCTATAAATTTATACTTTCGTAACTGGTAGATCTGCGATCTACGCTGCCTTAGCCGAGCACGGCTTTGACGGTTTGGACGGCTTGGACGGCGCGCGCAGGACGCCCTGGATGCCTCTTTTACGTGAGATCCGGCGGACCTCCAACATTGCCGCCCTCTACACCATCACGGAGCTCCTGCACATGCCGGGCGTCACCATCGATGCCTGGCGTGGCAAGCGAGGACCCGCGCAGTGCCACCGATGTCAAGGATTTCGTCACTCCTCCCACGGCTGCCACCGCCCGCTGGCCTGCGTCCGATGCGGTGACTCTCACGCTGCCAAGGACTGCCCACGGCCGCGGGAGGACCTAGCGACCTGCGCCAACTGCGCGGGCCCGCACCCTGCCAATCACGTCTCGTGCCCGGTGTTCCGCAGGGAGCTCCGGAACATGGGGGCCCGGGTCAGTCGCCCGGATAACCACCCATCGCCCTGAAGTGCCCGCCGCCGCCACCGCTGAGCGCGCCGCACCAGCAGCGCCCGCCGTGCTGAGCGGCTCGGCCGCCGCAGACGCCCTCAGCCGAAAAAAGTGACGTAACCGCCGGAGGAGGAAGAGGCCCCTAGCCCCCGCTTCCGCCGCCCCCACTGCCGCTTTCACCACCGCCGTGCCCTCCCAGAGCGACCTCCTGCAAGCTCTGAGAGTACTCCAGCAGTTACTCGCCCCAGCCGGGGCTGGAGCGGCTGCCAAGGCCCCTGCGCCTGGACCGCAAGGACCCGCTCATCGTGATGCGCTAAGGAGGCCTCGCCTCGGGAACCTTTCCCCGTAGCCCCCTTCGGGGGCAACGAGAAGAAAACCACGGTAGATCTGCCACAGGAGGGGTGGTATATTCAATCAAACCAGACTGAACCAATCGGCGGGGGCTACGCATTATGTATCATCATATCAGCCGAAGGAAGTCCACTGCTGGACATAGGCCTCCCCCAAGGATTTCCACGCACCGGAAAACGTAGCGTAGGCAGGCCTCCCACTCGGTGGACCGATGACCTGGTGAAGGTCGCGGGAAGCCGCTGGATACGGGCAGCGCATTATGTATACGTGTAATAAATCTTTCAATAGTTAGTGGGTAAGGTTATCTTTAATACTATATGGTATAATATACTACCATACTACCAAAGATGACCTATACTCTATACTGTTACCAGATTTAGAAAATATAATTTTCAAAAAGTATTGTTTAGGGGGAATAAAATACCGCACGGTAAGGGGAGAGTGCATTACCTCGCTCCCATAATAGATAAAATTAATTTTGAAAATATTCTATGTGGTCATCTTTGACAAGAAATCTAGTACGACATTAGCTTAATGCCCTTAAATGGGGGGGGGGAGCGGGAGAATCCGGGAGAGTGGTATAAACCCCTCTCTAGAAGGGGGGAGTGTGAATCCTCCCTTCTAGAGAAAATGAATTTTCAAATTTAAACTATAAGGTCATCTTTGATTAGAAATTATCTTTACCTACCAAAATCTAATCATACTATCGGGATTCGAGGGGATGTGGAAGTACTAGAGTTGGGGGACTCCTTCGTTTAGGGTAGATTGCGAAAACGCAGTTTACGTAGTTTTAGTTATTGGTTTTTAAAAATTTATATGTAAGTAGCTTTTTCCCGAGGCTCCGCCCGCGTGGACATCGTTTTTATGACTGTCTTTAAGGGTGATTAGTAAAATATGTCGTGACCACCTACTCCACCATCTCTGTGCAAAAAATCACAACAATCGAGTATTTTTTTAGTTCCCTCCGGAACTGCATCAGATTATGCTATTTTCCCGGTATAAAAAGTAGCCTATGTCCTTCCCCGCCCGTGACACAGGCTACCTGCATGCCAAATTTCATAAAGATTGGTCAAGGCGTTGAAGCGTGAAAAGGTAACAAACAAACACATTTTCACATTTATAATATCAGTAAGGATGCTACTTTTTAGAATGCAAATGCGGCAATGGCAGTTCCTTTGCCCTTGCATAACAAAGCGCATGTTGTAAAACCCGGGCGAATCGTAGATGAATGTCCTTAAAGTTCCGGTTTTTTCAGCTCTAGTGACAAGTATACCAACATTAAAACAACTGTTTGTTGAGTGTTTACATTCTTTTTGCAAGAGTGTTTACATTCGCTTTGTTAGAGTGTTTACATTTGCTTTGTTAGAGTGTTTACATTGATTTTGCGCCGTACGAATAGGCCCCGCCTAAACATTGATGACGTCAAACCGTACCACCCTAATTGTCAATTGGATAACTATGGATATCTGTCCAAGCTACCAAATAAAGAAGGCACTTTTAGCCCAAAGGGTAACAAGCATTCGGAGTCCTTTAAAATTTTGTTGCGTTGTCATTTGCGTCGGTCTTAAGGTGCCTAGTCGGACGAAAAAGGTTTTAAACAATCCTAAAGAAATAGTTAAGTGTTTATTTTTGGTTGTGGAATAGTGAACAATACATGGAGAATGTCGTGCATTGTGCGTGGTTGCAAATCTCATTCGAGAAATAGAGAAAACTCGAGTGATAATAGCAGTTTCCACACGTGAGTAAAAGAAATACGTTTTCTCGTTAAATGAACCTCGAAATGTTTCGATATCAATGAGACAAGACTTTCATGAAGGCTCATTTTACAAATCTAAATGAAACTATAATGTTAAGAGTGAAAATAAGAACAAAAATTGTAAAAATAAACAAAACTGTTTTTAGGTTACTAGTGACGTGAAAATTATGGTCGATAAATGTGCGTCACTTAGTCATCATATCAGCTGAAAGGCGTCCTCCGCTGGACAAAGGCCTACCTCACTTAGTAATAGTAATGGTATCTTACATTTTAATTATTTTCTTTAAGGTTCCCCCAAAGTGATCAATTTCGCTAGCGGTGGTTTGACGCCATTAGCAAAAATGAGAAGCAGCATAAAAAATCTTGGAGATTGTGCTCAAGACACTTCAGCCCCGAGTGCTTTGTACGAGGAAACTTATTGCAAGTACGAGAAGATGCCGCACCCACTTTGAATTTACCCGATAAGACAGCAGTTGTGGTAAGGAACTTTATAGTATAAATTATAGATTACAATTTTAGTTTTTATTTGAACAGAGTTTTTTATGCTCAAATGAATATAAAATGTCAATTGCCATGACAGATATTTACAATATTTGATATGTGTATACGCTGTCCCCAACACTGAAGGACTTGTCACACTGGATGCGGTCTGTGGTCATGACGCTGTGTTCGCTTTGACCTGACTGCTGACCGCATACTAAGCAATGCCTGTCCTGTGAGGGATTGAAATAAAAATTTACCATTTGAATATGGCTATAGAAAACATACATTCAGCTCGGGGCTTTGCCATACAACTCCTAAGAATATACTGGGATGCCGGCTAAAATGTATGGATTGATACAACTCCTAAGAATATACTGGGATGCTGGCTAAAATGTATGGATTGATACAACTCCCAAGAATATACTGGGATGCCGGCTAAAATGTATGGATTGATACAACTCCTAAGAATATACTGGGATGCCGGCTAAAATGTATGGATTGATACAACTCCTAAGAATATACTGGGATGCCGGTTAAAATGTATGGATTGATAGGTATGTGACCAGTGGCATAGTATGTAGGTGGCATATTTTTGTAAGAATTCATAGTACAGATGTCAGAGGACATCAACTATTAACATGTTTTTATTTGTTCGTTCTGGGTGGAATTTTGCATTAAATAAACTAAAATCCACTTTTTTATTTGCCTTAAAAAGAATAAAATAACGCTTCATGGGTCTTGATGATCCAAGAGGACATACACACATAAAACACACACAACTACCACATACATGCTAACAAGTGAACTTGGAAAATATGGGGCGCATGAAACTTGATGAATGAGAATATGAAAATTTGAGTTTTAATATCTTAGTAGAAAGATACATCTAACGTTTTTGAGAGACCGCTGAAGCCAAAATTTTGAAATTAATACAGTTTACTACAACTTAGATCACAGATTACTTGAAAACTGCCTGGAATATCGTTATTATCATAGATTTTCAAAAAATAAATAAAAGCATTGTCCAGTAAAAGTAGATCTCTGATTATGTGAGACAATGTATGTAATTAGAGGTCTTGTTATACCGGTCACAAAAATTTTGATACGGAACCCTGTTTGTGTGAGTCCTACTTGCGCTCTTGACCAGTTTTTCAATTAACACTACTTTTTTGTTTATTTTTAACTATGGTATCTCAATGTTAAATAAACTTTTTTTCAGGATTTCCCGACGTTAAAAGCAAGCGAACCAAGAAGTTGTAGTGAGCCTTTTGTGCCTAGGCTACAATCAAACACAACCACGGTAAATTTCTTGACAATAATATAGCACATGCTTTCTATTTTTAGGGTTCCGTAGTCAACAAAGATTAACCCTTTAAGAAGAACCCTTATAGTTTCGCAATGTCCCCCCTGGCTTAGCTAAGTCAGAGACTTTTAGTAGGTACTAGAAAGCTGTAATTTGGCAAGGGTATATAAATTAATGAAGTGGTAGAGTAAGAAATCGAAGGAAGTTTTCTCCACAATTCGAGCACTTACTGTATTATAACTTTTTTTACAAAATCATAATAAATACTAGCTACACTTCTATTTCAGGACATGTGGAAAAAAATGTAAATAGTAGGATATATAATCAATTTAAAGGGAAAACTATCACAGCTAAGTAGGCTTTTTTAGTTTAGGAGTAATAGTCGTCCAACTTAAGATTTATAAAAAGATTTGTTGGCATATTAAGCAGTTCGATTTATAAAAAGTTCATGGATTTTCCATACAAAATGTTATATCACCAACTAAAAAAAATTAAAAAAAATTTAAAATAAACATATTTTTTTTGAAAATAACTACGGAACCCTATTTTACGCGAGTCTGACTCGCACTATGCCAGTTTTTAATGTACACTTAACTTAAAGTTAGTTGTTTTCTGTTTATGTTTTATCGTATTTCAAAGTCTAATATATTTTTCAGGATATTAACCATGTCACATGTAGCTAACGAACTAAGTAGGACTAATGACACTTTGCTGCCTATGCCACAAGAAACCACAACCACGGTAAGCCTTTGACAACATCGCACGTGCTCGATTTTTCAGTCTACATACTCGTATAGTCATTAAAATTTCTGTTTTGTTTACATTTTATCGTACTTCAAAGTTTTTCTATATTCCATGTCACATGTAGCTAGCCAACTAAATGACAATAATGCCAATTTTCTTCCTACGCCACAACCAACTGCAACCACACTCACATACCTCAAAAGAAAAAGCAGAACCCTTACAAGATCACTTACGCGTCTATCCGTCCGTCTGTCACGCCCATTTTTCTCAGATACTTTTTAACATAGAAAGTTTGATTTTTTTTCAGCATTCCATGCCACATATTATAGCTGGCGATCCAAATAGCATTAATGCCACTTGCCTGCCTACGCCACAAGCAACCGCAACAATGGTAAGCTAATGACTTTTAGGGTTGTATACTTTCCTTATGGAAAAACAGAACCCATACAAGGTTACTTACGCGTCCATTTGTCCGTTTGTCACGCCCGTTTTTCTCAGATACTGTTTTACGTAGAAAGTTTGAATTCGACATTGTTATATATTATACTAGCTTTTGCCAACGGCTTCGCTCGCGTGAACATAGTTTCATGACTGTGTTCGAAGGTGCGCAGTGTGCGAGCCACACGTGACTCGCGAGCGTGGAAAAAAGTAGCCTATATGTTAATCCAGGTCCGCATCTGTCTACCTACCAAATTTCATCCAGATCCGTTTATCTGTTATGGCGTGAAAGAGTAACAAACATCCATACATCCATACAAACTTTCGCTTTTATAATATTAGAAAGGATCATACTGGCTGTGCCCGCGATTTCGTCCGCGTGGAATAATGTCTTTGGGTAGCATTTTTAATTATTTAGGCTAATTATTTTACAAATAAGATACATACGTATAAATAATGAGCGATTTGCAGTGTTTCACTGCAAAGAGCTTATTAAATTATTTAAGTACATACATATGTATATTAAGGTGTAAAGTATTAATATGAGTTTATTTAAGTACGTTTTTATGTCATAGTTTTCCCAAAAAACTAAAAACCATAGTCCAGCATAAGTAGTAGATAGTATATTAGACAATGTATTACCGAGAGGTCTTGTGAAATTGGTGTTACGATTAATTCGATAAACGCACATTCACATTTTTGCATTGATTGAAGTAATTGACAAGTTTAACTTTTGCCTTCAGGGATTATTAGATGAGACTACGACAACGAGTACCATCATTGCAGTGCAGGAAGGGCGCATTGCCAAACCAGAAAAAAAGATTTAAAAAATGGAGAAAATAATCTCCATACAAAGAAATGTGTTTTTTATAGGTCTTTAGAGGTTTTTGATTTAGCTCTATTGTAAAAACGGTAATACATTAAAAGCGTGATACTTGGTGTGATTATAGTACTAATACTGAAGTAACACAACAAATAATAAAAATTGGGCAAGTGTGAGTCGTACTTGCGCTAAGAAGTCCGAACTGAGTGACAAAAAAAGCATACATTTGTCGCTCGCGTTGATGTCTTTTGATTGTAATGTGAATAGGTATCATTTCGTTATACTATGTAGTTGTGTGGAGACGTGGTGGTACGGAACCCTCAGAGTGCTTATCGGAATTGCACTTAGCCGGTTTTTTATCTTCATTTGGTTAAGCCCTTGGCATCATGGCAACCCGGCGTGGATGAGGTCGGGTATCTCATAACCATCAATTCATAAAACACTAAATATTTCTAAACTGCGCGATTCCTGGAACTCAGCTGGCTCGGTAGCCGGAGGGGGTGCCGCGAGGAGTGATTTTAAGGGATTTTTTAATATATTTAAACATTATCTAGTGAACTACACTTGCGAAAACACAGCGGGTACGTAATATGCGACCTCATAAATGAAGTTATTAGAATGTTTTATGTTGACTTTATGTTATATTGAAGCTAAATTATATTACACAGATATATTTTTTAATTTTGTGTGCACAGTAGTCAAAATATCTGTTTTTTAGATAGTAAGTCATAGTTCCTAAATATTGTTGATTTTTGTATAAAAAAAATATTGTTTAACACATCATTCAATTTACAAAATAGTTTACAGTTTCTGAATACTTCTTTTAAGAAATGTTAATAACTGCCTGTGTCAGAAGTATTCGCCCATCTTTACCAAAAACATGGATACATAAATAGTTTTTTGATACTCTAAGTCAGATTAAAAAATAATAATAATTAAATTTAAATTATATATAAAGAAGGCGCGAGCGTCTGAGTGTTTGTGTATATGTATGTGTGTGTGCGTGCATCAAGGAAAGAGATAGTGAGGGAGTAAATTTGCAATTGTAATTAGAATATGTGTGTAAGTAGATCTTCTACCTCTTCATAGTTTAGAATTTTTAGCCATTCAATCACGTGTTTTTTTGCATTCATAGTAAGTCATAGGGTAGATATTAAGTTTTTTTGTTCACAGTATTATATAAGAAAGTTGATAACGTATTGTACTGGTGCCTTGCAAAACTAGTTCTAATGGTCTTGGAATAAGTCTTATTTTACTTAATAAATACTGGTTAAAATTGAGAGATTCATGTTTTTTCATTATGATATTTATAACATACAATTTACGAACTGTCATTAGTCACGACCTCATAAAATAAGTTATTAGAATATTTTTTTTGATTTTATGTTATCTTTTAGCTAAATTATATTAGACAGATGTATTTTTTTAATTTCGTGTGCACAGTTGTCAAAATATCTCTGTTTTTTAGATAGTAAGTCATAGTTCCTAAATACTTTTGATTTTTGTGTAAAAAACACTACTTTGTTTTTTTATAGAAATATAAATACTTTTATAACTAGACCTCGGTAATTTTATCATTTTACCTCACGTCCCTAATGTAAATTAATATATTACAGTAATAAGTAGTCATTTCAGTTATCAAAATCGACAACTTCTATATTATGTATTTGCGTATGTCACACCCACCTCACAGTTGGTGTAACTATTTTTCACCTCATTCACATTAATTTACATTCTCTTGGCATGTACATAATGATAACGGTTGAATTATGTTTACAATAATTATTAATGACTAGGTTTTTCCAGCGGCTTCACCCGCGTGGACTCCGTTTTAATGACTGTCTTTAAGGGTGATTAGTAAATTATGTCGTTTCCCAACTACTTAACCATCTCTGTGCAAGAAATCACAACAATCGAGTAATTTTTCAGTTCCCTCAGGAACTGCATCAGATTATGCTATTTTCCCGGGATAAAAAGTAGCCTATGTCCTTCCCCGTGACACAGGCTACCTGCATGCAAAATTTCATAAAGATTGGTCAAGGCGTTGAAGCGTGAAAAGGTAACAAACAAACATATTTTCACAATTATAATATTACTAGCTTTTGCTCGTTTTTATGACTGTCTTAGAGGTGCGCGTGGACATGAGTATTCTCCAGATCACTCGCGAACTATGTCAGGATATGCTTATTAGTAAATCACGTCATTTCCCATGTTAGATGGCGCTAAAGTAGCAAAATGTTGATATTTGTTGAAAATTTTTTTTAAAATAAAAAGTACCCTATGTTACTTCTAGTACCTCCCAGAATATGTGTAAAAAATTTCATGATTATTCGTCAAGTAGTTTTTGCGTGAAAGCGTAACAAACATCCACGCTTTCACATTTATTATTTTATTATATATATATTAAATATATATATTTAATAAAAAATACCCTATGTTACTTCTAGTACCTCCCAGAATATGTGTACAAAATTTCATGATTATTCGTCAAGTAGTTTTTGCGTGAAAGCGTAACAAACATCCACGCTTTCACATTTATAATAATATTATATATATACTAGCTTTTGCCCGCGGCTTGCGAGCGTGGACATGGATTTTTTCCAGTGCCACATATCCTGACATAGTTCCCGAGTGATCTGGAGAATATACATGTCCACGCTCGCGAGCCGCTTGCGGCTCGCGCACTGCGCACCCTCTAAGACAGTCATAAAAACGATGTCCACGCGGGCGAAGCCGCGGGCAAAAGCTAGTAATATTATAAATGTGAAAATGTGTTTGTTTGTTACCTTTTCACGCTTCAACACCTTAACCAATCTTGATGAAATTTGGCATGCAGGTAGTCTGTGTCACTGAGAAGGACATAGGCTACTTTTTATCCCGTGAAAATAGCATAGCATAGTCCGAGTCCGATGCAGTTCCTGAGGGAACTGAAAATATACTCTTTTATTTGTTAGTTTCTTTAACATTGCAACGGAACAATGGATTGCTGTGATTTTTTGCACAGAGATGGCTGAGGGGGTGGGAAATGAAATAATTTACTAATTAGCAAATCCTTACATGGTTCCCGAGGGATCTGGTGAAAACTCATTTCCGTGCTCGCGCACGTCAGCGTCGCAACGGAGCTACGGACTGAAGTGTTTTTTTTGTATAGAATTGGTTGAGGACTTCTAATCAGAATAGCCCTATTTATATATATATTAAGGATTAAGGATAGTAAGGAATAGTACCAATGAGTTTTTCAAAAACATCTTGAGGAAACCTGCACAGGCCTGCGAAGAAACTCGAAGGTTGTGTGTGAAGTCGACCAACCCGCACTGGGCCCGCGTGGTCGACTAAGGCCTAATCGCCCTGATTCAGGGTAGGCTCGAGCCCATCGGTGGGGACGTATATGAGCTGATATAATAAATAATAAGTAAGGATAAAACATGCCCATAGCTAAATTATGGTAGCTGCCAGCTTTTGGGTTCTTTCGATATCGGTTAAATCTGTACGGCACATCCCTGGTGGCCAGAGTTTGACATTTAGGGCTGTACGGGGCATGAAATCGGCATACTGACAAGAATAGAGTCATCTCCTTTTCTCATATGGAGGGTTAGTTTGCGTAAGCACACAGCAATATCGTCGCAGTTTTATTTTAATTTGTGTTTAATCTATTGAATTAGTAGATCTGTGGTTGGGTCATTAGCATAAACTACGTTTCAGAATTCAGATTTCGGCAGACTATTTTGACAAATTTGACAAGAGTTTGAAAGATAAAATGTTGCCAGATTTGAAGAAAATTTAATAGTGATGATGTGAATATCGATAGTTTACTATCGAATCGAACTATGTCAAAGTTGGCTTAGTAGTTTTTGCTTGCAAAATCGGAAATTTGAATTTGCCTGTTTCTACCCATATTTATGAACTTCAGAATTCAAATTTGCGACTTTGCGTCTGCCAACTTAGGTTGGGCGCACACTACGACAAAGCTGTTTTAAGACTTCATTGCAGCTCATATACGTCCCCACCGAGGGGCTCGAGCCTACCCTGAATCAGGGCGACTAGGCCTTAGTCGACCACGCGGGCCCAGTGCGGGTTGGTCGACTTCACACACAACCTTCGAGTTTCTTCGCAGGCGTGTGCAGGTTTCCTCACGATGTTTTCCTTCACCGTTAAAGCAATCGGTAAGTATGTACGTAAGTTTTTGAAAAACTCATTGGTACATTGGCCGTCCAGATTTGAACCCGGTACCTCTGGTTAGATGGACCGAGTCGTTACCGGTTGAGCCACCGACGCTTTTTTAAGACTTAAGTAGTGTTTTTTGTGACAATTTTGACAATTTCTAAAGCAGTCGTCTTACAGTGTGACAAGACTCTGAAGGCGCGTAGCTGGTATTGGAGGTATTGCAAAAAGGGTGTCAATTAAATGGTTAGCATAATATTGTTATTTCTGTGAGCAGAAAAATATAATCGGTGAGCAGAAATAGCTAATTGGTCAGCAACTCATGGTCAGCAAACATTTCAAAATCAATCAGCAATTTATGTCATTCTGGATGGCTGTAATTATTTTAAACATCCCCGTACTAGTTCCTACAGTGTTGAGTGGTCGACGGAGCCCCTTCGGGGCTCCTACTTCTGTGTTCTCATGTTAAACCTAACACTACGACTCCGAACCTAACGGATCCGAGTCGGGGTGCTCCGCAAGTCCGAGCTCGCTTCGCTCGCTCCCGCTTCCATTTAGAACTCCCCGTACCACACTCTTCCTACAGTGTTGAGTTGCTGCTTATAGACATGTTTTTCTGCCGCTCAATCATGAAATCTTGCCGCTCAAGTAGTTATTTTGCGGACTGAATGTTTATTATGCAGTTACATTATATTTATTCCTTGCAAAAAGGCTCCTAAAATAAAATCCTTTTTAAATTTTGTTTTACTATGCTTCAGGTTTCTCTTTAATAAGAGGCTTAGAACTTAAAAAAGAAATCATTTATTGTTTTGTTTATTTATTGTTTTGATTTGGACGAAAACATTTAAATTCAAAATTGTTTTTAACACAAAAATATTAATATAAAATAATGTATACCCATATAATATTAATGACAATAAAAATATTTAATACAAAAACAAACATAAAGCTTAGGTACTGAATTTACTTTCAATGCGCTATCCACTAACTGTACTTGTAGTTTGTAAACTGTACTTTTATAAAACGGGCCCCTGCAACTTGCATTATAATATGTAGGTACCTACTTAACAATATTACATCCGCTTTAACCGCCTCCGTAGCTCAGAGGCAAAGTTCACTGGCTTTACACAGGAGGTCGCGGGTTCGATTCCCGGCGGGGTCAATTGTAAGACTCGGTTTGGTTGGTGGTAGGGCATTTTCTAAGCCCGCCTGGCTAGCAACCACCATCTCATCTAAGTCTTGCCGCCAAATATCAATGTTGATATCATTGGTGTGTTCCGGCATGAAGATAAGATAGCCAGTTCCCTATTGCGTTGGGGAATCTTGGTAAGCCCGCTTCCATCTTCGGCAACATCGTCACTTACCACCAGGTGAGATGTTGTCAAGGGTTTACCAATTGTGAATAAAAAAAAAAAAAAAAAAAAACATCTTAAAACTTTGTAAATCCTGAAGCCTAGTAAAACAAATTGAAAAAAAGATTTAAAAAAAATAGGAGCCCTCCGTCAGGTTTTAGTAGCTGTCCTCGCAACTGATTCCGGTAGCCGTGTCGCAAGCGGTATCGGCAGATATCCTAGATGCCGGTGCCGGCAGCGGAGGTACTGTCAATAAAAAACTGGGCAGCCCTTTTAAGAGCACTACAGCCCGATTATTTGTTTAATTAGTTTACTCTTTGCAATAATTAGTGTTAATACAATGTCCATAGCATCCAAAATGTCTAATTAATAGATTAGATCACAGTAATGAACAGGTCACTATAACTTGTATCCAAAGCCGTAAACTTTTTTTATCGATAGGAACTGCACTATCTATATTGTGGCAACATTTGTGCATATTGACTTGTCAAATTCGTTAGAACCCCACTTAGTCTGTGTTGTCAAACTAGTCTCCCGAAATCTGAAACGTAGTATATCTCTGGTGAGCATTTGAGCAAAGAGAATATAACAAACTAAAGTTGATTAAACATCTGTGTGTGATGTGTGGTGGATGTGTGAATCAAAGAGCATTTAATTTAATCACTATGGCGTAGCGATCTGTGGGCGTAGTTATAGACCTGTGGGGCGTAGCGATTCACTCTCTCTTTGGACAAGTGAACAACGGATGGGCGACAATAATGCGCGACACCATATTATTAAACACGAGAATGGCCGGCCAGGAATACTCGACATGATAATTCAAGTACATGGTATAGAATTATCAGACTTGACGTTCCTCTCCCGGGCATTATTGGCTGCGCATTTGCTCGTGTCGTGTCATGTCCATAATTCACGGTCACACTGTACAACGATCATCGACTCGGACATTCACGGGCCAGGCGTTACAGTGTCGCGCAATATATGTCCGTGCAGGTAATGGGTTTCAACTATAGATTAATATAGAAAATTGTCAACCGAGCTCATCTTTAGTAATACGGGCACGAAAATAATGGTTTTGGGGTGGGGGATGGGGAGGTTCCTCCCCCAAAAGTTGGAAGTGTGAAAACCTACCAATTTTGAGAAATCCAAAATCAAAGTTTAAGGTTATGTGCTGGTTAAGTATGTTTCTATAGGTTGTATTGAGTTTTGGATACTAGAAATCAACATCACTTATGCAGGAGTGAGCGAAGCGAGCTTGTGTGTTCAGAGCGCTATAACTTAAAAGTTATAGGTTGAAGGTTGTGTTACAAGAGCAACACAATCTTCGTTAGATTTCACAAGAGAACCACTAAAATGTAAGGAATTTCTTCTACCACCGGAGTTCGAGGACTTCCTTCGAAGGTTTAACCACTTCAAGAAGGGATTCTCCCTCCCCACCCCTCATCTATAAAAGTTGGAAGGATTCCGCACTTCCTCATTTCAGGAGGAGAACCCTCCCCTCTTCCCACCCTTAATAGACCCTCATATTCGTGCCACTGATTATCTTACCTTATCACTCGTGTCACCTTCTATTTATACATATAAACGAGGCTTTGAGAATAATCGACCAATCAGCAATGGAAGTCCCTCAGCCAATAGGAAGAGGTCACGAATCATCAAGGCTGGTATTCCCGTGCTCGATGAAAATAATCACTCCATGTATTTAATGGCCAACACGTAAACGAGAGATTGGATGTACCAAAGGACTTAAATTATTGCATCGGACTTCTCAGCCGGGGAATATCGTTCCGTGCTAATACAGTCTGTTCAGCAAGATAACATATTCATTTATATATATAGGTTTTGGCTCAATCAAATTGAACAATTTGTTTTAACATGATAGTACATATTACACGCTATTACGCAATACTTATTTTGTCTTAATTGGACGCCAAGAGCACATAGTTCGTAATTAGCGCTGTATACGCCAAACGTTACGAAGTGGTTTTTATCTGCACGCACCCGGAAAATTGACCTACAATAAAGTAATTAAATAATGGTAAATACTTAGTGGAAAAATGGGTGAAATGTTTTAAAAACACGAAAACCGTAGATGATCTGCCAGGACGCGAGAAAACGCGATCGGCCATAACAAGGCAATACCAGGCGATCGCCAAACTTTTCAAGAGTACTCCCACTTTACCACTACGTGTTGCGAGGGTTAAACTTATGGAAAAGAGTAAGTATACATGTCAGTGTAAATACTATAAGACAATAATGAGGCTGGTATGCAGTATCGTAGTACGAGGCTGAAACCTCTACTGACGGAATCTCACACGAAAAAACGCAGGGCATAGGCAGTCAAAAAAATTTATCGTGATTTCTCCAATGTCGTCTTTTTTATCCACAATTGATAAGCCCTTTTCAAGTGACTTAAGTAAGTATTTTTTTCTGATGAAGCGTCAATCTGAGTATGGTCTTCTGCGAAACGAGCTTGTACTTCTACAAGTAGTCGTTTGCTTCAGCGCGCTGTTTAATGACCAGTAAAAATTTATGCGTGGAGATGCTTCAATCAGCACGGATTTGGATGTTTGGAACTGTTTACGGAGAATCTCAATGTGAAAAAAATTATATATTTTTTTTTGCGTGGTCTCTTCAGATCTATAAAAAAGTGGTTCGGTGCCAAAAACGAGAAGTGGATCTTGCAAGAAGACAACGATCGAAAACATTGTAGTCACTTGTGTAGAGAGTGGAAAACCAAAAATAACATGGATATAATGCAGTGGCCTTCACATTCTCCAGATGCTTGTCCATTTAAATATGTTTGGAGTTATTTGAAGAGGAAGCTCGCTGGAACACGCGTTTTCACTTTCTGCCAACTGTCGCGTCGTATCAAGAAGATATGCTATAGAGCTGAGATCTTACTTTCATGTAAAACAAAAAAATATTTTTTGTTGTTGAACAGACTGTAATTACTCCTAATACAGCAATGGCCGGCCAGGAGTGTAGGTATAACCTAATAATTCAAGTTCAGTACACTAGTTATCAGCCTGACATCATGTTGAACCTTAGTCGCTCGTTCATTAGCGCTTCGGCCATTATATAGACCCCAACGGACAACGGACGCAATGAGGACGCAAAGAAGATTTAAATTATTGTCACTGAGCACTTCGTCAGAACCAAAGCGAAGATAATACACTACGTTATCGGAACCACACCCTAGGCTGCGTCAGGAGTCAGAATCCTACTTATTCTGTAATCATCAGCTGAGCAGCCGAAAGACGTCCACTGCTAGACATAGGCCTCCTTAAGGATTTCCACGACGATCGGTCCTGCGCTGCCCAAATCCAGCGGCTTCCCGCTATCTTCACCAGGTCTTCAGTCCACCGCGTGGGAGGCCTGCCTATTAGCAACGTTTTCCGGTGCGCGGTCGCCATTCGAGAACTTTACGACACCAACGGCCATCTGTTCTACTGCCACTACAGTTTAGCGATTCTGTGAGCTATGTCGGTTACATTGGTTCTCCTGCGTATCTCCTCATTTCTGATTCGAACGCGTAGGGAAATTCCGAGCAATGCTTGCTCAATTGCCCTTTAGGTGACCTTGAGCGTCATGAGGTCCCTACTAAGCGACTAAGTCTCAGTTCCGTATGTCATAACTGGCAACACACACTGATTGAAGACCTTAGTCTTGAGAATTTTAATCAATCAAAGTCATATATTTAAATTTTATAAACACGCTATAAAAACCATATCTGTGTCTGGTTTGTAAAATTTCCGTTAAAATTAGAGAATTTAAAAAAAAAATATTTTCGCCTTTGGTGGCCCTGTATCTTACAAACGGTGCACCTAACTAAAACATGTTCTTCGTAAACTGTCTGACTAACATGAATTAGATATTGTTTTTATTTTTATTATGTTTTTGTAATTAACCGCCTTGTGTCGTAATGGTTAGTCCATTCGCTACACACCAGGAGGTCGCGGATTCGATTGCCGGCGGGGTCAACGTTGTAAGACTCGGTTTGGTTGGTGGTAGGGCATTTTTTTAGCCCTACCACCAACTTCACTGATATGTTAACTTCATTGATGTGTTCCGGTTTGAAGATAAGATAGCCAGATCTCCATTGCTTTGGGGAATCTTGGTAAGCCCGCTTCTAACTTCGGCATCATCGTTATTACTTACCATCAGGTGAGATGATGCCAAAGTCTGTGGATTAAAAAAAAAGTTATGATTTAACAAAATTTGTATGCTATTGTAGCACATCATGGATTAACTTTTCTTTGTAATATTGTTACCTATCTTAACAGCCGTGATGATGAATGAATGATTAAGGTTACTTCATTTTAAAATACCTATTTACAATACCCGAAAAAAGGGGAGCACTTAAAAAAAACAATTCCCTTTTCATGTATATGGAAGGTACCATAAAAAATCATAAATCTATTTTGTACCAAGTTTCATGCAATCTTGCTCAAAAAGTTACGAGTATAGTTTATGACGAACAAACAGACCGACAGACAGACTGACGGACAGAACGATCTTATGCAGGTTCGGGCTTGTGCACAAATCACGTGAGGTTTGATAGGGGGAGGAGGGGTCACGAAAAAATCACGAAAGATCACGTTGGGGGAAGGGGGGTAAAAGGAGACCTCACGTGTATTTTTCTACAGTAAACTAACAAAAAAAATCTAACACATGAGTGGATAATTGTTCTCGGTTTTATTAAAAATAAATCTTCACTTGTTAAATACTTCAAATAACGAGTCTATTTTACGAAATTTTGGCGCGCGTGGCCTTGACCGCGCTTGACCCCACCCTCTATAAACAATACTATTTATCTTAAAATTAGGTTGAATTTAAAATACACGTGAGGTTGTGAGGGGGTGGGGGGTACCCAAGAACCTCACCAAATATCACCAGGGGGAGGGAGGGGGTCAAAAGTAGCCGAAAAAACCTCGCGTGATTTGTGCACAAACAGAGACAACTAAAACGAAAGAAAATAACGCCTTCAGTGAAAAAAGATTGTACTCCCGTATATTAGGTAGGTATGACATTTATACCTTTTTTCACTGCAGGCATTTTTCCATTTTTAGGGTTCCCGTATCCTAAGGCGAAAAAACTAAGACTCCGCTGTCCGTCCGTCTGTCTGTCTGTCCGTCTGTCACCAAGCTGTATTTCAAATTATTGTAGATATAACTATACATTTAAAATTTTCACAGATGATGTATTTCTGTTGCCGCTATAACAACACATACAAAAATTAGAAAAAGTAAAAAAAATAAAGGGGGTATCGATACAAAAAACTAGCGCCATCTAGTACGATGGTACGGAACTCTTTGTACTAGCGCCATTTAGTATGACGGCACGGAACCCTTTGTGTGCGGTTCTGACTCGCACTTGGCCGGTTTTTGTTTTCATCCATGTATACTGGGGTGCCCCAAAAAATATTGTCAAGCGGAAGTCTAGAGATAGGGCACTGAACACGTAATTGGGGCACAGATGAGATACTAGTTATGGGGTATCAGATTCAACCCAATGTATGTTCCGCGAAAATTTACCGTTTTTGATAAGTATTATTTAATATATTCGGCATTTTCTTTTTCAGATTTTGTATGAAAAATACCTTTGCTGAACTTGATACTTGTTTTTTTTATGTAATCAATATTAAACTTAGAATTGTCAAACCAAACATAAGCTTATATACATATTATATGTATGGCAACTCACTTTACTAAACAAGACTCCTCCGAGATGGACTTAAAGTTCACTTATGAATTTATGTATCTTTTCAGATTATCTCAACCTTGGGAGAAGAAAGTACCGAATGCATCACCTGAAATCATTGTTAAGGCAAAATGCTGCAAGTTCAAGAAGATAATGTATGTATTACTTTTCATATAATTATTATTAGTTGAAGCCCAGATGAGATAATAGTTACGTTGAGGTTAGTAGGTACCTACATTAATATTTTAAACTAAGGTACTTTATGTACGTTGGTAGGTATAGTTCATTCGCTGAATTAGCTGCATCTTTGATAAATGCCGCTCGCCGCTGCCGGCTCGCGTCAAACACTCCGTCAAAGTGGCCAACCTGAGTTTAGTCGCGCCGCCCACCGCGCTATAAATATACATATACATTGTACGGCGGGTACATTTTTTTTTAGAATTGACTATGGGTTCACCAATCTTTTTATACCTGTATATCAAAATATTGTGGATGACACGCGTGACCTTCAGAAATGAGAAGTGTTACTGTGGATTGATCGATTATTTCTTTGAAAGCTAAAACAGGGGCGTAGGGTTGATTAAGATTTTTGTCTAAGGAGGGTTGCCATCCCCAAATTCGTAATACCAGGACATTTCTGTTTAAAAAAACAGGTCGCAATATAAGAACAATAGTTAATAGCAATTACGCAATGAATGTAGGATC
The DNA here is from genome assembly GCA_947284805.1 of Coleophora flavipennella. Classification (NCBI taxonomy): domain Eukaryota; kingdom Metazoa; phylum Arthropoda; class Insecta; order Lepidoptera; family Coleophoridae; genus Coleophora; species Coleophora flavipennella. Next base: position 14,012,404 of record OX369283.1, read on the forward strand.
AATGAAACTCAACTAATAGCAAAAATTAAGCTGCAGCCCCTTCATAAGCTAGGTACCTACTGTTTTCTCATTTATCGACAACTTCTTAGAGGAAGTGTCTAAGGCTTTAAAAGTCCCTGCATAAGACTGCTGTAATCTTGTGTTTGACCTTTTTTTGATGCTCTTTAATGTCTCTCGCACCTCTACTGGGTATAGATATAAGTACTCAATTCTCAATTCACCCAAAACCCAGGACACTACTTAAAAACTATCCAGGACACCCCATAAACTGGACACGTCCTGGGAAAACAGGACGCTTGGCAACCCTTAGTCTAAGGTACCTGCAATAGGGTGGCGTACACGGTAGCTATACTTAACTTCTTTTGACAACTGGGAAACGCATTATGATCACACGCAACGCACACCTACCTATACAGGATGTAAAAAAAATGGTGTGGGATCCGTTTACTGGGGGTTCTCCTCATCATACTGAACAACTTTCCCCAAGGAATCCTTAGTCAATTCTCGAAACAAATTTTGACCCTCCATACTAAAATGCACGAAATTGATCGAACAGCTGATCAATTTGTATAAGAGTTTTTTTTTTCAGTAAAATTCGTAGAACAAATGTTGTTTAGTATGATGAGTGGAAGCCCCAGTTAACGGGACCTATACCAATTTTGTTACACCCTGTATAGTTCGTTCGCTGAATTAACTGCACCTTTGATGAATGCCGCTCACTGAGTTTAGTCGCGGGTGAACTCAGGGCGGCCCTTTTGACGGCATTAATTAAAGTTGCAACTAATTTATCGAACGGACTATACCTGCGTTAAACACTGTACCTACGTACAAAGTATCATTGACTTACGAATCTATTGGAAGTGATCCAACCTCACCTAGTCAGTGTGTCTACTAGTTCGCCTGCAGTATCTATACACTTTGCTTATATCAAAATCATTTACTTATTATGTGCAATCGGAAGATCGGGTCAGTTGTAGGTTTAACCACTCTTTATAAGGTACACAGGCCAGCACATCAAGCTAGACACTAGACACTAGACACTCGTGGTATGAACGGTACAAAGTTCAAAGTGTCGAGATTGTTGTGCTGGCCTCTGTACGAGTGATTATTGCCTGCATAGGTCCTCCTATTAGACTAGCTTTTGCATTTGATGTGGCGTAAAGTGATGTATTAACTAAGTGTTTTTTTTTAATTTAATCAAGATCAATGTCTCATTTTAAGAAGAAAGTAACCAAACAACGTCTGTTGTACAAGGTCAGTGAAGAAAATACCTATACATACATGCATACGAATCATTTCGCAGTATACTTACAATGCTAACTTTGCTTAGGGAGAGATATTTCAAAAATTTTCGTGCAATACGTGGTTTCTTGAAAAGCTGTAACAATTACTTAGTACATGTGCAGTACATCATCATCATCATCGTCATCATCATCATCATCATCATATCAGCCGACATATGGCCACTACTGGACATAGGCCTTCCCCATTGAATTATCATTGCCTCCCCCAAGGATTTCCAGGACGACCGGTTCTGCGCTGCCCGCATCCAGCGGCTTCCCGCGACCTTCACCAGGTCTTGGGTCCACCGAGCGGGAGGCCTACCTACGCTACGTTTTCCGGTGCGCGTTCGCCACTCGAGAACTCTACTACCCCAACGGCCATCTGTTCTACGAGCTATGTGCCCAACCCACTGCCACTTAAGTTTAGCAATTCTGAGAGCTATATCGGTTACTTTGGTTCTCCTACGGATCTCCTCGTTTCTGATTCGATCACGCAGAGTGCAGATATGCAGTACAATATAAAAAAAGATGGGCAAGTGCTATATTTACGAGTACTTTCTTAGTTCTTATAAACATGGGTTCTGCTAATTTCATAGAATCTGTGCCATCCTTCTATGACAATATAAAAAGACAATTTCATCGTTTTTCGCGCGTTTTTACAAAAAGCACTGAAAACAATTTAGTTTTAATTTATAAGAACTGAGGGGGTAAAAAAAAATACATGACCAAATTTTTTTTTATAGTTCTTCAAAAAACAATTTTTTGTATGAAAAGTCTAAAAATATCCCTAGGCATTGTTGATGTGTGTATATCGTACCTACTCATTTATGTTAACTACCGTTCGCGTTGATGTTTTTTAGTCGACTGCTTCTGAAAGAGAGTTATGTTTTTCGAGTATATGTATGTATATATGTATGTATGTATGTATATATGTTTGTATGTATATATGTTTGTGTGTATGTATATGTAGATTTCTATGTTCCCTACTATAGCATGCCCGGTTTGAAGGATTTAGACGTATGGGGTATCGTTAGATTCGTCTTGATCCCGTGAGTGTCATAGGATACATTTTTACCCGACTTCAAAAAAAGGAGGTTTCTCAATTCGACCGTATATACTATGGCTATATTATGTATTTTTTTTGTGTGTATTCGCGGATAATTTCGTCGTTTATGAACCGATTTGGATACTTCTTTTTTTATTGGAAAGGAGATATGCCAAGGATGGTACCATGATAAGGACACCAGGATCTTATGATGGCATCCCAGAGAAATCGAGGGGAACCTTCGAAAATCGTAGTGGCGACTAGTGCGTTTGAAGTCGTTTTTTTTTGTTTATAATTATTACCCAACTGATCAAAAAGAGTGGTTAAAATTTTACGCAGTCGTGTTTTTAACTTTTAATAAATTCCAAATTTGATAATGTTAATAGGTAACATTGTCATAGGTATACGTGGAGAGGCGTGGTGTGGTGGCACGGAAGCCTCGGAGCTCGAGGCTCGGTTTTATTATTCGCTGCAAGCTACGCTAAATCTACACTAGTGATAGTGATCATTATTTTTTTTCTGTTTTTCTATAAGAATAAATTGTGAATAAAAAAAAAAAGAAAAAAAGAGCTATATGACAAAAGGTATTAATTACTTCTGCACATTACGCAGCAGTATCAGTCATTTTCACTCTGCAATAAAATAAATGTCACATGCTTCATTATGATTCATGATATACCTCACTTCTTTACTATGTGATATGATAAATGGAGATATTTTTCCCGTACTAAAATAAACGCGTTAAAAACATACATAACAGATAAAATCATATACTATATGTGAGCAATTCTTGTTATATTGTTTTATTTTTATTCACGACCAGCTGTTTCCCGTGGCTTCACACGCGTGGAGTTTCTATGACTTTTCGAGGGTGCGCAGTGCGCGAGCGTGGAAAAAAGTAGCCTATGTGTTAATTCAGGTCCTAATGTGTCTACCTACAAATTTTAGACAGTTGTGTTCAGTAATTTTTGCATGAAAGAGTAACAAACTTTCGCGTTTATAATATTAGTAGGATTAGTAAGCCTCTCCTGATGGTAAGTGAGGATGATGCCGAAAATGGAAGCGTGCTTTCTTATATTCAAGCCGGAACATATCAATGTTGTTAACTTTTATGTTTGGCGGCAAGTCTTAGATAAGATGGTGGTAGCCAGCCTATTATAACCGCCTCCGTGGCGTAATGTTTTTTCCATTCTCTTCACACCAGGTGGTCGCGGGTTTGATTCCCGGCCGGGTCATCTTTGTAAGACTCGGTTTGGTTGGGGTAGGGCATTTTCATAGCCAGCCTGGCTACCGATTGTATGAAATGAAATTGTGTATTTAGGTTAGTAATGTATTGTATTCCACGTTTATATGGTGTCATGCATTGAGAATAAAATGTTTTTTTAAGTTTCATCTCACCTGATGGTAAGCGATTTACTCATTCATATGGACTTGAATCGAAATCATTGAGTATTTTACGTATTTAAGGAGGCCGAGGCAACAAGTGATGTTTTATTGTTATCTATCATATACATATTAACTGTAAATATAAGCAACAAGTAATTTTTTGAAAAAAAATATTTACAATTTTTTGTGCGTTCTTGTCCGTATGGTTCCCGGCTAAGAATAGGACCATCCCATCTCTTCCAATGGGTGTCGTAAGAGGCGACTAAGGGACTTAAAACCGGAGGATGGGCAGCAGCGTCTTTCCGTGCATTGCAACACACCTGCAATCAAACTGCGATCGCCAACCCGCCTGCCAAGCGTGGCGATTACGGCAAAACCCCCCAATGAATCTCACACCCAGAAAACGGCCCCTAGTCCCCGGCAGCTCCGCTATTCCTGGCTCCGGTAGCAGCCATGGTAACGGCGGGGTAGGGGGTGCGAAGAATCCCCGGCAGATGCCAGGCTACCAAACCCAACGACCTTTGGCCCTGGCAACCTACAACACGCGCACACTGCGGACTGACGAGAAACTTGCAGAACTCGAAGAAGTATTGAGCAGGTTACGGTGGGATATCGTAGGTTTATGTGAAGTCCGAAGAGAGGGAGAGGACACCATGATCCTTAAATCCGGAAACCTGCTCTATTTCCGGGAGGGCGACCAACAGTCCCAGGGTGGTGTCGGGTTTCTCGTCCACAAGTCCCTCATTAACAATGTGGTCCAAATAGTGAGCGTTTCGACAAGGGTAGCATACCTTATACTCAGAATCACCAAACGGTATTCGATGAAGGTCATACAGGTATACGCGCCGACTACGGAACACTCCGACGACGAGGTAGAGAGTATGTACGAGGACATCTCTACAGCCTTACATAGCACCAGGACCCATTATACCGTTGTTATGGGGGACTTTAACGCGAAACTGGGCAAACGAAGCGATGGTGAGCTGAGAGTGGGGCAATTTGGATATGGAGTAAGAAATGCACGTGGCCAGATGCTGGCCGACTTTATGGAGAAGGAGAGCCTCTTTATGATGAACTCCTTCTTTAAAAAGTCAAAACAGCGGAAGTGGACATGGTTGCATCCCAATGGCGTAACAAAAAACGAGATAGACTTCATCTTGTCGACAAGGAGGCAAATATTCAATGATGTCTCCGTGATCAATTCAGTCAAAACAGGAAGTGATCACCGGATGGTCAGAGGCACATTGAATCTAAATACCAAGCTAGAAAGATGTCGACTGATGAAGTCTACGCTCCGACCAGCGCCCATCCAGCTCCAAAACCCCGAGAGCTTTCAGCTCGAGCTGCACAATCGTTTCGAATGCCTAGAAGACTGCGAGAATGTGGACGATTATAATGACAGGTTCGTGGAAATTGTTCAAACGGTCGGGTCTAAGTTTTTTAAAACTCGCCGTTCAAACAGAACCAAAAAAATCTCCGACTTCACCAGCAACCTCATGGAACAAAGACGCAGACTGGTTTTGCAGTCCTCTGAAGACGCTACTCAGTATCGGCAACTAAACAGGCAGATCTCTAAGTCCCTAACTCGCGATTTACGCCAATATAATACAAATTGTATTAAAGAGGCGATTGAGCACAATAAAGGCTCAAAAGTGTTCGCGAGAGATCTGTCTGTTGGACAAAGCCAACTGACCAAGCTGAAGACTGAGGACGGCAGGACCATATCGTCTAAGACTGAGTTGCTGGAAGAAGTTGAGAAGTTCTATGGACAATTGTACACGACCACACGTTTGCCTGTCAGTGATCTGGCTGAAGACCCAAGAGCCAGACTAACCCGACACTATACCGAAGATATCCCGGACGTCAGCCTGTACGAGATTAGAATGGCTCTCAAACAGCTCAAGAACAACAAGGCACCGGGTGATGATGGAATTACGGCTGAACTTCTGAAAGCAGGTGGATCACCGGTACTAAAAGCTCTTCAGAAGTTATTTAATTCCGTTATACTCGAGGGACAAACGCCTAAGGCATGGCACAGAAGTGTGGTCGTGCTTTTCTTCAAAAAGGGCGACAACACCCTGCTGAAGAACTACAGACCCATCTCACTTCTGAGCCATGTCTACAAGCTGTTTTCGAGAGTCATTACGAATCGTCTCGCACGCAGGTTTGACGACTTCCAGCCTCCCGAACAAGCCGGTTTCCGAAAAGGCTTTAGTACCATAGACCACATACATACGCTGCGGCAGATTATACAGAAGACCGAAGAGTACAATCAGCCACTATGCTTGGCGTTTGTGGACTATGAGAAGGCCTTTGATTCAGTCGAAACCTGGGCTGTGCTACAGTCTCTCCAGCGGTGCCAAATTGACCATCGATACATCGAGGTGTTGAAATGTCTGTATGAAAACGCCACCATGTCGGTTCGCCTCCAAGACCAGAACTCGAAACCTATCCAGTTGCAGCGAGGGGTGAGACAGGGAGACGTTATATCTCCGAAACTGTTTACCGCCGCCCTGGAAGATGTTTTTAAGCTTCTGGACTGGGGTGGACTCGGCATCAATATCAACGGCGAGTACATATCCCACCTCCGATTCGCTGATGATATCGTGGTCATGGCTGAGACTATGGAAGACCTACGCACAATGCTCGATGGCCTCAGTAAGGTCTCTCAACAAGTGGGTCTTAAAATGAACATGGACAAGACGAAAATAATGTTAAATGTCCGTGTCGCACCCACTCCTCTAAAGGTTGGAGACTCTACACTGGAAGTTGTTGACGAATATGTATACCTGGGACAAACAGTCCAGTTAGGTAGGTCCAACTTCAAGAAAGAGATCAATCGACGAATCCAACTCGGCTGGGCAGCGTTCGGGAAGCTTCGCAATATCTTCACGTCCCAAATACCGCAGTGTCTCAAGACTAAGGTCTTTGACCAGTGTGTGTTGCCAGTGATGACTTACGGAACTGAGACATGGTCGCTTACTATGGGCCTCATAAGAAGGCTCAAGGTCACCCAAAGGGCAATGGAGCGTGCTATGCTCGGAGTTTCTCTGCGTGATCGAATCAGAAACGAGGAGATCCGCAGGAGAACTAAAGTAACCGACATAGCTCACAGAATCGCTAAACTGAAGTGGCAGTGGGCAGGGCACATAGCTCGTAGAACAGATGGCCGATGGGGCAGTAAAGTTCTCGAGTGGCGACCGCGCACCGGAAAACGTAGCGTAGGCAGGCCTCCCACGCGGTGGACCGATGACCTGGTGAAGGTCGCGGGAAGCCGATGGATGCGGGCAGCGCAGGACCGGTCGTCGTGGAAATCCTTGGGGGAGGCCTTTGTCCAGCAGTGGACGATTTGTGGCTGATATGATGATGATGATGGTGCGTTCTTGTATGGAGGGTCCAATTTTTTTTTTGTATTGACTATGGGTTCCTTGGGGAAAGTTGTTCAGTAAGATGAGTACCTAGAACCCTCAGTTAACGGGACCTACACCAATTTTGTTACACCATGTATAGGTTTTCCTGTAATCTCATAATATCAGCCGAAAGAAGTCCACTGCTGGACGAAGTCCTCCCCCAAGGATTTCCACGACGACCGATCCTCCATCCATCCAGCGGCTTCCCGCGACAATCATCAGGTCGTCGGTCCACCGTGTGTGAGGCCTGCCTACGCGCTGGTGCGCGGTCGCTACTCGAGAACTTTAATGCCCCAATAGCCATCTGTTCTACGAGCTATTTGCCCTGCCTACTGCTACTTAAGTTTAGCCATTGTGTGAGCTATGCCGGTTACTTTGGTTTTCCTACGGATCTTCTCATTTCTGATTCAATCGCGAAGGGAAACTCCGAGCATAGCTCGCTCCATCGCTGTTTGGGTGATCTTGAGCCTTCTTATGAGGCCCATAGTAAGCGACCATGTCTCAGTTCCGTACGTCATCACTGGCAGCACACACTGGTCAAAGATCTTAGTCTTGAGACACTGCGGTATTTGGAACGTGAAGATATTGCGATTTGCGAAGCTTCCCGAACGCTGCCCAGCCGAGCTGGATTCGTCGATTGATTTCTTTCTTGAAGTTGGAACTATGTAACTGGTAATCTATAGGTAAAGAAATGTTTTATGTTTTTTTTTGTCAACATTTTTGTCCCAGTAGTTTTGAAGATAATATAATGGTTAATTTTTGCCTATTTTCTTAAACAACTTCAAAACTATTTATTTTAGTATTATAAAATATGTTAAAAATTCTCAGAACACACCCTTTCATTTGATATAACACACGATATAGTTAACAAAACTTTTTTTCTCAATTAACCCCACAAAATTGGTGCCCATGTTTAAAATTTATTTATTTACGCTACACGGACGTCTTTAGATCACCGACTTACATAATATGTATAGTAAATTTCAAGTCAATCTTTAGTGAAGTAGTTTAGGAGCAAATTTGCCGTGACAGACGGATAGACAGACAGACACGCGTGTGTTCCCATAATTTATTTTATTTATTATTGTAACATAAAAAGTATGTACACATTTATCATCACCAAGAACAACAAGCAAACAAAAGATCAAAAAATCATATAAGCGCCACAGACAGCCCATGCTAGGGCATGTGGTGAAACACAGTAGTGTCCCAAAAAGACCAAAGCCTGTGTTAGGGTATACTACAGAACATTTACACTAGTAAATTTTTCAGTTAGCTTTTCAGGGAGAACGGTCAGTGCAGCAATCCAGTTAAACTTATGGTTCTGTTTTTGATGTGTAACATCTTTGCTTTCGCTTTCCTGCAATTTGTGGGAGTGATTTCGTGAAATGGGACGGAAATGTGTAACATGGGACGGAAATGTGTAACAGGAAGTCGCGAAAGCGCGGAATTCTACTTTACGAGAGTCCGACTCTCACTTGGTCGGTTTTTTTCGTTACTGTCAGATCCGCCACCCAGGTACAATATCGTCATCAAATCTAACTAACCTAAAGTATTTTTTCACATGTTACACATCATATGCGAGTACTGTAGGCAGTGACTTATATATTACTACTGTAGGTCTCGCTCGAATTTTTTTTTTCCTTTTGAGGTTCTCTCTCTCTTCTGCGTCGCAATCTTCATTTTCTGAAGCTCGTTTCTAACTAGGTCGGTTCTTTTTGCAGTTGGTAGGCAACGGTGATAAATTTAATTAGTTTGCGCAAAGGGTCCCTGTCTCCAGCTTGTCCTTTAGAGTTATGGAACCTTAAAAAATACTTAAAGTAATTAAAAATAATTAACATGACACGTGATCGATACGATTCTACAGTAGGAGGTCATGACAAATTTGGTAACGATAACGGAAATGGATAAACTTATGTTGAGAGTATAAATTGGCAACCCTCTGATGGTAAATATGTCGGTCTGCCTGCGCAAAGTGTTTATCGACATTTCGCGCTTAAAATGTGTCCGGCCGTTTGGATGCTGTTGCAAAATAACTTAGTCATCATCGTCATTATATCAGCTTATTTACGCCCCCACCGAGGGGCTTGAGCCTACCCTACATTCGCCCTAGCGAATTTTCCTTCCTAATCAATTTGATTAAAAAATAAAAACCCGACTGCATAAACATTACTCCTCTTTTTTTTGGTAATCGAGTAAAAATAAAATCAAGATGAATCTGACGACACCTTACACTGCAAAATTCATCAAGCCGTTTTATAGCCTACAGGCTCAGCCAGAGAAACAGACATACATACATACGAGTACTTACATACACCCGAAAAAGATTACCCTATATTTTGGGCAGTCGGGTAAAAAACATCTCACATATATGCGGAAAACATAACTTATCTTACATCGGGTAAAAAGGATGGGTAAACCCTTTGGGTAAATCGTTATAAGGATGTTTTTGCTATTTTTTAGATGTATAGATACCAACCAGGTGTTTTTTTTCCTTCCCCCATGCTATTCGTAAAACCGGACTTTCCCCAAGAAACCTGTTTAGATTCCTAAATGCTTGGGTGGAGGCAAATATTAAAAAATATTACTTGTGGAGGAGGTTGTGATCTCTACTCTTCTCGCGCTGCTTGGAGTTGATAAATATATAAGGCGGTAATATTACAGATTTTCGTTATTTTAGACGTCAATAAATTACTCCTAAACGATAGAAAACCCGAGGTTAAAAAATACCTATATTGTTGTACCCTTAACTCAAAAACTATTAGAAACACGATTAAACAGTTTTGGCTCGATAGAAAAAAATCCCAAAGATAGGTTTACACCTTTACTTTCAACTCTAGTCACGACTAATATTTTGAAGTATAAATTTTAAAAAAATATTAACAATATTTGTTATGATAATACAAAATGAGCTATGTTATTATTTTTTAAACTTTCACTGTAGTTTTTGATTGAAACGAAAAACCAGTGAAAAAGTGTGGTTATTTTCTTTACTCTTTACACGTAAAGAAAAAGACAGAGACAACTGTTCCAATCAATACCTCGCTGTAATTAACGCAAACGACTTAACTGTAGTGCTGCAGAAAACTATTAACAATGCTATCCTTTGTTTTGAAACGCAAATGTTTGCTGCATTTTATGATAAAATTCTGTTTTAAATAGTTTTAATACATTCAACCCTCATTAGGGTTGTCTCTTGCTTAGCTAATCTGGTAAAAAGCAAGCATCGAAGGTATGGTGAATTAGGTATTTTCAGGTCAGGCGGGATCTTACGGATCTGTAAGTTCCGGTTTCTGCCGAGTCTAACAATAAACAGCTGCAAGGAAGTTTATCAAAAAGTTTTTATCAAAGGAGGATCTACACAGGAATCGCATTATGTTATCATATCTATCAATCATTCATCATCATGTCAGCTCATATACGTCCCCACCGAGGGGCTCGAGCCTACCCTGAATTAGGGCGATCAGGCCTTAGTCGACCACGCGGGCCCAGTGCGGGTTGGTCGACTTCACACACAACCTGCGAGTTTCTTCGCAGGCGTGTGCAGGTTTCCTCACGATGTTTTCCTTCACCGTTAAAGCAATCGGTAATTATATGTACGTAAGTTATTGAAAAACTCATTGGTACATTGGCCGTCCAGATTTGAACTCGGTACCTCTGGTTAGAAGAACGGAGTCGTTACCGGTTGAGCCACCGACGCTTTTTTTTTATCAATCATTACCATAGAAGAAACCATAAAACATTGTTTTAATCATAATTTCACATAGCCTTATTTAAGAGAAGCATACTCCGATCTACGAATAAGACAAAGCAGTGTAATATTTAGCCGCGCATTAATTGTGCTATTTTTACCACTGTTGTTTTGAAAACACAACTCAATTATGCTTACTTTTCAGTTTTCTGTCTAAGGAGAGTAGGTATGTAGAAATAAGTGGAAAAAATTGAAAACCAGACTTCATCAATGGAGTTTAAAGTCCATTATTTAAGGGTCCCCAGGAGGCTCAAGTTTCCATACAAACGTAGTTCCGCTTTAATACAAAAATCACATGCCGGATGCAAATATATTGAGTACACATCGATGTTTGTAATTAGTTTTCATCATAGTATGTTATATTTAAACATTAGCTTTGTACTGGAAGTTTCAAACTGCTCTTAATCTTTTCCGTTTTATATTAGTACATCGAAAACTAATTACAAACATCGATATGTGTCTCCTCAATATATTTGTAAAGTTTGTATTCAATCCGGCATGTAGTTTTTGTATTAAAGCGGAACTACGTTTGTATGGAAACTCGAGCCTCCTTGCGGACCCTGTTTGACCACTAGTCATTCGTTACTTTACGGCATTTTGTTCTTAAATTGTTCGTATAAAATTATATATAAAATATTCAATTTATTTTGTTTTAGTTTCTATTGCTACCGTTAAGTTGCGATATTGGCAAATAACTCAGATTTGTCTAAAACTAAAATTTGGTAAGGAAATATTTTGTCGCTAAGCATAATTATCTATAAGCATAAGTCTGATGTGGTGAAATGCAAATCCCATCAAAAACATATTCATGTAAACATTCTCCAAATCTCGTTACTCTCCCGTGAAAATATATGAGATCTAAGGTGGACCAAGTCAGGCAGTACTTTTTTAAATTAATATTCAGTAAATTACTCCGTAGTTCTCTTTTAAACATACTGAGTAAATAATAATAATAAAACTTATGATCAATATGTTTTGTGTATCTTTTTTGCCTACAAACATTCATATTTCATCTCATTTATAAACATTTTTTTCTGACTTGCCGATCACATACTTGGGAAATCTATGGATTCTATGGTGTCTATAGCTACGAGACTTATTTTGGGTTGCTCATAGCAGAATTTAACTGCTAGTACATATTTTTAGTTTCGTACATGATTTCGGCTCTTCATAATTCGAAAAATTTATTTAAAACATAGATTACACAAGTAACCAAGCTATTTTAAATATAAACTCCTTACATATCGTGATTACCTAAACAGAAAAATATCTTTATATATGAGATTAAGTAAATAAAGTTCTAGGCATCAAAGAATAAATATATTAATCATAATTTTAAGTATTATTATTTATTCAGTCTGTTTAAAAGAGAACTACGGTGCAATTTTCTGAATTTTGATTTCAATAAAGTACTGACTGATTTCAATCTACCTTAGATTCCATATATTTTTACGGGGAAGTCACGAGGCTTAGCGAATTTTTACATAAAATATGTTTTATGGGATCTCATTTCTTTTTTAGGAATTTTCCTTTTTTTTTCTTTGGCGGTACTATTTTGACTTATTCATTTTTTAAACTTTCATACAAATACATGTTCATACCTAACCATATAAAAAGCCTATAAATATACTTATACAACTTTATGTCGCTTTCTTTGAAAACGACGGACTTCTATACAAACTTTCAACCCCTATTTCATCCCCTTAGAGTAGAATATTTGCTTTTTTCAGACGTTTCCCTTTATAAACTTCCAATAAAATTTCAATTTTCTAAGTCGCCTATAAGTGGTCTATCTATTTGATGATCAGTGAGTCAGTCAGTCAGTCAGTGAGTGAGTGACAAAATATCAAAACTTCGATAAACAATGTTTTAAAAACCGTTAAAGTTCGAAACTTGTAATTTGCTATCTACTTTACGTAAACTGTTTCTTCAGTCCCTAACAAAGATACTAAGAGTTCCAAAATGCGTTTAGTTGCTTCGAGAGAAGGGTGGGTGTACTACGGCCGTGCTTTTCTGCTCGACTTGTCGGGGAGCACTGCCGTGCCCCTTCATTAAATATGTACTTTATTATTTTATTACTTTACTCTTGCAGACGACGGCGCAAGCGTTGACATATCATATCAGAATGTCTTTGTTTAATTAACTCCTAGGTAGGAGACCACTAAATATGGTCTTAAAGATTTTTTACTACTATTTTAGGTTACTAAAATTGTCTTAGTTTATTCGTTAAGTACAGACCCGAAAATTGAAAGTATATAAAAAACTTTATAGTCATGCTCTTTTGCCACTAAAAGTTTAAGGTCGTCTGGCGTAGAGATTTCTTATTATTAACGAGGGAAGCCCTAAAAAAACAATTTTTTTTAATCTGAAAAACGGTAAAAATAACTGGTATTTGAGGATGTCTTAACTAGTCTTAGTTCTAGGTATGCGCTTGCGTTATCTTCAATACAACGGAATTGTCACAAATTTCAAATATCAAAAATGTAGTAAATTTACGACAGATAAGTTCATGAGATTTCAGCTGTTTTAATTAAATATCTGGTAACTGGGTAGATAGTAAAACGTGGTAAACAAGATAATTAGTGTAGAACGAGTTAAAATTAAAGAATAAAGACTATTTACTAGTAAAATGTAATTCTTGTACTTGTAAATACTGACAGGCGTAGCGCGTAGCATATGGTGCTCGCGTTTATGTAGCGTTTATAATTTGTAACTCTATTTGTATTTTGTAACTAATAGCGGAAACTGAACGAATTCAGATCTTTACTTAAGGGTCCCCCAGGAGGCTCGAGTTTCCATACAAACGTAGTTCCGCTTTAATATAAAAAACTACATGCTGGATTGAACATTGAACATATCGATGTTTGTAATTAGTTTTCGATGTACCTACTAATATAAAACGGAAAATAAGAATAACAGTTTCAGACTTTCCGTACAAAACTAATTTGAGCCTAATTACAAACATCGACATATATGTATCTATAGTCAATCAATTTTCAAAGTTTGGATTCATCTGGTATGTAGTTTTTTAAATTAAAGCGCAACTACGTTTGTATGGAAACTCGAGTCTCCTGGGGACCCTTCATAATTTTCAAACTTGAAAAGAAGGTAAATGTCATTTCTCAAAATATAAAAAATATTGGACTCTATACACATAATAATGCACTGACTGACTGTTTTGGTCCTGTCCGGTAAAGTTGTAAAGGCCCCCACGGCCAACAACAAGCTTGTCCTTTCGAAAAAAAAAATGTTTTGGTTAAAAATGGTTCCTTGCCACTTGCGGGGGGGTAGGACAAAAATGGTCGCGTGCCGCTTGCGAAGTTAGTTTTTTGACGTCTTGCCACGGGAATGGCTAATAACTCGTCTTTATATGACAAGTAAAAGTATCTTGGTAAGCCCGCTTCCATCTTCGGCAACATCGTCACTTACCACCAGGTGAGATGTTGTCAAGGGTTTACCAATTGTGAATAAAAAAAAAAGTCGAAGGAATAAGACAACTATAATAATAATCTTTAGATGAGTTTTTACCACTTAGTTTTGACCACAAACGATACTTCGTGGTCATTATATACGTACGATGAGTCTAATTCTTTTAGTATCACGTAGTTGTTTGTCTAGTAAACAATCAAATCTACACAAAAGATTGTAAAATTTATGTGGTATTGTTATTTTATTTTACATAAACAGAGTTTCTGCGTAGGCGTGTGCAGGTTTCCTCACTGTTTCCCTTGTTTTCCTTCACCGCAAGAGCGTCGGATAAACGTACAACTCCACCCAGCTAAGTTTGCACCTCGCTAGAATGCGGTGCGTTACATGTACCAATGTATAATATAATAATATTAAAAACAATAAATGCAAAGTAAAATCTAACAAACACTTGTTTACTTTTCAAGCGACTTCCAAAAGGGAGGAGTTTCTCAATTCGACTGTATGTTTTTTTTATGTGTGTTACCTCACAACTTTTGACTAGGTGATGATTTTGATGATTCCTTTTTTATTCAAAGCTAGTGCTTGTCGTGTGGTCCTATATAAATTTTATCAAAATCAGTGTAGTACTCTATTAGAAAATTAACAAAAACCAAAAATAACAATGCAAAATTGTTTGAAGTTGTTGCGATGGAAGTCGGTTTTTTAACGTGTATAGCGTTATCAATTATTTAAAGTCATAGCGAATCCTTTGTTGCAGACCGTACCTAAGCGTCAGTGTGACGTAATCGACGCGAGGTGCAAACTTAGCTTGGTCGAGTTGTACATATGAAATCTAAATTCGAAATCACATTGGTACGTGGCAGGATTCAAACCACGACCTCCCGGTTATGTGTGACGGTTGTGTGTGAAGTCGACCAACCCGCACTGGGCCCGCGTGGTCGACTAAGGCCCGATCGCCCTAATTCAGGGTAGGCTCGAACCTCTCGGTGGGGACGTTTATGAGCTGATATGATGATACAAAGTATATAAGCTGTTTGGGCCATGGAGGGAGAGTTCCCTACTCAAACATTTAAACAAAGATAAAGTGATACACTTGTATTGACTGGAAAATATAAAAAATAATCAGTCCAAAAAATCATCGTCATAATTATATTAGCCTTTTACCTACCAACTCCTACCGGTTACCTTAAGGTTGCCTGGAAGAAATCGCTAAAAGCGATAAGGCCGCCTTTGCACTGTACATTTTTAAATTAAGTTTCTGTAAAGTTTTTTTTTGGTTTGCAATAAAGAATATTTATTATTATTATTATATCAGCCGAAAATCGTCCACTGCTGGACAAAGGCCTCCCCCAAGGATTTCCACGACGACCGGTGCTAAGATAAAGTTAAAATTAAAAAGAGAATTTATGTTATTTTCAAAATTCACTAGAACTGCATTCAAAGATTTTTTTGTTTCTTGCCTTAGCCGGAAATCGAACCGGCACAATGTGAAAAATAATAAAACTCAAGATAGAGACTTCTCGGCGTCGGTGGCGTAACGGCTAGGCCCTCTACCTCCTGTTCGGGGAGGTCGTGATTCGAATCCTGCCGCGTACCAATGTGTTTTCGAATTTCGATTTCATATTGAGGAAAACATCGTGAGGAAACCTGCACACGCCTGCGAAGAATGAAGAAATTCAAAGGTTGTGTGTAAAGTCGGCCAACCCGCAGTCGGTCCGCGAGGTCGACTAATACCCGGCCGCCCTAATTCAGGGTAGGCTCGAGCCCCTCGATAGGAGCTGATTGCTGAATAGAACCAGCAAAATGTTAAGGAAAGCAATTATTGTGTTTTTTTTACACAGCCCATCGAAATGTTCAATTAAATGTATCAATTTCTATAATAAAATTTGGTCATAAATTAAACGATGACCATAAAATAAAAAAATAACTTATATTTTTCCATTTTGCTGGTTCCGTTACCGGCTGATTCAAGCAATTCAAGCAAGTCATAAGCCGTGTATAATATCGTCTCAGGTGTTGAATCCTGGATTTATTCATAACAGCCTGAATGAAAATATCAATCGGCAGTTTGGGTCTTTGAAGACGAAGTAAATCCAACGAAAGTCGCTGCGTTCACGCAGCTTTTCTAAAAAATGGTCGATTCGTTTGTTTCAAAATCAGAACATGTTGCCACAGCCCACAATTCAATTACAGAAAGGCAGAATGGTACACTTAGGTTTGTCTATAACTGAAATGATGGCCCAATTCCGCAGAGGTAACCCGACCCGTCGGGTCATCTTACATCACGATAATGCGAGTTCCCATACCACCCGTCGGATAAAAGATTTTTGAACCAGGTAAACTTTGAGTTGATGACCCATCCTCCGTAGAGTCCTGACCTGAGCACACCCTGCACACTTCATACAACGGGCCAGAAATAACCTTTCTTAAAAGGAATGACGGAACAAACAAAATGGCGGCGAAATCCTATACGTTTGACAACCAATCGGTATCAATCTGGGTGACGAGGGGGTGAGGTTGCAATCTAGAGAGCGGCAGGAAGTGTCCATACTATATGTTAGTACTAATATAGGTACATACTTTGACCTGAGTCCAAACGATATTTAACAATCCCTAGAATAAAATATTAATCGAGTGGACAGCGGTTAGGGGACCCAGAAGCAGCTGTAGAAGCTTACGAATCAGCCATTGTGGCAATGTCTAACTTCAGACTGAAGTTACTGCATTAATGACTGGTTCGAAAGAATGTAAAAGTACATTAACTGTCACGGCGAAAATTTCAAAAAACAATGAAACTGAAACTTTAAATGTCCTGCAAATTGTTTTTTTTTATTCCCGATCATCGAATACAATAAGTTTACAAAACATGCTTCAAATTAAATGTATTTTTTTTAAACTCTAAAGTAAAACAAAAATGCAAAAACTGGCTAACTCTGATGAACAAATTTTAATAGCCAATTAATGTTTGTATTGACATTAATATAATTATAATTCTGTGCTCGTTAATGTTGTTAAGGTATTCTAATCTAAAGTTAAAGTGGTACGGAATCCTCGGTGCTAGTGCTCGACTCACGCACTTGGTGGGTTTTTCTGGAGCTTTTACTAATCCGGTATTGAATTTTGAAACAAGGAAATGCCAATGCATTAATTCTGCCGTGTGTTCGTCACGATTGCTCGAATAAAACTACGTGAACCTCGTGCGGCGGCATCAGTCTTGATTTGACGACACGACAGTGGCATCACTACTTGTGTCAAGCTAAGCAAGTTTTCCCGCGCCATTTCGATTGTGCGGAATCTCGCGGGATGTTTCGATTCTCTATGGTGTGATTGTTTCTTTTTTTTATTTTATGGCATACGAAAAAGTTTTTTGTTAAGTGTACTCAAAAGAAGTTGAATTAACTAAGCGGACGTGTGAATTTGGACTAGCACTACAAATTGCTTGCTCGTGGTTAATCGATTTTAAATGATGTAATGTGTTGTTGCTGTGGCTGATTGGATTACCTTAATATAATGAAAGAGGTAGGTAATAATAATACATATCGATTTAATTCATAGAAAATTAAAAACGTTGTGTTAATGTAAAAAAAAGGAAGAGGTATTTATAGTCCCTAAATTAACCTACTCGTTTTTGCCCGCGGCTTCGCCCGCGTTTATTGTTTTTGTGACTGTGTGCAATGCGCTGTACTTTGCACTTTGCTGTATGCAAGGACTTCAGTTTTTCCCAACTCCATTGGGAACTATGCATTTTTCAGAGATAAAAACACTCTATGTTCTCCATCCTTTACTTTAGCTCTATGAAAATTTCAGCGAAACCAGTGCAGCCGTTTAGGCGTGTAAGTGGAACAAAGATTCATACTTTCGCGTTTGTATTATTAGTGAAATTTAATTCAACAGGGCTCAAAACATATGAATATAAAGCTCCGAAAATACCAAAACCCTAAATGTACATTAGTGCTCAAATACATTTATTTTCTGCAAACCCATGTCTTGATTAAATCCTAAATGCACTTTCTGTGTGTTTCACCTGTGTCATTATTAAGGTACAGCAACTATAGAGTCTGGCCAGCGAAACATGATAATGAGAAACCGCGGAAAATTTAAAAAAGACTTGGACAT
This sequence comes from Coleophora flavipennella, assembly GCA_947284805.1. NCBI lineage: Eukaryota > Metazoa > Arthropoda > Insecta > Lepidoptera > Coleophoridae > Coleophora > Coleophora flavipennella. Next base: position 14,030,824 of record OX369283.1, read on the forward strand.
CCAAAAAAATAGTCAGGTAAATCGGTTTAAAAAACTTACATGTAATTTTTAAATTATATCATCTAATAAACTATATATTCCCGCTCGAAAATATCACGTAAATCTTGCGTCAATCAAATAAAAATTACTTATAAGTTATAAGGGCATGTAGGGGAGGGGTTTCTGACTTGACTGTCGTCATTTATTAATATTGTTTTATTAAAGCTGTTTATTTACAAAAGTTTTTTTATTATGTATGAGTCATAGTCAAAATCAGACTCCAAAAATTCTATGTCATTATATAATTTATCATCATCACTACTGACAATCGAGTGTGTTGATAATATATTAACGTCTCTGGGTACGAGCCCTTTTGAGACAGTCTTCAAATTATTGTTAATTTCTATTTTGATTTGTAATGCTTGTGTCCCTGCATTACAAATCATCTGCGGAGTTCTTGACAACATCTGCAGCGATCCCATTCTAAGGTGGACCACCTGCAGTATAGTCTATAAAACTGCGCCCAGTACAAGAAGGGGGTGTTCAGGTCCTCCTTCTTTTTATTTTCTTGTTCTCCACATTGTCCACGTGCACCAGACTATTTTCTTCAAAACGCTCCACTTTTTGAAAAAAAATCTAGCAGAAAACAATGCAAAAACATTAAAGTGAAACTGCAAACGTGATCACCACATATGCCGCCAAAAAACCAATCACTGACAATCGACAGAACTGAATGTTGCCATACGTAGAATTAGTACTATTATCTAATCTGTGGTAGAATACACTCTAAATTCTATTATTATGTTTCACTAGCCAGACTAGCCTTAGCTATGAAATATTGTACTACTAATTACTGATGTGACAGGTTAAAATGGAATAAGTACTCACCTACAATTTGATTTAAATGCTGTGGTTGACATTGTTCCCACTAATTGGTGGGTAGGATGATTTACGTGCTGTCTCATACTAACTAATAGTCTCTATGTATGATACTCACTGTTATACCAAAGTATATATATTAGTACTCGCACTAACATACTGTATGGACACTCCCTGCTGCTCTCTAGATTTCGACCTCATCCCCTCGTCACCGAGATTGCAGATTGGTTACAGTTTGGTATGGAACGTATAGGATTTCGCCGCCTTTTTTTTTGTTGGAAAGGAGATATCCCAAGGGTGGTACCATGATAAGGAAACCATGATCTGATGATGTCATCCCAGAGAATTCGAGAAGAACCTTCAAAAATCGTAGTGGCAACTAGTGCGTTTGAAGTCGTTTTTTTTGTTTAAAATTATTATTTAAAAAATATTAGCGAATTTTAAGATTACTATGAAATTAAATCACTATTATTTAGTGATACTAATTTTTAGAGTTACATACACCCAACGGGTGATGAAAGGTACCCTATTGCTAAGCCTCCTCTGTCTGTCTGTCCGTCCGTCATCGGGCTGTTTTTCATGAAACGTAATAGGTAGAAGTTCAAATTTTCACAGAATGTGTGTTTCATTAGCAAAAGGTGTGAAACATTAGAAAAAGTAAAAGGGTAGGTATAAAGGGTAAAAAAGTAGTCGTTTTTTTATAGGTCTTCAGAAGGAATTTTTATTTAGCTGTATCGTAAAATCGGTAATACATACAGGCGTGAAACTTGGTGTGATTGATTATAGTACTTATACTGAAATAAAAAAACAACTAATAAAAATTGGCCAAGTGTGAGTCGTAGTCGTGCTTAGAAGTCCGAACTGAATGACAAAAAAAGTATATTTTTGCCGCTCGCGTTAATGTCTTCTGTTTAAAATGTGAATAGTGTGTGGAGAAGTGTAGTAATAGTAAGTAGTACGGAACCCTCGGAGCGTGAGTCCGACTGGCACTTGACCGATGTTTTTGAAAATGTTAACTGTCCACGAACGGAAATTCGTTACTTGCTTATGTATGTAAAGTTTCATTAGAATCGGCCCATCCAGTTTTAAGAAGTATATTGTAATTTTAAGTTTCTATGGGAAATGATTTTGTGAATATGTTATTATTGGTTATTTTTAATTATAAAATGTGACTGAATCATATCCGAAGTAGCTCGAATTATTTTGGTAATTATGATTATAATTAATTAAAAAATATTCAAAAATTTTAAACTTGATGCAGAAAAACAAAGCGAGTAAGGTTTTTTTTAAAATTTCAAAGGAGGGAAATTTAGTGATCCTTCATAATTTATATTTGACTAGCTGTTTCCCGCGGTGAGGTCGGAATCTAGAGAGCGGCAGGGAGTGTCCATACTGTATGTTAGTAATTAATATACATATGAATACTTTGACGGAACCCTGCTTTATGCGTAGTCCGATACGCACTTGGCCAAAAAAAAAAGTCTAGCTAGGTGCTCTTGTCTTCAATGCCATGCATGGATAATTGCATACCGACATGTAATTTTCGCTCATATTAATATTATCTAAACAACTAGATAAATATTGACGAACGTCTGCACAAGACTCCTTTGTTTGCTTCACAAATATTTTTCGCAATTCGCAACAGATAAATTAACTGTACAGTAAATACCTAATTACCGAGGTCTTTAACATTATATTTTTATTTCGTTTTTAGGGTTTCGTACCGAAAGCATACGATGTTCGTTTGTCAGTCTATCCGTCCGACCTTTAAGGCCTTAAGATAGGTCAAATGACAATATTCAATTCAAATTATTGAAAGACTGTGTAAATCTATCACCATGGAAAAAATATATAATATACTTAAAGTAATAAAAAACGATTTAATTCAATACAATTTAAATTTCTCGAAAACAAATTCAACACACAAAAATCGTTGCTTTACGACGACCTTATCGTTACGACCTTTCATTTTAATTAAACATTTTTTTTTTAAACTTATTTGAAACTATAGAAAAGTAATAAAAACATGTAAAAATCGAAAATTGGGCGTTCGGTTTCAACGTAACAGCCGCGTTGAAGCCCGCATTGATTTGAACTTAAAATGAATAGACTAAACACCTACAATCGATATTATTTTAACACTAGCTGTTTCCCGCGATTTCACCCGCGTGGACAACGTTTCTATGACTTTTCGAGGGTGCGCAGTGCGCGAGCTGCAAGCGGCTCGCGAGCGTGGTAAAAAGTAGCCTATGTCTGAATCCAGGTCCTAATCTGTCTACCTACCAAATTTCAGCCAAATCCGTTCAGTAGTTTTTGCGGGAAAGCGTAACAGACAGACAGAGTTACTTTCACATTTATAATATTATTAGTAGGGATTAAGTATCAACCTGCTCGGATTAAGGCATCTCAAGGCCTTAAAAGGCTATAATGGCAGTCTTATAAAAGGACATGAAAATTTCTGACATTGGAAAACCGTATATTCGGCGACATCTTAGTACAAGTACCTACTGCAAGTTGCTAAAAAAGATATCAAAGAACGTTCACTCCCCCGGATACCAGCCTCCGCTCTTTTGTATGGACCCGCCTCGCGAGCAGCGCTTCTGTTGCCTACAGAATGAGCGAATTCGCTCATTTCGTCTGATGCTACTTCTGCACCTGCGTCTTACCGTGATAATTATCGCGCTAAGTAACGCACTAAGTAGATGTGGCCAACAACTAGCGCGCCAAATTCCAATTCACTAACGGCATTAATGTCGTAAGACGTTAGGCGATAACCCAGGTGGCGGTTTTTTTGGCACATCAAAGGGTTTTAGCACGATAAATAACTCAACAACTCTTTATGGCTACATTAGCGATGTGTGACGCGCATATTGACGATAACGTTAACATTAACGTTAACGCAGGTGGAGCAGTAGCACCAGTCGATCAGTATTCCCCAAATCGAATTGATAGAAGGTCGAACTGAGTGCAATTTGCTATCTCATTCGTGCTTCATTCCGAGTACGTCTCTCTATATCTGTCATTGTTTATATTTGAACGAGGTTCGGTAGAATATAGCGGTGTGAGTGTGTGTTTGCGTGTTGATTCATTTTTGATGAGAATAATGTAAGTATGGTTAAGGCCGGTCCATTATATTTGGTCAAAGTTTATATGACTAACCAGATCAAGTGTTCTTCAATATCGACGAACAAACGATTTGTTACTTCATAGAAGACATCCATCACTGAACAGTGTAAGTCATACATAACATACATGTAAAACGTGAAAAACTGTTTTTATTTACAAAGAAAAAGTAAGTGTATAAACATATTGATGATGTAAACTTAAATAAATTAGCGGCTAGTGCCCGTCAACCACATACGTATAATGTAAAGTTAACAGAGAACTCATCGAGAACAATCAATCCCAGCAAAACATAAATGTGAAATGGGGCCAAGTTCGATATTTTTTTTATTTACTAATTTCAAAACAAAATACAAAAAAAAATATCTAGCACCACTAAACCTGAATGGTTTGTCTAGGTGCTCAACAGTCGTCTACGAGCTATTATTATAACAGCTCATATACGTCCCCACCGAGGGGCTCGAGCCTACCCTGAATCAGGGCGATTAGGCCTTAGTCGACCACGCGGGCCCAGTGCGGGTTGGTCGACTTCACACACAACCTTCGAGTTTCTTCGCAGGCGTGTGCAGGTTTCCTCACGATGTTTTTCCTTCACCGTTAAAGCAATCGGTAAGTATATGTACGTAAGTTTTTGAAAAACTCATTGGTACATCCAGATTTGAACCCGGTACCTCTGGTTAGATGGACCGAGTCGTTACCGGTTGAGCCACCGACGCTTTTTATATATTTACGAGGTATATACTTAAAAAAACAAAAGAAAAAATATACATATATATAAAAATAATAAGTTAAGTAATGCATACCTACATAGTATATCGTTAACCATACTGCAACGCATACACAGGCTCAGTGAGATACTAGTTACTTCGTAAACACAGGTCACCGGCGTAACGAACGACACACTTCTATTATTGTAGTAGTGTGAAAATAAAAAAATACAACGATCTAAATGAGAACCAAGTTCTAATAGTGGTTCCTAAATCACAGCTAAGGAACTTCAAATAGAAATATTAATTTTAGACCTCTCCATGCAATAGAAAAATTACAACCGATTTTTTAGTTGCTAAAAGAATTTGTTATGTTCTATAATGCAACTAAAATACTAACCTACTTTAACTTAGGGTAGGTAAAAATGGAAAAATTATTATAGTCTGTATACTTGCATACACTACAACCGGTTGCTCCTGCACATGAAAAGGGCGCCATCTCTGGCCTTCTTCAGGTCTCGTAAATGGTGCAACTTGGCAAGTTTTTACTATCCAATTTTATTTATATGATATTTACTTTTGAATTATAGGTAATCTTTGCTTGCTTGGCACCTTGACCATTTTAAATTGCATGTGTACATGTACCGCCCCTCTATCTCTTACCATTATGGTGGGCAGTGGACCATCTCCATGAACGGTTGAATAGATTTCTAGCAATCATGCTTAAGAACCATCTCGGTGAATCTATCTTTCAAATAAAATAAACAAAACAAAAAAGCTTCGGTGGCTCAACCGGTAACGACTCGATCCGCCTAACCAGAAGTCCCGGGGTCCCAAATCCGGAAGGCCATGTAGCAATGAGTTTTTCGAAACTTGCGTACATATATTTACCGATTGCTTTAACGGTGAAAGAAAACATCGTGAGGAAACCTGCACATCTGATTCCAGATGTGTATGAAGGTCGCGTTGCACACGTCTCCATGTGTAAATCTTAATGCCCTACCCCTGTGTAAAGCTAAGTGCAACACCAGGCAACCGCCGTCTATCTCTTGGATAGCACGGTTGATTGTGCCACACGATAAGATAAGAGGAGAGAATAAAATAAACGGCATCGAAATCGGTTCACCCGTTTGAGAGCTACGATGCCACTCCTCTGTTTCTGCCGGGGGTTAAAAATACAGCTCCATCTAGTCTTCATATCACATCTTATGTTGCTTTTAATTTAATGCTTTTTAGGGTTCCGTGCCAGTAACAGGACACCATTACTAAGCCAACGCTATCTGTACGTCTGTCCCTCTGTCCTTCCGTAAGTGCGTCTGTCTGTGCGACCTTTAAAAGGCTGTTGGTATCTTTGGAACCGTAATGGGTAGCTGGCTAAAATTTTCACAGAATATGTATTTCTTATTAAAAATTTGAGTCGTTTGACTATATCTCACCCGATGGTAAGTGACGATGTAGTCGAGGATGGTACGCGCAAACTCAAATAAAGCTTATTAACTCTCGCCTTGAAGATCCCCAAATTGTAGGAGTCGGGAAACACAGACGCAGCCAAGTATTTCCACTCCATCGCTGTCCGCATAATAAATGAGGAAGTGTAATGCTTCGTGCGTACCTATAGGCTGAATACCAACAACAAAGGGGTGGAACCTCCCCCTGCGTCTCATTGACCGAAGGTGGAATGGAGCTGGGGGAATGAGGTCGTGAAGTTCTTGAGCACACTCTCCGAAATTAATTCGATTGAAAACCGAAAGACAGGCAACTTTGCGGCGATCGATGCCGGTAGTGTATATATTCTTTGGCGATGCTCAAGGCTTTGAAGCTTGGGTTTGACAAGCTCATCGTCGCCAATGAGTCTCCGGGCGCGTCGGTCGATAGCGTCCAAGGTATCCAGCTGATAACGGCCTTATGCATCCCATATGTTATTCACCAACAAAAAATAAAAATGAAAGGAGTGAAAAATAGAGGGGTTCACATGACAAGAAAAAAGGTTTTTGTTCAATCGTAAAAAAGGTAATAAGAATAATTACAAGCCTGAAGTAAAACAAAAGTGAGTCATACTCGCGCTAAGAAGTTTGAATTTAATAAAAAAAACCGGACAAGTGCGAGTTTAACTTACGTGGAGAGAGTTCCGTATGTTGATTAAGAAATTTCCTATGTTAGTATAAATACCATAGACTTCTTATAGGTTTTCCTGTTATCTTTTTTTATTATTCACAATTGGTAAGCCTTTGGCATAATCTCACCTGTTGGTAAGTGACGATGATGCCGAAGATGGAAGCGGGCTTACCAAGATTCCCTAACGCAATGGGGAAACTGGCTATCTTATCTTCAAGTCGGAAAACATCAATGCTGTTGGCGACAACACTTAGATAAGATGGTGGTAGCTAGTCAGGCGGGCTTAGAAAAGGCCCTACCACCAACCAAACCGAGTCTTACAAGTTGACCCCTCCGAGAATCGAACCCGCGACCTCCTGGCGTGAAGCGAATGGACTAACGCCACGGAGGAGGTCAGAACTATTTAAAGAACTATTTTCTGTATTTATTTTATTTTAGGCCAGGAGTTTCAAAGATAGGGGAGGGAGGGCATTGTCTATAATATAAAAATATACGAGATTCTCACAACAAGCCCTTTCAATTGAAATTTTCAGTTTGCAAATCTTTTTTTTAACTTGCATTTCCCCGCTCACCGCAAAGTGGCACCTATGTTAAACTTCATTTATTTACGTTACATCTCTGTCTTTGGGCCACCGACTTACACCAAGTTATAACCAAAGATAATTATAGTTCCTTGTCTCTGTTATAACGCAGTCGGTCCAGCAGACAGACACACGAGTGATCCTATAATGGTTCCGTTTTTTTTTCCTTTTGAGGTACAGAACCCTATATAGCATTATTCTGTCGCTCGAGTTGATGCCTTTTGTTTGTCATTACATTTATTAATATGTATCATTGTTATGCTTGTGTGGAGAAGTGTACGTTGTTTTTTTTTTGTTATTATTAATCAATTTGGTCAGTTCCTATTATTTGTTGTCTCACTTAAAGGTTTGCATATTAATCACGCTTTTATAAGTTTGAAGCTTGTATAATATTACTAACAATAAAAAAAACAAGAGGGTCCTTTATACAAGACGTGTTTTTAAAGCGTTTTGTTTTTGCTCCCGATAAAAAAAAACCCTTAAAAAACTTGTCTTGTATAAGGATTCTTTTTTTTATTCGTATTATTTGTTAGTTAATTTGCCATAAATAACATATATTTTGTGAAAATTTCAGCCGGCTTCCATTTATAGCCTTTTAAAGGTCAAACTGACAAAAAGACAGCGTTAGGCTTGGTAATAGGGTCCTGTTCGCACCCTTTGGGTACGGTACCCTAATAGAACAAGAAATAATTTGCTTATAATTTTTTCCAAAAATCTTCTGCCAAAATTTTTTGGTGTCAAGTTTGAATCTACAATCTCACATAATGGCGAATTAAGCGAGACGGTCGTATATAAAGTATAAACTGATCAAACCTAACCGGCTTGGTAGGAATAAGCTTTATTATGTCACAACACAATAATCTACATAGAGTAATGTTAACTTTCGCGTCAACACGAAAAAATCTGCGTTGGCGCGGACGACGGCATTTGGACGAGATTAACAAAAAAAATTCCCGTAGCTTTTTTTTATTCACAATTGGTAAGCCCTTGGCATCAGATTACCTTAACTTAATCATATCAGGTCATATACATCCCCACCGAGGGGCTCGAGCTTACCCTGAATTTTACTTAATTAAAATACTTACCTCCTAAAGTCTATCCACTTCGGATAGTCTGGTGCACTAGCTCAAACCTTACGTGCCTAAGTTTATCATATAACTGCGCCGTGTATTTTTTTATTCACAACTAGCTTTTGCCCGCGTGGACATCGTTTTTTATGACTGTCTTTGAGGGTGAGTGGTGCGCGAGTGTGGACATTAGTTTTCTCCAGATCCCTATCCCAGATCGGGCTATTCTGATTAGCAGTCTATGTCATTTCCCACTCCATTAACCATCTCTGTGCAAAACATTACAACAATCCATTGTTCCGTTGCGATGTTAAACAAATGAACCATTAAAAGATAATTTTTTTCAGTTCCCTCATGAACTGCATCTGACTGTGCTATTTTCTCGGGATAAAACGTAGCCTATGTCCTTCCCAGTGACGCAGGCTACCTGCATGCCAAATTTCATCAAGATTGGTCAAGGTGTTGAAGCGTGAAAAGGTAACAAACAAACAAACAAACACATTTTCTCATTTATAATATTAAAGTAAAGATAAGGATTGGTAAGCCCTCGGCATTATTTTACCTGATGATGGTAAGTGACAATGATGGCGAAGATGGAAGCAAGCTTACTAAGATTCCCCAACGCATGGCAACTCGCTATCTTAAGCTCACATTTCATGGCATACTCAATTCAATCCAATTCAATATATTTATTCAAAATAGGTGCAAATTACACTATTTCTGATAGTCATAAAATAATAATAACAATGTTATTTGTGAAGAATCAAGAAATAAACAATAAAAAGTTAATAACGTCAAAATTCAATCCTTGATATAAACCAGATTATGTCATTAGAACATGAAAATTGAAAATAATATGACACGGAAAGTTATGCATAAAAAAGACGTGTGGCACTCGATAACTGCCGCGGTAAAGCTATTTGCATAGCATTTTTTATCAACTTATGCAATCATAATTATTTATTTATTTTTTATTTATGCAGTACTTACCAGTACCATAATAGTCCTTGGGGCGCGGGATGTTTATGTAATAAATTAACACTAAGAAAGTTCATCATCATCATAATCGATCATCATCATCCGCCATCATCAATCGCCATCATCAATCACCATCAGCAATCGCCACCATCAATCGCCATCATCAATCGCCATCATCAATCGCCATCATCAATCGCCATTGCCATCGCCATCATCATCATTATCATCATGATGGATACATAGATGGCACTGTAAGTTTTTTAGAACTCAATAATTTTTTTTTGGGGTGTCAGGTTTTATTTTCGTTACGAAATTCCTTGATTCGGACCCCTCAAAGCCCGACATTAGCTTAAAAATAATTAAATGCATTTAACAAGAGTAGGCCTGTTTACATGGACAGCACCCGGTCACGAATATAACGCGAGAGTCAGCCATCGCTCCCATCAACCATATTATTATTAGGGAAAGGAACGACCCGGCTCCCGATGCGCCACCATCCGCAATTCCGCACCATCAAATACCGCTCTATAACAAATACCATTACCTGAGACTGTAATCTGAATCATGACTTTATTTGTAATATACAATTATTATTTTTTTGTTTTGACTATTTAAAAGTGTGTGTAAACACCTATTTGAAATAAATTGTTTTGAATTTTGTTTTTTTTTTTGAATCCGCACGAACATTTAAAAGAGTAATCGTATCGTAAAAGAGAATTCATAATTCATGAACATATCTATCGCAATTCGCGACGTTATATAAAGTGTGCGTGCAATGTCAATGTCGCATAATCGGCATGTAAACACAGCAATCACGGGCTGTTTCCCATCGCGCGCTTCGGCAATCTCACGCCTCGTTGCGCCCAGTGTTGCCAGATGACTTTTGTTAAATGCAGCTAAATAATGTTTAAAAAGTCACTAGAACAATATAAAAATGTCGCTAGATGTATGGTGTTACTGTGCTTGAAAAGTCGCTAAAATGTATGAAGCGTCGATTTTTTTTTGTCGCTAGACTGCTCCGAAAATACGTTAGATTTAGCTACTAAGTCGCTAAATTGGCAACACTGCCCGCGCACCGCGCTCTCGCGTGTTTTGTTTGTCACTTAACTGTCGCCAGCATGTGAACAAATCATTAATCATTCATAATATTCATCGCTAAACGTGTATGATGTTGATGATATTGTCAAGTTTAACAGTATTTTGTTTTAGTTTACATAAACAAAAAAAAATATAGTTGTATAGGGTGGAAAACATTCGTAGAGATAAAATAATAACTTATTTCTTTCGGGGATCGGTAGGTACCGAATACTAAGGTCCTGGTAAGTGGGCCCGTAAAAAAAAATCGACTGAAGTAAAACTTAGTAACCGTTCTCGTTACGCATTCACCAGCTTACTCCCCAAGTCAAACGTTCCGTTCGCCTCGCCCGATCACACTTTTCATAACGCTAAAAATCACCGTTGTCGTTACGCATTCACCAGCTTACTCCCCAAGTCAAACGTTCCGTTCGCCTCGCCCGATCACACTTTTCATAAAGCTAGAAATCACCGTTCTCGTTACGCATTCACCAGCTTACTCCCCAAGTCAAACGTTCCGTTCGCCTCGCCCGATCACACTTTTCATAACGCTAGAAACCACCGTTCTCGTAACGCATTCAGCTTACTCCCCAATTCAAGCATGCGTAAACAAGTTTTACTTCAAAAAGTACTTTATGTAAGTAGTCAACACAAAAGAAAACTTTTTCGATTATACGTTATAGCTAAGGTGAGCTGAAACGTTTAGAACAATACAACATAGGTTATGGGGCTGGGTAAATTTCAAATTCCAAAATAATTATTTTAAATAGGAGTTTACACACACTTTTAAATAGTCAAGAAAACCTTCAATGTCTATTACAAATAATGTCATGATTCAGATGACAGTCTCAGGTTATGGTGTTTGTTAACACATAACCATATATCCTTGTCATTTAACTAACCTGTTATTTTGAAATATTCTATAGAGCACAGGCCTTTTTTTGACATGAGTCTTAAATTTATTCTCTGGCAAAAGTAACATTTTGTGGAATTTTATTGTAGAATCTTATACACTATACACAGATATCTTTTGTACAAATCCCAACTTACACGCGAAATCAATAAAATAATATAATTACTTAGGTGAGACCTATAGGGCTATAAATAACACTGCTAATCAAAACCTTTTTTTTTATTCACAATTGGTAAACCCTTGACAACATCTCACCTGGTGGTAAGTGATAATGTTGCCGAAGATGGAAGCGGACTTACCAAGATTCCCCAACGCAATGGGGAACTGGCTATCTTATCTTCATGCCGGAACACACCAATGATATCAACATTGCGTACGGATCCCTAAAAAAAAAGTAATTTCCTTCCAGATATCGGAGGCTAGCTTCGTAACTAGCGTGGAGGAGGCGTCTCGCGTCGACCAATGCACGCAGACTCCGCCAAGCGGGAAGGTCAAGCCGCGCTCCCTGCTAAGGTACCACACCTCAGACCACCTGTATGAAAGGCCACCACATCGCCTCAGGGGGCGCGCAGAGTTCCGCCCCAAGTGCCTCGGCTTGGGCCTCAGCGATTCTTGCCCCTACTTCGGAAAACCACCGAACTATGACGGATCCTATATCCCGAAGTAAGAATGTGCTCAGATTTTGTAAACGTTTTTCTTCCTTTAAGTGTAAACTAACGTACATAACTGTGCCTCTCCCCGGACACTTCGTACAACGGGCGAGAAATGACATTTCAAAAATCGAATGACGGAACAAACAAAATTACGGCGAAATCCTATACGTTCGAGAACCAAACTGTAACCAATCTGGGTGACGAGGGGGTGAGGTCGCAATCTAGAGAGCGGCAGGGAGTATCCATACTGTTTGTTAGTACTAATATATATACTTTGACTGTGCTGTTATTGTTTGTTAATAGGGATGATAACTGCTAATCATTTGAGTTACTTTTTAGGGTCCCGTACCTATACCTAACGGGTGACCAACGAGACCCTATTACTAAGCTCCGCTGTCTGTCTTTCTGTCCGTCCGTCAGCGGGTTATATTTCATGAACCGTAATAGGTAGACTGTTGAAATTTTCATAGAATATGTAATTCTGTTGCCGCTATAATAACGAATATAAAAAATTATAAACAGTGAAAAATAGAGGGTCTAATAATATTACTACTAATAATGGTCTCCATAGAAAAAAGGCGTTAAGTATATAGGATGACTTTTAATTAGTTCTTGATAGCAAAGGATATGAAAGTACTAGTGATTACAAACAACTTTCCCAAAGAAACTATATGTCAAATATGAAAAAAAAAATTTGGTCCTTCATACATTTTTGTCGATTTGATAACTTGTTATGTACCGAGGACCTAAAATTTTTTTCTGATTCGACATATAGTTTCTTTGGGAAAGTTGTTTGTAATCACGAGTACATTCATATCCTTTGCTATCAAGAACTAATTTAAGGTCACCCTATATAAGGGTCTTAAGAAGTATTTTGATTAAGTAAAGTATTTGAGATCATAAACAGTAATACATACAATCATGAAACTTGGTGTGATTATAGTAATAACACTGATGTTAAACAACAAATACTAAAAATCGGCCAAGTGTGAGTCGCAATCGCGCTAAGGAGACCGAAACTACAGAAAAAAAGTATTTTGTTTGTAATTATTACAACAGTAGCGCAACGCCTTTGATGTCGCACGATGCCGCCAGGGCGTAGGTACTAATTAGTAATCTGTGCCTGTAGCCAGCCTGACAAACTAGCGGAGTTTGCCAGGCTTAGTTAGTATTAGTAACGTCAAAATGCAATCATTGATATAAAAAATATCATTAGAACATAAAAACAATATGACACGAGAACTTATACATAAAATCATGTAATGTCATTAATGCCTTTGACAAGTGTAGGCCAGTTGACACGGACAGCACCCGGTCACGAATATAACGCGAGAGTCAGCCATCGCTCCCCTCAACCATATTAGAGGGAAAGGAACGACCCGGCTCGCGATGCGCCACCATCCGCAAGCATGCACCACTTGTGTCAATGCTAAAATAAAAAAATAAAAATAAGTACATATTTAAAAAAAAAATACTTTACTTGTCATGTCTTTTTGCTTCCACGTCAATTCTTATATTACATGGTTGTCACTTTATGATTATTTAATATACATGATTTGCGTTGATAGAAGAAACAATGTCTGTCCAAACATTTTTTGTCATTTAAATATTTAGATGTCTTATTACCTTTTTTACAAAGAGTTCTTTTGACACAATTTTAAAACTGTTTTTCTGACAAATTTACGAAATCATAGAATAATTTGTTATACATAAGTGTGCATTGTCTTAAGAAGGACTTATTGATTTTGCTAAGCCTGGTCAAAGTATATATTATATTAGTACTAACATACAGTATGGACAGTGGACACTCTCTGCCGCTCTCTAGTATGCGTCCTCATCCCCTCGTCACCCAGATTGATACAGATTGGTTACAGTATGGTTGCCAAAAGTTGAAATTCGTTTTTTTAAAATATCATTTCTGGCCTTCGATCATTTTCCGTGATCGAAGTTTCTGGCCCGTTGTATGAAGCGTCTAGGGTATGGCCTGGTATAAGTTAGTCGAAGTTTATTTTGTTCCAAAGATTATGAGCGTGCCCGTCACTATTCAGTGAGAAAAATTGCAGATTTTTGCGGACATATTCAACCGACTTCCAAAGAGGAGGAGGTTATCAATTCGACAGTATGTTTTTTTATGTGTGTTACGTAAGAACTTTTGACTGGGTGAACCGATTTTTATGATTCTTATTTTATTTGAAAGCTAGGGCTTCCCGTGTGGTCCCATATAAATTTTATCAAAATCGGTTGAGTACTTTATTAGAAAATTAACAAAAACCAAAAATAATAATGCAAAAATGTACTAAGTTGTTGCGATGGAAGTCGGTTTTTTAACGTGTTTAGCGTTTTCAAATATCATTACTATAAACTAATTTATGTTTAGCGTTTTCATTATATGTACTGAACATTTATTGAAAACGCTAAACACGTTAAAAAATGGAATAGTCATTATATGGTAAAATACTATAAACTAATTTATACCTAACTTAAATTACATAACATGTATACTCAAATATTAAATTAAATTCTTTCGTATTTTTAAATACTATAAAATTACTAAACTATCTAACAACGTGTAAAATACTAAGTAACTCTAACATTTCCTATTCTTTCAACCTTGCCCTCGTATTGAATTCGTGTCGTTTGTTATCTATCAGTGAAGCACATTAATTGCTTACTTCATTATGCTGATTTAATACTTCACGGTAAAACCATACCACCTCTCTTAAACGACCGACCGCTTCGCCGCGAAGCATAGTAATATTACTCTTTGCCGTGGAGTGTTGTGTTTCGCCGCAGATTTTTCGAGAATTCTCAATTTGAATTAACTTTCCGATCCACATTTCTTGTGAACTAAATGTAAGAGTGTCGGAGACTAACAAAAATAATATTCGTAATTCAATTCAATCGTTCGTTACAATGGTGACAAGCTGTCAAATTTTACCCGCCAGATACAAGCTAGGCTCGACAGAGAGCCCCACGATATCGGTGACGCCGCCTCAGAGCCTGGACTACGTGTACCCTAAAGGCGGGGCCAGCCCCAACGGATCCGCCACTCCCAACGGGATGATCTCTTCCCGGTCTGGTGCCACCACGGTGCTCCTGAGCCCCACGTACCTGCAGACCCCGTGCCAATGCAACCAATCGATTAAGGTAATATAGTCTTATACCTTTGCACGGGTTATTTTAGGTATTTTTAGGTGTTTTATCGAAGGTATTTTAGGTGTGATTTGTAATTAGTGTAATATTAAATTTAGGACTAATTAATTTGTTACTAATAAATAATTTACATTAGATACATATAATAGATATACTTACATACATACTTATTAAATAAAATTGCTGTTTAGCAAACTCATTGTATGGAACTACTTTACTGGAGGTTGTTAAGGCCTTAAGATGGGTCAAATGACAATATTCAATTCAAATTATTGAAAGACTGTGTAAAGCTATCACCATGGAAAAAATATATAATAGAATTAAAGTAATAAGAAATCGATTTAATTGAATACAATTTTAAAAATATTACCACTTTTGATGTAAAAAAATATACTGTAGACCCTGTTTTTGGCATTCATTGCAAATTTTCTCGAAAACAACCACCACACAAAAATCGGTGACTTTAAGACCTTTCATTTTAGTTGAACACATTTTTTTAAACTTATTTGAAAGTGCGAGCAATGTGCCCCGACCACTGCCACTTAAGTTTAGCAATTCTGAGAGCTATGTCGGTTACTTTGGTTCTCTTACGGATCTCCTCGTTTCTGATTCGATCACGCAGAGAAACTCCGAGCATAGCACGCTCCATTGCCCTTTGGGTGACCTTGAGCCTTCTTATGAGGCCTATAGTAAGCGACCATGTCTCAGTTCCGTACGTCATCACTGGCAACACACATTGGTCGAAGACCTTGGTCTTAAGACACTGCGGTATCTGGGACGTAAAGATATTGCGAAGCTTCCCGAACGCTGCCCAGCCGAGTTGGATTCGACGATTAATCTCTTTCTCGAAGTTGGACCTACCTAACTGGACTGTTTGTCCCAGGTATACATATTCGGTAACAACTTCGAGTGTAGAGTCTCCAACCTTCAGAGGAGTAGGTATGACACGGACGTTTGACATAATTTTCGTCTTGTCCATGTTCATTCTAAGACCCACTTGTTGAGAGGCTCTACTGAGGCCATCGAGCATTGTGCATAAGTCGTCCATAGTCTCAGCCATGACCACGATATCGTCAGCGAATCGAAGGTGGGTGATGTACTCGCCGTTGATATTGATACCGAGTCCACTCCAGTCCAAAAGCTTAAAAACATCTTCCAGGGCGGCGGTGAACAGTTTGGGAGATATAACGTCTCCCTGTCTCACCCCTCGCTGCAGCTGGATAGGTTCCGAGTTTTGATCCTGGAGGCGAACCGAAATGGAAGAACAGATGGCCGTTGGGGCAGTAAAGTTCTCGAGTGGCGACCACGCACCGGAAAGCGTAGTGTAGGCAGGCCTCCCACTCGGTGGACCGATGACCTGGTGAAGGTCGCGGGAAGCCGCTGGATGCGGGCAGCGCAAACCGGTCGTCGTGGAGATCCTTGGGGGAGGCCTATGTCCTGCAGTGGACTTCCTTCGGCTGATATGATGATTTGAAAGTGAAGAAAAGTGATTAACCGATTGAGTATTAATGGGACCCATCTGTCCCGGTAAGTTGTTCTTTCCGTTGAGTATTAATGGGACCCATCGGCCCCGGTAACAACACGCGACCTTATGCTCTAAAGTACACAAATATAGTTAAAACTGTGTTGAAACTGCCTTGGGTTGATTTATGGACTTACGTCGTTATTAAATTCCGCTCTTAGTGCCATACGCAGTTTAATATAAAATCATAGATAAACTTTTCATAATTTGACAATTTCTTGTCATTTTCCGCCATTTTGGAAAATGGCGGGTCCGCCTGAAGGAAGGGAACGTCAATATTCAAGGTCGGCCTGGACGGTTAACACATGTAAAAAACCGAGAATTGGGCGTTTGGTTTCGACGCAACAGCCGCGTTGAAGCCCGCATTGATTTGAATTTAGAATAAATAGACTTACGTTCGATATTATTTCAACACATATCAACCTGCTCGGATTGAGTCATCTTAAAGCCTTAATAGTTAATGCGCAAAAGGATACCTACATAATTTTTACACCTGTACACATAAACAAAATGTATCAAATATATTTTTAGTTGGCGAAAACAAGTAAGTATAGTTACAAACAATACTTTGACCTAACGACGGTATATTATATTAGGTCAGGGAAAATGTTTCTTCGTATTTTGTATGAAAATTCAAACAGGGCGAACAAAACGAGCTGCATCTTGAACGTTAAGATTTCCATACTGGAAACGCTTGAACCAAGTTTGTTGTGCTACTGATTGATACTGCTTTAGGTCCAAACAGCACAAATTTTATTCGCGGCCTGTGTTGCATTTTTATTTTTTACCTTTTTTTACATAACATTTAAAATATATCGAATTTCTCGTTGCTTTCACACATTTTCATATACAGAAAATTTACACTTTCAATATACAGTATAATATCACTAATCCGGCACTTCGATAGATCGGCACGTCCAATAATCCGGCACCCTCCGCCCACGCCTCCCTCATCATGCGAGAAAAGGTTTTTAAGCAAGGACTACAAGTTGCACAAAAGCAGACCTCAATTAAGGATTATTTTAAAACTATTTAATTGCATATGTACCTACATGTTAATTTAATACATTACATACATTTATTCCCTCTATGAAATGCTTTATTTTATTTATTACTTATGACTTTTTCAGTATAATCCAGTAATCCGAACATTTCAATAATCCGACACCCTCCGGTTTTTAATATTAGTGCCGGATTAGTGAGATTACACTGTATAATTATATATAATACAGAAAATTTAAATTTTCTTCAATTTCAAAATGGCGGGAATTTATTTATTTTACTTTTCTTTAATATTTCAAAAGTTAACTTATTTAATTTTATTACAACCAGTCAGTTACAAATAATACAAGCAAAGAGATTTGATTACAAATTTATAGTTACAAAATAACTTTTTCCCCGACCTATAGATAGGTAATGTATAAACCTAACCTACATACATACCTTCTTGTAGTCATGAGTTATTAACATGTTTTCTTACGAAAACAATGATAAGAAACAAACAGTTGCATGTGTACGTATAATGTTCTCTTTCAGAAACTCATGTTGGTACGGTACCCTCATCTTCGATTATATTTACGCACTTATTTTCATTTTTATTTTCGAGCAGCAAAAGAAAAGGTAGACTTATTAAAAGTATTATCGTCATGAATTTCTTTTCTATTTTTACTCAAAACGTGGTCTATATCAAATATTGCAGGCGTGTGCAGGTTTCCTCACTATGTTTTCCTTCACCGTAAGAGCGTCAGATAAACGTACACATTTTATGTAATCGGAATTTGAAAACATATTGGTACGTGGCAGGTTTCCAACCTCGAAGGTTGTGTGTGTATGAAGTCGACCAAACCACTGGGCCCGTGTGCAGTCGCCTAAGGCCCGATTGTCCTAATTCAGGGTAGGCGAAGCCCCTCGGCCTACCATACGTTTATGAACTGATATGATGATCAAATATCACTAGTATAAATAATTGATCACGCTGAAGACGTTAAAAACAGCCGACTTCAATCACAACAACTACAATGTTAGTTCATTTTTTTTGTGTTAGTTCATTTTATGAAAAAAAAAAACATTTTAATCAAATTCATTTGGGACCAACTTTAAAATATACTCTATCCAATAAAAAAAGAATTATCGAAATCGAACTACTCTGTAAAAAGTTATGCATGAACACACATAAAATTAAAAAACCGGCCAAGTGTAAGTCAGAACCGCACACAAAGGGTTCCGTATCATCATACTAGAATGCGCTAGTTTCTTCACGTTTAAAAAAAATATATAAAAAAGACGTGTGGCACTCGGGGACTGCCGCGGTAAAGCTATTACACAGCATTTTATTTATTTACTTATGCAATTATAATTATTTATTTATTTTTTATTTAAGCAGTATTTACCATCAGTAGCATATAGTCCTTGAGGAGCTTGACACTAAGAAAGTTCATCATCCTCATCATCATCATCATCAATCGCCATCATCAATCGCCATCGCCATCGCCATCGAAATCGCCATCGCCATCGCCATCGCCATCGTCATCGTCATCGTCATCATGATCATGATGAATAGATAGATGGCACAGTAAGTTTTTTGGAACTCAATTTAAATATTTTTTTGGGGTGTCAGGTTTTATTTTCGTTACGAAACTTCTTGATTCGGTCCCCTCAAATCCCGCGACAAAAGCTTTACAATAGCTTAACACCTTGACCAATCTTGATGATTGACGCGATTGATGATGGCGATTGATGATGGCGATTGATGATGGCGAATGATGATGGCGAGAAAATGTGTTTGTTTGTTTGTTACCTTTTCACGCTTCAACACCTTGACCAATCTTGATGAAATTTGGCATGCAGGTAGCCTGTGTCACGGGGAAGGACATAGGCTACTTTTTATCCCTTAAAAATAGCATAGTCCGATGCAGTTCCTGAGGGAATTGAAAAAATGGTCTTTTTTTGATTCACTTCTTTAACATCGCAGCAGAACAATGTATTGTTGTGATTTATTGCACAGAGATGGTTGAGGGAGTGGTAAATGACAAGACTGCTATTCCGAATAGCCTGATCTGGAATAGGGATCTAGAGAAAACTAATGTTCACGCTCGCGAGCCGGCGGCTCGCGCACCACTCGCCCTTAAAGACATTCATAAAAATGATGTCCACGCGGGCGAAACCGCGGGCAACAGCTAGTTATGAATAATGGTGAAAGTTTAAAGTGTTATATTGTCCTCCAAATTTAACCCCAAGTTCAGCATTCATTCATTTACGCTATACTTCCGTGGTTGGGTCATCACAACTCTATAGTTTGTACTTGTAAATTCGGAGAAAATCGGGTGTGACAGACCGGCATATGAGTAATCTTATCATTATTTCAGCTCATATACGTCCCCACCGAGGGGCTCGAGCTTACCCTGAATTAGGGCGATCGTGTCTTAGTCGACCACGCGGGCCCCGTGCGGGTTAGTCGACTTCACACACAACCTTCAAGTTTCTTCGCAGGCGTGTGCAGGTTTCCTCACGATGTTTTCCTTCACCGTAAGAGCGTCGGATAAACGTATACATATGAAATCGAAATTCGAAAACACATTGGTACGTGGCAGGATTCGAACCATGACTTCCCGGACAGGAGGTATCGGCACTTGCCATTACACCACCGACGCTCAACGAGTAACGAGTAATCTTATACGGGTTCCTTTTTAATGGATTTACGGAACCCTAAAAAAACATGTTTGCCAAATACGTCGATCCGTCCGTCCGTCACGCTTCTCCTAGCGGCTTAACCTATGGTCCGATTTGTCAAAGGAGTCTGAACAGCTTCTGGCTGAGTTGCCATTTATATATAACACGCTTTCGCAAGATCAGTTCTGCTGTACAATTTATCATTTACACACATTAATTTTTTTATTCACAATTGGTAAGCCCTTGGCATCATCTCACCTGATGGTAAGTGACGATGATGCCGAAGATGGAAGTGGGCTTACCAAGATTCCCCAACGTAATGGAGAACTGGTTATCTTATCTTCAAGCCGAAACACGTCAATGTTGTTAACACTGATGTTTGGCGGCAAGACTTAGATAAGATGGTGGTAGCTAGCCAGGAGGGCTTAGAAAATGCCCTACCACCAACCAAACCGAGTCTTACAAGTTGAAGCGAATAGACTAACCATTACGCCATGGAGGCGGTTAAATGAGAACAACTTAGGTGTACATAGATAAGAACAAAGCTGATGAAGGTTGTTTACTTGGAAAACAAACGTTACTATACTCTAATTAACTCAAGGTGGGTCAAATATTTATCTAATAAATATAACTAGCCTTGCCAGCCAAGCTACGACCTATGTGCCCTGCCCATTGCCATTTCAGTTTAGTTTAGTTTAGTTTCAAGTACTCGAGTGGCGACCGCGCACCGGAAAACGTAGCGTAGGCAGACCTCCCACTCGGTGGACCGACGACCTGGTGAAGATTGCGGTAAGCCGTTGGATGCGGGCAGCGAAGGACCGGTCGTCGTGGAAACCCTTGGGGGGAGGCCTTTGTTCAGCAAAGGACGTTTTTCGGGTTGTATGATGATAATGATGATTTGTATTTATGTATGTTATGAGATCTCGAAAACGGGTCTAACGATTTTAATGAAATTTGCTGTATATGGGCTTTTGTGGGCAAAAAATCTAGGAAGCCTGCTATGAGACATATTATCTCATCTCAGGGAAAACGCGGGCCATAAAGGTCAAAGCGTTGTTAGTCTTTATTCTTTGGCGTTGGAGTCCGATCGAAACTTTTTGTATTTTTTTATTTTTTTGCCTTTTTCGTGCTTGCTGGATGGAGTACACCCGGCAAACGTACCCGGTGCACGAGAACTACCAACACTGAAAAAGTAATTGACAATTAAAATAATTAATCACGCTGAACACGATAAAAACCTGACTTAAATCGCAACAACTAGTACAATTTCGCTACTTATTTTTCGTTTATTTGAATTTTCTAAACAAATATAATACGTGCCACTAAAGATGAGACTTGACACCTAGATGTCGCCCACGAACTTACATTATGAAAAAAAATCCTAAACACTCCGCGGGTGCCGAGAGAAGTGAAAACTTTTTACAGTTTTATAAGTTTTAACCCTGCGAATGTTCCTGTTAAGGTGTTATATGTGACTCTAAATCACTGCATGTAACGGCTCTAATTGTCAGACTCGATTAATCAAGAATTAGGAAAAACGAAATTCTCCTAAATTCTAAAATATTTAAGATTTTTTAATGGTGAAATGGTTAAGTCCATTAGCTTTATCTCAAGAGGTCGCAGGTTTGATTCCCGGCGGAAGTAAGTAAGACTCAGTTTAGTTGGTGGAAGAGCATTTTCTAAGCCTGCCTGGCTAGCTTACACTACCGTCTTATCTAAGTCTCGCTGCAAAACATCAATGTTAACAGAATTGATATGTTGATAAGATGGTCAGTTCCCTATTGCGTTGGGGTTTCTTGGTAAGCCCGCTTACATCTTCGGCATTATCATCACCTACCATCAGGTGAGATGATGACAAGGGCTTAGATACCAATTGTGTATGAAAAAATCTCCTAGGGCGTTTGTTCTTTCTGGGGTACGGGACTAGTTTTTAATTCCAACAGAAACTGTAAGTATTCGTATATTCAAACTGCATTTTTAAATTGCCGGAGATTCGCGCAGATTAAATTAAGTCCCATTCCCCACAGCGCACAGCCCACATGATGTAGCGATGGGTCCACTTAAATAAACCTAGCTTTTAAAAGACCATTGATAATTGATTACTCAATCAATTCAGGAGTTAGAAACCGCAGTCGCTAAATGACTCCGCAAAAAAATTGATTTCCCTTAAATTGACTAACCAGCTTGCAATCACGCAAAAGATTTGGGAAGTCCAAAAGTTTTTTGTTGATACTTGATTCACTAAGTACCTATAACTACGTTTTTCCTATGAAAAGTCGCACACAGCACTGCAGAAACACCTAATTACTTTTAATAGTTTGCTTTTTGCTTAACATAGAAGTGTTAATAAAATGTTTGAATTGCTGTTGTTTCTGATTGCGTCACGGACGCGATAGACGTTAAAATAACTGCGACGTCTCCTCTGACTAATGTACTCATTATTTGTTAAAATGCTATAATTTTTTTGTCAACTTTCGTCATTTAAATCAACTTCGTACGACGGCATATTATTTGAATGCCTTTGGGTGCGTCTCACACAGCAAGCGGACCGAAAGCAAAACTAAACCATTTTATACAATAGGTCACGACAAATTTGGTAACGATAACGGAAATGGATAAACTTAGGTTGAGACTACGAATAAGTTATGCAACGCCCGTTAGTTGTAGGAATTCTGGACCAGGCCCCCTCCCCCATGCCGGAGCCCAAAGTTGGAAATGGCCGACATTAATTTAAAAAAAAATCATTAAAAATAATGGTGTCGCCCCCCATTTAAGTCGTTTACGCGTGGTCCCATTTCGCTATCTTCAAGCGTTTTCGAGATAGGAATTTCAGGCAACGTTGGAGCTCCTGCAAGGGGGGGGGGATCCTGATCCAGAACTCTCGCTATACCTACTACTAACGGGCGTTGCTCCATAACGCAACCGAATTTTTGGTCAGTTTTTGCATAATTGTCATCAGTACAACTAGTACTTTCATTTTATATCTAAATTTAATTAAAATTGTGGTTCGATCCTGCCACGTACCAATGTGTTTTCAAATTTAGATTTCATATGTACGTTTATCCGACGATCTTATACATCGTGAGGAAACCTGCACACGCCAGCGAAGAAACTCGAAGGTTGTGTGTGAAGTCGACCAACCCGCACTGGGCCCGCATGGTCGACTAATGCCCGATCGCATACCCCTCGGTGGGGCCGTATATGAGCTGATGTGATAAAATTTAATTAAAAATATTTTATTGCACCAAAAACAACCCTAATGCACAGTAAGTATCCCTTGTCACCCTAGTCCCCACACTAGGAATTCCTGTGTTGTGGGTAACCAGTCTCTTCCCTAATTTAAGATTTACAAAGATAGTTACAATGCTTTTAATCTTATCTATTAAACAATAACAAAATGTGGGTAAATATTTAATTAGTTAATGTCCAGTCTACGTGATATTGAGGCACGACATAATTTAATAACGAAAATGCTTGCTGTCGCTGCTTTAAACCTCGCGTAAAGGCACTTTGATTAACTACTAGAAGTAACAGCGTATTATATTAAATCATTATCATCTTACTCAGCCATTTACCTTATCGTTTTTTTTTTGTTTTTCAGGCGCTATAAGTACATAACGCAACCACTTTGCGCAGGCAGCCCGACATATTTAACATCAGAGGGTTGCCATTTATCCTCTCAACCTAAGTTTATGCATTTCCGTTATCGTTACCAAATTTGTCGTTACCTCCTAGTCTAGTTCGCCTTTGATTCGTGGCAGGTCGTACGTGTCGATAGTAAAGAATAGAAGCACATAGAAGTATCGTGTTACCTAGTTGATAAATATTATTACTATAATTTTTATCGCCTTTATTTAATTACGCTGCGCGTCGCAACATTTCATATTATTGGTTCAATACTTTTTGTCGCGTAATTTGATAATTACTAAGTAGATACTCTTGCAATTTGTGCGTTGTATAATTCCATCCATCTTGAAATTTCCTTAATTACGGGTTATTTGTAATTAAAACGAAAATTAAAATAATAATAAAACTACTTAATTAACGATAGAAAATGATTGAATATTACAATACCTAAAATACATTTTACAATTTATTAGTAATTAAAACGTAAATATTTTTTTAGTAATTTAACCTACAATAATAAACCTACTCAATTTACGATTGAAAACTATTTAATATTACATTACCTTTTACAATTTATTTGAGGAATTTTAGGTATTGTAGTATTCAAT
The DNA here is from genome assembly GCA_947284805.1 of Coleophora flavipennella. Lineage (NCBI taxonomy): Eukaryota > Metazoa > Arthropoda > Insecta > Lepidoptera > Coleophoridae > Coleophora > Coleophora flavipennella. Next base: position 14,055,472 of record OX369283.1, read on the forward strand.
CATTTTGTACCCTAAATTAAGTAGGTTTATTATTATTTTAATTACTTTTTAATAATTTAATTTAACGTGAATAAAATTATTATAATTAATCCGAAAATAATAATTTAACGCATGAAACCAACTTTTGTTTTATATATAACTACAGACTTAATAAATAATACTTCCCTCAAATCGACCAGCTAAACAGTCAATGTATAATGTAATGTCAACATGAAGAGACCATTTTTTTTACTACTACAACAAAGTTTAATAACAAAATTGGTTCATTTTCGTCTGTAGAATACATACAATCCATATGTCGGAGCGTCATTGAAAACACGACCAATACCAGCTCGAGATAAGTTTACATAGATCGTTTAACTTTGTTTGGATCAAACGTCAGGTATTAGTACCTGGGTGAAACCGGTGGTGGCGTGACAATCGCTTGTACTCGTGAGACGATCGTTTGTGGTAGCAAAGATAACGTATTAACGGAAGGCTGTTTGTGATGTGATCAACAATGAGTTAAGAATTTATTAGATCTGTGGAGAAGCCATATTAGCTGGACGTCAGTCTCGGAGCAGACACTTTTTGACGGAGCGTCGAACAGAACACAAGTAGTGGGATCGTCTTTCGTTTGTGTGTGGTAGCCGTGTCCCGCGCTACCGTCACTGTGCCCGGACCTACCCTCACTTCGCGATCTCGAGGTAGTTGCTGACGCAACTACCCTCCGAGCAGCACCCGACGCTTTTCATCGCGTCGGAGGGGACCACCTACCCTCAATTGCGCCGCGGCGAGTAGATGCCGTCACCGCGTGGGCAAGTGGTAAGTCCGCGCAGTGCGGCACCCGTCCTACTCGCTGCTTTTGGTCGCACGCGCACGCGAAATCCCGCGGAGCTATCGACGAGCGTCAGCTCCACCCACAGCGTGATGGCCTCGGGTTCCGACTCGGGGTCACCGCACGCGTCCCGGCCGTCATCGTCGCATGACGGCACCCCAATCGAAGATGCCCCGGCGGAGGACCTCGCGCCCACAGCGAGCGCAAGTACTCGCCCACCGCAGCCCCTCTCGCCCAGGTCGGCGCTGGACGCCGACACCGTGGTTGTCGCACGCCTGTGTCAATCACGGATCGGGTCGGAGGAGCTGCTGAGAGCGATGGCGGCGCACCTGATGGAGCGCGAGCGCCACCTGGAGACCCCCGCCGAGCCACAGCCACAATACGCCGAGGAGAGCTTCGCCGCTGCTTGCCTCCAAGCAGCGAGCTCGGAGCTGCTACAGATACCCGCAGACCTGGAGGTCTGTGCCGCCGTCGTCAGAGACACGGTGCCGGACTTCCAGATGAAGCCCACCAGACGCCCCCGCAGCCCCGAAGACTCGCCTGAGCAGCTGGCAAAGCGCCAATGCGGCGAGTTCGGCGACCCCCTGCCGCCATGGTCGCAACGCGACCCGCGCCGACAGCCACGACAGCCACCGCCCGCACCGGCCCCGAGGCGCTCAGCGCCCCCCACCGCCGCCGCACCCCCTGCCCGGCCCACCTACGCGGACCGAGCAAAGACGCCGCCCATCCCGGCCCCACCCACCACCGTCGCCGAGCCGCCCCGCACCGAAACCGAGCCGCCCCGCGCCGCGCCACCCTGCGCTGCCGCCGCGCCGACCCGCGCCGCCGCCGCACCACCCCGCACCACCCCGCACCACCGCTGCGGAGCCCACCGCCGCTACTGCCGCTGCGAAACCCGCCGCCGCCCCCGCTGCTACCGTCGGCCAGCCCAAGAAGGCCCGCTACCCGCCTCTGGTAGTGGAGTCCCTCCCGAACTGGTCGACCCACTTCGAGAAGCTTGCCGAGGAGCTCGGGCGAGCTCCCAACGCCCGTCCCTACGGCAACGGGATACGCTTCTCCCCTGAGGACGGCGACGAGTACCGCACGGTGCAGCGGTACCTGTCCACGCTGCCGGAGATAAGCTGGTTCTCCTATACGCTGCCAGCCGAGAGGCCCCTCAAGGTGGCCATCAGAGGCCTCCCATCGATCACCGAGCCCGCCGAGATCGTCACCGCCTTAGCCACACATGGCTATGAGGCGGAACACGTGAAGGCCATCCGAGTGCGCGCAGGACGCCCCGGATGCCTCTTCTACGTCCAGATCCGGCGGACCTCCAACATCGCCGCCATATACGCCATTACGGAGCTCCTGCACATGCCGGGCATCACGATCGAGGCCTGGCGTGGCAAGCGTGGACCCGCGCAATGCCACCGGTGCCAGGCATTCCGGCACTCTTCTCACGGCTGCCACCGCCCGCTGGCCTGCGTCCGCTGCGGCGAACCCCACGCTGCAATGGACTGCCCTCGGCCGCGGGAGGATCCACCCACCTGCGCCAACTGCGCGGGCCCGCATCCCGCCAACCACATCTCGTGCCCGGTGTTCCGCAGGGAGCTCCGGAACAAAAAGGCCGGGACAGTCGCCCGGACAACCGCCCCTCGACTTGCAGCACCCGCCGCCACTGCTGAGCGCGCCGCACCGGCAGCGCCCGCCGTGCTGAGCGGCTCGGCAGAGGCACCCGAACCAAGCCAAAAACGACGCAGAACCCGCCGGAGGAGGAAGAGGCCCTTAGCCCCCGCTTCCGCCGCCCCCACCACCACCAACACCACCACCGTGCCCTCCCAGAGTGACCTCCTGCAAGCTCTGGGAGTACTTCAGCAGTTACTCGCCCCAACCGGGGCTGGAGTGGCTGCCAAGCGCCCACCCAAGGACCCGCTCATCGTGATGGGCGGCGGAAGCAGCCACGTTAAGGAGGCCTCGCCTCGGGAACGTTTCCCCGTCGCCCCCTTCGGGGGCAACGAGAAGAATACCACGGACACAAGTAGTGGTTGGTGATCTGTGAGCAAAACGGACGTGTCACGCTATCGCTGGGATTACCGCGTTTGCATCCATTGTAATCCAAGGTATCCTGTACAATTTCGATTGCCGAATGATCAAGATTATTGAAGAAGGACCCCTGTGATATAGCTGCATTGTTATTTCGACGCCCACGACCGAAATAGTTAAACCACGAGGCCATCCATAACCTAACCCACCCCCTTCGACATATACATATTATAAAACGGAGTCCCCTGATCGCATCTGAGGAGCGTCGGAACAAAAAACGATAAATCATCATGTTAATTTTTTTGAAAAAATAGAAATACCTTTTAACTTAATAAATTGTTAGGTAGCAAAGAAATCTTTTCATGCCAAAATATGGTAAACTGAATGATAAGTTAGGTAGTGAAATCAAATTGAAAGATAACAATATGGATAATTTGCTATTAATTTAGGAATTTTAGAGATATCGGGTTTTGTTCAAATCATTTGGATTTATCGGGTTTTGATAGTTTGAAAACATGATTTCACAGTGACAGCTATGAGTAAGTCAACACTGGGTGCGTTCACGAAGTTCGATTGACCAAAATATGTGAATATTTTAAGGTCGTATATACTAGCACTTTGATCTCTAGGATTTATCGGTGTTTGTATCGACCATAAATTGACTCATTGGATTTGTCGGGTTTAGAAATGATCATTATTTTTAATAATTTTTTTAACAGGATTTAACTGTTTTTAAAGAGATCTGCTTGCAGAGAGGTTTGAGATTCAACACAAGGTACCGAAAAAAAGTTAAAAATATATATGTCATAAATGGCGTTTATCGGCTTTTGTTCCGACACTCCTCTCTGGCCGTCTGTGTGAACGCGATAGACTCAAAACTACTGAACGGATTTTCATACGGTTTTCACCAATGAGTGATTTATGAGGAAGGTTTAGTTAGGTGTACAATTCCCGTGAGACGCTTGCTACTTGCGCACCGCGGACCCTGTAGTTTACAAAGAATCTTATGAAAAGCTGTACCATAACATAATTTAAGTACACCTGCCATAATTTTTTCGCTTTAAGCTTTTGTCAAGGTGACTCTGAAACTAATTTCAAGAAAAATTTTAGAACAACAGTTGTTCTGTGCAGTTTTTATGTAGAATCGTATAATATTTCGTATTTAACATTGATTACACTATAGCACGTCAACTGCGTGCCCGGCAGGCTGAGGCGGGGTGTGCGAGAAGATCTCCGCGGGGGAGCTTGAGGCTAGCGGGGACGGGCACGAGCTTCGTGCCCTTCCCCGCTAGCCTCAAGCTCCCCCGCGGAGATCGTGTCGTTTCGTGCTACCTCGCCCCCGCCTACCCGCCCGTACCGAAGACGTACCGCGCACGAAGTTGACGGGCTATAATTTAGTTACCTATTTTTTAGGAAAACATGATTTATGTGTGTTACCTATTAAATTTTGTCCAGGCGCTCGTAGCTCGGTGCAACTTGCGCCCGTACCGAAGACGTACCGCGCACGAAGTTGACGGGCTATAATTTAGTTACCTATTTTTTAGGAAAACATGATTTATGTGTGTTACCTATTAAATTTTGTCCAGGCGCTCGTAGCGCGGTGCAACTTGCGTGGTTGGTCGATCACGCAGGTTAACTGACCTGAAGCACGGTTATTACCTGGATGGGTAGTGGCATATATCTTGACGTTTCCGTTTTGCAAGGCACCTTAAGGTACAGTGGTACCTAAAAATCAACTTAAACAGGTTTTAAAAATTCATTTTTGAAGTAGTTAACAGTAAATTTAAAATCTAGGAAAACACCAATAGAATAATTACGAGGGATTATATCGAACGGAAAAAACGATTTAATAAAGTTGGCTCGATAGAATAATTTCGCAAAGATACCTCTTTTCGAGCCATTTTATCGTCTTTTTTCGGTTTTATTCTTCAAATAAGTAATTTGATAATATGATTAATTTACTAAAATAAAGTTCATAGGTGACTGAAGGGAAAACATCAAATGGATTTTTATTTAAGATAAATATGATGAAAATAAAAACGAAAACATCGAAAAAGTGCAAAAGTGTGATTATTTTCTTCCTTCTTTACACGTAAAGAAAAAGACAAAGACAGATTATTAAGTACTAGGTACAGGGCCTTAGGCCGTTGGTGCAGGTTGCTATGTCTAGATGGCGTTCGTTAGCCGTGTCAGATGCCTTATAGGCGGCTTGGTAAACTTCTGACAGTGACGTTTGTCACTAGCCCTTACAACACACTTACCTAGACTTAGTCCCCGTGTGTGGAGTATGACTTGACCTTCTCCAGTTTGGAAGAGACCCGTGCCCAAGCATTGGGAACGTCTATGGGTCGTTTACACAAAATTTTGTGTCTATTGCTATGTGCCCCGTCCAATCTATGAGTTCTATAATACTATAGTATAAATAGTTACTTTTTTTTAATTCACAATTGGTAAGCCCTTGGCATCATCTCACCTGATGGTAAGTGACGATGATGCCGAAGATGGAAGCGGGCTTACCAAGCATCCCCAACGCAATGAAGAACTGGCTATCTTATCTTCAAGCCGGAACACATCAATGTTGTTAACACTGATGTTTGGCGGCAAGACTTAGATAAGATGGTGGTAGCTAGCCAGGCGGGCTTAGAAAATGCCCTACCACCAACCAAACCGAGTCTTACAAGTTGACCCCACCGGGAATCGAACCCGCGACCTCCTGGTGTGAAGCGAATGGGCTAACAATTACGCCACGGAGGCGGTTAAAACATGCACGCGTCAGGGCATTGTTAATTATTATTATTATTCATTTATTTTCAGGCAACTTAGTACTAAAGTATAGGCGCATCGCATAGATATAAAAACTGTTAAAAATAACAAGACATAGATATACTATAAATAAAATACATTAGGTATTAGGCATGTTAGTTATCTACCTTAACCATTAAGATTCTATTTTCTTTAAACAATAGACACAAAATTTTGTGTAAACAACCCATAAACGTGGAACAGATGGCCGTTGGGACAGTAAAGTTCTCGAGTGGCGACTGCGCAACGGATGACGTTGCGTAGGTAGGCCTTCCACATGGTGGACCGAAAACCTGGTGAAGGTCGCGGGATGCTGCTGGATGCGGGCAGCGCAGGACCGGTTGTCGTGGAAATCCTTGGGGGAGGCCTTTGTCCAGCAGTGGACGTCTTTCGGCTGATATAATGATTATTATTATAGGACTTACAGTCAACTTTCCAAAAAAACTTAACCACTTTAGGAGTGCCGACAGAAGTGAAAACTTTTTACAGTTTCATAAGTTTTGACCCTCCGAGTGTTCCTGGCTGTGTCGGTTACATTACATGTTACAGTGTCGCGAGTTCCATGGTTTTTCTCATCTCAGAAACTGCCCAACGCGCTTAGGCACACTTTTTTCACTTCAAAAATTCGAAAACAATTTCATACAAAATACACAAATAGGCCAAATAAGTGATCGATTCGTATGAAAAGTTCGTTCTTTCTTTGCGTATTGACTATTGGTTTCCTTGGAAAAGTTGTCCAGTATGATGAGTAGACCCCCCGTCCCTACAAACAATTTTGTTACATTCTGTAGATACCTATAATATTTTATATCCTAAACTTGTATCTCCCTTTCAGAGTGTAAGCGAAATAGCGCTAGCGATGCCCACATCTCCTGGCTGGCACGAGGAGCTAGCAGACAGCAACTCCCCGAATGGACTCTCCTGGAGGAGACTGCACATGTCCCGGGCCAAACTAAAAGCCACGGCTACTACATCTGAGCTGTTGTCAGGTAGGTCTGACACATACATAACATCAACCTTTCCTATGAAATACCCTTTTTTGACGTGGTAACGTCTAATAAATCGATGGACGCCGCGCGCCGGCTGCACGCACGAAAAAGGATGACTCATTGTCCCGATACAAGTAACTAGTATCTCATCTGTGCCGTTACGCTCATTACATGAATGTTTTGTTATGACGTTGTCACCTTAAACTATCGTCCGTAAACCGACTTTACAGACAATCAGTTTTTTTCTCCACCACTTTGCTATCGATATTCCGTCTATCCGCACGATGCTTTACGCTTCTTTATTTATTACTAGCTTTTGCCCGCGGCTTCGCCCTCGTGGACATCGTTTTTATGACTGTCTTAGAAGGTACGCGGCGCGCGAGCCGCAAGTGGCTTGAATTTTCTCCTATCCTTATGTCAGGATATGCTTATTAGTAAATCATGTCATTTCCCACCCCCTCAACCATCTATGTGCAAAAATCAAACAATCCATTGTTCCGTTGCGATGTTAAAGAAATTAACCAAAAAAGAGGATATTTTCAGTTATCTCAGGAACTGCATCGGGCTATGCTATTTTCACGGGATAAAAGTAACCTATGTCCTTCCTCGTGACACAGACTACCTGCATGCCAAATTTCATTAGGATTGGTAAAGGCGTTGAAGCGTCAAAAGGTAACAAACGCATTTTCACATTTATAATATTAGTAAGGATACTGACAGCGAAGGAGTGGAATTCCTTGCCTGCGTCAATGTTTCCCGATTCTTACAACCCTTCAAGGTAAGAGTGAATAGGCATTATTTGAGTTAGCGTGTAACATTCTCGACTGCATCGTCACTTTCCTTAAAATTGAAAGTTATTTTTTTGTGAATATACAGGATGTACTGATAGTACTATACAACTTTTGTTCTATTACTTTGCTTAAATCGCAAAAAAAAATATTCATGCAAATTTATCAGATGTGTAGGTTTCCTCGCGATGTTTTCCTTCACCGTTAAAGCAATCGGTAAGTATATGTACGTAAGTTTAGAAAAACTCTTTGGTACATTACCCGTCCGGATTTGAACCCGTGACATCTGGGTCCGAGGAGGACCGAGTCGTTACCGGTTGAGCCACCGGCGACGCTTCTTTTCTACAGATCTATGATATTACTAGATGCCTACTCACATAAGAAAAATTTTCATTTTAGTAATGATTTATCTGAATTATGTAGGAATTATGCTTGGTTTACAAAAAATCATAAAAAATACACAGATCAACTTTGCCTAGGGATATTTTTAGACTCTTCACATAAAACAGGTTTTTTTAAAGAACTATAAAAAATACTTAGGACATGGTGTAGGGTAGAAACTTTTGAGATGAGCAAGTGTTATATTTTGAAATGAAATGAAAATTTATTTGCATCAAACATGGTAGTAGGATGTTTAATATAATTTTTTAGTGCAATCATGTTTCGCCTGTGCAAGGCATGCAAATGTTTAACATAGATTATAATTATTTTGTCACGTAAACTTTAAAAATTCAAATGTCAACAAGTTTATTTTTGTCACAGAGGTATTCATTAACGCTATAATATTTTTTTTCAATAAGCCATTTCAACAATTTTGTCTCAACGGTTTTCGATTCAAGCTTTCGTAGTTCAATTGGTAAGTTAATATATACACTCGAGAGCGATGAATCCGGGTCACTAAAAGAATCCTAAAAATCTCGGAAACTAAGAAGGCTAGCTTCATGAAATAAATTGTGTTTAATAGACATTTTAATACCCCTTAAATGAAAGTAATAAAATTTACGAGTCACTACATGTTATTTACAAAAAATTACATAAATAAAAAAAACTGCTGATCTCGCCTTAAAACAAAAATAGGAAACATGACATTTTTGAACAACATTACGATTTACTTGAATTTTAATACTTCGTATTGCCTCCACATATCTTTCGCTAGTTAAAGAGCCGTTTTCTATGAACACCAGTTCTGTGCGACTCTCAGAAGAAATTCCGGCCCACAGATGTACAGACTCGCCACCGTAGGCTACTTTTTCTTCGATGCATGCTTGCTTGAATCTTTCCCCTGGTCTTCTATACTCTCTGTGTCTTCCATCGTGCTTGTAGAGCATAAATTTTGATTCGTCGGAGAACATAACTTTTGACCAATCTCCAATACTCCAATTTAAGCGGTTCTGGGCATATCTTAGTCTTGAAATACGATGCCCACGCTCCAGTTTAGGGCCGTTTGCAGGTCTAAGTGGTTTCAAGTTAGCTTCAGCAAGTCGTCGCCTTACTGTCCATGCGCTTGGGTTATTTCCTCCGAGGCGTCGAAACTGATTTGTAAGTTCAGTTCCTGTGTTAAAGCGATTACGAAGCATTGTGTTCACCAAGTATCGATCTTCTCGTGCTGTGGTACACCTGGTTCTGCCTGTTCCTGGTCTGCGTAGGTTAGAGCCAGTTTCCTCGTAACGTTGGAGAACTCTTTGTACTGTTGAGAGCGACACACCGACAGTCGTGGCTGTATCGCGCTGACCCCGGCCGTTTTCCAGCATTGTGAGTATTCTGGTGCATTCTTCAGGTGTAAGCGACATGATTACTGCTTGAATAATAAATATTGAACACTATCAACATGGTTTATGTACCCACTTAAATGACAGATTAGAAACAAAAGCAAAAACAAATGTAGTAATTTCGTAGTTCCATCTTCGAAAGTCTCCCTTTTTCAAATTTTTTTTTTATGACATAACTTTACAATAACTAAGAAGTTTTAATGACTTCATTTAAGGAGTATTAAATTGTCTATTAAACACAATTTATTTCATTACGCTAGCCTTCTTAGTTTCCGAGATTTTTAGGATTCTTTAAGTGACCCGGATTCATCGCTCTCGAGTGTATTCTAACGCTCATATACACACACAATTTCGGCTATACATTTCAGTTAATGGGATTTCGTTAAAAACTAGCCTGTATGCCCTGTATGTTTTGCCCTATCAATACTTAGAAATTTAGTTTTAAGTGGTTTTTGTAAAGACGCCTGTAAAATTAAAATTGTGTTTTTACATTGTCATAGAAGGATGGCACAGATTGTATGTAATTAGTAGAACCCATGTTTATAAGAACTCAGAAGGTACTGTTGTGAATATAGCACTTGCCCATCTTGAAAGTTTGAGTACCTTGTACTGCACATGCCTAGATTAAAATCCGTGGCGTAATGATTAGTCCATTCGCTTCACACCAGGAGGTCGCGAGTTCCATTCCCGATGGGGTTAACTTTGTAAGACTCCGTTTGGTTGGTGGTAGGGTATTTTCATAGCCCGCCTGGCTAGCTACCACCATCTTATCCTAAGTCTTGCCGCCAAACATCAGTGTTAACGGCGCTAGTTACGTAGGGGAATCCCCTTATGCATAGTAAAAGGTTTCTTTTTACCATGCCTTATAAGTACGATAGGTCCCGATTCTCAACATCCTCCACGGTAGGTATTTACACCCATTAAGGTGTCTAATCGTACTTACTACTTATCTAAAGCAACTATCTACTTTCCAGGTTTCGCAATGGTGGCCATGGTGGAACTCCAGATCAACGAGCCTACTAACGTACCCGAGTGGCTTTTTGTCATGTTCGCCGTTTGCACCACTGTTCTGGTAGCGGTACACATCTTCGCACTGATGATATCCACCTACCTTCTGCCCAACATAGACGCGGTCAGCAAAATGGAGTCGCCTGGAGGGCCGACGACGTTGGCCTTGCGGGACTCGCCCCATGAAAGGATGAGGGGATTTATCGAGCTTGCGTGGGCTTTCAGCACGGTGCTTGGTGAGCTACATTCCTTTATCATATCAGCTCATATACATCCCCATCGAGGGGCTCGAGACTACCCTGAATTAGGGCGATCGGGCCCAGTGCGGGTTGGTCGACTTCACACACAACTTGCAAGTTTCTTCGCAGGCGTGTGTGCAGGTTTCCTCACGATGTTTTCCTTCACCGGAAGAGCGTCGGATAAACGTACATATTGAAATCTAAATTCGAAATCACATTGGTACGTGGCGGGATTCAAACCACGACCTCCCGGACAGGAGGCGGCGGCCCTAGCCGTTACGCCACCGACGCTCCTACATTCCTTAAAAACGCATAACTGCTGGGACATGGTTCTCTGCCTAAACTCCCATAAACGGGGGCCAAGTCCGGGTTGATGGATGTCGTGGGGCTCATGGCGAAGACGTCGACACAGTCCCCGTGCAAGCGTTCCGAAACACGCCGTATGTCCATATGTGTGAGCCCGTGTCACAGGGCTCATGTGCCTCATAGGGTACACGACTTCGGGGAGACCGCTCCCCGTGTACCACTTACGGTACACCAGGCTGTTAACGTGTTAACGACCGCTATCTAGAGAGGTATTTATTGATGATGAATTGATGATACACACACCAGTGCAATCACAAATATACGAGTAGATACCTACAAGAAAAAACAATAACACAATTATTTTTGTCCATTGTTCCAAAACAGGTGCAGAAAATGTATTAATATCTAAAAACAACATACATCAGATAGTAAGACAATAGCACTTGACTTGGTATTTATTACAACTGTTGTTATTACAAGCTTTTATTTAGTTTCACTTGTCCCGGTTTCTGTAATGAAATCTTGCAATTTAAATTTGACCCACTTCCCGGTTTTCGATTGAGCTGAGATTTTGCATATTGTATGTATATCGCGTGACAATGCAATATTAAAAGCTTGTAAGTACCGTAAAGTTTTTAGGTTTTCGAAATTTTATTGTGATTATGATTTTTTTTTAATTTTACTCTTTGATTTTATGGAAATAAGATAAGGCCGTGGCAATGGTTAGTAATACGTATAGTATTCTCTAGAATAAAGGTAAAATGTATTTTCATTCGATTGTAAAAATCACTTGATTAATTGGCTATAATTGAGGCCAAAATCAAATTAAAAAAAGGTAAAAACGGAACCCTATTACTGAGACTTCGCTGTCCGTCTGTCCGTTTGTCACCAGGCCTTGCAATTTTCACAGATGATATATTTCTGTTGCCGCTGTAACAACAAATACTAAAAAACAGAATAAAATGAGTATTAAAGGGAGCTCCCATACAACAAACGTGATTTTTTTGCTCGTTTTTGCTCGATATTGATAACGGCAACAGGTAGACGCTTGAAATATTCACAGAATGTTAAGATATATAAGGCCTAACAAAATTAGCTGAAACTATTTTAACTGGTGCTTCTACTGGTGCTGAAACTGAACAACTTTTCACATGGAACCCATAGTCAAATCTCAAAAAAAAATTGAACTTTCCATACTAAGTTGGCTGATCAGCTGATCGAGTTAGTATGGGAGAGCCAAATTTATTTTGCAATTTGTTTGACCATGGGTTCCATGGGGAAAGTTGTTCAGTTTCATGGGTAGAAGCACCAGTTAAAATAGTTTCAGCTAATTTTGTTAGACCTTATATAATATTAACTTTAAAATTAAATAATTAAATTAAAATAAAACCAATATTTAAGCGGACTCCCATACAACAAACGCGATTTTTATAGATAATGGTACGGAACCCTTCGTGCGCGAGTCCGACTCGCACTTGGCCGGTTTTTTGCATACTTACTAGTATTAGACGGAAGCAATCTAACCTACTAAAAGAATTTATATATCTCATGCGAGTCCGTCCGGCCGTTTTTACAACCGATTTGCTTATTTTTTTAATGAAAGGTATTAATGCACAATTGCACACATTATCATCAACCATTGGAAATCATGCCCGCGAGCCGCTTGCGGCACGCGCACCGCGCCCCCTCTGGGATCTAATAAGAGTCCGTCCGAATGTTCTATCCTACCGATTTGTAGGTATTGATACACAGATGTGTCATCATCAATTACTTAACCATTGGAAACACCTTACTATAGCCCTTCTCAAATAATATACTTTTTATATACAGGGTGTAATAAAATTGGTGTAGGTCCCGTTAACTGGGGCTTCTACTCATCATACTGAACAACTTTTGTTCTACGACTTTGATGAAATCGCAAAAAAAATATGTTCTTCATACAAATCGATCAGCTGATCGACTCATTTTGTGCATTTTAGTATGGAGGGTCCAATTTTTTTTTGAGAATTGACTATGGGTTCCTTGGGGAAAGTTGTTCAGTATCATGAGTGGAACCCCCAGTAAACGGGTCATACACCAATTTTGTTACAACCTGTATATGAAATCTATGCGAGTCCGTCTGGCCGTTCTATCCTTTTCTATCCTTCCGATTTGCGCGACTTTCGCCCTTCTCAAGTTTTTCCATAACGCGATTTCCGTAGCTTTATTTCTCAATATCTCTAGGGATGACGAATGCTACTGATCTGATTTACTTTCATCTGTCCAAAACGATATTTTGTTCTAAAAACGTTTGAAATACCTAGGCGCGACGTCATAGTTTTGCAGCGTCATTTATGTACTCACTAGCTTTTTCCCGCGGCTTCGCCCGCGTGGACCTCGTTTTTGTGACTGACTTAGAGGGTGCGCGGTGCGCGAGCTGCAAGCGGCTCGCGAGCGTGGACATGAATTTTCTCCAGATCCCTCGGGAACTATGTCAGGATATGCTTATTAGTAAATCGTGTCATATCCCACCCCCTCAACCAACTCTGTGCAAAAAATCACACAGTCCATTGTTAAAGAAATTAACCAAAAAAGAGTATATTTTCAGTTCCCTCGGGAATTGCATCGGGCTATGCTATTTTCACTGGATAAAAAGTAGCCTATGTCCTTCCTTGTGACACAGGCTACCTGCATGCCAATTTTCATTAAGATTGGTCAAGGCGTTGAAGCGTGAAAAGGTAACAAACAAACAAACAAACACATTTTCACATTTATAATATTAAGTACTTAAGGATATTGTGATTTTGGTGAATTAAAAATCGAAGACTTGATGGAAAACAAAACGAGTAAGGTTTTCCGAAGTTTAAGTGGGAGGGCAAATTTAGTGATCAAGAGTTCATAATTTATTTCTGATGCTGTCGTCATCCCTATTGAAGTACGCGGTTTTTTTTGCTTTATACATTTGAGCAGTTGGTCACTTTAATTGATTAAGTTGGACGGAGGCTAGGTGTGAACATTCAACGCGCAAACTCTCACCCACCGCGCACCCTAGATGTCCGTTGTAAAAAAATGCTGCGATGCAGTACAAGTCCTCCTCGTTCTTAAATTTTAAATTATTGACCTTACTATTGTATGCAGGTCTGTTCCTATTTCTGGTGGAGATAGCCATCCTCTGCTGGGTGAAATTCTGGGACTATTCGTTTGCGGCCGCCACCGCAGCCACCGTCATTGTCATACCAGGTAAGATTCTGTCATTTTTCATACATTTTTTTTTGACGTACCCATAGGACTAGTTAACATGAGTTAACTTCATACTGAACATTTCCAATGAATGAATTCATTCATTCATATCAGCTCATATACGTCCCCATCGAGGGGCTCGGGCCTACCCTGAATAAGGGCGATCGGGCCTTAGTCGACTTCGCAGGCTAAGTGCGGGTTGGTCGACCTCACACACAACCTGCGAGTTTCTTCGCAGGCGTGTGCAGGTTTCCTCACGATTTTTTCCTACACCGTAAGAGCGTCGGATATACGTACATATGAAATCTAAATTCGAAATCACATTGGTACGTAGCAGGTTCGAACCACGACCTCTCGGACAGGAGGCAAAGGCCCTAGCCACCGACGCTCTTGATGAATGAATAAAGAATTATTATTTTTGTGAAGTCGCAAAAGGTCCCAAACTTTTTATCACACCCGGTCTATACCACACATTAAATAAACGTTTTATTTATTACGAAACTAAGACAAATAAATCATACATAATAGAAATGGATGTATAATTGCACGAGAATTTAATTTTTCCATCTGACACCTCTTTCAAAACTCATTAAACTAATTAAACCTATTGATGAGTATTTTAAGACTGATCTAAAACATGGTTACCTACCCGTACTAGCGAAGTAACTAGTATCTCATCTGTGCCCGTACATCCATACATAAATCAGTTAAGAGGAATCCCCCTACCTAACTAGCACCATCAGTGAAACAATAATTACTCACTACTAAAAATTTTAAACGGTAACTTTTAAGAAATCAGAAACGAGGAGATCCTGAGAACCAAAGTAACCGACATAGCTCTCAGAATTGCTAAACTTAGTGGCAGTGGGCGGGACACGTAGCTCGTAGAACGGATGGCCGTTGGGGCAGTAAAGTTCTCGAGTGGCGACCGCGCACCGGAAGACGTAGCGTAGCAGGCCTCCCACTCGGTAGACCGATGACCTGGTGAAGGTCGCGGGAAACCACTAGATGCGGGTAGAGCAGAACCGGTCGTCATGGAAATCATTGGGGGAGCAGTGGACGTCCTTACGCTATATGATGATGATGATGAACTTTTAATGACAGGTTTACTGTAGTTCGTTTAAAAACTACATCACCTATCTGTTACTACAGTGAACTATATTTCACACAGTTGATAGTTTCTAAAGAAACTACAGTACATATTCTTCAATTTCATCGTTTAAAATTTTCTTTAGAGTATGTATAGATACTCAGCGAGTAATTATTTTCTTACTGATAGCGGCGCTAGTTAAGTGGGGTTAGCGCCTTAAATATTAATGACTACTCACGTACTTATGTATTTAAACGATTTGTATTTGAAATACAAACAAAGGTATTTAAAAAAAAAAAAGGTATTTGAAATACAGACAAAGGAATGGCATAAACTTAATTCGATCCGGCTCGAAGGACCAACAATGGAGTTTGCTAACAATACGTTATCTTTTTCAGTGCTAATAGTTTTTGTGGCGTTCGCAATTCACTTCTACCACTCGCTAGTGGTGCAGAAGTGTGAGACTTCTGTCCAGGACATCGAACAGCTGGAAAGCATGAAGCGGGACCTCGACACGGCTACCGTCAAAGTCAACATGTATCCGTAGTCAAAGAGTAAGGAAATATTACTAAAGTACCGTAGTCCAAAAGCTTAAGTTTGAATCAAATGTGATGAAACCAAATCAAACCTAATGGTGCTACCTACTGTTAGATGAAGGTCTTCTGAAGACCCAAATTGTGAGATAAAAATCCGGCTAGGTAATTTTTAAAAAGTTATATTTTGTTTTTGCGCAACTCTCGAGAATCCTATTTAAAGAAATTAAAAACATGTTCGTATTTTTTTTTATTAAATTAATGTTTGAGCAACGACATTTGACGATTTTTTAAGAATTATTAAACGCGAGACTTTACAAATTCCTCGTTTTTAACATGTTAGAATTTGAATAGTATACCCAGGTATTAAAAAATCACGAGTTACATTCTAAGGTGTTACTCAGTATTGAATAAAGAACACAAGATAGTACATTTTAAAAAAATACATCTTAAAAAAAATTGCCCTACAAAACCAAAAATTACCAAAATGAAAATTTGTAGGTAGATACAGCGCGCTGTAAAATCGTTCGCCCGCCATCGCCAGTGCGCGTATGAATGATATCGTATACTTTCGCACAATATTCCCTGTTTTTATGCCCACTGCCTATTGGGTCAACGAAATGCATTCACCTTTTTTTTCAAGATATATTACGGTTCCGATTTGTTTTTTAAGGTGGATTTTTTTTTCTATATTCTTAAAAAAATACAGATCAACTCCATAAAATATCACTCGTCATTTTTTAACACCTGTATATTTATTAATAGTAAAAAAGTAGAGATATTTAAACATTCAAGTATAAGTTATTGAAGTCTCAAAGACATTATTTTAAGTTTAGTTAATGCTTACATATAGATATAGTGTTGATTTTATAGTGTTTAATCTTAAAGCGGCAAAAGTATGGTGTGTTTGTGCAGTGGCGGATTAATTTTAGGGAGGGGCTATACCGGGATTTACACTCAGCCCCTGCCACTGCCAGAAATATTTCCCTAAATACTTCGCGGCAACATCGACTCAAGTGAGTGTTCACTCACACCATGGAAGTATTATGTACTAACATACTTATTACTTCCATGGTTCACACTCAGCCGATTCCTTTGACTTCCGCACGAAAACCGACAATCGTGGCAATGGCAGCGCAGCGGCATGAGAAGTAGCAGCGCGAGTGACCTATTTACTTCCCTGAGTATAAATGGACCATGAGGCAGCAAGGTGGCAATCGGTGCCCTGACGCGGTGTCGCCCCTAGGGAACAGAGGCGTCTTAATCCACACGCGATCAGCAACGAGTGGAGCGAGCTCTTTTTAACAATAAATTATTTGAAGACGTCTCATCTCACTTGGCGCAGAGACCAATACAAAACAACAATTTTCACTATCGTACTATCTGATAGTCTTTAGTTATGCCATCCTTAAAGCATATTAACTAGGGATGCCTCGATACGCCTTTTTGCCGATACGATACCGATACTCTTATAAAAATATCGGCGATACCGATACGCTTATTGAACTGAAAAAGGAAGGTAGAATAAATAAAACACAATTTATTAATAGTTTTAGTAATCAAAATTAACATTTATAAGATTTTTATTTAAAAAACAAAGCATTCTTAAGTTTTGCGGGCAAAGGCGATTTCGCAAGTCTGTTCGAATAAGACCTGCGGTGGAAAATAGTCTCTCAGATGCGACAGATGCCTCGTTTGCAACGAAATAGATGGGACAACACGCGCGTTTACATTACATTTTTAAAGCGCGAAATTTTAAAAGTATCGTTGAATCTGCCATAAAAATATCGCCGATACCGATATATCGGCAAACCCGAAGTATCGCCGATATATCGGTATCGGTATCGGATGCATCCCTAATATTAACTTACGGTACTGAAAGATATAAATAGGTCTTAACTATGAAATTGCCGATTCAGTTTTTGAAGTTCTATGCCAATTTTATTGAAAATAAAAAAGTTATTGTTTTTATTATTAAATAAATAAATATTCTGGGACAAATCACAGATGGTCATCTGGCCCCAAAGTAGGATTCCCTGTGTTATGGGTTACCAGAGACTGATATACATACTTATATACGTTTTAAATACATACATATATAAATATATTTAACACCCAGACACAGAGCAAACAAATCTGCTCATCACACAAATGCTTGCCCTGGGTGGGGATCGAACCCACAACCCTCGGATCAGTAGTTAAGGGCACTAACCACTGAGCCACCGAGTCAGTCATTATTGACCTTATGGTGACACTACTTATGGTCTTTTATTAGTAACTAGTGGCATGTCTTTCATGTTGCAATCCCCTAAGCTATGTACCATTGAATGGAACAAAGGCGTTTTCTTAGTGGTAAGATGGGACAATTTCTTAAGACTAGTTAATTTCTTGAATTTTTGACGAAATCTTATGCGGGGTATTCCCAAATATGACATTAGTAACAAAGAAACTGCTGCGATAACTCTGGAGCTTTAAAATTAAAAAAGGCGATTTTTTTAGGTGAAAAAACCCGACTTCATAGGATTAAAGCCACCGTGCTCTCAAAATATATGTTTATCACCATTTAATATCTAATAGTCTAATGCTATTTTGGGAAAAAAAATGTATTAATAACTATTTCATCTTTAAACTTTTTACAATCGGCAATTTCATAGGTAAAGACCTAG
Organism: Coleophora flavipennella; assembly: GCA_947284805.1. NCBI lineage: Eukaryota > Metazoa > Arthropoda > Insecta > Lepidoptera > Coleophoridae > Coleophora > Coleophora flavipennella. Next base: position 14,073,720 of record OX369283.1, read on the forward strand.
ACACTCTCTGCCGCTCTCTAGATTCCGACCTCACCCCCTCGTCACCCAGATTGATTCAGATTGGTTATAGTTTGGTTCTCGAACGTATAGGATTCCGCCGTGATTTTGTTTGCTCCGTCATTTGTTTTTAGAAATGTCGTTTCACGACCGTTGCATGCAGTGTCCGAGGTGTGACCAAACTTCTCGCGTTCCCGTACTTACATAGCTTATTGAGAAATCTGTTGGTTCTGTCATTAATGGTTTTTATCCGCCCCACTGTGTAGAATGACTGTGTTGTATTTGTGTGGTTTGTATTTTAGAGAATTTGAAGTATTATACCTGTGTTATTTCAAAAGTATGTTTATATTTAAAGACAGCTCTTCACTAATACATATTGTTTTTTATTTGTGATACAGCTGAATTGTTTTTGTCCATTTTACAAAAAAATAACCTCTTGTTCTAAGATGTTATTATGTCTTTCTTTTTTTTGTCTTAACTGTGTTTTTAGGGTTCCATAGGCATAGTCAAACTAGAAACCCTTACAGTTTCGCCATGTCTATCCGTTGATATGTCACAGCCATTTTACTCAATTTATTACGGCTATAAAGATGAAAGGTATGGTTATAAAAATCTGTGATGCCTATAAATCTGTAAAAAAATGCCTAGTAATAAAATTAGTAATAATTTTAAGTTTGTATGGGAAAGGATTTTGTGAATACCCGCATATGTGGTGATTTTTGTCAAGAGCTAAGTTACATATCCCCACTTCATACAAAATGGTCTAAAACAACTGAGAAAATAACTTTTTTTTGTATAAACACTTATATTTTGAAGACTATGGAAACCTGGTCCGACATGCACTTGGCCACTATTTTAAAATGTTGTTTTATGTGCTTTTGTAGGTAGTGAATGCCTGCTCTAGATTTGTTGAGGACTACGTAGGACTACACAAATAATTAAGACTGCAGTGAATCTAAAGACCTAACCTAGTTTAAAAATTGTGATGACCTACGATATTATTTTGTTAAATCAGTATTATTTTAGGTAGGTATACTAGGAATTATAATTTAAGTTAGATAAGTAATCAATTTTAGTTGTCAATAATAAAAGTTTAAGTTAAGTTTAAAATTATTTTGTAAAGCCTATTGCTGTTGTGAATAAAGAGAATTAATATTTTACTAAGTATTTTATTCAAAATGTGTACCTATACCTATATGATACTTAACTCATCCAGCCAAAAATCGTCCACTGCTGGACAAAGGCCTCCCCCAAGGATTTCTACAACGACCGGTCCTGCGCTGCCCGCATCCAGCGGTTTCCCGCGACCTTCACCAGGTCGTCGGTCTACCGCGTGGTAGGCCTGCCTACGCTTCGTTCTCCGGTGCGCGGTCGCCACTCGATAACTTTACTACCCAACGGCCATCTGTACTACCAGCTATGTGCCCTGCCCACTGCCACTTCAGTTTAGCGATTCTGTGAGCTATATCGGTTACTTTATTTCTCCTATGGATTTCCTCATTTCTCGTTCGATCGCGTAGGGAATTTCCGAGCATAGCTCTCGCTCCGTTGCCCTTTGAGTGACCTTGAGCCTTCTTGAGGCCCATAGTAAGCGACCATAGCGATACTTAAATGTCGGTAACAAATCACTAGTCATATTTTTTAAGGTCCCGTAATCAACAAGGAACCCTTACAGTTCGACATGTCTGTCTGTCTATCCGCGGCTTAGCTCACCAGTCTATAGTATTAGAAAGCTGTGATTTGGCATGGGTATACATCATCATCATCATCATATCAGCCACAAATCGTCCACTGCTGGACAAAGGCCTCCCCTAAGGATTTTTACGACGACCGGTCCTGCGCTGCCCGCATCCATCGGCTCCCCGCGATCTTCACCAGGTCATCGGTCCACCGTGTGGGAGGCCTGCCTACGCTACGTTTTCCGGTGCGCGGTCGCCACTCGAGAACTTTACTGCCCCATCGGCCATCTGTTCTACGAGCTATGTGCCCTGCCCACTGCCACTTCAGTTTAGCGATTCTGTGAGCTATGTCGGTTACTTTAGTTCTCCTGCGGATCTCCTCGTTTCTGATGCGATCACGCAGAGAAACTCCGAGCATAGCACGCTCCATTGCCCTTTGGGTGATGTTGAAAAGGCAGGGTGAAGCGTATAGTCTTCTCAAATAAAGCGTATAATTTTGAACTTGCTAAATTATTTTATTCAATCAAGCTAATTATTTAACAGGCGTAGTAAGTAGGTAAAATGACAGTTATTTTTGAGACCGTTAGTTAGAGGCGTTGTTCATAGATTCAAGATGTCTTCTTTCCCCCACCAGTTGCTGTACTTCTGTTTACTTTCTAATGGATAGATAGATGTCGTTGATATCGTTGGTAAGCATTAACATTTCCGCCCGCCTTGAAAGTGCTACTTTCAAAAAAAATGATTGCAGAACAAAGTCTTCTACTTCATCAGTGATGATTGTACAATATCTTCTCTTAAAACAGGAAGCGGACATATCTTGGAAAATGCTCTTGTTACTTCTCCTGTAGATGTGCGGATGGTAGCCACTCTGTTGACATTATCTCGTCCAGGATGCACCTTCAAAATCCTGCCCATACGCCATCTTAGTGGTGGAAGATTGTCATCTTTCAAAAGAACCAAAGTATTTGGAGTGAGATCTTCATTCTTCTCTTGCCATTTTGTCCTTTTCTGGAGTTCAGAAATGTATTCCTTGGACCAGCGCTGCCAAAAATGCTGTCTCATCTGTTCAATTCTCTCATAATGTGAAAGCCGCAGTGTATTTTTACCGGTCAGATCTTCACAAGCTGGAGATGTCAATGGCCGGCCAATAAGGAAATGAGCTGGAGTTAGCGGAGTCAAATCGGAACTATCTGTGGACAATTGTGACATTGGGCGGGAATTCATGACGGCTTCAATAAGTACCAGCACAGAACAAAAATGTTCATATGTTAAGTTAGCATTACCTATAACCCGTTTAATATGGTATTTACATGATTTAACCCCCGCTTCCCACAAGCCGCCGAAATGAGGAGCGTATGGAGGAATAAACTTGAAATCTATTTTGTTTTCTGATGCGTAGTCAATGATAGATTGGGAACTTGACTGTAAGCAATCTGAAAATTCCTTCATTGCACCTACAAAGTTGCGTCCATGATCTGAGTAAATTTCCAAAGGTTTGCCTCTATGACCTATAAATCTTTTCAACGCTAGTAAATAACCTTCAGAGGTCATATCAGTAACTAGCTCTAAGTGGACTGCACGAGTAGCAAAACAAATAAATAAGCATAAATAGCTCTTAATTAATTTAGAGCCTCTACCTTTCCGATTCAAAATATTCAATGGCCCTGCATAGTCAACTCCACAGCGTAAAAAGGGAAAGCCTGACTCCAAACGCTCTGCAGGTAAATTGCCCATGATTGGCTGAAAGGTTTTACCTCTCATTCTAGCACAAGTTACGCAAGAGTGAACTACCTTTTTTGCTAAATTTCTACCTCCCAGCGGCCACCATGCATCGCGAATGTGACACAGGAGTGTTTGTGGACCCGCATGTAGTAACATTTTGTGTTCATGTCTGAAAACAAGCAATGTGAAGTGATGCTTACTACATAGTAATATGGGGTGTTTCTTATTGTATTGGAAGTTTGGTGAATATTCTAACCTACGCCTACTCTAATTAGGGAATTTGTATCCATAAAAACATTCAAGCTAGACAGGTTACGATTTTTCTTAATAGGTAAGTCGTTTTTTAGAGCTACATACTCATCAGGAAACGACTGACTTTGAGCAGTTTTAGCGAGAAAAGTCAATGACTTACCTAGTTCACTCAAAGTTAAAGGCCCGGTCATGCGATTATTTTTGTTCCTTACATTATTTATAAATCTAAAGATGTATGCACAGGTACGCTGCATCTTGCTCAGCGTTGAGAATCTAAAAAAGGGAAAGATTTCTTCAGAAGTAACCTCACACAATAGGTTATGTACTTTAAGTGACTGTTTTGTTTCCTCTAACAATGAAGTTGTTGGTGAAATGTGTGTGTTATGCTCCTGAGGGATTACCTGCTGATGAAGAATAGATGGTCCTGTCCACCACAAGTTATTGCATTTAAGGTCAGGAAGATATTTCCCTCTTGACAACAAGTCAGCAGGGTTATGTTCGGTAGAGATATGACGCCAAGACGCACCATCACTTTCCTCATTTATTTGTGCGACTCTGTTTTGCACGAATGTTTTTAACATATGAGGCGACATTTTTATCCACCCAAGAACAATAGTGGAGTCCGTCCAGAAAATAATGCGATTAAACTTAACACGCAAAGATTTTGTTACTAATGTTTTCAATTTGACACCTACTAGTGCTGCGCACAGTTCCAGTCTAGGAACCGTAACAGGTTTTATTGGAGCTACTTTACTCTTGGCACACAAAAGTCTAACGTTAACCCCGTCCCTTTCGCACACAGTGCGAATGTAAGCGCAAGCACCATAAGCCTCTTGCGAAGCGTCGCAAAAAATATGCAACTCAACCATCAAAGATGACCTAATTTTGCAGTCGGACTCATTTTCGAACGAACTTTGACCTACTATGACATGACGTGGAATACGAATTTCTGTCAAACATGATAATGAACTAATAAATTTCTTCCAGTTTCTTAAAATATTGGTAGGTACGGGATCATCCCACTCTAATTTGTGTAACCATAAACTTTGCAACAATATCTTGGCAATTATTATAGTAGGTGATATCAAGCCTAGTGGGTCGTATATCTGTGATAATAAGGACAAAATTTCACGTTTGGTTACACGAGTTGTTTTTTGACTTATTTTTGATGTAAAATTCAATTCATCACTTCCGTTGTACCAACCTAATCCTAGCGCTTTATTTTGGCGATCTTCATCACCCAACAATAAATTTCTTGATTCATCTGTCTGCATTAAAGCTTTGGAAATTTCAGATGAATTAAAAATCCATTTTCGCAATGATAAACAACCTGAACTGCATTTTTTGGAAATGTCTTGGCATATACGAATTAATTTATCTTTATCATCATTTCCGGTTATAAGGTCATCGACATAAAAATCCTCCAGTATCGCTCGAGATACTTCAAGGTTATCGCGACATTCAAGTCCTAGCTCTCGAAGACACCGTATACTTAAATATGGTGCTGATGCTGTGCCATAAGTAATCGTGTTAAGCCTATATACACCTAATGGTTCTTGTGGATTTTTTCGCCAGAAAATCAACTGTAAGTTCCTCTGGTCGTCCTGTATTTCAAATTGTCTAAACATCTTTTCGATGTCAGCACAAGCAACATACTTATACTGTCTGAAGCGTAACAAAATAGAAAATAAGTTGTTTTGAAGTGCTGGACCAGAATATTGTACGTCATTTAACGATTTTCCGTTAGTAGTTTTCTGACTCGCATTAAAAACAACACGCAGCTTTGTAGTAGTACTTTGTTCACGAAATACCCCATGATGTGGTAAAAAATAGCATGGTGATGAGTAGCTATCTATACGGGTCATGTGGCCTAAATCTAGGTACTCCTGCATGAAATCATTATACATTTCCATGTACTGAGGGCGACGTTGAAGTCTACGTTCTAGCGCGTAAAATCTTTGTTCAGCTAATACTGAACTGTTCCCCAATGCATCGGCATTTTCTTTTAATGGAATGAGAACAGAAAATCTACCTTCTTGCGTGCGTTTATGAGTTTTGACAAACAAATCTTCGCAAAATCGATCTTCCTCGGTTAGGAACGTGTCTATATTTGGCAATTCTTCGATTTCCCAAAATTTACGTAATTGTGCGTCTAATGATTGCGACATTTCATATTCATCTTCTGAAGCGTTTATTTGTGACTGAATTTTGTCTGATGCGTATAGTGACGGATGCATCTGTGAAGCGTTTATTGAGTCATACATATCTGAGGTGCGATTGTAAGACTGATGCATGTCTAAGTCTGACGAATCTTGAGTGAAGTTACATTGAACCTGATTGATGCGCAAGTTCTGAGATGAATGAATCGGTCCTGAAACGATCCAACCGAGTTTTGTATTTTGTATGTAAGGTCCGTTAGATAAACGAATCCTACCATCGCATAACAGATCCCAAAATAAGTCTGCCCCTATAAGAATATCGATTTGAGCAGGCTTGAAGAATGACGGGTCTGCGAGTATTATGTGTTTAGGTATAACTAATGAGGTTTCAATTTTTATAGAAGGTAGTTTGGTGGTTATATGAGGTAACACCAAACACTTCATGCGAGTATTGAAATCAATGTATAACGATTTTAGCTCTATTTCACAGGTACGTGTACACTGTGTGACTGAGTGTCCTACACCTGTGACTTGATAAGTGGACTGTATCTGATTAACGTTTAATTTATTACATAACGATTCGGTTACGAAACAATGTTGGCTGCCGTTGTCAAGCAAAGCTCGCACTGTATGGAATCTATTATTTTTATCAGCTACTTCCACTAATGCCGTGGAAAGTAAAACTTGATCCGAATACTTGGTCTTTGCAACGACGGAACAAACGCCGTTATCGTTATTTTGATGTGTTATTGTATGTAACACGTTAGTACTCTGTAACTGTTCCTCAGCAACGTTATCGTTATCGACTGGTAACGACTCTAATTGCGAAAAATGCACATTAGCCGAAGCACAGCTACCACTATGCAATAAACTGTTGTGTTTTTTGTTGCAATGTTTACACGGCCCAAAATAACAATCTGCTGCTGAATGACCTTCGCGTAAACAATTAAAACATAGCTTATTACTCTCAATGAATGTTATTCTGTCTTTATTTGATAAATTCAAGAATGCATCGCAGGCATAAAGCGAGTGATTGCCGTTACATTTAATGCAGTTACGAAAACGTTTCGTGTTCGGATTGCTACGATTCTTACTTGGCTGAACAGCTGATGCGTAATTGTGTGTAGGTACATTTTGCTGAGATTTTTTATTAGAATCGTAACTGGGTTTGCTACTTGAATGACTGACTTTAATCATGTCAAGCGTATCGGCTTTGTTTCTGAGAAAATTAAGTAAATCATCTAGTTTTCGTTTTGAATTTGAGTTCTTGCTAGTACTACCTAGGGTGTTGTTAAATTGTTCCCATTCTTTCTCAATAGACGAGTCTAATTTAGAGACAATTAAGTGTATAACTAGCGTGTCCCAACTGTCGGTGGGCTCACCTAGGGATTTTAATGACCTTAAATTTCTCAACACTGTGTCTATCAGTTTACGAATGTGTGATGACGATTCTTTGTGAATGAACTGAATCGAAAACAAAGCTTTGACATGGTTATGAATTAATAGCTTATTATTGCTAAATCGATTCTCAAGCAGTTCCCAAGCTATTTGATAGTTATTAGCAGAAAATTCTAACGATTTTATTACTTGCTGAGCGTTTCCAATCAGAGCTGACCTTAAGTAATGAAACTTTTGGACGGAATCTAACGTTTTTGAGTTATGTATTAATGATAAATAGGTATCTCTGAACTCGAGCCATTGATCGAATGAACCATCAAAGGTAGGTAGTTTTATTGTAGGTAATTTAATACCAGACATGGAGTTGGAAAAATTACAGCTGTGAACGTTGTCTACCTTATCACTCTGTATCAAATATTTTGCTCTCGACAATGCACTAAAATACCTATTTTCGAAAAGTTCTTTTTCGTCTATCTGTTTTTGTAATGTAGCTTCTGAGGAAGATGAAAGCTCTTCTAATGTACTTTGAACCCTGTCAAAATCTGGATAGACGGATTCTAGTGATTTTACACGAATATCAAGTTCTACCTTTTGAGCTTCTGAAATTTGGCTATCTAAAGTTTTTAAATACTTTTCAAAGAGGGTCAATTTAGTTTTGAAACTGCCTCGTTTTTGATTGAGATCACGAACTTGTGCTATCTGCAAGTCTAACGGATTTGGAGACTTTTGACCATGGACATTAGGAGATTTGTCCTTATCTTGAGGTAAAGTCGCCTGGAAAGGGTTTATTAAATCTTTATCCTTTTCACTCATTTCGGCGGTTCACGAAACGGAGGGTATGTACGATAGGTACCTTGAGTACTCACGGTTTTATCCAGCTAGATGGCAAAATAACACAATAATTAGCACAAATTGAAGCACTGACGCGATTCGCGAAGGAAGGAAGTGTAAAGGAAACGAATTGACTTTGGCCTGACTTAGCTTGACTGGTTCTGATCTGGTCCTGGTTGCTTGAAGATCCTGATCTGATCTGGTCCTGGTTCTGAAGATCCGGCTCGAAGGACCAAATGTTGAAAAGGCAGGGTGAAGCGTATAGTCTTCTCAAATAAAGCGTATAATTTTGAACTTGCTAAATTATTTTATTCAATCAAGCTAATTATTTAACAGGCGTAGTAAGTAGGTAAAATGACAGTTATTTTTGAGACCGTTAGTTAGAGGCGTTGTTCGTAGATTCAAGATGTCTTCTTTCCCCCACCAGTTGCTGTACTTCTGTTTACTTTCTAATGGATAGATAGATGTCGTTGATATCGTTGGTAAGCATTAACAGGTGACCTTGAGCCTTCTTATGAGGCCCATAGTAAGCGACCATGTCTCAGTTCCGTAAGTCATCACTGGCAACACACACTGGTCAAAGACCTTAGTCTTGAGACACTGCGGTATTTGGGACGTGAAGATATTGCGAAGCTACTCGAACGCTGCCCAGCCGAGTTGGATTCGTCGATTGATCTCTTTCTTGATGTTGGAACTAACTAGCTGGACTGTTTGTCCCAGGTATACGAGGGCAGTTTGACAACTCAATAACTTTAAGGTTAAATAAAAACTTTTATATTTTTTTTTGGCTCATATTTGGAAACTCACTACGAAGCGCATGCCGTTCTTTTTTTTAAATTTGGCGCGAAAACAAGCTTTTTAGAAACAAAAAAGTTAGGCGACTTCTAAGTATTCTTTGAAAATGGAGAAAAGCGAGTTTCGAGTGCTAATTAAACACTATTTTTTACGTGGTAAAACTATTAAGCAGACCGAAGACAAATTGAAAAAGTATTATGGTGATTCTGCGCCTTCTCATGGGATGGTACATAAGTGGTTCACTGAATTTCATTGTGGACGTACTACTACTAATGACGCGGAGCGCCTAGGAAGGCCGATTGAGGTCACTACGGGAGGGCATGGTTAATAAAATACATGATATTGTTTTGGCAGACCGTCGAGTGAAGATACGCGAAATAAGTGATGCTGTGCACATCTCGACTGAACGAGTTTTTTATATTTTGCATGATATTCTGGGCATGAAAAAGCTTTCTGCAAGATGGGTGCCGCGTTTTAGTACAGTCGACCAGAAACGAAATCGTGTAACAGCTTCTGAGGAATGCCTAGCCATGTTTAATCGCAATCCGAGTGAGTTTATGCGTCGGTACATAACAGTTGACGAAACGTGGGTCCATCATTATACACCAGAGACAGTCGAAGCAATGGACTTCTACCGGGTAACGTTCCCCAAAGAAGGCAAAAACTCGGCTGGTAAAGTGATTGCCACAGTCTTTTGGGACAGCCAAGGGGTTATTTACATCGATTTTTTGGATAAAGGCAAGACAATAACCGGAGCTTACTATGCTGCATTGTTAGATAGATTCAATGAAAAGTTGATCAAGAAACGACCGCATCTAGCAAAGAAAAAAATTATATTTCATCAGGATAATGCACCGGCCCACTCGTGAGCAAACGCGACATCAAAAATTGACGAATTAGGATACGAATTATTGCCACACCCTCCGTATTCGCCAGATTTAGCCCCCTGTGACTTTTTCCTCTTCCCAAACATGAAGAAATGGCTTGGCGGGCAAAGATTTTCGTCAAACGAAGAGGTGGTAGCCGAAACTGAGGCCTATTTTTCAGGGTTCGACAAAAAATATTTTATTATGGGTATAAGAGGTTGGAACATCGCTGGACTAAGTGCGTAGAGTTGAAAGGAGATTATGTTGAAAAATAAAAATATATATAAGTAAAAAGAGTGTTTCTTCTTTTCAAAGTCATGGACTTATCAAACCGCCCTCGTACATATTCGTCAACAACTTCCAGTGTAGAGTCTCCAACCTTTAGAGGAGTGGGTGCGACACGGACATTAAACATTATTTTCGTCTCGTCCATGTTCATTTTAAGACCCACTTGTTGAGAGACTTTACTGAGGCCATCGAGCATTGTGCTTAGGTCTTCCATAGTCTCAGCCATGACCACGATATCGTCAGCGAATCGTAGGTGGGATATGTACTCGCCGTTGATATTGATGCCGAGTCCACCCCAGTCCAGAAGCTTAAAAACATCTTCCAGGGCGGCGGTGAACAGTTTCGGAGATATAACGTCTCCCTGTCTCACCCCTCGCTGCAACTGGATAGGTTCTGGTCAAGTTCTGGTCCTGGAGGGTATACATATATAGGGTCAAATATGAAAAAAAATTTTGGTCCTTCATACATTTTTGCCGATTTGATAACTTATGTATCGAGGACCAAAATTTTTTTTTCATATTTGACATATAGTTTCTTAAGGAAAGTTGTTTGTAATCACATGTAAAAAGGGGATGATTTTTTTGTTGACATAGCCTATCGTGTGAGGTATCGTTGAATATGTCTTTCAATTAACTGAGGAGCGTTTGCTAAAACTATTTTTCAAATCACGGATCGGTTTGCAAAACATTAAGCTTTTAAGTGCTAATTTTTGTTAGAGTAGTGTCCCGGGGTGGGGACAAGTGGGAGGGGGGCTAGCTTAACCTGCTAAACCCATATTTCAGGAGAATTGAAAAAAGGAAAACTATCAAGGCTAATTAGGCTTTCTTAGTTTAGGGGTAATAGTCGGCCAAATTAAGATGTGCAGTTGGATTTGTAAAAAAATCATAGATTTTCCATGCAAAATGTTCTTTAACCAACTGCAAATATAATTTTGTTTTTTTAAATTATACATTTATTTTTTAAACGGACGACGGAACCCGACTCGCACTCGTCCGGTTTTATTTATTAAGATTGGTTGGTGTGAATGCATCAATTTATTAAGATTGGTTGGTGTGAATGCATCAATTTAAAAATGAAAGACATATACGTATTATATAAAATCACATGCATTTATTCTTCTCTATAATAATGTTATACATACTGAATCACAACTACACATCTACCTATCATTATCCATCAAACATAATCAAGGGGCTTGCATGCTTACATACTACATACTTTCAATCTAATTTTATACAAGGTGTCCAAAAAGAAAGTTTATATTTGTTCCCTACTGCGTGAACGCAAAGAATCCCAGAGGCGCGGGGGGTATATTAATCGGTAGCCTGGTTCTTGGGAATTCAGTAGCTACGGAGTGTTTCACGGGAGGCAGCGTGTTTTACAAAAAACAATGATTCTGCCATAATGGTTCGGCGGAAATTTTGCAATCATTACCGAATACATTTCCTTAGAGAAGCACCCAGTACTCAACTCATTAAAACATGGGTCCAGAAGTTTGAAGAGGGTCTTTGGGAACTTTTAGACCTTAAAAAGCACCTAGTACTCAACTTATTAAAACTTGGGTGCAGAAGTTTGAAAATGGTCTTTGGGAACTTTTGGACCTTAAAGAAGCACTCATTAAAACATGGGTCCAGAAGTTTGAAGAGGGTCTTTGGGAACTTTTAGACCTTAAAAAGCACCTAGTACTCAACTCATTAAAACTTGGGTGCAGAAGTTTGAAAATGGTCTTTGGGAACTTTTGGACCTTAGGGAAGCACCCAGTACTCAACTCATTAAAACATGGGTCCAGAAGTTTGAAGAGGGTCTTTGGGAACTTTTAGACCTTAAAAATCACCTAGTACTCAACTCATTAAAACTTGGGTGCAGAAGTTTGAAAATGGTCTTTGGGAACTTTTGGACCTTAAAGAAGCACCCAGTACTCAACTCATTAAAACTTGGGTGCAGAAGTTTGAAAATGGTCTTCGGGGTCTTTTGGACCTTTAAGAAGCACCCTGTACTCGACTCATTAAAACATGGGTCCAGAGGTTTGAGTAGGGTCTTTAGGAACTTTTGGACCTTTAAAAAGCACCCAGTCATGTCAGTCAACTCATTAAAACATGGGTCCAGAAGTTTGAGAAGGGTCTTTGGGAACTTTTGGACCTTTAAGAAGCACCCAGTACTCAACTCATTAGTAATGATTGCAAAATGTCCGTCGCGCAATTATGGCAGAATTGGGAGAATCTTTGTTTTTTTGTAAAACGCGCGCACACAGAAAGCACGCTGCCTCCCGTGAAACACTCCATAGCGACTGAATTCCCAAGAACCAGGTTACAGAGTGATGTACCCCCCGCGCCCCTCTAAATCTGCGTTCACGCAGTAAGCAAAACAAATACAAACTGTCTTTTGGGACACCTTGTATTTTATATTTACACTTTACAGCAATATAATAACTAATCAGTAAGTTAAGTAAATTACTTATTGTTATGAATCATTATAAAAATTACATATTAATTATACATATTTTTAAACAGATAATTATCTAAACTACTTGCCTCATTTCATGATAAAGCAACTTCATTTTTTATGTTCAAACAATGCACACAGTAAGAAAAGAATTATGTTAATACAAGTATGTTTGTTATTCTAGCACAATAGTGTGTGGCAAATAAACTTCATTTTCATTTTAGGGTAACAAACCCAACTAGGAAAAGATCCATTAATTTTCCCCTCTTTCCCTTCTGGTCAAATACAATCTTACTTACAATACAAATTTTCCCCATTCGTTTAATCGACCAACACATCCTTATCCAATTCTCACCACAGTTTACACCACCACCACTTAGGTGGGATTAGTCCCTACCCATACAGTTGAGATTTTGAGAAGATTACCTTTTGAGAAGTGGTCGTTTGCGATTTAATTCAGGTAGTATGCGTATTTGGCCGATTGCGATTTCAATTCAGGTCCGGCCATTTGCACGTCAGGTAAGTTTCGAATTTGAAGGTCCTTGGCGCGTACACTGTACGGATTTGCGTTTCTGTCACTGTGCGTGGAAACGAACACAAGTTACGCAGGCTTAGATCATATGAAGCTACGCTAGTTATATCCAGTTTCGGGATCAATTATAAATTCAAAATTTCTTAAAAAAAAGTGTAAGGATCAATTGAATTTAAAACTTTTGGAAAAAATGCCTGACATTAAAAGTGCTAGCGAGCGGTATACACCGATTTACTGCAAAAAAAGCCTTAAATAGTGTTAAAAGTGTGAAAATCGGTATGAGTGGATTTTTATGCTACGTTAATCGATTCGACCCACAGTAATAACTTGCAAAACAAAATAAAAAAATATATTTTTTTTTATTCACTATTGGTAAACCCTTGACAACATCTCACCTGGTGGTAAGTGACGATGTTGCCGAAGATGGAAGCGGGCTTACCAAGATTCAAATATATGAGAAATAATCAACCTTGCATCTAAACTTTAAATCGACGTCTTTTAAATAGCATTTATTGTCTTCTAAAGTAAGTAGCCCTCTCTCTAAACTAGCGACTATTTTTAGGCATCTAAAAGTATTATGTTTTGCCGACAATGACACTGTTTTGCCGACTATAATTGTGAAAACAAACTTCAGTTAATATGAACTAACAATGCAACCCAGAACTAAGATTCTGATCTGAAGTAATCATATGTCAGTGTTGAGGGTTAACACATTAAGTTAAAGTGGGGTCTACCTAGACCCACCTGGGCAAGATCGAAAGGTTAGGTAGCGAGGAGCGAAGCGACTAACGGTTAGTTTAGACTTCAACGCGCGAGTCGAGCGAGTGAAGCGAGAGTGCCGCTCAGCTCACTCAGCTCGTGGTGCTGGGTAGTATTGTTCACATATTAACTAATGCTTGTTTTCATAATATATGGTCGACAAAACAGTTCTATTAGACGCTCTTAGATGGTCGCTTACCTAGTTATTTGGAGATCAACTTAGTTTTTTTTAAAGACAAAAGCGCTATTTATAAGATGGCGCGTTTATTAGCACCACAATATCATGGAAAAGAACGTGTTAAAAAATCTTCAATTGGATTTTCTTTATTACAGATCAGTATTCATTGTGAAGCTGTCCTATGGCATAGGTACATACAGTGGTGGTCACATAATTAAGAACGATAAAATATACGAGGGCAATTTAATTTTTTACCAGAATAAATTGTACAATAAGTTTATAAAAATGATTTATTAATGAAGTAGAATATTGCTATGACTGTCTTGTCTTATTTAGTATCACAATATTGTCAAAACAGTGTGCATGTTTATTCACTTATTTATTAAATAAAAAGAACTCATTTATTTGCAGGAACACTAGCTGGACAAATAATTAAGAACGTTTTTTTTTTCCATCAGATTGAAAATGGAATGCGCTACTCTTATTTACTATTTTTATTACTCTTTTACGGCGTTATTGATTCCTTTCTCGTTTTTTGTAATTCTTATTCGTCAAAAACCATTGGAAAAAATAAATTTTGTGACTCTGCTACTAGAGAAATAATAATAAAGTTGCGTGGTCTTAATAGTTCTTATAAAAAAAATTGCGCATCATTTATATCGCTCTAAAACGATGGTGTACCAGGCTGTGATACATTTTAATACCCATAAAGCTACTTCTAACAATCCCCGCAAACGAAAACTAAGGAAAACGTCTCCTCGATATGATTTAAGAATAGTTCACTTTGCTAAGCAGGACCCATTTAAAGTTTTTGGTGAGATTAACTCTCAAACAGTCTCGGCGCGCACCGGTTGAAGACGATTGGTGGAGGCACATTTATTTGGGAGATGAACCAGAAAGGTACCCATGTTGACACCATGTCATAGACAGGCCTGAGTTGCTTTTGCAAGGAATTATGTAAACTGGACAGAACAGCAATGGAAGAATGTACTTTTTTCTGACGAAACCAAAATAAATAGAATATGCTCTCATGGCAAGCAGTACGTACGCCGACTTGCAAATAAGGAATTCGACCCAAAAAGACACAAAAAATATGGTAACGTCAAAATGTGGGGTTGCTTTGCGGGTTATGGCATGGGACCTGTCAGTCTGATACAAGGTAACATGGACCGATACCAATATAAACAGATTACTCGGAAGAATGTATGCTGCCATACGCTGACGATAATCTCCAAGTAATTTGGACATTTCAGCACGATTATGACCCAAAACACACTGCCAACTTTGTAAAAACATTCCTCAATAGGCAAATGTTAACTGTGTTAGACTGGTCACCAAATAGCCTAATCTTAATCCCACAGAAATTATATGGTATCAAGTTAAAAATAAATTGTGGAACAGGGTGTGTAACATGAATTAACTTTACAATGCATTTTTAAAAATGGAAACCTGTCAAAGGTTCATAGCATCATCGCCGCGCCGCTGTCATTCAGTAATACACGATAGCAGACATCCAACTAAGTACTAACGTTACAAAACAAGTTGATTTCATGAAGAAAAACGCTGTTAAATTCACTTTAAATTATTATATAACTTAAATTATAAAGTTTTTGTTATTTTTATTAAAAAGTTTTAACTCGTTCTTAATTATTGGTCCAGCCTCTCGCCTAATGCTGTGTGAACAGTACCTAAACAACATATTAGATATTGTTTCCTATTTATGAATATTAGATATTATTTCCTAGTTTGCTTCTTTGATTATGATGGCCTCATAATTATACTAACCAGCAGTATAGTCAATATTGTTCAAAAAGGTTTAAATATATTTATTATGACCATATACATTTTAAAGCGACGTCTGATTATGAAGCGTTCTTAATTATGTGACCACCACTGTATAATATGAATCTAGTCTTACCAATGTAGTATATCACAAAAATATTTTTTGTGACATATACAATACCAGTTAAATTTTTTGAATATTATAAAAAAAATATTGATGTGAGCTCATTAGACTCAGATCTATTAGTAAAAAAAATCCAATACCCTTCACATGAGACTTTAGCAGAGAATCCAATATACACTTGGATATTAAATAATTATTGCTACGGGTCAAATTGCCCTATAGATCAATCATACCAATTTCCATGCTTTGAACACAGTTTGCAGCTAACGTAACGTTTGGCGTAACCTAATACCGATGAAATATTGAGAAGATTTCTGCACATACCTTCACATGTCCATATAATATGTACCTATAAAATTTTACATAAACTCGATTCGAATCAGTCTTAATGCTAGTTAATACATATCACATTTCAACATCCATAGTCGACATTTCTGGAATTAGAACGCCATTTCTTTTCCGTGGGGCTGTTTCTTCTTCAAAATTTTGTTTCTCTTTATCTTCTTTGATTTCTTTTATCTGGTCTAAAATGTCTTGTCTGGGCTTCCACACTACTAGTGACATTCGGGGCTTTTCTAACCTGTAAGAAAATTAATATTTTATTATTATTTCTCATTTAACCCTAGAGTACTAATCATCGCCTGGCAGGCCGCACTCTCACAGTTTTTGGTGATAATTTCAAATCTTGCGGCTGCAGCGACTCGTGCGTTCGTCCCAACTCAGTGTCTCCCGCGACGCGGTGGATGACGGATGTGCGTCTCATGGGCTTGTGGCATGACGGGTACGGTACGTAGGGTAAGGGCGTGGGTTGAAAACCGTAAGTGCACAGATAAATTGTTTAATGGTGAAATAAAAGACCCGAAATGGGTCTTCTAAAGAGAATAAGTTTAACCCTGAATCTGGCTATGTTCGGAGTGACGAACACATAATTTGAAAAATTCTGGGGAAATTGTTTTTAGAACTAGTATATTCATAAAGTTCAATAAATGTTATAGTATGATGGAAAATTTGCAGCAATTAAAAACATACATGTGGCAACACTGAACTGTCAGGTGTGTCAAAATGACGGCGTCGAGTTGACGATCGCTTTTTTTTAAAACGGCCGGAGGGATTTATTTTTATGTGTTTGTAATTAATTTTAGATAGTCAACTAAGTATTTTTTTTATTGTTTATGAAATAAACAAACTATTAACGGTATAATATTTTTAACGATTATCATAAATCCATCGGATTTTTGCAAATAAAAGAAATGTTAGTCACGGCGAACATTGCTAAATGCACAGTAAAATGTTTATTTGTCAGCATGTTCGGTGTGATTAACATTGCCAATAGGGATGACGACAGCATCAGAAATAAATTATAAACTCTTGATCACTAAATTTCCCTCCTACTTAAACTTCGAAACCTTACTCGTTTCGTTTTCCATCAAGTCTTCGATTTTAATTCACAAAATGGGTACATAAACGACGCTGTTAACTATGACGTCACGCCTAGGTATCATTACAGCTCATATACGTCCCCACCGAGGGGCTCGAGCCTACCCTGAATCAGGGCGATTAGGCCTTACGCCTAGGTATTTCAAACATTTTTAGAACAAAATGTTGTTTTTGACAGATGATAAAAAGTAACTCAGATGAATAGCATTTGTCATCCCTATTGTACCGGTGACTAACTTTATGATTTGCTTGTGTGGTTTTCAAAATTATGTTTACTTTTTTTTATTTTGCATTCTCATATACCTGGGCGAGGCCATAAAATCCTAGCAATTGTACCTAGATCAAATTTTTCTTCAGAAACTAGTCAAAACTCAGGCAATGAGCCAGAACTCATCTCCTGCACGCTCGTTATATCTTTCTCTTCTCATTTTGAAGAAGAATGACATTGCATGTTTTGCAAGAAAAACATCACAGTCCACTGTATAAAATGCATCATTAGACTTTGTTTTATTACAAGAAAAAAGCCTAGAAATTTTCATTTAGCTTTTCATATTGAGTAAACATCTTAGTAGACTGAGCTATGTTTCCTGTAATCTATATATATATATATATATATATATATATATATATAAAATGCTTATGTTAGTACGTAAAGCCAGGGTTTTCTCTATCACCACTAACTCCAATCAACTTCCCGTTGGGGTGGTAAATACCCCTTGGTCTCCAGGTGGGAGTAAGGGAGTTTGGTCGCGGTGGGTGGAAGTGGGTGGTTGTGGGTGGCGAAAATGTATTCAGATATATATCTGTCCTTTTCTATCTCATGAAAACTCTTGAAAAGATCTAAAAATTTCTGGAATGATCTAAAAAGCTCCAGAATGTGTTAAACTGAATATTATCGATCTGGAATGTTCTAGAAAATTCTAAAAATTTCTGGAATGATCTTGAAAGCTCCAGAATGAGTTAAACTGAATATTATCATCTGGAATGTTCTAGAAAATTTTAGAGATTTCTGGAATGATCTCAAAAGCTCTAGAATGAGTTAAGCTGAATATTATCGATCTGGAATGTTCTAGAAAATTCTAGAGATTTCTGGAATGATCTCAAAAGTCCTAGAATGAGTTAAGCTGAATATTATCGATCTGGAATGTTCTAGAAAATTCTAGAGATTTCTGGAATGATCTTGAAAGCTCCAGAATGAGTTAAACTGAATATTATCATCTGGAATGTTCTAGAAAATTTTAGAGATTTCTGGAATGATCTCAAAAGCTCTAGAATGAGTTAAGCTGAATATTATCGATCTGGAATGTTCTAGAAAATTCTAGAGATTTCTGGAATGATCTCAAAAGTCCTAGAATGAGTTAAGCTGAATATTATCGATCTGGAATGTTCTAGAAAATTCTAGAGATTTCTGAAATAATCTAGAAAGCTCCAGAATGAGTTAAACTGAATATCATCATCTAAAAAGCTCTAGAATGTACACAACTTAATGTTATGGATCTGGAAAGCTCTAGAAAGTTCTAAAAATTCTGGAATGATCTGGAAAATTCTGAAATAAGTACAAGTGTTATAATTTATCTACCAGACCTAAATCTAAATGATATACATCTGAATATTCTAGAGTGTTCTGGTACTAGAAATTTCCATGTCTGATGCTATATAAGCCAAAATTCAGTGACTTTTCGTCAGTTCAATCGTGTTAGCAATCGAGTATAGATCAATCGGAATCAAAAGTGAATAGTGCTCAAAACAATTCAAATGATTTTGACAAATAAAAAATAACAAGCTATCTGCATGTTCTAGAGTATTCTAATTCGAGAAATTTCTATGTCTTATGGTATATAAAGCGAAATTCAGTGACTTTTCGTTAATTCAATCGTATTAGCAGTCGAGTAAAGATCAATTGGGATCAAAAGTGAACAGTGTTCAAACAATTCAAGTGATTTTGACGAATAAAAAAGAACAAATTATCTGAATGTTCTAGAGTATTCTGGTGCTAGAAATTTCCATGTCTTATGGTATATAAAGCGAAATTCAGTGACTTTTCGTTAGTTCAATGGTGTTAGCAGTCGAGTGAAGATCAATTGGAGTCGAAAGTGAACAGTGCTCAAACTAATTCAAGTGATTTTGACAAGTAAAAAATAACAAACTACCTGTATGTTCTAGAGTGTTTTAATACGAGAAATTTCTATCTTTGATTGTTTATAAACGAAAATTCAGTGTTTTTTCGTCAGTCTTATTATCGTAACAAGCAAGAGATCGATTTGTGTAACTTTATTATATTACATATACAATATGCCAAAGCGTAAAACAATATTTACAAAATCTAAAGTTGATTCAAAAAGAAAAAAAATAGCACGTCAAAATGAGACAGAAGAACAAAGGGAAAAACGACTTTCGAATATTCGTAAAGGTGTAAAAAGAATTAAAGAAAATTAAACCGATGAAGAAAGAGTACACACTAACGAGGAAACCCGGTCCCGAGTACAGTCGATTCGAAATCGTCAATCTGCTGACCAACGTGAAATGGAAAAGAGCAAAAGTAAAGAAAAAATGGCTGCTTTACGCCAACGACGCGCTGCTTCGCGAGAGAGTCTAGAACTTCAGGCGTTCCATTATGATTGCAAAAAAAAATATAACGAACATCCAAATGTTATCATCGGCAAATTGGATACGATATGCAAGTATTGTCATGCACGAAAATTCAAGGGAGAAACTGCTGGTATGTGCTGCTCAAGTGGTAAAGTAAATTTACCAGCATTAAATGTACCACCATCAGAGTTACTCGCATATATGAATGGAGAAACGCCAGATTCCAATCATTTCCTTCAAAATATACGTCGATATAATTGTTGTTTCCAAATGACTTCATTTGGAGCAACTTTAGTATGCAAGGAAGAAAATTTCAGCCCAGTTTTCAAGGTTCAAGGCCAAATTTATCATCGAGTAGGATCTCTGATGCCAATGTCCGATGGAACTGCAAAGTTTCTTCAAATATATTTTATTGGTAACGAAGAACTTGAAATAAATTAACGTTGTTCTCGCATTCAGGGGCTACAACGAGACATTATTCAAAAATTACAGCGTCTACTTCACGATAATAATCAACTTATCAAGGTGTTTAAAACTTCTTTAGACAAAATGGTTGCAGACAATTATAAGATCGTCATTCGAGCGGATAAAAGACCAGCCGGTCAACATGAACGAAGGTTTAATGCACCTCAAACGGACGAAGTTGCTGTAGTAATTGTTGATAATGAATATAGCCATCGTGATATTATTATTCAACGCCGAAGTAATCAATTGCAACGTATTGCTGAAACACATCGAAGTTATGATGCCCTACAGTACCCGTTAATTTTTTGGCAAGGTGAAGATGGTTATCACTTAAATATACAACAAATCGATCCCGCTACAGGTGTAGAAACTAACAAAAAAGTATCAGCTATGCAATTTTATGCTTATCGAATTATGACTAGAAATAGTGAATATAACCATGTTTTAAATTGTCGACAGTTATTTCAGCAGTTTATGGTTGATATGTATGCTAAAGTGGAGACGGAAAGATTAGAATTTATTCGCCATAATCAACGAAAGTTACGTTCTGATGAATACATTCATTTAAGAGATGCTATGATAAATGATGGAAACGTTGATAACATGGGAAAATTGGTCATCTTGCCTTCTACGTTTACTGGAAGTCCACGTCACATGCATGAATATGCCCAAGATGCGATAACTTATGTCAGAAAACACGGCCGACCAGATTTATTTATAACATTTACATGTAATTCTTCATGGGCGGAAATCAAAGATGAATTACAATATAAACAGGCGGCCAGCGATCGACATGATATTGTTGCCCGAGTTTTCCGCCAAAAACAAATTAAATTTATTGATGCCATCACAAAATATCAAATATTTGGTGCTGTTATTTGCTGGATGTATTCAATCGAATGGCAGAAACGAGGATTGCCACATTCTCACAACTTAATTTGGCTTCAAAATAAAATTCATCCGGATCAAATAGATAATATCATCAAAGCTGAATTTCCAAACCCGGAAGAAGATCCTGACCTTTATAATATAATAGTGAAAAACATGATTCATGGCCCGTGTGGTGAACTAAATAGAAGTTCTCCATGCATGAAAGATCAAATATGTACGAAACGTTATCCAAAGCCATTTTTAAATGAAACAGTTACCGGCGAAGATGGATATCCGAAATACAGACGTCGATCACCAGAACAAGGCGGATTTACAGCTAAAATTAAAATACGAGGCAATCAAGAAATTCAAATTAACAATCAATGGGTAGTTCCTTACAATCCACTTTTATCCAAAATGTTTAATGCCCATATCAATGTTGAATACTGCAGTTCTGTCAAATCAATTAAATACGTATGCAAATACATTAATAAAGGCAGTGATATGGCCATTTTTACAGTGGCCAAAGAAAACCAACATGATGAAATAGTTCAGTATCAAATGGGTCGTTCGTTACATTAATACCAACGAAGCGGTTTGGCGAATTTTAAGTTTTCCGATTCACGATCGAGATCCGCCGGTTCTCCATTTATCCGTCCACCTGGAAAATGGACAACGTGTGTTTTTCACTACAGAAACGGCACAGAAAGTTGCGACAGAACCACCATCACGAACAACTTTAACAGCGTTCTTTGAATTATGCCAGAAAGATCCATTTGCCAAGACTTTACTTTATTCAGAGGTACCAAGTTATTATACGTGGGATACAACAAGTAAAAAGTTTAATCCTCGAAAACGTGGAATGCCAGTTGAGGGACATGATGAAGTATTCAAGAGTAACACAATAGGGCGAGTCTACACAGTGCACCCAAAAAACGCTGAATGTTTCTATTTACGTTTATTACTACACACTGTTCGAGGCCCAACGTGTTTTGAAGACTTAAAAACTGTCGATGGTTACATTTGTGAAACATACCGCGAAGCATGTCAAAGATTGGGTCTACTTGAAAACGATAATCATTGGGAGTCAGCTATGAACGAAGCAGCCCAAACAGCAACAGCAAGTCAACTTCGTGAACTCTTTGCAATTATATTAACTACATGTAATCCTTCTAATCCAAATCAGCTATGGCTAAAATATCAAGAATATATGAGCGATGATATCTTAGCTGAACTACGACGACAAAACCCGGACTTAGAAATAACTTTTAATGAAGAAATTTTTAACAAAGCTTTGATATAGATAGAAGATAAATGTCTAGCAATATCTAACCAACCGTTAGTAGAACTAGGTGTTCAATGTCCTAAACGATGTCATTTGGATGCTATGAACAGTGAATTTTTAAGAGAAACAAATTATAATACAGAAGAATTGAAACTTTACATACAACACAACAAACCTCGATCAATTCAAAGTCAAAAACAGGCATACGATACAATAATGGATTATTATAGAAATCAGCAAGGTGGCATAATATTTTTAGACGCACCTGGTGGCACCGGGAAAACATGGTTGTTGAATTTAATTTTAGCTGAAATCCGTGCAGATAAAGAAATTGTTCTTGCCCTGGTGTCATCTGGGATAGCGGCTACTCTTATGGATGGTGGACGAACAGCGCATTCTGGGTTGAAATTACCATTAAATGTAGCTGACTACGAGTTTCCGGTATGTGACATATCAAAATCATCAGCACGTGGACAAATATTGAAACAGTGCAAAGCGATTATATGGGATGAAAGTACAATGGCCCATAGAAAATCTCTAGAAGCACTTAATAGAACACTTCAAGATTTACGTGACAACAAGCATATAATGGGAGGTGTGTTGTTAATACTATCAGGCGATTTTCGTCAAACGTTACCTGTCATTCCCAAATCGACACCAGCAGATGAAATTAATGCTTGCTTGAAGAAGTCGTTCATATGGGATTACGTAAAAATAATTAAATTAACAACAAATATGAGGGCGCAAATTTCAGGAGATAAAAAGGCACTAGAATTTTCAGAAAAACTTTTACAAATAGGAGAAGGCACCTATCCAATAGATAAAAATACTGGCCAAATAATGTTAACTAACGAGTTATGTAATGTTGTTGGAACACCTGAACAACTTATAAATGAAATATATCCAAATATTGTTGAGAATTATATCAATTCAGAATGGTTACGCGAACGAATTATTCTAGCTACAAAGAACGACGTTGTCAACAACATCAACAGCATCATCCAGGGAATGATTCCGGGAGAAGAAAAAATTTACACATCAATTGATACAATGACTGATGAGGCAGAAAGTGTTAATTTTCCTACTGAATTTTTAAATTCATTAAATGTTCCAGGAATGCCATTACACTGTCTTAAATTAAAAATTGGTTCACCAGTTATTTTATTACGAAATTTGAACTCGCCGAAACTATGTAATGGCAGGCCTCCGTCACTCCATGTACTTGCGCGCTATAATTACCTACCGCCCGGCACAGCGTTCTCGGGCCGTTTGCGGACCCAATTCAGTGCGGTTTTCACAAATGAAGCGCACGCACGTAGTTCAATTTAAATCGTTTCGTTCGTTCGTACGCGTACCTGCGATGCCGTCTGGTGCCTTATGTGCTGTAGATGGGTGCAAATAAAGCAAAAGAAGAGATAAACACCTAACATTTTTCCATTTACCTGTCAATGAAGAAAGGTAAGTGATAAACTATTACTATTTTTTGTCGTTTTAAAATTATTTTTAATAGTAGGTATAAGTACTTAGCATTAGCTAGTACTCTATATTACACTGTGGCATTAGCTTGCCTTTCAAACACAGATTTACATTTTTTTGTTACATAGAAACGTCATACTTATCTTAAACACTATTTTAACAACGTTTAAAAAGCTATTTTTATTAAAATAAAATTGTGATAATATGTGAGTCGCAGGCGCGGCGACCTGTCTCAACTTGTCGTGCTGTTAGCGCACACAAACACTTGTGACATAACTATTTAGTAATCTGTGCTTGTGATTCGGTTTTATGCGATTTATAACCGAGAATTTAGAAAGGGTAAGAAATTAATAAAAAATTATATCAAAATAAAACACATGTAACTCTTAAAGATTTTTTTCATTTTACTTACACACTGACCTCTAAAATTATGTGTTATCTAGATGTATTGCACAATCAGCACCTTTTTTAAAAAAATATATATTTACTAGCTGTTGCCCGCGGCTTCGCCCGCGTAGGGGTATGAAAAATAGATAAGAACCTATTCTCAGACCTACCCGATATGCAAACAAAATTTCATAAAAATCGGTCGAGCCGTTTCGGAGAAGTATGGTTACTAACACTGTGACACGAGAATTATATATATATATATATATATATATATATATATATATATATATATATACTAGCTGTCCCGGCGAACTACGTACCGCCTTACATTACACTACACTACCCTACCCTACACTACCCTACCCTACCCTACACTACCCCACCCTACCCTACACTACACTACACTACCCTACCCTACCCTACCCTACATAAGAACCTTCTCCTGACAATAACGAACTCGACAAAAAAAGAATTAGCCAAATCGGTCCAGCTGTTCTCGAGTTATGCGCTTACCAACACATTTTGCGATTCATTTTTATATATTAGATATATAGATAGATAAATGATACAATTTTAAACTACCACCTATAAGTCAAAACATATTCACAGTTCTCAATAACATAGACACAAAAAGTTATGTTAATTTAATTTTATCGAAGAGGCAGCCCTGCGATTGCTGTGGGATCGCGTGGTGTGAAGCAAGCTGACGCGATGGAGTAGGCTATTATAGCAGTAGGTATTGGAAATTTACTACTGAGTGAAGTATCTGTTACGTAGTAACTAATTAGTAATCTGTGGTAATGGTACGAGACTCTGCATCAAACAACTACATAATAATATTATCGAAGCCAGTATAATGACTGGTAAAGATAAAGGACAGATAGTATTTATACCACGGATACCTTTAATATCAAATGGATTGCCCTTTACTTTTAAACGCTTACAATTCCCGGTAAAGTTGGCTTACAGCATGACTGTCAATAAAGCACAGGGCCAAACATTTCAATATTGTGGCGTTGACTTGAAAGAACCGTGCTTTGCACATGGCCAACTATACGTCGCATGCTCACGAGTAGGATCACCTCAAAATTTGTTTATTTATAGTCCAAACAATAAAACTATAAATGTAGTGTATAAGCAAGTATTAGAAAAATAAATTTAAAACAAAAAATATATAATCATATAATATAAACAGAAACGTGTACAATATATGTTAATGTATAGAGTAATATGTATATATATATATATATATGAATGATATCATCATCATCATATCAGCCGAAAGAAGTCCACTGCTGGACATAGGCCTCCCCCAAGGATCTCCACGACGACCGGTTCTGCGCTGCCCGCATCCAGCGGCTTCCCGCGACCTTCACCAGGTCATCGGTCCACCGAGTGGGAGGCCTGCCTACACTACGCTGAATGATATAATATGTGAATAATTGTATGAATAAAACATAAATTTTCCATTTATTGAACTGTTTCTTAAAATTATTTTAATTCTCTAATTAGTTTATTGGATATAGTTTATATACAACATATGTTTAATGACAGAAAATATTTCAGATAGGAATGTTTAATATTTATATTAAAAAATGGATTCTTATGTATTTTTGAAACTACTAAACATGCGGTGTATTTTAACCCGTGCAACGCCGGGTTTCGCTGCTAGTATTATTTAAAGAGAAACTAACATTTGTTTGCACCATGTGCATTGTAATATTTAAAATATCAAAAAATCCTGATTTCACAAGTTATATTCTTACTTTAACATTCTTTGTTGCTTCTTGGGCAGTGTTCGCTACAGTGAACATATAATTCCAGGAAACCTTTAAATCTGAGATATTTTTCATTACTTTCTTCAGGCATTTAGAATTATTAGTAGGTAACTCCCTAAAATAATCTTCAAAAAATGAAAAAGTATGGTAAAGGTATATTTTTCTGCCAAATTAAGGGTTGAGATAGGTAATTTAAATTAATTTTATATTGAGATATGATGGTGAATGATAGAATGATTTTTTCGATCACATATGTCACACTTTACCTAAATTGTGACACATGGTTTGTTTTGTGTAGCGCATGCGTAATAGAACAAATAGATGGAATGAAAGAAGAATGAATATCAGCAACGCGTTGCCGCGTTACAGGCTTTTGTCCTTGTCGAGTTACGAAGTGTTGGATAGCCTGGGACGCTCGCTATTTTCAAAGTTATGTGCCATAACAATTGAGACACTAAATATAAGTTTTTTATTTATTATAAATGTTTTGTTTATAAAAATTTAAAGGAAAACATTTTTTTTCATACACTTAAGTGATTTCTTTATTGTTAGAAAAAGTTACCTATGTGTTAAGTTTAAAGGTCAATTTAAGACTGTTTTGATTTAGGAAAACACTTTTTTGTTATGGCATTAAAAAAGGCAGCTAACATCTGCCTTTTTTAATAACCTATGTGTTAAGTTTAAAGGTCAATTTAAGACTGTTTCGATTTAGGAAAACACTTTTTTGTTATGGCATTAAAAAAGGCAGATGTTAGCCTCTCTGTAAAGTTATATTTTTCGTACTTCAATAAAGATTTTGAAGAAAAAACTACCTGTTTTTCAAAAAGTAGCCTCCCAAGCAATGATTAGTACTAAGCAATAAAAATATTATATTAGTATTTTGGGGATAAACAATTCAAAATTTCTTTAGCAGTTCTTTGTTTCTTTATCATAATAGGTCATTAAAAATCTCAGTGACATTCAGAAACAAGACAAAGAAAGAAAAATTCATATCTAAAATCAGAACTTCATGAACTCCTGTTTGAATTTGTGTGAATTTTTCTTACAAAAACATATGCCAACTAAGACTGAGTAGAGCTTAGAATTTAGATCACATGTAAAAGAACGAGATTCACTGTTACATAGTCAAGTGTGTGAACATAAAGTCACCCTTTTTGTTCACAAGGTGTACTTTTTGAATATACAAGATGTAACAAAATTGGTGCAGGTCCCGTTAACTGGGGGTTCCACTCATCATAATGTACTGAACAACTTTCTCCAAGGAACCCATAGTAAATACTCAAAAAAAAATTTGGACCCTACATACTAAAATGCACAATATCGGTCGATCAGCTGATCGATTTGTATAAAGAGTAAAAAAAAATTTTTCAGTTTTCAGCAAAGTCGTAGAACAAAAGTTGTTCAGTATGATGAGTAGAAGCCCCAGTTAACGAGACCTACACCAATTTTGTTACACCCTGTATATCTATCCTTGTCTTCTGTTAAACAGCTATCTCGACGTTTGTTGAAGTTTTTACCGTGTGAAACCAGGGATCTAGTTTTTTACATGTATGTGTGATTTAAGAAGTAGTACCATCTTTGTGAGCATCTGATAAATAAACTATAATGTACTAGCTGTCACTTATTTTTTGTCTCTGATTACAATCACTAACACTGTGATTTTTCTTCTTTCCTATCACAATAGGCCAAAAAAATTACAGTATTAGTATCCAATTGGCCAATTGTATCCCTCATAACATATTAATGTACTAGCTGTCACTTATTTTTTGTCTCTGATTACAATCACTAACACTGTGATTTTTCTTCTTTCCTATCACAATAGGCCAAAAAAATTACAGTATTAGTATCCAATTGGCCAATTGTATCCCTCATAACATATTTTTTTAATATTTTAGGTACCTTTCAATAAGTGCTGCAGGCAATAGAGGTTCATCTTTAATCTTCTTCACCTCTTCTGAGAGAATGATGGTGTGACCTTTAAGTTTCTCAGATATAGCAGCACTCGTAGATGGTGTTTCCATGGCGACCTCCATCAGTTCCTCAGAGGCAAGAGTATGTGGAGTGTACTCGGAGGAGATATGAAGTCCACTCAAATGGGCCGCCATTTTCTCTTCAGTTATTAGCTGCTTTGCTGGTCTGCAAAAGAAATAAAGATGATCAGAAGTAAGAAATGGAAATGGAAGTAGTTGCTGGATCTATGTGCATGGGAAAGAAAATGTGCTAACTTGTGAAAGCAAGCCTATACTAAAACTGGATCATGCACTGTGATGATAAAAACAAGCCTAAAAAGAGACAAAAGTAGCAGTGTGTCTTAGCAAACTTGTGAGACAAGGACCAACTACCACATCTGAGCTTGGGCTCAGACCAGATTGCTAGTTTCACATGTTTCAAACAAAAACAAACCCAATAAGGATTACAATAGAGTGTGAATTTCGTTTGTTCTGTATCTGAAGTAAATGATCCAGTTTTACAAAGTAAATAATAACATCCTTAGGAAGCCTTTGTTAAACAGTGGACATGTTTAGTCTGATATTGATCTTTACAAGGAACAGCAATAGATAAAGTAGAAGAAATAAATAAATAAAAAATAATATAAATTATATATTATTATATTTATCTATAATGATCATCATGTCAGCTAATATACGTCCCCACCGAGGGTCTCGAGCCTACCCTGAATTAGGGGGATCGGGCCTTAGTTAACCGGTTGTTGTGCGGGTTGGTCAACTTCACACACAACCTGCGAGTTTCTTCGCAAGCATGTGCAGGTTTCTTCACGATGTTTTCTTTCACCGTAAAAGCATTGGATATTTGTACATATGAAATCTAAATTCGAAATCACATTGGTATGTGGCAGGATTTGAACCACGACCTCCCGGGCAGGAGGCAGTGTACCAAGCCATTACGCCACCGAAGCTCTAATGACTGTTATAATGATATTTCATTTCAATAGTAGACAGAGAAAACTAAAAAACAAAAATGATTTATTAATATCTCGGTTAGGGTGCTCATAATCGGGCTGTTGTGGGGGGAGAAACTCGATTCGCAAGGCTCTTCGCCAGTATACTTATCAAACCTTACTAACCTATTTTTGGATTTAGTATGGGAGCCCAGTAATGTGCACCCCAACCAATATCTCTAACATACCAAATATATGCATGCAGCACCTAAGTCGGTACACAATTCTTTCAATTAATTCAATTTAATATTTTATAATTGAAAACGCTAAACATGATAAAAAACCAACTTCCATTGCAACAACTTAGTACATTTTTGCATTATTAATTTTGGTTTTTGTTAATTTTCTATTAAATTACTACACAAGTTTTGATAAAATGTTTATAGGACCACACGAAAAGTACTAGCTTTGAAATAAAAAAAAAATCATAAAAATCGGTTGACCCAGTCTAAAGTTCTGAGGTAACACACATAAAAAAAACATACAGTCGAATTGAGAACCTCATTCTTTTTGGAAGTCGCTTGAAAAGAAGGAAATTACATAGAAGAAATATTCAAATTTATAAATTATTTACGAATTATACACCCATTTTAGTATATATTTACACTAATTCCACAGAAATTAAATAAAACCACACGTTATAATTTGTCAGCGACAGGTTTCAAACACCATCTTCAGGCAGTCATCGTCTGCCTGAAGATGGTGTTCGAAATCAGTCATCGTCTGCCTGGAGATAGTGTAGGAAACCGGTCGCTGAACAATTATAATGTGTAGTTTTATTAAATTTTTGTGGAATTAGTGTAAATATATACCAAAATGAGTGATATAATGGTCCACCAAGAACCTACAATCAAAAGTATCAAAATATTCACCTAAAAAAATTTTTTTTACCTGACTGCCATAGAAGAAGATAGATAGATAGATAAATGCTTTTATTCAAAACACAACACACAAAAAAAGGTTAAAAAATTATAAAAAACAATGACAAACTGGCAGGCAGTTGTTGCTGTGCATTGGAAAGGCAGATGTTGATGTTTTTGGGGTGTGTGTTGTCTACTTCTATAACTGAGCCTGTGGCTTAGGCCGGTTGATGAATTTTTGAGTTTAATGTGATGTTAGATTGGTCTTCAGTGCCTGACTGATGAAACGCAAACGTTTTAAGCAGTCAGGTGTCAAATTTCAAATTTTAATTTTTTCATTAAATGTTTCGCTTACTGTAGTTAATTTGTTTCCTTTTCAGCCCCAACCTCAAGAAATATAACTACCTCAAGCTAGTAATTACTTTTTTTTTGGTTTAGAGGGGAATAGGACTAATAGAGGGTCCTAATGGATCAGCGCAACCTAAAAGATATATTGTGATCACCCTCTTATATATAATTTCCTCAAGGCCAACAGTTCTAATAAACTGGACGATGCACTTGAGATCAAGCTCCCTGATGACCTCTGGTGCTGCCTGGTGGTCCACCCAGGGAGCAACTCCTGACTTGGACGACTGCCTCGAACTCATAGAATAAATGAAGAGGTGTTCCCTTTTCTTCGAGGTTAAATAGATTGTAACACTCATATGAATGAGTAGCAGTAAATAATGTAAATTGATAGTTTTATGAGATTCTTCAACTTTGTTTAACATACTAGTTAAAAAATATAATGAATGAACCAGTTCTTACTTAGCAACCTTGATACGAGTTAAAAAATTCAGCATTTGGCATTCCTGATAGTAACTGCACTCCAAGGTGGAGTATTTTGGTGGAATTTGAGGTGACCACATTCATAATTTAATTTTACTTCAAGAAGTGGTGCATTTTAGAGAAACTCGTCTGGAGTATGTGAGAAATGTGGAGAACAAGAAAATAAAATCAAGAAGGATGTGAATACCCGGCTTGCACTGGGTGCAGTTTTAGATGCCCCACTACAATCAGGTGGTCCACATCAGAGTAAGGTTGCTGTAAATGTTGTCAGGAACTCATTGTGTTGGGGAATCTTGGTAAAACCCGCTTTCATCTTTGCCATCATTGTCACTTACCATTAGGTGAGATGATGTAAAGGCCTTACCAACTGTGTTTAGTTTCTAGAGTAATAATAATTGTACCTAGTAATTTCGTAGTGTAGTAAAGGTAGGAACTTACATAGCTGGCTCCACATCCAAGCTCTTTCTTTTGCAATGAATAATAGGCGGAACTTTGGGCTCAGGCTGCGCTGTGAACTGCACCAGCGACGGCGGCGAGGCCCTACCCCACGGCAGTCCCTGGGCGTTCCAAGGCTCCCCGGTCGGCACGGGCATCGCGTGAGCCTCCACACGGTTGTATAATGAGGAAGCCAACGCTTGCTGCGCATACACCTGATTCGACAGTTCATCATTCTGATTGTACTGGTACAAGGGATACCCGTAAATGTTCATTTTTATTTTTCACGGTTTAGCAAAGACAGTGGACATTAAAAATTTTCACTTCCTGGAAAAACAGGTAAATAGTAATAACAACAACACACCTCTTTCACTTTTTGACAGAATACAATTACGCTCCACTCCAAAGTAAATAAACCAACCACAAATTGTAGAACATTCTTGAAAATTCTAGGAAAATGTCGATGTCTATTGAAATATTGCTTTCTCTTACTCTCTACAGTATAATTATAACAGTATCTCTATCTAAAGGCTCCTCTACACGATGGCCGCATCTTACCGTCGACTATGAAGAAAAAATCTGACTTCAAATAATACATGTTTATTACGAGATTTTCTTCTTGAATAATAGCCACTTTTACCTGGCGCACCAGAAGGAGGGTTATGTTTTTGAAGTGTATGTATGTAAAGTATCTTGGACATCTCATATCAAACAGCAGGAAACTACACTACTCCAGCCACATTCTTAAGCGTCTCCAAAGGTTTTTACCCTTGAAAACCAAGATATCCCTTGGACCTTGCTCAAACGCTTCTTTTAACCCTTCTCGACTACGTTGACTCGTGTTACTTGGACGTCACCAAGGAACTCCTTAACAAGCTTGAGCGTTTACAGAATCTATATATCCGATTCATCTTCGGGTTGCGTAAATTTGATCACGTCTCTCAGTTCCGTAATCAGCTAAAATGGCTCCCGATTCGCTTACGCAGGAACATTCACATACTCTTTAACATCCTCCATAAACCCACCTCTCCTAGTTACCAGCGCGAGCACTGTACTTGGAAGCGCCAACCAGAACAACAAACCCGATCCCACCTAAAATCCCCACTGAACTTTCCCCTCCATACCACTGATTTTTACTCTTGCTCCTTCTCTGTTCATGCCGTCAGGGTGTGAAAATCTCCTCCTCACGAAATCCGCGATCGTGAGAGCATCTTTTCCTTCAAAAGGAAACTCAAGGAGCACTACCTCTCGCTTCTTGAGGTTGGTAAGCCATGTAAATATAGTGTATGGTATATAATCCTTACTAATAATATAAATGTGAAAATGTGTTTGTTTATTTGTATGTTACGTTTCCACACTTAAACAACTTAACCAATCTTGATTAAATTTGGCATACAGGTAGCCTGTATCACCGGGAAGGACATAGGTTACATTTTATCCAGTAAAAATAGCATGGTCCGATGCAATTCCTGAGGAAACTGAAAATATACTCTTTTTTTGGTTAGTTTCTTTAACATGCAACGGAACAATGGATTGCTGTGATTTTTTGCACAGAGATAGCTAAGTGGGTGTAAAATGACATATTTACTAATTAGCATATCCTGACATGGTTCCCGAGGGTCGCAACGGAGCCATGGGTAAAAGCTAATATATTATATTTCCTTTATTACATGAATATTACATAATTAGCCTAATATAAATGTATTCAATATTTTTTTTATAAAAATAATAATTTTACACTACTGTATTCTTTATATTAAATATTTTAATAGCTTCTTTATTTGTGTACCTGTCTGCCATTTCAATTAAAACTAACTTTTTCCTGGGTTTGCTTTCATTCGAAGTTGATTTTACCTCTACAAACTGTTTTTTTATTTTTGAGATATGATTCTAGTAACCTCAAGATCCTGCCCTTAACACCGTAGTGTTTAAGCTTGTTTTGTAGTATACTGCGATTAACTATATATCAAAATCTGAACTCAAGTCTAAGAATACCCCAGAAACTCTAAGTAGGACTTAAATCGTGAGATCGGCGCTATCTTTGTCTCTCTCTTTCTTAGTCTATGGTCAACAGCTATTCTATAGTGGTTCCGAACCTCGAAGGAACAAAACTGGGGTAGGCAAATGGAGGATCGTAGTACAATTTTTTTCTGTCCATAATATTTGCGCGGGGTGAGTTTACTAATTGATACATCAATACGATAGACCTTGAAAATTAGCTGACCTTTTATTAGCTTAGAAGTAAACATACAACTAAATAAAAGACACTTGTCACATAAGTACATTTTAAACATAGCTTAGAGAATGTAAAGTAAGCTTCCAGTTGTAGAAGGAGATTATATATCACTACTACAAAAACCAAGCACACACAGATGCAAAAATATGTTGCGTATTTACAATACAAAATATGCTACAATAATTTATATTCACACACGCATCATCATATCAGCCACAAATCGTCCACTGCTGGACAAAGGCCTCCCCCAAGGATTTCCACGACGACCGGTCCTGCGCTGCCCGCATCCATCGGCTTCCCGCGACCTTCACCAGGTCATCAGTCCACCGCGTGGGAGGCCTGCCTACGCTACGTTTTCCGGTGCGCGGTCGCCACTCGAAAACTTTACTTCCCCATCGGCCATCTGTTCTACGAGCTATGTGCCCTGCCCACTGCCACTTCAGTTTAGCGATTCTGTGAGCTATGTCGGTTACTTTAGTTCTCCTGCGGATCTCCTCGTTTCTGATTCGATCACGCAGAGAAACTCCGAGCATAGCACGCTCCATTGCCCTTTGGGTGACTTTGAGCCTTCTTATGAGGCCCATAGTAAGCGACCATGTCTCAGTTCCGTAGCCTGGCATCTGCCGGGGATTCTTCGCACCCCGTACCCCGCCGTTACCATGACTGCTACCGGAGCCAGGAATAGCGGGGCTGCCGGGGACTAGGGGCCGTTTTCTGGGTGTAAAATTCATAGGGGGGGTTTTGCCGTAATCGCCACGCTTGGCAGGCGGGTTGGCGATCGCAGTTTGATTGCAGGTGTGTTGCAATGCACGGAAAGACGCTGCTGCCCATCCTCCGGTTTTAAGTCCCTTAGTCGCCTCTTACGACACCCATTGGAAGAGATGGGATGGTCCTATTCTTAGCCGGGAACCATACGGACTAACGTTCTACAAAGATATAATGTAGCCTAATCACGATTCAAAGCCAAACCCAATTGACTGGCTCAATCTGCTAGAGTTACGCCATGCTCTACTCACGATGCAGCAGCGCTCACAATTTCATTCCGAGATTAAGCGCCAAAGCGTATACATGTAATTCTTAATGGGTTCACCGAAACTATAATTCAAAAATACGATAATGGGTTTATAAGGGGCTTATAATTAGAAATAAAATATTGCATATGAACATTATGTATTATTTGGAATCAGAAGATTTTTTTTCTTAATTATTCGTTTTATTACCAGGTATATTACAGCACAGAACACTACTACTCACAGTGACGGCACGAGCGCCGCTGAGCCGAGATTAAAGCAATCGCAATACTCACCATTCAACACGCACACAATCTGTTGAGACAATTTGCAGTATGCTAACGATACAAAACCCAGCATGCTGGGCCACGCCCCCAACACACATAATTACGTTTCAATCTGTCGGTTCTCACGGATTGAGTCTGCAAATTGTAGTTGAAATTGAATGGTGAGTGTGAAATAAGAAATGAGAATGCTGAAATGAGAACTAAAAGATTCCATCATGGCAGAGTATGGAAATAACATTTAGTTTTTTTTTTTATTATTAAAAATTTGAGTGCGATTGACTGCAACTCACCTGATGGTAAGTGATGATGCAGTCGAGGATGGAACACGCAAACTCAAATAATGCCTATTCACTCTTGCCTTAAAGATCCCCAAATTATAGGAATCGGGAAACACTGACGCAGGCAAGGAGTTCCACTCCTGCGCTGTACGCATAATAAATGAAGAAGCGTAACGATTCGTGCGAAAAGGTGGAACATCAACAACAAAGGGGTGCAACCCCTCCCTGCGTCTCGTTGACCGACGGTGGAATGGAGCAGGGGGAATGAGGTCGTGAAGTTCTTGCGCGCACTCTCCGAAATGAATTCGATAGAATACCGATAGACAGGCGACTTTGCGGCGATGCTCAAGGCTTTGGAGCTTGTCATTGACTAGCTCGTCGTCACCAATGAGTCTCCGTGCACGTCGGTCGATGGCGTCCAAGGTATCCAGCTGATAGCGGGCTGATCCATCCCATAAGTGTGAACAGTACTCCATACATGAGCGGACCTGTGCTTTATACAAGGTAAGCAGCTGTCCAGGTGTGAAGTACCGTCTCACCTTAGAGAGAATGCCCAGCTTCATTGCAGCAACTTTTGCCTTGGACTCAATGTAACGACCGAAGTTAAGATTGGGTGTTAAATCCACGCCGAGGAGTTACAAGTGGTCAGATATCTGAATCGGTTCATTCCGGAGAGTTGGAGTCAAGTTGAATGGACTCCTTTTGGTGGAAAAAAGACACGCCTGTGTTTTAGAGGCATTAAACCTTACGAGGTTGGAATCACCCCATTCAGACACTGTCTGAAGTGATAGGTATATGCGCTCTATCATGGCCTCTCTCAGAAACAGCGTATCAGCGCTGTTAGCTTGTGCACTGGACAGGTATCTTTCTACAACCATAGTTTGACATATTTGTTTACGAGCAGCAGACGTAGCAAGACGTCGCCTCAGTTCAACAGGGTTCTATTTAGCATTTTACGATTTTGTCATTTTATTTTTTTAAATCGTGGCCCGTCTCTCAAGGTTCTATCTGCATCAATGACTGTCAAAAAATTGTTTATGGTTCGCAAGATATTGACGAAACAACAAAGTTCTATGTATTACAATTTTTTAAATTTTTGATGCATCAAGGTTCAATGTGAAATATTCTGCTCTCAAGTCGATGCTGAAATGGATGCCTTTGTTAGATAGAGCATACTATGATGCTCTTTTCAGGGAAATAGGGGTTTGAAATATTTTGTACTTAGTTAAGATTTGATTTCGGAAATTCTATAAAATATAAATATAAAATTTGAGTATAATTTTTATTTTATTTTTTTACTTCATTATGACCAATTCTGAATTTGTAAAATATCCCAATATTATTTTACTAACATAAATATCTTGATCTATTGATTTACTGTAATTTCACTATGGCAATTTATCAGTTAGAATGTTGAAATTTGAATTTTTGAGGTACTTCTTACTCAACAAGGTTCCAACTGATTTGTAAATATTGTGTAAAAGTATGTTATGTATAATTTTATATAATTTTTATGTTAATCGTTACATGCTATTATGGTAAAATTAAAATCATAAAGCAACTCATAGCGTAACGCCGATATCAGCCTGTCAAAGTTTTAAATCGATCTAACGCAAACCAGTACCTGCCCCATATAGAACCCTGTTGAACTGGGGCGACGAAGAGGTCATAGACATGTGTCACACGCTTCGAGAGAAAATTATCTCTTTCTACGGACTTTCGTCGCGTGTGCGAGCTTGCCGTGGTGACAGGTAGAAAGTCCGTAGAGAGGAAAGTCGCGGCGACGTAGCAATTTCAACACATCTGTATTGCCACAATAAATTATTTTGAATAACTACTTGTTGCAACACTGAATTGGTAGATAGTGCCACAGGCGTAGCATGAGGTCATAGACATATGTCGCGCGCGACGAGAGAAAATTATCTCTTTCTACGGGATTTTGTCGCGTGTGCGAGCATGCCGTTACAGGTAGAGAGTATGTAGAGTAAAAAGTCGCGGCGACATAGCAGTTTGATAGGCGAAAAATCTGTTTGATTTTGTTTTGTTTTTCGCAAATTGCTTGGTTTGTATTTCCAAAAAGAGACCGAGATATGAAAATTTGCATAATTAAATAATAATTTGACACAAAAACAACTAATAATGTTTGTGAGGAGGGCAAACGTTGCTCTTTGGAGGTGAGGGGACTGTCTGGCTCCGTTGGTTTTCGTGCAAGTTTCTGAGACTAAATCATAGGAAAAGAAAAGAAAAAAGTAAGTACCTAATTTGTAATTTGATGATAAAACAATAATAAAACACAAAAAATCTATAAACAGTCGCTAGAAGTTTGTCGATACCTCAAGGGGGTGCCGACATATATGTCTTCAATCAAACGTCAAAATAAGCCTATTCCGGTGCGTTCATGCTCGGCACGAGATAAAAATCTCTACACACTCTCTACAAATGACAGATGAGAGCGCGACCAGTCTTATCTCGCGGGGGCCATGCTCAGTGTCGAGATACAACCGTTTTGTCGCGCTTCGAAGTCTACATTTGACATTAGTGGGTAGACAAAATGGACCTCATGCTACGCCTGCTCCATAATTTTGTTTTGTTGTTCGCACATTGTTTGGTTTTTATACCGATTAATTAATCGTTTTAGTAATCAAAATTGACATTTACAAGATTTTTATTTAAAAAACAAAGCATTCTTAAGTTTTGCGGGCAAAGGCGATTTCGCAAGTCTGTTTGAATAAGACCTGCGGTTAAAATAGTCTCTCAGATGCGACAGATGCCTCGTTTGCAACGAAATAGATGGGACAACACGCGCGTTTACATTACATTTTAAAAGCGCGAAATTTGAAAAGTATCGTTGCATCTGCCATAAAAATATCGCCAATGCCGATATATCGGCAAACCCGAAGTATCGCCGATATATCGGTATCGGTATCGTATCGGCAAAAAGGCGTATCGAGGCATCCCTAGTTTTTATTTCCAAAACGAGACAGAGATATTAAAATTTGTTGGGATAAGTATTTTTTATCTCTTTTACAAATTATTTGACACAAAAACAACTGTTGTCGTTCGTGAGGTGGGTAAACGTCATAGAAGTAATAAGTACTAAGTTGTACGTTAGTACCTATTACTTCCATGGTAAACGTAGTGATTATATGCTCTTCTTTGAATGTGAGGAGACTTGTCAAAAGTTCGAATTTCCCGCTGGCTCCGTTGGTTTTCGTGCAAGCTTCTGAGACTATGGTAAATAAATGGAAAATAAAAGGTTAATGTAAGTATATAATTGGTTATTTGATGAGTTCCCAAACTTTCTAAAATGCACTGTTACACCTAGTACAAAACTTTCTACATCGTTTTTAGAATTCGTTATTCTCTTGACTTTTAAAATCCTGATTTTACTTATAGAGTCCGCAGTACGAAAACAAATTAAATTATGCCAAATACTTGTCGGAATGGGAAACACAGTCGCTAGAAGTTTGTCGACATCTCAAGGGGTTATATATGTCTTTAATTAAACTTCAAAGTCTGACAAAATAAGCCAATTCCGGTGCATTCATGCTCGGCACGAGATATAAACGTCTACACACTCTCTACAAATGTCACGTGAGAGCGAGACTAGACTTATATCGCGAGAGCCTTGCTCAGAGACAACCGTTTTGTCGCGCTTCGAAGTCTACATTTGACATTAGTGGGTAGACAAGACATAATGGAACTCATGCTACACCCGCATTACCCATGTTGTAGTCACTCGTGTGTGAAAATATATTTGTAGATCTTGTATGCGTACTCGACAAACGTCCTCACACTTGGACATGCAATATATATATTAATATCAATATTTAACTTTTCACGTCCCGCGTAGTCGCGATATCGAGCCCAGACACAAAAAGACGGTTAATTGTGGTATTGGAGCGGTTAAGACGTGTTTCTCCGTATCTGGCTGGTAACAAGTTAACCGCCTCCGTAGCTCAGAGGCAAAGTTCACTGGCTTTACACAGGCGGTCGCGGGTTCGATTCCCGGCGGGGTCAATTGTAAGACTTGGTTTGGTTGGTGGTAGGGCATTTTCTAAGCCCGCCTGGCTAGCTACCACCATCTTATCTAAGTCTTGCCGCCAAATATCAATGTTGTGTGTTCCGGCATGAAGATAAGATAGCCAGTTCTCCATTGCGTTGGGGAATCTTGGTAAGCCCGCTTCCATCTTCGGCAACATCGTCACTTACCACCAGGTGAGATGTTGTCAAGGGTTTACCAATTGTGAATTACAAAAAAAAACCACAGGGCGGATTTAAAAAAGTAGCGCAAATTTTTCATTTAAATAAAACCAAGGATATTTTGATAAAGGTATAGGGTAATACTAAACGATGCAATCATGTTTGTAATTAGAGGTTAAAATTTTAATCCTTGGAATTCATCATACTCATGCATGACCTGCTCCTGAAATTGCTTAATTCTCGTAAGAATCTATTAAATCTGAAATAGCTCATCTAGCAGATGGCCATTGTAGTAGCAAAGTTCTCGAGTGACGACCACATACCGCATTGGAAACGACCGGTCCTGCGTTGCTGGCATCCAGCGGCTTCCTGCGAACTTCAGCAGGTCATCGGTCCACCTAGTGAAGGACCTCCCATTGCTACGTTTTCCGGTGAGCGGTCACCAATCGAGAACTTTGCTGCCCCAACGTTCATCTGTTCTACGAGATATATGCCTACAACAGATGCCTGTTGAGGAAGTAAAGTTATCGAGTAGCGACCGACCGCACACTAGAAGTCGCACCGCGCACCACATTGGGAATGACCCGTCATCCTACAAAGCCCGCATCCAGGTTGTCGGTCAACCAGTGGGAGCCTGCCCATGCTACGTCTTCCGGTGCACGGTCGCTACCAAAGAACTTTACTACCCCAACAGTCATCTGTTCTACGAGAATCAAATTGCGTTTCGTGAAGTGACGTATCGTTACTCCCCACGGAACTAGTGGGAAAATTTTAATTCAGGTTTTCAATATTTCTAAATTATGAGGAATTGAGTAGTTTAATTACGTAAATTTTATTTAGTGGTGAAAAGAAACACCATCCTTTGCTAGACTGGAGGTGTCTAACTATTTTTTTGCCCAAATATTCAACGCAATATACAATTTTTACGGAGCTCAATCCTGTATGACGATCCGCTTTGAACTGTGAAGCGACCTTTGAGTATCAATATGAATACTCTAAGGAAGCGACCTTGTGAAATGGGGTATGTAAACGTGTATACCTGTTGGACCAAAATTTTTCGACAGAGGGATATTACCTGAACGGCTACGTACATACTGCATCCTTATTCCTTGAACTCCAAACCACAACAGACCTATTAACATCTGAACTAAATCAACCTACCTAGAGTTTAAATATTAGTACTGACCTATACTAAAATGTGTTAGCTCCATGATTTGAGTATAGATTCTGTAGGTACAAAGCGCGTTTTTCATAGTGAGAACAGTAGGCACGGGTGAGAACAAGGCAACGTTCCGCCTTGCAGCCAGTGTCATTCTCACAGTAAAAACGTATCTAACGACAGCCCTCAAGCTATAATTCATCGAGTCGTTCAGGCTGCAGAGCGTGTCAAACATTTGAATATGGCGCCAAAAATCCGCCATTTTGTTTTTTTTATTTTGATATACCTACCCAGTATCACTCTCACAGTAAATACGAATCTAACGACACGTCTCAAGCTAAAATCCATCCAGCCGTTCAGGCTGCAGAGCGTGCCAAACAATTATACGTACAAACATACTCTCGAAAAACATAACCCTCCTTCTGGCGCAGTCGGGTAAAAACAAACTAGTAAGTAGCTTTATAGACATTGGTTTAAGCGTTGTCTTCTGATTGGTCCGCGTTCGTTTAAGAGGGAATCACCAATCAGAAGAGACAAACAAAACTCCGCGCCACCTCCGTACAGGCAAAGTCGAATTTTGTTCGCACTTATTGAGGAAACAATTGTCCAATAGTTGTGACGAAAAAACAATTTTGCCACTCGCATTGATGTCTTTTGTTTGAAATGAATATGTTACGTTGTTGTACTTGTGTGGAGCGTTTGTTAGTTCGTACGGAACCCTCGGTACGCGAGTCCATGTCGCACTTGGCCGGTTTTCAGTATATAATGTCTCAAAGATACTACAAGATTTACACCTCACTTTAGGCGCCAGTCTCCCACCATCATGTCTTTGTAATTATTTTTTTTCTTACTGTACCCTATGAATATGTTTGTGGGAAGAAATATATTTTTTTAAAAAGCAATATGAATCGGCAGTCTTTAATTGACAGTGTTAAACTGACCTTAAAGTTAAACATAGATAGTCACCAGTAAAATCACATTGCATTTTTCAACCTTATCTATCACCTTCGACAGAGGTTTACCTTTAATCTGTATACTTAAAAAGAAAAGGTGACTGAATTGATAATTGAAACTTTGGAATTAAATAAATCAATTTGACCCACAAACTTATATGGCCCGGTGACAGCGTTGCTGTCGGTTGCAGAAAAAAGACGTAATATCAAGGTGGCAACGTTAGTTCCACTTTACGCGGGCCAGATAAGTTTGTGGGACTCTACTGTGGCTCAGTCTGTCGCACGCCAGTGGAAACAACTGAGCTGGGTATCATGTTCACACGGCGCCACATCAAACTATACAAAACCAGTATACGTGGGCCTCGCGTATGTTAAAACGCAAAGGCGTCGCGCGGCCAGCATAAACTATTTTTTTATAGCTTGATGTGTCGCTTTCCGTTCATAGTAACAGTTTTTTTTTTTAAGGAATATATTAAACGTCTCTGGGTACAAAAGCCTCAATACCACTACCGGTGCATTACAATTTTTCTCTGGAGTTCTTGACAGCATATGCAGCATCCTCATTCTGAGGTGGAACACCCGGTTGCAGTATATAAAACTGCACCTTTCTTCACATTGCTCACGTACAGTAGACGATTTTCTTCAAAACGCACCACTTTTTGTAGCAAATTCTAGCAGAATACAATGCAAAAACAATAAAATAAAACTACTAATGCGTTCACCACAAATCCCGCCAAAAAATTTTCAGCAACTCCGTACAGCTTACAGTGTTACCACTGACATGCAGCCGATCGACCTTCATATACAAGTTGAATTTAAAATCATTGACCGAAAAACTCGGAACTACTACACAGAACTTTCGCCAAGGAACCTGTAAAATCGAAGCAACATTTTTTTGACTTATATAGCGTGTAAAAAAACGGAGCTTTAAACGGAGATTTACTGACCAACTTTTGTTCTTCATTAGTTAAAAAAACACTTAAATCAATCGATCTGCTGGTGGACCAATTTTGTATGGAGGCCAATTAAAAAAACCTAGGCGATCCCCATCTTAAATTAATAGAGCGCAGTTTTTACACGCTGTATACAAGACATAATAATAGACATGGGCCAACTTTGTATATTTTTTGCTAGGTTCCTTGAGGTTGTTCATTAAATGCTTATTTTAAAATCTTAACAATCTTTTCAATTTCAACCTATAGTATGTATAGTCTTACAGAATCACAAAGATATGGTCACTTTTAACCAACAACGTTACTGGGGCAGTCTTTAATTTGTTAAACTATTAATAACTACAATCACAGAGGAGATACTATAATACTTTGTAGTACAATCACCTTCAACACTAATAAACTTAATGTATACAGAGGTTTAAAATAAATGGTGTAGGACCTGTTAACTGGGGGTTCTACTCATCATACTGAACAACTTTCCCCAAGGAACCCATACTCTCAAAAAAAAAATTGGACCCTCCATACAAAAATGCACAAAATTAGTCAATCAGCTGATCGATTTTTTTGACGTGATAACGTCTTATAATTCGATGGAGCCGGCTGCACGCACGAAAAAATGCGTCGTTACCATGCGTCGTTACCTCGCTCTGAGGCGTTCCGTCGTTACCTCGCTCTGAGGCGTTCTGTGAGGCGTTCCGTTTTCGATATTATGAAACCATTCCATCAGTATTTTCTTATGACGTTGTCACGTTCAACTATCGTCAGTAAACCGACTTTACAGACAACCGTTTTTTTGCGTTTTCAACAGTCGTAGAACAAAAGTTGTTTAGTATAAGGGTAGAAGCCCCAGTTAACGGGGACCTATACCAATTTTGTTACAATTGTACATGTCGGCAGCCGATCGTAGAATTGGGCAGTTAATGAAACGCCCGGGCATATCATAAAAAGGCTCCGAAAGGTTAGATAGATTCGTTTACTTTAGCATGCTTGGTGCCATCGTAGGAAGGTTTGCGGGGTTCCAGCGACTAAGTTTTTTTCGGAGCCCTGCGACGATATTCCCGGGTATTTCATGATTTGCTCAATTCTGCGATCGGTCACCGACATATATCACAGGGTGTTGTAAAATGGAGCTCATCATCAGCTGGGAACAATCGACTTCTCACAAGAGACCCGTAGTCTATTCAATGCGCAAAAAAATTTAAATCTCAATACAAATCGATCAGCTGTTTGGCCAGTTTTGTGCGTTTGAGTGTCGAAATTTTGACGTGAAAACGTCTAATAAATCGATGGACGCCGGCTGCACGAACGAAAAAGGTTGACTCATTGTCCCGTTACGTTATGACGTTGTCACGTTATCTATAGCTATCGTCCGTAAACTGACTTTACAGACAACCAATTTTTTTTTTAGGGAATCATCTATGGGTTCCTTGGGAAAAGTTGTTCAGTATGATGAGTAGAACCCTCAGTTAACGGGTCCTACAGCCTGTATAGTAGGCACAGGCAGGTACTTACCTAAATTATGCTTATATTCTAAAAAGTAGGTACTTAGCAAAAATAAACTGACAATCTCACAAACCATCTACGGCCTTATCTTAAACAATCTATAAAATTACAAAGCGAAAATATCAATTTCGTCATAGTTGGGTATATTATTCCTCATGTAATTCTCAAACGATTCGAATGTATCATGCGAGTCCTCGGACTTGGCATCCGACTCATCGTTGGGCTCGAGAACCAGAAAAGTTTTGAAACTTTTCAGCACATTCATACATGTCAGCCGCTTCTTAGCATTATGTGCTTTCACTTTCGAAAAAAACTGTTCCAACGTCTCCATTGAAAAGTACCTCGGTTTAACTAATTTAACATTTTTCTCGGTCAGAAACTTGTAAATGTCTCTGAAGCTCTTGATGGTTATGATCCAATTTTTAATAGTTACAACGGATGCTTTCTTTCCATTCTTGTTGACAAATTTTATATCAGCCAATTGTTTCATTGCTTTGTTCCAGAATTCATGGTGGCGAGATTCCTCTGTGACAGCAGTTCGCAAGCGTTTTATTCTGCCCGTGCTTCTGGATTTGAACAATCTTGGTCGTAACCCATTGACACTGTCAAATAGCTTATCGAAGAAAACTAACACTTCCACAGTATTCCATATTGTTTTAGATTCCAGGGTTTTTCCTTGTCTCTCCTCCATCCTTCCTGTTAATAGTGAAAAATTATTAATAAACTAGCTTTTGCTAGGCATAGTTTAATAATAGTTTCTATGCAATGACATATATTACTGGCGTAAGGACCCGGCCAACGCGCGCGACTAATGCGCCCAGCAAATTGGTGCGAAAATCGAAAATTTCGCACACTCGCGACTCAGTCGTCTGCGGGGAATTGTACAGTGCGGTGGAAAGATATTCCATATAAAACTGCTTTATTGTGTTGTTAGAGGCTGTAAAAATCATGAAAAAAGGCTAAAAAGAAACATGGGATGTCGTATAATCGTTAAGTAACCTTACATT
The DNA here is from genome assembly GCA_947284805.1 of Coleophora flavipennella. NCBI lineage: Eukaryota > Metazoa > Arthropoda > Insecta > Lepidoptera > Coleophoridae > Coleophora > Coleophora flavipennella. The sequence goes on from OX369283.1 coordinate 14,118,485, forward strand.
GTATTTTTTCTTGTAAACAAATTAAATAAACGAATTTTTAAAGCGACATTTCTACCAAGGTTCTTTTAACGTGGCACTGACGTCAGCTCTCGCCCACGCTAGTTCGTACGAGTTATGTCAGATGGCGCTACTTTTTGTTTGTATGAAGACAATCTGAGTGAAATATGGACGGGCGGATTCTTCTGTCCAAATCTGTGTTTCTATGACTGTCTTCGAAGCTGCGCAGTGCGCGAGCCGCTAGCCTATATGTTAATCCAGGTTCTAATTAGTCTATCTACCAAATTTCATCCTGATCTGTTCAGCTGTTGTGGCGTCATTGAATAACAAACATCCATCCATCCAAACTTTCACATTTATAATATTAGTGTGATTTAACTTTGGTGGCCACTGTGAGCAATTTACTTTTATTTAACATTGTCATTTCAATTTAACTACTCTAATATGTAATAATTAGGTAAGTTATCTAAACAAGTTGAAGAACTTTCCTTCCGCAAGGAACCACGGTGATGGTCATTAAGAGTTCCACATTGCAACTAGGGTGACCATTTATGGCAGATTTCTGTTGTTTGGGGAGATTTGGAAAAAAATGACCTTTGGCAGTAAAGTGGCAGAATTTGGCAGATTTAAGGAAATCCATAAATACATTCTCCATTTTTTACTTCTTTTTAATGGCTTAATTAAGAAGTATACATTGCAACCAGGGTGACCACTTATGGCAGATTTCTGCTATTTGGAGAGATTTGGCTCCTAAATATGGCCTTTGGCAATGAAGTGGCAGAATTTAAAGAAATCCATAAATACATTTTATATATCTTATTCTTTACTTTATTTTCAATGACTTAGTAGCTTCTAGGAAATTATTTTACTTACTGGGTTGGCAACTTGTGTGTGTGCGTGCGTGTAGTATCAAAGAAAACAATAATCATTCACGCGAACGATCGCCATTTGTGTTCAAACAACTTTTACGCGGCAAATTTTAGGTACCTACTTTACAATAAGTGTAAATATGATGTTTTTTATTCTAATTCAACTTTTACTGGAGACTGTAAGTTTTGAAAAACTGATTTCATTCAACTATTTAAGGTGCAACTGTTTTTTAAGAAATCACAGTTCAAAGAGGAAGTGAGAAAAACATAAATTATTTATGTGCGTCTGTGCTAATGGAACACAATTTACCGTTTCGATTGTTGGATTGTTTGAGTGAAATTATCTCAAATTCCTTTGAATACGTTATTCATTATATATAAGTATTACTTATTCATTTCCGTCCCCATGGAGGCAATAAAATTATGGCATATTTTTGCCATTTTCTGGAGTTGAGTTTGGCAAATTTTGACGGATTTTTTTGCCAGTGTCGAGCAGATTTACCATTTTTAAGATGGCCACACTGATTGCAACATTTTTATGTAACTGGCATGAAGAATGACTAGCAAATAAATTAAATTTATTATATTTTATTTTTAAATTTGAGTGCGTTTGAGTACATCACACCTGATGGTAAGTGATGATGTAGTCGAGGATGGTCCACCCATACTCAAATAATGCCTATTCATTTTCGCCTTGAAGATCCCCAAATTATAAGAGTTGGGAAACACAGACGAAAGCAGAGTTCCACTCCATCGCTGTCCGCATAATAAATGATGAAGCGAAATTCAGTTTATTGCAGACTAAGCTAACACTAAAGATCACATATTAAAGAACGGGATTTACTGTCATGCAGTCAAAAGTATAGTCACCCATTTTGTTCACGCAAGTGTACTTTCGCGGTTCTCCCTCTCTAACTTAGCAGTTTAAATATTTTTATCCTTGTCTCCTGTCTGAACGATTGTCAAAGATTGTTTGGTAGGAAACCAGGGATCCATTTCTTTTATTTGTGATCCAAGAGCTAACATTTAAGTCTCAGTACACAATACTAATTCGTTAACAATCTATAAAATCTCCACTTCTAGGGCACGTGTCTCTTCCCAAGCTTGGAAAAGTAAGGCCATAGTCCACACACGGGGGCCAAGTCTGGGTTGGTGGAGATTGTAGGGCTCGTGGTGAACCCCACTGTCAGTAGTTTTTCAAGCCGCCTGTAAGGCATCTGAAACGGCTTAACGACTGCCATCAAGTGATAGCAACCGGCACAAACAGCTTAACGTGCCTTGTGAAGCACAAAAACGGTGGAGAAATATACTACTAACAGTCAAACCCATCTAGGTAATGAACGAGCTTCAGGTCAGTTAATCTGCCCAACCACGCTAATCACACTGAGCTACGACCGCTGACTCAGTAGTAATACTTACTGGTAAATCCCATGACACCGACCACAGTCATGCTAAAAATGTAGGGGCAGTTCTCCACCTAAAGACAAAGCACCCAATTATTACAATAGAAAAATAAAGCTCAATAAAAGCATATTTTTACCCAACTGCGCAAAAGGAATTCGTATTGGGGAATTTTGGTAGGCCCGCTTCTATCTTGGGCATCATCGTCACTTACCATTAGGTGAGATGATGCCAAGGGCTTACCAATTGTAAAATAAAAAAAGGAGGGTAAAGTTTTTCAGGTGTATATAAGGTGTAACAAAATTAACTGAAACTATTTTAACTGGTGCTTCTACCCAAGAAACTGAACAACTTACGCGAAAAAAAATTTGACTCTCCCATACTGACTCGATCAGCTGATCAGCCAACTTAGTATGGGAAGTTCAAATATTTTTTTTTGAGATTTGACTATGGGTTTCATGGGGAAAGTTATTCAGTTTCATGGGTAGAAACACCAGTTAAAATAGTTTCAGCTAATTTTGTTAGACGTTATATATGTATGTATAATTCTTTGGCTAAGCCTGTAGACTACAAGGCTTGATGGATTTTGGAGTATGAGGTGTCGTTAGATTTATCTTGATCCCGTGAGTGACACAGGATATTTGTTAAGGCTACAAATCAGTCGGGTTTAAAACTTTAATTATATTCAATTTGGTAAGTTGTTATTTTGTTGGGTACCTACCTTCTGCCTGTCCAATTTTTCTGGAATAATATCATCATCATGTAGTTTCTTTAAAAGGCCAGTTTTTTGACCGAAAACATCTTTATCTTTGAAACACTCTCTGTCTCGTACATAAATATCCACAATGTCCTTCCAATGTGCTACCTTGCCATTCATTATCATGCTTTTCTTTGTAAAATGATTGCGAATTCCTTTAAGGAGATGTCGTGGATCATAGATGATGTTGAGTTTTGTTTCTTTTATGATAACACTGTAATCTGAAAATATACATATATTCTCATTAAATGAAGTTGAAGAACTTTCTTTCCGCAAGGAACCACGGAGATTGTCATTAAGAGTTCCACATTGCAACCAGGATGACCATTTATGGCAGATTTCTGCTATTTGGGGAGATTTGACTCCTAAACCTGACTTTTGGTAATAAAGTGGCAGAATTTGACAGATTTTAATGAAATCCTTAATTACATTTTCTATCTTTACTTAGATTAATTAAGTCAAAGAGTTTCTATATCTCCAGAGGGAAATTCTATGTCACGTAAATGGATCTATGTTTGAGTTAGCCGTACGGCATACTTCTCTCATAAGATGCTGTACTGTAATTATCACACAGTTTGATTTTCTCTGTTGTCTTCAAATTTGTTTGTTCACTCCGGTTCTCCATTGAGCCGTAAAGACATTGCATCTCTATAGCAGGGTTAGCATGATTATATTAATTGATATATATCAATTGATATTTATGCTTGATATATATCAATATTGAAATTTATATTTTCAATGTAAAAAATCATATGTTAAATTTAAATTAATTTGACTGATGAAATAGTTTCAAGCTTCTAAAACTTGATTTATTAGACTGAATGAGACAAATCGAAAGAATAAAAATATGATTATATAACAATAATAAATAGATGAGTTTAATTTAATTAACTACCTTCAAATTAGCAAAAAATATATTCTTTTATTCAGTTATTTCGAAAAAAAAATCATATCAGAGTATAAAATTTGAATGTTATTTTGTTAAACATCTTCAAAATTAACAAACATATACATTTTAATTTTAGCTGTTTTGAAAAACACGTATTGGAGTATGAAATTTGTATGTAATTTTGATAAATATCCAAAATATCGGATATGTATCAAAAATCAGATATTTTACTACTAATATTATAAACGCGAAAGTTTGTAAGAACTTTGTACTCTTTCACGTAAAAACTACTGAACGGATCTGGCTGAAATTCGGTAGGTAGACAGATTAGGACCTGGATTAACACATAGGCTACTTTTTTTCACGCTCGCACACTGCACACCCTCGAAGAGTCATAGAAACGTTATTCACGCGGGTGAAGCCGCAGGAAACAGCTAGTTTATTATAAATATCGGATATTTACGAACCCTGCTCTATAGAAATATTATAGAAACTTTGTGTATTAGGTTAGTTAGGTAAAACATATCAATTTAATATATTGTTGTGAAAAAAATTATTAGCCCTACCATTACAATTGGTACACAATCCTTCCTTGTCACGAATTTGTTGTTTGGCATGTTCCCGTTGAAAGTCCCTGAGAGCCGTTTGGAAAGCCACCTTCTGTGTGGCAATGAGAGCTATTGGGATCAATCCGGTGTCCAGCACTGCTGCCACCACTTCCTCAAGAACCAGTTTCATCTGTTCTTTAGGAATTGCACTCTCACAAAAATATACAGCTATATGCTGAGTCCATCTAAACACCGTTCCATTCACCAGAAAGATGAGAGCATGGGTGGCAAAGTTAGGTTTCTCTGTTTGACCAGGCAATGATACAAAGCCTATTACTTGATCCAGATGAGAGTCATAGTCAATGTTGGGCTCTATAGGAAATAGGTCAAATGAAATGGTACAGTATTTCTTTTTCTGTGTCCATGTAGGAACCTGAAACATACATTATACCAAAAATATTATTCATCTTCAAGATGTTTGTGCCTGTGCGTAATCATGTATTATGCCACCACCGACTCCATGCAACTGACATGTAAAAGATTTTTCTGTAGCAATGTACCAAAAAGTGGCGAAAAGGAAGTGTCTTCAGGTGTCGGAGGCTAAGATCCATTTTGGTTGCTGAGCAGCAAAATAAGTAGTAGTAGGTAATATGCCAAAGAAACAAACTCCTACATGGGTTCTACACATGAAACTGAAGTAAGTTAAGTCTACTTTAAGTACCTCAAGCTTAATTCCATCAAACACAAATTTGTTGATGCCTGGATAAATGTTCAGATTTTTCAATAGACTTTTCCAGTCTGGTTCGTCAGCCATCTTTTCACATCTGTATTCTGTAATAAATAAGGGAAATAAGTTTTAAAAAGTATCTGTGATAGTAAGTTGTACATACAATAGCTTGTGAATAGATAGGGTAGATGCTTGGTAGATGACTACTAATTATTTGAGTTTTTTTTGTGTGTCTGTCGCAGCATCTGGTTGATTCTGCTATTTGATTGAATGACTAACGCGTTCATTGAATGACGAGATTCAATTGAGTCACTAGGACGAACGTTGATTGAACAAGCGTCACTCAACACAAACTAGTTAGCTGATTGTAACATAGCCCTTTGAACAGAGCGGACGTAAAATCAGTCAGGAGATTGAAATTTAGTTCATAGTTATTGTTTAGGTTATTTGAGAATTAAGGCTTTGTAACTTAGTGTTCTTGTTCACATTGTGAACGTGAAATTCCATACAATGAAAAGGGAGTTGGCAAAAATTAAATTTTTCTAAAAAAACTGTAAATGAGCGAGCGAAGAGAGCAATATTAGGTTCGGTCAGGTTTGATTGAATATACAGTCATGGGTAGCAGAATGCTTCGCAGAAGAAAAAATCGTCGGTTTTTATTCGGAATATCCCATTCAACAACTTAACTGGTTGTCCTTTACTGATTCAATTGAATCTCGTTATTCAATGAACGCACTAGTCATTCAATCAAATTGCAGATTCAACCAGATGATGGCGACATGTCAATAACTATATTTCGCTCTAAAAATTTTTTTCAGCATTACTGATGTCCTAATTTTATGACTGATTATTTAATTTAAAATTGGAGACATGATGGAAAATTAAATATAACTAAGGTTTTTAGAAATTTCAAGAGGTTATATTTATGCCTCTGTAGCAGCTGGACAGATACTCAAGGGGGGTCTTTCTTTCGTAACTTTCAGATCTACAACCCTAGCCTTGCGAATACTTCGTCAAACCTAATTAACCTATTATTGCTCACTCAACTCAGATCCGCCACCCACCGGAATGTACAGACATTTTTGATGCAGTCAACTAGGTAAGTGTAGCGAAAATAAATTAAAATGGTTTTAAAATAGCCTGTTACGGTATCGCTACATGATACGTAAAATTTTGTGGAATTGGGCCTAAACGGAGTTAAGAAAATAATCATTTTGGGGTATTAAGGAAAATATTTTAAAATGAAAAAAGTAAAATGGACTATTAAATGTGACGGTCCTTAGGTAGAACCATAGTGGACTTGACATACAACATAAATTTTGTCTTATGTTAATTGTAAAGTTAAGTACCTAAGGAACAGATTTAAGTCTAACTGAATATGAATTTTGTTGAATCCCAGATAAACAATGATCATTGCTTTCCCCAGAATCTGAATAAAAAACACCAACTAATATACAGAACACTTCTTAAAACCAATGTTTAACAGAATAACCTCAAGGCAGTCTATACACTACATAAAACTAGAGGTTATAAAAGATGCTAAACAGTGACTTATCTAAAATAAAAACTTGAAAACACAGGTAAATTAGTGGCCGAATATTTGATATAGAACTCCGTACTTGTAACACCGGCCGGTGAAGGTACTGGCGGTTTAAGTAAGTAAATAAAGGTTCACTTCCCTTCAGGCAGGAGAGAGGATAGTGGTTGGCAGTATACGGAGACCCGATCGTAGCCTTAGTTTGCCCCGTAGTAGTAGTATTCCACTGCAAGACTACGACCTGCGTCTGGGTGGACTAGGAGGACTCATAAAATTATATTGAATGTAAATTTTAAGCGCCTCTGTAGCGTAATCTACGAACAACAATTGTTTTTCGTAGAGCATAATGTTTATTTCACTAACCCGCCTGGCTAGCTACCAGCTTATATGTCTATGTATTGCCGCCAAATATCAATGGCTAGCTACCACCATCTTATCTAAGTATTGCGGCCAAACATCAGTGCTAACAACATTAATGTGTTCCGGCTTGAAGATATGATAGCCAGTTCCCTATTGCGTTGGGGAATCTTGGTTTGGTAACCCCGCATCCATCTTCGGCATCATCGTTACTTACCATCAGGATCAAGCAAATAGATGCCAAGGGCTGACAAATTAGTAATATTCCCTACTCTTTGCCAATTATAAATAATAAAAATAAGTTAAAAACAATCAATAGAAAAAAAACACAAACTACCTTACCTCCCTTTAATTTCCAGCAGTTTTAAATTCAACCACAGACAGTTATATCACTATTTGAAAACACGATTTCTGCACCCTATCAATAAATGCAATTCTCTTGCCGTCTCACTTGCGCTCAAGGCGGTTAAGCCTCCGGGGGCGCTGAAAGGAAAATAGCAACGCGGAATGCTAAGGTTCGCGATACCTTTGAGCTGAGACATACATTCACTAAATAAAGTAAATAATTCCTTACTTATTTTTTCGCCTTATTTAATGTTAGACTTCCAGCTTTCTCGCTTATGTATTTTGGCTTTCACGCTAAATACGAACGTTTCGTGGTCTGTACCTTAGCTTGGAGCTAGTAGTTAGTAGTTTCACAAAGGGTTAATGATATCGTGTTTAAACCAACAGGATGGATTTGAAATGCTTAACTGGATGAGCAATAGACCTAGTGTACTTAGAGACATACCTAAAGAATCCCTTAGCGGAAAGGTCGTGAAGTTTAATATTCAAAACCAGCCGGAACGTACGCTCGGCTTGATGTGGTACCCATCCACTCCAGCGACACTTTAGCGTTTGACCTAAATTCCTATAGATGTAGTAAAACTCAAGCGTCAGCCTACTAAACGAGAAATGCGTAGAATCATAATGTCTATTTTCGATATACTGGGTTTTTCAGGGCTATTTAGCGACGACCGTTACACCATTCGTAACGCATTCAGTAAGGAATGATGACTAATGAAGTTGGGCCAGACAACGAAACACTTGAAAACTTTTGTGTTCGTTTCGAGAGGATAACTTAATTAAAAAATATTGTTGCATGTTGATCTATTTCTCTTATTTACTCTAAGGAGCATATCCTTGATGTCACCTATGATAGCTACGGGATTATCACGGAATCTGAACATAATCCCATACAAAAATTGAAACAGATCGGGCCCCTGAAGAAGATAATCATTTAATATATAACCCCGAGTCTTGGCCGCGGCATCAGACACAAACCTTATTTTTTTCTTGTTAGGGTTGTCAACCCCAAAATGCGGTAGATACCATTCATGCTCACTCGACTCCCCGCTGCCTAGTTCCCTTGCATATTTATTTAAAAATATATGCTGAACGCGTTCGCTATAACGGTTTGCGTATTCCACATTAGCTAACATATTCTTTTCAATTGAATGCAGTTGGATAGGTATCAGGCATTGAGAAATCGTCGAACCGCCATGGCAACCCTACTGTTCACTAGCCGTCGGTAAACTGCGAAGTCCTATCGAGTAAGGATATGGCACGTAAATCATCCGGATTCTGTGCGGCTTGAAGAACCAATTTATTTCAAATACAGGTAGGTGCTGGTAAAGGGCGAATAAAATAATAAAAGCGGCTAGTTACCGTGGTGTGGTCCAAAGCAGGACTGTGTAGTCGGTTGTAGATGTGGCGCAGGCACAGGGTCTAGAGGAGACTGCGCGGGAGCGCCAAAAGCGCACCTCAAGCGAAAAAAGGTAAGTGAACCTCGTAAGTAGCCACCTTGCGGTTTCTCGCTATTTTAATTGTTTAAAAATTTAAAATTTTACACAATTTTCAGGAGCTAAGTCTACAGCTTCTTATGAAGGTAGGTACTACAACTACTTAATTTTACATTTTTATTTTACAGTTTCCTTCACAGGTTCAGCAGCGTGGCCGTTGTTAACACTCATAATAAAATAGCTTCTGTAAAAAAATATATTTAATATTATATATAAAAATATCGACAATCTAGTGAGACCCCCCTTTCTTACCCATACTTACCGTTATAGTATTATTTTTTACGCACCCTTACAATTTTTAATTCATTATTTTTGAATTGATTGTCATTTTTTTGAGCCAGAATATAGAGTTGTTTTAGTTATTGTAATTTAAAATTACAAGTATCCAAACCGATTTGCCTGACTATTTTTTAGGTGAGGTTTTTCATTATCATGTTTCGCTAGTCAGACTCTGCTATCTAATCAGTATATTATAGTTTATGTTTTAGATGTATATTAGCCTTCTGAGATACTCTTTGCGTCACATTAAGGTACCTACTTACTTCATCATCATCATCATCATCATATCAGCCACAAATCGTCCACTGCTGGACAAAGGCCTCCCCCAAGGATTTCCACGACGACCGATCCAGGGCACATAGCTCGTAGAACAGATGGCCGATGGGGCAGTAAAGTTCTCGAGTGGCGACCGCGCACCGGAAAACCTACTTACTTATTTACCTGTAATTACCAACATCATGCACGAGTTACGTATTATCTGTCCCTGTTGTTTTTACGTAAATAATTAATATCTTACATTATTTTTGTATAAAATATTCAACATGTATGTTCAAAATACATCTCAATCAGTAATAATTTGAAACCATTTAAATTTCGTAACGTGATCTCTTTATGTGAATTTAAGCACACATACAAACGTGTAAAAGAGTAGGTACTACATTTGGTCAATTATTATTATACGTGATAATAGCTTACCTTTGGTAGAGGCAAGGTGATGTTTTTGGAGTTCAATTCCCACCTTACAACCAGTAATAAATGCTGATTTTGCTAGATTTGATTCAATTCAATTCAATGTATTTATTTAAAATAGGTGCAAATTACGCTCTTTCTGATAGTCATAAAATAATAATAACATAATTTTATTTGTGAAAAATCATGAAATAAAAAAAAAACGGTTGTCTGTAAAGTCGGTTTACTGACGATAGTTGAACGTGACAACGTCATAAGAAAATACTGATGGAATGGTTTCATAATATCGAAAACGGAACGCCTCACGGAACGCCTCAGAGCGAGGTAACGACGCATGGTAACGACGCATTTTTTCGTGCGTGCAGCCGGCTCCATCGAATTATAAGACGTTATCACGTCAAAATCATTAGTTATTAACGTCAAAATGCAATCATTGAAATAAACCAGATTATGTCATTAGAACATGAAAACAAAATGACACGAAAAGTTATACATAAAAATCATTGAATTTCATGGATACCTTTGACAAGAGTAGGCCAATTCACACGGACAGCACCCGGTCACGAGTATAACGCGAGAGTCAGCCATCGCTCCCATCAACCATATTAGAGGGAAAGTAACAACCCGGCTCCCGATGCGCCACCATTCGCTCAAACATTTAAGCGAGCATGCACCACTCATGTCAATTGCTAAGTTAAAAATATAAATTAAAAGAAGTACTAGATGATAATAAAATGATGTAAATGTGATGATAAAATTGTCGAAGAGCCTCGCGTCCCTAGAGTGGCGTATCTGACAGTTACGAAAGAAAGACCAAGGTATAAAAGTCCATTTACTACTGGTAGTAAGATCTGGTGGTACGGTGAAAAACGGAGGGTTGTCGGCTAGAACGACTGACAGGACAGCAAACGATAGTGTAGACGTAGCACTATTATAGCACAGTCTAAAAATCCATAGAGTCGCCCAACGGAGGACGTCAAGACGGACAATCGTGCGGGGGCTGCGGGGCGGGTAGGGCCCACTAGATAATTGTCACCGTTTGTATAGTGCGGTGGGCCCATTCAATAAAGGTCGTTACGTCCGCTAGTATATTCTAAGTCTATGGTCACGTCGCATTTTTATTATTTTTATGCACGGCTCCTTTTCATCTTTATTTTATTTATTTATTTATTTTGTTACAGTTATTTTTTTAATAAATTTAAAATTATTTATTTTGCTATTTTTTTTAATAATTTTAAAATTATTAAAAAAATAATTGTAACCAAATGTTTTATTAATTTAATTAATATATTTAATATTATATTGTAGCAATATCGATACGTTTTATAAATAAAAAAATTGTGTACGTTAGACGACATCTCACTTGATGGTAAGTGACGATGTATGTACTCCAGGATGGTACACGTAAACTCAAATAATGCCTATTCACTCTCGCTTTGAAGATCCTGATGTGGATCATTTTACTGGGGTGTTTTTTTTTTACGAATATGACATATATTATATAATCCCTGAGCTCCCTTATCACGAAACCATTGTCAGAGTTTAAAAAAGAGGCCACCATTTTGAACTTTTTAGTTACTGGACCGATTGCATCCAAAATCGATATCTGAGGGTGCTTGAGGTCCTTTACCACGAATCCGTTGCCCGAATTGAAAAAAGTAGCTGCCATTTTGAACTTTTTAGTAACTGGACCGATTGCTTCCAAAATCTATATCTGAGTTCCCTTATCACGAATCCGTTGCCCGAATTGGAAAAAATGGCCGCCATTTTGAACTTTTTAGTTACTGGCCCGTTTGCTTCCAAAATCGATATCTGAGGGTCCCTGAGGACCCTTATCACGAATCCGTTGCCCGAATTGAAAAAAGTGCCCGCCATTTTGAACTTTTTAGTTACTGGACTGATTGGTTCCAAAATCGATATCTGACTGAGGGTCCCTGAAGTCCCTTATCAAGAATCCGTTGCCAGAATTTAATAAAGTGCCCGACATTTTGAACTTTTTCGAAATCAATGTATAAGGACCTCGAGGAACCTCAGACATCGATTTTGGAAGCATTTGGTCCAGTAACTAAAAATTCAAAATGGCGGCCACTTTTTTTCATTCGGGCAACGGATTCGTGATAATGGACCTCAGGGACCCCCAGGTATCGATTTTGGGGACTCGTGATGTCAGCGATGACGGGATTATCATAGGCGTTGGACGACTGTATGGATTCTTAGACTGTGGTACTAGTATCAAATCGCTTCGCCACTCGATCGAATGGGAATATGGACCTTGATACGTGACGAGGCTCTGATTGATTAACCATAAACACTATCAGAATAATCGACCAATCAGCGACGGGAGTTCCTCAGCCAATAGGAAGACGTCACGTATTATCAGGGCGGGTATTCCGGTGTCGGACATTATCAGTCCGTGTGATATAGGTTGCCCTAATTTAGGGTAGGGTCGAGCCCCTCGGTGGGGACGTATATGAGCTGATGTGAAGTGATAATGGCCAGCCAGGAATACTTAGCCTGATAATAGTCTAGTACATGAATTATCGGACGGGTATTAGAAGTTTGATCATTTCTAGATCGTGTATTACTGTGTCGGCTATTATATGGACCCCATTTAACACAACAAAACGTCGCCACAGATTACTAAATAGTTACTTCTTAAAATTCAGAAATATGTCATTGTCAAAATCAGATGGTAATTTGTGTTGATTCTGAATTTTCGCCTTATTTTTCTCTTTGAAGAAAACAGGAGGACCTAATAAATAAAAATGAGCAAAGCAAAAGTCGCTTTACGTGACATCTCGCCCTTTATGCGAGCTCTTAGGAAATTCCTTCTTGGGGTAAGCATTAGTTTAATTGTAAATTATGTAATTGATGGACAACGTTCAACTTAATAAAAATTTTGATTTTTTTAGAGGGAATACACGAATGCTTTGCGTTTCGAGCCGTTGGTTTCAGCCAGGAGTCAGCCTCCACCACAAATCCCTGATGGTGTAGCGCACAAGTAAGAAGTATTTTAGTTGGCATATAAACTCATCATAGACAAAGATCTAAAAGTTAACCTGTTAACAATTTTTTTGCTCTATTTTTGTTTTGCGACATTATTTATGGATGAAACTTACAGGAACTCTCCTAGGATTTATATAGTATCATACAAAATCATATATAGATGTTAGCATCTCCTATATAACACATAAATTATCACTTCAAAGTACCATACCGTAACTTCACGTGCACTCACGAAAATAGTAATTAAATCATTTCTGTGCGATAGTTTTTTTGAGAAAACTATGTAATTTTTTTTAGAAATGAACATGTTTTTTATATGATTTTGATGTAAAAATTCAAAAAAACTATTCTTTTACAGCTTCATAGGAATCATAGGCTACTTTTTACTTATTTAGCACAGTCACATGCAGTTCCTTAGAGAACTGAAAAAATACTCTTTTTTTTGGTTAATTTCTTTACACGCAACAGAACAAGGATTGTTGCGATTTTTTGCAAAGAGATGGTTGAAGGGGTGGGAAATGACTAATTTACCAATTAGCATATCCTGCCCCAAGTAATATGGGGAAAACTCATTTTCACGCTTGCGCACGTCGGCGTCGCAGCGGAGCAACAGATTGAAGTGATTTTTTATACAGAACTGCTAATCAGAATAACCCGATCAGGGATAGGGATCTGGAGTATCATGACCACGCTAACAAGCTGCTTCAGCTCACGCACCACTCACCCTCAGGCAGTCACAAAACGATGTCCACGGGGGCGAGCGGCAGGCAAAAGCTAGTATTAAAATAATTAATTAAATTATAATATAAGGCCCAGTTTACTTACCACACAAAATTGATTTTCCTTTTAGGCATGCCCACAACTACTACTATACGAGAGACGCGCGCCGCGAGGCGATGCCGCCCCTGGATGTGAAGCAGCATCTGCTCACAGCCAGCTCTGATAAAGAGTAAGTACACACAACTACTACTACACGAGAGACGCGCGCCGCGAGGCGATGCGGCACTTGGATGTGAAGCAGCATCTGCTCACAGCCAGCTCCGATAAAGAGTAAGTACACACAACTAACACTACGAGACGCGCGCCGCGAGGCGATGCCGCCCCTGGATGTGAAGCAGCATCTGCTCACAGCCAGCTCCGATAAAGAGTAAGTACACACAACTAATACTACACGAGAGACGCGCGCCGCGAGGCGATGCCGCCCCTGGATGTGAAGCAGCATCTGCTCAAAACCAGCTCCGATAAAGAGTAAGTACACACAACTAATACTACACAAGAGACGCGCGCCGCGAGGCGATGCCGCCTCTGGATGTGAAGCAGCATCTGTTCACAGCCAGCACCGATAAAGAGTAAGTACACACAACTAATACTACACGAGAGACGCGCGCCGCGAGGCGATGCCGCCCCTGGATGTGCAGCAGCATCTGCTCACAGCCAGCTCCAATAAAGACTAAGTACACACAACTACTATTATATGCGAGGTGTAGCCATTGCTGGATGTGAAGCAGAATCTGCCAACGTTCAAAGTGATAATTACATAATTATCAATAATAATGTTGATAATTACAAAATTAATTGTAACAACGAAACAATAATATAACATCCTGCGCTATGTCTTGCCATGTTTATACACCATTTGACGTTTTGTGACGAATCGAAATGATTCAAACCTTGAACTTTAACAACCATGATTAAACTTACACTTAAACAATTAAAAGTTATTTAGTTATGTTTCTACTTAATATGTTTGTATTTGAATTTTTTGGTAAAAATTATCATGAAAATTTCGAACCCTGGTATCTGCTCACATCTAACTCCGACAAGGATTAAGTGCGCATAACTACTACTACAAGATATTGTCTAATAATCAATATGGCTTCCAACCCGGAAAAAATACTACACAACTCTTATCAAAATTTACTGATGAAATTAATGGCTACCTAAATGATAAAAAACACGTTTTGATTGCTTTTATAGATTATAGTAAGGCCTTTGACACTTTGAGACATAAAACACTTATTGAAAAGCTTGACGACACGGGCATCAGGGGACCTCTACTAAATTGGAGTAAGAACTACCTTTGTAATAGACAGTATGTTGTTAGAGTGGAAAACAGCATTAGTGATAAAATAGACATTACAGAAGGAACGGCGCAAGGATCTGTGTTAGGTCCGCTGCATTACCTTGCTTATGTTAACGACATGAACAATCTCGTCACAAAATGTAAAGTGTACCAATTTGCAGACGACACCTGTCTCATATCAGCAGATCGTAACATTAACACTGCACAGGAAATCCTCCAAGATGAGATCACACTTTTAAATAAGTGGTCACATGATATGGGATTGGTTTTGAATGCAGATAAAACTAAGTTCATGCATATTAGATCGAGCCACAATATGGCGTATAATCCAACATTGATCACTGTACACTCCCATGAATGCATGCATAAGAAATCACTTAAATGCTCATGTGCACCGATTGAGCAAGTGACAGAACATAAATATCTGGGTTTAATAATTGATTACAGGTTCAATTGGGGTCCTCATATAGATGCAGTCTGTAATAAACTCAGATCCTTACTTGCGATGTTTTGCATAATCAAACACAAAGTATCTTATTCAGTGATGTTGTCAATGTACCATGCGTTAGTGGACTCAATTATATCTTATGGAATCACGAGCTATGGTCGTACATTTAAAACTTACATAGAAAAAATTTATAATTTACAGTTAAAATTCTTAAAAATAATTGTAGGTAAAAAAGTAAAAATTAAATATAGAGAAAATAATTACATTGGTTTATTTAAACACTGTAACGTTATTCCCGTAATCAAAAAACTTGATTATCACACCATAATAGAGCAATTTAAAAAAATTCCTACATTGCAAACTGTAAAATACAGTAAAAAAACACGACAGGCTAACAAACAAACTGTGGCAAAAATCAAATCCAATAACTTTTATGGCGACAGGCTAACGGTAAATATAATGGCATCGATATTAAATAACCTCCCTGATTTATTTAAAACTGAAATGACGGAAGAAAATGTGAAGCATAAATATAAAAGATACATCTTAAACAATTTAATTTAAATCCTCCATCTTTATAATAAAGTAATGCAAAATACATAGGTACCTACTTACTGTACATGTCGAAACATAAAAATGGCAAAACATTTATCTTTTTTTAAATATATCAATTAATAATAAACTTTCAGGAATTACACTAGATAGATTTAGATTTGTTGAATCAGCCTGTATATGTGACTGCGGAGTTCGCACTCACACTACTACAATAATAGAAGTGTGTCGTTTGTTACGCCGGTGACCTGTTTTTACGAAGTAACTAGTATCTCACTGAGCCTGTGTATGCATTGCAGTATGGTTAAGGATATATTATGTAGGTATGCATTACTTAACTTATTATTTTTATATATATATGTTATTTTTTCTTTTGTTTTTATAAGTATATAGCTCGTAGACGACTGTTGAGCACCTAGACAAACCATTCAGGTTTAATGGTGCTAGATGATAAAAAAAATTGTATTTTGTTTTAAAATTGGTAAATAAAAAAAAAAAAAAAAAAAAGAGAGAGACGCGAGCCGCGAGGTGACGCTGCCGCTGGGTGTAAAGCGGCATTTATTTACAGCCACCTATGATAAGGAGTAAGTACACACGAGATGCGCGTGACGATGACGCTGCTGCTGTATGTAAAGCGGTGTCTGCTCACATCCAGCTCGAACAAGAAGTACACATAATTACTACTACACGAGAGACGCGCGTCGCGAGATGACTGCCGCTGGATGTGAAGGAGTATCTGCTCAGCCAGCTCCGAAAAGGAGTAAATACACATAACGAATACTACACGAGAGTCGCGCGCGAGGTGACGCCACCGCTTGGTGTGAAGCAGTATCTGCTCACAGCCAGCTCCAACATCGAGTAAGTTCTACACAATAGACACAATAGATTATAGGCGTCACAGATATGTATAACCATATTAAGTTTCAGATTTATAGCTGTAATATTCTTAGTAAAACGGCTGTGCCATAACGACACACAGGAGACTTGGTGAAACTAAAGGGTTCCTATTTTGAATAAAAAACACGCTTTTAAAGTACATCGAACTAAAAAGTAAAAAATAATTCTTAATATAAGTTGAAAATAATAATTAACAAAATACTAGTATTATTGTGAAAAGCGTGGGGCGCTCTGTGCCATATTTTTCGTCTATCGAGCAACCCACACTTTTTCACAATAATACTAGTAATTTGTTAATCATTATTTTCAACTTATATTAAGAATTATTTTTTACTTTTTAGTTCGATGTTCATACTTTAAAAGCGTATTTTTTAGTTTTTTTAAGCTCTATTTATTTTTTATTTTTTAGTTCAAACTTATGAAATTATTATATTGTCGCTGATTCTTGATAATACGAGGGCGGTTTGATAAGTCCATGACTTTGGAAAGAAGAAACACTCTTTTATTTACACTCATGTCGTAAATCCTTCATTTACTTATCAGAAACGCTAAGCAAATGATATACCTTTCGATGGAGCCGTGACTAAGGATCCATACAAATTTCATTTCGTTATCGCAAAGTTGTAACAAAATGAAGTTTTTTTTTTTAAATTTTTACGCAGATGCTTGCTATTTGAGCACACTAGCGTGTTTCGGAACGCAACCTTGGCGGCGCGCATGCGCGGTGCGATATTACTGCTTTATTTTCGCGCCATTAACGTTTGTATTTTTCCTTAAGCAGTTTGTATAATATGTAATTCGTTATTCGTTGTAATAAGTAAGTCGTTATTACAAGTTTTTTTACTAAAAACCCAGTAAAATGTCTGAAACTGATAGTGATATAGACGAAAATTTGACACCCCCGGATATTCTTGAAACAGCAACTAAAATAACCTTTAATAATTGTACCCTACAAAATGTCAATAATTATTACAATAAACAATGATTACTTTATTTTGTCTTTAATTTAAATTTGTTGTATGAGTGTAGATAAACTATTGTATGCAACTGTACATAATTAGTATTTAACACTCGTGTATACTTTTAGGAAACTCGCTGCGCTCGTTTCATAAACCACACTCGTGTTAAATACCCCTCATTATGCAACAGTTGCATAAATAGCTATTTACACATACATATTTTTATTTTTCTACATAATCTCCTCTCAACTCTACGCACTTAGTCCAGCGATGTTCCAACCTCTTACACCCATCAAAAAAAATTTTTTTTTCAAACCCTGAAAAATAGGCCTTAGTTTCGGCTACCACCTCTTCGTTTGACGAAAATCTTTGCCCGCCAAGCCATTTCTTCATGTTTGGGAAGAGGAAAAAGTCACAGGGGGCTAAATCTGGCGAATACGGAGGGTGTGGCAATAATTCGTATCCTAATTCGTCAATTTTTGATGTCGCGATTGCAGACGAGTGGGCCGGTGCATTATCCTGATGAAATAGATTTTTTTTCTTTGCTAGATGAGGTCGTTTCTTGATCAACTTTTCATTGAATCTATCTAACAATGCAGCATAGTAAGCTCCAGTTATTGTCTTGCCTTTATCAAAAAAATCGATGTAAATAACCCCTTGGCTGTCCCAAAAGACTGTGGCCATCACTTTACCAGCCGAGCAAACAGTTTTTGCCTTCTTTGGGGCACGTTCCCCGGTAGAAGTCCATTGCTTCGACTGTTGCTTAGTCTCTGGTGTATTATGATGGACCCACGTTTCGTCAACTGTTATGTACCGACGCATAAACTCACTCGGATTGCGATTAAACATGGCTAAGCATTCCTCAGAAGCTGTTACACGATTTCGTTTCTGGTCGACTGTTTGTAAACGCGGCACCCATCTTACAGACAGCTTTTTCATGCCCAGAATATCATGCAAAATATAAAAAACTCGTTCAGTCGAGATGTGCACAGCACCACTTATTTCGGGTATCTTCACTCGACGGTCTGCCAAATCAATATCATGTATTTTATTAACCATGCCCTCCGTAGTGACCTCAATCGGCCTTCCTGGGCGCTCCGCGTCATTAGTGGTAGTACGTCCACAACGAAATTCAGTGAACCACTTATGTACCAACCCATGAGAAGGCGCTGTATCACCATAATACTTTTTCAATTTGTCTTCGGTCTGCTTAATAGTTTTACCACGTAAAAAATTGTGTTTAATTAGCACTCGAAACTCGCTTTTCTCCATTTTCAAAGAATACTTAGAAGCCGCTTACGTTTTTTTGTTTCTATAAAGCTTGTTTTCGCGCCAAATTTGATAAAAGAACGGCATGCGCTTCGTAGTGAGTTTCCAAATATGAGACAAAAAAATTTTATTAAAAAAGTTTTTATTTAACCTTAAAGTCATTGAGTTGTCAAACTGCCCTCGTAAGTCTACAAAGTTTGAATTAAATTTGTCCGTTTAAAGTGGGTCAAAATCGAGTCCAAAAGAGTCGGTTACATACAAACATACAGGTGAAGCTAATAAAAGCTTGATAAAAAGAAGTATTTACTTCATAATTCATACTACATAATTCAAGAAACTTAATCGACTTTGCCCGCGTGGATATAGTTTTTGTGACTGTAGCATGCTTCGAATTAATTTTTCCCTGGATTGCTCGGGAGCTATGTTTTTTCCTATGATAGAAAGTATCCCATGTTGCTTTCCACCTTTTGCTAGTATGCCAAGTCTCTGTGAAATTAGTTCAGTGGTTCTAGCGTGAAAAAGCAACAGACACTTTCGGATTTAATGTTAGTAAGGAAGTCGTCTTTTAACCGACGAAAAAACGGAGGAGGTTCTCAAGTCGACGCGTATTATAATATTTAATTTATTATTAGGGATGATGACTGTTAGTCATTTGAGTTAATTTTTGTCATCTGTCAAAATCGACATTTTGTTCTAAAATATTTGAAATACCTAGAAGTGACGTCATAGTTTTACAGCGTCATTTATTTACTTATTTTATTATTTTGACGAATTAAAAATTTCAAACTTGAAGGATAACAAAACGAGTAAGGTTTTTCAAATTTTCTGTTGGGAAATGTAGCGATCAATAGTCTTTTTTTATGCAGTCATCATCGCTGATTGCGTCGTCGCTTATAATGATTGAAGATGAGTCTTAACGTAGATATTGAAAAACTCAGCCTTACGCCACAAAAAGTAATGCTACATTGTAATACGTCTTTTTTTTTACTTTTCAGTGGTGTCCCGAAACAAGCTACGATCAAAGCCCCCACCCCTGGCCAAGTTTATCACTGGGATCAGCACTATGTTTAAAAAATCTGCAGAGAATATATTTGTTTCTTTTTTAGATATTATATTTTCGTGTAATAGGAAGCTTCAACCTGCAACGTTAAACAATATTTTAGAATAAAATAAAATTATTAAAATATTTTAGTATAGTTTTATTTCGCACAAAAATGCTCTAACATCTTAACAAAAAACAATTAGAACACAAGTATTTTGTAGCAAAAGTGCTCTGTAAATAATACAGTGTGAAATAGAAAATACAAACAGAACATACCTTATAAAGGATTCCAACGTAATGGTTCAAAAATACCACAAAACACTGGCAAAACCCTTACTTACTAAAACTCCAGGAACAATGTAAGGCCTACAAATAATTCGATTTTTGCACTTAAATATTCTATTATCTAATCAGGATTCTAATTAACTTTATAACAATAATGATTAACCTTCTGCGACTGAGATAGTAGTCTGGCGTTTTTCTGATGTGCTTATGACAGTTTCTGATGTTTTTCACAACACAAACTTTTTGGGCAATATTTTACAGATGTAATAAAATTGATATATTAACAGTGGCTTCTACTCATCATACTGAATAACTTTCCCAAGAGACATATATTCAATTCTCAAAAAGAAATTGAATCTCATAGATGTGAAATTCTTCTTTCTATACATTCTACAAGCTATAATATTATCAACAAACCGATATAACGACAGCGAGACACTATGAGCTTACCAACACAAACACCGAGGAGACGACCAAGAGACGTACAAATTTCGTGTACCTATACACCGTGCTTACGTCTGTGAGACGGCGAAAGCTTGGTTATGGACACGTTTAAACTTGCCATGCGTGGGACGTCGATGTGGCTAAAACATGCTGGGAATAGAAGGTAGCCCGAGGAGAGACACCGCGCGAGCCTTATTTATAAAAAATCGAACAGTGCTGTGTCGGAACACACTGCCGTTGCTTTAATTAAAATGAAACAATTTCAATTTTTCTCTTTGAGTGGATAACTAGGTAATCGATTTTTTTGCCATCACAATACCTCTTTCACTCCTTCGTCGCTCGAAAGTAAAAAGTAACAACTAAATTGCACCGCTACGATACGTACATAAGATTTTGTTTTTATATTGTGTTTATTTTTTAATTAGTTTTAAAGAGCATTTATCTTATTGAAATTTAGTACTGGGGCCATTTCCTATAGTAATTTGGCCTGTGACGTAATTACTTTTTAACATTTGATCACCACCACCAGTGATTAAAATAAATACTTATAATAAATAATTAGTTTATAATAAATAATTGTCATTATAAAAACCAATTGTAAAGTCACACAGAGGGTTAACTTCTGTTTATACATAGATACCACATTGATTATCTCAATTTTATACTGATGATTTTTTTTACACTAGAGTAATCTTTTTACTCCATGACTATAAAGATCTAACGGATTTTCTCTAATCAGTTTTCAAAATATAAGTCGCATGACATTATGGATAAATAGATTAAAATTAGTACGAAAATGCAGTGTGAAGTATTAATCGCTAGAATCAGTGGTCTCGGGTGTCCTGATACGCATCATCGAGAAATTACCGAAGCTGAACACTCTGCCCCCAGGCCGACGAGACCTGTAGTTGAGCCTTTGTCATTTATCCGCGCCATCAACTTGCTTCCTGAATTGCATCGCATCGCTGTAAGCCTTCTTCACCGCCTTCCTGTCCGTCGGTTTGCGAGACTCGACCAGTTTCGCTTGGTCCACGCTCTTCTCGATGCCTAAGATCTCAAGTTTGGTCGGAGGCAGCCACTGCCACGTGCGTTTGACGTCAAAGAACAACACTAGATATAGAACCGGTTCGTGGGAATGGTTTTTCTTTAGATTTAACACGTCTTGAGGTGGTACTGGTAGGGGAACTCCGTTGTATACGTAACCCTTTGGCATTTTGGGGTCGATTATTAGCGCTGGGTACCAGGGATAGCCTCTGCGAAATAAACAAATAAATCTTTATGTTCAAGGTGTAGGCACAAGAGCCTCGATGTGAATGCACAGTTACAGCCAAGATTGGCTATGTTAGTCATCTTTGAGCGCGTGCAAGGGCAGACCAACTGTAAGTCCTAGCCCCTATTATTATTGGCTGATCTGTGGCAGTCGCCATCACTGAAATCGGTTGGATGAGATACTAAATGACATTTCTAAAAACAAATGACGGAGCAAACGAAATCACGGCGAAATCCTATACGTTCGAGAACCAAACTATAACTAATCCGTATCAATCCGGGTGACGCGGGGGCGAGGTCGGAATCTAGAGAGCGGCAGGGAGTGTCCATACTGTATATATGTCACCGGGATATTGTGAAAACCGCGATATTACAATCTCACTTAGTTAGATTATGATATAACGGTAAATTGTGTATCGGATCACAATTTCACGGTCTATTCTTGTACCTCCGAATAAAACCGATGATTACTTCTGCTGCGAAGCATTCTGCTACCCAGGAGGTTAAACCTGACCGAACCTAACATCGCTCATTTATTTAGTGTTTTTCACTTCCCTTCGTGTTATTGTAATGTCACTAGTGAGTTTACAATGTCACTAGTGAAATTGTAAACAATATGTTACAGTTCACAATCTCGCGAAATAAATCCCGTTAGATTATAATCTAACGGGAATTACAATCTTACGGTGACATATACGTATATACTTTGCCGTGGTAGTTAGAAACTGTTACAGGTCACTGAAGTTCAAGGTATTGATAGAAAAGTTAATAACTGTTAGTGACTTGTCGGCAATACAATACCAACCTGCACTTAGCCCAGACCAGTTGAAGCGGCTCCAGCGGTGCGTCGGAGTGTGAACTCTTTGTGGGCGTTTTTGACGTAGAGGATCGTGTGCCACGGCCCTGCAAACAAGCAATAGTTGGAAGTGTAATAAATGCTTCATATTTTTTTTAGCTCATAGAACAGATGACCGATGGGGCAGTAAAGTTCTCGAGTGGCGACCGCGCACCGGAAAACGTAGCGTAGGAAGACGGGGTGGACCGACGACCTGGTGAAGATCGCGGGAAGCGCAGGACGGTCGTCGGGGAAATCCTTGGGGGAGGCCTTTGTTCAGCAGTGGACGATTTTCGGCTGATATGATGATGATGATGATTTAAAAAAAAATCTACATTTGATAAGCCCATGGCAATATCTCACATGATTGTAAGTGACCATGATGCCGAAGATTCCCCATCCAATGGGGAACTGGATACCTTGAATTTATGTCGGAACACATCAATCCTGATTGACACACATCATTGATGTTTTTCGGTAAGACTTTGATAAGATAGTAGTAGCTAGCTAGGCGGGGTTATAAAATGCCCTACCACCAATCAAACCAAGTCTAAGAACAGATGACTAATGTCTAAGAAAGTAAGACCCCCCTGGAAATCGAAACGGCGACCTCCTGGTTGTGAAGGACTAACCATTACGCCTTGTAGGCGGTTAAAATCGAACGACAACTGCCTTGAAAAACTGTTTTCTCTCTTGTTTAGATGAACCATTGATTTGTGATTCTAATATGTGGACAATGATATCAAGCATCATATCAGCTCATTATTCATATACGTCTCCACCGAGAGGTTCGAGCCTAATACCTACCGCAAAATGTACCTACGCTTAGCGACCCACTCGGACGGGCTCTCGCGAGTCGGGCCGCCCCATCGTGTGTCTTGTGTAGGTATAGATACCTCGAGATAGGTAGGTAGGTAATCATTCCCTGCACACCAGGAGGTCGCGGGTTAGATTCCCGGCGGGGTCAACTTTGTAAGAGTCGGTTTGGTTGTTGGTACTAGGGCATTTTCTTAGCCCGTCTGGCTAGCTACCACCATCTTATCTAAGTCGTGCCGCCAAACATCAGTGTTAACAGCATTAATGTGTTCTGGTTTGAAGATAAGATAGCCAGATCCCCATTGCATTAGGGAATCTTGGTAAGCCCACTTCTATCTTTGGCATTATCGTTACTTACCATCAGGTGAGATGATCCTAAGTAAGGGCTTTTTGGATTTAAAAAAATACTATCGGGTCGCAATCAGAACGCATCAATCAGGATTTACGTAGTGAGTATCGCGCTTTTTTTAACAAAAATTAAAGGTAACTTGTAATTCGATTTAAGCTGACGCATCTTCTAAGTGTGATCAACTAGTACGACTTTTACTTAAACTAATCAAATAAATAAAAACCATCACTTGTAAAAGTTTTATTCTCATTTTCCTGAATCAACCCTAGTGCTAAAACGCCGTACAGTCGCCGCCGCGATTCGCGCGCCGCCCGTGTACGCAGTTATGACCGCTAAGTCGAGCGCCTTAATACCCATGTTTCCGTGTATTGTCTGACAGTGGGAAGGAGTAGGTGATTATATGGGTAGGTATTTTCGTTTTTTAACCTACTCGGTTAATAAATGCGTCTTCGAAAACTCCAAGATCTCTGATGGTCTTTTAAAAAGTAGCTAGTCGGTAAGATATTGGTTTTGCGGGTAAATGTGATAAAGTAACACTTGGAGACATTTAGGTCAAGTTTGTTTAAGATACAGTGGTCCTGAAACCGATTTAAATCCTCTTTTAAAAGTAGTGAATTGTTAACACTACGGATGGTTTTAAATATTTTCATGTCGTCAGCGTACAATAAGCAGTCAGAATGGTAAAAACACTTACTGACATCATTTATAAATACAATAAAAAGCAAGGGCCCTAATAAGGATCCTTGGGGGACACCCGAAGGGATAAGATTCCAGGATGATGCGTAACCATTTATTGCAATAGCCTGACTGCGATTGTATATGTATGAAGTAAACCATCTGTATAAGTTTCCATGGATTCCAGCATGGTATAACTTTTGTAGTAGTATACTGTGATCAATGCGGTCAAAGGTCTTGCTGAAATCAGTAAATATGACGTCAACTTGTTCACCAGAATCCATACGAATAGTAACAAAATCATGGAATAAAAGGAGGTTAGTAACAGTGGAGCGACGCTTGAGGAAACCATGTCGTTGAGGTATAAAAGAGTACGAGAGCGCGGTGTAAACCTGATTGTAAAGTAAACTACTCTTTCGAAAACTTTAGCAAAAATACATAATTTGGAAATCGGCCTGTAGTTTTTAATGTGGCTTTTGTCACCACTCTTGTGAACGGGTGTAATAAACGCCAATTTCCATAGTCTAGGAACAACCCCTTCATTAATGGACCTTTGAAATAGAGTACATAGGGGCTCCACCAGACTCTTACAACACATCTTTATAAGCAACGGAGGAACATCTGGACCTGCACCTTTACTGGTATCCAGCGTTTCAAGTAATTTAGGAACATCAGTTACATTTATAGATATATCAGCAAGGCCTAGAGAATTCTTGGAAATATTCGGAGCATCCGAATTCATCGGTTGAATTGGCGGTTAAAATGCATTATTTGATAAGACAAATGTGGACTGAAAGTAAGACGCAAATAGATTACAAACATCTTCACCCTTATCAGCTGAAGTACCATCAAAACTCATTGTAGACGGTAGGCCGTGCGCAGCCTTACTGAATGATTTAACATGGGACCAAAAGAGTTTGGGATGAGTTGAAATAGAATCTTCAGTACGAGAAATGTAGGACTTAAAACAGTCAGCCTCAAGTACCTTAGCCCTTATATGGATATACCATTAAATAGTAAGATATTTCGACGATTGATCGTAGGCAGGCCTCCCACTCGGTGGACCGATGACCTGGTAAAGGTCGCGGGAAGCCGCTGGATGCGGGCAGCGCAGAACCGGTCGTCGTGGAGATCCTTGGGGGAGGCCTATGTCCAGCAGTGGACTTCCTTCGGCTGATATGATGAGTAAGATATTTAATGGTATATTAAGATAAAGAGCGTCGGTGGCGTAATGACTAGGGCCGCCGCCTCATGTCTGGGAGGTCGTGGTTCGAATCCTGCCACGTACCAATGTGATTTCGAATTTAGATTTCATATTTACGTTTATCCGACGCTCTTACAGTAAAGGAAAACATCGTGAGGAAACCTGCACACGCCTGCGAAGAAACTCGAAGGTTGTGTGTGAAGTCGACCACCCGCACTGGGCCCGCGTGGCCGACTAAGGCTCGATCGCCCTAATTCAGGGTAGGCTCGAGCCCCTCAGTGGGGACGTACACGAGCTGATATCATCATCATCATGGATATACCATTAAATAGTATGACGATTTTTTTTTCAAAAGTTACCTTAGTGGGGGTAGAAGGCTCGGCTGCAGCCCGCGACCGGCGCGAGCGTCGCCGCGTCTCGCCGCCGCTGCCCTCGCCCCCAGACTCTAACGTCTCGTTGTAGCTCGACCTGCGATACAAAATTAAGTTAGCACATTCACTGTACAGTGACACTATCTAAACACTTGCTAAACTTAAGTGGCAGTGGGCGGGGCACATTGCTCGTAGAACAGATGGCTATTGGGGCAGTAAAGTTCTCGAGTGGCGACCACGTACCGGAAAGCGTAGTGTAGGCAGGCTTCCCACTCGGTGGATCGATGACCTGGTGAAGGTCGTCGGAAGCCGCTGGATGCGGGCAGCGCAAAACCGGTCGTCGTGGAGATCCTTGGGGGAGGCCTATGTCCAGCAGTTGACGTCCTTCGGTTGATATGATGAGTTGATGACACTATCTAAATAATATTATACACGCGAGAGTATGGGTGTTTTTTATTACCTTGTTCCACTTTCACGGCTGAACGGATTAGGATGAGATTAGGCTAACTTCTATGCCACGCACGCTAGCCGTTTGCAGTTCGCGGACCGTGCACCCTCGATTTAAGTGATAACAACGATGCCAATGCCAAATACAAAAGCTAGTGGCTCATCATCATCATCACATCAGCTCATATACGTCCCCACCGAGGGGTTTGAGCCTACCCTGAATTAGGGCGATCGGGCCTTAGTAGACCACGCGGGCCCAGTGCGGGTTGGTCGACTTCACACATAACCTTCGAGTTTCTTCGCAGGCGTGTGCAGGTTTCCTCACGATGTTTTCCTTCACCGTAAGAACGTCGGATAAACGTACATATGAAGTCGAAATTCGAAAACACATTGGTACGTGGCAGGATCGAACCACGACCTTCCGGACAGGAGGTAGCGGCCGTTGCCATTACGCCACCGACGCTCACTTACAAGCTAGCTAACAAAAGCTAGTGGCTTATATGGCAGAAAATAAGTAACAAACAATTGCCATTATGAAAGCGCTCTTAGGACCTGTCAAACTTTGTTTTAAAGAGCCATGTCGTACTGAAAGCGCGTCTCTCCCCAGACACAGCTTAAAAGATTTGCTGACTTTGGCAAATAAATGTTTAGGAAAGTGGCTCTCAGGCAAATATTTCCGCAAATATTAAGTAAATAGGGATAACCAATTCTAGTCATCTGATTTACTTTTTATCATCTGTCAAAAACATTTTGTTCTAAAAATGTTTGAAATACCTAGGCGTGACGTCATAGTTTTGCGGCGTCATATATGTACTCGTTTTGTGATTTTGGTGAAATAAAAATATACTTGATGGAAAACAGAACGAGTAAGTTTTTTCCCAAGTTTAAGTAGGAGGGCAATTTAGGAGTTCATAATTTAACTCTCATGCTGTCGTCATCCCTATTGTCAGCAAATATTTCTTTGGAAATTAGCTCCCCCATTTCTCAAACATTTGAAGCTACATCTGAGGTGGGTGAAGGATTAGCACGAATCAATGCGACCTGCCGAGCTAGTGCACCTGGCACCTGGTGAGCGTGCACTCACCCGTCCGAGGAGCTGAGCGAGCAGGACCGGTTGGAGGCGTTGTCGTCGTAGTGCGTGCACGACGAGCACGACTGGGACCACACTGAACTGCTGCTTGAAGACCTGCGATAACACATAGTCATTACCAACAATATGCCTACAATTGTTCTACAGGAAGTTTTTTATGTCCAGTATTGATAAACCCTTAAGTGACGATGATGCCGAAGATAGAAGCGGGCTTACCAAGATTTCTCAACGCAATGGGGAACTGACTATCTTATCTTCAAGCCGGAACACATTAATGCTGTTAACATTGATGTTTGGCGGCAAAACTTAGATAAGATGGTGGTAGCTAGCCAGGCGGGCTTAGAATCCAGCCCTTTCACCAACCAAACCGAGCCTTACTAACTCCGCCGGGAATCGAACCCGTGACCTTCTGATGTAAAGCTAATGCACCTAACCATTACGCTACGGAGGCGGTTAAAAAGGGGCGGTTTAAAGCAAAGCCGTCAAGGGTAGGCTGTATCATTAGTCATTACAAATATTATAAACGCGAAAGTTTATATGTATGGATTGCGAAAGTTCAAACCCTGCAGGGTTGTTTGGAAGGCCTAACTTTGGACAAAGAATAAAGACTATTTACTACGTAAAAGAAGGTTAACTCCGCAAAATCATTTGAATGGCGACTCTTGCTACGACACAATAAAGTGCAAATTCAGGTCGAACTGTGTCGCCAAGTGTGAACCTGGCGCGTCCTGGAACCTGTCCACGTGTCGCCGAACTGTCGCGGGAAGCCACTGGATGCGAGCTATTCTGGACCGTCCTTGGGGATGTCTTTGTTCAGCAGTGGAAGAATTTCGGCTGATATGATGATGATATCGTAACTTATTTTTGATGCTTTCAACTACCCTATTGTACATACATATATATACTCACCGATTGGTTTAACGGTGAAGGAAAACATCGTGAGGAAACCTGCACACACCTGCGAAGAAACTCGAAGGTTGTGTGTGAAGTCGACCAACGCGCACTGGGCCCGCGTGGTCGTGGCCCGATCGCCCTAATTCAGGGTAGGCTCGATCCCCTCGGTAGGGACGTTATGAGCTGATATGATACGATGATGACCCTATTGTAAGGCATACCTGGACAGTGCCAAGTCGCTGTCGGAGCCGACTTCTCCCGGCGGGCCGCGGTACTGAAGAAACGACGCGGGCACCGGCGTCGATACAGACTTGCCTTCGCCTTGCATGCTCCTGTGCAAAAATACTTGTTGAAGAATCTTATATACTAAATAAAAAAAATATCTAAAATCCTTATAAATGTGGAAATGTGTTTATTTGTTTGTTGCCTCTTCATGCTTTAACGCCTCAACCAATGTTGACGAAATTCCGCATGCTCGTAGCCTGTGGCATTGGAAAAGGACATTTTATCACGATTTTCTCGTGGAATTGCTGTTTGTTTGTTTATTTGTTCCCTCTTCACGCTTCCACGCCTCAAGCAATGACGGGTCACTTCGCTATTTATTTATTATTATTATTTATTTATTTATTTTAGGAAGACTAACAGCAAAATATTGAATAGTAAGTATATAAAACTTATAAATAAATACAGTGCTATATATAAGTCTTCGCCGATAGATACATAGGTAGTAGCGAATAAATTTGTATATAAAAAGTATAAAAAAGAGAATAAAAGGTATGTAAAAACTACAATATTAAAAGGCAGTTTCATTAACTATTAAAGAATTCAGAAGCCAGCTACCTTCGGACTATAAACGCACACCTGGAAAAAAAATGGTCTGCGTATGACCCGATCCTAAGGACCTGTGTTGAAGATGCAGAATCAATGGAACACCTACTGTATTGTGTAACTGCGATGTCCTGGCTAGTAAGCGTATGTGCCTCCTTGGTGATGGCTACCCAAAACCGAAGAACTACCAGCACTTTCTATGAGCGGAATTGCCTGATGCAGCACATCTTCGAGTAGGGTAGAGTGCAAGGGTTATAGGGCTAGACACAAAAAATCCCATTGGGTCGAAGTTGGGCGACTGCAGCCAATGACACAAAGACATTAGATTTCCGAGCGATTTTTTTTTAACTCTGTGTAAAAACATTAGGTAAGTATTTTACCCGTGTTCGGGCTGGTCCCCGAACGATGTATGTGGATTGTATGAATGCAGGACGGCAGGAGAGTTTGTATGTAAAAGGTGTGTGCTCTTGTCAAGCGTCTTTATTGCACTGTTTTCCATTGTGGCAGTACATGCAGTTTCGGCAAATATTATGTTGCGAAATTGACCTTAATTTAGTTTCCGGCGGCATGTTCTGGAATTCTTTACAGTAAACCAATAAATGATCTGATTTACAAAAATATTAGGTAAGGACCAAATTGGAGGTTAATGTTTTCGGGTGTTGTATGGTATGTATGTCTGTTTCTATGGCTGAGCTTGTAGTCTCAACGACTTGAGAGATTTTGGAGTGCGAGGTGTCGTTGTGATTTTCTAGTGACATGTAGAGTACATTTTTACCCGACTACCTTTGGGGTGGAGAGGGGGTAATGTTTTTAGTTTTTACGCTGTCGGGTTCTTAATCTTAAATTAAATTAGTTACGTTATCGAATAAGATAAGATAAGCATTTATTCAGAGCCCACACAAGCAAAAAAAAAACAGGTAATACAATGCAAGAAAAAAAATATTTAATTCACTATGCCACATAACTGTTGAACAGTTGACTGAATTATTATCGTTATACTTTTATATTATGTAAGTGTACTATAAATTTTATATTATATGATTGATATTCAAAAAGTGTACATAGTGCACTTATTTTAAATAAAAACATTAATTAAATTGAGTAGTATCCTACTAATATTATAAATGTGAAAGTTTGTATGTATGGAATATGGATGGATGTTTCTTACTATTTCACGCTTCAACCACTGGACGTATCGGAATAAAACTTGGCACACATATAGGTTAGGCCCTGGATTAACATATAGGCTACATTTTATCCCGATTTCTTAAGTGGTTTCCGTGGGATAGCTATTAACTCTCTCTTCTTTGTTAATTTATGTCACGTCGCAATGAAGTGAAGGATTGACGTGCTAATTAATACTGATTATCTAATTGACTACTAATTAGCATAGCCCGACATAGTTCCCAAGGAATCTAAAGTTGACTCAGTTCCCACGCTCGACAGCACGACAGACATAAAAACTATGTTCACGCGAATACTAACTACTGAACATATCTGGCTGAAATTTGGTAGGTAGACAGCTTAGGACCTGGATTAACATATAGGCTACTTCTTTCCACGCTCGCGAGCCGCTTGCGGTTCGCGCACTGCGCGCCCGCGAAGACAGTCATAGAAACTATGTTCAAGCGTGCGAAGCCGCTGGCAAAATCTAGTACACAATAAAATTAACTCTCTCTCTCTCAACGTGTGGCACAATTAACCGTGCTACACAACTTGAATTTCAATATAATTTGTAAGTTGCATACTATGACCAACTTTTTAACTCAATACTTACAATCATTACGTAAACTATAACTTATTACCTCAGTTTTATGACTTTATAGTAAATTTTATCACAGTTCAAAGCCTATTTAAACCAACTCAATACTTACAATCATTAGGTAAACTATAACTTATTACCTCAGTTTTATGACTTTATAGTAAATTTTATCACAGTTCAAAGCCTATTTAAACCATCACACTCAGTGGGTCCCGAGCAGTGCGGGAGGGTTGTGGTGACGTCGGGTGATTGACGCGACACGCCTGCTCGCACCCCGGCGCTCTTACTTCAAACAAATGTCACCCCTCCGGCATTGAGTTAAGCACTATGTAGTTCTCATTGTTCTTTGTTCGCCAGGTACCTGAACAAATCTGGTGAGGAATTCTTCTTATCCTGCTTCCGCGGCCGACCACGGCCTTTCTTTTTCGGCGACGCTTCGGAGCGACCCATGCTAGCAGAGAGTGTAGGCAGTGATGCTGTAGGAAAATTTGTTTTTTACAGTATACTGTAGATATCTGACCTTCACTTCCTTTGTAGTTATTCTAACCGCGTGTCATTTACAAAGTAAATTTTAAATTTGATTATTTTTATGAAAATAATGCTGTCAGGAACCTACTGGAAGCATTCCGCGTTCGATGCTAGCATGGGATAAAAGTCCAGATATTTTATTGATTTTATTAAATCGCTATAAACATCAGCCAGCCGGGCAGCCTGCAGATTAAAAATAAAGTGAAGTTAAGATATTGAATAATTGAAAACGCTAAACACGTTAAGGCGCAATGGTACTTAAAAATCTGTCTTTGTCTTTTTCTTTACGTGTAAAGAGGGAAGAAAATAACCACACTTGCACTTTTTCGATGTTTTTCGTTTTTATTTTCATCATATTTATCTTAATTAAAAATCCATTCGATGTTTTCCCTTCAGTCACCTATGAACTTTATTTCAGTAAATAAATCATATTATCAAATTAGTTATTTTAAGAATAAAACCGAAAATAGACGATAAAATGGCTCGAAAAGAGGTACCTTTGCGAAATTATTCTATCGAGCCAACTTTATTAAATCGTGTTTCCAGTCGATATAGTCCCTCGTAACTATTCTCAATAATACCAGTATGTTTTCCTAGAATTTAAATTAACTGTTAACTACTTCAAAAATGAATTGTAAAAATCTGTTTTAGTGGATTTTTAGGTACCACGGGGCCTTAAAAAATCCGACCGACTGATTGTTGCGATGGAACAACATCCCAAAATAAAGTACTACACCGATTTTGACATTTTTATGGGACCACACGGGACGCAGCACTAACTTTAAAAAAAAAAGAATCATCAAAATCGCTTCACCCAGTCAAAAGTTCTGAGCTAACGCACATTAAAAAAAATACAATCGAATTGAGAACCTCATCCTTTTTTGGAAGTCGGTCGAAAAGTAAATAAAAGAAGCATAAAAGTTATACTAAGTTTTCCATTATTCATTAACAATTTTCAGCTAAAATCCTACTGAGCATCGTACCCCTTAAGGCTTTCACAAGAGATCTTAAAATACCTACATAAGACCGACATAGACGATTTCCATGTTAATGTTTTGCCAAACTTACGGTATTTTTACAGTATTTTCGTTATTTTTTATCCATGACACAACAACGATACGACACCCATAGTGAATTCGTATAAAAAAGGATGCAGTAGGGCATTAAAACTTAATTATAAACTGCTGTTGTCAAAAGAGCATTGTTTTTCGCCACATATTCAATTTAAGCTAATTCCAAACATAATTAGAATAAAATTCCGTTTTAGACAGATGATGGCTTGTGGTGCGGGCCAAGTGATGAAAACCCGGAGGATGGGCAGAAGAGTCCTTTCGGAGTACTTTTCAGCATCATCACACGCTAAAGCAGGCTGATTAGCTTCCAAATAGGTGATCATAATCAGCCGAAGGATATCCACTGCTGGATATAGGCCTCCCCTAAGGATTTCCACGACGACCGTTTCTGCGCTACCCGCATCCAGCTGCTTCCGCGCCCTTCATCAGGTCATCGGTCCACCGAGTGGGAGGCGTGCCAACGCTACGTTTTCCGGTGCGCGGTCGCCACTCGAGAACTATACTGCCCCAAAGGCCATCTGTTCTACATGCTAGTGGCTGATTGTACTCTTCGATCGTCTGTTAAATCTGCCGCAGCGTATGTATGTGGTCTGTGGTACTAAAGCCTTTTCGGAAACCGACTTGTTCGGGAGGCTGGAAGTCATCAAACCTGCGTTCGAGACGATTCTTAATGACTCTCGAAAACAGCTTGTAGACGTGGCTCAGAAGTGAGATGGGTCTGTAGTTCTTCAGCAGGGTGTTGTAACCCTTTTTGAAGAAAACCACGACCACACTTCTGTACCACGCCTTAGGCGTTTGCCCCTCAAGTATAACGGAATTAAATAACTTCTGAAGAGTTTTAAGTACCGGTGTTCCACCTGCTTTCAGAAGTTCAGCCGTAATTTTATCATCACCCGGTGCCTTATTATTTTTGAGCTTTTTGAGAGCCATTCTAATCTCATACAGGCTGGCGTCCGGGATATCTTCGGTATAGTGTCGGGTTAGCCTGGCTCTTGGGTCTTTAGCCAGATCGCTGACAATCAGTCAGACGTGTGGTCGTGTACAATTGTCCGTAGAACTTCTCAACTTCTTCCAGCAACTCAGTCTTAGACGATATGATCCTGCCATCCTCAGTCTTCAGCTTAGGCAGTTGGCTTTTAACAGACAGATCTCTCGCGAACACTTTGAGCCTCAGTTGTGCTCAATCGCCTCTTTAATATATTTTGTATTATATTGACGCAAATCGCGAGTAAGAGACTTAGAGATCTGCTTGTTTAGTTGTCGATACTGAGTAGCGTCTTCAGAGGACTGTAAAACCAATCTGCGTCTTTCTTCCATGAGATTGCTGGTAAAGTCAGAGATTTTTTTGGTTCTGTTTGAACGGCGAGTTTTAAAAATCCTAGACCCGACCGTTTGCAAAAATTCCACGAACTATAATCGTCCACATTATCGCAATCCCCTAGGCATTCGAAGCAATTGTTAAACTCGAGCTGCAAGTTCTCGGGGTTTTGGAGCTGGATAGGAGCTGGTCGGAGCGTAGACTTCATCAGTCGACATGTTTTTAGCTTGGTTTTTAGATTCAATGTGCCTCTTACCATCCGGTGATCGCTTCCTGTTTGACTGAATTGATCACAGAGACATCTCATTCTCATTCTTCGTTACGCCATTGGGATGTAACCAAGTCCACTTCCGCCGTTTAGGCTTCTTGCAAGAAGAATTCTCCATAAAGTCGGCCAGCATCTGGCCACGTGCATTCCTCTCTCCACATCCAAATTGCCCCACTCTCAGCTCACCATCACTTCGTTTGCCCAGTTTCGTGTTAAAGTCCCTCATAACAACGGTGAATTGGGTCCGGGAGCTATTATGCAAAGCTAAAACATCGCAAAATAGGTGATAAATAAATTAATTATAGCCACCTAACCTATTTGACTAGACTTGTTTTCCTCAGCCAGCATCGAGATCAGGTCCTTAGATGTTAAATCTCATAAACTTACCATCAGAGCCGAAGCTCTTCGGCGGAGTGGCGAGCGATGGCTGCGTTATCAGTAACGTCGGTTTCCTCAGACCTCCCAGAAGACCAAGACCTGATTATTATAAAACTTTTATTATTATTTAACTTTTAGCTAGAAACTTCACACTTTATAAATTTTCTAACCAAGGACCCCATATTTGCTCTTTGAAATTATCATCATATCAACCGAAACACATCTACTGCTGAACATAGGTCTCCCCCAAGAATTTCCACAAAGAGCGGTCCTACGCTGCCCGCTTCCCGCAATCTTCACCAGGTCTTCGGTCTACCGGCCTTACATACTAAATAACAATCATCATATGAGCTCATATACGTCCCCCCGAGGGGCTCGAGCCTACCCTGAATTAGGGCGATCGGGCCTTAGTCGACCACGTGAGACCAGTGCGGGTTGGTCGACTTCACACACAAACTTCGAGTTTCTCCGCAGTTATGTGCAGGTTTCCTCACGATGTTTTCCTTCACCGTTAAAGCAATCGGTGAGTATACTCGTATGTACGTAAGTTTCGAAAAACTCATTGGTATATTGGCCGTCCGGATTTGAACCCGGCACCTCTGATTAGGACCGAGTCGTTACCGGTTGAGCCGCCGACGCTAAAATACGCTAAATAACAATACTAAATTTAATTTGTAAATTATAAGTAAAACTAGCTTTTTCCCGCGGATTCGCTCGCGTGGGCGTCGTTTTTATGACTGTCATTGAGGGTGAGTGGTGCGCGAGCGTAGACAGGGGGTAATCCAGATTCCTCAGTAACTATATCAAGCTATTCTGATTAGTGGTATGCAAAAATCTAAGCACTCCCTGAGTGCCTAAAGAAGTGAAAACTTTTTACAGTTTTATATATTTTGACCCTCCGAGTGTTCCTGTCGAACGACTAGGTTGACAAAGTTTTGACAATGCGAGTGTTCCTAATAAAGTGTCAGTTACGGTACGTTACAGTGTCGCAAGTTCAATGGTTTTTTTCCCATCTCAAAAAATGCCCAACGCGCCGAAAGAAGTTTTCACTTCAAAAATCACGTCAATCCGTTAGTCCGTTGCGACGTCGACGTGCGCGAGAATGGAAATTAGTTTTCCGTAGATCCATCGGGAACTGTCTAGGGCTATACTTAATAATAGTCTATATCATTTCCCACCCCCTCAAACATTTCTGTGCAAAAAAAATCACAACAATCCATTCCTCCTTTGCGATAATAATAAAAAAGAGCATTTTTTCAGTTCGCTCAGGAACTGTATCGGACTATGCTATTTCTACGGGATAAAAAATAGCCTATGTCCTTCTCCATGACACAGGCTACCTCCATGTCAAATTTAGTCAAGATTGGTTGAGGTGTTGAATCGTGAAAAGGTAACAAACAAACATATCATTTTTATTATATTAGTAAGGACTACTGTGCAATGTGCATGTATAAAAAGTATATCACACCAATTTTTATCAGTATCCATTTAATTATGACCTGGCCGTTTGAAACTAGGACGACTAGATGATTATGACATAATGGCATAGTAAAAGGAAATAATAGTAGGTTGTCTTCATACAAAGGTACATCGAGCGGTGTGTATGTGTGTGCGCCCCAGTAGGCACGCACCATACGTACGCACACTACAATAAATAGGAATGACATAAGACCATAGACCATTCCTATTTATTGTAGTGTACGTGCGAATGGTGCGTGGCTACTGGCGCGCACACATACAAACCGCGCGAGGAACCATTGTATGAAGACAACCTACTATTCTTTCCTTTTACTATGACAATGGAGTAATTAAAAATACCAGTTGAGTGCGTGTCAGACCATATGGCAGGGTAGCGTAGCCAAAACTTTACAGCTTGGAAAATGTTTATTTTAAGATACCTTAATTTTTTTTCCTTGAAGTTCCTACTAAGACCCACTTTAATACCCTCCGCGGCGTAATGGCTAGTGCATTAGCTTCACATCAGGAAGTCGCGGGTTCGATTCCCGGTAGAGCCTCACTCTGTAAGACTCGTTTTGGTTGCTGGAAGGGCATTTCCTTGGCCCGAATGGCTAGCTATTACCATCTTATTTAAGTCTTGCCGCTAACCATCAATGCTAAGAGCATTGATGTATTCCGACTTGAAAACAAGATAACCAGTTCCCATTGCATTGAAAAATCTTGGTAGGCCGTTTCCTTATTCAGTATCATCGTCACTTTACCATCAGGGGAGATGATGTCAAGTGCTTACCAATTTTAGATAAAAACGGTACTTTAGTAATTTCAAGTTTTTAGTTTCAGTTTACAAATGCCATGGGGGGGGGGGGGGGGAAATCTTGTAACCGACTTTGGCGGTCTATATCTTGCAAACGGTAGACCTGATTTAATTATTTGAAAGAAATGTAGATGTATACAGGGTGTAACAAAATTGGTGTAGTTCCCGTTAACTGGGGCTTCTACTCATCATACTGAACAACTTTTGTTCTACGACTTTGCTGAAATCGCAAATAAAATCGATCAGCTGATCGACCAATTTTGAGCATTTTAGTATGGAGGGTCCATTTTTTTTGACAGTTGACTATAGGTTCCTTGGGGTAAGTTGTTCAGTATGATGAGTAGAACCCCCAGTTAACGGGCCCTACATCAATTTTGTTACACCCTGTATATGCCACATCCAATTTCATCCAAAACAATGTGACTGTCTATGATGGACGGACTGACAAACATAACGATTTTATAAGGGTTCCTCTAAAATTGGGAACTCCTTGTAGGGACTACGGTACCCTGAATATAAGAACTATTAATTTGGATTAAAGACTGACTTGTCTTGGGCTCCTTGGCGGGTGATTTCTCGGGCGTGGCCAGCTTGTGCGTGCGCTCCACACTTTTACGCGGCGGCACGGGAGTTTCCGAACCGGATGTCGGCGTTTCTGTAACAAAGTTCATCATCATCATCATATCAGCCGAAAGACGTCAACTGCTGGGCAACGGTCTCCCTCAAGGAATTCCACAAGGACCGGTCCTGCGTTGCCCGCTCTTAGCGGCTTCCGCGACCTTCACCAGGTCATCGGTCCACCAAGAGGGAGGCCTGTTCAACAAAGTTCCCTCATATGAATATTCCAAGAAGTTTTTAGCTTCAGCGGCGGGGGATGTATTTTTATATATAGGTACAACAGCGGTAAGTTCACTACGAATTTATACGCACAGAAGAGGCGTGATAACATTTCATCTCATCAGCTCATATACGTCCCCACCGAGGGGCTCGATGGCCTACCCTGAATTAGGCCGATTGGTCCTTAGTCGACCACGCGGGCCCAGTGCGGGTTGGTCGACTTCACACACAACCTGCGAGTTTCTTCGCAGGCGTGAAAAGTTTTCTTCACGAAGTTTTCCTTCACCGTAAGAGCGTCGGATAAATAAACGTACTTATGAAATCGAAATTCGAAAACACATTGGTACGTGGCAGGATTCGAACCACGGCCTCCCGGACTGGAGGTAGCGGCCGTAACCGTTACGCCACCGACGCTCTTTTGATAACGTTTACATTTTATTTTTTTTGGATCTTATGAAATGTTGAGTAAGGCAAACACTATCCGCTGGGTGCCGAACCACAGATGAGATACTAGTTACTTAGTAACATATATTGCACTTCGTTATAAAACGAAAATACCCACGCATTTATTCACCTACTCCTTCCCACTGTCAGACAATACACGGAAACAGGGGTATTAAGGCTCTCGACTTAGCGGTTATAACTGCGTACACGGGCGGCGCGCGAATTGCGACGGCGACTGTACGGCGTTCTAGCGCTGACGAGCAGAGCGCAGCCTGCAGACCGCGCCAATGAGTAGGTACTTATCTCGCCTGCTCGACCGAGTGAAGGGGGCCTGGCCGAACATCGAAACCAGTTCATATGTTACGAAGTATTTGAGTAACAAAACACCGCGAAAGACACTTTGGAGGGAGGTAAGGGGGAATTGAGGAATGAAAGAGGGTGGGTAACCCTGGCACATGTTTTTTTTTACTCAGATAGTCAAAAGTAATATGATTAGCTTCTAGAATTTCCATTTTTACCTTCGAGCGGCTAATAAAAAAAAAAAGTTCTTATAGTATTACCCAAAATATGTAGTATATCACTAGTATAAACAAAAACATGCTTGCCAAAAACGTCCGTCCGTTCGTTATGCTTTTCTTAGCGGTTAAACCAATGGAAGTATTCTAGCTTCAAACAGGTTTACCATTTATGCGTAGCTGCCATACAACATAAAATGAAAAACTTTAGTATCTCAAAAACTGCTCTAACAATTTTGAAGAAACTTTTCAATTTGGAACTATTATTTATGTACTATCAAGTGATAACCATACAACGACCATTTTTGTTTGCAATTTTCTTTATGAATCAATCAGCTTGTTATTTTTTTTACCTAGTTTAGGTTAACCGCCTCGGTGGCGTAATGGTTACGTCCATTAGTTTCATATCAGGAGGCCGCAGGTTTGATTCCCGGCGGTATCTAACTTTGTAAGACTCAGTTTGGTTAGTCAAAACGCATTTATTAAGCCTGACAGGCTATCTAATACGATCTTATTTAAGTCTTGCCGCGAAACATGTAAAGAGCATTGATGTGTTTTGGCTTGAAGATAAGATAGCCAGTTCCCGAATGCGTTGAGGAATCTTGGTAAGCCCGCTTCCATTTTCGGAATTATCGTCACTTATCATCATAATTGAAGATAAAAAGGCTAACAGCAATTTACTAACAGTTTCGACGTGTTGTTGACTGTATGTGCCGTTGTACAATTTATTAAAAAAGCCTAGTGAGCACAGTATCTCTTTTTTCAATAATAATAACAATTTGGTAAAGTGGTTCCTTAGTTTTAACCTGTTATGATCTGATAAGAATGAATGAATGAATGATTTATTAATTGTATTGCTTAGGTACACAAACAAAAAATAAAAAAGAGATGATAAAAAAAAACACCATCGCGGAGTCGATATGCTGGCGATGCGAGCGAGGCCCGCCTGCAGCCGCGGGGAGCCCGCCGCTCGCCCCGCCCTCTCACTCTTTATTGCATAGGCGCTTATTGAGTACAGATAATCTGTCGTATTTGACTTAATGCTGAAGACGCGAGTAAAGCCCCTGTGCCGGAATTCCCCACTCTATACCTTATAGAGTCAAGAGTAACCTATCGTCCTATAGAACATATTTTGACATATGATTAGGTTGGAGGCTCTACACTCGAAGTTGTTACCGAATATGTGAACCTGGGACAAACAGTCCAATTAGGTAGGTCCAACATCGAGAAAGAGATTAATCGACGAATCCAACTCGGCTGGGCAGCGTTCGGAAAGCTTCGCAATATCTTTACGTCCCAGATACCGCAGTGTCTTAAGACCAAGGTCTATGACCAGTGTGTGTTGCTAGTGACATACGGAACTGAGACATGGTCGCTTACTATGGGCCTCACAAGAAGGCTCAAGGTCACCCAAAGGGCAATAGAGCGTGCTATGCTCGGAGTTTATCTGCGTGATCGAATCAGAAACGAGGAGATCCGTAGGAGAACCAAAGTGACCGACATAGCTCGTATAACAGATGGCCGTTGGGGCAGTAAAGTTCTTGAGTGGCGACCGCGCACCGGAAAACATAGCGTAGGTAGGCCTCCCACTCGGTGGATAGATGACCTGGTGAAGGTCGCGGAAAGCCGCTGGATGCGGACAGCGCAGAACCGGTCGTCATTGAAATCTTTGGGGGAGGCCTATGTCCAGCAGTGAACGTCCGCCGGCTGATATGATGATGATCTCGGTAACGTTACCCTACCGTGATCGGTGTTCCGTCGCAGAGCTAAGGCACTGCCCTCTGCCCCGCCCACGCCTTTATTGAGCAACAAGTAATTACTAAAGGGGGGAACGTTACCGTTATCTGTGTTTCGTCGCGGAATTAACGCTTGCTATACGAGAGAGACCGTTGTTGAGTAAACAGTAATTAAACGTCCTATAGAAAATTTTAACGTTATTGTTATCAGTGTTCTGTCGTGGAATCAAGGCTTACCGTTATTTATATTCCGTCGCGGACTGAAAGCTTACCGTTATCAGTGTTCAGTCGTGGAGTTAACGCTGGAGACGCGAGCGAGCCCCGCCCCCGGCCGCGGCGACCGCGGCCCCTGCCCCGCCCTCGCCCTCTCCACCGCCCGCGCCCACGGTGACTAGTTGTTGACAAAGCGGGCGACGTGTCGCGCTGGAACAATAATAATGTAAAGGCCCTTATCCCAGCCAACACCCAGTTCCAGGAACCATCATTACAATACAATACAATCATTTATTTATAAATTTGAATAAATTTATATGTCGCAATTTAAAACATAACATTAATTAAAAATAAAATATAAATTTATGATTGATTAATTAAATAAATCATTTATCTATTCTACCTTCGTAGTGCTGAGTCACTTGGACCACGTTTTAGGAATTCATTTGTGTCATATAATGCCGCATTAACCAACATCTCCTTTAATTTAGTCATAAAGGTCGTGTAGCTAGGGCTGTCTCTCACTCCTTGCGGTAGTTTGTTGTACACCTTCGGTGCCATTGTCTTTATACACATTTTCGACTCAACTAGTCGGTGCATCGGTAATCTTGTCTTGTAAAGGACACTCTTTCATTAGGTGACATTACGTTTACACGCATGCGCGCTCCTCACCCCGCGCAAGACGACGTGGTCGACTGCGGAAAAGCCTATGTGTGTAAAAGCACATTAAGAAAGATGAATGTTTATTGAGTAATGCAATTTAGTGATTAAGAGTTCATAATTTATTTCTGATGCTGTCGTTATCCCTATTATCAATATCCTTCCAGAAAAAGGAGACATGAACTATTAAATAATAAAGTGCTGTTCATATCTACGTCATCGTACAATGGATTAAAAAATAGTATTTTTACGAATTAACTCATTGCTTCAGATTATGTTTTATTTTAAAACTAGTGGATGTCCGCAGCTTCGCCCGCGCAGATCCCGATTTTTGCGGTTCCCGTGGGAATTTCCTAAAATCCTTTCTCAGCGGATGCCTACGTCATAACATCTACCTGCGTGCTAAATTTCAGTCCGATCCGTCTAGTGGTTTGGGCTGTGCGTTGATAGATCACAATGCCAGTCAGTCAGTCAGTCACCTTTGAGTTATATATATATTTAGATTATCTTTTTCCTCGTTATTACAAGAACAATCGTTAATCAAAGTATACATATTAGTACTAACATACAGTATGGACACTTCCTGCCGCTCTATAGATTGCGACCTCACCCCCTCGTCATCCAGATTGATACAGATTGGTTACAGTTTGGTTGTCGAACGTATAGGATTTTGCCGCCATTTTGTTTGTTCCTTCATTCCTTATTTAAAATATCATTTCTGGCCCGTTGTATGAAGTGTCCAGGGTGTGCCTCAGTGATTGCGGGGAAGCGGATTTAATAGAGGAGTATTGAGTGCACTGATCCAATGAAATAAGGACTTAAAGAATAACAAAATAAGAGATGATTCTAAATATCTACCGTATTATTATTGTCTTCTTCGTCCGTGTCTCTCCTCACACTGGGTTGACGCCGCACGCTGCGCGGCACTGACGCTTCCCTTTCGCTGTGCGTGTCTGAAACTAAATAACAAAATATAAAACACTAGCGGCTCGCGGGGCTAGTTTTGTTATTAAGCTTCCCGTGTGTATAATTATTAACCAAAGTTTCATCGTAATCGGTAA
Source organism: Coleophora flavipennella (assembly GCA_947284805.1). Taxonomy (NCBI): domain Eukaryota; kingdom Metazoa; phylum Arthropoda; class Insecta; order Lepidoptera; family Coleophoridae; genus Coleophora; species Coleophora flavipennella. The sequence goes on from OX369283.1 coordinate 14,161,205, forward strand.
AGTCTTTCTCGAGTTTTTATATAATATACATACTATTCTAACCAATTAGTTTCTATATCTCCAGCGAGAGGTTTTATGTCATGTACATGGCCCCGGATTATTAAGGACTCCTCAGGAAATAGCAGAGATGGTAAACATTTCTTCTGAATGTGTTTTTAACATTTTACAGGAATATTTGGGAATGAAAAAGCTATGTGCCCGTTGGGTGCCGCGTTTGATCACTGCACACCAAAAACAACATAGAGTGGACGTTTCAGAGGAGTGTTTGAGGCTCTTTAAGCGCAATTCAAGCGAGTTTTTGCGACGTTTCATAACGGTCGACGAGACTCGAATTCACCAATATACACCAGAGACCAAAGAGCAGTCTAAGCAGTGGACAATAAGCGGTGAACCCTGTACAAAGAAAGCTAAGACAAATTTATCGGCCGACAAAGTGATGGCAACTGGTTTCTGGGATGCTCATGAAATAATATTTGTGGATTACCTCGACAAGGGAAGAACGATAAATAGGCCATATTATGCGAATTTGTTTCAAAAATTAAGCGATGAAATCAAGGTTAAACGGCCGCATTTGTCAATGAAAAAAACTTTGTTCCATCACGACTACGCCTCAGTTCATACAGCGTCAATTACAGTGGCCAAATTGCATGAACTGCACTTCGAACTATTGCTCCATCCACCTTATTCGCCAGACTTGGCCCTCTGCGACTTCCATTTGTTCCCAAATCTGTAAAAGTGGCTAAGTTGACAGAAATTTTCTACCAATTCCGAAGTGGAGGTCGCCGTTAATGACTATTTTGATAGCCTGGACAAAACCTTCTTCTAGAACGGTATCCCGGCCCTGGAGAAACGGTGGTCGAAGGGCATCGAGGGAGAAGGAAATTACGTAGAAAATAAATGGTTTTCACGATGTTTATTTGTTTTTTCTTGTTTATTTCGGATACTTATCAATCAGTCCTCTTATGTCCCACGTACTATTGGAATGCATTGTTCTTTTCCTCGTGACCCGTGCTTAGTATAGTGCGCACCACCGACGCAGCCATCTCTCGCTACCGACGCGGGCCTATCTCAGTCTCGCTATACCAAATAGCCTTAATGAAGTCTATACGGTATCAAATCAAAATAATTTATTTTAAATAGGTGTTTAGACACTTTTAAATAGATAAAAAAAACATTATTGTCAATTACAAATAACGTCATGATTCAGATTACAGTCTTAGGTAATGGTATTTGTTATAGAATCAACATATATATCTTTTTCATTTACTTAAACAATTATTTTATAATATCCTCTAGAGCACAATAATTTTTTGACATGAGTCTTGAATTTATTCTCTGACAAACTAGTTACATTTTCTGGAATTTTATTGTAGAATCTTCTTGTGGGGCACAAATGACTTTTTAACCTTACTCAGTCTCAAAAAGGCTATATCTATTTTATTTACATTTCTTAAATTCAAATTATGCCTGTCACTGTTTTTAGGAAATGAATGCAAATTCTTACGACGGTACATGATGTTTTCATTAATAAATTGACTAGCAACAGTTATAATTGAAAACGCTAAACACGTTAAAAAACCGACTTCCATCGCAACAACTTAGTACATTTTTGCATTATTATTTTTGGTTTTTGTTAATTTTCTAATAAAGTACTACATCCATTTTGATAAAATTTATATGGGACCACACGGGAAGCACTAGCTTTCAAATAAAAAAAGAATCATAAAAATCGGTTCACCCAGTCAAAAGTTCTGAGGTAACTTACATAAAAAAACAACATACAGTCGAATTGAGAACCTCCTCCTTTTTAGAAGTCGCCTACAATCCTATAGTTATCACTGCTAGAGTGGACCGTCCTCCTCCGCGACTTCTCCCCAACTGAAGCCTGCCTATTTATGTCCCGCTGTAGCTCGGGACTCGCCACGTCGCATTATTGGCTAGTTACGATCTGGTTGCTATACCTTCGGGAGTTTTTTGGCGGGATTTGTGGTGGACGCATTCGCAGTTTTATTTTGTTGTTTTTTCATTGTTTTCTGCTGGGATTTTGTTCAAGAAGTGGTGCATTTTGGAGAAATTCGTCTAGTGCACGTGAGCAATGTGAAAAACAAGAAAATAAAACTAAGGAGGACGTGAGAACCCAACTTGCTCTGGGTGCAGTTTTAAAGACGCCCAACAGCAACTGGGTGTTCCACCTCAGAATGTAGCTGCTGCAAATGCTGTCAAGAACTTCAGAGAAGATTTGTAATGCACCGGCACTAGCATTACAAATCAAAAATCGAATATAGATTATTTAAATAGGGATTGTCCGGAAGGGCTTTTGTGCCCGTGAGACGTTAAGAGATTAAAACAACAACAACAACTATACCTTCGGTCCTGTCACTGTCGCTGCTAGTGTGCACCGTCCTCCTTCCGCGCGACATGCTCCGTCTGCTTCTGGCAACTGAAGGCGGCCTATCTCTGTCCCGCTCTCGCTCGGGACTCGCCGCGTCGCCGCTGCCGGCCAGCTCGGGCATGCCCCCCGCTATGACATCACGACGCGCTTGACGGAGTATAGGGATGCATTGTTCGCGCATTTTTAAGCCGGCTCTGTGGAAATATCATGAAATAAGGATATTGGTATAACGCTGGGCTATGTAAGGTAACGAATAATGCAACCATTTTCCCTATGCTATGGCCAAGCATTGACAAACTTCTTTTTATCCACAATTGATTAGCCCTTGGCATCATCTCACCTGATGGTAAGTGACGACGATGCCGGAGATGTAAGCAGGCTTACCAATATTCCCCAACGCAATGGGGTACTTGCTATCTTATCTGAATGCCAGTCAATGCTGTTATGAATAATGTTTGGCACTGGCAGTAATACTTAGACAAGATAATGTTAGGTAGCCAGGTGGGCTTAGAAAATGCCCTACAACCAACTAACTCGAGTCTCACAAAGTTAAGAGTTAGAGTGCGTTTGGCTGCACCTCACCTGATGGTAAGTGCCGATGCCGCCGAGGATGTAACACGCAAGCTCATATAGTGCCTATTCACTCTCGTCTTGAAGATTCATATATTATACGAATCGGGGAAGACACCGGCAGGGAATTCCACTCCTTGGCCGTTCGCATAATGAACGAACAAGCGAAACGCTTCATGCGTAAAGGTGGAACATTAACTACAAAGGGGTGTAACCGCCCTCCGTGCCTGGTCGGATGAAATGGAGAGGGGGGAATGAGGTCGTGAAGCTCCAGGGCACAGTCTCCGAAATTAATCCTGTAGAACACCGACAGACAGGCGACTGCGGCGATGCTCGAGGCTTTGGAGTCTGTAGTTACGGAAAAGGGATGGAGAAAAAATTGCTTCGTCCTGTGCTATCTTACAGTGAGTCGTATTATGCCATACTTTAACTTTATGATGACGTCATAACACAATACAAGGGATCATCATCATCATCATCATATCAGCCGAAAGACGTCCACTGATGGACAAAGACCTCTCCCAAGGATTTCCACGATGACCGGTCTTGCGCTGCCCGCATCCAGTGGCTTCCCGCGACCTGCAGGATACAATAGGCAACATGCAATATTTTTATTTTTGCTTTCATTTTAAAGAACTCCATGCAGAATAAACCAGGAGTATATTAAAAAAATAAAAAAACTTGTTTTTTTAAATTTTAAATGCGGTTTTAAAGTAACCGTTTAAATTTGCGCGCGCAAACGGACGTATAGTTCCGATGACGTCACTCCTGTCTGTCACTCAGACCAAAGAGAATATAATACATTGTAATTTATTGTAATTGTATTCTCTTTGGTCTGAGTGACAGACAGGAGTGACGTCATCGGAACTATACGTCCGTTTGCGCGCGCAAATTTAAACGGTTACTTTAAAACCGCATTTAAAATTAAAAAAAACAAGTTTTTTTATTTTTTTATGTACTCCTGGTTTATTCTGCTTATTTTGCTTTCATTTCTTTAAAATGAAAGCAAAAATAAAAATATTGCATGTTGCCTATTGACATGAGTTGTGCATGCTTGCTTAAATGTTCGTGCGGATGGTGGCGCATCGGAAGCCGGGTCGTTCCTTTCCCTCTAATATGGTTGAGAGGAGCGATGGCTGACTCTCGCGTTATATTCGTGACCGGATGCTGTCTGTGTGAACTGGCCTACACTTGTCAAAGGCGTTCATGACATTCAATGATTTTATTGTATAACTTCTCGTGCCATGTTGTTTTCATGTTCTAAAGACATTATTTGTTTTTTTTATATCACGGATTGAATTTTGACGTTATTAACTAATGATTGTTTATTTCTTGATTTTTTACAAATGAAATTATGTAATCACTATTTTATGACATCAGAAAGAGTGTTTATATATATATATATATATATAATAATTTGATATAATATATATTAATTATATATAATAATTTGAATCTATAATAATTTGATATAATATATATTAATTATATATAATAATTTGAATCTTGAATCTAGGTTGCACTTACTTATAAAACACAGTGTCCTTATTATTATACGTGAGACAGTTCTCAATCATCAGCTGGAAGTCTGCTTCGACGTCATCTATGTTTTTATACGCTCCGCGGTCGAGTTTCTGGCCCATAGTGCTCAGGTCCATCGGGTGTTTCACCACGGAACTGTAGTCCGGCACCTAAAAAAACGAGTTATATTTATGTTTACGTAAGACATTGGGTATTCAAAAAAGCGTCGGCGGCGGCACAAACGGTAACCACTTGGTCCTCCTAACCAGAAGACCCGGGTTCAAATCCGGACGGCCAATGTACCAACGAGTTTTTCTAAACTTTAGTACATATACTTACCAGGTGAAGGAAAACATCGTGAAGAAACCTACACATCTGATACCGAAGGTCGCGTTGCACACGTCCGTAGGTGTAAATCTAAATGCCCTACACGTGACCGCGGGTGATGCTAAGTGCAACACCAGGCAACCGCCGTGTACCTCTTGTATAACACGGTTTATGAGTTAGTATTTTAATACAAAGTCCTTGCTAACCAATCACAAAAGTGAGTTTATCACTATAGAGATTTTAATGTTACGTGATATATACATAGTTTTTTTTAAAAAGAGAAACCAAATTCCCTAGATGGAGCAAAGTACAATTTTTTTCGCACTTATTGATGAACCAATCATCGTTATTTTTTTATTATTATTATATCAGCTCATATACGTCCCCACCGAGGGGCTCGAGCCTACCCTGAATCAGGGCGATTAGGCCTTAGTCGACCACGCGGGCCCAGTGCGGGTTGGTCGACTTCACACACAACCTTCGAGTTTCTTCGCAGGCGTGTGCAGGTTTCCTCACGATGTTTTCCTTCACCGTTAAAGCAATCGGTAAGTATGTACGTAAGTTTTTGAAAAACTCATTGGTACATTGGCCGTCCAGATTTGAACCCGGTACCTCTGGTTAGATGGACCGAGTCGTTACCGGTTGAGCCACCGACGCTTATTATAATCATCGTTATAGGTGTGATGAATAATAATATAATTTTCGTTACTGAATCTATCAAACCATACCTCTTACAGATCGAACTCCACGGGCTCCATTAAAATGTTGTCCTTGGCGTCGCACTGTCTCAGTAATGGAAGCAGTTTGTGCAGTATCGCCGTACTCGGCCGTAGCGTGTGCAAAACGCACCGCTCCCAAACTGTGCACCTAGGCTTAAATGTAGACGGGTATTGAGACATACCTTTTGAAGGTCAACAGGCTCAGTGAAGATGTCGCTAGTATCGCGCTGTCTCAGTAAACGAAGCAGTTTGTGCAGTATCGCTGTACTCGGCCGCAGCGTGTACAAAACGCACCGCTCCCAAACTGTGCACCTAGTCTTATAAGTAGATGGTATTGAGACATACCTCTTGAAGGTCAACAGGATCAGTGAAGATGTCGCTAGTATCGCGCTGTCTCAGTAAACGAAGCAGTTTGTGCAGTATCGCTGTACTCGGCCGCAGCGTGTACAAAACGCACCGCTCCCAAACTGTGCACCTAGTCTTATAAGTAGATGGTATGGAGACATATCTCTTAAAGGTCAACAGGCTCAGTGAAGATGTCGCTAGTATCGCGCTGTCTCAGTAAACGAAGCAGTTTGTGCAGTATCGCTGTACTCGGCCGTAGCGTGTGCAAAACGCACCGCTCCCAAACTGTGCACCTAGTCTTATAAGTAGATGGTATGGAGACATATCTCTTAAAGGTCAACAGGCTCAGTGAAGATGTCGCTAGTATCGCGCTGTCTCAGTAAACGAAGCAGTTTGTGCAGTATCGCTGTACTCGGCTGCAGCGTGTACAAAACGCACCGCTCCCAAACTGTGCACCTAGTCTTATAAGTAGATGGTATAGAGACATACCTCTTGAAGGTCAACAGGCTCAGTGAAGATGTCGCTAGTATCGCGCTGTCTCAGTAAACGAAGCAGTTTGTGCAGTATCGCTGTACTCGGCTGCAGCGTGTACAAAACGCACCGCTCCCAAACTGTGCACCTAGTCTTATAAGTAGATGGTATAGAGACATATCTCTTAAAGGTCAACAGGCTCAGTGAAGATGTCGCTAGTATCGCGCTGTCTCAGTAAACGAAGCAGTTTGTGCAGTATCGCTGTATTCGGCCTCAGCGTGTGCAAAACGCACCGCTCCCAAACTGTGCACCTAGTCTTATAAGTAGATGGTATAGAGACATACCTCTTGAAGGTCAACAGGCTCAGTGAAGATGTCGCTAGTATCGCGCTGTCTCAGTAAACGAAGCAGTTTGTGCAGTATCGCTGTACTCGGCCGCAGCGTGTACAAAACGCACCGCTCCCAAACTGTGCACCTAGTCTTATAAGTAGATGGTATTGAGACATACCTCTTGAAGGTCAACAGGATCAGTGAAGATGTCGCTAGTATCGCGCTGTCTCAGTAAACGAAGCAGTTTGTGCAGTATCGCTGTACTCAGCTGCAGCGTGTACAAAACGCACCGCTCCCAAACTGTGCACCTAGTCTTATAAGTAGATGGTATGGAGACATATCTCTTAAAGGTCAACAGGCTCAGTGAAGATGTCGCTAGTATCGCGCTGTCTCAGTAAACGAAGCAGTTTGTGCAGTATCGCTGTACTCGGCTGCAGCGTGTGCAAAACGCACCGCTCCCAAACTGTGCACCTAGTCTTATAAGTAGATGGTATGGAGACATATCTCTTAAAGGTCAACAGGCTCAGTGAAGATATCGCTAGTATCGCGCTGTCTCAGTAAACGAAGCAGTTTGTGCAGTATCGCTGTACTCGGCTGCAGCGTGTACAAAACGCACCGCTCCCAAACTGTGCACCTAGTCTTATAAGTAGATGGTATAGAGACATACCTCTTGAAGGTCAACAGGCTCAGTGAAGATGTCGCTAGTATCGCGCTGTCTCAGTAAACGAAGCAGTTTGTGCAGTATCGCTGTACTCGGCCGCAGCGTGTGCAAAACGCACCGCTCCCAAACTGTGCACCTAGTCTTATAAGTAGATGGTATAGAGACATACCTCTTGAAGGTCAACAGGCTCAGTGAAGATGTCGCTAGTATCGCGCTGTCTCAGTAAACGAAGCAGTTTGTGCAGTATCGCTGTACTCGGCCGCAGCGTGTGCAAAACGCACCGCTCCCAAACTGTGCACCTAGTCTTATAAGTAGATGGTATAGAGACATACCTCTTGAAGGTCAACAGGCTCAGTGAAGATGTCGCTAGTATCGCGCTGTCTCAGTAAACGAAGCAGTTTGTGCAGTATCGCCGTACTCGGCCGCAGCGTGTGCAAAACGCACCGCTCCCAGACGCGCGTGTATTCCGCTTTTAGGCGCTCGCGTTTGCGAACTAGTTCGCATAGCAACCTGGAGAAGAAGAATAATCTATTATTCACGTTACGACGATCACGCTGACCGACAAATATGCACAGGCAAATATAAACAGCGTCGGTGGCTCAACCGGTAACGACTCGGTCCATCTAACCAGAGGTACCGGGTTCAAATCTGGACGGCCAATGTACCAATGAGTTTTTCAAAAACTTACGTACATACTTACCGATTGCTTTAACGGTGAAGGAAAACATCGTGAGGAAACCTGCACACGCCTGCGAAGAAACTCGAAGGTTGTGCGTGAAGTCGACCAACCCGCACTGGGCCCGCGTGGTCGACTAAGGCCTAATCGCCCTGATTCAGGGTAGGCTCGAGCCCCTCGGTGGGGACGTATATGAGCTGTTATAATAATAATATAATAAAATATAAACAGGACAATATGCAGTAGGAGATAGTTTTGCATCTATATGAGTGCACACTGATCATGATCTGGATGGGTTTGACTGTTAGTGACATTTTTCTCGACCTTTTTCGTTTTTGGCAAGCCATGTTAAGCCGTTGGAGCCGGTTTCTATCACTAAATGGCAGTCGCTAAGCCGTGTCTGATGCCTTAAAGGCGGCTTGAAAAACTTCTGACAGTGGGGTTCGCCACTAGTCTTACAGCCACCTCCGTGGCGTAATAAGTTTATTAGCTGCACATCAGGGGGTCTCGGGTTCAATTCCCGGCGGAGTCTAACTTTGGTTGGTGGAAGGCCATTTAATAAGCTCGCCTGGCTAGCTACCATCATCTTATCTAAGTCTTGCCGACAAAGATCGATGTTAACAACATGGATGTGTTCCGGCTTGAAGATAAGATAGCCAGTTCCCCATTGTGTTGGGGAATCTTGGTAAGCCCGCTTCCATCTTCAGAATCATCGTAACTTATCGTTAGGTGGTATGACGCCAAGGGCTCACACATTATGAATCCTTACTAATATTATAAATGTGAAAATGTGTTTGTTTGTTTGTTACCTTTTCACGCTTCAACGCCTTTACCAATCTTAATGAAATTTGGCATGCAGGTAGCTTGTGTCACGGGGAAGGACATAGGCTACTTTTTATCCCGTGAAAATAGCACAGCCCGATGCAGTTCCTGAGGGAACTGAAAATATACTCTTTTTTGGTTAATTTCTTTAACATCGCCACAGAACAATGGATTATGTGATTTTTTGCACCGAGATGGTTGAGGGGGTGTGAATTGACATGATTTACTAATAAGCATTTCCTGACATAGTTCCCGAGGGATCTGGAGAAATTTCATGTCCACGCTCGCGAGCACCGCGCACCCCCTAAGACAGTCATAAAAACGATGTCCTCGATGTAAAAAATAAACTTCTACCAACCCTGTGTGTGGAGTATGATCTTTGACATTTCCGAGTGTAGGAAGAGACCCGTGCCCCAACAGTGGGGACGTTAATGGGTTGTTAATAACATCGATAGAGTGAAGCGACTACCGTCTTAAGAATCTCCAGGAGGCTCGAGTTTCCATACAAACGTAGTTCCGCTTTAATACAAAAACTACATACAGGATTGAATCGAAACTTTGTAAATATATTGAGTAGACACATATCGATGTTTGTAATTAGTTATCATCGTTGTAAATTTTAACGTAACTAAAAGAAGGCGTAAATTAGCTTTGTACTAAAAGTTTGAAACTGCTCTTATTTTTTTCCGTTTCATGTTAGTACATCGAAAACTAACTACAAACATCGATAAGTGTCTCCTCAATATATTTGCAAAGTTTGGATTCAATCTGGCATGTAGTTTTTATATTAAAGCAGAGCTACGTTTTGCGTGGAAACTCGAGCCTCCTGGCGGCCCTTAAGGCGCACACCATTAACTCTTCTCATCTATGGCCCCTGCCATCCTCGCCACATTTCACTCTCTTTTCCCTTTGCACTCACTCTAATCACTAATGTAATAACCAATGATCGGAATAGGTAGAGTTTTTTCATGTACTTTGCAACGTTGGCACAACATGGATAAGCTTATTTTTATCTGGTTTCCGGTTTTTTTTTCATTTAGAAGCAATTAACTCAAGACTCAACAAAATGCTAATCCGTGCGTGCAAGGTTTTATTGAGAAATACTTGCACAATATATTTTCTCATTTGTTTATTTACTAATTCTTATTGTATAATTATTGGTGTAATTTGTTTTAAATAAGTAATTTATGCATTTATAAACAATAAAAAGATGATTCCAAATAAGTTTTTATTTCCATTATCCATACTATTGACAACGTTATGACAAACGTAGTGATTACATGCTCAGTGGTTATGACATAATTGCCGGAAAAAACTCTACCTATTCCGATCAATGATAATAACTTATAACCATAGACACAAGACAATATCTCTTCTGCGTCTTTATATAACCAATAGCTGTGTCCCTCTCAGTTCATGCGACCGTTTAAACGTAAATATGGGGCTATAGTTCACGCCGCTGAACTTTATGATGGTCTTAAAACACCAACGTCAATCACAATATCCGTACTCAAATGTACAGAGATATATTATTGAATTTTATCCAGCGAGCAATCACCATATCAGCTCATATACGTCCCCACCGAGGGGCTCGAGCCTACCCTGAATTAAGGCGATCGGGCCTTAGTCGACCATGCGAGCCCAGTACGGATTGGTCGACTTCACACACAACCTTAGAGTTTCTTCGCAGGCGTGTGCAGGTTTCCTCACAATGTTTTCCTTCGTATAAACGTACATATGAAATCGAATTTCGAAAACACATGGTACCTGGTAAGATTCGAACCACGACCTCCCGATAGGAGGTAGCAGCCCTAACCATTACGCCACCGACGCTCTCAGGTTCACCTAAAGTCTTATGGAAAACATACTATAACTTAATATTCATTACCACTTATGGCAGACTATCCGAAACATTTAATATTTTGTTTATTTTTTAATTACTGTGTACAATAAAAAGTATTTATCTTATCTTATTCGGTTTGCCCTTTACATTTATACTGTATGCATTTATCATCATCATATCAGCTCATAATCCCCACCGAGGGGCTCGAGCCTACCCACTCACCTGGCACGCCTCCAGCAGTTGGTCGCACGTAAACTGGCGCTGCCAGCTGCGCCATTTTGTTTCAAGTGGCGGGGCCCTTCGTGGGTGGTCGCCATTATTGTCAAGGGTTAGAAAAACAAATATTTCGCAATGTTTTTGTATGGGAACTATATATAAAACTTATATCGATGAAATCGTCTTTAACTGACTGCCTGACTAAAATATTTGTGTATGAAATTATGTGAGAAAAAATTCAACAGTCTAAGCTAAAGATAGGGTAAGTAGGTATTGCACTTGAACCTAAAAAAATGTCAAATATGAATGCTACAATAACAATTCTTAATACAATAACATTGTATTGCTTACCCGGTTTATTGGAAATTTCAACAACACAGAGTTTTCTATGCAAGACAACAAAACAATCACTAAACAATCACTTTTAACACCACGTACGCGCACCGCCCGAGCGCAGCGGAAAGCACTGACTGATTCGAAGGAGATTTCTATCGAAAATCATTCACCGTTGGCTTTTTACTCATTCCTAACTCTATCCTAGTCTTACCAAGGAGCTTTAGCAAACGTTAGACGCACGCAGCGATAGTTTTCGCTCCATAATCAGGTATGAAGTGAGTCACTTCCCGCGAACAGGGCCACGTCCAGCAGCCGGACGCTGCCAGATGCGCAAATTCCCGCGCGACCGACTATCGGTTGCTTGCCAGATGCGAAAAGAGCAAAAATAAGTCCGTGCCAGGCGAGTGGCTACCCTGAATTAGGGCGATCGGGCCTTAGTCGACCACGCGGGCCCAGTGTAGGTTGGTGCATTTATACCGCAGTGTAAATCATCATATCAGCCGAAAGACGTCCACTGCTGGACGACCGGTCCTGCGCTGCCCGCATCCAGCGACTTCCCGCGAACTTTACCAGGTCGTCCAGTTCGGTCGGAGGATCTACTCATATCAGCTCATACACGTCCCCACCGAGGGGCTCGAGCCTACCTACCCTGAATTAGGGCGATTGGGCCTAGTCGACCACGCAGGCCCAGTGCGGGTTGGTCGACTTCACACACAACCTTCGAGTTTCTTCGCAGGCGTGTGCAGGTTTCCTCACGATGTTTTCCTTCACCGTAAGTATCTAGTATTTCCGCCTCCGTGGCGTAATGGTTAGTCCGTTCGCTTCACACCAGGAGGTCGCGGGTTCGATTCCCGGCGGGGTCAACTTGTAAGACTCGGTTTGGTTGGTGGAAGGGCATTTTCTAAGCCCGCCTGGCTAGCTACCAACAACTTATCTAAGTCTTGCCGCCAAACATCAGTGCTAACAACATTGATGTGTTCCGGTTTGAAGATAAGATAGCCAGTTCTCCATTGCGTTGGGGAATCTTGGTAAGCCCGCTTCCATCTTCGGCATCATTGTCACCATCAGGTGAGATGATGCCAAGGGCTTACCAATTGTGAATAAAAAAAATACAACTAAAATAGGTCTTCGTTAAATAAGTAACCAACCTGGCCCTTTCCAAGTCCTGCCGTATCCTCTGCCAGTATTTCAGCTGGTTGCAGAGTTCCCTCACATTGACTGTGCCGTCCTGTACACCTCGGCTGCCTGCAAACAGAATATGATTTCATTTAAAAATACATTTCATAATAATTTTGTACAACTTTCATAATTTTGTTACAAAATTACAAAAAACTTTCTCATAAACTGTTTATTTTTTTTTGCGATTTTTTTTTAAATTCCTAATCTGAATAGCATTTTCAGTTCCTGTTCTTATCATAAAGCAATTAAAATGTGGAACGTAGTCTCCAATTTTTACACGACTGCCCAGAAAAACGGAGTGTATTGTTTTGCTGATCGTTTGAGAATCGTTACTAATATTATAAATGTGAAAATGTGTTTGTTTGTTTCTTAACATTTCACGCTTCTACGCCTCTTGACCAAACTTAATGACATTTGGCATGCAGGTAGCCTGTGTCACGAGAAAGGACATAGGCTACTTTTTTATCCCGTTAAAATAACATAGTCCGATGCAGTTCCTAAGGGAACTGAAAATATACTCTTTTTTGGTTAATTTCTTTAACATCGCAAAGAACAATGGATTGTGTGATTTTTTGCACAGAAATGGTTGAGGGGGTGGGAAATGACATGATTTACTAATAAGCATATCCTGACATAGTTCCCGAGGGATCTGGAGGAAAGACATGTCGACGCTCGCGAGCCGCTTGCGGCTAGCGCACCGCGCACCCTCTAAGACAGTCATAAAAACGATGTCCACGCGGGCGAAGCCGCGGGCAAAAGCTAGTATAAAATAAATTGTACAGTCACGCTGTGCATACTTTATCGCGTAGTTTTCACCGTCGTATACACAAATCAACAATAAACATTGCACTTACTCAGTTGCAAATAGTAAAGCTAGGTATGTCATAAAAAATTGCAAATAATTTGGGTTTGTATGGGAGGTACCTTACTCAGATTTATCTTGATAATAATGAAGTACCCAGTGCAGTAGGGCTTATTAAGTCCTAGTTATTCAAAAAGTTCCATTAAAATCGTAAGAGCCATTTTTGAGAAAAAGTAACAAACAACCTGGATTTGTATGGGAGTTACCTAATTTATTTTTCTTGGAACAACTAGGCCATATACAGTTAAACATACCGAGTTTCATCAAAATCATTAACCATTTTTGAGTAAAAAAATAATAAAGTGATTTTTAATATGGTGGTAACCCAATACAATCAAGATAGGAAAAATTTCAAATAAACCTAGAGATATAAATATAATAATGCTGTTACCCAAATCCGTCCAGTAGTTTGGGAACTAGAGCACCGGACGGACGTACAGACACACACACGTTTTTTATTTTCTTGTTTTCTAGGTTTGTTTGTAAACTCTTTATGGTTTTTAAAACACATACATTAAATAATTAGAAAAAAGAATATAAATATAGCAAAGGCGGACTTATCCCTTTCGGGATCTCTTCCAGTCAACCTTGGAATGCTGAAAGGACTTTAGAGCATAGGTTCTATTAGTGTTACGCAATCGATCTTCATCAAAATTTCCACTTCGATTTTTTCGCCATCACAATACGAAGTTATTTCAAAGGAGGTTCACTCTTTCGTCGCTCGAAAGGTAAAAATTGAAGAAAAAAAATTATAAAAAATCCACTCACTTTCACCGCCATGATGAGAAGGCCGACTTTGCAGCCTCCTAAGCAATGGCACACCATTCCTCGCGTGTCTTTTCAGCGTCCAATACGCCAATAAACGCTTTGTGAGGTGAGCGCGCGCGGCGGGCGGGCCGGGCGCCAGTGCCGCTATGTTGGCCACCCTGGCCGCCGGTAATGTTGGCACCAGCACTACGGGGGCCCAGGTGCGCTTCATAGCGAGCACGCGACGAGCCTTCAAGGGAGAAACTAAAATTACTTCGAGGGAAATGGACTTCTAAATACTCACTTACCACCAGGTGAGATGTTGTCAAGGGTTTACCAATTGTAAATAAAAAAAATAAAAAAAACCATTGCTAGAGTAAAACGGAGAAATATGGCTGACTGCTCATTCGTCGACATTAAGAAACGAGGATAAAAGGACTTAAGAGGATTGTGAACCTAGGGCAAAAATTAGACTTTTCATACAAACGGCGATAGCAATTATCACCGCTTAAAATTGAACCGAATTTTTGATAGGTTGTCAATTTGTAAAAAGGCTAAATGTATAGGTTTAGTTTTTTAAATTATTGATTAAATATAAAAAATAATGGCCGAAATTAGTTTTGTACTTCATCATTATAATTTTCAAAAAACCTAAAAACTTTTAGGTAAAAGCTTTTAATATTGCATTGTCACGCGAAATACATATGCATGCAAAATTTCAGCTGAATCGGAAACCGAGAAGTGGGTCAAATTTAACTTGCAAGATTCCACCTGAACAAACATACATACATTAAAAGTTAAATAAAAACTTGTAAAATTGGTAAAAATCGGTTAACTTTTTGAGGTGAAAATCGTTATCGCCGTATGTATGAAAAATCGCAGGTACACAATCCCTTTAAAAACAAATAGCATACATATAAGACACTACATGGAAGACATGACCTATCAACAGTAGAAATCCTGTCTTATCCAATCATTCACTTCGACTGCCAAATTTCTATAAAGTTGCGTCCAATACGCCAATACGGTGGGCGGCCCCAGCGCCAGTATGTTGGCACCAGCACGACCGGTGGCCAAGGGGAGGGGATGGGGTGTGGTTTCTAGCTCTTCTGCCGCTCTGTACATAACGACCTCACCCCCTCCGTCACCCAGATGGATACAAATTGGTGCTACTTTGGTTCTCGAACGTATAGGATTTCGCCGTGACTTCGTTTCTTCCGTCATTTGTTTCTAGAAATGTCATTACTCGCCCGTTGTATGGAATGTCCGGGGTGTGGTATCGGCTACTTAAGGAAAATTGTTCAGTTTCATGAGATGACTCTACCTTTGCACTATTTTCAGGTATTCCCAAAGGACACTATACAAAATAAGTTAATTTCCATCATAAGTCACTGGTAATCAGTCCTTTTTACGTACCTGTTTTATTTTTTCCCTGCCTTTTTGCCTGATTACTGAGAGGTCTGCGCTTTTGTCTCCCTCTGCCCCTTGTGCTCTTCTTTCCTGTAAGAACGAATATATATATATTGTAACAAAATTAGCTGAAACTATTTTAACTAGTGCTTGTACCCATGAAACTGAACAACTTTCCCCGTGGAACCCATAGTCAAATCGCAAAAACAAATTTGGCTTTCCCATACTAACTCGATCAGCTGATCAGCCAACTTAGTATGGGAAGTTAATTTTTTTTTTGAGATTTGACTATTGTTTTCATGGGAGTTGTTCAATTTCATAGGTAGAAGCACCAGTTAAAATAGTTTCAGATTTTGTTAGACCATATATATATATATATATATATATTGACAGTCGAAATATTATGGATATTTTTGCTCACGAATAAGTACTAGCTTTTGCCCGCGGCTTCATCCGCTTAAACATAGCTTTTATAACTATCTTCGAGTCAATATTTTTTTCCCTCGGAAACTATGCCGGGCTATGCTAATTAGTAGTCTATGTTATTTTCAGCTCCCACAACTATGTGCAAAATGAAACGTCCAATCCAATGCTCCGTTGCGTGCGACATACGCGAGCGTGCAAATGACTGCTGCAGATCCCTCGAGAATTATGTAAGGCAGGAATTATGTAAACATAACATTTTTCTTAAGTAACTGAAAAACGTTGAACATTCTCTATTATTTGGAGAAGTCTAAAATAAATATTTCTATTTGAAGTTCCGTAGCTACTATGATTTAGGAACCACTATAGAACTTGGTACTTACCCATATTGATCGTTATAATTTTTTTTTTTATAGAACTTGGCCCCATTTCACATTAATTTTTTCTTGGGATTACAAATTACCCGATGATGTCTTAAATTTGTCAGAAAAACAGTCTAAAAATTGTGTCAAAAGTACTCTTTGTATAAAAGGTTATTTTATGATATCTGAATATTTAATTGACAGAAATGTATTGGTAGACAGTGTCTCTTCTATCAACGCTAATCATGTAAATGATGACCAATGTTAGAATTGACGTGAAAGCGACAAGACATGACAAGTCTAGTATTTCTTTTAATTATTTTTTTATCTTAGCACTGACATGAGTAGTGCATTAAATGTTTGTGCGGATGGTGGCGCATCGAGAGTCGAGTCGTTCCTTTCCCTCTAATATAGTCGAAGGGAGCGATGGCTGACTCTCGCGTTATAATCGTGAACGGATGCTATCCGTGTGAACTGGCCTACTCTTGTCAAAGGCATTAACGACAAATTTAATATTGTTAATGTATCACTTCTCGTGTCATATTGTTTTCATGTCCAAATGACATTATTTGAATGATTTTATCGACATTATTAACAGATGATTGTTCGTTTTTAATTTTTTTACAATCTTTTTTTTATGTAATGTAAATACTATCTTATGACCATCAAAAATAGTGTAGCATGCACCTATTTTGAACTAAAAAACACATAACTGTATATCTGGTGCGTAGACAGAATCTTCTATCTTGCTATAGATGTAAAAAAAAAACAATTTACCTGCAATACGTGCGCGGGAGTGTGCGCGTCGCAGTAAGCCATCTTGGCGACCTGCACAGGCTGACTGGGGTCGCGTCCGGCGCCGGCCGCTTCCATCTTCATGTACAATCTACACAAAAAATACTTTAAACCGACCACGTAAAAAATAACTACAATTAAAGGTAAAAAGTTCCAAAACCTTTAAACCGACCAAGGATAAATTAAATTGAGTAAAAAGTAAGAAACAAGTTGCTACCATCGTCGTCTTATTGAGTAAGGCAAGTCCTTTGACACATCCAGGATACTTCTAACAAGGGGCGAGAAATGAAATTACTAAAAACGAATGATGGAACAAACAAATTCACAGCATAATCTTTTACGTTCGAGAACTAAACTAGCACCAATCTGTATCCATCTGGGCGACGACGGGGTGAGGTCGTAGTCTAGAGAGCGGCAGGGGGTGGCCCTACTGTACGTTAAATATACTTTGCTTTGGATATGTCAGATATTCCTGTTAAATTAGTTCTATAGAAGTCTTTTGGCAGTTTTCATAATTTTTCATATTTCATTCATATCAGCTCATATACGTCCCCACCGGGGGGCTCGAGCGTACCCTGAATTAGGGCGATCGGGCCTTCGTCGACCACGCGGGCCCAGTGCGGGTTGGTCGATTTCACAGACAACCTTCGAGTTTCTTCGCAGGCATGTGCAGGTTTCCTCGCGATGTTTTCCATCACCGCAAGAGCGTCGGATAAACGTACATATGAAATTGAAATTCGAAAACACATTGGTACGTGGCAGGATTCGAACGACGACCTCCCGGACTGGAAGCAGCGGCCCTAGCCATTATACCACCGACGACGCTCAGTTTTCATAATACTATAATTCAATTCAAATGCCGTGTAAAATGTAGTTTATTTAATACAGCTTCTCTAAAACAGATTGCTTTATAATATATAAGTGAAATGCTATACTTAATATTTTTGTGGGAGTTATTAACAATATGTGGAAAACTAAACTTAATGTCTAAAGTTGAGATATATTATTAAGGAAATAAACACGGAACAGGTGAAGCGGTGATTGTGTTTTACACACAGTGGACTTCAATAACAATTAATACTTCTTCTTAGACGTTACACTCTTGACAGAGTGGTCGTGGTCGTCACTTCGGTCGGGTGACCCGCCTCACAATTCGTCGCCATTCTTCTCCGAGGGCTGCTTTTTTGGTGCATTGGTACAGGGGGGGCACCCAATGCTGCCTTGATTTGGTCCGTCCCTCTCATTGGTGATGTACCACGCATTCGGGTGCCCTCTACTCTGCCCTATACTACCAGTCGCTCGATGGACATACGGCCGCATGGAGATACGTGTCCAAAGAAGGTGAGGATACGAGCTTGGACTTTAGATGATAGGCGCTGCTTAGTGCCTAGTTCTTGGAGAATGGAGTCATTGGTACGGAACTCAGTCCATGATATCCCAAGCATTTTCCTCCAGCACCACATCTCGAGAGCATCAGAGCATCTATACTCTTTTTCTCGTTTTCCCGAAGCATCCATGTTTCTGCAGCGTAAAGGAATATGGGGAACACAAGTGCTCTGAATAGCCGGGTCTCTGTGGCTTTGGTGATGTTGATGTCAACAATTAATACAAGTCAAACAAAAGACATCAAGGAGTAAAATTGTAATTTATCTCACCCGGCCTGCTGTGCACACGTCACGTGGAAGGCGGAATAGCAGTTGCTCTTGTGGCACTGGATGCAGGCACCGGCACCGCGCTGCTTGCAGACCATGCACTGCAGCTTCCATCGCGCGGCCGGTATCATCTCGATCGAGTCTAGTAGGTAAAGACAGCAATGGATATTGATTAGGATTAGAGTGACATGGAGCTCAGATCAACTGCAGAACGAAGGCACACGTAACACTTTTAGATAGAAAGTTTCATACAAATGTTGCCAAGCAGTATGTGTTGTATACTACTCAAAAAAAAGTTTTCTCAGTACATTTTCATACAGAGAGGTGATCGAAACAGCCACGATTATTTTCATCATCATATCAGCTCATATACGTCCCAACCGAGGGGCACGAGCCTACCCTGAATCAGGGCGATCAGGCCTTAGTCGACCACGCGAGCCCAGTACGGGTTGATCGACTTCACACACAACCTTCGAGTTTCTTCGCAGGCGTGTGCAGGTTTCCTCAAGATGTTTTCCTTAACCGTTAAAGCAATCGGTAAGTATATGTACGTAGGTTTGGAAAACTCATGGGTACATTTGGCCGCCTAGATTTGAACCCGGTACCTCTGGTTAGAAGGACCGAGTCGTTACCGGTTGAGCCACCGACGCTTCCAATTATTTTCATAAAATCAAGAAAAGTAAGGAAATTACGAAGCACGGTCATTAGGTTAGATTCCTGGCTACAAATGTGTCGATGATCACCTTGGGAACTGGGTAGACTGCTCAGAAGAGAGCACACGGTAAATGAGCATATTTTCCATACGAAAAATCGTGCTGATTGTTTTGGTAGACACCGGGTTCCCGAGGATCGGCAGGATGTTGTGATCTTCGACACATTTGTAGCCAGGGATCTTACCTAATGACTGCATAATTTCCTTAATTTTCTTGATTTTATAAAAATAATCGTGGCCGTTTGGACCACCTCCCTGTATGAAAATGTACTGAGAAAACTTCGGTGACTTTTATTTTGTTAACCGACTTCAAAAAGTCAATTCGACCGTATATATTTTATTTTTTTATGTGTGTTCGCAGATAACTTCGTCGTTTATGAATCGATTTTGATAATTATTTTTATGTTGGAAAGGAGATATTCCAAGGGTGGTACCATGATAAGGAAACCAGGATCTGATGATGGCATCCCAGAGAAATCTAAGGGAACCTTAGTTTCCTGTTTGAAGTCGTTTTTTTTGTTTAAAATTATTTTGAGTAGTATATAATGAACTATTTCCGCACTGCTCACCGGTGATTGTTATGCTGATCAGCCTGCTCTGGCATATGATCATGATGAACATCATTACATCAACAAAAGGACGTCCACAGCTGGACGTAGGCCTCCCTTGAGTTGGAGGTTTTGCCGTTGTAGTGTTCCCCTCGTCTCGTGTATCAAATATATTATCGGCTCTTTGCGTCACACACGTACTCGCGTCCCCCCCCCCCCCACAGTTTCCATCCACCTCCTCGGTAACTTGTGTGCGCAGGAGACGACAGAATACTTCCCTCTCTTTACATACACTACATCCGTAATCGCCACGCTTGGCAGGCGGTTTAGCGATTGCAGTGTGGTGTCACAATAGGTAGCGGAAAAAAACGCTATTGCCCACTCTCCGGTTAGGTACCTTAGTCGCCTCTAAGAACATCTGCTGTAAGAGATAGGATGGCCCTGATCTAAGCTGGGAACCATACGGCTATTGATTGTGACAAAATTTTCGCCAAACAATGAAAACGGGTTACGCGATAGGGATGGAGAATAAATAGTTTCGATTTTTTATTCGATAGGGTTGTTCCCAAGTTGGTCCCATATAAATTTTATCAAAATCGGTGTAGTACCTACTTTTTATAAAAAAAAAAAAAAAAAAAAAACAACAATGCAAAATTGTACGAAGTTGTTGTGATGGAAGTCTGGTTTTTTTCCAGGTTTAGCGTTTCAATTAATGTAGTGATTGGTAAACCTTCTATATCTTGAAACTCTGAACCTATTTTGATGAAACTTGCACTGTTCCCTAAATTGAAAGATACTTATCAAATGAAGAAGAAGTATTGCATTCCAATTTCTACATTCTTAGAAAAACAACAATAAAATAGCCATAAAACAGATAGTCAGATCCCCATTGCGTTGGGAAATCTTGGTAAGCCCGCTTCCATCCTTGGCATCATCGTCACTTGATGATGCCAAGAGCTTACTAATAATGAATAAAAAAAATATGTGGACAAACATACACACATACACTTATGAAATTTAGCACACATGTTTTAAAACCCACATAGACTAACTAACATATACAATAGGGGATCGTACTGCTAGTCATTTTAGTTACTTTTTATGATCGGTCAAAAACGAAATTTTGTTCTAAAAATGTTTGAATTACCCACAAGTGACGTCATAGATTTTAGATAAATTTGATCAATTTAAAAATTGAAGACGTGGTGGAAAAACATAACGAATATGCAATTCCAACAATATTACATACATACGTGTCGAATTAATAACACCCTTTATTTGAGGTCGGTAAAACTTTTTATTTGCAAATTAAGTATGAGTTTCAAGGGGAAAGTTAGTTTAATGGGTTGCGCCAATGTTGATGTTTTACAATTAATTTAGAAGAAGCCTATATGTCAGTTATAGATTGCAAAGTACACCCAATTAGTGTCTATTAATTTATAACAATTATAACTATTAAATGGACTTACCTATAGGTTCTAAGAACACGGTGTTGGCGAAACGGACCTCTGGTATCCATAGTGCGCAGACAACGTGCGCCCAGGTCCCTTGGTCGGTTTGTTTGAATGCACCTAAAATAAATAAACATGTACATTTTATGTCCTGCGAAAGTATTTTTATTTATGAAAGGTTAGTACAATTCAACGCACGTAAAAAAAGCTCCAGTGGTCAAGTGGTGGGGATGTGTTTGCGCAGGCGGGAAACAAATGACAACTGGCGAACCAATCACGCGACAGCAAACAAGAGAGACGCGTGTTTCCCCCGTCGCGCCTCACCCCTTACCACCAATTTGGCCCGCAATTCATTCACTGCGCAGGTAGGTCGCTCGGAGCTTTTTTTACGTGCGTTGAATTGTACACAGACAACGTGCGCCCAGGTCCCTTGGTCGGTTTGTTTGAATGCACCTAAAATAAATAAACATGTACATTTTATGTCCTGCGAAAGTATTTTTATTTATGAAAGGTTAGTGCACAGACAACGTGCGCCCAGGTCCCTTGGTCGGTTTGTTTGAATGCACCTAATATAAATAAACATGTACATTTTATGTCCTGCGAAAGTATTTTTATTTATGAAAGGTTAGTGCACAGACAACGTGCGCCTAAGTCCCTTGGTCGGTTTGTTTGAATGCACCTAAAATAAATAAACATGTACATTTTATGTCCTGCGAAAGTATTTTTATTTATGAAAGGTTATTGCACAGACAACGTGCGCCCAGATCCCTTGGTCGGTTTGTTTAATGCACCTAACAAATATAAACATGTACATTTTATGTCCTGCGAAAGTATTTTTATTTATGAAAGGTTAGTGCACATACAACGTGCGCCCAAGTCCCTTGGTCGGTTTGTTTGAATGCACCTAAAATAAATAAACATGTACATTTTATGTCCTGCAATAGTATTTTTATTTATGAAAGTTTAGTGCACAGACAACGTGCGCCCAGGTACCTTGGTGAGTTTGTTTGAATGCAACGAAAATAAACAAACATCTACATTTTATGTCCTGCAAAAGTATTTTTATTTATGAAAGGTTAGTGCACAGACAACGTGCCAACGTGCGCCCAGGTACCTTGGTCAGTTTGTTTGAATGCAACGAAAATAAACAAACATCTACATTTTATTTCCTGCAAAAGTATTTTTATTTATGAAAGGTTAGTGCACAGACAACGTGCGCCCAGGTTCCTTGGTCGCGGTCGGTTTGTTTGAATGCACTTAAAATAAATAAATATGTACATTTTATGTCCTGCGAAAGTATTTTTATTTATGAAAGGTTAGTGCACAGACAACATGCGCCCAGGTCCCTTGGTCGGTTTGTTTGAATGCGCCTAAAATAAATACACGTTTTAGAGGTACCTGGGATACTTTATCTAATTTGTTTAGATGACCAAGATAGCAAATATAAGCTGATTTTGCTTCATGGGTACCAGGTCGTATCGGCATGACACAAGAAAGGGGCGACATTTAGTATCGGACGCGAAGCGAAGACCCTCTTTGGGTCGCTTAGCCAACGCCATCTAGAGTGAGGTGTGTTACTGTAGCGTGTCCCACCACCTCCAAATTCCAAAATATATTTTAAAATAGGTTACACACACTTTTGAAAAGTCAAAAATACTACAATAATAATCTGAACCTCTGCTCCTAATCTGCTGCCTGCCAGCTGTCTTCGAGACTACAGTGTAATACCATCGTCTTATCAGACTAAGATCACTGTGCCATTACCTCCAGTGTTGGGACATAATACGCAGTTGACGAGGCGTGAAGGAGATTGCAGACATCGCCTGCATAACCACTGTCCTTCCGGTATGTATGGTACCTGTGACATATAAGAAATAAACTTAGTTATCATCGTTATTATCATCATAGCAGCTGAAAAACGTCCACTACTGAAAAAAGGCCTCCCCCAAGGATTTCTACAACAACCGGTGCTACACTGCTTGCATGCAGTCGCTCCCCGCGACCTTCACCAGGTCGTCGGTCCATCGAGTGGATAGCCTGTCTACGCTACGTCTTACAGTGCATGGTTGGCACTTGAAAACCCAACGGCCATCTGTTCTATAAGCTATGTGCCTTTCGCCACTGCCACTTAAGTAACCTAGTTATAAACAAGGGTAATCCAACCAAAAAAAACTAAAACATTAAAACAACAGATAGAATAACAAAATATATAAAGCCAGTCATCTATCCTCCCCCCTAATCCCGTCACGTAGTATGTGTACGCTTCCTAAGCGAGGCCAATGACATATTTGTTTTTCCAGTCACTAGCTTGGAGCTCAAACAGATCCGCATTCACCATATTGCCCCATCGATACGTAGGGCTACCGACCAGACATTGAACTGTCGGTTGGCCCTGACAAGTAGTGATTACTAGTATCGTAGGCCAGGACACACTTTGGATCCTTCAGCTAGAGGAGTAACTAAGGACAATTTTTTTTATTATCACAGAAACCATGTAATGGGAGTTTAAACATCCTGTTGTTTTTCATTTTCTCATGAACTCACCCCATAGCAATCCTGGTGCACAGCAAGGTTGCACATGTCACAGAACAGAATCACATTGGTGTTCTGGCATTCTCCGTCCATGCAGATGCAGCAGACTGCATCCTCGTCGACTGTCACTGCTGTTTGCTGTCCAGTTTGTGTTGCCTGATTAACAGAATAGATCGTAAGATACTTCCTATTATGGAGTCAAGTGGCTCTCTGTAATAGGGGATCGGACTACATCAAAAACAAATTCTGAAATATGATTTCCTAAATTGCTCTCCTCTTGAAGTTTCAAAAAACCTTACTTGTTTTATTTTTCCATCACGTCTTCGATTTTTAATTGATTAAATTCACAAAATTAGTTCATAAGTTACATTTAACATAAATAAGTAACATTTTTAGAACAAAATATTGTTTTTGACAATCATAAAAAGTAACTCAAATGAGTAGCAGTCCGATCCCCTATTGTGTGGCACAATGCTATTGAAGAGATAGACAGCGGGGCAATAAAGCGGGGCAATAAAACGTCGGCGCATACAGCGTGCCCTGTCGCACTTACGGGCTTTATTTATAGATAGGTACAGTGATGCTCATGACTCATGAGACATCCTCAGAGCAGGCAACGAGGCAATCCTTCCGCCCATTGATTGCACCAGCGGGCGGCCTCCTGGTATCTTCCGAGAATCAACAAGCAACACACTGAAAGTGACTATCTCTAGTGCACTGATGAATTATTTCCACACTGGCAGTGAGTATTCAACTCCACAATGCACATAGTAGTAGCTGCTTCTACCAGTTACTTATTGCCAGTAGCTACAAGGAGCTAAAGTGGAAATTTAATCCCGGCTCCCCATAACTGGATACCATAAATATTTTTTTCATATTTGCTCCCTCAATGCACTAGTAAAGTATGGCAATTAGGTAAATGGAAAAGGAGATTATGGAATTTGCTTTATGACTTAAAGGCTACAAAAATATATTATACCTGGAAATATGATTCCTTCTCCAACCTGTCCATGAGCAACTCCAAGGTATCCACAGACACGGGTGGCATGCCTTGCTTCGCCCTGGTCTTGTTGATGATGGCCAGCCATGCAGTATCCTCCTCGTCAACATCATATTCCACCTCTCCATCGAGCTCCTCCGCTGACTTTTCAATGAAACGGATGTAAGCATTTGGGCGGGGTGGTGCATCGCACACTCTCTCGTTGTAGTCTGGGATAAGCTAGGAAAAATATATCATTTATTGTGTAAATAAATATAATATAAATAAATATTCTGGGACAAATCACACATGGTCATCTGGCCCCAAAGTAGGATTCCCGGTGTTATGGGTTACCAGAGATTGATATACATACTTATATACGCTTAAATACATACATATATAGATTTAACACCCAGACACAGAGCAAACAAATCTGCTCATCACACAAATGCTTGCCCTGGGTGGGGATCGAACCCACAACCCTTGGATCAGTAGTCAAGGGCACTAACCACTAAGCCACCGAGTCAGTCAGTGTAAGTTCCACAGATGTTTGTTATCCCTACCAGCAGGGATATCAAACGCACCGCCGGGGCTCACGCGGGGAGAGTAATTTCGCCGCACGGTAGTCCACATGTACTGGCTAGAATGGGATCACAAACAACAATGTGTGGTCCAGAACCGAGGATAGGGCTACCAAGGAGCACTATTATAAGGGCATTAAAGGAACAGGCCGAGGGAAGACACAGATTGACATGGCTATCCAGAGATGGACATAAACACTCTAAGCTCTTCATCGGTGAGGTCACTACAGGGGCAACCAAGTACATTTGGAATATCAGCAGGACGCGAGTCAGGGCGATAACAGGAGCGTTGACGGGCCACTTTGCCACAAACGCACACCTGCAAAAAATCGGCCTGACGCACGACCCGACCTGCAGGGCCTGTGGTGAAGATATAGAATCAATGGAACACTTACTGTGTCACTGCGATGTCCTGGCTAGCAAGCGTATGTACCTCCTAGGTGATGGCTACCCAAAACCGGAGGACTACAAGCACCTTCCAATCAGCGGAATTGCTGCATTAATGCAGCACATCTTCGATTAGGTTGGGGTGCAAAGGTTATAGGGGTAGACACAAAAGATCCCATTGGGTCGAAGTGTCGCTGTAACTGCAGCCCCCACTTACAAAGATAAGATAAGATAAGTCCACATGTACAATATTTTCTCAGTATTTTTGTATAAAAGCTAATTACTGATCTAGAAGCTGATGAAATTTCCTATCTAAATAAATCTATTTTACATGTAGATATAGATTAAAAACAAATTAAATACAATACGTCATATTTCTTTTTTCCATTTGTTTTTCATGTAATTTACTATATCTATTTATATACTACCAGGGTTAAAAAAAAACAAGATAATTACGCTTCTTGATAATTATCACCAGTGTAAGAAATTCATTTGTTATATTGTTTCATGACAAATGCATTATAATTTGGGCTATTTTAACAAAAAAAATTGTTTATACATTCTATTTATTATTCCTTGCGTCACTTGCATCTCTTAGCTACATTTTTTGCACTGAGCCCATAGCCCAGTATTATTTGTCTTCATGCAAATAAAGTATGACCATATTGGATTTTTCTTACGAGGCATTTTTAAAATTCAACTAAATAAACAATATTTAACTTAAAAAAACCAATGACACTCAAGTTCACTCAACTTTGTATAATCCTGTTATCCGAACTGATTTTTTTTTGTAAGGGGGATCCCTACGGCGCGGCACATTGACACTTTGTGCGTTCGGATAGACGCAAGTTCGGAAATACAGTTCACTTTCACGAACACAATCTTTTGTTATTATCAGTCGATAATTATCCACTTGTTATTATCATAATAATCTTTCGAACCCTGTATACTACATATTTACATTTAAAATTACCTCTTTCTAATGTATCTTTATGTTTAAATATTAATTATTTTTTTTAAATATTAAAAAAAATGATAAATTTTATGCTGTGCGGGATGTTCAGCCGTGCTGCACAGTTAAGTATATTTAATTATAATTAAATTTAACTATTTTTAATATTTATTTAAAAAGTTGATAAAATATCCTTTCTAATATTATTTATTTTTTTATTATCAGAATAGAAATAAATAAAACACAGGACTTTTAAATTATAATTTGACAGCGCTGGAACGGATAAGCAAGGTCTACAAAGTCACTTTGTTGGGACTACTGTGCAACCCATAGTGTATACATATTCTTTCAAAGTGAATATAATATTTGCTTTATACACATACCTTGAAACTAGCTTCAGGCAGTTTGACATGAGGCTCGGACTGCGGCTCCACAAACGGCAGCGGTTTCTCCAACTCAGAGTTCTTCTGTTCCCAGTCTTCCAACGACATCACCTGCAGCGGCTGGTCTATTGGTAGCCGGCTGATCTTCCCATCTATCTCGAACTGCACGACTTTCTGCGCCTCGGCGAACGTCAGTGCCTCTTTAGGCGGACTCTGAAGCGCAATATCACCGGTAGGCACAGGCGCCCGCGTACGCCATCCCTTCTTCCGACTGACGACCGCGGGAGTCACCGGCGTTGGGTTATCGTGATCATAGTTCACCAGATGATACTGCAGTCCACACAAACTCTTGTACACCTTATCACATTTCTCCAGTGGACACTGATACGGTGGTGGCCTGTTTTGCCGCAGTTTTTTGCAAAACTCCAACACGTCAAAATCCAATCCCATTTTGTTATTTTACAGAAGATTTAGGGCATTCGGCATTACAGGTCGCTATGGATATTTCCAACAAATACACGCAATTGACGCAATTCACCGAGAAAACAGCTAAAATCCACAAAAAACACACAACGAAGTGATTAAAAACGTAGTTTATTATATTCTCTTTGGAAGTGATAGGCGACCAAGCATTCCAAGCAAACAATTTTTTTAAAACGTACGTACGTAGTGCCCAAAGAGGATATAAGTCCGTTTATTCATAGTACTCTGTGTATAAGTCACTACGTATCGTTGGTTTTGTTTGTAGTGCTTATTATATGCTCTTTGTTTGTCTTGATTTTGAAAATTGATTGTTTTTAACAGTTTAGAGAAAATCAACAGAGCACCGTAAAATGGGGTTACTTATTTCAAATTCAATATAAAAAAAACGGTTTCAGACGGTTAAAATTCGAATTAAAAAAACTACATGCCTGATGCTGAGTTTCTTGATAACGTCACATAGCGGACATTTCAATAGTTCATAATAGCAATAAAATGTTGAAAAGCTATGGTACGAGTACATACGTTTTCAAAGTAAGTACGCTTTTTAAGTTAATCAGTTTCCAATTTTTTTAACTACATTTTACACTAAATTTTCGATAAAAAAGGCAATTTTCTGTAAAACATCTCCTAGTAATGAAATGTGAGAAGTATGATAATTACATCTCTAACAACTAGCTTTAATTCGAGGTATTAAAATTAGTAGTAGCTGAGGTAAATGCAGGGAAAAAACGATAAGACCCACAGAGGCCGGATTTTTAAGGATTTTTTATTACCTGTTATAAGCGTGTCGTTACGTCCTCAAAGGACTCGCATGTCATGGAATTTTTTTTACGGCATCGGCTCGACGAGGAAGTGACAGAGAAGAGCTGTCTTAGTGAAGGAGTGAGTGAGAGAGAGCTGATAATATTAATAATTGTAGTTATGCCACCACCGTCGCCGCACGCCGAGCGAAAATTAGGCTTAGGTTTCGTTATAGTTATTTTTTTGTCAAGTCTAATACCCAAGTCACATACCGTTTCAACTTCAGGAAGTAGGAATCGTAGGTTTTGTAATTGTGATTGATTATACTAGACATTTTACGACAGAAATTTATGTGAAAACATTTTTTGCATTAAGTTGCATTCCGTTTCTGTTACACCTTAAGGCGCTTTGCACACGACGGGGCGGCGCAGTCTTTTTGACCGCGAAGCAATAAAGACCGCGTCTGCCCGTCGATGCCCGCGGCTGCCTTCGCCGCGTACATAAAGCACACGAGGGACAGAAGCGGTCAGTTCAGTACGTTCGTTCTAGTGAAGCGTGGCGC
The DNA here is from genome assembly GCA_947284805.1 of Coleophora flavipennella. Lineage (NCBI taxonomy): Eukaryota > Metazoa > Arthropoda > Insecta > Lepidoptera > Coleophoridae > Coleophora > Coleophora flavipennella. The sequence continues at coordinate 14,190,174 of OX369283.1, forward strand.
GGACTGAGCTAGCCGCCCCGCCCCGCGTCGCCGTCTGCGTTACTGCATACAAACTGGTTTGTGTGATCTATGGCGGGCAGCCACGGACATGCCGCGCCCCCAGTGCCCGCCGGGCAACTGCGGCGCGGTCTTTTTGTCCGCCGTCTGCGTTGGTAGTATAGGATTCCCTTTGTGCTATTGTTGGCGGCGAAATTGACCGGCCCGCCCCGCCCCGTCGTGTGCAAAGCGCCTAAAACTAGGTTGTCAAGATCTTTTTGGAGGGTGTCTGCATCATATGTGTACTACTACTATCTTGAATTGTTTTAAATCGTCTGCGTACAGAAAGGTGAAGAGTTTTGTAGGTAATCAGAAATATCATTCACAAAAACGTTGAACAGGATTGGACCTCGATGGGAGCCTTGTGGGACGCCGGATGTTATGGGGTACTTTAAAAACTCAAATCCGTTTACTACCACAAAAAAAGATTGACCTTGGAGATAGTATTCTAACCAGTTTTAGCATAGATTCAGTATAGCCGTATGCTTGGAACCAGTACCCAGTTTGGAAATCAAAATATAATGCTGGGGCATATCAAAGGCTTTGCTAAAGTCAGTATAAATGACATGAGCATGTTTACCTCCGTCAAGAGCCATCACTACACGTTCAATAAATGTTGCCAGATTAATAGTGGTTGATCTACCATGGACAAATCCATGTTGGAAATCCACGATATACCTACTGTTTAAAATAAGTTTCAATTACTGAGCATACAACAGACTCCAAGATTTTTCCGAACGTGCTGAGAATAGATATTGGTCTATATAGTTATTGACCATAGTGCTATCGTCGCTATTAAAAATCGGGACCGCTTTTGCAACCTTCCACTAGTCAGGAAAGACTCCAGTTTTTAAGGATGTGTTGAAAATTGTTAACAATGGCTCAACTAAACTTTCTGCGCAGAGTTTTATGAAATGAGGTGGTGTGTATGCCATCAGAACCGGGCCCCTTATTAGGGTCTATAGTTTTTAGTCACCTTAGTAGTTCATGGTTACTTAGATGAATCAAAGAAATTATGTCTATATTTTTACCACAATGCGACTGTATAGGTGTGGCGGTCAACATCTGGTGTTCCTGACTATGAACAGACGTGAAATAGGATCCAAACGTGAGATGCTGTAAGGTACAGCGTCTTAGATGGGCCAACCATCTGGAAAGAATGCCAGACAATCGAACTGTAAAAGTTATAACCAGATAGGTGCCGCAACAGAAGAGAGCAAAGTGCAGGCCAAGGAAAAGGTGGTTTGATTGTGTTGAAGAAGACCTTCGGAAAACGGCAAAGTTTACCAACTGGAGGAAGACGGCACGTAATCAAGTCAAGTGGAGAAAAACTGTGGAAGGCCAAGATCTTTAAAGGGTTGTAGCGCCGATGGAATAAACGAATGAATGAATCTGGACTGCAGTACTATTTCAATTTTTTTTACACCATTACTCTTTCACGGAATTCTGTTAACAGAAATTCCATGAAATTCTTATACTTACTACACATTTTAGGGGTTAGATAATTCATTCATTTGTAACCGCATAAGAATAAACACTTGCTTACAGAAGTACTCGCACCTTTAAGTATACATTCTTACCTAAAGAATGTATACTCAAAGACGTGCACAATGACTCTCGAGTCACTCCTTTGAATTCAAGCAACTGTATACCTGGGTGGGCCCGTATTTTAAATGGATCGCCATTCGATATCAGGCATGGGATCGCCTAAACAAACGAGGCGCTCGATTTTTGCAATTCTAAAACCTCGAATCTGAATCAAACTTTTTAATTTGACGTAAGCAATAGAAACTTTACTGGTTAACTTAACTTAACTTTACTGGTTGAAGGTGAAAAAAACACTGAAACACTAAAACGCATGACGGAGGACAGAAGGAGATGCCACGTAAAGAAGAAGTTTCTAACTTTCCGCACGATTGATTTTAGCCATTAAAAAGCTTCGGTTTCGAGTCGATAGTCACAATTTGATTTGACACAAGCATTCTACATTTTTATAAAATTTTACGTTTAATAACACGATTGTTTTTGAGGTTTCAAAATTATTACAGACAACGAAAAAATAAAAATAAAATTGCAATTAATGTTGGCTCCCAGAGAGCGCAATAAAAAGCCAGGCATCGGTTTCTCCTCTGTGAGTCAAACTGATAAGGCTCAATTCGCCAACAACAACTCAAAAATATTTATTTTAAATAGGTCACACACTTTTAAATAGTAATAAAAAAAAAACTTATTGTCTATAACAAATAATGTTGTCAGATTACAGTCTCAGGTTATCCCTTCCCGCGACAAACGGCCATCTTGGGATGTTTAACGAACATCGCTTGTACGACCAACAACCCATTTGGGTTGTTTTTATATGTACTTTAAGGCGCTTTGAATATGGTTGAAATTAGTATATAAAACTGCGTCTATCGTTAGGTCTTATTTGGCAAAATTGTTGTGAACGTGTGGTTACACCTAATTGAAATACTTTACATCCCATTTGATAGAAGAATATTTTTTAAAACGAATATTTGTTTCCCGTTTTCTGTGGTTGTCAGCCATTACGTCAAATACGTGTGAAGATGTTGTGTTGTGGTTTTGTGTGTTGGATCATGGAAAGGTAAGTAAATTGAATTTATTTCGATTGTTAGATGTTATTGCTTTACAGTGTAGTGTTTTTATCACCGTATCTTTCACGATAAAACTCTTAGAAACGCATTGAGTTGGTAGCGGAAAATTGAACAAACTTATTTTTTTTGTCTCGAGTATGTTCCTAAACGGTTCCTAAATTCACCAAAACGGCTTGTTTTTGATATATATACATCTTCTAAACTGATCATCATCATTTCTAAGTGTTTGCATGTAATTTAGATCACCTAGGGCTTTTCCAAAGCAACCTGTAGCAATTCAACACAATGGTATTTTTTTGTGTAAAATTATGTAATTTAACCCTTCCATCCTACCGAAATACGAACAAATGTTGATTTATCATCATCATCTGACACCATCATCATAGTTTCTAAGAATTTAAATGAATTTTAGACCAATTTAAATTTTCACCGAGGTAGCCTCGGGTAAATCAAACGATGGACTTTATTTGTACTATACCTACCCCCAGCTGGTTTTTAATTTACCATCATCATCACACCGTCATCATCACACAATCATCACCACATAATCACTATAGTTTCTAAGAATTTACATGAATTTTTAGAACTATTCAAATTTTCTCTGAAGCAGCCTGCGGCAATTCAAATGATGGACTTTATTTGTGTTTATTTTGTACTATACCTACTTGTTTTTGATTTACAATCATCATCACACCATCATCATCACACTAATCATCAGTGTCTAAGAATTTAAATGAATTTTAGACCAATTCAAATTTTCACCGAGGTAGCCTCGGGTAAATCAAACGATGGACTTTATTTGTACTATACCTACCCCCAGCTGGTTTTTAATTTACCATCATCATCACACCGTCATCATCACACAATCATCACCACATAATCACTATAGTTTCTAAGAATTTACATGAATTTTTAGAACTATTCAAATTTTCTCTGAAGCAGCCTGCGGCAATTCAAATGATGGACTTTATTTGTGTTTATTTTGTACTATACCTACTTGTTTTTGATTTACAATCATCATCACACCATCATCATCACACTAATCATCAGTGTCTAAGAATTTAAATGAATTTTAGACCCATTCAAATTTTCTCTGAAAGCAGCCTGCGGCAATTAAAATGATGGACTTGTTTTTATATTTTGAATTAGTTCTACTGCTCCGAATGTTTTAATTTTTTTTTTGTGATAAGCCGAAAGGCCATTCTACTCAGAAAAATAAAAATTCAAACATCTGGACTTCAATCGGGGTCTCAAAAAAAAAACAAATTACTAGTTCTGTGTTCAAGTTTTGTAAATTTTTGGTTGTTTTTGAAACTAATTTTAAAAATTGTTTTTGCATTAGACAATTTTTTTTTGTATTGTACCGTGAAGATATTTAACTAAACCATTAGAAAAAAAAAATTTCATATGTATATCTAGAGTGCTTAGATAGAAATAGATAAGGAAAGAAAATTGGAACAGAAAATAAAACACAATTTTAAATTTCAAAGTACTGTATTTAATTTATCTCTAATCTAACACATGTAAAATAAAAACCATTAAAAAGGAAATTTAATCATCTTACTAGATCAGTAATTAGTTGTTATAGGTATCATGCAAAAATAATGAGAAAACTTCGGAAATCCGCAGCGCGGCCGACCCCCGTTGAACGGCCCGCGCGGCACAAAATTTAATCATTTTTGTAATATTTTTTTTAATTTGTTTTTGCACTAGACAATCGTTTTTTTGTTTTGTATCATGTAGATACATTACCTAGCCATTAGAAAAAGATCATTTTAACTGTATATATGTAGAATATAAATAGAAATAGTAAAAAGAACGAAAAAGGAACCAAAAAAAACAAAAGTTTCAAATTAATCGTGTTCCATTTTATTTTTTTGTGATAGAAGAAATCTAAAAAAAATATAATCAAAAAGGAAATTTAATCAGCTTACTAGATCAGTAATTAGTTTTTATAAGTTTCATACAAAAATACTGAGAAAACCTCGGAAAGCCGCAGCGCGGCCGACCCCCGCAAAACCAGACCGGAAGTACCGGTCGCGGGGACGGAGTCGGGGCGTTTGATATGCTCACGGGAAGGGTTATGGTATTTGTTACAGAACCAACACATAACCAAATTTTGCTTGATATTTCCCGAGCATTTGACCGTTTGATTATTTCTCTTCTACTTTTAAAGATGATGTTTTATGGATTTGAAATTCAGACGACAAAGTGGTTTCACAGTTATTTATTGGGTCGCTCCCAAAGGGTTGAAATTTGACGTGACTATGGGTACTGTACCACTAATCTCAGTCCAGTTAGTCATGGAGTACCGCATGGCTTAATTTTAGGGCCTCTTTTGTTTATTTTGTACAACTCTGATATTATTAGTATAGTATCAAAAACTATAGATATCATATTTAAGCCGATGTATTTTTCTTTTGCGCCAGATGATCTTCCGTTAGCCCTTGAAAATATAATTAATGGCTTAGAGCGGATAGTGAAACTTCGCCCTAATGTTTCATGCGCCCCACATTTTTCAAGTTCACCTCTATGCAAGTACGAGTATGTGGTGGTGGTGTGTGTTTTTCGTGTGTATATCCTCTTGGGTCATCAAGACCCCCAGAGATTTTTTTAAGGCAAATAAAAACATGGCTATTAGATTATTTTTAATATACACTTACATAATATTTACTTCTTTTTCGATTTCCACCCGGAACAACAGACCGACAGACAATCTAGAAAGTTTAGAATGCATGTCGTCGAGTTGCGAGCTACCCGGAAAGTATCAGCCGGACATCGGGAAGTGCTCAAAATTTGAGTTGCAAGATTCCACGTCAGACAGACAGACAAGAAAGTGACCGTGTTATAAAAATAAAATAATCATCAATTAAAAAACACGCTTTTAGTAAACACGTTATGTAGTTATCTTGGATGACCGCCATGTTGGATTTAAGTCCCGTGAATATTTTTTCGTATTCCTGACAGCAAACCCTTTCATTTGATACCCATATCATGGGGGTGCATTTCAAATAGCCTGTCCGCCATCTTGGATTTAAGTCACGTGACTATTTTTTTCCTATTCCTGACAGCAAACCCTTTCATTTGATACCCATATCATGGGGGTGGAATTCAAACAGCCAGTCCGCCATCTTGGGGAGGCCGCCATATTGGATTTGTAATGACGTTTCTTGGCTAGTCATGTATTGTCATCAGAACAATACATGACTAGCCAAGAAACAAGCAAGTGGGTCAAATTAAGATTCCAAGATTTTCTTACATAGTTACAAGTGAAGCTAATAAAAGCGTGTTAAAAACACATTTCTTGTATGAGGAACCCACCAGATTTTTTACTTTTGGTAATTTTTAGGGTTCCGTACCTGGTAACATTACTAAGCCTACACTGTCCGTATCTGGTAATTGGTTATACGTGAGTGTGCGTCCCACAAAGGACTTATTGAAGTCTGGTATCCTTACTAATAATATAAATGTGAAAATGAGCTTGTTTGTTACCTTTTCGCACTACTGCAAGACGGGTCCACCTGCACCATGATCGAGACAGCAGAAGGACCAGAAGCAGCAGGACCGACACAGCCATTCTACGTGGAAGGGGTCGCCGGTGAGCGAATAAATGCACAAACATCACGCCGCGCACCCTGGATCAGCTGGAAATGGTGCCGCAAACGGTCACATCCGAGGCAGTGCGCGCCTACCCACACCTGCGCGACCTAGCTGATCACATCACCATGTATGGAAAGCTTACGATCCTGATAAGCCAAGATAACTGGCATCTGCTGCTGGCTCACGAGGTTCGCCGAGAGGAGCGCGCGCGACCAACCAGTTGCGTCACGTACCAGGCTGGGTGCTACACTGCATCGGCCACTCGCCGCAGCAAGCGCATCGAGTCAATCACATCCGGGTCCGCAATAAAGATGAAGACGCAATGGAGCGACTGATGGAGGAGCACTTCGCACTGGAGGCACTGGGCGTGGCACCTAAGTGCTCCTACACAGAGGACGAGCAAAGGGCGCTTGCTATCCTGGCAGTCAAGACGAAGAGTTTACAGGCGGGAGGATTTGAGACGGGCCTAGGGGCGAGATGACGACTCGTCCCCGCCGTGCCCCGCGGTCTTCAAAGGACTTCAGTCAACAGAGAAGAAACTGGACAAGGATGAGGAACTGAAGCGCTGCGACAATCTACAGATGGAGGTGCTTATGGAAAATGAAAAGATAGAACCTGCACCGAATATAGAGAACGAAAAGGCAACCGTCGAAAAGAGGACACACGTCACGGTCGCGACGACACGCCTGGCAAAGGCACTACCGGACATCACACGCTGCTCGAGCTACCGCGTGTCATCATGGCCACAGCAAGGGTGGTCAAATTTATCGAGCGACTACGGGAACGTCAACGCTGCGCCGTGATCTACAAACGCACTGCCGCATCCCCTAACACAGATGCAACGTGGAAGACTCTATAATCAAGAAAAAAGACGCACAAGATAACAGCCGCAGCATTTACGGACATGCATGCCTATGTGCCGTTAGAGGCGCTTCACGTACACATACAAGGATTCTGTAGGGAACCCTAAAAACGGGTTATTCCCAGTGCTTATCACTGGGGACGAATGGGATTTATGAAAAAAAACTTAAATTATTTAGGCACATTGGGCAAAAACATTGAACTCGCGACACTGTAACATGTAATGTAACCGACACCGCCAGGAACACTCGGGGGGTCAAAACTTATTAAACTGTAAAAAGTTTTTACTTCTGTCGGCATTCCCGGAGTGGTAAAGTTATTTTCCCATTCGTAAAACCAATTTCAGCGCGGTTACCTTACACCCAGTATCGAAAAGCCAAATGTAAAACGTTCCACGTAGAAATTCACTACTAGATATAGGTATCTATGAATTTTATTTTTATGATAAGACTAGCTGACCCCGCAAACGTTGTTTTACCATATAAAATATACTTTACGACTTATTCCCATACCTAACAAATACACATGAAACATTTCATCGAAATCGGTCCAGCCGTTTCGGAGGAGTACGAACAAAAACACCGTGACACGAGATGTAAAACTCAAGCAGCTATCTTGGTTTGGTACACGTTTGGTACGCTTAGAAATAAAAATATCTTCACAATACATCAATATTTAATATTATCTGTTTTCTACGCAAAGGCAGGAAGGAAAAAAGTTGTAGGGTTGAAGAAAAAGTATTAATAAAAAATTATGTAAAAGTACTAATTACGAAGTAACATGTAAAACTTAATAAGCTAGCTTGATTTGGTAGGCTTCGAAAAAAATATATCTTCACAACACATCAATATTAAATATATTTGTATTGTATTGTATTTGTTCTCTATGCAAAGGCAGGAAGGAAAATAGGTGTAGGGTTGACAAAAAAGTAAAATTTTAAACTATTTAAAAATACAAATATAATTCAACAACACCAACATTTAGTTCTTATTCTAAATAATACATTAACAATTTAATTACGGCACCTTTTTCACAACCTAGTTATTTACAAATAATTAAAATAATTATCATGTACAACAAAACAATTAATAATAATAATAATATTCTGGGACAAATCACACATGGTCATCTGACCCCAAAGTAGGATTCCTTGTGTTATGGGAACCAGAGAATGATATACATACGTATATACAATTAAATACATACATATATATATAGATATTTAACACCCAGACACAGAGCAAACAAATCTGTTCATCACACAATTGTTTGCCCTGGGTGGGGATCGAACCCACGACTCTCGGATCAGTAGTCAAGAGCACTAACCACTGAGCCACCGAGTCAGTCATAATTAGTATAATAATAAATATAATAATAATAAAATACACCCCTTATCATCAATATTCTATGGTAACAGTTTTTGTTTTGAGGTATTCGTTCAGAGCATCTTGGCCTGAAACAGAAGAAAAATTAAAACTGTAGAGCTTTCGATAATTTTAACTATTTAGTGACTATTATATAACATGTAATAAATAATACATGCGTCGGTGGCGTAATGGCAAGGGCCGCTACCTCCCGTTCGAAAGGTCGTGGTTCGAATCCTGCCACGTACCAATGTGTTATCGAATTTCGATTTCATATGTACGCTTATCCGACGCTCTTACGGTGAAGGAAAACATCGTGACGAAACCTACACACGTCTGCGAAGTAACTCGAAGGTTGTGTGTGAAGTCGACCAACCCGCACTGAGCCCGCGTGGTCTATTGAGGCCCGATCGCCCTAATTCAGGGTAGGCTCGAGCCCTTCGGTGGGGACTTATATGAGCTGATATGATGAAATAATACATTGGAGACTTGCTTGTAGTAATTAGTTTCGTATTTTAGCAGATGATGCCAAGCAAGAGCTCACTACGCGCAAAACAGCAAATGACATTACAATGAGGGCTTTCACTTCCACCCAATCATCATCACATCAGTGACAAGACATCCACTACTGAACTTAGGCCTCCCACGAAATATTTCCACAGCGACCTGACCTGTGCTGCTTGCATCCAGCGGCTTCGCGCGATTTTCATCGGATCGTCGGTCCACCGAGTGGGAAGCCTGCTCAAGCTACGCTTTCCCGTGTGCGGTTTCCACTCGGGAACTTTACTGGCCCAACGGCGCCGGTTTTTAACTTCAGTTTTTGTGAGTTATTTCGGTTACTTTACGTTACGGTTCTCGTTATTTCTAATAAAAAATCACATAAGGAAACTCCGAGAATAGCTCGCTCCATCGCCCGTTGGGTGACCTTGAGCCTTCTTATGAGCGCTGTTTCCTCGTGATCATACTACTTTGTCATACCAGTATGACAACCAGGACATATATGTCCTCGTGGTCATACTATACAAATTTCTGTGTACATAAATACTTTTTCATGAATAGAGTGCATAAACTAATTTAATTGACAATTGAGGCCCATTATAAGCGAAGTACTGTACGGTATCACTGACAACACACTAGTCAAAGATCTTACCATCTAAATCTTTCTACTCATTTCAAAAGATAATTTAACCCCTTCCTAAACCCAGATTGCTTGAAATCCCTCGGAACGGCGCGGTCTTGTTGAAATTACCGGCTTCTACGCGCTCGGCGAAGTGCCTCGCGCGTGAGAGGACCTTAGTGAAAACGCTGCTAGCACATTCAGCTAAATCTTTCTCATCATCATCAATACGTCCCTACCGAGAGGCTCGAGCCTACCCTGAGTTAAGGCGATCGGCCTCAGTCGAACACGCGAGCCCAGTGCGGGTTGGTCGACTTCACACACAACCTTTAAGTTTCTTCGTAGACGTGTGCAGGTTTCCTCACGATGTTTTCCTTCACCGTAAGAGCGTCAGATAAACATATGAACTCGAAATTCGAAAACACATTGGTACGAGGCAGGATTCAAACCACGACGGCCCTTTTTTATTTATTTCACAATTGATAAGCCCTTGACATCATCTCACCTGATGGTAAGTGACGATAATGCCGAAGACGGAAGCGGGCTTATCAACATTCCTCAACGCAATGGGGAACTGGCTACCTTATCTTCATGCCGGAACACATCAATGCTGTCAACATTGATGTTTGGCGACAAGACTTAGATAAGATGGTGGTAGCTAGCCAGGCGGGCTTAGAAAATGCCCTGCCACCAACCAAAGCGAGTCATACAAAGTTAGACTCCGCCTGGAATCAAACCCACGACCTCCAAGTGTGAAGCGAATGGAGTAACCATTACGCCACTGACGCTAAAATCTTTTAACACATTAAAAAAAAGTAAGTGTGTGGTTTTATGAAACCACGGTAAAAGTGAAACTTTACAGAGGACGAAACGATCATACCGTAAGACCAAAGTATATATATTAGTACTAACATACAGTATGGACACTCCCTGCCGCTCTCTAGATTGCGACCTCACCCCCTCGCACTTCACCCATATTGATACAGATTGGTTACAGTTTGGTGGTCGAACGTATAGGATTTCGCCGCCATTTAGTTTGTTCCGTCATTCCTTTTTTGAAATGTCATTTCTTACCCTTTGTATGAAGTGTCCAGGGTGTGGTCAGACGAAAGCGACCGTCACGCGACATGCAACACACAGACGAATACTTACCCAAATCCTTCCCGAACCCAGACTGCTTGAACCCTCCGAACGGCGCAGCCACATCAGTCTTGTTGTACGTGTTCACGAAGACGGTGCCGGCTTCTACGCGCTCGGCGAAGTGCATCGCGCGTGAGATGTCCTTAGTGAAGACGCCACTGGCCAGGCCGTACTCCGTGTTGTTGGCGCGACGAATCACGTCGTCCATGTTTCTGCGGAGAAAAGGGTCATAAGTGGTCATAAGCAATGTTGCAATCATTTATGAGTTATGTGTTCCGTAAGGGGGCATCCATTAATAGGGATGACGAATGCTAGTCATCTGATTTACTTTTTATCATCTGTCAATAACGACATTTTGTTCTAAAAATGTTTGAAATACCTAGGCGTGACGTCATAGTTTTGAAGCATCATTTTGTGATTTTGGTGAGTTAAAAATCGAAAACTTGATGGATAACAAAACGAGTAAGGTTTTCCAAATTTTAAGTAGGAGGAAAATTTAGTGATCAAGAGTTCATAATTTATTTCTTATGCTGTCGTCACCCCTATTATACGTGAGGGATTTTGGCGATATTATGACCCCCCCCCCCCCCTAAATTTTACGTGAGATTTTTCAAAATGCGTATTTTTAGTGTAAATAAGTTAATCTGTGCTTGATTGCGGCGCTGGCTTTATATGAAAAAATATAATTTGATTAAATATTTTTATTACTAAGAATATAGTCTAGAATCACAGTGAGAAAATCAAACAACATTGAGCTCAGGGCGACCCCTTTGTCACTACCGTTTGACGCGAGCCGGAAGCGGCGAGAGGCATTTATTAAAGTGCAGATAATTCAGCGAACGAACTTATAACTAATATATCATGTATTTTGGTGTGGTATTACTGGAACCAATAAACGTTTTTTTTTTCTTTCAGTACAGTCATACAGTCTTTGATTAGGAGTCAAGAGTTATTAAAAAAAAAAAAATTGAATGCGTTTAATTAAAAGTTTGGTTGCACCTCATCTGATGGTTAGTGCCGATGCTACCGACTGCTTAACCTTCACTTATACAATATTATTTTCCGTTTACCACGCCAAAATTGTCTTGTAGGCTCTGTCGTATGTCTTACTTACCATCAGGTGAGATGATGTCGAGGGCTTGCCAATTGTGGATAAAAAAAAATCTTATTTGGGAGTAGATCATGAGTCATTTTCGTTGTCACGTCAAGGATATTCGGTGATGTTAAATCTTCATATGTAGATATCACCACACTTGAAAAAGTATGGCTAATGAAGGGAAATAAATGTCTATTCTGCGCATATCCGTGCATCGCACGATGACGGGTTATTTTTAAGTTACATTTATGTACATCATTATAATCATGCAGCTGCTTACTAAAGAAAATGTTCTATAACTACCTGGCACTATAAAACACCACCCTTATTATTAGTCTATGAAAACACCCAATGTTTGAATGTATAAAAATTACAGAAAAGAGTTTACTTCAAGGCGTAAAATTGTATCATTGAATATTTTTTATCCTTTAAAGCCACGTAACCGACATAGCTCAAAGAATCGCTAAACTTAAGTGGCAGTGGACAGGGCATATATAGCTCGTAGAATAGATGACCGTTGGGGAAGTAAAGTTCTCGAGTGGCGTAGACAGGCCTTCCACACGGTGAACCGACGACCTGGTGAAGGTCGCAGCAAGCCGCTAGATGCGGGCAGCGCAGGACAGGTCGTTGTGAAACCTTGGGGAGGCCTATGTCCAGCAGTGGACGTCCTTCGGCTGATATGATGATCCTTAAAAGCCTTAGAAGTTAGTGGTTTTAACTTTTTATATTAAATATTTCGAAGAATTTAAAAGAACTAACTTCTAAAGCTTTTAGGGATATTTTTTTAATGTTACAACTTCGCGCCAAATCGCTTGGAAAATCTGAATTATTATGACTATTAAAAATATATTACAGGTGTCTATGGATAAATCTGGTCATAATGTATCAATTTTTGACTTCATTTATGTAAATATTATGACATGTGGGTAGATAAAATTAATTAATAAAAAGTACCCTACACAAAAGACAATAGGCTATTTTACCGTACAAAAAATAAATTAAAAACACTATTCAAATAAATATAATTTCTTCTAGAATTGCAAAAACACTTGCTCATTTGAAATACTAAACAATTATTAATTTTATATTTATTAAAAACAGCAAAATTAGTTCGTTAAAGACTGTGACACTTATGACGTCACTATGTCAGTAACGCGAACAATTGCAGAACAAACTTTCATTTTTGACAGTTGATAAATTGTTACTCAAATGACTAGTAAGGTAAGGAATAAACACACTAGAGGTTAAGAGAGGGGTTTAGAGCTCAATGGTTAAAGGTTAAGGTGACAAACTCACTTGCTGCTAAACTTGCTGATGATCATAATAGGGCCGAACGACTCCTCCTTGGCGAGGAACATGTGATCCTTGACGCCTGTGAAGATGGCCGGCTGGAAGAAGTAGCCGGGTCGGTCCACTCGCTTGCCGCCGTACACAAGTGTGGCGCCTTCCTTCACGCCGATTTGGACGAACTGCGGGAAGAAATATCTACTTAATAAAAATCAACTGACAAACGCACAGCCTTAAGCCTCATCATCATATCGGCCGAAACACGTCTACTGCTGGACAAAGGCCTCCCCCAAGGATTTCGACGACGACCGGTCCTGCGCTGCCCGCATCCAGGGGCTTCCCATGATCTTCAGCAGGTCGTCGATCCACCGCGTACTCAGCGAGTATTTTTTTTACTAACACTGACACCAGTTAGCTGGGGGTAGCCCCTATAGTTTTTACTCAGCGATTTTTTTTACTAATGGTGGCATTAGTTAGCTGGGGGTAACAGTGCAAAGCAATTTTGAATAGGAGTTCCTTATGTAACGTTCGTCAGCACTAAGAATGAATTTTTGAAAACTGAAAAAAAGCGCTCGCGAGCCGCTTGCGGCATGCGCACCGTACACCCTTCAAAAACAGTCGCAATATAGTTTGTAAATGTAGTTTTCAGTTTTTAAACAAGCTAGCAGAGATTGATATTAAAGAGATATTTCTAGAAACTGTTGGTTTCGGCCATAAAATGAAAAATGTTAAAAGACAAAAATGTATGGGTAGACAGTGTTTCTTATAGCAACACTACTAATCATGTTTAATAGTAATAAAATGATAAACAAACTAAGAATTGACGTGGAAGCGACAAGACATGTCAAGTCTAGTACTTCTTTTAATCAATATTTTTATCTTAGCATTGACATGAGTGGTGAATGCTCGCTTAAATGTTCGTGCGGATGGTAGCGCATCGGAAGCCGGGTCGTTCCTTTCCCTCTAATATGGTTGATGGGAGCGGTGGCTGACTCTCGCGTTATACTCGTGACCGGGTGCTGTCCGTGGGAACTGGTCTATTGTCAAAGGTATTAATGACATACTATGATAACTTTTCGTGTATATTGTTTTCATGTTATAATGACATAATTTGGTTTATTAAAGTTTATTTCAAGGATTTTTGACGTTATTTACTAATATTTCTTGATTTTTCACAATAAAAAAATGAAATTGTTATTTTTATTTTGTTACTATAAGAAAGAGTGTAATTTGCACCTATTTTGAATAATTACAATGAATCTTGAATCTAATACTTTTGGTGAAAAAAATAAAAAAAATTTTTTTTTTCTCCACCACGTAGTACGGTACGTGCGTACGTATTGTTATCGCGTTCTTTTTCCAATTTTCGTGAAAATGTGTTTAATATCATTAAGATATCAAACAGAAAAACCGAATATCTTAATTCCGTCCGTGCGTGCGTCCGTCCGTCACGCTTGACTATATATTTAGTCCGATTGGGACCAAATTTAGAACAGAGTTTTACATCGAGAGATTATCAAATGCTTTTTCGGACCGTCAAACCGAAGAGTAGCTGTCATCTTAAATATATACAACTCAAAGGTGACTGACTGACTGACATAGTGATCTATCAACGCACAGCCCATACCACTGGACGGATCGGGCTGAAATTTGGCATGCAGGTAAATGTTAAGACGTAGGCATCCGCTAAGAAAGGATTTTGGGAAATTCCCACGGGAACCGCAAAAATCGGGATCTGCGCGGGCGAAGCTGCGAGCATCCACTAGTACAACATAAACTGTTTTTTACTCAAAAACGGCTCTAACGATTTTGATGAAATTTTGAATGTCGGAGTTGCTTATTTTTATCTATTATGTGGTAATACCCATTTGTCTGGGGAAAATCGTGTTTGTATGGTTTTCTACAAATATAATTGAAACTTGCGATTTAGTCACAAATGGTTGGAGATTTATTATTTTATTCAAGAACACAACAGTCACATAAGTACTTAATTAAATGAAATTGATAAATTTAGACCTACGGTTCTCTTAATTAAATATTAAGAATACAGTGGAGAAAAACAATTAAGTATTCAATGGAGCAATATAAGTAGAGGCACACCAGATATTAAATTTTCATATATTACAAGTAAGTATACGTTTGGCCATGCAATATGAATACATAAAACTTATTTCAATTGTTTTTTAAATTCAATTTTTGTATAAAATGCGGGCTGCCGTACTATTTATTATTTTATCAGTAAATACCTCAATAAGTTTGTCCATATGCGCCTTGTGGTTCTGCGGCCCGTGCGACGTGCCCCTGTGCAGCGGGTCGCCGATACTAATCTTGGCCGTCTCCTCCACCACGCGCCGCACGAACTCGTCGTGGATGGACTCCTCCACGAAGAGCCGACCGGCCGCTATGCAGTTCTCGCCCTTGTTGAAGAACACTGACGCCATGCCCTGTATCCAGACCATTTAGTTAGTGTAAGCACAGAGAGGTAACAAAGAATCAAAGTGACCGACATAGCTCACAGAATCGCTAAACTGAAGTGGCAGTGGGAAGAGCACATATCTCGTAGAACAGATGACAGTAAAGTTATCAAAAGAAAACGTAGCGTAGGCAGGCCTTCCACGCGGTGGACCGAAGACCTGGTGAAGATCGCCGGAAGCCGCTGGATTTGGGCAGCGCAGGACGGGTGGTCGTGAAAATCCTTGGGGGAAGGCCTTAGTCCAGCAGTGGACGTCTTTCGGCTGATATGATGATGATGAAGCACAGAGAGGTGTCTCTGAGGGATATAGTGAATAATAATTATAGGAGATGTGTGTTTGGCGTGTGTTGCGAACCTAGAAAAGTACCACCCCATCTCTTTCCGAGGGTGTCATAAGAGGCGACTAATGGAGCAAAACCGGAGGACGGGCAGAAGCGTCCGGTCCTTTCTGCTTACTGTGCCACCATACTGAACATTGCGATCGCCAACCCGCTCGCACAGCAGCGTGGCGACTTTATAGTGCTAGCAGTACACACTGATTTTCAGAGAAAAAAAACTGCAAATTGTGTTACAACTGTACAAGCATGATTGATCTTTTTGACCAAGTCATATTGGTCAATTATTTTGGACATAGGACAATTTGGTAGCAATAACTGAAACAATTTTTTTTTTCACAGAAAAAATAGTAGTCCTATAAGTACAGTGTAAACTCTATATAGCGACACTCAAGGGACCGGGCATTTTGTGACGTTATTGAGAGTATTCGTTAAACAGAGAGAAATTAGCGTCAAAGTAAACCAACTGGAGCCAGAAAATTTCGACGTTTCAAAGAGTGAATCGTTATATCGAGTGACGTTTTACAGAGTTTACACTGTATAATGTGAATATGTACCAACATACTCGTAGTACCTACAAAATATAGTTCACGTGGAAGTTTTTTTTTCTATTCATCATCATCATCATATCACTCTTTCTAGGTTGTGCCAGACAGTCGATTCCCATCAAAATCTCAACTTCGATTTTTACTTTCGAGCGACGAAGGAGTGAAGAAGGTACTGAGATGGCAAAAAAAATCCAAATTGAGATTTTGATGAGGATCGATTGTCTTACACTAATAGTCTAAAATACAATTTAAAAAAATGTGTCTGTGTGTGTGTCTGTACGGCCGTCCGGTGCTCTAGTTCCCAAAATAATGGACGGATTTGGGTGACTGTGGGGTAAGGCAATATTATTTTATTATCTTCAGCCGTTTTTTTTTCAAATCTTGATTTTTAGGGTTGCTACCATAGTTCAATCATAATCATCTCCCTAAGAGCGTCGGTGGCGTAACGGCTAGGGCCGCTGCCTCCTGTCCGGGAGGTCGTGGTTCGAATCCTGCCGCGTACCAATGTGATTTCGAATTTAGATTTCATATGTACGTTTATCCGACGCTCTAACGGTGAGGAACAACATCGTGAGGAAACCTGCACACGCCTGCGAAGAAACTAGAAGGTTGTGTGTGAAGTCGACCAACCCGCACTGGGCCCGCGTGGTCGACTAAGGCCTGATCGCCCTAATTCAGGGTAGGCTCGAGCCCCTCGGTGGGGACGTATATGAGCTGACATGATGATATATACCTTACTGTATTCCTTGCTACTAAGTGTAATGTTTATAGTTGATTTATGTATGCCCGACTACGACAGATAGTGAAGCCAGAAAGTATGGACAGCTCGGCTGTATAATTTATTTTATTTTTCCATCATTATACCTTCACTCCTTCGTCACTCAAAAATAAGATGATACTGTTTCTTACATTTCTGACGGCCTTGTCGAGATCGCAGTCTTCGAATATGACAAGTGGCGACTTGCCGCCCAGCTCCAGGGACACCTTCTTCATATTTGAGGCGCAGGTCTTCATGATTGTTTGTCCTGTTAACAAAACGTTATGTTCAGAATACTTGGCAATACTGCGTCATCATATCATTTATTAAGAATCAGTGACAATACAATAATTTCATAAGTTTATCTCTAAAAATTAATAAAATAAATATTGTTTATAAAAAACTAAAAACACGCTTTTAAAGCACATCAAACTATAAAGTGAAAAATAATTCTTAATATAAGCTGAAAACAATAATGAACGAAAAATACTAGTATAATTGTGAAAAAAGCGTGGGTTGCTCGATATATACGAAAAATATGGCACAAAGCGCCCCACGCTTATTTTTCACTTTTTATTTTGATGTGCTTTAAAAGCGTGTTTTTAGTTTTATTAAACAATATATATTTTTTTAATTTTTAGAGATACTCTTATGAAATTATTGTATTGTCACTGATTCTTGATAAATGTGCAGTTTGAATTAAATCTGTCCGTTTAAAGTGGGTCACAATCAAGTGCAAAGAAGTTGGTTACAAACATACATACATACAGGTGAAGCTAATAAAAGTGTGATAACAAAAACAAAAATATAAACCTAGCTTTCGGTCTAACTAACAACCTATAAAAAAATTGGTAAAATACAGTTGACTTCTAATAGGTGAAAATCACTATCGCCGTTCGTATACCTTTAATTATAATTTTCCAACAATATAACAAATATCGATACTTGATATTGGCACCCGATCGTCTATAGTTGTGTTTTATGCTACGTAATTTTTTTTGTTTATTCTAGCAGCCTCGACGCGCCCTCCAACCCGAAACGATGCAGGCACGTGAGTACGAAGACTGGGGGCAGAGGCAGAGTCCAATTACTTAAACAAAAATAGGCATTACCACCCACTTCTTTATAAAATATAATCAGAACTTTAAATATAGATCAAAAACATTATTAAAACAAAAGAGAAATATGAGGTGTGCATAAGAAGTTGACAGAATCAGGTTGAGATTACAGAACGGATGAAAAAAAGGCATGACAACAGTGACGATGGTTTTTAGCTATTGTATAGCTTTTATAGCGGGCTTTAAGGGGACCGAATCAAGAAATTTCATAACGAAAATAAAACCTGACACCCCAAAAAATATATATATTGAGTTCTAAAAAACTTACAGTGCCATCTATGCGATGGCAATTGATGAAGGCGATTGATGATGGCGGATGATGAAGATGATGATGAACTTTCTTAGTGTAAATTTATTAAATAAACATCCCGCGCCCCAAGGACTTATAATATGATACTGGTAAATACTGCATAAATAAAAAATAAATAAATAATTATAATTGCATAAGTTGAAAAAAAATGCTATGCAATAGCTTTACCGCGGCAGTCCCCGAGTGCCACACGTCTTTTTTTTAAATTCCACAATTGGTAAACGCTTGACATCATCTCACCTGATGGTAAGTAACGATGATGCCGAAAATGGAAGTGGAAGATAAATTTGGAATAAATATGCGTCTATAAACATTAAAAAAGAGAACAATTAAGAAAACATTAAAAATGATAAAAAGTACAAATGGAAGATGATACAGAACAGATTGAAAACAAACCAAAAAGATCACACTATCATCGACCTTCAATTGTAAGTGATCGTAGACTAATCATAGACAGTGTGACGATAAAGTGTCATGTTTACATTGTTGATTTTTTTAATTCACAATTGGTAAACCCTTGACAACATCTCACCTGGTGGTAAGTGACGATGATGCCGAAGATGGAAGCGGGCTTACCAAGATCCCCAACGCAATGCATGCCGGAACACACCAATGATATCAACATTGATATTTGGCGGTAAGACTTAAAAAAAATGGTGGTAGCTAGCCAGGCGGGCTTAGAAAATGCTCTACCACCAACCAAACCGAGTCTTACAATTGACCCCGCCGGGAATCGAACCCGCGAACTCCTGTGTAAAGCCAGTGAACTTTGCCTCTGATGATGATGCTTCAGCTCCTTACCAATCTCGGTGCTGCCAGTGAAGCCGAGCTTCCTAACCAGCGTGTGTTCCGCCAGCGCCTGCCCGCACACAGTCCCGCTGCCGGGCAGGATGTTGATTACGCCGGGAGGGATGCCCGCCTTGGCCGACAGTTCCGCGAACTTGAGTGCTGTTAGAGGGCACACCTGGAACAGGGATAGGTCAAATATAGAACGAAAGGCGTAAGGCGTAGTTCCAATGTGTGACCAGTGCACACACGCCAAACAAACTTTCTTACTGTTGGATTCTTTTAGAAACACGATTAATTTAGGAATCTTCAAGTCGAGAGTGAATAGGTACTATTTCAGCTTGCGTGTTAAATCCTCGGCTGCATCGGCACTTACAATCAGATGAGGTGCAACCAAACGCACTCAAATAATAATAATAAAAAAGAAACATTGCTTCATCGTTCATTATGCGAACGGCCAAGGAGTGGAATTCTCTGCCGGCGTCTGTATTCCCCAATTCGTATAAATTAAAAATCTTCAAGACGAAAAAGAGTGAATAGGCACTATTTGAGCTTAACTGTTACATCTTCGGCTGCATCAGTACTTACCATAAGGTGAGGTGCAGCCAAACGCATTTAAATTTTTCATAAAATAAAATAACAATAAAAAACAGCAGCGGGTTTCATGACGACGGTGTTAACAGCCGCCACCTTCCACGGCAGCATCAAGAGCGGGTAGTTCCAAAAAGCAATCATGCGCACCATGGCATGCCCAAGTGACATGTTTGTTACTTTGATATTATTTAATACTAATAATAATAAAACTATAAACTTACAGCAGCAGGTTTCATGACGACAGTGTTGCCTGCCGCTAAGCAGGCCGCCATCTTCCACGAGAGCATCATGAGCGGGTAGTTCCAAGGAGTGATCAGTGCGCATACGCCGATCGGCTCCCTCTTCGTTAATGTTAGATTCCTATACCGAAAATATTGAAAATAATTATGAGTTCACGTAAAAATAAAGATACCAATGGAGAAAATTATGTAGTTTTACAAAATCTTATCAGCTCATATACGTCCCCAACGAGGGGCTCGAGCCTACCCTGAATTAGGGCGATCAACATAGATAATGTCTTATAAAAATTACTTGTATTACATTTAAAAAAAACTTTTATATATATAATTTATATATATTTAATGTTTTTATATTGTACTAATAAATATTGTTGGATGCGGGTAGCGCAGAACCGGTCGTCGTGGAAATCCTTGGGGGAGGCCTATGTCCAGCAATGGACGTCCTTCGCCTGATATGATTATGATGATTGCACTAATAATAATACCTATGAAATTGCCGATTCAGTTTGTAAAGTTAAAGGCCAATTTTTATTTCAAAAAATCTTGTTTATATTTATTGAACATAATATGATAAAATACTTAAATATGGTCTATTAGGCACTAGTGTGATGTTTTTCATGCTCAATCCCCGGAGCTACGTACCATTGAATGGACCAAAGGCGTTTTCTTAGTGATTGAACGAGGCAATTTTTTGACTAGTTAATTTCCTTGAATTTTACTGAAAATGACGAAATCTCATGCCGGCTATTCCCAAATATGACATTAGTATCGAAGATACCAGGGTTGGCAATATTTTAAACATTTAAAAACAAATTAAAAGAAGATGATAAAAACGCTTCAAGCGATAAGTTCGCCTTTGCATATCATTGTATTTTTTGCTAGTTCATATGTTTTTCGTATATTTGGTGTGCAATAAAGGAAATTTATCTTATCCTATGATATAAAAACACTTTGAAACTAAACTAAATAAAAACTGGCCAAGTGCGAGTCGGACTAGCACTCCGAGGGTTCCGTACCTCTACACCTCTCCACACATCTACATAGTATAATGACAATGATACCTATTCACATTACAAACAAAAGAAATCAACGCGAGCGACAAAAATTTGCTTTTTTTTTCGTTTAGTTCGATCTCCTTAGCACGAGTACGACTCACACTTGGCCGATTTTTATTATTTGTTGTTTTACTTCAGTATTAGTACTATAATCACACCAAGTATTACGCTTGTATGTATTACCGTTTTTACGATAGAGCTTAATCAAAAATACTTCTAAGGACCTTTAAAAAAATATGTTTTTTTTGTATGGAGACCCCCTTATTTTTTCACTTTTTCAATTTTTTTGTTTTCATTATAGCGGCAATAAAAATACACATTCTGAGAAAATTTCAACTATCTACCTATTACGGTTCATGAAATACAGCCCGCTGACAGACGGACAGACGGACAGACGCATAGACAGGGGAGGCTTAGTAATAGGGTCCCGTTGGTCACCCGTTATATTATAGTATATTAGTATATATTAGTACCAACATACAGTATGGACACTCACCCCTCGATTGGTTATAGTTTGGTTCTCGAACGTATGGGAATCCGCTGTGATTTTGTTTGCTCCGTCATTTGTTTTTAGAAATGTCATTTCACGGCCGTTTGTATGCAGTGTCCGGGGTGTCGTAATAGTGTCCCTTTGGGTGTACGGAAGTCTAAAAGTATGACTTCGTCACTGGGTTGTTTACCTGTTAGGCCTAGCATGGTTGATGGGTATGGTGGAGCCCTGTATCTTGTCGCACCAGCCCGCAAAGTAGCGCCACGTGTCTATGGACATGCCCACGTGCGTCTTCAGGGCTAGAGTGTACACCGCGCCCGAGTCTATTGACTCTATGGTCGCGAGCTCTTCCTTGTGTTGCTCCATTAGGTCGGCTAGTCTGTGGAAGATGTGTATATTTATTAGTGTTAAAGGGGGTGATATAACCGCCTCCGTGGCGTAATGATTAGTCCATTCGCTTCGGTTAGATTCCCGGTGGGGTCAACTTGTAAGAGTTGGTTCGGTTGGTGGTAGGGCATTATCTAAGCCCGCCTGGCTAGCTACCACCATCTCATCTAAGTCTTGCCACTAAACATCAGTGTTAACAACATTGATGTGTTCTGGCTTGAAGATAAGATAGCCAGTCTTCCATTGCGTTGGGGAATCTTGGTAAGCCCGCTTCCATCTTCGGCGTCATCGTCACTTTCATCAGTTGAGATGATGCCAAGGGCTTACCAATTGTTAATAATAAAACGGGCGTATAAAGCAAAACGTCTGTCTACCTCGCTCTCGCACGATTTTAACCCTACATCCCGCTTAGAAAACAGAGCGAAAAACTGAATTTTTATTCATCATATCAGCTCATATACGTCCCCACCGAGAGGCGCGAGCCCACCCTGAATTAGGGCGATCGGGCCTTAGTCGATCACGCGGGCCCAGTGCAGGTTGGTCGACTTCACACACAACCTGCGAGTTTCATCGCAGGCGTGTGCAGGTTTCCTCACGATGTTTTCCTTCACCGTGCGAGCGTAATTTTTATTGAATAAGTCGAAAATGAAAAACTCAAAAAGTAGCCTTCGGTCAAACGTATTTATTTTCTGTTTTACTAGCTTTGCCCGCGACTTTGCTCGCGTGGGCATCGTTTTTATGACTGTCTTTGAGGGTGAGTGGTGCGCGAGGCGACTCGCGAGCGTAGCCAGGAGAATACTCCAGATTCCTCGGGAACTATATTGGACTATTCTGATTATCATTCCCAACCCTTAAACTATTTCTATGTAAAAACATCGCGTCAATCCGATGCTCCGTTGCGACGCCGACGTGCGCGAGCCTGGAGATTAGTGTTCCCTAGATCTTTAGGGAACTATCTCGGATTATGCTAATTAGTAGTCTATGTCATTTCCCAGCCCCTCAAACATCTACAAAAAAATCACAATAATCCGTAAGAATATCTTTCCAGTTCCCTCAGGAACTGTATCGGACTAAGCTATTTTCACGAGACAAAAAGTAGCCTATCAGCATAGTATATAAGGTCTAACCAAATTAGCTGAAACTATTTTAACTGGTGCTTCTACCCATGAAACTGAACCACTTTCTCCATGAAACCCATAGTCAAATCTCAAAAAAAAAAACGAATTTCCCATACTAAGTTGGATCGAGTTAATATGGGAGAGCCAATTTTTTTTTGCGATTTGACTATGGGTTCCATTGGGAAAGATGTTCAGTTTCATGGGTAGAAGCACCAGTTAAAATAATTTCAGCTAATTTTGTTACACCTTATATATTTTAGTACTAACATACAGTATGGACACTCCCTGCCGCTCTCTAGATTGCGACCTCACCCCGTCGTTACCCAGGTTGACACAGATTGGTTACAGTTTGGTTGTCGAATGTATAGGATTTCACCGCCATTTTGTTTGTTCCGTCATTCGGTTTTTGAAATGTCATTTCTGGCCCGTTGTGTGATGTGTCCAGGGTGTGCTATAAGTCAAACCCATCCAGGTAATGACCGTGCTACATATTAGTTAACCTGCGTGATAGACCCAACCACGCATGGATTGGTGGAGGTTGTATTGCTAGACACTGTTAGGAGTTATCAAGTTGTAAGGTCTCCGATAAGTCGTCGGTGGTGTAATGGCAAGGGCCGCTACCTCCTGTCCGGGAGGTCGTGGTTCGATCCTGCCAGGTACCAATGTGTTTTTTGAATTTCGATTTCATATGTACGTTTATCCGACGCTCTTATACGGTGAAGGAAAACATCGTGAGGAAAGCTGCATACGCCTGCGAAGAAACTCGAAGGTTGTGTGTGAAGTCGACCAACCCGCACTGGGCCCGCATGGTCGACTAAGGCCCGATCGCCCTAATTCAGGATAGGCTCGAGCTCCTCGGTGGGGACATATATGAGCTGATGTGATTGAAGGTCTCCGATGCGACTTAACGACTGCCATCTAGTGATAACGACTCGCATCAACGTTTTAAACTTGCCTTGTGAAACACGGAAACGGTCGAGAAACCCATCCAGGTAATGACCGTTCTCCAGATCAGTTAACCTGCGTGATGGACACAAGTTGCGCTGAGGTACGACCGCTTCATCAGATATCATAATCATTATCATATCAGTCGGAAGACGTCAACTGCTGGAAAAAGGTATCCCCCAGGATTTCCACGACGACCGGTCCTTCATCAGGTCATCGGTCCACTGGGTGGGAAGCCTTCCTAAGCTAAGTGCGCAGTCATCACTCGAGAACTTCACTGCCCCAACGGCCATCTGTTTTACAAGCTATGTGCCCTGCCCACTGCCACTTAAGTTTAGCGATTCTGTTCGGATACTCTGGTTCTCCTAATTTCTGATTCGATCGCGTAGAGAAATTCCGGGAAAATAATTGATTAGATATATTGTAAATTATAGTGACACAAGCAAAACAAGAATCTATCTCAAGTAACACTGAGCTATGGCCGCGCATACATGCAGCGTGCGAGTACTGCGAGTGGATGAACGGCGGTCACAATCGCATGGAAAAATCAATTCCGGCCGAGACGGGCCTAATCTTGTTTTAACTAGTTTTGAGTAGCTAGCTATAAGTCGTGTCTGTACTAAGTTTCTGTAGTATACATATGAGCAACATTAATTGCAACAGTTGTCTCTGTCTTTTTCTTTACGTGTAAAGAGTAAAGAAAATAACCACACTTTTGCACTATTTCAATGTTTTTTCGATTCAATTAAAAACTACAATTAATTTAAAAAATCCAACTGACTAATTAAAATGCGTGTCTACTAGTGTTTAGGCTAATCGACTGAGAAAGTTAAGAGGTAATAAATCGTCTGGGTTGCCTGTGAAATGCAAGTCCCTGTTTTAAAATGGTTTCATTGACATATAAGTATTTTTGTTATAAAAGTTAACGAATCGTGTTTATGAAACTGACAAAATGAAGTCATTGAAATGAGGAATCAGGTTACAAAATATAACTTTCATATGTTTTGTAATTGCTGAGAAAAATCGAAATCCCTGCGAACTAAGTTTCCAATGCGTCGCCTGAAGTCCTGGCATACCGAAGTCGCGATATCGATACCAGACACATTAGTTAAACAAAAGACGGTTTAACGGATTGGAGCGGTTAATTGTAGTAGGTATATTAAGTAGTAGCAAAGATAAGCATGTCTTCGCCAGACTTTTCTGTAGTAGCAGTTATCTTCGAGCTCTTCAAAGGTTCCTGAGTTCAAGTTCAAGTCAGCTGATTTGTGATAAATACTTAATATTGTTAAAATATACTTGATCCTTTGAGTCAATTGATAAGCAATCTTGTAGTTACTTAAACATTCGTGACAGTGAATTCACATATACAGTCATTTTTTATTCGCTTACAAGTACCGGAAGACGCAGCGTAGACAGTTCTCTTCTCACTCGGTGGACCGACGACCTTGTGAAGGTAACGGGAAGCCGCTGGTTGCGGGCAGCGTAGGACCGGTCGTTGTGGAAATACTTAAGGGAGGCCTTTGTCCAGCAGTGGACGTCTTTCGGCTGATATAATGATGATGACAAGCGACAAAAAATATTTTTCTTTCTCTATCACACTTTTTATAACCTCTCTAAAATCGCAAGTGTTTTTTTAAAAAAAAAATATTGTTAAAAAATTGATTATCCGATAGTAAACCCCTTGGAACACACCCTTAGATAGTAGGTCCCACTCCGCGCAACACCTTCCCTCAAAGACAGTCATAAATACAATATCCACGCAGGCGAAGCCGAGGGCAAAACCTAGTAAAACCGTAGTACGCCATTCACGAATGTATTCTTATATGTAAAGTGACTTTCATATACGACTTGCAATAAAATAAACAAAAAACAATGAACTCACTTGAATAACATCTGTCCTCGTTCCCTTGCGCTGATCTTCGACCATTCTCCCTCTTCAAAGGCTTTCTTTGCCGCTTTCACCGCCCTGTCAACATCTGTCACCGATGCGCTCTGCACCTTGCATATAACAGACTCGTCAGCTGGATTAATCAACGTCAAAGTCTTCCCGCTATCCGAATTCACAAACTCCCCATTTACAAACATCTGCGTTGGGAATTTTATCTTCATTTTATTCACGTTTAACTCCACTCCGTCGTATACGATCTCTTTGGTGCCATTATCGCCGCGAACTTTAGAAACGGCGGTGACGTAGAACTCTGAGAATGTAGTGTTCATATATACGTCCTCGTTCTGCAGCTCTAAGTCGGCTAAGTCTTTTATTTCTTCTACTAGTCTGACGACGTCCATAGAGCCAGCGCCCGAGCTGAAGAAATCCGTGTCTTCTTCTATGTCAATGCGCAAGATAGCCTTCCAAATATGTCTGACGTTTTCAACAAACTGTTTTTCTTCAGCTGTTAGTTCTAATTTGACTCTGCTTTCGCTCGCTTTGAAGAAGTTCTGTGCGTTTATCATTTTACCATTCACTTTTAATCTTTGGATGTTTAGCTGTAATAAAAACGTAAAATGTAATTTGGTCCTTCGAACCGGATAATTGTTACCTACATTAACACACTTGGATTGCTGCCCATCGTATTTGTTCTGTATTGCTATGGGCGCGCATAGACAAGCGACATTTTATTGTCGTCGTCAAGTTGTGGCTTGCCATTAACGACCATCGTCGGCAGTCAATGACTGTCATCAAAGACAAAGTGAGAAAAAAAAGCTACACACGCACGCAGAATACTTCATCGTAGTCAGCAGTAAGAAAAAAAATCATTAAAGTTAACCAAATTAATAAATAACAAATCTTTTTTAAATCCATGATTGGTAAGCCCTTGGCATCATCTCAACTGATGGTAAATGACGATGATGCCGAAGATGGAAGCGGGCTTACCAAGATTCCCCAACGCAATGGAGAACTGGTTATCTACCTTCTAGCCGGAACACATCAATGTTGGAGTAAACACATGTCTACGCACCACTCACCCTCAAAGACAATCATAAAAACGATGTCCACAACGAGCAAATCTATACTTAGTTAAGATGGAGGTAGCTAGCCAGGCGGGCTTAGGAGATGCCCTTAGACGAACCATCCCGAGTCTTACAAAGTTATACTCCGCCAGGATTCGAACCCGCGACTCCCTGATGTGAAGCTTCACCATCTTTTGACCAAAAACGACGTCATAAAGCTTTTCTTCTCCCCAAGACCGAAAAAGCAAGCCTTACCTTAACTCCGTCATTGGCCGTAATCAGCAGCCCAGCCTCATGTATAACAGCCGGTTTCTTTAGCCCTGATATCACCAGCTTATCCCCCTCGGCCTCGAATTCGCCCTCCCACAGGGACGAGCCGAAGAACTTCACCTACAAGTACATATGAATAGGGTTTTAGTTGACTCGTTTGAGTTATTTTTATCATCTGTCAAAAATATAGTTTTATCCTAAAAATGATTTAAATAGCAAGGCATGACGTCATAGTTTGTAGACGTCACTGATGAATTAATAATGTGATTTTAAATAATTAAAAAAGGAAACCGTAATGGAAAACAATGCGAGTAAGTTTTTTGAAATTTCAGTATGGGGGCGAGCCATTTAGAGAACAATTATAAATCTGAAAGTTTGTCTGTCTGTATGTCTCTACTTCTGAAGCCATTTCGTTTAAAAAAACTAAAGAAAAGTGAATTTTCATCCCGAAAAAACGCATAGATTAAATTTTTGGCAGCGATTTTTGTAAATTTCGTATGTTAAATGTTAATTTTCAAACATAAAATGACAAGTTCACGCTCGCGAGCCGCTTGTGGTTCGCGCACCGTGCACCTTCCAATACAGTCATAAAAACGATATCTGTTTTTAAAAACAACGAGAATCAACAGACTGATGGCGGAGCTTAACCTTGAACTGGCTAGATACTTACTTAAAAATCAAGGCAAGAGTGAATATGCATTATTTGATTTTGCGTGTACAATACTCGACTGCACCGTCACTTCCCATCAGGTGAGGTGTGTGTAGTCAAACGCACTTGCCCGTGAGAGAAGCATTTACAATACTAGTATAGATTTACCTCTACATCGGGGCTGGTATCGTCGAAGCCTTCGCGCGTCTGCGCTCTGATGGTGGTGGTGGCTCCGGGAGATATTTACTTACATAAAAACCAAGGCAAGAGTGAATAGGCATTATTTGATTTTGTGTGTACAATACTCGACTGCACCGTCACTTCCCATCAGGTGAGGTGTGTGTAGTCAAACGCACTTGCGCGCGAGAGAAGCATTTACAATACTAGTATAGATTTACCTCTACATCGGGGCTGGTATCGTCGAAACCTTCGCGCGTCTGCGCTCTGATGGTGGTGGTGGCTCCGGGAGACGAGTCAAGGCCGCGGATGAAGTTGTGCAGGGCGAGGCCGGACTTGGACCAGTCGATCTGAGGATATTGAACGTGCGATAAACTTGGCTTGTAGTATAACCAACCAGTATGAGGTAGCGCAAGCCTACATAGCTTATTATTATTTACACTAATTTAAAAAAAATAAATCAAAATCATCATCATCATATCAGCCGAAGGACGTCCACTGCTGGACATACGCCTCCCCCAAGGATCTCCACGACGACCGGTTCTGCGCTGCCCGCATCCAGCGGCTTCCCGCGACCTTCACCAGGTCATCGGTCCACCGAGTGGGAGTACCTACACTACGTTTTCCGGTGCGTGGTCGCCACTCGAGAACTTTACTGCCCCATCGGCCATCTGTTCTACGAGCAATGTGCCCCGACCACTGCCACTTAAGTTTAGCAATTCTGAGAGCTATGTCGGTTACTTTGGTTCTCCTACGGATCTCCTCGTTTCTGATTCGATCACGCAGAGAAACTCCGAGCATAGCACGCTCCATTGCCCTTTGGATGACCTTGATCAAAATAATGTATTTAAAATAATTTATTTAATTTAAGTATTAAGTATATTGTAATAAATATCCAAGTACGTGTTACTGATATGTAAAAACGTATATATTTATATATTCTGAATGTTGGGTTTTTATTTGTATTATCCACCTTTTCATTACTTCTTTTTGTTAATATAAATAATCTGAATATTAATTTAAATAGAATTGGTGGTTAAAATAATATCTTCTTAATTAATTGGATCTTGCCCCTGCCCCCCAAGACGCGGGTAAAGGAGGGCGAGTCAAGTAAAGATACTAAGGAACTCAAAAAAGGATGACTTCCCAGTTCCAATACTTGTCGATTTGCGAACTGTATAGAACGGCTTCCATTTTTGTTGCTTCAACTGTAGAGGTTCCTTGGAAAAGGTATTCAGTTTCATGAGTAGTATCTAGCTACTCATACAAGTACTATTTACTGCTTTTAAGCGAATCACCCGAGTCACATGCCGAATACTTCTCTTCACCCGAAAAATCAAAGACATTCCGAAGGTGTAAAGTGGTGTAAAGTCCGTAGGAGAACCAAAGTAACCGACATAGCTCACAGAACTACAAAACTTAAGTAGCAGTGGGTGGGGCACATAGCTCGTAGAACGGATGGCCGTTGGGGCAGTAAAGTTCTCGAGTGGCGATCGCGCACCGGAAAGCGTAGCATAGGCAGGCCTCCCACTCGGTGGACCGATGACCTGGTGAAGGTCGCGGGAAGCCGCTTGATGCGGGCAGCGCAGAATCGGTCGTCGTGGTTATCCTTGGGGGAGGCCTATGTCCAGCATTGGACGTCCTTCCGCTGATATGATGATGATGATGAAAGTGCTTTGCACGATAGGCAAATAAACAGAACCTGACCTGGTGCGTCTCCGGCTTGAAGAGCGCGGGGTCGTAGGTGGCACCTTCTTCCGGCTGCGGCACCCTGGGCGCCGTGCCGTGCGCCACCATGTTCACAGCCTCGGCCAGCGCCTTGATACCTTTTGTCACAAAACAGAAAAATGGTATCGTTGGTATAGGAGTGTAGCAAAATTGGTTTAGGACTCGTTATTAGGGGCTGCTACTTATCATTCTCATTAACTTTCTATAAGAGACACATGGTAAATTCGAAAAAAGAAAACGATCTGCTGATGGACTAAACTCACTACATGTGACCTAACAATTTGTACTGACATTGAAATATTGTTTGACATTGAATATTATTTAATTGGAATATTATTGTAGTTTGACTGCTTGACATTATTATGATTGATATTTTTGACATTTCTGTTGATACTAACTTAGTTTTTTAAGATGTCTGTTACTAACTCAATATTATGGATTGACTATCTGAAATAAATAATTTGAATTTGAATTCTGTATGGAGTCTACTGCTGGTACAAAAAGAAGTGAAATATAAACAAAAACATTGTGTAAAAATGTGTCAAGTCTTAAATTAGGCGCACCCAAGTTCAGCGCAAAGCAAGCACTGCCGTAATATCTTTTATAGAACCATTTCGGCTGGTTTTCGAGTCCCTGTATCTTGCCAGTAGGTTCGTACAATAAGAGTGAAATCCAAAAAAAAAACATGGCAAGTCTCGATTAAGATTACTTGGCCATAAAAAGTAGTGAGATGAAATAAAGAGCCAAGTCTAAGTGAAAAGAAGAAAACTCGGCCGTTATTTCTTTTATTAGATTTGTAAATCTAGATAAATATGTCAGGGAAAGTGAATCTTACAAATAATTTCAATAATTAGCATAAAAAAATAAAAGTATCTACATATCTACCCATAATTAATACTCTTACAAAATATTTAGCGGCCAAGTCACTCGTTTTCTTTTATTCACTTAGACTTGGCTCTTTAATTAATCTTACTACTTTTTATAGCCTAGTAATCTTAATCGGAACGTGGCACGTTTTTACAAAATGTTTTTGTAGGGATACCTTTTGCTTTTTTATTTTTTTGTTTTGTTTTTATTTTTAACGTACCTACAGTTATAAGATGATCAATTAAACCAGTGTTTTGGTGATAACTCTTTAATTTTATTCAATCGGATCCTACGCTTCCCGCCTGAAGACCCTATACCTGCTATCATACTACCTGCGGGCGTCGGCGTCAGGTAGGAGGGCCACGAGTCACGGCCCTCTATTAGCGTCTTGATAGAACTAGCTCACAGAATCGCTAGAACGGATGACCGTTGGGGCAGTAAAGTTGTCGAGTAACGACCGTTCATTGCAAGACGTAACTGCGACACAGTCCTCGACTAATGCAGTTGCTATCGTACACATTAAGTTTGTACACTTAGTTTAAGTTCCAAATAAATAATTTTTAATTTTAATTTTTTTTAAAGCTTAGGCAGGTCTTGAAGTCGCGGAATGCGGGCAGCACAGGACTGGTCGTTGTGGAAATCCTTGTGGGAGATCAATGGACGTCTTTCGGCTCATATGATTAGAAATAGGTACAAATCGGGTAGTATTGTAGCATACCCTGGAACTTCATACAACGGGCCAGAAATGACATTTCAAAAAAGGAATGACGGAACAAACAAAATGGGGGCGAAATCCTATAGGTAACCAATCTGTATCAATCTGGGTGACGAGGGGGTGAGGTCGCAATCTAGAGAGCGGCAGGGAGTGTCCATACTGTATGTTAGTACTAATATAGGTATATACTTTTATTTTAGTAAGGTACCTTCAGGATACAAATGCTTGTTGTAGACTGTGTCGACGGTATCGTCGATGGAGCAGGGGAAAGTGCGCTGCAGCAGTACGGGGCCCGTGTCGAGCCCGTCGTCGGCCCAGAAGATGGTCAGCCCGCACGTTGTGTCGCCCTCTATTAGCGTCCTGGTGGAAATACATAAATATTACATAAGTCAATACCAGAGAACCGCAAAACAAACAAGTGAAGGTTATGAATCTCACACCAAGAATATGTTAATATAGTGCCGTGTCCAGCTTCAAATACTGAATGGTTACATTGTACCTTTAACCCTAGTAGGTAGCCTAAAATCAACACATTTCGGACGCCAGGCGTCTTTTTTGGTAGTCGAGTTTTAGATTAGCTTAACTTTGAGCTTACTCTAGTTCATGTAAAACTAGCTTTTGCCCGCGGCTTCGCCCGCGCGGACATCGTTTTTATGACTGTCTTTGAGGGTGAGTGGTGCACAAGCCACAAGCGGCTCGCTAGCGCGGACACGAGTTTTCTCCAGATCTCTCAGGAACTATATCGGGCTATTCTGATTAGCAGTCTAAGTCACTTCCTACCCCTCAATCAATTCTATAAAAAAAACCCCACTTCAATCCGTTGCTCCGTTGCGACGCCGACGTGCGCGAGTGTGGAAATGAGTTTTCCCCAGATCATTCCGGAACTACATTATATGCTAATTAGTTAATTATGTCGTTTCCCACCCCCTCAAACATTTTTGTTCGAAAAATCACAAAATCAATTGTTCTTCCCAGTAACAAAGGCTACCCGCACGCCAAATTTTATCAAGATTGGTCGAGGTGGTGAAGCGTGAAAAAGGTAAACATAGCAACAAATAAACACATTTTCACATTTATACTGTTATAGTAAGGATAGCACCTAAGGATGCCCAAAGAAAGGAAACAGTCATAGGATAATAGGGATGACGGATACTAGTCATCTGAGTTACTTTTTATCTTTTATCAAAAACGACATTTTGTTCTAAAAATGTATGAAATACCTAGGCGTGACGTCATAGTTTAGCAGCGTCATTTATGTACTCATTTTGTGATTTTGGTGAATTAAGAATCAAAGACTTGATGGAAAACAAAACGAGTAAGGTTTTCCGTAGTTTGAGTGGGAGGGCAATTTGGTGATCAAGAGTTCATAATTTATTTCTGATGCTGTCGTCATCCCTATTAATTTTTATTTTTTTTATGTCGATAGCTGCTATATTTATAAAAAGTTAAAGAAAAGTAATGTTTATTCAAAAAAGGTACAGTCTTTCCGATGGTCATAAAAGAAGTAGAAAGAAGTAAATGGAAGAAGAAAGGACGAAAACGGACATTGATTCCACCTACAAAGTTTACCATCAGATCGACTTCAAATTACCAAAAGGATCTATTGTCACCGGGAATACGGCTTCATACCAAATTTTAGCTAAATCAGATTTCTGAAAGTCGCTCTAAAATGTGCTCTAAAACCGTTTTCAAGTTTTGACCTACTTACCTAACAACCTAAATAACTTACATAAATACAAACAATAGAAGCTTTTAACTTTTTTTAATTAAAAGTTTCAGTGCGTTTGACTGCAACTCACCTGATTGGAAGTGATGGTCGAGGATGGTACACGCAAAGTCAAATAATGCCTAGTCACTCTAGCCCTGATGCACAGTATTACGATATGGCTAACAGTAGCGCAACACCTTTGATGTCGCATGATACGCCACCGGCGTAGGTACTAGCCTGTAGTCAGCCTGGCAAACTCGCGGAGTGCCCCGCAAGTACCCTTCCGTTGCTCTGCGTGAGTACATTCGTTGCGCTACTGTAAGCCGCTATATTGCCTGAGGATCTCCAAACTATAGGAATCGGGAAACATTCACAGGCAAGAAGTTACACTCCTTTTAAAATACGAGATGTTTTAACCGCCTCCGTAGCTCAGAGGCAAAGTTCAAATTTATTCAGGAGGTCGCGGGTTCGATTCCCGGCGAGATCAATTGTAAGACTCGGTTTGGTTGGTGGTAGGGCATTTTCTAAGCCCGCCTGGCTAGCTACCACCATCTTATCTAAGTCTTGCCGCCAAATATCAATGTTGATATCATTGGTGTGTTCCTGCATGAAGATAAGATAGCCAGTTCCCCATTGCGTTGGGGAATCTTGGTAAGCCCGCTTCCATCTTCGGCAACATCGTCACTTACCACCAGGTGAGATGTTGTCAAGGGTTTACCAATTGTGAATAAAAAAAAGGCTTTTTCTTAGAGGAGACTATAATATCATTAGAGGTCACAAAAGATAGTATATAATTGGTATATATTTACTGACCAATAGTGGATAAAAACTGTTTACATAAAATTGTAGGGTACTAAGAGGTTATCTGCATCTGATATAATTCAAAAACTACATAAAAATAATATACGTGTCATTTATCAAAATATAAGTTACATAAGAGTTTATGAAATTTTATATTTATCTCACACTTATCGAGTATATACCTACATATGCGTATCATCATTATTACGTATTATTTTAATACATTATTACGTATTATTATATATTTTATCTCTCACACTTAACAAATACGCATGCGTGTCATTATTACTGCATTTGTAACTAGATGAAACTGCCTCTAACCAGATTTTAAATGATTCTTCTTTATGACTTTTGAAATATGATTGTAATGTTCATAATGCGATGTTTATTGCACAAAGTTCTTTATATTTGTTCAACAATTTTGCACGTAAAATTACTTAATTGCACCACTTTTAGTTTTATATTATTCATATATTTTAGGCGTGCTTTTCACTTTGTATTATATCACAAGTGCTATAGTGAAGAGTTGAAAACAGACTTGTAACGTCTATTTAGTTTATAAATAAAGGTAATAAGCATGGCAACCTCCTTGGCGCGCGAAGTATATAGTTATTTATGTAACAAGGGGACAAAGTAATATTTTGTTCCGAGGGCGTTGGTTTGAATCCTGAGCTTAGCGAGGAATTCAATGTACACACAAGGGATGACGACAGCATCAGAAATAAATTATGAACTCTTGATCACTAAATTGCCCTCCCACTTAAACTTCGGAAAACCTTACTCGTTTTGTTTTCTATCAAGTCTTCAATTTTTAATTCACAAAAATCACAAAATGAGTACATAAATAACGCTGCTAAACTATTACGTCACGCCTAGGTATTTCACACATTTTTAGAACAAAATGTCGTTTTTGACAGATGATAACAAGTAACTCAAATGACTAGCATTCGTCATCCCTGATATGAGAAAAAGAAATGAAGAGAAAGAGGAATATATATGACCGTTCTTTTTTTCCTACGAGCATTGCCGCCAAAACCTAACCGACTAGCAAGGACGTAGCCGACTAGTAACTTCTTCATACAACACGCGTTCGACCTCTTTGGTTAACTTCACATATACTAAGCGACAAAAAGTTAGCATTTAATACAAACTCCTTGCTAATTAATCCGCAAAAGTGAGTTTGAGAATAGAGAATTTGATGTTAATTTGTGATATTTACATTTTTTTTAGGGTTCCGTGCCTCAAAAATAAAAAAACGAAACCCTTATAGGAACACTCGTGTGTCTGTCACAGCCGATTTGCTCAGAAACTACTGAACCGATTGAGTTGAAATTTGGTACACATAGAAAATATAAAAAAAGCTTTGCAAACTATATCGTGTGACATATCAGAAAAAAGGGCTTGTTGTGCGAATCTCAAATATCTTTTTTATAATTTTAAGATCAATATTTTTGAAGTTATTACAGAAAATAGGCAAAAATTTACCATCCCCCCTCCTTTATCTTCGAAACTACTGGGCCTAAAATTTTGAAAAATCACAATATATGAGGTTAAATGCATAGATTACAGGAAAATCTATGAGAAAAATCTAAAGTCCTATCGTTCTTACAAGAAAAAATGAAATTTCTAAAATCCAATTGTTTGGAAAACAGCGTGGGATCTAGAAGTATCTTCAACCATGTTAATTTAAGTAGTAATACGACCACAGCAATTAGTTCCCTATTACCTATATCTAGATGGCGCTGTAGATGAAAATTAGTTTTTTGTAAGGAACCCTTAGTGCGCGAGTTTGACTCGCACTTGGTCGGTTTTTTACATTTAACCTTCAGAAACGCGGATTTATCAGAAGATAGAAAACAAACTCTTTAAACTCTTCAAAGTATAATTTTGTTCGCACTTATTGAGGAACCAATCTTTTTTGAATAAGTGTGATGAAAAAGAATTTGCAAAGACTACTACGTTTATTTTTCAGAACATAGCTAAATACCGAAATTTAACCGCCTCCGTGGCGTAATGGTTAGTCTATTCGTTTCACACCGGGATGTCGCGGGTTCGATGATTCCCGACGGGGTCAACTTTGTAAGACTCGGTTTGGTTGGTGGTAGGGCATTTTCATATCCCGCCTGGCTAGCTACCACCATCTTATCAAAGTCTTGCCGCCACAAATCGGTGTTAATAACATTGATGTGTTCCGGCTTGAAGATAAGATAGCCAGATCCCTATTCCGTTGGGGAATCTCGGTAAGCCCGCTTCCATCTTCGGCATCATCGTCACTTACCATCAGGTGAGATGATGCAAAGGGTTTAGTAATTGTGAATAAAAAAAATTATATATTCTCAAACAAAGTTTATGAAGTTATATTTATTTTTTTCCTCGCAAGCTTGTAGAAAAACGTCGTAAAACACTCGTGAGCATTGGTCATTCGACATTAGTCATTCATTACACTTTCGGTTCTAATTACAGCCCTCATCGTCCTGCCTCGAGTGTAATGACCGACTTAGCTCACTTGTTTATTAGTGTTCAACTAATTGCGAGTTTTAAATGTCAGTAATAACCTAATTTAAATAAAATTAAATACCCAACTGCATAAAAACATTACCTCTCTTTTTTGGGCCATTGGGTCAAAATGTATCCTATGTCATTTTCGGGATCAAGACGAATCTAACGACTCTTAGCACTCCAGACTCAGCCGAAAAAAAAAACAGACACATACATACACAAATACATACATACACCCAAAAACCATTACCCTTCTTTTTGGGCAGTCGGGTAAACAAGTGGCCAAGTGTGCGTAGGACCCCGCGAAAAGTAGGGTTTCGTAGTCTTTCAATAAATATATGTGTGGGTATTTAAAAACAAGTTATTTTTGCACTTGGTATAAAACATTTTGTATGGAGAATCTATGAACTTTTTACAAATCCAACTGCACATTTTAAGTTCCTCGACTATTATTTCAAAACTAAGAAAGCCTACTAGGCTGTGACAATTTTCCTTGTAAATTGATTATATGTCCTACTATTTCCAATATTTTTCAGATTTTCAGAAATGGCGGTTTAGCTGGTAGGGGCTTACATGCAAATATAAACAAAAATCATCATTTAGTTACATTTAGTAAACAAATCATTTATCGGAAAAATGGTCTTAGTAAACCCTCAGTAATTTTAAAAGACCTATTCAACGATACCCCACACGATAGGGTAAGTAAACTAAAAAAAACACTCCCACTTTAAATTAAGGGGTGGTAGCCTAATTTTTTTTTACAGATTTCATTCCATTATTTACCTTATTATTTGAAATACAAATGGACTAATTTAAACTTTTGACATGAGATTTTTATTATTATTATTGTATAATTATTGTTTTGATTTTAAGATTTGAGTTTGAATTATTTAACAGTTAAATAATAATTTTTTAGAATAACTCTCTAGACATTTAATGATGATAGATAAGGTAATACAATTTTGTGATTTATTTGCACGCTATAGACTGGCTAAATAGGCATTCTTCTATAACATCATGTACTTACCCTATTTATGCAAATAAAGAAATATGAATATGAATATGAAATAGTATGACGACGGAACCTTCAAAACATTATTGTCTTAGGCAGGTGCGTGTCTTAGATAGAGTAGTATGTCCTAGCGCTTACCAGTTTATAGAGGATGCTCCCCTATGCTTCGGCAGGATGCTGGGATGGTAGCAGATGCTCTCGTATTTGGGGTAAGTGATCACCTCCATCGGGATGAACTGGGTACAGAATGGCAGCACATTGAGGTCTGCCTTTACCTGGTAATCAATCAATCAATCAAGTCAAGAAAGAGACTTATGCACCAAAAAAAAAATACGCATCTTCATAATAAAACAAAAACATAGAAGCATAGGTGAAGCTTTTTTTTAATAATTTTTCAAAAAATACATATATTACAATTGCTGAAGTTTTGGAGCAGGAAATAGGGGACTATGAAATGCTGTTTTGGCAAATTTTACTGCCTATTATAGGTCTTGGAAAGAAACGTATTTTTTTTAAATGTGAAAACAATAGCTTGATCTAGTACTATGGCACGGAACCCTTTGTGTGCGATTTTGACTCGTACTTGGCCAGTTTTATTGGATAGGTTATGCCTCCACTCCAGGGTGGAGCTATACAAATTTTATTCAAAAAATTAGAAAATTTGTACTTGGTTGTTGCGATCGAAGTCATTTTTTTAACGTGTTCAGCGTGGTCAATTATTAAATTGAAGTATTCCATTATTGACACATTATTTCTTGAAACACGTCAAGTGTTAAGTTAAAAAAAAGCCTGGCCTAGATTATATTATTCTTGAATCACACTATAATAAACCAGATCAAAATGTAAATAATGTATGTATTACCTAACTTTTTCAAAGGTACCGTCTATTTGTGAACACTTGTTTCCTTATTACTTTTTTGGGTTCCATAGTCAACAAGGAACCCTAATAGTTACGCCATGTCTGTCCGTCTGTCCGCGGCTTAGGTCACACTTTTTGCACTAGACAGCTGTAATTTGGGATGGGTTATACACATTGATCACGCCGACAAAGTGGTCAAATAAAATCTCGAAAAATGTGAAGAGGGAGTGTTTTTTTGTCTACGTATACTATCATGTGGGGTATCGTTAAATAGTTCTATCAAAACTACTGAGGGTGTGCTAACAACATTTTGCGATTCAGGGTTCTGTTTAAGAAATATTACGCTTTAAAGTGCTATTTTTTGTTACATTCAAGTATACAACCCCCTACCAGCTTAATTGCTATTTTAGGACCTCTGAAAAACATTGTAAATAGTAGTAGGACATTTAATCAATCAACCGCAAAACAATTTTGTTTTTTAAAATATAAATTTTATTTTTTGAAAAGACTATGGAACCCAACTTTCCGCGAGTCCAACTCGCACTTGGCCGGATTTTAAGTTAACTGACTTTTAGTATAAAATTTTAAACTAAGAAATTTTGTACACAAGTCAACATTTCAAGCCTTGAAAATGAGGTTTGTAAATTGACCACTGCAGATAAGCTATTAGTTCTTGTGTTGCAACATGGAGTTGCATGACTTGGAGTGATTATATTATTTATTTTTGCTTTAAGTGGTGCAATCATGGAAAACTTTAAATGTAAATACCTGACCAGTTTCAGTAATTATTATTAACAATCTTCATAATTTTAACCTACTTACTTATTCATGTTTGATTACTGTAATATAAACATTCAAATTTTAAGTAAAAATTAGTTAACTAATGAACTGTAGTGATATAAATAAAAAAAATATACCACTGTTACAGTCTAAAGAATCCATGAAACAATCCATACAGTCATCCAATAGAGATGTCTAGGGGACAAGATAGGGGAGTCGAGCTCCAGATTTCATAGTCAAACTTTGAGTCGCTTTATACATTCAAGAGCAGGTGGCTCAGGAGCATGTGCCCGTTACAAGTGATGACGGCTTTGAGGCAGTTATCAAAGGCGTTGGAACACTGTATGGATCCTTACACTGTGCCACTGTTTTGTAATTCAGTAATAATGCGTTATTCTGAGTAGATAACATAGGTCATTGGGTCGATTACTGTTCTCAAAACAGTTTGATAGTACAAGCACGCATTTAGGAAATGATGTCTTATAATTTGACGTGCTTGTTCTCTCGAAAGTAAACAGAATCCGGTATTTAACTACTAGTCATTTGAGTGACTTTTTATCAACTGTCAAAAACGATATTTTGTTCTGAAATTGTTTGTGTTACTAACTTGTGACGTCGTTGTCTTTGACGAACTAATTTAGTGATTTTGATAAATATAAAATTGAAATTGAATTAAAATATGAAATGAATAAGTTTTTATGCTTTTGTAGGAGAAATGCTATTTAGTGATTAATATTTTTAATTTATTTTAGATACTGTCAAATACCCTATTGTCTGATAAGGATTTTATGAATCATATTTTTGGCAGTGTAAGATACACTTAAATACTTTAATTTCCTTGTTTTATTTGAAGACATACTGTTAAATTAATGTTTAAAGTTTTTAAAAAATAGGGTATACTTCATACTCCGCATTTGTCAACGACATTGTCGTTAAATACCAATAACATCCCCACTGCTGGGCCTCGGGTCTTCTGAAACTCAGAAGGTTAGGCCATGCTGCACACATGGGGACCAAGTCTGGATTGGTGAAGGCTGTAGGTCTAGTGCCGAGCACTACTGTCAGGCCTACTACTATTAGGCCTTTGTTACAGCTTAAACTACCATCTAGTACCAGTAACTGACATCAAATGCGCGCCTTGCGAAGCATGGAAAGGGTCGAGATAAATGCCACTAAACCCATCCAAGTATTGACTATGATTAAGGTCAGTTGACCTGCGTGAACGACGCGACCACGAAAGTTGCACTGAGCTACGACCACTTTATAAAGAAACATAATACAAGAAAATAATGGAGGTACAGAATGGTACTTACAGATTTGTACTCGGACAGGATCTCCGGAATGACTTGGCCTTTCAATCGCCATGTTTTGTATTTGAATACTGGAACACCATTTTGTGCAGCAATTGTGGCTGAAACAATAAGTAGGTTTAGAAATACTTTTGATTGTGGTTCTTGGTGAAACATTATAATCATACATTTTGGTATATCTTAGTCTGCCTGAAGATGGTGTTTCGAAACCGGTCGCTGACAAATTATAACATGTAGTTTTATTTATTTTATGTGGCATTAGTGTACATATATACCAAAATGTGTGACATGTGA
The DNA here is from genome assembly GCA_947284805.1 of Coleophora flavipennella. Classification (NCBI taxonomy): domain Eukaryota; kingdom Metazoa; phylum Arthropoda; class Insecta; order Lepidoptera; family Coleophoridae; genus Coleophora; species Coleophora flavipennella. The sequence continues at coordinate 14,231,063 of OX369283.1, forward strand.
TGTATTTTTAACCGACTTTGAAAAAAGGAGGATGTTTCTCAATTTGACCATATATATTTTTTATTTTTTTATGTGTGTTCACGGATAACTTCGTCATATATGAAATGATTTTGAACATTCTTTTTTTGTTGGAAAGGTGATATCCCAAGGGTGGTACCATAATAAGGAAACAAGGATCTGGTGAGATGGCCCCCCAGAGAAATTGAGGGGAACCTTAGTTTCCTGTTTGAAGTCAGTTTTTTTTTGTTCAAAATTATGTTGCATGTGTTTGACACATACATATTTTCTGTAAATAATGTAGGTACTTATGCATATATTTGTATGTTGTCTTTTGCAAATTAATCTGTGTTTTTGTGGATATGCAAACAAAAAAGAATAGGTAAACTTTTTACTAATATTTACTAAAAGGTAGATAAAAGCACATTCAATGTTCTACTGGTAAAAGTGAAAATACTTTATGGTTTTGCTCAAAACTAAAGTGCTCAGCAGTTTATTTTAAGATTGAAAAATTAAATAGTTATTCTTTATATACTTGTCATGGTTTCTATTGTAAATCTACAGATAACTTTTAATCCTACTAATATTATAAATGCCAAAGTTTGAATGTATGGCCCCCAGGACACACCAGCTGCCTCAAGTTCTTCATTATTTAGTACTGCTGCTGCAGTATTAGTGAAACATCAATCGCAATATCATACATATTTAGAGTATGTTTATCTCGGCACGAAGTCTGTGGAAACCTTCGTACAAATTAACATAATAATAATTCATACCCAGAGGGTCTTCTCGGTTTCCCTTATCTAGGACTGTGAACACTCCGGCGACAACATGGCCATCTCTCTGCAGACACTTGAACACCTCCGCTGCGAAAGTGCTCTGCCCTATAATGGCTACTCTAAGCTTTTTCTTCGGAGGCTGCAAGTAACACATTATAAAATCAAAAACTGATGTCAAATGGCGAAGATTGGGGGGAGGGTTAGAACCCAATGGGATTTTATAATATTAACAGGGGATGCAGGTAACAAAGATTAAGTGGAACTTGGATACTGGAGCTTTCAAATAAATCATAGGTAAGGTTTAGAAAGGTCTCAAAAGTATATAATTACCTCCTGCGGTAACGCAACAGGCGGCATTTCGGTATAGTTTTACAATAAAGTTTCTTCTCCACTCCACTGATCGTTCTACCGAACGCGATCGGACTAACTAGAATCCCTGGGCACAATTCTATATAAAGGCCAGTTTGCTTCTCTACAAAGAATTCGTTATCGCCAGGGTTCAAGCTCGGAGCACGGTACGGATAAAATCAATGAAAGATCATTTTACGTTATGTTTTTACACGCGAACGAAACAAACAATAAGACAGCTGATATTTGCCGCCAAAAACCCAAAATAGCTGACTGCAGACTGACTCGAATACTTTTTTTTTCGGCCTTTTTAGGGCAGGTTAGGGCTCATTGGCCATACCGCCTTGTCTTCAGTACAATATTTTTTTAGTAGTATTTGTAGATTTTACGTCTTCAGTACTTTTTCAGTCTTCAAGATCACTGTTTCTTCACAGCATATAGATAGTCTGTAAACTTTATCTAACCTAACTTACACACTCTAGTAAAATGATAGTACTTTTGATAAGCTTTCGCGGACTTCTTGTGGGAACTCGAAACACTATACACACTTGTATTTCATTATGTATTCTACTCAATAAACACATAAAAGGTACTTCACTGAATAATACACTATCTATACATCAAAAACCACGAAATGTAATTTTTCGGAAAATAAAATAAAAATGACAAACTAACTGTACGCTACAAATTCCCGCCAAAAAGTCTGACTCAAACACAGATGATTCAAAGTAATTTATCAAAGCAAAAAGGCAATAAGTCATTGTGTAACAAACTAACGCTTTTGACTGACTGACAGAACAGAGGGGGTTCATGTAGTAGCCAACACAAAAATGCAACCAACAAATGCGTTGACCGTAAATTCTGTAAAAAAGTTTTACACGAAATTAAAACAATTATGTTGTTAATTGTTATGCGTTGATATTCTGTAAAAAACTCCTATACGAAAAATAAAACAATTGTATTGTTATCACTTATCAATCACGTCGCGTTGCAGTTTTGTGAATGCGGTCTATCCAAATAAACTTTGAGCTGTGGTCGCGGCCCGCGGCTCTAGAATAGCAGTACCCTCTTTTCCCGAGGGCACACCCTGGATACTTCATACAATGGGCCAGAAATGACATTGCAAAAAAGGAATGTTCGAACAAACAAAATGGCGGCGAAATCCTATACGTTCGATAACTAAACTGTAACCAATATGAATCAATCTGGGAGACGAGGGGGTGAGGTAGGAATCTAGAGAGCGGCAGGGAGTGTCCATACTGTATGTTAGTACTAATATATATACTTTGCCGAAGGTGTCGCAAGAGGCAACTAAGCGAACAAACCGCAGGTGCGTAGCAGCGTCCTTTCCGCGCCGCGTACTGTGCCAAAGAGAATATAAGTCTACTGTGCCACCATAGCATAGCCGTCAACCCGCGTGCCAAGTGTGGCCATTTTGCTATTCCCTTTCCCAACTTGGAGAAGGCCTATGTCCTCAGCATTGCACGCCTTTTGGCTGATGTGAAGTGTGAGTAGTCGTACTAGCTCTAAGGATCGCAACTGAAATGAAAACAATTTTTCTGTCACTCTCGTTATTATATTTGATATTTTTGAGGTTTCTTATCCCAAGTTGTGGTGGGTACGGAACCCTCGCTTGGTGCACGAGTATTCATTATTTACATTCAAACGTTTATTTCACCAGACAGAAGTGTTATGTATGATCTTCCGCCGCGTTTTGTTTTTGCGTACAGGCGTAATGGAAGACATTTTGGTCATAAGGCCTTAAAATGGGTCAAATGACAATATTCAATTCAAATCATTGAAAGACTGTGTAAAGCTATCACTACGGAAAAAGTATATAATATACTTAAAGTAATAAAAAATATAAAAATACAATTTTAAAAATAATGCCACTTTTGATGCAAAAAAATATACTATGGATTTGTTTTTGGCATTCATTGCAAAATTTCTCGAAAACAAATAGTTATTGTTCTATGAAACCAACACACAAAAATAGGTGACTATAACACGTTTCATTTTAATTTAAAACTTTTTTTTAAAAACTTTTCGAAAGTGAAGAAAAGTAATAAAAACATTTAAAAATTGAAAATTGTACGTTCGGTTTCAACGTAACAGCCGCGTTGAAGTCCGCATTGATTTGAACAAAATGAATGGACTTACTTTCGACATTATTTTAGAATGTAACCTGTCATCTTATAGTCCTAAATTTAGGTGCCTCAAATTTAGGATGGCAACACCATAGGTCACCTTTGGCGACAATAAACTAGTTTTCTGTTTTGAAGGTTTGCTCTGTATTTTGTCTCGGGCGCTATTAATTTACGAAAAACGTGCATGCGAAATTATAATGCTATTGTGATAGGATTGACGGAATGTAGTCTGTATTACTTAGTAGATAGAAAGGATAAGGTCTTTGAGCATATAATCTGTATGCTATGCTATGCTCGGAGTTTCTCTGCGTGATCTAATCAGAAACGAGGAGATCCGTGGGAGAACCAAAGTAACCGACATAGCTCTAAAAATTGCTAAACTTAAGTGGCAGTGGGCGGGGTACATTGCTCGTAGAACAGATGGCCGTTGGGGTAATAAAGTTCTCGAGTGGCGACCACGCAACGGAAAACGTAGTGTAGGCAGGCCTCCTACTCGGTGGACCGATGACCTGGTGAAGGTCGCGGGAAGCCGCTGGAGAACCGGTCGTCGTGGAAATCCTTGGGGGAGGCCAGCAGTGGAGGTCTTTTGGTTTATTTTTATTTTTTTATTCACAATTGGTTAGCCAGGCGGGCTTAAAAAATGCCCTACCACCAACCAAACCGAGTGTTACAATTGACCCCGCCGGGAATCGAACCCATGAACTCCTGTGTAAAGCCAGTGAACTTCGCCTCTGAGCTACGGAGGCGGTTAAAATGGTTGATATGATGATGATGATGTATAGGTACAATCAGGTACATACTGTATATACTCAATGAATAAGATGGAGACACTTGAACTCATGATGCTTTCTGTAACTGTACACAGATCTGTTTGTACCTGTACCTATCCTTTTTCCCTATCTTTCAAAATGTTCCTATTTAAAATTTAAACTTAACATTACCACAGACATTACTGTGTTACTATGCTTTAAGTTTAAACATTAACTTAATAATTTCCTTAGATATGAATAGGTCAATTGGTTGGTTCACACAGTCGTGCGATACTATCCAAGTAAACATTTAAAGATCTGGTTTCGTCCGGATTCGAACTGATAGAAGTGATGAAACATGGCGGGGCCAAAAACGGACACATCTGGTTACAACCAGTTCGATAATGGGCCCAACGTCAAGGAATACTAAATAGAGAATACTACGTTGAGAAACAAACTGTGTATGACGGATGGCTCATTCTCCAGTTTGATGTGAGTGAATACATACAGTGTGCACTAGGTACGATGTACATCATCATCATATCAGCCGAATGACGTTCACTGCTGGACATAGGCCACCCCCAAGGATTTCCACGACGACCGGTTCTGCGCTAACCGCATCCAGCGGCTTCCCGCGACTTTCACCAGGTATACAAGTAGGGTAAATTGACCCCTTAGCCGGCCATCACCCGTTTCCGGCCTCTTCACGCTTTAGTTTGAATAATAGATAAAGTTCACAAAAAATCTTTTAAAATTTCGCTCCATTCGACCCGGACGAACTTCACGTATAACAATTCTCAAGCTTATCCTTGAAATTCGAGTAATATTATGCTCTCAGTCGCCATTTGTAAATGAGCAGTGCGGACGCGTCTAAATATAAGAGAAAAAATAACGAGTGCTTTGGAGTTCAGCGGTAAGTTTTGAAGTGTTGCATTGCTTTGTGGGTGGTCAATTTCGATTGTGGTTTCGATGACTTGTTTGTTTTCAGTTTTCAAGAGCCAAAACTAATCCAAATCTTATAATTTACGATAATATATGTGGCCGGCTGACCGGTAGTGAATTTTGTTCAAAATCCTGTTTACGGCCAGGCAGCCGAGAACCGGTTTTGTATATGACTATATTATTTGTCTTTTTTACGGGAATCTTAGGTTTATGAACATAAATTCCATTATATTTTTATAAATTTAGGTTTTTGCGAATTAAGAACTAGATTCCGGCCACCCATTTCCTTTATATTTTCAAAGATATGACCCTCTAAATATGCCACGATTTTGGTGGCCGCCTTCTAGGTTTACCGATAACCCGTTCTCGGCTTACCTTTAGTGGCCGCCTTCTAGGTTTACCGGTAACCCGTTCTCGGCTTACCAATATTTTAGTGGCCGCCTTCTAGGTTTACCGGTAACCCCTTCTCGGCTTTTTAACATTTAAATAAGAACAGCCTTATTTCTTGGACATTACGACTAAAATTCCATCGAAGAACATAGTGGCCGACAACTGGTAAATAGGAGGCCGGGAACTAGACAAAGTGGCCGACAACCGGCGATTCTGCCTTATTTCTATTAATATATTTTTTAATTAAAATCCAATAAATATACGAGACAAATAGTTACTTTAAAGAATATTACAATATATTAGGAATACACGTCTTTGAAAATGAAAAAAAATAGTAATTTATTTCATTGACAGAATCTTGCCTGAAGTCTACAACTGGCTTAATTGGCCGACAAGGGGTCAATTCACCCTATACTTTAAAAATTCTAATTACGAAACCTAAAGAGATAAAGTTAGTTATCTACGCATGTGTGAAATTACTAGATATAGGACCTACCTACACCTATATTTTTTTGACATCTTATTTTTTATTGTGTCATTGAATTTTAGTATTTTTGACGATTATGTCACACTTAGACATTTTTAATATATCTAAATACTTATATAAAACTCAAAGGTGACTGACTGACTGACATAGTGATCTATCAACGCACAGCCCAAACCACTAGACGGATCGGGCTGAAATTTGGCATGCAGGAAGATGTTACGACGTAGGCATCCGCTAAGAAAGGATACCGCAAAAATCGGGATCTGCGCGGGCGAAGCCGCGAGCACCTACTGTTATGTATAAATATGTAACAGGTGACATGAAATAAATAATTTAATCTATCTATACTTCCACCTCTCTCTAGTGACTCCGTCCAGGTGGACGGAGTGGACAGATTAGATGGACGTTGATGCAGACCGAACAGAGGCGATTAACGAAGTTTTTTTTTAATAATGATCAATTTAACCGGGAGTTTTTGGCGGGATTTGTGGTGAACGCATTCGTAGTTTTATTTTGTTGTTTTTGTTTTGTTTTCTGCTAGGATTTTGTTCAAGAAGTGGTGCATTTTGGAGTAAATCGTCTAGTGCACGTGAGCAATGTGGAGAACAAGAAAATAAAACGAAGGAGGACGTGAGAACCCCAACTTGCACTGGGTGCAGTTTTATAGACGCCCTTACAGCAACTGGGTGTTCCATCTCAGAATGTAGCTGCTGCTAATGCTGTCAAGAGCTTCAGAGAAGATTTTTAATGCACTGGCACTAGCATAACATGGGGAAGCATTACATTAATTAAATGGGGATTGTCTCGGAAGGGCTTTTGTACCCGTGAGACGTTAAGATATTATAAAAAAAAACAATTTAACCACCTCCGTGGCGTAATGGTTAGTCCATTCGCTTCACACCTGGAGGTCGCGGGTTCGATTCCCGGTGGGCTCAACTTGTACGACTCGGTTTGGTTGGTGGTAAATAGGGCTTCCAATCCCGCATTGCATTGCGGGATCTCGGTATCGGCGGGATCCAAAATTTTCAAAGGTGCGGGATCCCGGTATAACGGGATCCCGCATTCTTGATAAGAGTGGTCAAAAATAACAAGTCGACAAAGAAACTAGAGCGGCCAACCCATGCATGCGCAGAACTCGATTTCTGTGTAATTAATTTGTATGAGGGTAAACATGCGCGACGCATTCGTTCAGCGTTCAAGAATCGTTGGTCAAGAAAGATATAGTATAACATAGCATAATAGCATTTATTCAAACATTAGTCAAAGAGAAACATGACTGGTATCATAGTTTTATTAAATAAGTACACTCGGAACAGAATTAAAGAAGAAATACAAAAATATAGAATCACTTTTCATTTTGAAAGTGTTTTCGAAGGAAACACAACATCCTCAACGTATCGTCAGCCAAACTACTTCGTATCTTACTGGCAAGATAACCGGCAGAAGAGAACGCCCGCTCAGCACCGCTCCGTTAGGTAGGTCAGTCAGGACCCGAGCGACAGCGCTCGCAAAAAGACGTCCCTGTATTGCTTATCAATCCCGTAAAATCCCGCGGATCCCGCACTTCCAATCCCGCAGTTAGCGGGACTGAAAAATCATGCGGGATCTCGGTATTTCGGGATCTCGGTATACCGAGATTGGAAGCCCTAGTGGTAAAGCATTTTCTAAGCCCATCTGGATAGCTACCACTATCTTATGTAAGTCTTGCCGCCAAACATCAGTGTTAACAACATTGATGTGTTCCGACTTGAAGATAAGATAGCCAGTTATCCATTGCGTTGTGGAATCTTGTTAAGCCCGCTTCCATCATCTTTGGCATCATCGTCACTTACCATCAGGTGAGATGATGCCTAAGGGGTTAACAATTGTGAATAAAAAAAATATTACAAAAAAATCCAAGCAAGTGGGAGAAAAACAAATAAATTCCCTCAATCAGCTGAACGTAGGTAGGTATTGATAGGAACAGTTGTCTCTGTCTTGTTCTTTACGTGTAAAGAGTAAAGAAAATAACCACACTTTTTCACTTTTTCAATGGTTTTTCGTTTCAATCAAAAACTACAATGAAAGTAATAAAAAAATAACATTATACTCACTTTGTATTATCATAACAAATATTGTTGTATATATTTTTTTTAATTTATACTTCAAAATACTAGTCTTAACTAGAGTTGAAAGTAACGGTGTAGACCTATCTTTGGGATTTTTTCTACTGAGCCGAAACTGCTCAATCGTGTTTCTAATGGCTTTTGACTATATGGAACATCATCAACACTAAGAGTTTTTTTCAACCTTGGGTGTTCTATCATTTAAGAGAAATTGACGTCAAAAATAACGAAAACCTGTAATCATCATCATGTCAGCCACAGATTGTCCACTGCTGGACGAAGGCCTCCCCCAAGGATTTCCACGACGACCGGTCCTGCGCTACCTGCATCAAATGTAATAATCATCATCTGTAATATTACCGCCTGAACTACCAATCCATCACGTATTAGCTATGGCAGTACATACCTAAGTTAGATTAATTTAATCCCTGACGTAAAAAGAGGGGTTTCATAAGTTTCAAGCCTACGTCTGTATGTCTGTGTTACTCAACTGGTGGGCTGATTTCCAATGCGATTTTTTTTTTAATTTGAAAACAAGAATAACTTTTATGATCCTTAGCATGTTTGACAGAAATCCATTCAACCGTTCATGGAGATGGTGAACTGCCCACTAAAACGGTACCTATGAGATAGAGAGGTGTTGCTTGAACTGAAATAATGTATACCAAGGGCAATATTTTAGGTGTAATTAAAAAAATCATTAGAAAACCAAATGGCGACCAATAGTGAAGCTGCTCCGATTTGTCTGAAATTCGGTCGTAAATTTCACTGCTTATAACCACTTTTGAAAGCTGACTTGATAACAATAGTTATTTGTGCAACAAGGGCCCAAAGTAATACTTTGTTCCTCGAGGGCGTTAGTTTAAAATCTGAGCAAAGCGAAGGATTCTAAAGAGAATCCTGCTTCAATATACGCTGCCCGATAAAAATAATATTTTGGCTCCGAGTGATACACATAATTTTTCATCACTACCTATAAGAAAAAGAAAAAGAAACTCTTATATACATTGAACGGAGCAATCAGAAGAGAAAGCTCAAATTCTAAGCACGAACGCGGACCAATCTGGAAAGAGAAACCTCAAACTCCCTAGGGAACAATTGATCCCGCTATCCTTTAAAGCCAATTATCGTATGTCGTGATGAAATAGTAGATTGTTAACCAAGGGTAAAAAGTGACCCATTTCATCCAACCTCCAAACTTTTTGCAATGGCCACTTGCCACGGCCGACTAGATTGTACGAAACGTGAAAAAAAAGTGTCATGCTATCATGGCGGTCAGCAGAAATGATTTTAAATGTTGATCTTTTTTAATTGTGAAAATAAAAAATAGACCAACTGTAAAACTTTAATATCAACTTATAGATCGTAATAAACACGTCGTTTAATGTATAGCTGAGTTTAGATATATGAAATCCTCTTATTTTAATTTAACTTAATAATCTGAAGTAACACAATTATATTCCACTCCGTGATAATAAAAAAAATACTTCCCACCCTAGGGATGAAAAAATATTTTTTCCACCCGGCTATCTACTTATAAAAACTAAATTTTGAAAAATATTTTTTGCACAATTTTTATAATTTTTGCTCCTTATACCCACGTCGAGAGCTTCGGTGGCGTAACGGTTAGGACCGCTACCTCCTGTCCGGGAGGTCGTGGTTTGAATCCTGCCGCGTACCAATGTGTTTTCGAATTTTTATTTCATATTATGTGCATTTATCCGATGCTTTACGGTGAAGGGAAACATCGTCAGGAAACCTGCACACGCCTGCGAAGAAACTCGAACTGGACTCGCGTTGTCGACTAAGGCCCGATCGTCCTAATTCAGGGTAGGCTCGAGTCCCTCGGTGGGGACGTATTGAGCTGATATGATGATACTTACGTTGCGGCTGCAGCCAACATTGGTAAGATGATACCTATATACTCGTAGATGATCAGCTTTCCATTGTTGTTTCTTTCGGCGAAATGTTTTGATACCTTCCCATGATCATCGGCAGATCAACTCAAATAACACTATTGTTTGCGAAACAAAGTATCTGAATAAAAGCGTTCAACGATGCGATGCTTCCTCATTTGCAGTTATGGTATACCAGTGAGACAGTCGAATTGCAGTCGAAACAAAAGTGATGGCGAAATTAAGGACAGTCATTATATTAGTGTTGTTGACTATTGCAGAGGTATATACGTACAATGTATCATTTGATGTACCTTTCTTGTGTCAAATCGGACTTAGGAGGTGCAAGTTCAACCTTAGTTTTAACACTTCAGCGTTAGCATCTTTTCCTTGATTGTGGCACCAACCTACTCAATTGATTAGGTGTTCAAATAATTTATTGAGGGCGTTGTCGGCGCGTCGTATTTTTCAGGTACCCAGCAGTAGTGATAGGCATTCTGCCTAATTGCGTAGTAATTTATTGTTTTTTTTCTTAACTGGGCGTCTGAGTTACTGAGCGTCGAATTTGGTTGTGTTTGATATTTACCTGGCGGCTTGCCACTTTTATCCTAAGGATCCAGACCCACGGACTGTTCTCTTAGTTAGGGTCCAGGCTCACGGACTATTCTCTTAGTTAGGATCGAGACCCACGGACTGTTCTCTCAGTTATGGTCCAGATCCACGGACTGTTCTCTTAGTTAGGGTCCAGAACCACGGACTGTTCTCTTAGTTATGGTCCAGATCCACGGACTGTTCTCTTAGTTACGGTCCAGACCCACGGACTGTTTTCTTAGTTCGGGTCCCAACCCACGGACTGTTCTCTTAGTTAGGGTCCAGACCCACGGACTGTACTCTTAGTTAGGGTCCAGAAACACGGATTGCTTTCCAGCTGCAAATTCGCAGTTTGGATGTAGTTAAAGCGCAACTAACCAGGAGAACTGTATCCAAACTGTGAATTTGCACCTAGCTTGCAGTCGAAATGCAGTCCGTGTGTCTGGACATTAGTTGCGCTTTAACTGCATCCAAACTGCGAATTTGCAGCTAGCTTGCAGTCGAAATGGGGTCCGTGTGTCTGGACTCTTAGTTGCGCTTTAACTGCATCCAAACTGCGAATTTGCAGCTAGCTTGCAGTCGAAATGCAGTCCGTGTGTCTGGACCCTTAGTTGCTCTTTAAATGCATCCAAACTGCGAATTTGCAGCTAGCTTGCAGTCGAAATGCAGTCCGTGTGTCTGGACCTTAGTTGCGCTGTAACTGCATCTGAACTGCGAATTTGCAGCTAGCTTGCAGTCGAAATGCAGTCCATGTGTCTGGACCCTTAGTTGCGCTTTAACTGCATCCAAGCTGACAATTTGCAGCTAGCTTGCAGTCGAAATGCAGTCCATATGTCTGGACCCTTAGTTGCGCTTTAACTGCATCCAAACTGCGAATTTACAGCTAGCTTGCAGTCGAAATGCAGTCCGTGTGTCTGGACCCTAATGCTTGTAAAAGAAGCGCAAACCTAAACAAAGGAAGCTACGGTAAAGTTCTAATTCCCTGAAAGTTGTAATAATATATCTAATAATAGTATTATTATACGTGACAAATCACACACGGTCATCTGGCCTCAAACCAGGATTTTCTGTACTATGGGAACCAGAGACTGATATACATACTTATGTACGTTTAAATACATACATTTATAGATATTGAAACAGGTCATCGGTCCACCGAGTGGGAGGCCTGCCTACGCTACGTTTTCCGGTGCGCTGTCGCCCCAACGGCCATCCGTTCTAAGAGCTATGTGCCCCGCCCACTGCCACTTAAGTTTAGCAATTCTGAGAGCTATGTCGGTGACTTTGGTTCTACGGATCTCCTCGTTTCTGAATCGATCACGCAGAGAAACTCGGAGCAAAGCACGCTCCATGGCGCTTTGGGTGACCTTGAGCCTTCTTATGAGGCCCATAGTAAGCGACCATGTCTCAGTTCCGTATGTCATCACTGGCAACATATAATGGTCGAAGACCTTGGTCACGGGAAGCCGCTAGATGCGGGTAGCGCAGAACCGGTCGTCGTGGAAATCCTTGGGGAGGCCTATGTCCAGCAGTGGACGTCCTTCGGCTGATATGATGATGATAGATATTAAACACCCAGACACAGAGCAAACAAACCTTTTCGTCACATGAATGTTTGCCCTGACTGGGGATCGAACCCTCGACCTTCGACCTAGCAGGCAGGAGCGCCATTAGACCAACGGGTTTAACTCTCTCTATTAGATATCTACTAGCTTTTTCCCGCGGCTCCGCCCGCGTGGACATCGTTTTTATGACTGTCTTTAAGGGTGATTAGTAAATTATGTCGTTTCCCAGCTACTCAACCATCTCTAAAAAATCACAACAATCGAGTATTTTTTTAGTTTCCTCAGGAACTGCATCAGATTATGCTATTTTACCGGTATAAAAAGTAGCCTATGTCTTTCCCCGTGACACAGGCTACATGCATGACAAATTTCATAAAGATTGGTCAAGGCGTTGAAGCGTGAAAAGGTAACAAACAAACAAACACATTTTCACACTTATAATATTATTATTAAGTAAGGATTATTAGAGGTCGGTGGAGTAACGGCTACGGCCGCTACCTCCTGTCCGCGAGGTCGTGGTTCGAATCCCGACACGTACCAATGTGTCTTCGAATTTCGATTTCATATGTACGTTTATCCGACGCTCTTACGGTAAAGGAAAACTTCGTGAGGAAACCTGCACACGCTTGCGAAGAAACTCGAAGGTTGTGTGTGAAGTCGGCCAACCCGCATTGGGTCCGCGTGGTCGACTGAGGCCCGATGGCCCTAATTCAGGGTAGGCTCGAGCCCCTCGGCGGGAACGTATATGAGCTGATACGATGATGATTATCGTGTGACACATTAACGTGCTACATTAGGGTTACTAACACGTTATACCGTTCTGACTAACATGGTCTATCAGCTCGCTTTACGCGTTTTGTGTCCCTTAATCAAAAATATGCGTGTACCATCCTCGACTGCATCATCACTTACCATCAGGAGAGTTGCAGTCAAACGCACTCAAATTTTTAATAAAAAAAATAAAAAAAATATTATAAATGTCTATTTCGTAGAAGTAACATACCTTCATCAAAATACTTTTAAATTTAGATTTCCCTTTTCTTCACCAGATAATTAGCTTCAAATCACCTCCTGCCAAAGAGGGTAAAGTCACAGCGCCGCGCGTAGCTTATTTTCTTGGTCCCAGTTCGAACGCCTCCGTTCTCAACTCCGATATTCATGATAACTACCTGACTCATGAGGCGAAGGAGAACGGGGTTTCCAACACGGAGAACAAAGCATACACCAATACATATATCTTGACAAGGAGTAAGTCTTGCTTATCGTGTTTCAATATCCCATGCTATAGTGTGTACGGGACAGGAACCCGAAAACTGATAGGGTGTGTTCAGATTATCTTTTCGACTGACTCGGTGGCTCAGTGGTTAGTGCCCTTGACTACTGATCCGAGGGTTGTGGGTTCGATCCCCACCCAGGGCAAGCATTTGTGTGATGAGCAGATTTGTTTGCTCTATGTCTGGATGTTAAAATATATCTATATACTAGCTGTCCCGGCGAACTTCGTACCGCCTTACATTACATTACACTGCCCTGCCCTACCCTACACTACCCTACACTACACTACACTACCCTACCCTACACTACACTACCCTACCCTACCCTACATACACTACACTACACTACCCTACCCTACACTACCCTACCCTACACTACTCTACACTACCCTACACTACACTACCCTACCCTACCCTACACTACCCTACCCTACACTACCCTACCCTACCCTATCCTATCTCTCAAGTTGGATCGAACTGCACATGGTGTGCGAATTTTATTATAATCGGTTAAGTGGTTTAGGAGTCCATTGAGGACAAACATTGTGACACGAGATTTATATATATTAAGACTAGCTGTCCCGGCGAACTTCGTACCGCCTTACATTACATTACACTGCCCTGCCCTACCCTACCCTACACTACCCTACACTACACTACACTACACTACCCTACCCTACACTACCCTACCCTACCCTACATACACTACAATACACTACACTACCCTACACTACTCTACACTACCCTACACTACACTACCCTACCCTACCCTACACTACCCTACCCTACCCTACCCTACCCTATCCTATCTCTCAAGTTGGATCGAACTGCACATGGTGTGCGAATTTTATTATAATCGGTTAAGTGGTTTAGGAGTCCATTGAGGACAAACATTGTGACACGAGATTTATATATATTAACTAGCTGTCCCGGCGAACTTCGTACCGCCTAACATTACATTACACTGCCCTACCCTACACTACACTACCCTACCCTACTACATACACTACACTACACTACCCTACACTACCCTACACTACACTACCCTACCCTACCCTACCCTACACTACCCTACCCTACACTACCCTACCCTACACTACACTACCCTACACTACACTACCCTACCCTACACTACCCTACCCTACCCTACACTACCCTACCCTACCCTACACTACCCTACCCTACCCTACACTACACTACACTACCCTACCCTACCCTACCCTACATAAGAACCTTCTCCTGACAATAACGAACTCGACAAAAAAAGAATTAGCGAAATCGGTCCAGCCGTTTAGGAGGAGTTCAATGACTAACACACGGACAGAAGATTTATATGGAATAAAATCTTTTTGTACCTATCTCTATAAATACAAACAGCTGTGTCTTAAATAAAAATGTTTTTGCATTTTATAAATAAAAAATAATCAAATCTTTTTTGTCATTTGGAGGTATATACAGTTTATGAAAAGAGTTTAATTATTCTCCGAAAATGATCAAATCTTCTTATATGTTTGTTTTGACAGCCGATATTGTTGCCATGGCAACCGAGCGTGAAGTTTTTTTCTTCGTTACGGAATTTCTGGATTCTTAATTAAAATTGCGACTATAATTTGAGATTTAAACTATCCTATCTCTCAAGTTGGATCGAACTGCACATGGTGTGCGAATTTTATTATAATCGGTTAAGTGGTTTAGGAGTCCATTGGGGACAAACATTGTGACACGAGATTTATATATATAAGATATATATACTAGCTGTCCCGGCGAACTTCGTACCGCCTTACATTACATTACACTGCCCTGCCCTACCCTACACTACCCTACACTACACTACACTACCCTACCCTACACTACCCTACCCTACCCTACATACACTACACTACACTACCCTACCCTACACTACACTACACTACCCTACACTACACTACCCTACCCTACCCTACACTACCCTACCCTACACTACCCTATCCTACCCTATCCTATCTCTCAAGTTGGATCGAACTGCACATGGTGTGCGAATTTTATTATAATCGGTTAAGTGGTTTAGGAGTCCATTGAGGACAAACATTGTGACACGAGATTTATATATATTAAGATATATATACTAGCTGTCCCGGCGAACTTCGTACCGCCTTACATTACATTACACTGCCCTGCCCTACCCTACCCTACACTACCCTACACTACACTACACTACCCTACCCTACACTACCCTACCCTACCCTACATACACTACACTACACTACACTACCCTACACTACTCTACACTACCCTACACTACCCTACCCTACCCTACACTACCCTACCCTACCCTACCCTACCCTATCCTATCTCTCAAGTTGGATCGAACTGCACATGGTGTGCGAATTTTATTATAATCGGTTAAGTGGTTTAGGAGTCCATTGGGGACAAACATTGTGACACGAGATTTATATATATAAGATATATATACTAGCTGTCCCGGCGAACTTCGTACCGCCTTACATTACATTACACTGCCCTGCCCTACCCTACCCTACACTACCCTACACTACACTACACTACCCTACCCTACACTACCCTACCCTACCCTACATACACTACACTACACTACCCTACCCTACACTACACTACACTACCCTACACTACACTACCCTACCCTACCCTACACTACCCTACCCTACACTACCCTATCCTACCCTATCCTATCTCTCAAGTTGGATCGAACTGCACATGGTGTGCGAATTTTATTATAATCGGTTAAGTGGTTTAGGAGTCCATTGAGGACAAACATTGTGACACGAGATTTATATATATTAAGATAGCTGTCCCGGCGAACTTCGTACCGCCTTACATTACATTACACTGCCCTGCCCTACCCTACCCTACACTACCCTACACTACACTACACTACCCTACCCTACACTACCCTACCCTACCCTACATACACTACACTACACTACCCTACCCTACACTACTCTACACTACCCTACCCTACCCTACACTACCCTACCCTACACTACCCTATCCTACCCTATCCTATCTCTCAAGTTGGATCGAACTGCACATGGTGTGCGAATTTTATTATAATCGGTTAAGTGGTTTAGGAGTCCATTGAGGACAAACATTGTGACACGAGATTTATATATATTAAGATATATATACTAGCTGTCCCGGCGAACTTCGTACCGCCTTACATTACATTACACTGCCCTGCCCTACCCTACACTACCCTACACTACACTACACTACCCTACCCTACCCTACACTACCCTACCCTACCCTACATACACTACACTACACTACCCTACTCTACACTACTCTACACTACCCTACACTACACTACCCTACCCTACCCTACACTACCCTACCCTACACTACCCTACCCTACACTACCCTACCCTATCCTATCTCTCAAGATGGATCGAACTGCACATGGTGTGCGAATTTTATTATAATCGGTTAAGTGGTTTAGGAGTCCATTGAGGACAAACATTGTGACACGAGATTTATATATATTAAGACTAGCTGTCCCGGCGAACTTCGTACCGCCTTACATTACATTACACTGCCCTGCCCTACCCTACACTACCCTACCCTACTCTACCCTACATACACTACACTACACTACCCTACCCTACACTACTCTACACTACCCTACACTACACTACCCTACCCTACCCTACACTACCCTACCCTACACTACCCTACCCTATCCTATCCTATCTCTCAAGTTGGATCGAACTGCACATGGTGTGCGAATTTTATTATAATCGGTTAAGTGGTTTAGGAGTCCATTGAGGACAAACATTGTGACACGAGATTTATATATATTAAGATTAAGATGTATGTATTTAAACGTATATAAGTATGTATATATCAGTCTCTGGTAACCCATAACACAGGGAATCCTACTTTGGGGCCAGACGACCATGTGTGATTTGTCCCAGAATATTTATTTATTTATTTATCTTATCATACTAAGATAATCGGCATAAACAACATTTTCAGGAAGGTAATGTAAAGCAAGAAACCGTTTTTCTTTATTTTTCTCTTACGTAATGTAACGCGAAACAGCGCGAATGCAACGACGCCACTGGCCTCTATATACAATAGATGATCGGACTGCTAGTCATTTGAGTTACTTTTTATGATCTGTCAAAAACTAAATTTTGTTCTAAAAATGTTTGAAATACCCACAAGTGAGGTCATAGATTTTAAGCGTCATTGACGAACTTATTTTGTGAATTTGATTAATTAAAAATTGAAGACGTGATGGAATAACAAAAAAGTAAGGTTTTTTGAAACTTCAAGAGGAGAGCAATTTAGGAAATCATATTTCAGAATTTATTTTTGATGTATTTCGATCCCCTATTGCTCTCCTCTTGAAGTTTCAAAAAACCTTACTTGTTTGTCAATGACGCTAAAAATCTGTGACGTCACTTGTGGGTATTTCAAACATTTTTAAAACAAAATTTCGTTTTTGACAGATCATAAAAAGTAACTAAAATGACTAGCAGTCCGAACCCCTATTTAGGATATCATATTTCGATTTTATTTTTAATGCAGTCCGATCCCCTACTACTAGGTACGCTAGACTACATAGGTACGATAGATGTCAAAATAAAGCCATGTAATTTTCGCCATTTTGGCGCTGATAGCAGCGCGAGTGTCCATGGAACTAATAAGGAGTCAAATGTCAAGTCATACTTAAATGTCAATTTTAGTACCAAAGACGCTCGAGGGGGCGCTTTAAATCGACACAAACAAGAACTGTGTTTTCGTATGGAATATTTAATTTTAGTCTAGCGTACTTGTTTTATTAATGGAGGTCAGTGGACGACGCACACGCATGCGCATAGTGATCATTGTTCGGCCGAGTTTTGCATCCATTGCTAGTTAAAAAAAACCTGAAAGAAATTCCAATGGAATATGATTTTAAAAAAAGAGCAGATTGAATCCTATCAGTTTTCGGGAACGTGTACCTTGCACCCAGTATGTTATGAAGTGAAACTCAATAAGTTTAGCAGTTTTGACCGTTACTAGCTATTTCATAGTTCAAGACCGATTTAAGACTAAAAGGGATGATAAAGAGAATGTCCTGAATAATTAAATAACACGACGAAATTGGAGTAGGGTCTGGAAATGGAGGATTGATCAAATAATATGATCAATTGCAAATAATCTCCAAATCCTCTGTACAAGTTTCACAAACTGTTATCTTTTACTCACAATTATTTACCTATTCCCAACCAATCATTTAGGGTGAACTTTATTTGTCTCCAATTTGGTCACTTCACATTCCTCCATATCAATCTCTTCTCTTCCTTTATTGCCCTATCTCCTTGATCTTTCACATCTTCATCCCTCGCCTCTAAAGTACGTTAGTACTAATATAGGTATATACTGTGTCTAAAGTTTGCTTATTTTGTGATACTTTGCAAATTGCAACTCGTAACAACTTTAAAAAAGTGTATGTTTAGACACATAGCGACATCTAGCAGGGTTTAGTAGTATCTTTTACATAGTTGGTTTATGTAATAGAGTAGGTTAGTCATTCGTCTTTAGCAATTAGTTCCTTTCTATATCTATAGATAGCTCTGGAGTTAACAATTTTTTTAAATAAAAATTTGAGTGCGTTTGATATCTCACCTGATGGTAAGTGACGATGTAGTCGAGGATGGTACACGCAAACTCAAATAATGCATATTCTCTCTCGCCTTGAAGATCCCCAAATTGTAGGAGTAGGGAAACACTGACTCAGGCAAGGAGTTCCACTCCATCGCTGTCCGCATAATAAATGAGGAAGCGTAACGCTTCGTGCCCCTTCGGCCGTCTGCGTATCGGCTGAATATCAACAACAAAGGGGTGGAACCTCTTTCTGCGTCTCGGTGACCGAAAGTAGAATGGAGCTGAGGGAATGAGGTCGTGCAGTTCTTGTGAACACTCTCCGAAAGACGACGAATTAGTTCTTTTTTAGGGTCCCGTACAGGTAACATGACCCTATTACTAAGCCTTCACTGCCTGTCCGTCCGCCCATCCGTGTGTACGACTTTTAAAAGGCTATATCTTTGGAACCGTAATAGGCTGAAATTTTCACAGAATATGTGTTATTATTATGGAGGATTTATAGTTAACAATTAATAAAAAATACAAAATGAATAAAGGGAATTGCAAGAAACTTGAATTTTCTAATGCGTATTGGAAAGAAGTTGGCTTATGGGTAGAGTGGATTGGTGAAGACGTAGAAACTGTCACGAGTCGTGTCACGTTAGTTAGGTATCGAAATGCGGCGCGTGCTAATATAACTAAAGTTCGCTGAAGCGCTAAAACTTTTTATGTCATCTAACCTAAATATTAAAAATTGCAGCGCTAAGTCGCTTACAGAGTATAGATTGAACTTAAGTTCGCTGCAGTGCTAAACCATTGCTTATGTCGTCTAACCAAACTATTGAAACATAAAATAAAGTGCTAAGTCGCTTATAGAGTATAGTTTTCTCCCGACCAAATCGTCGTAAACGCCAGAAATTTCATAGCACTTACACCGCTTTTTTGTTTTTCCTGTATCGTAAAAACAGCAATACATAAAAGCGTAAAACTTGGTGTTATTATAGTTTTAATCCTAAATTACAAGAACAAAATAAAGAAAACCGGCCAAGATTAGTAGTGTGGCGATTAGGATCGCCAGACATAGCAACATTTGTTTTAGAGAGAGGATTTTGACAGGAGCTTTTCGTCAACAACGGATAGTTTATTTTCTTGTATATTTCTATGTGTCTCATGTTAAAACCACGGAAATTATATCTGTCTTGTTTATTGTGTAACAAGGACTTCATTTAACGTATTCGGAGTTTTATTCCTACTAGTAGTATTAGTAATTACTTGCGCTAAAGAATCCCAACTGAACGAGAAAAAATCATTTTTTCGGTCGCGTTAATATCTTTTTCTTGAAAAGATTAGGTATTATTTTTGTACAGAATCCTCAGTGCGCCAGTCCGACTCGCACTTGTCTGGTTTTTACATCTACAAACTGCGCTATAGATAAGTAGGTATTAAGCGGCCGCCCGAGCCCTGGATCGGCCATTTTTGATAATTTTCTGAACAATAAACAAGGTACCGGACTACAACAAAGAGACACACGATTATGTATCGTATTTATTCAAGAATAGAGTTCAAAGTGGTGCCCTCTCTACTACGTATACGTTCCAGCGGGCTTGAGGGGGCATTACCTATCTTCTAAGAAATCGTGTTTTTGCTCTAACAGTTAAAATTTTTCAGCTCCATGTCATCGTCGTCGCTGCAAATGTGCTAAGCGCAATCGATTACATAACAAATAAGTTCAGTGGGAAGAAGGTGCAGATGCCCCCGAGACACTCAAGGTCAAAACACATGGGACAATTTGAACATGACATTAAAACAGAACCCACTTAAGATGAATATTCATCCTTATAGCCCAATCGTGAAGACTCAGAGTAGTTGGGTCAAGCCTCCTGACATCACTTCTGAGGTTAATTCTTCTGACAGCAGCTCAGAGGAGAAGCTTCAAGCCAACCGGCACAATGACAACTCCCACGTTGGAAACGTAACCCAGACGCATTTAAAGGAAGAAGAAGACGATGAAGATATATGGTAGCGATTATCAAGATCCAGTGGCTCGTTTGCATGATTCTCTACAATTTATTAATGCCACTGCCAAGTATGAGAGCCATTGTAATTCGCTTCGTGGCACAATAGACAGCACGAGCGTTACAATGGCTAATTGCGTGCAGTGGCATACAATACTTTTTTTACGACCATACAATAAATTAAAATATATTAAATTTTGTCATGTTCATATATTGAAGCCAAAGACATAAAAATATTTAAAAAGTTTCATTGTATCAACCAAAAAAAAGCTAAACAAAAGAACATTTGAAACTGTCAAATCCCTACTTGTGCCTTTTTTGATTGATTTATGGTTATGTACAGTTGTCTCGTTTTAAAACGATCATTGTTAAACGACTTGTAGGAATGAATACTTAATTTTTGAAGGGTGTCAATTAAATGGTTAGCATAGTATTGTTATTTCTGTGAGCAGAAAAATATAATCGGTCAGCAGAAATAGCTAATCGGTCAGCAGAAATAGCTAATTGGTCAGCAACTCATGGTCAGCAAACATTTCAAAATCAATCAGCAATTTATGTCATTCTGGATGGCTGTAATTATTTTAAACATCCCCGTACTACACTCTTCCTACAGTGTTGAGTGGTCGACGGAGCCCCTTCGGGGCTCCTACTTCTGTGTTCTCATGTTAAACCTAACACTACGACTGTGCGGGGAGGCGAGCTTAGCTCGCCTCCCCGCACAGTCTCCGAACCTAACGGATCCGAGTCGGGGTGCTCCGCAAGTCCGAGCTCGCTTCGCTCGCTCCCGCTTCCATTTAGAACTCCCCGTACCACACTCTTCCTACAGTGTTGAGTTGCTGCTTATAGACATGTTTTTCTGCCGCTCAATCATGAAATCTTGCCGCTCAAGTAGTTATTTTGCGGACTGAATGTTTATTATGCCTTTAAAAAATATATATTTCATTTGGGTATCCAAAGCCATAAAAACTATTTATAAGGTTTCATTGTAGTAAAGTTGCATTGTTAAACGACTTGTAGGAATGAATAATTTTGTGAAATGATTTGATGGTAAGTGATGATGCAGTCATGTCAAGTAAGTGATGATATACAAATCTGTGACGCCTATGATCATATCAAATAAAATCTTTAAAAAAAAGTTTAAAAACACTTAAAACCGACTTCAAAATGGAATTCACTCAAAAGTATGAAATAATATTATTATATACATACACAACATTAACCAGCAATAACAATATCAAAGGCTTAAATTTTTTTTTGAGGTCGGTTTCAGCAAACCATCGAATCTAAACCATTTAATATGTAAGTAACTGTGTGCTGGTACCGACCTCAAAAAAAAATTAAGCCCCTAATTTAATTCGTACCCGCCTTTGATTTCAAATTTAAATTTTTCATTATTTTCGAAGGGTTGCCCTCGATTTCCCTGGGATCCCATTATCAGATCCTGATTTGGTGACAATAGGACCCCCTCTTTCGAATGAAAAAAGAATTTTGAAAATCGGTCCACAATTGACGGAAAAATCGGTGAACATACATTAAAAAAAAATATATACAGTCGAACTTAGTACCTCCTCCTTTTTGAAGTCGGTAAAAAAGTGTTTTTTTTTTTTGGAATTTGCCTACTACGTGCTAAATAGGATTTATTATTTTTCGTCGAATAGGTCTTTCAAAGCTATTGGCGTCTGCAGAACCATTTTTTTCGACAAGTAAATGATTCGTTTACGAAATACATATTTATTGCGTTTTCTAGTGGTGATTTTTATTAGATGTAGGTACACTTACAGAATTGTAATCTACGGAACCCACAACCTAGGGTAAACCACCCTTATCCACTCCACCTTTTTAAGTACCTATGTCACCCCTCTCTAAACCACCCTTATCCACTCCACCTTTTTAAGTATCTTTGTCACCCCTCTCTAAACCACCCTTATCCACTCCACCTTTTTAAGTATCTTTGTCACCCCTCTCTAAACCACCCTTATCCACTCCACCTTTTTAAGTACCTATGTCACCCCTCTCTAAAACCGTAAATTAATAGATTTTTTACGACTGTTTTTTTAAAATTACTAAGTACATTTTATTTTGCTGTTCCTTAATAAAATAAGACTATGCTTGTGCTTTAATATAATTGTTTATTTTTGTGGCCACAAAGTTAATAAGGCCAAAGAAATAATGAGGTTAACATTCGTTTGGTATCAAGTTGTTAAAGAAAATCTGTTTAAAAAAATTCAAATGTATTTTTTTTTTCAAGTTACAATAAATTAAATATTCCTTTGATGTGCTCCGGTTTGAAGATAAGATAGCCAGTTCTCCATTGCATTGGAGAATCTTGGTAAGCCCGCTTCCATCTTCGGCATCATCGTCACTTACCATCAGGTGAGATGATGCCAAGGGCTTACCAGTGACGATGATGCCGAAGATGGAAGCGGGCTTACAAAGATTCCCCAACTCACTGGGGATCTGGCTATCTTATCGTCAAGCCGGAACACATCGGCAAGACTTAGACAAGATGGAAGTATAAAAGGTAGCTCGCCAGGCGGGCTATGAAAATGCCCTACTACCAACCAAACCGATTCTTACAAAGTTGACCCCGCCAGGAATCGAACCCGCGACCTCCTGATGTGAAGCGAACGGACTAACCATTACGCCACGGAGGCGGTTAACATATTTTTTTATAGGTCTACATAATTCGTCAATCTACATTAATATTATAAAGTTTGTAAGTTCGTGACTATGTTTGTAGGAATAGAAGTAATCTCTGTTACTGTAAGCGTCGGTGGCTCAACCGGTAACGACTCGGTCCTCCTAACCAGAGGTGCCGGGTTCAAACCCGGACGGCCATTGTACCAATAAGTTTTTCGAAACTTACGTACATATACTAACCGATTGCTTTAACGGTGAAGAAAAACATCGTGAGGAAACCTTCAAACACACACCTGCGAAGAAACTCGAAGGTTGTGTGGGAAGTCGACCAACCCGCACTGGGCCCGCGTGGTCGACTAGGGCGGGTTCGCCCTAATTCAGAATAGGCTTTAGCCCCTCGGTGCGGACTTATATGAGCTGATATGATGATGATGATGAATCTCTGTAACTACTAAACAAATTTTGAAAATTATTTCACTAATAGAAAGATACCTATTCCTGAATGACATGGGCTATATCTGCACTCGCGCTTGCACAGACAAAGGCAAAGACTGTCATTAAAACTATGTCCACGTGAGCGAAGCCGCGGGAAACAAAGAATATTTTACACATAGGTTAGGTTTCCATTGCGTTGGGGAATCTTGGTAAGCCCGCCTCCATCTTCGGCATCATCGTCACTTACCATCAGTTGACTTAATGCCAAGGGCTTACCAACTTCGAATTAAAAAAAAGGTTCGGATGCGGGCAGCACAGGATCGTCTGTGGATATCCATGGGGAAGGCCTTTGTCCAGCAGTGGACGTCCTTCGGCTGATATGATGATGATGATGTCAGGTTTATCGAAATAAACGTCATTCCAAGAAAATTTGCTTGGCAACTACTGCACGAAGATGTTATGTACGTAGGTACCAATTCTATAAAATAATTTAGACATGTGATAATTGATAATATTGACTGTCGTGGAATTATACGTGACGTCAACATTTCCAATTTTTGGCAAAAATATGGAAATCTGAATACTTTTCGTGTGGGCAAAATTGAGAAAACCTTATCGGTGCAAGAATAGCTCAAATATATTTTCCTGATTACGTGAAAATTGAGGAAATGTTCAGGAACAAGGGGCTTAGTCTGTTCAATGGTTGATAACGCACCTAATTGGATTACCGCTGCCAGCTTATAACAATTTTATCATAAATCAACTGCGAAATTAAGGTGCAGTTTATCTACTGGGCGCAACGCTAAACGCTTTGCCCGAAGTTTCTTTGCATCGCAGCTATTTTGGCAACCACCTAGTGGCGTAGACAGGGGGGGGGGGGGGGGGAGATATGGGGTCGTATCCCTCCGAAATCTTTGAAATTTCAAAAACTTTTTTGGGGGCGTCACGGACGGCTCGCGTCGCGGCTGCTTCCGAACGTTTGTAGCTTGTCGATGTTTGTAGCGTTCCGTACATACTCTCCATACACTCCTTGATCATCCCTCTCGCTCTCTCGCAGTTCAACAGCGAATGCGTGCAGATGCGTATTTACTATATAATTAATACTAGCTGTTTCCCGCGGCTTCACCCGCGTGGACAACGTTTCTATGACTTTTCGAGGGTGCGCAGTGCGCGAGCCGCAAGCAGCTCGCGAGCGTGAAAAAAAGTAGCCTATGTCTTAATCCAGGTCCTAATCTGTCTACCTACCAAATTTCAGCCAGAACCGTCCAGTAGTTTTTGCGTGAAGAAGTAACAAACATACACACTCACAAACTTTCGCCTTTATAATATTAGTGTGATTTAATCTTTTTGTAGTGTTTGGTGTGTCCTACAATATACGACTTTCCACCGACAACTACCTTTAATTCCATGGTGTTAAGAAACCCCATACGTTTCCTATCAGAATCAAAGATGACCTATCACAATCATAAAATTTCGTATTCGCTCCGCTCGCATCTGTTTACGTCATTGAATTACTATACTACTACGTATAGTTGGCTTACATACGTGTGTATCGCGAAATATCGAGAAATTTCACTGTCGCTCTGCTTGCGTTAACTCATGTAAGTGCGAACATACTTCGTAATATCGCTACCGATTATACCGCAATTGATAACGTGACTGCTCTGCTGGCCAACTAGCCCTCGGCTGGCATTGTTCATTTCATCCCCCCCAAGTACAAATCCTAGCTACGCCCCTGCACCCATCTACTCCGAGTCAGCTCCATGATTTATTTGTCTAGATTTTGGTTTAATCAAAGTTGTGTATGGGTTCTTTTGTGAACAGACTAAGGAAACTTATTGGTTTGTTTCGCGAGCGAATTCTCAGTTTAAATAATGCCAGTCAGTACCTACCTACAAATGGACTCAATAAAATTTCTCAAAATTGGTCAATCAGCTTTGTTTGATTTGAAAGTTATTTTTTTTTCGAATAAACTGTAGGTATCTTAGGGTAAGTTGTTCAGTATGAGAAGAAGCCTTAAATAACGGGTCCTACGCCAATTTTGTAGCATCTATCATCTTTGTCTAAATTGTCTAATTAATATAAACATAGTCGCTGTCTACCTCCGTCTGTTTCTCCATTTACTGCTTCTAAACCATGCAACGGATTTTGATACGGTTTTCAGTAATATAAAGAGCGCTATTCGAATAAGGAAGGTTTGGGCGTATAATTTCCCGCGAGTCACTTGCGACTCGCGCATCGCGGACCTTGTATTATCAAAATAGTATAAAACAAAGTAGCTAAGTAAATTTAATTGAATATTAATCACGCGAAGTACGCCACGCTTGAGCTGTCATACGATTTCGTTCCCTTCGCTGTTGAAACGGCTGGCCCGTGGGGTATGGAGGCCAAGGCCTTCATAAGAGAAATTGGGCGCCGACTAAGGAATAATGGGTTTGACTCCCGCTCCAGATCCTTCCTGGTGCAAAGGATATCTATAGCAATACAGCGTGGCAATGCTGCGAGCCTCATGGGAACCTTTGCACCAGGAACGATTATGGGTGGATTATTTTTATTATTTATTATTAGTTCCCTTGGTTATTATATTTAAATTTATAATTTTTTTTTGTTCGTTAATTGTGTCCACCCCAGAACATCAAGGGTGCGTCTCGATTTAGGGATAAACAAAGACGATTGGGAGTTTTAAAAATAAGTTGGTCACTCCCTTTTGGACCAGCTAAAGAACCTCTTCTCATTCGTTGTATGGGAGGAAATAAAGAGAATAAAGATAATTAAAGGGTCTACCAAAATTTCCGCTACAGCACACACACACAAATATCACTACTTACTTTATAAGTACTAGTACCTACCTTAGGAGCTACGTGGAGGATTATTGGGACGAATCGATTCGGAATATAAAAATAAATACATACAGTACATAAACTTAATACGAGACGAGAGAGGGGTGCAAAAAAAAATAGGTGTTGCGGGGATGCAAAACTCAAAATTGGGAGCGATATGTGTTTGCGATTTGAGGTTGAAAAAGTGTCTGTGTTGCTATCGCAGAGAACAATAAGTAATTAGTAAAAGTTAACAATATTGCCACTTTTTGAGCTGTATTATTACTTCGTAGTTTTAATAAACAATATTTATATTTAATAAAATATTCGAAATATTATAGAAAAGTACTAATAAACATACAGTTTTCCCTATGTATCTCTATTTAATATTTGAGTATACATGTCAAATGGTATTATAAAATAATTTATACCTAATTTTAATTAAAGGTATCTATACTAATCTAACAATAAAAATATTAATGAAAATCAAAACCCCGAGTCGAACCAGCCGCAAAGGAGCCCATGACACACATCGCGTTACCGCGCTGTATGGCAATAGACAACCTTTGCAGCAGGTAGGACCCGGAGCGGGCGTCACACCCCCTCTCTCGAAGGCGACGGCCAGTCTCCTTTATGAATTCCAATGCCTCTGAAACCCAGCAGCCCGTTGTCTCACACGCCAGTGGCACAAAGCAGTTATTTACCTCCAACATCGAGTATTTAGCCCCAGCCAAATGCACCGTGCGAGTGAGGTGTGCGGCAGCAAAAGTGATAACGCACGTGGCGTCCCAAACCAGGCACTTTCCTTTCTGCCATGGTACCAGAGTTAAACCGTCCGGCCTTTTTCCATCAGAACGACTGAGTCCCGGCGGCTCCATCAAGGACGGAATATTGGCCGATACCAGTGCCCTCCGGGTGATATTATTGCGGGCGTGGTGGCGTGGAAATCTTCCCAAACAACGACCGCAACTTAGAGCGTGATAGCCAGTCGCCTCCACCGTGGACCCGCAAATGCATTGATGAGGTTCACAGACATTGCAGCCCAGGAGGAGAGCAACTGCCACACGCAAAGACTCGCTGTCGAGAAGAGTTCCCATATGTGGTGAAGGCAAAGCTTGCAGCCAAGCGCCGGAACCTGCCCTCTAAACCATCTTGAGTGTGGCTAAGTTACCACCAACCGCCGCACCCAACAGTCGATCCAAAGTATCCTTAGCTCCAACTTCATCCCACGCCCGCTGCACAATAGGAACTTTGGGCACAGGAGCGTTCGGGAAGAGGGTAGTCCACTCGTTAACGCCTCAGCCTCAAAAGGTAGGGCCTCGTCTCCATAGGAAGATAAATTTTCAGTAGCTAAGTAAATAATAACATTTATTACAGTAGTGAACATTGTTGTTTAATTTAAAATGCCAAAATTTAAATTAGCTTCGCCTTAAAACATGATTAAATCCTAGTGTAACACGTGGTCGGTGATCGTATATTTTCTTCAGTTAGACTACACTGTTCAATAGTTAATTTTATCAGAAGCTTATCGCAGCAAAAACTATAAGTTTAACTCTAATAGTTTCCTCAATATTTCAGAAAATCCTGAGGAACAAAAGTGGGGATTATGATCTTATACTCATGCAAAGATTTCACGATCAGATTATTAAGTACCTACTCGCTGCTCTGTTTTGTAAGTGATAAAGTTATCAATTTATCATTTTATTGACATATAGATAAGAGACACTATGAGTAGTAACTAATTAGTAATCTGTGCTATGAGTAGCAATTAAAGTGTTTAAGCTTATTTGGTTCTGAGTCAGATTTTTGAAGGTTTAAGATAAATTACCTAATTGTTAACTCCTCTACTAACTAGCTTCTTAACACCTTTAACCGCCTCTGTGGCGTAAATGGTTAGTCCATTAGCTTCACACCAGGAGGTCGCGGGTTCGATTTCCGGCGGGGCCAACTTTGTAAAAACTCGATTTGGTTGGTGGTAGGGCATTTTCATAGCCCGCTATTATACCAAGCTCAAGTTCGGTCATGTATGGAGTACTGCTCTCACTTATGGGACGGATCGGCTCGTTACCAGCTAGATGCCTTGGATTCTATCGACCGACGCGCTTGGAGACTCATTGGCAACGAGGAACTTGTATCAAACAGGCTCCAAAGCCTCGAGCATCGCCGCAAAGTCGCCTGTCTATCGGTGTTCTACAGAATTCATTTCGGAGAGTGTGCCCTGGAGCTTCACGACATCATTCTCCCCTCTCCATTTTATCATCGGATGACCAGGCGCGGAGGGCGGTTGCACTCCTTTGTCGTTAATGTTCCACCTCAATGCACGAAGCGTTTTGCTACTTCCTTCATCATGCGAACGGCCAAGGAGTGGAATTCCCTGCCGGCGTCTGTATTCCCCGATTCGTATAATAGGCTTGTTTCCACTAAGAATAAATCGGATGGCTTTGAGTTTCTAATGATTAACCATCATAATTAGTAAACAAAAAAACAACTTTTCTATTAAAATAATAAAAGATTAATAATATTTTTGGAAAATAAAATCGCCGAAATGAGGCGTTTAATCACGTGACATTAAACGCCAATCAGAGAAGCGCATGAAAACGTGACGTCACGCCTCGCGAAATGAGCGAAAACGCTATGTTGTATCTGTTATTTTCGTATAAAGTGAACAGGTTATTTCGAGTTTTCAGCAATTATTGTTAAATTAATACAGATCGTTTTTAGTTTCATCTTGAAAGACAGGTATAATTTGCCATGGAATCAGGATTTAACAAAGCAAACAGCAGTAATTTGCCCAAAATTGACACCGTTATGCTTGGAATTTTTTTTGCAATGAACACCGACTTTTGTTCATCGGAGTTTCGCAATGTTAAAACTTCTATGTAAGTATTATGTGAAGAACAAACAATGTCTTATTTTAATTAGCAGTTACCAGTCCCTATGTTAGTACCCAGTCCCCAATCTACGTATTGTAGATTTGTTATGGTGCAAAAACCTATTTTATAAATAGATACATCACGTTGTGTTCAATACTTACATCAAAATGATCTTCACAGAAATAAATTGTGGAATCAATAGTAAGAGCATCTTGCCTCCTTGCCATTTTTAACCACTTTCTTCGTATTTGTTTATTGTTTGGAACGTATATGAATAATTTGTTTGGCGTTTTATCGTTGTACTTTTACATTGGGGCACTATACAGTATTTATAATACGAGGAATTCATTATTTATTAGAAAACACAATTGACTGACATATTATACAAACACGGCTGTTTCGCGAGGTGTGACGTCATTCAAGACGCCATGACAGTCTTGGCCTTTTTCGCGGTAAATTTCAAGTTCATTTCTAAAAACTCAAAATACTAATGTAAAACACCTATTTTTCTTAATATAATATATTTTTGGGGTGAAATAGATGCTTAGGTATAGTTTTAAAATAATTTTCAAATATTGTCAACTAGCCTATTTAGGAATCTTCAAGACGAGAGTGAATAGGCACTATTTGAATTTGCATGTTACATCCTCGCCTGCATCGGCACTTACCATCAGTTTAGGTGCAGCCAAATGCAGTCAATTTTTTAATAAAAAAAAAGTTGATTGCTTACCTACTGTTTTCTAAACTGCTGAATTTTTTTAAAAAAACTTTGTTTCCCATCACGTCTTACTTTCCAGCACTTTAAAAAAAAAAATATACACAAAATTAGTAGGTATGTACATACCTACATCAGTGACGCTGAAAAACTATGACGTCACGCCTTGCTATTGAACAAAATTTCATACAAGATAAAATTACTGCAAGTATTAAGTACCCTCTAGATTTCAGTAGATTACCTGTAATAACCTATGGCACGGATAAAAACGGACTTCAAAATGAAATTCACTCAGAAGTATGAAATAATATTTTTATACTTAAATACACGACATTAACCAACAATAACGAAATCAAAGTTGGGTACGAATTAAATTAGAGGCCTTAAATTTTTTTTTGAGGTCGGTACCAGCACACAGTTTCCTTATCAAATGTTTTAGATTCGATGGTTTGCTGACACTTACCTCAAAAAAAATAATTTAAGCCCCTAATTTAATTCGTACCCACCTTTGATTTCGTTATTGTTGGTTAATGTCATGTATTTAACTATAGTACGTAGTAACTAATTAGTAATCTGTGCTATAGTAATATTGTTTCATACTTCTGACTGAATTTCATTTCGAAGTGGTTTTTATATTTTTTTTAAATTTTATATTTTTTTTTTCTTTAACTTTAGTGAGAATGCTATCTATCTAAACAACGTTAAACCTAATCACCTACTCGCCAATAGGAATCATCAAATCATAATGCATGTGTTTCATTAACAGATACAGAGTTGGATAAAAAAAAAACTTTTTAAGGGTACAAGTAAAGTGGGGATGTTTTTTTTTCTCGTCAAACCCTGTCGGGTGGGATATCGTTGGTTAGAGCTTAAAAAATAGTCGTAAGTCTTCTAGACCATTTTATAATTTAGGGTCCGTTTTCGAAAAAATAGGCTTGAAAGTGCTAAATTTTGTTGGAGTCGAGTGTCCCCACCCCCTAACAACGAAACCGCTGTATTTGAAAATTTGAATAAATTCATGAAAGTAGTCTATATAATGAATTTAAAAGGAAAACTATCACGGCTAAGCAGGCTTTCTTAGTTTAGGAGAAATAGTAGACCAACTTAAGATCTGCAGTTCTATTTGTAAAAAGTTCATAGATTTTTCATACAATGTGTTCTATTACCAACTGCAAATTTAATTTTGTTTTTATTTTAAACTAGCTGTCCCGGCGAACTACGTACCGCCTTACATTACACTACCCTACCCTACCCTACACTACACTACCCTACACTACTCTACACTACCCTACACTACACTACCATACCCTACTCTACCCTACCCTACATACACTACACTACACTACCCTACACTAAACTACCCTACATTACACTACCCTACCCTACCCTACACTACCCTACCCTACCCTACACTACCCTACCCTACATAAGAACCTTCTCCTGACAATTTCGAACTCGACAAAAAAAGAGTTAACCAAATCGGTCCAGCCGTTCTCGAGTTATGCGCTTACCAACACATTTTGCGATTAATTTTTATATTATAGATAAATATTAATTTTTTGAAATGACTACGAAACCCTACTTTGCGTGAGTCCGACTCGCACTTGGCCGGTTTTATTATATAAAACCCCGAAAATAATGTGAGCAGGATTTTTTTCCTTGTTGTAGTACATAACTACTTCCAATTGCGGTTGCTTTAAGTCGCACGCATCGTTCTCGCACGGGGATGTCCCTAGGTCGATTATGGGTGAGTGAGTCAGCTCAGCACAAACCAGTTCGACAAGGTCCACGACCTTCGGGCTACGTTTTCATCGTCAAACGAGACACGGGATGGTTTTATTAACTACTGACAAGAAATTTTCTTCGTAAGCATATAAGTAAATTTGTTTCAGGTAATTAGTCAGGGTAAACTCGAGCCCCTCGGTTGGGACTTATATGAGATGATATGATGATGATTAATTTAGTATAATTTAATGTAGATTAATTTTGTTTTTGATAGTTTGCCCCTAACTTGTACGGTTTTTTAATAAAATGGAAAATCACGATAAGGGACCTTGCGGGGGAGGAATAATCTTTAGTGCAATGTGGGTGACTTTTTAGTTTATAAAGGGTTTACTTACACTATGAATACTTTTAATTCAACCTACATTTACCTACACCTACATCTTTTGTTATATCAATTGTGATAATTTTATTTATATAAACGACCTTATTCCCATGCGATACATATTAATGTATTTACTTAACTACTATTTAAAATTGACCTTGCAATAGGACAAATCAATCAGTAATCAGCAATTTTTATATGGATTTTTTTTTGTTTTATTTTCTGTAGGTTTTTTGGGAAGCGTTGTTCAATGTAATAAGGGGGAGCCCTAAATGAAGTATCCTGAAAAAAAAATCATTCCACCGTGTCTGTATATGTACCTATGCGGGTAGGGGGAGGGCGGGGGGAGGGGGAAGACCACAGTAGGGAGTAATACTTCTGCAAAGTGGCATTATATATCTTAACCACAAAGCGCATGGTCCAACTCCTGCATAACATGCTAAGAAGATAAAAAGGCCTTCCACTACCTCCAGTTTCCTTGCTAATAACCCTATTAGGTAGGTAGCATATATTATTACTCACTAAGTACCTAGGTATACTTTTAAAATTTTATCGGTATTAAAATATTCTACGATAGAATGCCACAGATTAGAAAATCCCTGGCACTATCTTGTCTGCAGTTTAATAATGGACACAGCTTTATCTGTCACGAGTATTTATAAAGAGCACTAAATGTATCGTTCTGTCACAGTATAATAAAGATTACTAGCGTAGTTCTGTTGTCAGTTCAATACGCGACAGTCCTTAGCGACGTATGTATTTGTATTTGTTATAAACAATCGTTTTTCGATTTATTAATATCTACAGGTTTAGGATGTTCAGTTCAAGTTGTTTTTTGACGATAGTTCTAACACTTTTGTGTGCATTTAGTCCATCAATCCAGGTAAGGATGTTTCTTTTTCTGGCATTTAATTTTATAAATAGGTGACGATTGTGGGTTTCGTAAGTAAACAAAGTGATAGCTACTGACTTCGATTCTGAATGACTTCGTTTGCGTGGAATTAAAAAATGACAACTAGATACAAAGACAATTCTAATGTATATCGATGACTAGATACCTATACCTTTATAAACAAAAACATATTTTCTCGTGTTTATAATTAAGTTGAACTTTGTTTGTACACGTTTGTGTTACGACGTGTGTGCCAAACCCAAATAAATAAAGATTTCTGCATGAACATGAAGTGTCATTGGGTCGATCAACTTTTATTTGTATACCGATTGTGATATTTTGTTGTTTTTTATTAATATTTAAATTTCACTCAATAAATTATCTTACATTGTAAAATATTAATTATATTTTGTTTCGATGTCAAGCAGAGCACTTTTTACATTTTTTAGCGAAAATATGTAAACAACTATGACAACTACTTAATTTTTTATTTTACAGTGCAAGTTTTGATGAAAGTTAAAATCGCTTTACCATATTATTAAAAATATTAAACACTAAAGCTTGCAAAGTTTAACAACATTTTTTTTGTATTAAGTTAACAGATATTTTAATATTTACTTAGACAACGATTGTCTTGAAACTTAGGGAAAATTGGAAAATTAAATTTAGTCCACAAGTAAAGATGATTGATTGTAAAAACTACGAGATTTGAATATTTTTTGTAACAATATTTTAACATTTATGTTATGAAACTTACGTACACCTACTTACCGATTGTTTTAACGGTGAAGGAAAACATCGTGAGGAAACCTGCACATCTGATTCCAGATGTGTATGAAGGTCGCGTTGCACACGTTCGTAGGGGTAAATCTAAATGCTCTACACGTGATCTCGGGTGATGCTAAGTGCAACAACAGACAACAGCCGCTCTATCCCTTGGACAGCACGGTTAATTATGCCACACTATAACAGAGAGAGATACAGAACGAGAGAGAGAGAGAGAGAGAGAGAGAATCAAGCAATTTTGTGCATTTTTGTATCATATCAGCCGAAGGACGTCCACTGTTGGACATAGGTCTCCCCCAAGGATCTCCAGGAAGACCCTTTCTGCGCTGCCCGCGACCTTCATTAGGTCATCGGTGCGCCGAGTAGGAGGCCTGCCTATACTACGTTTTCCGGTGCGTGGTCGCCACTCGAGAACTTTACTGCCCAATGACCATTTGTTCTACGAGCAATGTGCCCCGCCCACTGCCACTTAAGTTTAGCAATTCTGAGAGCTATGTCGGTTACTTTGGTTCTCCTACGGATCTCCTCGTTTCTGATTCGATCACGCAGAGAAACTCCGAGCATAGCACGCTCCATTGCCCTTTGGGTGACTTTGAGTCTGTTTATGAGGCCCATAGTAAGCGACCATGTCTCAGTTGACCTATCACAATCATGAAGTTTAGTATTCGCTTCGCTCGCATCTGCTTACATACGTGTGTATCGCTAAATATCGAGAAACACTGTCGCTCCGCTTGTGTTAACTCATGTAAGGGCCAGTAAGTATGTGAATTGCGAAATAACGCTACCGATTTTACCGCAATTGATAACGTGACTGTTCTGCTGGCCAAATAGCCTAGGGCTGGAACTGTTCATTTCATCCCCCCAAGTACAAATCCTAGCTACGCCCCTGCACCCATCTACTCCGAGTCAGCTCCATGATTTATTTGTCTAGATTTTGGTTTAATCAAGGTTGTGTATGGGTTCTTTTGTGAACAGACTAAGGAAACTTATTGGTTTGTTTCGCGAGCGAATTCTCAGTTTAAATAATGCCAGTCAGTACCTACCTAGCTATTGTACTCAATAAAATTTCTCAAAATTGGTCAATCAGCTTTGTTTGATTTGAAGTTCCGAACATAGCACGCCCCATTGCCCTTTGGGTGACCTTGAACCTTCTTATGAGACCCATAGTAAGCGACCATGTCTCAGTTCCGTATGTCATCACTGGCAACACACACTTGTCGAAGACCTTGGTCTTAAGACACTGCGGTAACTAGGACGTAAAGATATTGCGAAGCTTCCCGAACGCCGCCCAGCCGAGTTGGATTCGACGATTGATCTCTTTCTCAAAGTTGGACCTACCTTACTGGACTGTTTGTCCCAGCTATACATATTCGGTACCTCCTGTCGTACCTGCCACGTACCAATGTGTTTTCGAATTTCGATTTCATATGTACGTTTATCCGACGCTCTTAAACGGTGAAGGAAAAATCGTGAGGAAACCTGCATACGCCTGCGAAGAAACTCGAAGGTTGTGTGTGAAGTCGACCAACCCGCACTGGGCCCGCGTGGTCGACTAAGGTCCGATCGCCATAATGCTGGGTAGGCTCGAGCCCCTCGGTGCGGACGTATATGAGCTGATGTGATACATATTCGGTAACAACTTCGAGTGTAGAGCCTCCAACCTTCAGAGGAGTAGGTATGACACGGAAGTTTGACATAATTTTCGTCTTGTCCATGTTCATTCTAAGACCCACTTTTTTATTTTATTTTTTTATTAAAAGTGCCTATTCACTCTCGTCTTAAAGATTCCTTAATTATACGAATCGGGGAATGCAGACGCCGGAAGGGAATTCCACTCCTTGGCCGTGCGCATGATGAACGAAGACGCAAAACGCTTCGTGCGTAAAGATGGAACATTGACGACAAAGGGGTGGAACCGCCCTCCGCGCCTGGTCGTTCGATGATGAAATGGAGAGGGGGGAATGAGGTTGTGAAGCTCCAGGGCACACTCTCCGAAATGAATCCTGTAGAACACCGATAGACTGGCGACTTTGCGGCGATGCTCGAGGCTTTGGAGCCTGATTGATACAAGTTCCTCGTCGCCGATGAGTCTCCTAACGCGTCGGTCGATAGAATCCAAGGCATCCAGCTGGTAGCGAGCCGATCCGTCCCATAAGTGAGAGCAGTATACTCCAGACATGACTGAACTTGAGCTTGGTATAATATTAGAAGCTGCTCTTGTGGGAAGTAAAGTCTCACCTTCGAGAGGATACCAAGCTTTTTGGCTGCCGTTTTTGCCTTGGATTCAATGTATCTCCCGAAATTCAGATCGGATGTTAAATCTACGCCAAGGAGCTCAAGATGGTCGGAGATCTGAATAGATTCATCTCGGAAAGTAGGAGTCAGGGTAAGAGGACTCCTTTTTGCAGTAAATAGACACGCCTGCGTTTTAGAGGCATTAAACCTAACAAGATTGGCATCGCCCCAGTCAGAGACTGCCTTGAGTGTTAGGTTCACGCGCTCACTCATGGCCTCTCTCTGAGATAGTATATCCGGACCCCTAGCTCGAGCACTAGACAAGTATCTCTCAGCAACCGTGCTGTCGTCTGCATACCCAAATATACCGGGTTTCAGCAGATCGTTTATGAGCAGCAAAAACAAAGTTGCGGAGAGAACTGAGCCCTGAGGTACCCTGGCATCAATAGCCAATAGGTGAGACGAGCAGCCATCAACGACCACTCGAATGAACCGTTCCCTCAAGAAGTCAGATATCCAGTTGCACAAACCAGTAGGTATTCCGTAGGAAGGAAGCTTACCAATAAGGCTAGCATGCCAGACCCTATCAAATGCCTTAGAGACATCGAGGTAGGGAGGTAAAACGACTACATAGGACGCTCAGTCTTGCCGCGGCATTCGATGCGAGTGTATGTGTATAATATAATATGTTCTGAATATAGCCTGTCGCTAAATTAAATAGCTGATCAAATTGTGAAGTACTTATTCTGAGGTAATTTCTGAAATCTTCTGGATTTAAAATGTCTAAAATGTTTATGTTGCTCAATTTGTTTCCTAGTAAGCAGATACTGCTTCACCCAACCTTTTCTTTTCTTTTTAGACTTAGTAATACCCTCTGTTACGGCAAGGGCAATGCCGATTTTTTGCTTTTAAGAAAGCACGGGTACCATGTTCGGCGTTTGGTCTCTGACTGAGTTAGAGTTCCTATGTACAAAACGCCCTATATATAACTAGTGCACTACATGTAGTGTAAATCACTAGTAATGACGTTCAATATAATCATCATCATATCAGCCACAAATCGTCCACTGCTAGACAAAGGCCTCCCCCAAGGATTTCCACGACGACCGGTCCTGCGCTGCCCGCATCCATCGGCTTCCCGCGACCTTCACCAGGTCATCGATCCACCGCGTGGGAGGCCTGCCTACGCTACGTTTTCCGGTGCGCGGTCGCCACTCGAGAACTTTACTGCCCCATCGGCCATCTGTTCTACGAGCTATGTGCCCTGCCCACTGCCACTTCAGTTTAGCGATTCTGTGAGCTATGTCGGTTACTTTAGTTCTCCTGCGGATCTCCTCGTTTCTGATTCGATCACGCAGAGAAACTCCGAGCATAGCATAGTTCAATATAATATACAATGATAAATACTTATTGTTTGTTTGTTGGTTGATCACTACTATACAGGTGTAAAAAATGGTGTAGGACCCGTTAATTGTGGTTTATACCCATCATACTGAACAATTTTACCCAAGTAATCAATACCTAGTCAATTCTAAAAAAAATAGACCCTCCATACAAAAATGCACAAAATTAGTCGATCAACTGATCGATTTTATGACGTTTTGTTTTGCGAGAGCAGCAAAGTCATAGTAGGCACAAAAGTTGTTGGAGCCGGGACGTTCCTTTCCCTCTTATATGGTTGATGGGAGCGATAGCTGACTCTCGAGTTATACTCGTGACCGAGTCCTGCCCGTGTAAACTGGCCTACTCTTATCTTGTCAAATGGTTTTTATGTATAAATT
This sequence comes from Coleophora flavipennella, assembly GCA_947284805.1. Taxonomy (NCBI): domain Eukaryota; kingdom Metazoa; phylum Arthropoda; class Insecta; order Lepidoptera; family Coleophoridae; genus Coleophora; species Coleophora flavipennella. The sequence continues at coordinate 14,269,219 of OX369283.1, forward strand.
TTCGTGTCATATTGTATTTATGTTCTAATGACATAATCTGGTTTATTTTAAGGATTGAATTTTGACGTGTTTGATGATTGTTTATTTCTTGATTTTTCGAAAAAGATATTACGTTATTATTATTTTATGACTATCAGAAAAAGTGTAATTTGCACCTCTTTTGAATAAATACCTTGAATCTTGTTGAGTATGATGATTAGAAGCCCCAGTTAACGGGGCCTTCACCAATTTTGTTACACCTGTATAATTATAACTTATCGGTTCACTAAATATAAAGTAATAATATAATTTTTAGGGTTCTGCACATGGGTGACTAACGGTACCCCTATTACTAAGCCTCCTCTATCCGTCCGTCCGTCCGTCCATCTGTCTGTCAGCGTGCTGTATTTAATGAACCGTATCAGGTATAAAGATTTTCACAGTGTGTATTTCTAAACAAGAAACATATTTTTTGTTTGTTCTGTCCGTCTGTAAGCGGGCTGTATTTCATGAACCGTAATAGGTTCACAGTAAAATTTTTACAGAGTATATAAAGCGTAAGCGTCGGTAGCTCAACCGGTAACGACTCGGTCCTCCTAACCAGAGGTGCCGGGTTCAAATCCGGACGGCCAGTGTACTAATGAGTTTCTCGAAAGTCACGTACATATACTCACTGATTGCTTTAACGGTGAAGGAAAACATCGTGAGGAAATCTGCACACACCTGCGAAGAAACTCGAAGGTTGTGTGTGAAGTCGACCAACCCGCACTGGGCCCGCGTGGTCGACTAAGGCCCGTTCGCCCTAATTCAGGGTAGGCTCGAGCCCCTCGGTGGGCACGTATATGAGCTGATATGATGATAATATAAAAAAATAATTAAATGGGGCCCCATACAACAACGTGATTTTTTTCTTGTGTAATGGCACGGAACCCTTCGAGTCCGACTCGAATTTGACTGTTTTTTTTAAGTTGATGAGTAATGACTAATGAATGAGAATAGGCAAAAAATTTACCTACACTAAGTAACGGTATACTAAACATTAGTTCATTATATTGACAGCGGTCAACCTCTGATGATGAGAGCTACGTGGCAGCAGTGTTGGAGTACCAGGTTAACTCCGACGTAGACTACAATTTGCAGAACTATGTGCAGCATATACAGGAGGCCGCCCAACAGGTAAACAACTCTGACATCCACCTGATATCACTCGCGTACAGATGATGACAGCTACGTGAGAGTTGTGATAGAGTACCCAGGTGAACTCTGATTTCAACATCAACTTGCAGCATTAAGTTCAGCATTTACAGGAGACAGCCGAACAGGTAAACAACTCTGACATAAGTACTTAAATCAACCTGATATCACTCGCGTACAGATGATAACAGCTACGTGACAGTTGCGATAGAGTAACCAGGTAAACGCCGATGTCAGTATCAACTCGCAGCATTATGTTCAGCATTTACAGGAGACAGCCGAACAGGTAAACAACTCTGACATAAGTACTTGAATCAACCTGATATCACTCGCGTACAGATGATAACAGCTACGTGACAGTTGCGATAGAGTAACCAGGTAAACGCCGATGTCAGTATCAACTTGCAGCATTATGTTCAGCATTTACAGGAGACAGCCGAACAGGTAAACAACTCTGACATAAGTACTTGAATCAACCTGATATCACTCGCGTACAGATGATGACAGCTACGTGACAGTTGCGATAGAGTACCCAGGTAAACTCCGATGACAACATCAACTCGCAGCATTAAGTTCAGCATATACAGGAGACGGCCGAACAGGTAAACAACTCTGACATAAGTACTTAAATCAACCTGATATCACTCGCGTACAGATGATGACAGCTACGTGACAGTTGTGATAGAGTACCCAGGTGAACTCTGATGTCAACATCAACTTGCAGCATTAAGTTCAGCATTTACAGGAGACAGCCGAACAGGTAAACAACTATGACATAAGTACTTAAATCAACCTGATATCACTCGCGTACAGATGATGACAGCTACGTGACAGTTGTGATAGAGTACCCAGGTGAACTCTGATGTCAACATCAACTTGCAGCATTAAGTTCAGCATTTACAGGAGACAGCCGAACAGGTAAACAACTATGACATAAGTACTTAAATCAACCTGATATGACTCTTGCCATTTTATTCAGTGTCAATAAATTTGGTAGAAAATCCAATTGAATCAAAAATTAAATTAAATACAACATTGAATTTAGAATTCCATTTCCATAGTCTCAGCCATATAGAGACGATATAGAAGAAAATTTTTTGGCACTCGATACTGAATAAGTTATTAAAACGGCAAAAATGTATGAAGGACCAAAAACTTTTTTTCATTTTTGACATATAGTTTCTTTGGGAAAGTTGTTTGTAATCACGAGTACATTCATATCCTTTGCTATCAAGAACTAATTAAAAGTCACTCTGTATACCAATATGTGTGATATAAAGTTCCACCAAGAACCTACAATCAAAAGTATCAACTATCAATGTAGTTATAATACATTATTTTCGTGTATAAGTTTTTTTAAAAGTGACACAAAACTTTTATTACTAATATTTACATAACAGAAGTGGTGAGTAGGTACATTGTTCACTGCGTATACTCTGCATTTTGAGATTAAAATATCATTTTAGAGGAAAGTGACTATATACCTTATATCAACCAAAAAACATCACAATGTAAACAAACTTAGTAGGGATTGACAGTTTCAAATGTCAATTCCATAGTACTTTTGTTTACTTTTTGCTTTTTTTTAATTTATATGTATTATAGACAGACATGTTCTTTCCGTGCAGCTTTTATAATAGGGGGTATAAGTATGAAATTGCCGATAAAGTTTTTGAAGTACAATGCAAATTTTTATTGAAAAGAAAGTTATGGTGTTTACGGTGACACTACTTATGGTTTAATAAAAGTAACTAGTGACATGTCTTTCATGTTCCAATCCCCTGAGCTATGTACCATTGAATGGAACAAAAGCGTTTTCTTGGTGGTCACATCGGGCAATTTTTTAGACTACTTAATTTTCTTGAATTTTTCTGAAAGCGACGATATCTTACGCGAGTTATTCCCAAATATGACCACTATATCGTCAGCGAATCGGAGGTGGGTTATGTACTCGCCATTGTAACTGATGCTGAGTCCACCCCAGTCCAGAAGCTTGAAAACATCTTCCAAGCTCATCTTCCAGGGCAGCGGTGAACAGTTTCGAAGATATCACGTCTCCCTGTCTCGCCCCTCGCTGCAACTGGATAGGTTTCAAGTTCTGGTCCTGGAGGCGAACCGACATAGTGGCGTTTTCACACAGACACTTCAACACCTCGATGTATCGATGGTCAATTTGGCACCGCTGGAGAAACTGTAGTACAGCCCAGGTTTCGACTGAATCAAAGGCTTTCTCATAGTTCACAAACGCCAAGCATAGTGGCTGATTGTACTCTTCAGTCTTCTGTATAATCTGCCGCAGCGTATGTATGTGTTTTTTGGTACTAAAGCCTTTTCGGAAACCGGCTTGCCCGGGAATTTGAAAGTCATCAAACCTGCGTGCGAGACGATTCGTAATGACTCGCGAAAACAGCTAGTAGACATGGCTCAGAAGTGAGATGGGTCTATTGTTTTTCAGCAGGGTGTTGTTACCCTTTTTGAAGAAAAGCACGACCACACTTTCGTGACATGCCTTAGGTGTTTGTCCCACGAGTATAACGGAATTAAATAACTTCTGAAAAACTTTTAGTACCGGTGATTGGCATGGGTATACATATTAAAAATAATCACGCCGACAAAGTGGTACATAAAAAAAAATATTTTTTTTAGCATACCTCCCCTACATGTAAAGAGGAGTTCGATTTCTTTTCGTTGACGTACCCTATCCTGTGGGATATCGTTGAATAGGTCTTCAAAGCTACTGAGGGTTCTCTAAAAATATTTTTCGATTCATAGATCCCCGTTTGCGTAATGTTAAGCTTTAAAGTCCAAATTTTTGGTCAAGTGTCTTCCTCCTCCCCCATTACAAGCTAAACCACTATTTCAGAAAATCTGAAAAAAATGCTTTCTTAGTTTAAAACTAGTAGTCGACCAACTTTAGATGTGCAGTTGGATTTGTAAAAAGTTCATAAATTTTTCCATACAAAATGTTCTACTTATTACCAACTGCAAACATAACTTTGTTTTTTAAAATATACATTTATTTTATGAAAAGACTGTGCAAATGTTCTGCTGTAGTAACCCTACTTTGCACAAGTCCGGCTCGCACTTGGCCGGTTTTTTGTTTTACCTGTTTTCTCTCAACTGTTACATGGGCGTAAAAGGTATTTGTCAAACTCGTAATGATAGTAAACCACCACGCTCACGCTTACAAAATATGTCACTCGTTGGCCATTAACCTGCTTACCACCATTATATCTAAGTGCTTCTGCTAGAAGGTATGTTCTCCGCGGGCAAGTTGAGTTTATTTTATACATTATGTTACAGAATGCAGATATAGTGGTGTTTCCTGAAATGACCCTGACCAGGGCAAGTCGCGCCGTCAAGGTGCCTGTGCATGGAATCCTGAGAGAAAACCCCATTCCAGCTCTTCGACAAGACCTGTACGATGAGGTGAGAAACAATGGCGCCCAAGACGGGTTCAGTATTATTATAGGATATGCCATCGAACTTATATCTAACGTAATAAGCTGATGTTTTTGGGATAAGATATCGACATTCAATTAAACTTTAATGAATAATAAAATAACTAATTGTTTATTTTTACTCAAAAATGCATGTAATGTGGTCATTATTTTGACAACCTTGTTTTGAGCAAAGTCGACCTTGTCGTTCAGTTTCAAGGAGCGGCCGGCAAAGTTTTGCTGGCCGCTCTAACAGGCGGGCAAAACATTGCCAGCCGCTATTTTGACGTTTTAACGTTTTAAAAAATCAAATGCAAAAAGATTTTATTTAAAACACAGCTGTTTGTATTTATAGAGATAGGTATTATTAATATCAAACCGGAAAAGTCGGTGTTGAATTTTAGTAACTGTACTTTTCATAATTGTCATTTTAATTAAATTTCTAGTAAATTAATATATTTTTTATTTAAATTACTTGCTGGTTTTATTTAGATTAGGTACTTGCATTTTTGAGTAAAGCACTATACAAGCCTTGGCCCACAATGACTGCTTCGCTGGTCACGCTATGATTGCCTCGAGCTAGCCTAGCTACGCTCTAGGCCTTCCAGCTTGGCCATCATTGCAGCCCTTGCTGCACGCTGACCGCGCTGTGTCGGCCTGGAGCTGCGCGACGCTGCGCTGTCGGCCATCATCAGCGCGACCAGCAAAGTAGTAATTATGGACCGCGGCAGTAATGTACTATTAAACTTATCTAGGTTTTCATAAAATGATGTTCAAGCATCATTGAGACTGTGAATGATTCAGCTGCTCACAGGGGAGTCGTTGGGATAGTCAAGTTTTCGAGTCGAAAGTGGCGACCGCGTATATAGGCAGAAACATAGGATAACATAGGCAGGCTCCTACTTGGTGGACCAATAACCTGGTGAAGGCCGTGGGAAGCCGCTGATTGCGGGCAGTGCAGGGTCAACCATTGTGGAATCCTTGGGAGAAGTATTTGTTCTTCAGTGTACGTCTTTTGGCTTATATAATGATGATGGTAACAAGCTTTTCCAATAACAAAATCCATTTTTACGATTAGGAGGAAGAAAATCATCGAAACGATGTTTTCCCCTCCAAAATATCTTGAGCAACTTGCAATTGCACTTTCCAGATACTGGTGAATATATCGGCAGCAGCTCGCGAAAATGAAGTATACGTGGTGATCAACATTCAAGAGGAGATGAACTGCACCAGTGAGGAGAGCAATGGCGAGTACTGCCCCGTCGAGCAAGTGTACCTCTTCAACACCAACGTGGTGTTCGACCGGACTGGCGCCGTTATTGACAGGTGAGATGGGACTGCACAAGTGAGGAGAGCAATTAGCGAGCCCTACCCCAGCCAGCAAGTGTTCCCTGTTCAACACTAATGGTGTTCGACCGGACTGGCGCCGTTATTGACAGGTGAGATGGGACTGCACAAGTAAGGAGAGCAATAGCGAGTACTGCCTCGTCCAGCAAGTGTTCCCTGTTCAACACTAATGGTGTTCGACCGGACTGGCGCCGTTATTGACAGGTGAGATGGACTGCACCAGTGAGGAGAGCAATGGCGACTACTGCCCCGTTCAGCAAGTGTACTTCTTCAACACAAACGTGGTGGTCGACCGGACTGGCACCGTTATTGACAGGTGAGATGGGACTGCACAAGTGAGGAAAGCAATGGAGAGTACTGCCCCTCGCAGCGTCTCCAACTGCACATCTCAAGTTGGTCGGCTATTACTCCTAAACCAAGAAAGTCTACTTGTCTGTGATAATACTTACTTACTCGCTGGCTCAGCGACCCGAAGTGGATCTTGGCCTCTAACATTAAAGTGCGCCTCTCTATCCTATTTTGTGCCAATTTTGACCATTCGGGTACTCCCAGCTCTTTGAGGTCTTTGGCTACTTCATCTTTTCAGCGATGCCTTGGTCGATCCACCGGGCGACGCCCGGAGGGTTTTCCAGGATATGCTTTTTTTGGCAGCTCGATCCTCTCCCATTCTTTCTACATGCCCTAGCCAGCGAAGTTGGGCTGCTTTTTTTTCCCCGATGATGTTCGGTTCGGACACTAGGTCTTCCGGCTCCTGGTTAAATCTTTGCCTCCACTCCCCGTCCTTTCCTCTTGTCGGCCCCAGAATCTTTCGCTCCGCGACTAGAAGTTTGTTCTCCTCTTTCAGTGTTAGTCTCCAAGTTTCGCACCTACATGTACACATGTAATGTACACATTAGAATCGGCCTGATTACAGTTTTATAGACTCGGATCTTTGTCGTTCTGCTAATTAACTTGGACACTAACACTTTATGGAGGACTGCGGCACATCTTAGCGCGTTGACGATGCGGATATTGATTTCGTCCTCCCTTTGATTAGTGTCAGTAATCGTACACCCGAGATATTTAAACCTACTGGCCCCTGTATAAGTTGTGCCCTGTACAAACAGATCTTTTCTTTTGGCTTTTGCATCTTTGTATCTCTTTATGTGGAGGTATTCCGTCTTTTCGCGACTGATTCTGAGTCCTACCCTCTTTCCTTCCTCCTCTAACGCCTCTGTCATGCAAATTACTCTCACTCTGACCCAGTATTGCAAGATCGTCAGCTGTGATAATATTATTTTAAATTTAATACTACCAGAGATATGCTATATATAAAGGGAGGTAGATAGGTTACATGCATCCTAAAAATGAAGCAAAAAAAAGATGCCAATTGGCATCTCTTTTCATAGTAGCATTCGGTAGGTACCTATTATAATGTGTGTGTAAATGGAATCGATTTTCAAATGTGGTTTGTTAGTGCATAACCCATCTATGGTAACAAATCTCTGATTACTAGCCCAAATAGTAATTTACATTACTTTGTTTTACTGAAATACATTGGATCGCAAAGAAAACGAGCCGGTTATAAAATATGCGAAATATTTTATAATATTTGAGCAATCCTTGCAAAATAAAAACTTAATTAAAGTTCATTTCATTACGAATAAATAAATGACCTATTTATTTCTTTTTGGTTTTTTTATTATTATAAACCATAAATAAAAAATAAAGACGATTTTCAAATTTTGCTCCATCAAATTTGGAACCATTAATTTTACTTTTGTTCTGTTCCGTCATATTAATAAGGCATTTTTTGGGCAGAAATTCATTATTCTGATCAAATTCAGTTAAAAACGTGTCACTGACCCCTGAAGAGTGTACCAGAATTCTGACAATGCTTGAAGACGGGCGCAGTCAGTGACAAGTGTTGGTGTGTCACTATCAACCATTCAAAAAGTGCTCCAGCGATTTGAAGAGACTGGATCCAATATTCGCAGACCAGGGACAGGCCGAAAAAGGTGCAAGACAGCGCGGAAGGATTGATATATGGTATTAACAATATTGAGAAATCGATTTCAAACGGCTGTTGAAGTCTCAATTCACCTACGTGCTGGAGGAAGCAATCCAAGCATGTATGCAGTGAGGCGGCGTCTTGCTGATGCAAACTTGAAGCCATTTAAACTCGCTAATGGTCCAAAACTCGAAAGGCAGCATCGAAATTCAAGGCTGAGTTACGCTAGAGAACACATGAATTGGACTCTCGATGACTGGTCAACAGTTATGTTTTCGGACTTTTACTGCAGAGAAATACGTGAATGAAATCTTAAATAATGTTGACCCTCTTTTAGTAAACATAGGCGACAACGCCATCTTTATAAAAGATAACGCTCGTCCCCATACAGCTCGGATAGTGTTTGACTACCTTGATAATGTCGCTATCACACGAATGGAGTGGCCAGCACGCAGCCCAGACTTGCACCCCATCGAACATGACTGGAATGAACTGGGACGACTTGTACGCCAGCGAAATTCCTCGCCACGTGAACTGAAAGAAGCACTGATAGAGGGATGGGAGAATATTCCTCGGCTCAGTAATCTGGTGGAAATCATGCCAAACCCTGTAACAGCTATTTTATTAACTCGTAGTGGTAAAACAAAATACTGAAAAGTGTGAAATACATTTGAAACCATAGCACATTTTTCGAAATCTAGTAAAAAAAATTTACTTAACCTACTTTTATTCAAAATAAAATTTATAATCTTGTACTTTTAGGACTTATTTTTATTTAGGCACTATAATAGTAGTTTATGAAACTGTTGCATAATAAGTGTTTAAGACCAAATTATGTGCAGTTTCATACACTACTTTATCTAACCTCATAAATTGGGATTGAGTCAACTAAAACACAAAGATCAAAGTTAAGAGTAAGAAAAAAATCCCACGAAATTCAGTAAGTACCTACAACAAAACGTGTCATAGCGCTGAATCCCAGCGCATCACCGCGCTTGCACTGAAGCGGACGGTGTCACAGACAGGACAGGTAAAAACAATGCTTTCCTAATCTCAGACATTTTTAAACATGAAAATTATCCACGAAATTCAGTATCTACAACAAAATTCAATGAAAAACCAACACATCACCGCGCATGCGTTAAAGCGGGCGCTGTCACAGACAAGTAAAAATTGGAATGAATTTTTTTTGTATTGCTGTAAAACAGGCGCAAACCGCATGTGCGTATCAATAAAAAAAAAAAATGATGTGGAACTTTGTTGGTGATATTATCTCTTTGGTTTAACTTGTATCGTAATGTAAAAAAAATAAATAATAATGTAATAATGTTATAAAGTATTTTTTTTTAAATTACGGTATTGTGTTTATAAAGTATGCCAATATAAACTCGTTTGGAAGTTGATAATGCGAACTTTACGATATGAGAGTAGATAAAATTGTTTACAATACAGTCTTTATTTCATAAAGCCAGTTGCAATATTTGGAAGTTATTGAGGTTTTTGTTACTGACCCGTTTTCTTTGCTGCCGAGTATAATGGTTAACTGGTAGGGGTGATGTAAACAAATAATATCTCGGAAAAATGATCTCATCAAACTTTTAGTAGTTTTGAAAGACCTATTCAAAAATATCCTACACGATATGTACAAGAACAAACCCCGCCCCCCCTCCCACTTTACGTAGGTATTGGGGAGGTACCCCAAGAACCTTTTTTATTAGAATATTCCATAACTTTATATAACAATACCAAAATTCTCCTGTATAGCTGTAAAAGTCTGAGCAAAACGGCTTGCTTTTGTAAAATTGTTGATCCAATGGTGAACACGAAATCCCGAGTCTTAAAGTCTTAAATAAAACATAGAGGACCCGTGCTGTTCCGCAGCATTATTATTATTTAAAAATATAAAACTTAAGCTACTCTGCTCACTTGGCACGACGCGAAGTGGCAGGAGCACCTCCAGCGGAAGCACAGTCGGCTGGAGCTCAGTGCGACGGGGTGATAAAGCGGCTACGACGTGTACTTGTAATACGGCAACCACCGAGATATAAGGCCATACTTTAGAGCGATCTCTTGGTGTAGGATCCTGGCTGCTTGGTGGTGCCTGTGCAAATACTCAGTGTTGGCAAGCATGGAGCAACCAGAGGTTATATGACGCAGAGTGTTCCCTGGTTGACGGCACAACCGACAAACGTCTACGGTGCCGTCTTTCACCTCCTATTGCTGTACGTCTTGACCACCTGATCCTGTATTGCACAGTCAAAACCCATCTCCGCAAAAAGGGCTCCGAACCGCAGCCAGTGCACGGAGACCTTCTGATAATCTGATCTACGAAGGATCCACAAAAGAACCTACCGTGCAGCTCTTTGTCTTTCCATATAGCTATTCGCTCAGTAGTGCTAAGTACAGCCGGCGCCTACCAGTTCTCTTGGGCCATGGATAAAGGGGTTAGTCCTTTTGACTTTCGTCAAGAAGTAACTTCGGAGGCTGAATATCTCGCGATTGTGCATTTGTTTGGCACTTAAACGGCCACGACCGCCACTCTTCCGTGGGATATACAGCCTCATCACTGACGACTTCCAGTGATGCACCCTATGGAGTGTCATAGTAGTGCGGGCTTTTCGATCCAGGGCGTCCAGATCGGTCTGTGAACATCTGAGTATGCCAAAGGTGTACAAAAGAACAGGCATGACCCAGGCGTTGAATGATCACATCTTGTTAACGCCCGACAAATAGCTCTCAAGAATATAGCTCTTTTTTTAGGCGTTCCCAAAACACATCACAAACCGACTGTTTCACCCCTGCCTTGTAAACACCAATACTCTGCGACATACCCAGATACCTGTATGTATCAGTTTCAGAGAGGGTGTTCATGGAATCGATGTCGATTTCGCTTGAAAGCACCACCCTGCCCTTGGCCACATGAAGGATCGCGCACTTATCCACCCCTAACTCCATGTTGATGGAACTGCTAAGATCACAAGTGATTTTCAACAGTTCCTCCAACTGTGTTGCGTTTGGAGCGAACGAGGCCTCCCGCGACCTGCCGTCGTTGTCATATATATTAACATACACGTGTATTGTGCAATTCGAACAATAACATACATACGGGTCGAATTGATAACCTCCTTTTTTAAGGTGGTAAAAACATATAGTAGGGGAGCAGGGGGGAATTGAGACTACTAAGGAAAAAGTTCAATAAAAGGCAAATTCATGTACTGTTTAGGGACTTTTTATTAGGAAATAAAACCTTACCTATTTAACTATAATTTAATCACAGCGTTAACGTTAAATTAACAGGCGTTTGACCACCAGATAAACCTTTTCCAAAAAAACAGAATCGCTCCCATTACCGAAAAAAACAGAATCGCTCCCATTACCGAACTCTGACAAATTCATGTACTGTTTAGGGACTTTTTATTAGGAAATAAAACCTTACCTATTTAACTATAATTTAATCACAGCGTTAACGTTAAATTAACAGACGTTTGACCACCAGATAAACCTTTTCCAAAAAAACAGAATCGCTCCCATTACCGAAAAAAACAGAATCGCTCCCATTACCGAACTCTGACCTAACAGTGTAATAATTAACTTTAAGGAGCCAAACAAAAAACGCAAATATAATCAACCGGGCTGTCACAAACAGATCATTCTTGATAAGCTCTGATTACCAGCATATCACCATCTTAAAATAAAATAAATTAAAACATTGAATCTAGCTTATAATGAAATTATAGGAACAGCTATTTTATATAGATACATTAATAACATTAGCTATATAAAATAAAACAGATTTGATTGTAACAAACTTATAACTTTAGGCTTACCTGACCGTTGAAATTTCGTATTTTTTATAAGCGCGGAGCTACAAATCGACAAGCATCCATGGTCGCGTAATGCATGGCTCGGAGTTTTAGTTTTGTCTCTAGTCATACCGCACTCATTACCTTACTGGCTCCCATTAAGGTTGAACCCCACTATCGAGGCTAGGCGCAGCGCAGCCAAACAAATGTTATTTTTATTACTTTATATGACCCAAACAGCACTTGATGCCTCCGGATGCTACTCCGCCGCGCCGTACCGCGCCTCTCCGCTGTCACCATTGCGTTTACCTTGGTAGCGCTGGAGGCGCAGCGCGGCAAATTCCCCATATAGTTCACGTTCTACCCACGACCAAGAAAGGCAAAGAACCGTGTTGTCTGTCTGAGCGTCGCATTGCTAATGCGAAGAAAGGGCCGCGCTGCTCCGCTGTCACCAGTGCGTTTAACTTGGCGGCTGCGGAGAGGCGCGTCGCGGCAAAATCCCTATATAGTTCACGTTCTACCCACGACCAAGCAAGGCAAAAAACCGTGTTGTTTGTCTGAGCGTCGCATTGCTAATGCGAGGAAGGGCCGCGCCGCTCCGCTGCAGTATAGCACCGCGCCTCTATACTGCGGTTAACAGAAACCGCGTCGCCCCGCGCCGCGCCTCGCAAGTGTGGTTTTACCTTTACCCCCTGCTCCCCTAATTTAGTTTGTTTTCATTTTGTATCTCTTGATTAGTATAGGTTATCTCTACTAGAATAGGGATGACGACAGCATCAGAAATTAATTATGAACTCTTGATCACTAAATTGAACATTACTCGTTTTGTGTTCCATCAAGTCTTTCGATTTTTAACTCATTAAAATCACAAAATGAGTACAATATATGACGCTGCTAAACTATGACGTCACGCCTAGGTATTTCAAACATTTTTAGAACAAAATGTCGTTTTTGACAGATAATAAAAAGTATCTCAGATGACTAGCATTCGTCATCCCTATAAACATTTGTTGGCAACTTACCACAAAAGAAATATAAAGTAAGTCAACACAAAACGGTTTTTTTCTTTCAGATACCGCAAAATTAACCTGTTCGGCGAGTTCACCAGATTCCCAGCCCTAAGTCCGGACCTCGGCATGTTCAGCACGGACTTCGGCGTGACCTTCGGCCACTTCATCTGCTTCGACCTCATGTTCCAGGTGCCGGCTGTCCAGGTTGTGCAGAAGAACAACCTCACTGACGTCATCTTTACCACTATGTGGTTCTCTGAGATGCCGTTTTTGTCTGGTAGGGAATGTTTGATTATTTAACTAACAGTCTCCATGGCCTAGTTTCCTAGCGTTCCCGGAATTCCGAGGGGTGGGGGGGTCTAATTTTGTAAGACTTGATTTGGTTGGTAGTAGGACATTTTCTAAGCCCCCTGGCTAGCTACCACCATCTTGTCGACAATGGAGAAGGGGTTTACAGATGAAACGATAGGGGAACGGTGGTTTTTTACTTTCGAGAGACGACGGCGAAAAAGGTAATTTGATGGCAAAAAAAAACAAATTTGAGATTTTGTCGGAGATCGAAGCTAATTAAAGTAAAAAAAAACTTTAAAAATAATACTACTATATTATTTGCCAGGAGTACCTTTTTTGGATTTTTTAATTTCAGAAATTTTGCTCTTTAATAGTAAGTAAGTATTTACTGATTATACATTAAAACTAATACAATTATAAAACTTACAGAATACACCTAAAATAAAATGCCTAAACTAAAACACCTTTATTGAGGAATAAAACAACGCTAAAGAAGATTTTCATTTTTTTTATATTAGTTAACAAAATTAATATCATCATCATCATTATTAAGAGGGCCCAGCTCTCTGTCGTTGCAACATTCTCCAATTCAGCCTGTCACGAGCTGTCGTCTTTGTCTCCTGTTACGTATGACTACGGCACCATTCATTTACTTGGGTCATATATTGTTTCCTGGGGCGCCCTCTTCCTCTCGTTCCGTCGATCTTGCCCTCCAGTATGACTATGTTCAACTCTCCGTTTCTGAGGATGTGGCCCAAGCAGTTAGCCCTGAACAAAAAATGACAAAATTCTTACTAATCGCCTCGAATTGTACCCGGTGGAAAAGTGTCCATCACACTGGCACTGCACCAGGTACGACTCGACACGAGGGTCGGCGTTCGTCTTTCGCAATCGCCGCCCCAGCTCCTTTTTAGGGTTTAGTACACCCAACGGGTGACCATCGGAACCCTATTACTAAGCCTCCGCTGTCCGTCCGTCAGCGGACTATATTTCATGAACCTAATAGGTAGTCAGTTGAAATTTTCACAGAATGTGTATTTCTGTTGCCGCTATAGCTGTTAAAACGACAAATACAAAAATAAAATAATTTTCGAAAAACATAAAAGCTTTTGGGTACAAGCTTTTATTTGTAAAGAGTTTTTGTGCATTAAAGTACTTGTCAATACGAATCAAACGAACCCAAACTCGATGGGGTTGTGTCGTTTTATTGCGGAGTTCCTATGGCCACCTTCCAGCTCCAGCATCAGATCAGCTTCATATCATCATAACATTGCATTGTCACGCGATATGCATGCAAAATTTCATCTCCATCGGAAACCGGCAAGTGGGTCTAAATTAACTTGCAAGATTTCATTACAGACACCGGGACAGGTAAAAGTAAATAAAAGCATGTAAAAATAAGGGTCTACTCGTATACAAAAAACTTGTTTTTTATAGGTGTTTAGATGTATTTTTAATTTAGATCTTTCGTAAAAACTGTAATAAATACAAGCGTGAAACTTGGTGTGATTATAGTACTAATACTGAAGTAAAACAATGAATGATAAAAATCGGCCAAGTGTGAGTCGTACTCGCGCTAAGGAGTCCGAACTGAATGACAAAAAAGCATATTTTGATCGCTCGCGTTGATGTATTTTGTTTGTAATGTGAATAGGTATCATCATCATCATATCAGCCGAAGGACGTCCACTGCTGGACATAGGCCTCCCCCACGACGACCGGTTCTGCGCTACCCGCATCCAGCGCTACCTACTTTTCGAAGCGCTACTAATTTTCCGATGCGCGGTCGCCACTCGAGAACTTTACTACCCCAACGCCATCTGTTCTACGAGCTATGTGCCCCCCGCCCACTTCCACATTTTGAGAGCTATGCCGGTCACTTTGGTTCTCCTATACGGATCTCCTCGTTTCTGATTCGATCACGCAGAGAAACTCCAAGCATAGCACGCTCCATCGCCCTTTAGGTGACTTTGAGCCTTCTTATGAGGCCCATACATTTTGTGGCGAGGTGTGGTGCTAGTCCGACTCGCTTTTGGCCGATTTTTAAAATACCTTCTGAAAAAATGCATACGTGGTCCTCGAGGTAAACTTTAGAGAGGATTTCATGCCACATCTGTTTCTCTTCTCATGTTCTTCACGCTGAGCTAAAAGAAGCTCGATTATAAAACTGTGCTTTGTTTTTCAGCTACGCAAATCCAGGAATCGTACGCTTACGTGATGGACATCAACTTCATTGCGTCGGGAGCAAATAATGTTCGGGTTGGCTCAGCAGGTTCGTCTCATCATATCATTATATCAGCTCATATGCGTCCCCACCGAGGGGCTCGAGCCTACCCTGAATTAGGGCGATCGCGCCTTATTCGACCACGCGGGCCCAGTGCGGGTTGGTCGAGTTCACGGCCATATTGTAATTCTGTGACTTCACACACAACCTTCGAGTTTCTTCGCAGGCGTGAGCAGGTTTCCTCACGATGTTTTCCTTTACCGTAGGAGCGTCGGATAAACGTACATAATATGAAATCGAAATTCTTAAACACATTGGTACGTGACAGGATTCGAACCACGACCTCCCGGCCAGGAGGTAGCGGCCCTAGCCGTTACGCCACCGACGCTCTTTAGACGAACCTGGCTCAGCAGGTTCGTCTAGGAAAACATAACTTTTGTGTAGAAACAACTGTACTATACGTAATAAACGTGCAATGTATAATTTCTAATAAATAACATATACACTACTAGCTGTTGCCCATAGCTTCTTTATCTACCTTGAAATTCCATCCAAACTATTGGTGAAAGATTTTTTAAATATAATGAGTAGTTTATAAGATTACACACAAACTTTACCTCTTTCTAATATTAGTATAGATTCAAATTCAAATTCAAATAACTCTTTATTGTACATCAAAATAAAAACATTGCAAAATTTAAATTAAAAACTAAAAGACGTACAATTTAGGCGGTCTTATCGCTGAGAGCGATTTCTATAGATATACAATGAACACTTTCTCCGTATTTCAGGGTCCGGGATTTATTCCGGTAAAGCGGGAGCCCTGATTAGCACCATGCCCGGGGTTCCAACCACTCGACTCTTGGTCTCCAGGGTGCCCAAAGAGCCAGGAAAAGTAAGTATGTAATGTCGTCCACCTTAGTCCACCCAGGTGGATCACCGAAAAAAAATATGGCCGTGATCCACCCAGATGGACTGAGTAAGCGGATCGCGACCTACAACTGACAAAAGTCCCAATACACTAAAACCAATGTATTCTTTACGATCATACATTCAAGTTTATTTTCAGTTTTTACGTACAGTTTCAAAGACAGTCATAAAAACGATGTCCACGGACAAAAGCTAGTTGTACAATATTTTTTTTACAATCTGATGTCAAAGTCCAACAAAGACATTTTTCATTCAAAATATAAAAATCGAAACGCAAATATCTTGAAAACCGTGGACTTTCGCGGAACATATATGGGGGGTGTTCTGAATAGCCCTTGAGGTACATACTATAATAATGGTTTTCGTTTGGTCCATAAAAAATCCCGACACCCTGTATATTATAGTGTACTCGCTTCACACCAGCAGGTCGCGGGGTCTAATTTTGAGAGTCAGTTTGGTTAGTGATAGGGCGGGCATTCAATAAGCCTGCTGGATTCCTAAATCCTACCACTATCTTATCCAAGTATGGAAATGATAGCCAAGTATGGAAATGATATCCAAGTATTGATATGATACTCAAGTATGGAAATGATATCCAAGTATTGAAATGATATCTAAGTATGGAAATGATATCCAAGTATTAAAATGATATCTAAGTATGAAAATGATAACCAAGTATGGAAATGATAACAAAGTATGGAAATGATATCCAAGTATTGAAATGATATCTAAGTATGGAAATGATATCCAAGTATGGAAATGATAACAAAGTATGGAAATGATATCCAAGTATTGAAATGATATCTAAGTATGGAAATGATATCCAAGTATTAAAATGATATCTAAGTATGAAAATGATATCCAAGTATGGAAATGATATCCAAGTATGGAAATGATACCCAAGTATGAAAATGATATCCAAATATGGAAATGATATTCAAGTATGAAAATGATATCCAAGTATGGAAATGATATCCAAGTATGAAAGGAAAACAGTACCCTATATGTTCATCCAGGTCCTAATCTGTCTACCTACCAAATTTCAGCCAGATACGTTCAGGAGTTTTTGTGTGAAAGAGTGACAAACAACCATACATACATCCATACATACAAACTTTCACATTTATAATATTATAG
The DNA here is from genome assembly GCA_947284805.1 of Coleophora flavipennella. NCBI lineage: Eukaryota > Metazoa > Arthropoda > Insecta > Lepidoptera > Coleophoridae > Coleophora > Coleophora flavipennella. The sequence goes on from OX369283.1 coordinate 14,286,564, forward strand.
TAGGATGTGAAAATGTGTTTGTTTGTTTTTTTTATTTATTTGTTGTTACCTTTTCACGCTTCAAGACCTCAAACTATCTTGATGAAATTTGGCATGCAAGTAGCCTGTGTCACTGGAAAGGCCATAGGCTACTTTTTACCCCGTGAAAATAGCATAGTCTGATGCAGTTCCTTAGGGAACTGAAAATATACTCTTTATTGGTCAAAGACAAAAAAGATAAGATAAAAAAGATGTCCACGTGGGCGAAGCCGCGAGCAAAAGCTGGTTACGAATAAAAATGTTTTTTTTTAGGTAAACTTCCCCTTCCCCGGACCGATATACGACAATCCCGCGGACCACGACAACCTGGTCCTCATCACCGACCCCTCCCTCCCTGCGTACACTAGCAGACCCCTAGTGGAAGGTTTCCAGGAGTTCAACCTTGTAGACAAGGAGGTCTCGTGCCGGTTCCGCGTCAGGCTGAGCCATAGGGGCGGCGAACCAGTAAGTACAGACACTCGATTGAAATAAACTAACTAATCTCTTGCTTGCTTCGAATGAATGAATGAATGTCATTTATTGTCTGACTGTTAAGCTTGTGTGCTAGTTCTTATTGCAATTCTTATTGGATTGGCCAATTGGCCATTGATCAATACTTACAAGTACAGTAGAACGCCGATTATCCGAATTAATTGGGACCGGGGTCAATTCGAATGATCGAAAATTTGGATAATCGGACATAAACTGGTAATAAAGAAAAAAAATTGGTTGTCTGTAAAGTCGGTTTACGGACGATAGTTTAACGTGACAACGTCTTAACAAAACATTGATGAAATGATTGCGTACTTTTATGAATAAAATTGAATAATTTTTATTGAATTATCACTATTTTGTACAAAGAAGGAAGGAAATTAAATCTACAATTTAATTGATAAATTTACTTTTATTTGCACTCATTAATTCAAATATGTATATTACTTTAACGAACAGATTATTTTAACTACAACTTTTAAACATGTTTGCTCCGATCGTAACGGTACAATCAGCGTAACGGGACATTGAGTCATCCTTTTTCGTGCGTACAGCTGGCGTCCATCGATTTATTAGAGGTTGTCACGCCAAAACGAATTGTCACACGTAGAATAAACTTTATTAAGTTTACAAAACAGAGTTCTACAATAACGCTCACTTGAACATCTCGATCAGAGTAAGTTGCAACAAAAATACAAATGTACATATAAAAACAAAAATTGCTTGGTTTTAATTTTTTATATTACGCTTAGGACCGATTCGGATAATTGGCGATTCGGTTAATCGGCGTTCGGATAATCGGCGTTCTACTGTACGTGAAAATGACTAATGCAATACTTCGTAAAATTTAGCTTGATCGCTTGATTTTATATGTTGTGTCGCAGCGATCAAGCTAAATTATACGAACTATAATAGTGTAACACGATTTAACTAATTTAACTAAATTTGTGACTGCGGTGGCGTAACGGCTAAGGCCGCCGCCTCCTGTCCGGGAGGTCGTGGTTCGAATCCTGCCACGTACCAATGTGATTTCGAATTTAGATTTCATATTTACGTTGGGGACGTATGTTAGCTGATATGATGATGATGAACTAAATTTAAGCATTCTGTCCTTGTCTTTTCGATACAGAGAGAAAAAGACAGGACTCTTTAATTTAGTTTAGTCTTGTCTAATAAGTTAAATCTAGTCACATCGAATCTACACTAAAATAAAATAAAAACTAAAACTAAAAAGTAAATATTAAAATTGAGAGCTTTTATTTAACTTCACTTGTATGTATGTCCTGGAATTTTACAATAAATATTTCACCCAGTTCCACTTAATAAAAAAAAAACTTTAATTTAACTTCATTTGATGTATGTCCTGGAACTTTGCAAACAATATTTCACCCACTTCCACTGAAGCTATCGGGCTGGAATTTGACACACACGTTTGTTTCTCGTGACAATGCACGATTATTAAATAAAAGCTTTTACATAAAAGTTTTTGGGTATTTCGAAAATAATTAATTGAATTTTCAAGTCAATGCTTACACACATTGCTTTTACTATTTCGATGATGACATTAACTGACCTCGTTAATAAATATTAACTGCTTGTTCTATACGGCGTATACATAAAATTGGTGTAGGAGAGCCGTTGACTGAAGCCTACTCATCAGACTGAACAACTTTCCACAAGCAAAGTATATATATTAGTACTAACGTACCACAAGAACCTATTAGTGAATTCGCCAAAGAAGGATTTTTAGTCTTAAGTGTACAAAATTGGTAGTAGCGAATAGTGGACACTCCCTGCCGTTCTCTAGATTCCGACCTCACCCCCTCGTCACCCAGATTGATACAGATTAGTTATAGTTTGGTTCTCGAACGTATAGGATTTCGCCGTGATTTAGTTTGATCCGTCATTTGTTTTTAGAAATGTCATTACACGACCGTTGTATGCAATGTCCGGGGTGCGACTATACTATGAAAAAGTTGTTTAGTATAATGAACGAACCACAGATAACGGCTCTTTCACTAAGTTTTGTTACAAGTTAAGCAATTTTTCGTTTTGTTTTATATACATATAACCAATTAAACACTCGTCAACTAACAGGCATGATTGTTTTTCTACACCTATTTGGTAATTTACTTAATACATAACCTAAAATCATATTACAAAAGTATTCATTCCTACAAGTCGTTTTACAATGATCAATCATTTCAAAACGAGACAACTGTACTCAGTGAACCTTTTTATATATTTTTATGGCTTTGGCTTCAAAAAATAAGTATTCATTCCTACAAGTCGTTTTACAATGATCATTTCAAAACGAGACAACTGTACTACAATGAAACTTTTTAAATATTTTTATGGCTTTGGCCTTAAAAATTTAATATAATATGATTATGACAAAATTTCAATGGATTTTTATTTATTTCATGGTCGTAGAAAAATAATTGTATGCCACTGTACGCAATTAGCCATTGTAACACTCGTGCTGTCTATTGTGCCACTCAGGTTCGCTTAGTGGCACAAACTAGCACTCATGTTACAATGGCTCCCATTACTTAGCAGTGGCATAAATAACTATTTTTTTGCAAATACTCTAAATATAAGGTGTGTGAAGTCGACCAACCCACACAAGGGCCCGCGTGGTCGACCAAGGCTCGATCGCTCTAATTCAGGGTAGGCTCGAGCCCCTCGGTGGGGATGTACATGAGCTAATAAGATACTATACTATATAGTGAAAACTTGGCTCGGCTACTAACAGGCATGATTGCTTTTGTACAAATACTGTAGTGAAAACTTTGTTGCATGAACGAGGTAAGTACACGCTTAAGGGATTTAGACTATGTTGTTTATTGATATAATTTTATAAGAACATTTAATAACATGGTGATTGGGCGACAATTAATTCATCTTCTATCTTCATTAGAATATTTGATGAGTTTCTTATTTCTCTTTTTGTAGACTCATCAGTATCGTGCATTCGTCCACGATGGGACACACACGTATGCTAGACGACAGATAGGGGACCCATCGTGCCTTGTGGCAGCGTGTAAAAATGGTGACGCGAACACCTGCTCCCACAAGTAAGTTTATTTACTATTTTATCACGCTTTTATTAGCTTCACCTGTATGTTTGTAAGTTTGTATGTAACCGACTCCTTTGGACTCGATTTTGACCCACTTTAAACGGACAGATTTAATTCAAACTTTATAGACTTATCAAGAATCAGCGACAATATAATAATTTGATAAGTTTGAACTAAAAAATAAAAAATAAATAGTGTTAAAAAAAACTAAAAAACACGCTTGTTCGAAAGACGAAAAATATGGCACAGAGCGCCCCGCGCTTTTTCACAATAATACTAGTATATTGTTAATTATTATTTTCAACTTATATTAAGAATTGTTTTTTACTTTTTAGTCTGATGTACTTTAAAAGCGTGTTTTTTAGTTTTTTTAAACTCTCTTTATTTAAAGTAAATTTCTTTACTACATTTTAGGTAAGTTTGTACTACTTTTAAAATAAGTCTGTTTACTTCATTTTAAAGTCAGTTTCTTTACTATTTTAAAAAGAGTTTCTTTATTATTTTTTAATGTAAGTTTCTTTACTAATGTTTAATAAAGTTCATTTACTATTTTCTTTATTATTATGAACTGCAAAGGCGACGATATAATATGCTGAATCCCAGAGATCATTATCATCATTATATCAACCGACTACATGTCTACTGCTGGACAAAGGCCTCCTAAGTATTTCCACAACGACCGCTCCTGCGCTGCCCGCATCCAGTAGCTTTCCTTGACCTTTGCCAGGTCATCAGTCTATCGAGTAAGAGGCCTGCCTAATCTACTTCTTCACGCGGTTGCCACTCGAGAACTTAATTGCCCCAACGGCCATCTGTTCTACGAGCTGTACCACCCACTGCCACTTATCTTAGTTTAGAGATTTCAAGATCCATGTCGGTTACCTTGGTTCTCCTACGGATCTCCTAATTTATAGGTAGGGATAACATCAATCAATTTAAATTGATAGGAAAAGGCACAGAATCGGAAAGAAAACTATTAACTAAATGAGACCTTTCATCTAAGTTATTTCTCGATTTAAATCAATGCATGCGCTTTAGAAAACTACAACAGATTGAATTGGCAACAGAAACCATTTAATGATTTATGGTCGGGGAAAAAGTTTCTTCGTAATTTGTAAGCATGATTTTGTAATCAAATCTCTTTACTCTTATTATTTGTACCTGGCTGGTTATAATAAAATTAAAAACGTGAAAATTTAAATAAAATATAAAATTTCCCTCTATTTATTCCAAAATGTACAAATGCCGCGATTAAAATTTGTGCTGTTTATGTACCTAATGCAGTATCAGTTGTAGCATGCACAAACTTGGTTTAACCGTTTCCAGTCTGGAAATGTTAACGTTCAAGATGCAGCTCGCTCTGGTCGCCCTCTTTGAAAATGCATACAAAATACAAACAAACCTTTCCCCCGGCCTAATATTTTAAAATGAAATTCTGTAAATAGAATTGATTTTAATAAAATGCTTGAACGGTTCACGTATTTAAAAAAAATACGAGTGTGCTTTAGACCACACGACTGAAGTAAAACTTCTTTATATAATACTTAGTCTGCAGAAAATAATCAAATCTTTTTTGTCATATGGAGGTATAGACAGTATAGGAAAAGAGTTTTATTATCCTGTGAAAATGATCTAATATTTTTTATCTTTTGTTTGATTTGGCAACCGATTTTGTTGGTAAACAAAAATAAATAGTATCTCTCTTTCTATATTCACTAATTTATATATACCTCTCGACTTCCGTTCGCCTCGCTCGAACACACTTCCGTAACGAGCACACATCTACCAGCTTACTCCCCAAGTCAAGCGGTCAAGTAAAGAAGTTTTACTTCAAAAAGATTATTTGTTGGCACACGGTGGAAAATAAAGCAATTCAATTAATTTCACAGATTCAGTCCCAAGCAGAACAACGTGGTCATCGAAGAACTAAGAATAGACATGAACACATATCGCTTTCAATACAACAAAACATTGAAATGCGATAATGTCGTTTACTACCCAAGTTCGTTTAGAAACAATAAATTTCCCATCAGACCAAATAACTTTACATTCATCGATTCAAAACATCACAATGAAATCAATGATGAAGATATCAGCATGGTACAGGACGGTGGAAGAGAACACGTTACTTTCAAAATGAACGCGCCACAGGATGATATAGTTTCATTCGGAATTTGGGGTCGAGTTTACACAAAAGACCTGAATCATGTCAAAAATATAACGGAAATTGATAAGCAGAACTATATCGACATTGAAAACAGGATTTACAGTAACCATCACGACGGCGACGAAGAAAATCGCAATTTTGAATAAAGCTGAAAAGCATGAATTATGTAGTTATTTCGACTGATGTGATGATCTAAAGCTTATCTTATTTACGCCTATTGAGAGTTATACCTATAACTCATCTCCACAACAAGTGAAATATCCTTCGGCAGCTGTCCGCCAAGCATTGCCACATTTTTAGCTGTTCGTCTGTCCGTCTGTCTGTCTGTCAGCGGGCTGTATTTCATGAACCGTAATAGGTAGAAAGAAAGTTGAAATTTTCCGTTAAATTAAAAATTAAAGGGGGCACCATGCAAGAGAGGTGATTTTTTTTGAAACTAAATGTTATACGATGGTACGGAACCCTTCATGTGCGAGTGCGACTAGCACTTGACCGGTTTTTAAATTATAGTTTAACCACGGCGAAAGACAGTTCACGTGACATATATTGGTCATGACTAGTTAGCACGTAATGCTATGGGCACAGAAATGGGCAAAATGCTTGACAGACAGCTACGCAAGAGTATTTCGCTTCTCGTCGTGTTGGGTGTTCTGTGGTTGTTTGCAATTTACACAAAACCTCAAAGGTGGTGATTCTAATAGTGAAACTGATAGCGTTTGTTATTTTTCTAAAATCGCAGAAAAAAATGAAGACTTCATGATAACTTGGCTCGTCAGTTTAATTAAAAAAACTTTACTACAAATACCGTATAATTAAACTTTTTGTTAACTAGTCATTAGTATTTTAAATATACTCATTCCAGTACAACTTTTTGTAAAAACCTTAATGTGTACACCTGCAAGTGCCACTCAAAAGATTTTTTTAAAATGGTTAGTTGTTAAGTTACGTTTAAAGTTTATATCTTTTTAAAATTAAGTACAAAAACTTTAAGTAAAGATATCTAAGGCTATGAACTATTGTTTTATTAATAATTTGTAAGATCTTTAACAAATCTATTAATATTTTACAATGGTTAACAAGTATATTTATTACTGTCTGACTCGGTGGCTCAGTGGTTAGTGCTCTTGACTGCTGATCCGAGAGTTGTGGGTTCGATCCCAACTCAGGGCAATCATTTGTGTGATGAGCAGATTTGTTTCCTCTGTGTCTGGGTGTTAAATATCTATATATGTATGTATTTAAACGTATATAAGTATTTATATCAGTCTCTGGTTCCCATAACACAGGGAATCCTACTTTGGGGCCAGATGACCACGTGTGATTTGTCCCTGAATATTTATTTATTTACTAAGCCTCTGTTGTCCGTCCGTCTGTCTGTCAGCGGGCTGTACCGTTTTTAATGAACCTTAATAAGTAGGCAATTGAAAATTTCACGGAGTACCTACTCGTATTGCCGCTATAACAATAAATAATCACTGGTCTACAGTGGTTTTGGTGCCCTAGATAAAAGATCGATTTTGGATATATTTATGCTCACAAGTCATGAAACTATCATAGATTTTATAAGATTTGCTCTCGGTTTTTTTACGTAGAATTCTAATTATGACTGGGAAAATAAATTTTATTACTAACAAGCCGATAATTGATCATAAAAACAAGAACACATTCAATACTTTCATGAATAAATTCGTAATCTGGGCACCTGAAAACATCAAAATTTGTTAAGATATACAGGGCAACAAAAAAATATATATTTTTTGTAGAGCTAAATAAAAATAAAATTAAAGGTGCCTCTATACATTAAAATTATTTTTTTACTATTTTACGGAACCTTCGTGTGCGAGTCCAACTCGCATTTGGTCGGTTTTTGTCATCAATTCAAGACGATAAGTTTTATTCTAAAAAATGTTAGAAATACCAACAAGTGACGTCATAGTTTTTCTGAGTCATTTAAGTACATTTTGGGAAAATTATTAAACTAAATTTAATAAATTGTACAGCCAGGCTGATCATACTTTCTCGCGGCGAGGCATTTGTAAAACAGTTGTCTCTGGTTTTTCCTTTACGCGTAAAGAGTCAAGACAATAACCACACTTTTGCACTTTTTCAATGTTTTACGTTGTTATTTCTCTTAAGACTTCAATTTAAAAACTAAAATTTAGCAGGTTCTCTGTAGTACTTAAAAAGAAATATCCCCATATAAAAACTATGTGCAAATTTAGAAATTTTATTAATAAACAATTCGTTTTAGACTTTTTTTAGACGTTTTAGACCTGTTTTTGGATTTTTTTATGATCGAGTAAAGTACACACTATCGTGTAAAATATTAGCACATTCCTCAGACAATATCCTTAAGTATGTCCAACATTTTCTGCAAGACCGATATTTAGTAGTAACTACCAAAAAAATTTGATCTAGCAAAAGGGTTTCTCCGCTTCTCCACCGGTGCCTCGCCTTGTAGTCGAGCATACACAAATCAACTGTAAACATTACAGAAAAGAATACAGTACCAGTAAGGTATATCGGACTTGATGAAATATTTCTAAATAATTTCGGTTTGTATGGGAGATGCTTGTATTGAGCGTCGGTGGCGTAATGGCAAGGGCCGCAACCTCCTGTCCGGGAGGTCGTGGTTCGAATCCTGCCACGTACCAATGTGTTTTCGAATTTCGATTTCATATGTACGTTTATCCGACGCTCTTACGATGAAGGAAAACATCGTGAGGAAACCTGCACACGCCTGCGGAGAAACTCGAAGGTTGTGTGTGAAGTCGACCAACCCGCACTGGGCCCGCGTGGTCGACTAAGGCCCGATCGCCCTAATTCAGGGTAGGCTTGAGCCCTCGGTGGGGACGTATATGAGCTGATATGATGTATGGGAGGTACTTTACTCTGATTTTTCCTGAAATAATTAAGTACCCAGTGCAGTAGGCCTACGTGAATAGTAAAAACTACCTAGATTTGTATGGTTCAAATCGTTAGACATTTTTGAGTAAGTGATTTCTACTAACGTGGCAACCCAAAAAATTAAAATAGGGGAAACTTTAAAAAAAAATAGCTTTAGATAAAAAAAAATCGCTTTAACCCTAATTTCACCCAAATCCACTCAGCTGTTTGGGAACTAGAGCACTGGACGGGCGTAAAGACACACACACACACACACACGCACACGCACACACACACACACTAACACTAACACATACACACACGCACTCGAATATATATCGATCCCCTTCAAAATCTCAACTTCGATTATTTTTTTTGCCATCAAAATACTTTCTTTACCCTCGTCGCTTGAAAGTAAAAAAGAATACTTTGAGGGAAATACAGTGATTAATAGTTAATAATATATTTTTTGTGCAGCCACCATTTCAATTCATCATGGCAATTCAAATTCTCACACAATACCTGGGACCCCTCCTCTATCCCCATCGCATGTTAGTCATTAAAAGCGAATGTTCCATCCAGGCGTACAAGTACAGAGCAGCTGCGTTCGCCTGCACTGGCGACTCCATCGATACGTGCGGGAAACGGTACTTACTATGAATTTATGTTATGTGTCTCATCATATCAGTCGAAAGACGTCCACTGCTGGACAAAGGCTCATCAAAGGAGAACCAAAAGAACCGACATAGCCCTCAGAATTGCTAAACTTAAGTGGCAGTGGACCGGGCACATAGCTCGTAGAACAGATGGCCGTTGGGTCAGTAAAGTTCTCGAGTAACGACCGCGCACCTGAAATCGTAGCGGAGGCAGGCCTCCCACTTGGTGGACCGATGACTTGGTGGAAAGAACCGGTCGTCGTGGAAATCCTTGGGGGAGGCCTTTGTCCAGCAGTGGACGTCCTTCGACTGATATGATGATGATGATTCTGTCGTTATTTACTATGTTAAGTTAAATGAATTTTTACAAAATTTTTGTTGTGCAATGTAATTAACTAATTACTACATTAATTACTACTTTATGACCATTAGAAAAATAATTTTAATTACGCACCTAAAAATTTTGAAATTTTTATCTTAAATTTAAAGCTGATTTATTTTATTTTTAGAACTGATCAATTCACACCAAACACGACTGCAATATTTGAGGAACTGAGCATCGTTGCTGTAGTTCCATCACCAGTCAACAACTCCACGTTAGGAGCCGATGACTCTGCATTCTTCCCTGTTTCTTTGGACATCTCCATCACGCCGCTGGAGGCTCAGGACTTCGATTACGAAGAAGAGAGACAACAAGATATCACGCAGCTAGTATTGAATTTGAGGAGGCAAGATGCAGAGTTGTACTCTTTTGCCATTTGGGGTCGTGTGTTTGAGTGGGACGGGCAGGACGCCTCCCCATCTGGTGATGACCATGCTGGCGATGATGATACAGGAGCACATGACGATGAACAATTGGCAGGTTCAGCGACTGGTACTTCAGTTTGTAAAGCTTTGGTGTTGCTACTGCTGGCGTTTAAGTTCCTTTAATTAAATCAATTTAATTGTTATTTAGTTTTGTAAGAGAATAAATACCTTCTTATGTAATGTTAATGTTGATTCTTTTTAATACACCATCATCCTCATCTTCTCATCATTATCATATCAGCCGAAGGTCGTCCACTGTTGGAGGTCTCTCTCAAGGATATCCGACTGTTCCTATGCGCTGCCCGTATCCCTACTTAATATTATAAATGTGAAAGTAACTCTGTCTGTCTGTTACGCTTTCCCGCAAAAACTACTAAACGGATTTGGCTGAAATTTGGTAGGTAGACAGATTAGGACCTGGATTCAGACATAGGCTACTTTTTACCACGCTCGCGAGCCGCTTGCGGCTCGCGCACTGCGCACCCTCGAAAAGTCATAGAAACGTTGTCCACGCGGGTGAAACCGCGGGAAACAGCTAGTCCATTTATAATTCATCAACATTATCGTATCAGCTCATATGCGTCCCCACCGAGGGGCTCGAGCCTACCCTGAATTAGGGCGATCGGGCCTTTTAGACGACCACGCGGGCCCAGTGCGGGTTAGTCGACATCAAACAGAACCTGCGAATTTCTCCGCAGGCGTGTGCAGGTTTCCTCGCGATGTTTTCCTTCACCGTAAGAGCGTCGGATAAACGTCATATGAAATCTAAATTCGAAACCACATTGGCACGTGGCAGGATTCGAACCACGACCTACCGGACAGGAGGCGGCGGTAACGCCACCGACGCTCATTATAATCACCCAAAACTAATTTGGTTTTTTAGGCCAGCTGTCACTTGCAGTTTCTCCATGTCCGTCCGTCTGTCTGTATATTTTAACCGTATTCGTGGCGTAATGGTTAAGTCCACCCATTAGCTTCACATCAGGAGATCGCAGTTTTGATTCCCGGCGGAGTCTAACTTTCTAAGCCTAGGTTTAATTGGTGGACGTTTATTTTTTAAACCCTGCTGGTTAGCTACCACCATCTTATCTAGGATGTTGCATTGATGTGTTCCGACTTCAAGATAAGTCTTGGTACGCCCGCTTCCATCTTCGGCATCATCGTCACTTACCATCAGGTGGGCTTACCAATTGTAGATAAAAAATTCTGTACGTTGGTATCTCGGTAAAGTTTTCCGGTTTCATGATTAGATCTTACCCATAGCGGTATATAGGTAATGGAATCAAAAACTAGGCAGCTATAGACCTAAAAAGCCCGATGGTTCGTGACGATCACCTCGTTGTCCGTGTGTCTGTGTGTCAAGACTCTTTTTCTTAGGAACGCGTGAAGGTATCAAGTTGAAATTATTATCGAATACTAAGGTTTATTCCCTAAAATTGAAAATTTGTAGTACAAAAATTTTTTTTTTTGAGATAACAAACTTACAGTGACGTATATCAATGTTAGGGAGAACATTTTTCCACTACAAAGTAAAGGCACAGTATATATATTAGTACTAAGTAAAGGCCCTAAGATGGGTCAAATCACAATATTCAATTCAAATTATTGAAAGACTGCACAAAGCTATCACTATGGAAAAAATATACAGGATGTAACAAAATTGGTGTAGGTCCCGTTAACTGGTGCTTCTACTCATCATACTAAACAACTTTTATTCTACGACTTTGCTGAAATTGCAAAAAAAATTGTTTACTCTTCATACAAATTGATCAGCTGATCGACCAATTTTGTGCATTTTAGTATGGAGGTTCAAATTTTTTTTTGAGAATTGACTATGGGTTCCTTGGGGAAAGTTGTTCAGTATGATGAGTTGAACCCCCAGTTAACGGGTACTACACCAGTTTTTTTATACTCTGTATAATATACTTAAAGTAATAAAAAAAACTATTTAAATAAATACAATTTTTAAAATATTACCACTTTTGATATCCTGTAGACCCTGTTTTTTGCATTAATTGCAAAATTTCTCGTAAACAAATTGTTTATGTTGAATGAAACCAACACACAAAAATCGGTGACTAACATCTTTCATTTTAATTAAACACATTTTTTTTAACTTATTTGAAAGTGAAGAAAAGTAATAAAAACCTGTAAAAATCGAGAATTGGACGTTTGGTTTTTACGTAATAGCCGCGTTGAAGCCCGCATTGATTTAAATTTAAAATGAAAACACTTACGTCCGATATTATATTATATCGATATGGTTCGACCTACTCGGATTGAGTCGTCTTAAAGCCTTAAGTTTGCCCTTCAAACCGATTCAACAATCGGATAGGGTTTCGTACCGAACTCTGTTTTGGTATGGAACCCTGAGCGCCCGAGTTTACTAAGCCTCCGCTGTGCGTCTGTCCGTCTGACAGCAGGCTGTATTTCATCATCATCATATCAGCCGAAGGAAGTCCACTGCTGGACATAGGCCTCCCCCAAGGATCTCCACGACGACCGGTTCTGCGCTGCCCGCATCCAGCGGCTTCCCGCGACCTTCACCAGGTCATCGGTCCACCGAGTGGGAGGCCTGCCTACACTACGCTTTCCGGTGCGTGGTCGCCACTCGAGAACTTTACTGCCCCAACGGCCATCTGTTCTACGAGCAATGTGCCCCGCCCACTGCCACTTAAGTTTAGCAATTCTGAGAGCTATGTCGGTTACTTTGGTTCTCTTACTGTATTTAATGAACCGTAATTGGTAGACAGTTGATATTTTTACAGAATGTGTATCTCTGTAGCCGCTATAACAACAAATACTACAAATTTGAAAAAAATGAAAAAATAAGGGCCCGTCTACATTCAAAAATCGTGTTTTTTTAATAGGTCTTTAGAAGTATTTTTGATTTAGCTCTATCGTAAAAAAGATAATACATGCAAGCGTAAACTTTGTGTAATTATAGTACTTATACTGAAGTAAAACAAAGAAATAATTAAAATTAGCCAAGTGTGAAGTTCGCGCTACGGAGTCCGAACTGAATGACAAAAAAATCATATTTTTATCGCTCGCGTTGATGTTTTCTGTTTGTAATATGAATAGGTATCATTGTTATTATACTCCGTAGCACAGTATATATATTAGTACTAACGTACAGTATGGACACTCCCTGCCGCTCTCTAGATTCGACCTCACCCCCCCGTCACTCAGATTGGCTGTAGATTGAGTACCAAACGTAAAGGACGAGCTACGCAAGCACTTTTATTCATATATTCACTTTGCGCGCCGCTGTGATTTCGTTCACAAGCATAAAAACCAACCAGTTACCGAACGCAAAGGCCCAACTGAACAATTTTTTTTTCATACTTGTCTTAGGTTGTAAACAACCACCGCTCGAACAAAAAACACCACTTTCCGAATACACCATACACATTATGAGACTATATAAAACATTGTAAATGGTAACTGCGACGTGGACGTATGAATTAACACTGAAAACTGCTATTATTTTATACATCTTTTAACACTTTTTCCATAAAATTGCGAAAAAGGATTTTGTCACAGATTAAAAATCGACATGATAGTTTTGTTGCTTTGGTGTAGAGATGGGATGAAGTGAATGAGTGAATGAATGATTTTGAACTGTTGTTGCGAGGTAAAAATTGGGTCATCTTTGGGCTCAACTGTACAATAGGGTACATCGATTTGGCAGTCCGCGATTTTTTGGTAAGAGATAACACATCCATACCAAATTTCAAGGTTAGGAAACCAGCGGTTTTTGAGTTATGAATTTTTGAAAATTGTATTTTTAGGTACTCTTTGGTCTTTGTTTTGTGAGTTTATGTAGGACCAAAGATGACTTATTACTGATTGTATAATTTGATTCCAAAGATTCATAATATGGGGTTAAAACCCCCAACAAACCTTCGGGATCCGAGGGGGATGTGGGAGTATCAAGGCGGGGAAAGCACGCGGGGCCGACTTGAGGGCAGACAAACTTGGGGGTAACAAATCGAAAACCAGGGGGTAATCCGTCAAGGTCAAGGTCATTTCAAGGTCAAGGTCTAAGTCAATTTGATCCCAAAGATTCATAATATGGGGTCCGCGAGTGAGGTACGGGGAGTTCTAAATAGAAGCGGGAGCGAGCGAAGCGAGCTCGGACTTTCGGAGCACCCCGACTCGGATCCGTAGGTTCGGAGACTGTGCGGGGAGTCGAGCGTGGCGGGGGCTATGCCCCCGTTAAGGGTTCAGGCCCCGCGTCTTTCCCCGCCCTGATACTCCCACATCCCCCTGAAGGTTTGTTGGGGGCTTTAAATGGGTGGCGGGGCCTACCTCCCCGTTAGGGGTCCGGGCCCCGCGTGCTTTCCCCGCCCTGATACTCCCACATCCCCCTCGGATCCCGAAGGTTTGTTGGAGGTTTTAAATGGGTGGCGGCTCTCGGATCCCGAAGGTTTTAGGGGTCCGGGCCCCGCGTACTTTCCCCGCCCTGATAATCCCACATCCTCCTCGAATTCCGAAGGTTTGTTAGGGGTTTTAAATGGGTGGAGGGGGCTAAGCCCCCTGGACCCCATATCATGAATCTTGGTGATCAAATTGCCTTACACCTTTTTTTTGGAACAAGCGGTAGCGATTTTCGTCATAGAAGTAGATGACCTTTTTTTAATAAGCGGTAGCGATTTGTCGGTCAAAGACTACCTAACTAAAAGATTACCCCCTAGTTTTCGATTTGTCACCCCGTCAGAGAAGTTTATGACTTTTTTTTTACTAAGCGGCAGCGATTTTGGGCGTCATAAAAGTAGATTACCTTTTTTGATAAGCGGTAGCGATTTGTCGGTCAAAGACTACCTAACAAAAAAGATTACCCCCTAGTTTTCGGTATTATGAATCTTTGGAATCAAATTATACAATCAGTTTTCAGCTCGCAACAACAGTTCAAAATCATTCATTCAGTCATTCACTTCGTCCCATCTCTACACCAAACCAACAAAACTATCATGTCGATTTTTAATCTGTGACAAAATCCTTTATCAATTTCGCAATTTTATGGAAATTAATGTACAAAATAATAGCAGTTTTCAGTGTTAATTCATACGTCCACATCGCAGTTACCATTTACAATGTTTTTTAGTCTCATAATGTGTATGGTGTATTCGGAAAGTGGTGTTTTTTGTTCGAACGGTGTTTGTTTAAACAGAAAAGTATGAAAAAAAAAGAGTTTAGTATTCACACTGTTGCATTGAGTAAATAACTAACAACATTTCGTGACCAATACCGCCGGTGTGATTCAACCCTACCTGCATTCTTGCCTATAGATACGTCAGTTATAATTATGTATATCATTTCTCGCTCGTTTGTATGGAGTGTCCGGGGTGTGTCCGTAGTGTGTGGAGAAGTCTGGTGGTACCGAACCCTCGAAGTGCTAGTCCGACTCGCACTTCGCCGGTTTTTTATAGTTAGATTGAATTGAAAAACTTTCAAAGCCGACTAAAATGGTACTAATAAGGCTTATAGGAAGACGATACCGAGTCTCAATTACCTACAAGGTCAATGTTTAAAATCAAGAATTTCTTTATCAAATGATCGATTTGTATCTGTGTTGCCAGATTGTGATATAAAAAAATTCCTAATTAATGCAAAATAATCGTGTTCTTATCGCATCATGAATTCGAAAAATTTCCTTTCGTACATATTTGTAACATTATATATGTCACCGATAAATAGCAAGAATCGTAAGTTGATTAATTTTCTAGTTAGTTGATTAACTGACGAAAAATAACAAACGTTAGTAGAAATGTATTATTTAACGCAGTGCATTTTAGCTAATTGGTCAACTTACAGTACCTGGCAGTAATTTAATAATTTACGATTGTGCCACAAGTAAAATCATCCACTAGCGGGCCAATCGTTGCTCAGTGTACTATTTAACGGTATACTATTACCCGTCACATAATACACTGTTCTCTGATTGGTCGAGGGAATTTTATAAGCATTTGGCTATTTTTATTTTATTTGTACTTATTCGTATTTCACTTATTTATTACTACATGTTAATGATTTATGGCATCTAGAGTTACACAAAACTTTGGATTTTTTGCAATTACACCTGTTAGTTAGGTGGCGGGCGGGTGGCGGGCGGGGAGAAGTGTAAAAGCAAGCACGTGAGTCGTTTAACCAATCAACGTACACCTCGCCTTCGTCGGATGATCTTACGACAAGGCGCCGTAAATTAATCAATTTACTAAAATACATACGTTAAATAATACATTTTAACTGCTGTTTATTATTTTCCGGGAGTTGATCAACTACCTTGAAAATTGATCAACTTACGAGTCTTGTTATTTTCCGGTGACATATACAAGACATAGAAACCGAAGGCAAAGTATATACATTAGTACTATGCCGAAGGGAACGACGAAGTGACGATGACGCGGTATGTGTAACATTATATATAGGATGTGACACAATTAGTGTAGGATCCGTAAACTGGCACTTAAGTACTGAATTATCCTGAACAGTATAATGAGTAGAAGTTCCAGTTTCTTCAAGGAAGCTATAGTTAACTTACTTAATTTAAACCGCCTCCGTGGCGTAATGGTTACTCCATTCGCTTCACACCAAGAGGTCGCGGGTTTGATTCCCGGTGGGGTCAACTTGTAAGACTCGGTTTGGTTGGTGGTAGAGCATTTTCTCAGCCCGCCTGGCTAGCTTCCACCATCTTATCTAAGTCTTGCCGCCTAAGATCAGTGTTAACAACATTGATGTGTTCCGACTTGACCATCACTGGAATAGCACGTTGTAGGTTTAACGCCACAATTTTGTGAATGAAGTCGACTGTTCTCAATTTTTTGGCGTTGTATTTTTTTTACATGCTGTATATGTTGCACACGACCTTGTAGGTACCTACCAAGTTGTATATTGTGTAGAGTAGGCTTGTGTCAGCTCATAAAGTGGAATGAATGAACTACCACATAATTTGCGCGGCGGGAGATGATACAGCGATCGTCTCATTTCAAAACAAGTCAATATAAATGAGACAGCAACAGCGTATCAGTTGTGAAAAATCTTACGTCAACATCAATAACTAGACGAGCAGACGCTGCAGACGGCCTTGTTCGCCGTAATCTTGTTTAATATAATGTGGTCGTACGCGTAACGATGAGGAAGTCCGTCCATTATCATTTAAGTCGGGCACTGAAGTATTGACCGGCGAAGTGTCTACCACATTTTACATTCCCGTTTTATTCCCATTCAATAATTAGCGAAAATGGTGAAAAAAAGAGTGTTAGTGATTTACACCGGCGGCACATTTGGAATGCTCAAGGACCACAGAGGAGGTAAAGTCGATGTTTACGATAAGTTGTTCGATAATGAATGATTAATAGATATACTTGCGTATGATTGAACGTTGTATGTATGACCTAATAGAATGCAGATAGTGTTAAGAGATCTCCTTTCATATTATTTGTTTCTAGAGCAGTTTTTAATATTATTTCGGTCCGGCATTGAGCCACTGAAGTCCACTGACGTCGGTGATTCAACCCATAACGACTCGGTCCTCCTAACCAGAGGTGCCGGGTTCAAATCCGGACGGCCAATGTACCAATGAACATCGTGAGAAAACCTGCACACACCTGCGAAGAAACACGAAGGTTGTGTGTGTGAAGTCGACCAACCCGCACTGGGCCCGCGTAGTCGACTAAGGTCCGATCGCCCTAATTCAGGGTAGGCTCGAGCCCCTCGGTGGGGACGTATATGAGCTGATATGATGACGTCCCGGCGACCATAGGGCATTCCCTATTTTCGGTTGGTGATTACGAGTGATTATACAACCTTACAACTCATTCAACTTCTCGCTCTAGCAAACGCTGTGGAACGGGAACGGTTAATGCCATTCTAACAACAACGCCCGATCCATTAATAAAGCGTTACTGCAACTACTTAGTTATACATTTTGTTTGAAAATAGTATAATTAGGTCCTAGCTCTGAATAAGTCTCTCCGGACATGAGAAGGCTTCTCAGAGCGAACTTGTATCTGTTAGCACGTATTCGATTCGAGACTGTATTTCAGGATCATTTTCTGTTAGCCTCAAAAAGGATTTGCAAAAACTACGTGCCGGATTGGATCCAAACTTTGCGAATATATTGAGTAGACACATATCGATGTATGTAATTAGTTTTCGATGTACTTATATAAAACGGAAAAAAATACGAGAAGTTTCAAACTTTCAGTACAAAACTCATTTAAGCCTTCAATTCACTACGATGAAAACTAATTACAAACATCGATATGTGACTACTCAATATATTCGCAAAGTTTGTACTCAATCGCCGGATTCGTATAACATCCGCTACATGCCGATGTAGTGTTTGTATCAAAGCGGAACTACGTTTGTATGGAAACTCGAGCCTCATGGGGATCTTTAAAAAAAATGAAATGTTTCAAGGGTGTATTGATGTATGTATGTATTAGGATGATGACTGAATCAAAAATAAACTACGAGTATAAACGATTGGTTACTAAATTTCTTTCTACTATTAAAATATTTTTAAGAAACATTAAAAATTTAAAACCTATTAAAAAAAACTTTACTTGCTTTATTTTTCATAAAATCTTCAATCTATACTATTTCTCGACCCCGTAGCACAGATGAGATACAAGTGTAGTACAGTACGTACGTATACGTAGGGTAAAGCAAGTATGGTTACCACGAAAAAAAGTTTTTTCCAAATTTCGCGATTTTCATTTGTGTTCTGTATCATTAACACATAGCGAAAAACGGAATATCTCAATTCCGTCCGTAACGCTTGGCTCTGGAGGCTGAATCTTTAGTCCGATTGGGACCAAATTTGGAGTTTAAGAGTTTTTAATTATTTCATCGAGGAATTATCAAAAGTTTCTTCGTACCGTCAAAACGATAACTAGCTGTCATACAAAAAAAAACATTTTTTTTCCCCAAAAACGGCTCTTACAAATATCATGAAAATTTTCAAGTCGTAGTTGCTTTATTTGTCTGTTTTATAGTATTATCCACTGGTCTGGGATAAATCGTGTTTGTGATGTTCTCCTACAAATCAAATTGAAATTTGCGATTTACTTACAAATGGTTGGAGCTATTGAATTGTCATGTATCACGTATAGGTAAGTGTATTTTGATCACGCAACATAAATTCATCAAATTATTTTTTTATTTTTATTAATTCTTGTATGATAAAAAAAACATTGTCGACATAGTTTAGTGCGGGCTGCCTTACTGTTTATTTAATTTCGAGTGACGATGGAGTGAAGAAGGTATTGTAATGGCAAACAAAATCAAACTTGAGATTTTGATGGCAATCGATTCATCATCACACCAGCTCATATATACGTCCCCACCGAGGGGCTCGAGCTTACCCTGAATTAGGGCGATCGGGCCTTAGTCGAACACGCGGGCCCAGTGCGGGTTGGTCAACTTCACACACAACCTTCGAGTTTCTTTGTAGATGTGTGCAGGTTTCCTCACGATGTTTTACACTAATAGGGTCTAAAAAAAATAACATGTGATTGTGTGTGTGTGTGTGTGTGTCTACGTCCGTCCGGTGCTCTAGTTCCCAAACTACTGGACGGATTGGTGGCTGTACAATTTATTACTAATAAAAATCACAAAATGTAGCTAATAAACTATAACGTCACTTCTAGGTATTTAAAACATTTCTAGAACAAAATGTAGTTTTTGGCAGATAATAAAAAGTAACTAATGACAAGCGGTCATCATCTCTATTCTGTTTCTTTGGCTGAT
The DNA here is from genome assembly GCA_947284805.1 of Coleophora flavipennella. Classification (NCBI taxonomy): domain Eukaryota; kingdom Metazoa; phylum Arthropoda; class Insecta; order Lepidoptera; family Coleophoridae; genus Coleophora; species Coleophora flavipennella. The sequence goes on from OX369283.1 coordinate 14,306,429, forward strand.
CCTGTAGCACGGTCGGCGACGGCGGCGTTTGGAGCTCGAAGTGCAATTTATTCTTTTTTTTCGCTGTTTTTTTGGGGAAGATTAAGGCGCATTGACCATACCGCCTTGTCTTCAGTGTAATAATTTTTCGGTAGTATTTGTAGATTTTGAAGCCGATGAATGCGAGCAGCGCAGGACCAGCCGTCGTGGAAATCCTTGGGGAGGGAGGCTATGATGATTTGTAGATTTTCGAAACACAGTATACACACTTTTATTTCATTAACCTACACAATAAACACATAAATGATACTTTTCTGATAAAAACACTATTAATATTAAACATCAAAAACCACAAAATGTAATTTTTCGGATAATAAAAGAAAAATGGCAAACTGAACGCTACAAATTCCCGCCAAAAAGTCCGCAATTACGAGTATATTCGTTTTGAACCCCTGAGTAACAGGTGACAATTTAAGCTATCGGGTTTTGTTCTTTAATTAAATTGGTTAGTTTTTTTAAACACAGTTTGGATGTAGACAAATATTAACATTAAAATAAATGCTATCTTCAATCTTTTGCTAGTCTTATCCAGATAAAGGGGTTTTCACGATAGTGATATGATATCTTTTATTGGGTAAGTAGGTCAGTATACAGGGCGTCCCAGCACTATAGGCCCATGACATGGCTTAAAAAATTGAAAATATGACTTTACTCTGAGAAAACTTTTTTAAGGAAGTAGAACAGCATTCATTTTAAGGGTTCCGTTTACCTAAAGGGGTACGAAACCCGCTGTAATATCCTGGGTCCTGTTGGTTAGCGACGTGACCCTATTACTAAACCAACGGGACCCTATTACTAAGCCTCCGCAGTCTGTCTGTCAGCAGCCTCCGCAGTCGAGGCTAAAAATAGATAGACAGCTAAAAATTTCACATTCTGTATTTTTATTGCCGCTGTAACATCAAATAATAAAAATTAAAAAAGTAAAGGAGGCCCCCATACAAGAAACATGTTTTTTAAAGTTTTGTTTGTTTTTGCTTTATCGTAAAATGGGTTATACACTATCGGACCGAATTACGGTGCACGATACGGCGCCCAATCGTTGGTGATGTGACCAGGCCCTTAAAGGTCACACACATATCGCCATGCCATCCATATACAGCTCAACAAAGTATACAAGTAGATGTAAATAAATGTGCTTATTCACGATGATTGCAGTGTTGGTGCCACAAAAGGACATAGAGCAAGTGATCAGGAAGCTGCCGCAACTCCACGACCAGGAGTACTGGCAGGCGCACCTCTCAATGACTGTCATGAAAGACTACCTGGCCTTGCCCGGTGAGTAGACTTATAGGAAACATGCCCTCACGCACATCTACCAGATACGCTAGACTGCAAGGTTTATGATATAGCGTCCCCACTTACCTACCCTTATAGGAAACAGTAACAATTGTAAAGTAAAGGAGTGTTGGTACCACAGAAGAACCTAGAGATACACCTTTCCAAGAATGTCATGAGAGAGTACCTGGCCTTGCCTGGTAAGTGGACTTGAAGCAAATAGTAACAATGGTAAAGTCAAAGAGTGTTGGTGCCACAGAAGGACATGGAGCGCGAGATCAGGAAGCTGCCGCAACTCCATGACCATGAGTACTGGCAGGCGCACCTCTCCAAAACTGTCATGTAAGAGTACCTGGCCTTGCCCGGTGAGTTGAATTTTAGGAAACAGTATTAATTGTAAAGTAGAGGAGTGTTGGTACCTCAGAAGAACTTAAAGGTACACCTCTCCAAGACTGTCATGAAAGAGTACTTGGCCTGGCCTGGTAAGTGGACTTGAAGCAAACAGTAACAATGGTGAAGTCGAGGAGTGTTGGTGCCACAGAAGGACATGGAGCATGTGATCAGGAATCTACCGCAACTCCACGACCAGGAATACTGGCAGGCGCACCTCTCCAAGACTGTCATGTAAGAGTACCTGGCCTTGCCCGGTGAGTTGACTTGTAGGAAACAGTATCAATTGTAAAGTAGAGGAGTGTTGGTACCTCAGAAGAACTTAGAGGTACACCTCTCCAAGACTGTCATGAAAGAGTACCTGGCCTTGCCTGGTAAGTGGACTTGAAGCAATCAGTAACAATGGTGAAGTCGAAGAGTGTTGGTGCCACAGAAGGACATAGAGCGCGTGATCAGGAAGCTGTCGAAACTCCACGACCAGAAGTACTGGCAGGTGCACCTCTCCAATAATGTCATGAAAGAACACCTGGTCTTGCCTGGTAAGTGGACTTGATGCAAACAGTAACAAAGGTGAAGTCGAGGAGTGTTGGTGCCACAGAAGGACATAGAGCGCGTTATCAGGAAGCTGCTCAACTACACGACCAGGAGTACTGGCAGGCGCACCTCTCCAACAATGTCATGAAAGAACACCTGGCCTTGCCTGGTAAGTGGACTTGATGCAAACAGTAACAAAGGTGAAGTCGAGGAGTGTTGGTGCCACAGAAGGAACTAGAGCGCGTTATCAGGAAGCTGCTCAACAACACGACCAGGAGTACTGGCAGGCGCACCTCTCCAACAATGTCATGAAAGAACACCTGGCCTTGCCTGGTAAGTGGACTTGATGCAAACAGTAACAAAGGTGAAGTCGAGGAGTGTTGGTGCCACAGAAGGACATAGAGCGCGTTATCAGGAAGCTGCTCAACTACACGACCAGGAGTACTGGCAGGCGCACCTCTCCAAGAATGTCATGAAAGAGTACCTGGCCTTGCCTGGTAAGTGGACTTGTTGAGGAAACAGTAACAATGGTAAAGTCAAGGCAGTTTAGATCAGAAAAAAAATCACGCTTGAATAGCGTCAAATAAGGTCTTAGGTATAGTCAACCGCATGTCAGTGGCAACATTTTTCCAGGAGCTAATCTGTGGACGTAGGAAACAGTCACAATGGTGAATTCGAGGCAGTTTAGATCAGAAAAACATTCACGCTTGGATAGCATCAAACAAGGTCTCAGTTACTGGACTGCAGCGCATGTCCAGTGGTAACGTGCCTATATTATTCCAATTTCTGTGATGGTAACACTGACCTGGGGCTAGTCTCGCTTCACGTTTTCCTTTTTGCGTAATTCAGCTTGTACTGAAGTAAGCCATCTCCACTCGCTGGACCGACGAGCTGGTGAAGTTCGCGGGAAGCTGCTGGATGCAGGCACCACAGGACTGGTCGTTGTGCAAATCCTTGGGGTGGTCTTTGTTCCACAGTGGATGTCTTTCGGCTGATATGTGCTGTCTTGTAGCCGATCGTAGGTACGAGTTAAGTACGTAAAATCTTTCCATTGAAACTACAACGTAAAAACGCAAAACACGTTGAAAAACCAACTTCCATGGCAACAACTTATTACAATTTTGCTTTATAATTTTTGGTTTTTGTTAATCCTTCTTCTAAATATATATAACTCAAAGGTGACTGACTGACTGACATAGTGATCTATCAACGCACAGCCCAAACCACTCGACGGATAGGGCTGAAATTTAGCATGCAGGTAGATGTTATGACGTAGGCATCCGCTAAAAAAGGATTTTGGGAAATTCCCACGGGAACCGTAAAAATCGGGATCTGCGCGGGCGAAGCTGCGGGCATCCACTAGTATCTATATAAAAGGAAACGGTGGCAGACTGGTATATCAACGCACAGCCGAAACCACTGAACGAATTTCGCTGAAATTTGGAATCATCATCATCATCATCATATCAACCACAAATCGTCCACTGCTGGACAAAGGCCTCCCCCAAGGATTTCCACGAAATTTGGAATACAGATAGCAATTACGACGTGGGCATTCGCTACATTAGATCGATTTTGATAAATTATGAGACCAACCTGGCAGTATAAACTATCGAATAAAAAAAGAATCATGGAAATCGGTTTACAATCTGCGAAGATATCGCATAAAACACACACACAAAAAAACATACAGTCAATTTGAGAACCTCCTCTTTTTCGGAAGTCAGTCGAAAATAATCTACTCTTGTACAGTCGTATAAATTATTGAAATTAAAATGTTAATGTCTGATCAATTATTATTCAATGATATCAATGATATTTTGTCAATATCATAATAATTTCCGCAAAATACAGCAAAATTCCAGAAATTCCTGCTGCCTGATGTACCTAGGACCTTCGCGGATTCCCACCTTCCGCGTGGGTACGCAACTTTTGGTCAGGGTCATGACCAAATATGGCGATTTGATGCAGGCATACAATTTACTCCCTTTCAATTCCTCGAATTGCAATTCGTGGCGTGGCCAAAGTACATGTATTAGTATTAACATACAGTATGGACACTCCCTGCCGCTTTCAAAATTGCGACCTCACCCCCTCGTCACCCAGATTGATTCAGATTGGTTACAGTTTGGTTTTCGAACGAATAGGATTTTGCCGCCATTTTGTTTGTTCCGTAATTCGTTTTTTGAAATGTCATTTCTGGTCCGTTGTATAAAGTGTCCAGGATGTGGCGTGACACTGCGAAGCGTTTCGTTAAAGATATCGGTCGCCGCTCGAGGGACCGCAGCTTGGACTTCCGAACCGCTTCGTACCTGGTTCGACAGATTTCACTGGCCATACAGTGCGGAAATGCAACCACTTTTGAACCAGGTGCTGAAAAATTAAGGCACACCCTGGACACTTCATACAACGGGCCAGAAATGACATTTCATAAAAGGAATGACGGAATAAACAATTACTAATAAAACTAACAACAACTAATAACTACTAATACTTTGATTAAGGTTTTATGAACCGTTTCGTATGCTTTTCTTTACTTAATTAGTTATTTGTTTTATTTGTAACATTGTGACATTTAAGTGTATATAAGATGTTTTAGTTTTCCTACAGTTGGCAAGGACACGGATATCAAGGTGCTGTATAAAATCTTGGAGTACGAAGAGCTGAAGGACTCCTCGGACTTCACGCTAGATGATTGGATCAAAATGGCCAGGGATATTAAAGTAAGTAAAATGGTCCAAACGTCTTTTAGACCCTTCAAAACCCATTACAATCCCTTCTTCGAGAGTTCAAAAATGCTTAACCCTCGTCTAATATAAGTTAGGCTTAATTTAATCTTGTTAGTTCATTTTATCCTATTTTATTCCTTCTTATTTTATTCTTAGTCGTCGTGGAAATTCTAGAGGGAGGCCTTTGTCCAGCAGCGGACGCCTTTCGGCTTATATGATGATTATGTAAAATAAATAGTCTGCCTAAAGATGATGTTCAAAACCGGTCGCTAGCAGCTTATAATCATCATCATCATATCAGCCGAAAGACATCCACTGCTGGACAAAGGCCTCCCCCAAGGATTTGCACAACGACCGGTCCTGCGCAGCCCGCATCCGGTCCGGTTGCCACTCTAGAACTTTACTAACCAACGGCCATCTGCCTAGAGCTACCCGGCTAGCTGGAGGTCGCAGTCGGAACTACGAGTCCGGCTGTTTGGATCAGGGTACTACGGGGTCGGGGGTAACCCACCGCTTGCCTGCCGTTGGAAAATCGATATTTAATTCCAACGCAGTATTACCCCTACACCCACCAGTGGGTGAAGTCAGTGGGTGCACGGGTCGCGAGCGGATCTATCGCCTTCGGCACTCTAGCTTGTCGGTCCCCCGACTGGGCCAAGGACTCGTAGTGGTTGTTTGTGGTTAGTTGCAGGGGTTGAGCAATGTGTGTTGCCTGGGAAGCACGTTGCGTCCAGGCGTCCTTCCTGAGGGACGTGACCATCGTGGTATAGCAAGTAGAGTTAAGCTAATACTGCTCCGGCCGATCCAGCCGCGTAGGGGTAAGACTGGACAGGTGCGATAAGCGCCGGGAAGTGAGCGTGCCTATAGCTACGGTATCACACCGGATATGTGGGAGCCAGCTTCTCTGGCGTCCCGAGCGGGGATCGAACCGCCAGCAGCGAAAGCCGTGGGAGGTGAGCGTGCCTACAGCCCGGAGCTAATAACCTACCTGGACAGTAAGTAGTGGTTCTCTTCCACGAGGCACTCGCCTTGCAGAGTACCGGGACAAGCGTCTTGGTGGCAAGACCTACCGTAAATAGTCCTTGTAGTTAAATTCACCTTATGGTGTTGGCAGGAATAGCGGCCCTCACTGTATGCCTAAGGGTAGGAAAGTGGGGACGTTATATCATAAAAGTGGTATTCATAACGTATCTGGCAGATATACGAGAGGGAATGTTCTACGAGCTATGTGCCCTGCCCACTGCCACTTCAGTTTAGCAACTCTGAGAGTTATGTCGCCATCTTATAAATGCAGTTTTATGTAGGATTCAAGAAAATATATATCAAAAATGAGTGATATATACTGATAATGTTCCACCGAGAACCTACAATCAAAAGTATCGATTAGTACATACATACACGATATAGATAACAGAAGTACTAAATATAGTATTTTATTATGATTATGGGCTCTATATGCCAGCACAATAACGATAATAGTGCGGCTCTTATTAAACTAACCAATTTAATTAAAAATTAACAAGCCTTAAATCATTACCTTTCTATTTTGGGCATTGAGGCAAGGACACCTCGCACTCCAAAATCCATTAAGCCGTTTAGGCTACAAAACATACATATATATGTACATACATACATACACCTGAAAAAAAAAACCTCCCTTTTCCAGTCGGGTAAAAAGTAGAGTTCACGTCATGCATTCCCATTCCTAATACTAAAATAAATACCTACTTGTTTCTACTATCATATGGTCATCTTCTAAGCCAGTCGATCTTTTGGAATTAAATTTTTCACCCCGTTGACCCGGACTGCGTTGTCCGTTGCATTGTAAAGGTTCTAGCTAGAGCGTACAGGTGCTAGGACACGCTGCTGGGCAGATGTGCTATGCTGTGCTATGTCTGGGGAGAGACACTCGCATGCACTAGTATCCGATCAATGGCAAATCAAGAACCCCCACAGCATCTGAAAAAAACGGCATTAACCACCTCCGTGGCGCAATAGTTAAGTCCATTAGCTTCACATCAGGAGGTCGCGGGTTCGATTCCCAGCGAAGTCTAACTTTGTAAGACTCGGTTTGGTTTGGTGGAAGGGCATTTTCTAAGCCCGCCTGGCTAGCTACCACCATCTTGTCCAAGTCTTGCCGTCAAACATCAATGCTAACAACGTTGATGGTTTCCGGCTTGAAGATAATATAGCCAGTTCCCCATTGCATTGGGGAATCTTAGTAAGTCCGCTTCCATCTTCGGCATCATCATCACTTACCATCAGGTGAGATGATGCTAAGGGCTTGCCAATTGTGTGTGAAAAAAACAGCAGAATAATGATGTATCACCAATTTATCAACAGAAATACTACTTCGACTACGACGCGTTTGTGGTCCTCCACGGCACTGACACTACAGCCTACGGCGCCTCTGTGCTGTCCTTCATGCTGGAGAGCGTCGGCAAGACCGTGGTGCTTACTGGAGCCCAGGTGTGTGTGGAGTTTATTCATCCTTCTTTGACAAGTAAGGTCTCCTTTGGTTAACTGCTGCACTGATTCCTTGGATGAGGTATTATCCGCGATTGGGAATTGGGAGGTTGGCATTGACCATGGACTTATTTGGGTGATATCTCAGCTGCGTTATCTCAGCGTCGAGGCGGCTGGTTAGTGGTCCTGCTAGGTGGAGTTATAGACTTCATTCAGATTCTTACCTTCCACGCTAAGTTGGGAAAAGGCTTTGGTTTATTTTAAGTATGTACTTCTTCTTCTGTCGTGTTGATGATAAGTCATATCTCTCCTACCCAGTATGTGGCCACCATATACTAAAAGGACCATCTGTGTGCCATAATGGCGCGGTGCCTACTGAAACGGTTCAGGCGTAGCGTATCTCATTTTCAATTATGTATTAAATTTTCTGGGTCTGTGATGCGGCCCTAGAATAGTACCACCCTATATTTTTCCTAGGGTGTCACAGGAAGCCACAAGGGATCAAAAACCGGAGGATGGGCAGCAGAGTTCTTTCCGCGTACCACCACACTGCACGCTGTGATTGCCAACCCGCCTGCCAAGCGTAGCGATTACGGCAACCACCAAACTCCGGAAAGGCCTATGTCCAGCAGTGGGAATCTATTGGCTGCTGTGATGGTGGTGATTGTATAAATTGTACCTACCTAGCTACACTCACCTACCTACTCATATGTTCCTTCGCGTCAGGTGCCAATCTTCCAGCCCCGCTCCGACGGCAACAACAATCTGCTGTGCGCCATCCTGATTGCTGCCACTCAGCACATCCCTGAGGTCACCGTCTTCTTCGGAGCTAAACTCTTTAGAGGCACCAGGTATGAGGTAACGCACCAAACACAACATAAGGCCCGGTCACATCCGGCAAGGGAAGGCTACCATATCGGCATAGAATCCTTTTTTATCCACAATTCGTAGGTACGCCTTTTGGTTTTTTAACCGCTTCCGTGACGTAGTTCACTTCACATCAGGAGGTCGCGAGTTCCATTCCCCGCGGTGTCTAACGTTGTAAGACTCGGTTCGTTTGTTGGAAGGGCATTTTCTAAGCCCGCTTGGGTAACTATCACCATCTTGTGTAAGTCTTGCCGCCAAACATCAATGTTAACAGCATTGATGTTTTCCGGCTTGAAGATAAGATAGCCAGCTCCTCATTGCGTTGGGGAATCTTTGTAAGCCGCCCGCTTTCATAAAAGCCCTTGGTATCATTTCACCTGATGGTAAGTGATGATGATGCCGTGGAAGCAGGCGGGAACTGGCTATCTTATCTTCAAGCCGGAACACATCTATGCTGTTAACAATGATTTTTGGCGGCACGGCTTAGATAAGATGGTGGTAGATAGCCAGAGAGGCTTAGAAAATGCCCTTCTATATCAACCAAACTGAGTCTTCAAAGTTAGACTCCGCCGGGAATCGAACCCGAGACCTCCTGATATGAAGCTAATGCACTTATCCATTACGCCACGGAGGCGGTAAATTTCAGTTAACTTCATTATTTAAAATCGCTCGGTTGATGTGTGATTTCTGATGCAGTTCACTATTCGCTATTCGCAAGTGTGTGGGAGATGCTCGCAGCATGTGTGATGAGGCCTGGTTCAAACTGTTGGCTGAACGGAAGAACCGAAGCCGTTAAGCTGCTTTCATTCAGTCGTTGGAAACTTTCCATGGCAGACTTCTACGATCTGGTTCGAACTGCTTTCGGAATAATCTTTGTAGTCTCATTCATATCAGCTCATATACCTCCCCACCGAGGGGCTCGAACCTATTCGAGTTAGGGTGATCGGGCCTTAGTCGACCACGCGGGCCTAGTGCGGGTTGGTCGACTTCACACACAACCTGCGAGTTTCTTCGCAGGCGTTTGCAGGTTTCCTCACGAGGTTTTCCCTTTACCGTAAGAGCGTGGGATAAACGTACATATGAAATCTAAATTCGAAATCACATTGTCATGTGGCAGGGTCGAACCACGACCTCCCGGACAGGAGGCGGCGGCCCTAGCCATTACGCCACTGACGCTCGTTTGTAGTCTTTAGTGGATGAAAATGGATAAGAAACTCATCATATCAGCCGAAAATCGTCCACTGCTGGATCTAGGCCTCCCCCAAGGATTTCCCCGACGACCGGTCCTGCGCTGCCCGCATCCATCGGCTTCCCGTGATCTTCACCAGGTCGTCGGTCCACCGCGTGGGAGGCCTGCCTGTGATAAGAAACTCATTGAATACTAAATTGGTTTTGATGTACCATAAGTGTAAATAAATAATTAAATACTTCACAAATAAGTTTCTGCTGACCTCGTTCGGTACGTAACGGTAAACGCGCTCACCTGGCAGAGGTTACTGCACAGTTCACAAATGCCTTTAATGAACGGAAAACATCAACGGAGTTGATAAGCATGCATTACGCTTTAGATGACTAATTGTTGTATCGTTAAGTTCTGACTGTTGAGTTAGTTGAAATGTCAACGAGTTCGTTAAATATGCTAAGCTGCTGTTAGTCAGATATAGGTCAATCACGTTCAGGTAGACCGTATGCTAGTCTCAATCAGGATGTTATAAGTCAACAATACATGTGAGATACTTACTAAATAGAGCGTCGGTGGCGTAACGGCTAGGTACGCCGCCTCCTGTCCGGGAGAGGTCTTGGTTCGAATCCTGGCACGTACCAATGTGATTTCGAATTTAGATTTCCTATGTACGTTTATCCGACGCTCTTTGGTGAAGGTAAAACATCGTGAGGAAACCTGCACACGCTTGCGAAGAAACTCGCAGGTTGTGTGTGAAGTCGACCAACCCGCATTGGGCCCGCGTTGTCGACTAAGGCCCGATCGCCCTAATTCCAGGGTAGGCTCGAGGCCCTCGGTGGGGACGTATATGAGCTGACATGATGACTTGCTAAATCATCTGTTAGACTCAAGGCCGATGATGATGACTCTGTGGTTGGTAACAATCCATAAACGTTTTCATTACTCGGAAAAAATGTTAAATGTTGATTAATTAATTGAAAACACTTTATTGCACAACATAAAAGGACAAAACAGATACAATGATTACGGAAGTTGTACAGCGGTCTTACCGCTAACAAGCTCTTTTTTCCAGACAACCTTTAGGTGGAGGAAACATGAAAAATCATTAGTAGAAGTGGACAATAAACAAATTGAAAGAAAAAAAAGGTTATACATTACAAATATGAATAAATATGCATTCTTAAACTACGTAATACACGTAAACTCCTTTGTTTTTTTTGTTCTTCTTTGAACAAAAAAAAGATATAACTTAAAATACATTAATACATACATAAAATATATCACATCCTCTTTCCCCCGGCTCCATTCCACCGTCAGTCAACGAGACACAGGGAGGGTTTGCACCCCTTTGTTGTTGATGTTCCACCTTTTCGCACGAATCGTTACGCTTCTTCATTTACTATGCTTACAGCGCAGGAGTGGAACTCCTTGCCTGCGTCAGTGTTTCCCGATTCCTGTAATTTGGGGATCTTCAAGGCAAGAGTGAATAGGCATTATTTGAGTTTTCGTTTACCATCCTCGATTGCATTATCACTTACCATCAGGTGAGTTGCAGTCAAACGCACTCAAATTTTTAATAAAAAAAAATTAAATAGCATAGCATAGTAAATTAATAACCAGATTAATGATAATGAAAACAACGAGACATAATATGTAAGAGAATATACAGATTTATAAATTTAAAAAGATAGAAAGTGGTCTTCAACTCTAGATTTAAAAATATTTAGGGAGGAAAATTACGAATTGAACCAGGGAGAGAGTTCCACAGGCATATGTAACGGAATGGCTTATGTTATAATCAACGAAAATAGATAAAAATTCACAGATCTCATGCATTGCATGGCCTTCGCGTACATTGAAAAGGCATTTTTTTTCAAATATATGTTTTTTTTATTACTTGTACTTCAAAAAAAAAACAATAACAAATAGACATTTTCTTCAAAAACAAATCGAGTCCGCATTCATCTTATGAACTGCGGCGCTGAACGTGCGCGCGCTCTTCATGATGTACGCACTATATATACCCTTATTTATTATCCAATTTTATTTATATTGGGTTTACCATGTAGCATGATATCACATCTCTAGGCTTTTTATTTAATTTTTCAGTTATATAAATTAGTTTTTCAGCTAAGGGCCTTTTCATGGCTAAAGTCGAGAAAAATATCATTACATTTTTGAGTTTTTTTTTCATACACCTTAGTCAATTTAAAGCCCATGCTTATGTGGACATTTTGACACATAAATCATTACAACACCGTAAATGTTTAAAAAGCATCGCTAGTCACCTTTCGCTAAAAACGTAACCCTACCGTGGCTAGCGAAAAAATATTTTCAGAGTTAAACTTTAGAAAACCATAACGTCATTTCCAGGGTAAAGAAAGTATCAAACACGCGAATCTACGCATTCGATTCTCCCAACTTCCCCCCACTGCTGGAAGCCAAGACTACCATGGACGTAGACCCGAAGATGCTGATCCACTCGCCAGGGTCGGTGCCAAATGAGTGCAGACTCCACGACAAGCTTTCCAGGAAGGTCTACGTGTTAAAAGTAGTCCCTACTATCACGCCAGAAGTTATGCGCGCTGTCTTTGACCGAATGGAAGGTAATATTTGGTAATTTTATAATTTTATGATACTTGTCGACTTAAGTTGTCATTATTATCAATAATTCATAAATAAACAGCAATTAATGTAGGCTAGCAGCCCTTAACAGGATCATAGAGAAAAGCTTTATTATTAATAATTCATCACGCTAAACACGACAAAAACCGAATTAAATCGCAACAAGAACAATTCTGCTATATTATTATATTTTAATGCTAGTTTTAGGGTTCCGTACCCAAAGAGTAAAAACGGGACCCTATTACTAAGACTTCGCTGTCCGTCCGTCTGTCTGTCTGTTCATCTGTCACCAGGCTGTATTCCATGAACCGTGATAGCTAGGACAGTTGAAATTTTCACAGATGATGTAATTCTGTTGCCGCTATAACAACAAATACTAAAAATTAGAAAAAGTGAAAAATAAGGGGACCAGGCGTAAGAGTACCAGTTTTCTAAAAAGATTAGGCGAACCGTTGAAAATTGCGAGATATTTTTTTCTGAATCATTCAATTTTACTTTTAATATACAAGTAATATGGTCGAGGGGAGCGATGGCTGACTATCGCGTTATACTCGTGAACGGGTGTTGTACGTGTGTACTGGCCTAATTTTGTCAAAGGCATTAACGACAAATTCATTAATTTTCATGTATACGAGTATGTCGTTTTCATGTCCAAATGTCATTTTTTGTTTTATATCAATGATTTTATTGACATTATTAACTGATGATTGTTTGTATATAATTCAAGCGACTTCCAAAAAAGAAGTTCTTAATTCGTCTGTATGTTTTTTTGTTTTTTTTTTATGTGTGTTACCTCAGAACTTTTGACTGGGTTAACCGATTTTAATGATTATTTTTTAATTTGAAAGCTAGTGCTTCCCGTGTGGTCCCATATAAATTTTATCAAAATCGGTGTTGTATTTTATGAGAAAATTAACAAAAACCAAAAATAAAAATGCATAAATGTACTAAGTTGTTGCGATGGAAGTCGGTTTTTTAACGTGTTCAGCGTTTTCATTTTTTCACAATCTGATATATAATGTAATCGCTATCTGGTAAGATGGTAATCAGAAAAAGTGTAACTGCACTAAAGTAAAGCGTAAAGCTGACTTTGATACCAAACGCGACTAGTTAAAGGCCCGACCAACTGCGACCATTTCATACAATTACGAGGGTGGCATACTTAAATGCCCTCAGTGCGCGAAGAGTTTCGCTGCGAAGATTGGCTACATAAACCATCTTCGAGCGCACGCGCGGCAAACCGACTAGGAGTCGAAGTGGTCGCCATGACAGAAATCGGTCGGATAGATCATCATCATCAACTGCACCTATTTTGAATAAACATTTTGAAATCTTGAACCAAAACCCGACTACGGAAAAGTATGAAAACAAGTGTTTCCCGCCTGAAATCATAGCCTTGATTTTTTCCCTTCACTTAGGGTACCTAATAGCCGTAGTCGCAAGCCATAATGATAGTTACCTAGTTATGATAAAAAAAATTATTACGATATGGCTTGCAACCACGGCTATTACCACAGATGAAGGGAAAAATAAAGGCTATGATGTCAGGCGGGAAACTCTTGTTTTCCTACTTTTCTGTAGTCTGGTTTTAATTTTTTAACTTTTATATTATTTCCATATTTTTTGTACTCAGAGTATAACGCCACCCCACCTCGCTACCCGCGGCCGCGTATCGTGTTACGATTGTAGCGCGCGTACATTGAGCCGTCTCATAATATCGCTTGTGAGACCATTTTCTGAGAAATTAAAAATATTTGCATACGTAATATATAAATATTAAGAATGTGCTCATCAATACTTTTCTTTAGATACCAAACATATGAATAACTAAAAAAAAATTTTTGGTTCATTAATTCACGTAACAATTCCGTCATGTTGTTTTTTTTAATGATGACACGCGGAGTGATGGCAAGAATCCAAAGACACCACATTTGTCAAGATCTGTGGTTTAGGAAATACGATGGAACAGATGAACTTACATACGTAGACTGTGAAAAAAATAACCCTCCTTTTTCGTAGTCTGGTAATAATCCTCCTTTTTTCGTAGTCGGGTAATAAAATAATGGCACACAAGCACACTACACCAATGCATAAAAGTTCTGATTCTTCGATGAATATACAAATTATGTCAGTCAGTTTAAAACTACGAATTTAGATCATATGGCACACAGTTTTTTTTTTTCGAAATGACAAGCTTGTTGTTGGCCGTGGGGGCCTTTACAACTTCACCGGGCAGGGGAGGCGAGTACGGAAGGCACTCAACCTACAAAGTCTACCTACCTGCAAAGCAAAAAGATGCAACTGCCTAAAGGCGCCCAGGTGGGCACGGTAGCGCTGGTAAGAGCCAGAAGCGGGGGCACGTCGCCCTCGCCGGCGTAGTGTTTCTCTGTGGGTTGGGGGGCGGGGTCAGGGCAGGTACGGCTAGCGTGGTCGGGTCGTCGGGGTCAGTGAGTACATGTCTGGGGCGTCGGATTACGCGAATGGGGTTCGCGGGTAGCTCGTAAACGGCGGCGTTTACGAGTAGGGGGTTGGGGTGTGGCAAAAAGTGTTTCTCGTAGGTATAAGTTCGAAAAAAAACAACTAATTTCATTAAAAATAAAGAGGCTTTATTTTACACAATGTAAAATACATGTTATAAACTAGATCCGTAAAAATCATAAAATTTTGCGATTGAATGATACTGTAGTTAAGAACAGCTGACTGCAACAGTGATTTGTACATACTAACAGTTCATATCTTGACAACCACTAAACAGATTTTGATGAAACTTGCAGTATTCCTTAAGTTAAAAGATATTTAATCCAATAAAAAAAAATATCGCCATTGAATGTCTAGTTTCTTAAAAAACGTAGAAAACCATACATATACACAAATTACATTATTATATCAGCTCATATACGTCCCCACCGAGGGGCTCGAGCCTACCCTGAATCAGGGTGATTAGGCCTTAGTCGACCACGCGGGCCTAGTGCGGGTTGGTCGACTTCACACACAACCTTCGAGTTTCTTCGCAGGCCTGTGCAGGTTTCCTCACGATGTTTTTCCTTCACCGTTAAAGCAATCGGTAATGATATGTACGTAAGTTTGTGAAAAACTCATTGGTACATTGGCCGTCCAGATTTGAACCCGGTACCTCTGGTTAGATGGACCGAGTCGATACCGGTTGAGCCACCGACGCTTACATACATACAATCATTGATTTGGCACACTTGGTGTATAACATACCGATACGAATATTGTGTCCAACAACATTACATACATACGGATCGAACTAAAAACCTCCTCTTTTGAAGTCGGCTATAAATACATGTATCTTAAGCTCCTTCCACTAGGCTTCCCTAAATTACTAATCCTGCACCACTTCTTATTCCACTAGAGCGTAGTCAAGACAGGGATCCAGACGGTACTATCCTTCGTGAATTTTTCATCGCTAGTTACGAGCAATTGGTTGATTGGTTAGTAGCCCATGGAAGGATCCTAAAGAAACACATATTGTTTAAAACTCATATTTCTTAAATGTATATTTTCTGTTCCAGGTGTAGTGTTAGAAACATACGGCAACGGCAACATGCCGATCAAACGCAAAGACGTGTACGCGGAGGTCGAGCGCGCCGTCAAGAACAACGTCCTCGTGGTGAACGTCACGCAGTGCATTAATGGCACTGTCCTCGGGAAGGCCATCTACGAAACTGGACTGGTAATTTTTTCTTTTTTTTTCAAAAGGATAAGCTTGTCGTTGGCCGTGGGGGCCTTTACAACTACACCGGGCAGGGGAGGCGAGTGCGGAGGGCACTCAACCTAGATGTAAAGCAAAAAGATACAACTGCCTAAGGGCGCCCAGGTGGGCACGGACCTCGGCTTAGGTCGTTGTTTGGACGGGGGAGAATCGGAGAGAATCGGCCTGGTATGTGCCCGGTAGCGCTGGTAAGCGCCAGAAGCGGGGGGACGCCGCCCTCGCCAGCGAGGGCAGAATGTCGGTGCAGTGTTTTTTTGTGGGTTGGGGGGCGGGGTCAGGGCAGCTACTACGGCTGGCGTGGTCGGGTCATCGGGGTCAGTGAGTACATGTCTAGGGCGTCGTATTACGCGAATGGGGTTCGCGGGTAGCTCGTTAACGGTGGCGTTTACGAGTAAGGGGTTGGGGTGTGGATTGGTAATACGGTTACCAGATGTTAAATTTAAAAAGTCCTGACAAAATGCCTGATTTTTATCAAAAAGTCCCGACATTTTACTGAAACGGGCGCGCGCGTCGTTTGACGGCGCACAATCACAGTAATAAAGTATACCACGTATTTTTTCCCTTTTGAGTGGCAACCGGCCACTTGTCGACTCATAATCGGCCATTGAAGCTACTCTTGCTTTCCACAGAGTAAAAATCACCATTCATTTAAATCCATGGGCTATTACAGTACCTTAATGAAAACAATATTATAGACACCTAAGAAAATAACCTCAAAAAATCCCGACATTTTCAAAGTCTTACCGTAATCCTGACACTTGTCTCAAAATCCTGACATTTCAGGACAAATCCTGATGACTGGTAAGCCTAATTGGTCAGGAATGAAGGGTTTTTTTTATAACCCACTGTTGATAAGTCCTTGGCATCTCTCACCTGATGGTAAGCGACGATGATGCCGAAGATGAAAGCGGGCTTACCAAAGTTCTCCAACGCAATGGGGAACTGGTTATCTTATCTTCATACTAACATTGATGTTTGGCGGCAAGACTCAGATAAGACGGTGGTATCTAACCAGGCGGACAAGGGTTTCCACATTCATCGGTCTTGCGCTACCCGCATCCAGCGGCTTCCAGGTCGTCGGTCTACCGAGTGGAAGGCCTGCATACTCTACGTCCCCCAGTGGACGGTCGCCACTTAAGAAGTTTACTGCCCCAACGGCCATCTGTTGTGTCCAGAATATGTTCTTTTAAAAATGTTAATGTGGTGTGTTCCAGCTACTGGTGGAGTGTGGTGTGGTGCCGTCGTTCGACATGACCTCGGAGGCTGCGCTGGCGAAGCTCTCGTACGTCCTCACGAAAAACGAGCTCACCTATCAACAGAAAGTCGAGGTAGGTGGACTTTTCACCTCCCCACTACCCGAGAACCGTTATTAAAGTGAAACTTTTATTACATCGTCTCAATTTTTTTCGTCTGTGTGTTGCATGTCGCGTGACGGTCGCTTTCGTCTGCCGGTATGATCGTTTCGTCCTCTGTACCGTAGCGAGAGCAGCCATGATCGTTTCGTCCTCTGTAAAGTTTCACTTTTACCGTGGTTTCATAAAACCCACACACTTACTTTTTTCAATTTATTTATTTTAAATACAACAAGGGCTTACAGTACATTCTTAAACCGCTAGTGTTGTTACCATTATAGTTATCTAAAACCAAAGTATATATATACTTGTATATTAGTAAGTATATATATTAGTACTAACATAGAGTATGGACACTCCCTGCCGCTCTCTAGATTGCGACCTCACCCCTTCGTCACCCAGATTGATACAGATTGGTTACCGTTTGGTTCTCAAACTTATACTTATTAACTTCGCCGTAATTTTCTTTGTTCCGTCATTCGATTTTTGAAATGTCATTTCTCGCCAGTTGCATGAAGTGTCCAGGGTGTGCTAAACCCAAGGAATATAGATATTCTCCAGAAAGATAATTTACTCACGTCATGACTAAATTAAATTACGGAGCGACGACTGCTTACCTATTTGCATTGTTCATTTTGTTTTCTGATGTAAGTGGCATATGTCTTTATAAAGAGAATAAAGTATCTTGAAACCTAATATTCTACAACATCGATATCCTGTATATCGATGTTCTACAATGATAGTATATTTTGATTATATTGTCGTCGAAAATGTCGACAAGTTGGATCCTATCAACGAATTCATTAAGTAGCGCAAGTAATGAGCTTATTATCTGAACCAACATAGCCTAAATTTCACATTCGTGATGTCCCTTGGCTAGAACTAGAAAACTCAGAATTTATGTCGAAAATATGACATTATTCGTGATCGTCTCAGATTAAAATAATGTAGATATTGAGTTTCATACAAAAATCATAACAAAAGTGGGGTAACGCTTGTTCTATACGTATGCATCTTTACCTTAAGTCACAGTATATATATTAGTACTAACGTACTTAAGTGGTGACCTCGAATAATGTTTCGACACGTGATAGGTCCTATCCTTCACTGTAATTGAGACAGGTGCATTTGAGACATGTCACAGTACATTTTGGCATGTTGCCGGTAAGTCTGCCAACGCGTGACTGTAAGCAAAACTCTGCTCCGTCGTGGTTGGAGCAGAGTTTTTTAAACCCAGTTTTCAAAGCGGTAACACTTCATGTACTGAGGTGATCGGATTTTAGTTTTGAGTCCTTGTGTTGTGAAACTTCTGTATTTTTTCTGTTGTAAGTTTATTGCTTGCCACGTACCAATATATTTTCGATTTCATATGTACGTTTATCCGTCGCTCTCACGGTAAAGGAAAACATTGAGAGGAGACCTGCACATGCCTGCTAAGAAACTCGAAGTCGACCAACCCGCAATGGGCCCGCGTGGTCGACTAAGGCCCAATCGCCCTAATTCAGGGTATATGAGCTGAAATGTATGTATTTGTTCTATGTACGTGTTAGCTATACTTACAGATATTTTTTTTAATACGTACGTACCTAAATAATTTAAGATATTGTTTTTTTTTATTGCAGTTAATGAAGACGAATATACGAGGGGAGCTCTGTAATCCTAGCCATCAAAAGTAAAAAAATACAAATATCCATAAGTAATGTACATTATATTTCAAAAATAAATCAATATTCTTATTCGTATTTTTCACATTTATTTATTTTATGTCATAAGCATAAATTATAAGATTCTGATCTCAGATTAAACCAAATAAATAACAAAAGAATACACCTTACGTATTAAAAAAACAACACTTTCTAGTGTATAAAATAACGAAAATCTAATTAAAGAAAGTCATTTACGCCAAAATTTATTTGCAAAAATAGAAAAAAACGCTTAAAAATTAGAGTATAAGTACCTCTAAATATTCCAAAAATAATTATATATCCTATTCTTTGGAATTATGAAAATTCATGTCTAAAACACTTACGAAATTTAATCGACAAAAATACTAGGAAATAGCACTACACACCCAAGTACTATCACGCTCACAAGTGCCCACCAACTCTTAAAATGCTTATTTTATCCAAAGGTAAAATTTTAACTTGTCCACGCGACTGTACAGCACATCAAACAAAACAAACAAACCTTAATACAATCACTGAACTACTTCGAAAGGCAGTGCTTCGTACTAAGAACACTTTGTCACAATACGTAGGTAGATAGAGAATTTTCCAAAATATTTTTTTATCTAAGCTCCAAGGCTCCCTGGGCTACCTACTCTTGGTTATAATCACATATTTTTTTATCCCATCTTTATATTTTTTATCCATCCTTGTGTATACATAGCGTTGGAAAAAAATCACTAGTGATATTTTATAGAGTTACTCTGAATCTAGTATATAAAATACAGGAAAAATTACATAAATCCATCTTGAAAAACGCTATTTTCATATTAGGTCAGTAAAAAAAGTTTCTTCGTATTTTGTAAGTATAAATTTGTAATCAAATCTCTTTGCTTGTATTATTTGCACCTGGCTGGTTATAATAAAATTACAAAAGGTGAACATTCGAAATTTAACTTTTAACAAAATCTCGACATTTTCAAACGTTTTATTTGTCGACAAAAATGAGTGAAAGTAACGCAGAAATATGATACATCTTGAATTTTTAAGCTTTTATTGCGGGCTTTGAGCGCGGCGACCGAATCAAGAAATTCCGTAACGAAAATAAAACCTAACACCCCACGCTCGGCAGAGTTCTAAAAAACTAACAGTGCCATCTATAAGCGATTTTCGGTATTAAAAGGACTTAGTCAATTTTACTGGTGTAACTTTCTTAGTGTTAATTTATTACATAAACATCCCGCGCCCCAAGGACTATATGGTACTGGTAAATACTGCATAAATAAAAATATTATAATTGTATAAGTTGTTATTCCATTTCATTTATTATTCATTTAATTTTATTTATTTATTACTTGATTAATATATATTTCGCGCCCCGAAATTTCGGAGTGTAGCGAGTTCAGTTAAGAGGGATAAGGCTGAAGCGGACATATGGCACCCGATCCATGAATTCTGCTCTTTGCCTCAATAGCGTCCTCAAGCGCACTGCGCCTATTGACAGAGCGGCCAAGCAAGATAAGAACTCTGGCGTGCCTGCACCGTTTGTTTCAATTTTGGAGTGCATCCCCCCATGACATGATTTGGCGAGGCCGATCTGAAAGTCGATTAATGGACTCCGCACTCAAGTCGGTCGGGGCCAAGACAATCGGTTTAGGTGAGGGTTCACGGACGGAGCAGACCTAAGGTGTAGGCAAAGTATATATATTAGTACTAACATATACAGTATGTATGGACACTCCCTGCCGCTCTCTAGATTGCGACCTCACCCCCTCGTCACTCAGATTGATAGAGATTGGTTACAGTTTGGTTGTCGAACGTATGGGATTTCGCCGCCATTTTGTTTCTTCCGGCATTCCTGTTATGAAATGTCAATTCTGGGCCGTTGTATGAAGTGTCCAGGGTGTGGCGTAAGTGTGGTGCCCCACAGACAATGGCCCATCTGATTGTACGTCCAATGTGCCCTAACACCTGCACTGGGAAGGAGCTAACAGACGCCGCCGATAGCGCCGTTAAGGTGGCCACTTATACTGGGCAGGAGATACGACTTGTCGTCGACACGATAGAAGGAGTAGTCACAAATAACTTGGAATAACGGAATAACGAGAGCGTCGGTGGTGTAACGGCTAGGGCCGCCGCCTCCTGTCCGGGAGGTCGTGGTTCAAATCCCGCCACGTACCAATGTGATTTAAAATTGAGATTTCATATGTACGTTTATCTGACGCTCTTACAATGAAGGAAAACATGCACACGCCTGCGAAGAAACTCGAAGGTTGTGTGTGAAGTCGACCAACCCGCACTGGGCCCGCGTGGTCGACTAAGGCCCGATCGCCTTAATTCAGGGTAGGCTCGAGCCCCTCGGCGGGGACGTATATGGGCTGATAAGAAGAATAAGATAAGTAGGTTTACCATCGGACGCACGGGCGGTTGAACGACCCTACGTTCGATGTTATCTGCCAACCGATTTCCCTCTTGATAACTTCTTAGTTTGTATGAAAAAGTTACTATTTAGGAAGGTGGAATTTTTAAAATATTTTTCCTGTAATCTAATGAGTAACATCTAAAAATTTCACTCATGTTTTTTTAACACCTATCTTATACACAAAATACTACATGTATACATAGAAGCAGTAAACAGATAAAATGATTATTAACTATTTTATTGGTTAAGTATAATAATAAACCTTTTTACATGGAAAGTACGTACAGTATTGATCTGAGATGTTCGTAATATGTTATCTTAACGTATGTTATCTAATCGTGCAACAAAACTGGTGTAGGACCCGTTAACTGGGGATTCTACTTATTATACAGAACAACTTTCCCCAAGGAACCTATAGTCAAACGTCAAAAAAAAAAATTTAACCCTCCATACTAAAATTCACAAAATTATTAGTCGATCAGCTGATCGATTTGTATGACGAGTAAAACATTTTCTTTTTTGCGATTTCAGCAAACTCGTTGAACAAAAGTTGTTCAGCATGATGAGTAGAAGCCCCAGTTAACGGGACCTACACCAATTTTGTTACACCCTGTATACACAGAGGCACTAAACATAAATACTTCTGGTGGGGAATACACTTTGTACTGAAGATACTTTATAAACATTAAGTGGGTAATCACATTTAGATGTATTATAATAATACAAAACAATACGTATGGTAAACATATCGAGTGCAAATTACACTTGCTTAGGGAATTCTTACTCATGGTATTTAATTAAAATTAAATTAACATCACAGTGTCGAGGGTGAGGACAAAAGTTTCAAATAGCCACAGATAAGCGAATTCACTGCCGCCAAATACGTAACTGACAATGATCAAAGGACTGCTTAATGTTTTAATTTTGTTATAAAATACCAAGTACATATTTTTTACCGTTACATGATTTGACAACAATAATGAGACTTGCGAATTTTTTGAATTGTTCCCTACAAAATCGTCTTCCATACAAACCAATAACTCTGATTTCCCGAAAATGAATTAGCCGATTGTAATAAAACTTTGTACATAAAAGTAAAACACGAAATTTTATTAAGTGTACGATTTAGACTTTTGAAACACTTAACTTATTCAGTCAAGCGTATTTTGAAATAACTGTGAAAAATTTGAAATCTCAATAATTTTGTGAAAATATTTTTTTCCTCAGAATACAGAACAATTTTTTTCTAAAAACATAAATCTTACACTTAGCAGAGTTGAATTTTTTGCACAAATGTATAAAGTTACATATTTTAATAGGTTTTACAACTTTTAAGAAATTAAAATTATTAGTTTATGTGGAAGACGATTTTTTGGTTCCTAATTCTTGAGGCCGGGCAGAGCATAGTTTATATCTCTGGTTGTACTAATTTGAGAGAAAAATATTTCTTTCTGCAACGAAGTTAACAGTTCCACATGGGTAATTTTATTTCATATGGCACCATTAAAATGTCGTCCGGGAGCAGGTAGCAGGTGGCATTCGGAGTGGAAATTAAAAGGCTGCTACCGTCTTCTTGGCAGCGTTCGCTGAGGGTTCTTCTGGGGACAACGGTGCTTTGTCAATATCTTTACACTTTTTACTAATACAATAAAATCGGAAATCTCTAACTTTAGACACTTAGTGTATAATGTACGTACACTTTGTGCATACTTCAACTTTGATAGAAATATCGATTGAACTGATGGTTGTTTTGAAGCTGTAAGTACCCAAGTAGTTTCATTAGTCGATTAGCTTTTTGGTGAGCGCCAGATGAGTAAAGTCATCACCGAGGAGAGTTTGTCCCTTAACGCCTGTAGCACACAGAGAAACGAATACGGAGCGAAAAAACGTATGTGAACGGTGAATCCATGCCAGTTTGGTGTCGTGTTGAGCAACACGTTGGACTGTAGTTTGTGTCACAAGAAAGAGAATTTTAAAATAATTATTATGTCCAAAGCCCATACAAAATTACAGCCTTCTAGTACTAATAGTCCATGTACGAGCCAACGTACATTTTCATTTTAATTTCTTATTAGAGAAATAGACATGCCAATGCGGCGCTATTTTTAGTAGGTCGCGATTGCGCACAGCACTTTGTACAGTTTAGGTTAAGAAATAAATTAATTAAATAATCTAATTTTAGCACTCAACTGGGTCGGTATGTTTATTTATCACTCTCCGGAGTCGCCGTACCCCTCAATATCATATCATCATCTTAATGTAGGGAGCACCCCCCACATTATTTTTTGGTCCTTCGAGCCGGATACAGTCCACTTAGTTATCTCCTCTACCAGTGTTGGTGGGATACAGTCACACACCTACGACACGTCGAACCAAATGAGGGTCTTCAGGACCGGTAGGATGCCACTGGTTAGCCACCTCGACAAAGGCGTCCGAGTGGCCCACCAGACAGAACACGAAATACTACCAAGTACTGGTGGGGTGCAGTTGCTTCAGCACTTGTGAGGGTCGTCAGCGCCAGCACGAAGCCGTTTGCTAGCCACACCTCTCCACCTGTGGTGCTCGAGTTGCCCATTAGCTAAATCTCATCGGTTTTCGACATCTTATACGTCCAACGCCAGTAATGGTGGGTATAGTAGCTTGAACACATGTGACATGTCTAGCCCAGTTAAGGGCCTCCAGAGTCGGCGGCATGACGCTGGCCAACTGCGCCACTAAGTGGCACCGCACTGGCCCACGTGCTAAATATCATCTTTATTCCATATCATCCGTCTTCGGCATCTTACCTCCAGCCCCAGTAGTAGTGGGATGCAGTCGCTTCAGCACCTGCGTCACGTCCAGCCCGGTGAGGGTCTTCAGCGCCGGCGGGATGCCGCTGGCCAGCCGCGCCACCTCGCCAGTGGCGCCCGAGTCACCCACTAGGACGATCTCATCCGTCTTCGCGAGAGGCGCCGACACTTCTGCTGCGATCTGAAAGAAAAGTGATTTTGGAGAGTGTGCTATTTGTTTTGTTAGGTATCCGTACGAATCATCCTTGCCTCCTTCATCATATCAGACGAAAAACGTCCACTGCTGCATGACAAAGGCCTTCCTCAAGGATTTCCACGACGACCTGCGCTCCTGCGCTGCCCGCATCCATCGGCTTCCCGCTATCTTCACCAGGTCGTCAGTCCACCGAGTGGGAGGCCTGCCTACTCTACGCTTTCCGGCGGTCGCCACTCGAGAATGTTACTGACCCAACGGCCATCTGTTCTACGAGCTATATGCCTGCCCAGTTTAGCGATTGTGTGAGCTATGTCGGTTACATTGGTTCTCCTGCGTATCTTCTCGTTTATGATTCGATCACACAGAGAAACTCTTGAGCATATCACGCTCCATTGCCTTCTTATCCAGTTTTTATTGTAAAACTGGGTGGAATTATACGGGCTGAAGATTTTTGGCCACAGATGAGATACTAGTTACTTAGCCCGTACATTCACTACTACGAACTTTGGTGAGAGCACTATAAGTCATCGCCATCAAAGTCGGCCATAGCCGACAGCGAGTATAAACGTGTCATGTACGCCAAGAGCGTCGGTGGCGTAACGGTTAGGGCCGCTACCTCCTGTCCGTGAGGTCGTGGTTCGAATCCTGCCGCGTACCAATGTGTTTTCGAATTTCGATTTCATATGAACGTTTATCCGACGCTCTTACGGTGAAGGAAAACATCGTGAGGAAACCTGCAACCACCTCGGAGAAACTCCAAGGTTGTGTGTGAAGTCGACCAACCCGCAGTGGGCCCGCGTGGTAGACTAAGGGCCGATCGCCCTAATTCAGGGTAGGCTTGATTCAGTGGGTTGCAATAGGTAATAGTTGTATGGTATTTAGAACAGATGGCAGTTGGAGTAGTAAAGTTCTCGAGTTGCGACCGCGCATCGGAAGACGTCGCGTAGGCAGGCCTCCCACACGGTGGACCAACGACCTAGTGAAGATCGCGAGAAGCCGCTGGATGGTCGTCGTGGAAATCCTTGGGAGAGGCCTTTGTCCAGCAGTTGAAGTCTCTCGGCAGATATGATGATGTATGGTGGCGAGGAACAGACTGCGCGTTGTCTGGGCGCGTGTCAGTCTAATCTAAAGGTAAAAAAAACTGTGTATTTTAGCTGAACTCGAGCTATTTGAGCTGGAAGGTCGCAGTGATGGAAATCACTTACCTTAGGCAATGCTTCAAGAACGAGCGCCATGATAGCTGGCTCTCCGTACTGCTTGTAGACCTTGGCCTTAGCCAGCATGCGCTCAGCATCGGCCTTGCCGACGTCTCCGATAGCATTAGCCTCGGCCAGACCCAGCACTTTGATGCGCTCGGCGTCCGCCCTGGCAGCTTCCACTGTTTGTGTACTGGAAGAGGTCCAAGATAAATATTTGTAGAACTTTTTTCAAGAAAGAGGAAAATGGTACATTCTTCCAAAATAAATTGTTTCCGCAATCAATTAGAATATCATAAAAAAACTGGTAAAGTGCGAGTCAGAACCGCGCACACAGGGTTCCGTACCATTATGGCGCTAGTTCCTACACGTTTTTTGTAAGGAGACTTTCACTTTTTTAATTTTTAGCATTTTTTGTTATAGCGGAAACAGAAATATATCATCAGTAAAAATTTCAACTGTCTAGTTATCACGGTTCATGAAATACAGCCTGGTGACAGACGGAGAGACAGACAGACGGACGGACAGCGGAGTCTTAGTAATAGGGTCCCGTTTTTACCCTTTGGGTACGGAACCCTAAAAATATTTTATCATGTCTGTTTTTTTGCAGTATTTTTATCAGTTGCGGATAATGTAGAGTTTACTCCTTTGGGAATTTCAGTTTTAAAAATAGCGCCTGTATATTTTTACAAATCAATTGTTGCTCTTCATAATTCTTCAAGCTTTTATTCGACTTTCTTTTACAGAGGCCAGCACATCATGCGTAGTGCGATTTTGATCCATACGCAAACGTCATAAGAACGGTACAAAGTCCAAAGTGTCTAGCTTGATGTGCCGGCCTCTGTACGTAATGTGTCCGCCATAGGAAACAATATTATACTGACGTGTTTCTGTGTCGATATCAGCCAAAAAAGGTATAGTAAAGGATAGTCAACAAAATGAAAAATAAAATTAATAAATTGTACTTGATTGTTTGTTTGTTTGTTTGTTAATCTATTCTTTTCTTTATTTTTTTACGTTTCTAATTATAAATTGGCATGCTATAACTTAATATGGCTAAACAAGAGTCTATGGCGTTCAAACTAACATCACTATTTGTACCTTGTTCAATGGCAAATAAAGAATATTTGTATTTGTACACCAGCACTGCACTTATTTTCTTCCGAAAACGTACAGTTCATAGTACCTCAAAACTACTAAAAACGATAGTTGATTTCTTTACTAGTTATAGACAATATTAAGCGAATTGATTCATAAAGAAAATTTTTAACAAAAATTGCTGTTGTGTGAGGCTTGCCTTTAACATTTTTTTTCCAGAATTATTATTATTATATTTATTTTATCGGTGGCATAACGGTTAGGGCCGCTACCTTCTGTACGGGATGTCGTGGTTCGTATCCTGCCACGTACTAAGGTGTTTTCAAATTTCGATTTCATATGTACGTTTATCCGACGCTCTTACGGTGAAGGAAAACATCGGGAGGAAACCTGCTCACGCCAGCAAAGAAACTAAAAGGTTAAAAAAAGGCACAGGGCCCGCGTGGTCGACTAAGGCCCGATCGCCCTAATCAGGGTAGGCTCGAGCCCCTCGGTGGGGATATACTGATATGATGACTGCCCCTTGATATCACACTATTAATAGTTACCACTTGCAAAGTAACATCAAAATCATTCAAGCATTTCCAAATTTATGCATTTTTCGTTTTGTTTGTTGTATGGCAACTACCTTGTAACTTTTTCGTTCTTTAATAATACTTCTTGCAAAGTTTCATAAAAAAATGTTACAATTATTTATACGAGTATAATATTTATTGTTTGTATTAGTAGTATAATTATTATATATTTTTTATTATTATATCAGCTCATATACGTCCCCACCGAGGGGCTCGAGCCTACCCTGAATTAGGGCGATCGGGCCTTAGTCGAACACGCGGACCCAGTGCGAGTTGGTCGACTTCACACACAACCTGCGAGTTTCTCCGCAGGCGTGTGCAGGTTTCCTCACGATGTTTTCCTTCACCGTTAAAGCAATCGGTAAGTATGTACGTAAGTTTTTGAAAAACTCATTGGTACATTGGCCGTCCAGATTTGAACCCGGTACCTCTGGTTAGATGTACCGAGTCGTTACCGGTTGAGCCACCGACGCTTTACAATATTTATTGTTTGTATTAGTAGTATAATTATTATATTTATAGGTATTAATAAGTGAGTAACATTATGTCCCATGAACATGAGTAATTTTTTTTCTTAACTATAATTAGTTTTAAAACTATGTACACTTTGTGTGTTAAGTCGTGTTTGTAACTTTTGCTCTTACTTTTTCCATTGTTTTTAATCCAAATGTCATTATTAGGTTGACTGGAAGAGATCCCGTAAGGGATAAGGCCTTTATATCATAAATATCTGTTTTATGTTCTGTATTTAAACATGTCAATAAAGAGTTTACAAACAAACAAACAAACCATTTTTTTAAGACAAATTAGATAAAACAAAAAAAGTGGTTTTATTTATACCGTTTTCCCTCCGCGATGGCCTGCAGGCGGTAGGCCTCGGCTTCGGCCGGCAGACGAATAGTTGATTTCAGCTCCTCCTCGCGACGCAGGATCTCTTGTTGTTCCACCTACAAATACACGAAGATCATTTAAAAAAAATCTCCATAAAAAATAGACTAGGTTAAAAAACGATGATGTTCAAACACGCATTAATTAAAAATGAAAACCCGACTTAAACCCTCTTTTTGGCCAGTCGGGTAACTTACGGGATCATGACAGATTTGACATATCAGCTGATATATGTCCCCACCGAGGGGCTCGAGCCTATCCTGAATTAGGGCGAACGCCCAGTGCGGGTTGGTCGACTTCACACACAACCTCGAGTATCATTGCGTGCGTGCGCAGGTTTCCTCACGATGTTTTCCTTCGCCGTAAGAGCGTTGGATAAACATACATATGAAATCGAAATTCGAAAACACCTTAGTACGTGGCAGGATACGAACCACGACATCCCGTACAGAAGGTAGCGGCCCTAACCGTTATGCCACCGATAAAATAAATATAATAATAATAATTCTGGAAAAAAAATGTTAAAGGCAAGCCTCACACAAAGCAAGGCAGGACTCGAACCACGAACTCTCGGACTTGCGTGTCTGTCTGCACATCCGTCTGTCACAGCCTATTTGCTCCGAAACTACTGGATCGATTGAGTTGAAATTTCGTACACATATTTATTTATTTATTTATTCAAGAAAGTCGGTAACCTAAAGACCGCCTTGTAACGTAAATAAATGATTTTTAAACGTTGGGGGGCCACTTTTGGGGAGTAAATAAGGAAAATTAAAAAAAAAAGATTTGCCAACTATATCGTGTGACATATGATAGGGCTTGTTGTAATAATCTTTAAAATATTTTTAGTTATTAAAATTAAAATTCCCGACATAAAACCTCTAAAAAGTAGAAAATAGTATGTTTTGGCCTTTAAGTTTAATATAATTAGTTATATTTTGATCTAAGAGTCGTCGCGTAGGGGGACCGCTAAGTTGTGGAATTATTAGTAATTAGGTAGTTGTAGTAAATTAAAAAAAAAATATTCTACCTATATTATTTTATTTACTTAGCGGTCCCCCGACGCGATGACTCTTTGATCAAAATTTAACTAAGTATATTAAACTTAAAGGCCCAAAACATATTATTTTCTACTTTTTAGAGGCTTTTTGTTGCGAAGTTTATTAAATTTTCATTTTAAGTTTTATTTCATGCTTTTAAAATTTACATATCCCAAACATGATACTTCTGCTGTAAGTTGGTAAGGAGTTGGGTATCCTGCAGATACCAGGAGATGCTGCAGCATCAGGTCAAAGTAACCATGTTCTATCTAACACCTATTCATTGAGACTATTCCAATGCAGGATACCCGACTCCTCACCAACTTACAGCAGAGGCATCCTTTTGGGAACATTGGAATAGTCTCAATGAATAGGTGTTAGATAGAACATGGTTACTTTGACCTGATGCTGCAGCATCTCCTGGAATCTGCAGGATACCCGACTCCTCACCAACTTACAGCAGAGGCATCCTTTTGGGAACATTGGAATAGTCTCAATGAATAGGTGTTAGATAGAACATGGTTACTTTGACCTGATGCTGCAGCATCTCCTGGAATCTGCAGGATACCCGACTCCTCACCAACTTACAGCAGAGGCATCCTTTTGGGAACATTGGAATAGTCTCAATGAATAGGTGTTAGATAGAACATGGTTACTTTGACCTGATGCTGCAGCATCTCCTGGAATCTGCAGGATACCCGACTCCTCACCAACTTACAGCTGAGGCATCCTTTTGGGAACATTGGAATAGTCTCAATGAATAGGTGTTAGATAGAACATGGTTACTTTGACCTGATGCTGCAGCATCTACTGGTATCTGCTAAAAAAAATTTTGATGTCGGTGTCAGCAATGCCATAGAATCTAAAACATTTGATACGTAAGTAAGTAGCAGTGTGCTGGTACCGACCTCAAATATAAATTTAGGCCCCTCATTTAATTCGTACCCACCTTTGATTTCGTTATTAAAATATAACATAATAAAATTATTTCATACCTTTGATTTCATTTTGAAGTCGGTTTTTAGTTTTTAAACTTTTTTTTTTCCATTAAGTCTTCGATTTTTAATTCATCAAAATCACAAAATGAGTACATAAACGATGCTGCAAAACTATGACGTCACGCCTAGGTATATTAAACATTTTTAGAACAAAATATCGTTTTTGATAGATGATAAAAAGTAAATCAGATGACTAGCATTCGTCATCCCTATTGTATTGTCCGTCCTTACCTCAATCTGCTTGCGACGCTCCACGACTTCAATTTGAATTTCCTCGTTTCGTATTTTCTGTTTAATTTTCGCGGCTTGCAACTCGTAAGCTAAAGCGGCCTCGGCTTTCTGGAAGATAAATAAAATATCCAATCGTTTATCTTTATACAAAGACTAGTGGATGCCCGCAGCTTCGCCCGCGCAGTTCCCGATTTTTGCGGTTCCCGTGGTAATTTCCCTAAATCCTTTCTTAGCGGATGCCTTCGTCATAACCTGCATGCCAAATTTCAGCCCGATCCGTCCAGTGGTTTGGGCTGTGCGTTGATAGATCACTATGTCAGTCAGTCAGTCACCTTTGAGTATATATATATAGATTCGGAATTAGTCCCAGCGGCAGCGGCTCCAGGTTTACAGCAAATACGGAAATTGAATGTCAACACTCCTGGGCTTCGATTCCATTCGTGCATTGGCATATTTCGGGACCGTAAGCAAAATATATATATTAGTACTAACATACAGTATATATGAACACTTCCTGCCGCTTTGTAGATTGCGACCTCACAGCACCCTCGTCACCCAGATTGATACAGATTGGTTACAGTTTGGTTGTCGAACGTATAGGATTTAGCCGCCATTTTGTTTGTTCAATCATTCATTTTTTGAAATGTAATTTCTGGCCCGTTGTATGAAGTATCCAGGGTGTGCCGTAAGTTACATTTTGCACCCGCACATCCGTTTCATCCCTGTCGCTATTTAAGTTAGATCAGATGTCTTGAAGAGCCGCTTAATGGATTGGGATCAAGTTCTAAGGGGGGATATAAATCATTACTGTTTTTCAAAAAGCGTTCCGTTTGAGTTCGTCTATTTTGATAATATACTTATATTATATTGTGTTTGAATGAGTATAGCTTGTGTTGGCGGGTGTACCGTGCCCCCTGATTTGTATTTAGGTCATCATCATCATATCAGCCAAGAGATGTCCACAGCTGGACCAAACCCTCTCCCAAGGATTTCCGCAACGACCTGTCCTGCGCTGCCCCCATTCAGCGGCTTCCCGCTACCTTCACAGGTCGTTGGTCCACCGATTGAGCGGCCTGCCTACGCTACGTCTTCTGGTTTACGGTGGCGACTCGAGAACTTTACTGCCCCAACAACGACTTGTCACGGTATTTAGCTCAATTAAATTAAATTCTGTAAACGTAAGCAACGTTACCGCACACTCGTACAATGCAATAAAATGTATTTAGATCAAAACACGTGGTTTTTTATTACCTTTAGTGTAATGGCAATGGCGTAGCTCTGAGCTCTGCTACAATGTAAATGAAACCAAAGCTCACTGAATTTTAATAAAAGCTACAAGCTTTGCTTCTTAACCCTAGATTATAATATTTTAGCTGTAAATGTAGGTTTACACTACGAGGATTTCAAAATACATACAAATACGATTAGAAGATATTGTAAGGAGCTTATCACAATCGTCCATCGAAACTCCTTATGTGGACGTTCTAGAAGTGTGTTATATAAAAATCTTTGTAAAGATATTTAAATTTTTTTTTGTTTAGAATTACGTTAGGATTGCTCTATACACGTCTAGACGCATTATTGGTTCGGTCTTCGCTTAGAAAAAAACACATAAGAAGTTCCTTAAATCCTATTCAAGCTAGAAAGTTAACCAAAAAGATAATTTTAAACAAAAAAAACCGACTTCAAACAGGAAACTAAGGTTCCCCTCGATTTCTCTGGGATGCCATCATCATCAGATCCTTGTTTCCTTGTAGTGGACATCTCCTTTCCAACAAAAAAAAGAATCATCAAAATCGGTTCATAAATGACGAAGATATATCCGTGAACACACACTAAAAAAATATTATATATATTTATTTATTTATACGGTCGAATTGAGAAACCTCCTCCTTTTTGTGAAGTCGGTTTAAAACTAGCCTTTCTTAAAAATTAAGCTATTCGGCACAGCAACATATAAAGAGAAAAAGTTAAAACAAAAAAGTTTTCCAGTTCATAGTAATTTTTAGCTACCCTGACGCGTGTACCAAGTTAGTAACTAATATCTAATCTGTGCCCGAGCCCCGAAGGCCCACTACAATATCTTCATACTGATTTGTCTTTTGCAATTGAGAACGCAAAGTCCACCCTGTGTTCGGCGACGATCTTAAATCATTATTTAAATGTACATAAACTTTACAAATGATTACTCACAGCGGTGTTGACTTCTTGGTCGAACTGGGCTTTCTGCAGCTTATACATGCGCGTGTTGTCCTCGATTTTGGTGTCCATCGAGTACTTCACGTCCATCGCCGTCTTCTCGCATTCTGCTTCCTGAATAATAATAATAATAATAATGGTGAGCTGCAAGTGAGTGGCAACACCTCGCACCCCAAATCCAGAGGACCAGTGTTCATTTGACCCTCGCCTCTTGAGCTTGATTTAATTGGCCGGCCAAGAGTGGAGAAAGCAAGAGCGGAGAACCTATGCTCAAGTTTGGAAGTGTAAAATGTCATAACGTCGGGGGCCTGCTGACCGTACAAGGATCAGAACCCCGCAGACTCACCTCTCGACAACCTTAGACGCTCACACCAATGTTGCCACCATGCAGCCATTTGGTAGCATTTATAGGGGGCCCATTTGGTGAGCAGAAAGTCACCGCCTGCTATGATTTCAAGATGAAACAATTGATATGGCAGGCGTCCCGTAGTTTCATCTATATCCCAGTAACCAGTCCAGCAATTACTTACCCGTAACCCGGCAACTTTTAAGACGTAATGGTAAGACAGTAATGACGTACTTTTAATTATGGTAAGACAATAATGACGTACTTTCTGCCTCATTTTCAAGATATAAGAAAGTAATTTCCTAGCAGCTGTAATTTAAAAGATTTTATCGATAGATTTTATCTATTAAGCCTTTGATTATTAAGCCTTTGATTTGAAATATACAAAGATGACCTATTATTGTTAAAGATGACCTATTGTTCAATTAGACGAAGATGATTTAGTAATAGGGCATCTTTGTTAGAAACCTATAGTGGCGTTAGACATCTATCATGAAAAAATATCAGTGCGGTAGATTATACTAGGGTATTGATTTATAAATGAACATTTGCAAGTCGAAAAGAACTTAAAAGTACCTGAATAAAAATAAAAAAATTGTTTGTTTGTTACCTTTTTTACGCTTCAACGCCTTGACCAATCTTAATGAAATTTGGCAAGCAGCTTCTTTTTACCCCGTGAAAATAGCACAGCCCGATGCAGTTCCTGAGGGAACTGAGTGTACTCTTTTTTGGTTAATTTCTTTAACATCGCAACGGAACAATGGATTATGTGATTTTTTACACAAAGATGCTTGAGGGGGTGGGAAATGACATGATTTACTAATAAGCATATCCTGAAATAGTTACCGAGAGATCTGGAGAAAATTCATGTCGCGCACCACGCACCCTCAAAGACAGTCATACAAACAATGTCCACGCGGGCGAAACCACGGGCAAAAGCTAGTAACAAATAAATCAAAAAATACTATTCAATAAATTGCATTATTTGTAGAATAGCAAAGACTTGCTCATTTGAAATTTGTTCTTCAAGGACTTGCGTTGGCCTACATTTCATTTCAATATGTATATTGGAAACGTTAAACGAGTTAAAAAAAACACTTCCATCGAAAAAACTAAGTACCATTTTGCATTATTATGTTTTTGTTATATTTCTATAAAAGCATTACACCGATTTTGATAAGAAATTTATGGGACCAACAAATAATAAATAAATAAATAAATAAATAGTCATGGAAAGTGGTTCACAGTATATAGAAGATAATAGCGTAACAAACATGAACAAACATACAGGCGAATTGAGAACCTACTCCTTTTTGGAAACCGGTTGAAAATAAATGGAAGTCCCGCTAAGAATATTTTTAAATTTTTATGGGATACCATTTTTTTT
The DNA here is from genome assembly GCA_947284805.1 of Coleophora flavipennella. NCBI lineage: Eukaryota > Metazoa > Arthropoda > Insecta > Lepidoptera > Coleophoridae > Coleophora > Coleophora flavipennella. Next base: position 14,340,654 of record OX369283.1, read on the forward strand.
TAGTTTTCCTAGATATACCATTTATTTATAGCATAACGTTGTAAGTTTTCTCGATTTCGTAAATTTCACAAATGTCCTTAACGCCATTTTAAAGTAAAAATAATTTTTTGTATGACAGGTGCCATATTAGTTTTTCCAGATATGGCGTATATTAGGCGTTTATAATTCATTGTCGTCGATGACGAAAATTTCAAAAACATACTTAGCGTCATTTTTTAAGTTTTTTTGTACGGGTAGTAATCCTTAATATTTTGAAAATAAAAAGGTACCCGGCAAATAATTTTAAAAATCTACGTGTAAAATCTCATCAAAATTGGTTCAGCAGTTTTCAGAGATACGGATATTGGGGATACGGACACAAACACACATTTTTTACTAGAACGCTTTTTCTTTATCTATACTAGTGACAAAGCCATACCGCGCTAGACAAGGCTAAGGCTCCATAGCAATACCGCCTAATCCTATACAATCAGTAACAAACCGCGAGGCCGCAGGCCGAGCAGTCCCCTCCTGTTAGATCAAGGACCTCAAAACCATACGTTTCACGGCAGTGTGTCGGGCTCACCCGATGTTTTTTTCTTACCCTGATGCCTGCGTCCCTGTTGGCCTGGGCGACGCCGACGTCAGCATCCCTCTTGACCACCGCAGTCTGCGCCTTGCCCAAGCTGGCCAGGTACTGCACGTCATCGTAAACGTCCTTGATCGTGAACGAGAGGATCTCGATGCCCATCCGGCCGACGTCGGGCGCCGCCACCTCGCGCACCAGCCCCGCGAACTGGTCTCGGTCCTTGTACACCTCTTCTACTGTAAGCGTTCCTGTCGACAAACGAAGGAAGGAAGGTCAGGAAACTTCTCCCTATGGAGCTGAGGAATGGACATCAGTCTAGATTACTTTTTTTATTTTTTTTTATTCATAATTGGTAAGCCCTTGGCATCATCTCACCTGATGGTAAGTGACGATGATGCCGAAGATGGAAGCGGGCTTACTAAGATTCGCCAACGCAATGGAGAACTGGCTATCTTATCTTCAAGCCGGAACACATCAATGTTACTAACACTGATTTTTGGCGGCAAGACTTAGAAAAGATGGTGGTAACTAGCCAGGCGGGCTTAGAAAATGCCCTACCACCAACCAAACCGAGTCTATTAAGTTGACCCCACCGGGAATCGAACCCGCGGCCTCCTGGTGTGAAGAGAATTGACTAACCTACGGAGGCGGTTTAAACTAGACATGAAGATAAGTCGAAGCATTATGAGTTGATACTACCTACATACGATGAGAGCGATGGCTGACTCTCGCGTTATACTCGTGACCGGGTGCTGTCCGTGTGAACTGGCCTACTCTTGTTAAAGGTATTAATGACATTCAATGATTTTTATGTATAACTTTTCGTGTCACATTGTTTTCATGTTCTAATGACATAATCGTTAATCGTTAATCGTTATGAACTAATTATTGTTTATTTCTTGATTTTGTGAAGAACAAATGACCTAGTTATTATTATTTTACGACTATTAGAAAGAGTGTTATTTGCACCTATTTTGAATAAATATATTGAACTAGCTGTCCCGGCGAACTACGTACCGCCTTACATTACATTACACTGCCCTACCCTACCCTACACTACACTACCCTACCCTACCCTACACTACCCTACCCTACCCTACACTACCCTACACTACCCTACACTACACTACCCTACACTACATACACTACACTACACTACCCTACCCTACACTACCCTCCACTACACTACACTACACCCTACACTACACTACCCTACCCTACCCTACACTACCCTTCCCTACCCTACATACACTACACTACACTACCCTACCCTACACTACCCTACACTACACTACCCTACACTACACTACCCTACCCTACATACACTACACTACCCCACACTACACTACCCAACCCTACCCTACCCTACACTACCCTACACTACGTTTAAACCTTCTCTGGACTTCCACAAATAATTCAATACCAAAATTAGCCAAATCGGTCCAGCCGTTCTCGACTTTTAGCGAGACTAACGAACAGCAATTCATTTTTATATATATAGATTGAAAGAAAGGACTACGGATGGGATCAAGTTCATTTGTATTATCATTACCTATAATAAATCGACTGCCCAAACGGCTGTAGCCTAAACGGCTTGATGGATTTTGGAGTCGAGATGTCGTTAGATTCCCGTTAGTCACATTCGATATTTTTTTACCCACTGCCCAAAAAAGAGAGGTAATGTTTATACACAGTCGGGTTTTAATTTCGAGTTATATTGGTTAGGTAATTTATTTCTAAGTTTCAAGGTGATCTCTTCAGCTAGTAGCCGCGTTGACACGATCAAAATCTGATTGGAAAAAGTAGCTTTGGTAAAAGTTTGCTTTGATACCGGTTAACACTAAACATTTAGATCATTTTCTTGAATCTTCAAGCAGTTAAGATCGGAAAGTGATAGACTGGCTCCTAAACGGTATCGGAATTGTAACAGACTTGATGATATCAGTTTCTGCTTCAAAAATAAGGTTAATTTATGTACCGTTCACTCCATTTTCAACTTCCAAAAAGGAGGAGTTTCCCAATTCGACTGTATGTGTGTTACCTCAGAACTTTTGACTGGGTGAAACGAGTTTTATGATTCTTTTTTTATTTGAAAGCTAGTGCTTCCCGTGTGGTCCCATATAAATTTTATCAAAATCGGTGTAGTACTTTATTAGAAAATTAACAAAAACCAAAAACTTTTTTCGAAGTCGATGCCATTTTGTTTTGTTGATGACGTCAAAGTAGACTATGAAAAGTTCAACGCGCTCCTACTCCACTCTGATTGGACGACCTCTTCGAAGTGCGCTTTAATCATTCCAATACTTCAATCGTGTCAACGCAGCTTTAAAGCTCGACAAATACATACATCTTACACGTATCCTTACAGATACACTCGCACAAGAAGAATCGAAGTTTTAATGTTAAGAGTTCCAACTTTGTTGAGCAAAGGATTCTGCTGGAGAACGATAGACATTTGCAGCACAAAAGTTTTTTAAAAGCTTTGACCTGTTTGACACACGAGTGATGACTACAAGCACATAGTCACAGATAAAGACTGAAAATGAAGATTAGGTGCTCGGTGTTTTTTTGTAGTTTTATATTCCGTGTCAGAAGCAAGAAATAAAGATAGGTACAAGGAGGGAATTACGGGAGCGAAATGAGTAAGACATAATTGGATATTAAGAGGAAAGCTGATAATAATATATTACGTATTGTTTCTAGTAATAAAGCGAAGTAGAGCAGCTGCAAGAACTTATTATTAAGATTCCGTGCACGCACATTAATCAAATTCATGGGGAAGCAAATAAAAAAGATGTCAACATTAAAATAAACCTTAGCCGAATTATGAAACAGAAACGGGACAGTTTTTTTGAAGAAAGAACGAATGATAGAATGTGTAATTAATTGGGTTTATTATATTTTTCAATTTTCTTCTCGAAAAAGTGAATGATTACGTGAATTGACCTGCGAGACATCATACGAGTAAGTTCACACACAAATCATGATACAAAGACATTGTATCTATGGACAACTTTACTATGGACGAGGCCTTCCGAATATTGAAAATAGCACCACTATTTTGTGGTAAGTTTTGTGGTGTGCAGAAGATTAGATGAACGTGGCGATATTGCGGAGAGGACTTTGCATAGTTTGATAGTAGGGAGGTACATTACCACTGAATGATCAAACCTTAAAAGAGTTTGAGGTTAAAACCATGATACTTACATTTTGACGTTGAGATAGGTGAAACCGATCGTCAGCGATAGCGGTAACAGCGCGATTCGTAGCATTCCCATTGGTACACAATACAATAATTCACTTTTTACGACTATTTTATATATGTATCAATCAATTTTACACAATATGTGCACATAAGACCATTTTGGTTAAAGCTTCACAATATGTGCACATAAGTATTTTGGTTAAAGCTGCACAATATGTGCACATAAGACTATTTTGGTTAAATCTCCACAATATGTGCACATAAGACTATTTTGGTTAAAGCTGCACAATATGTGCACATAAGACTATTTTGGTTAAAGCACCAAAATATGTGCACATTAAGACTATTTTGATTAAAGCTCCACAATATGTGCACATAAGACTATTTTGGTTAAAACTCCACAAAGAATTGGTTGTTTGAGAAGTCTGAAATGTATGGTTGCGAAAAGTTTTGAGTTTTTTTTAAGTTCGAAGTTTTGAGTGTTTAACTAAAGTGCGAGTTTTTTTTAAAACACAATTGGTAAGCCCTTGGCATCATCTCACCTGATGTTGACAATGACGCCGAAGATGAAAGCGGGCTTACCAAGATTATTTAACACAATGGTGTTTTCAGCATCGATGTATTTCGGTACGAGAGCTTCATAACATATATTTAATTTGGCGGCAAGATTTTAGTAAGATTAGATAGATGGTGATAGCTAGCTAGGTGGGCTTAGAAAATGCCCTATCACTAACCAAACCGAGTCCACCCCACGGCCGAATCGACCCCACCGTGACCTCCTGGTGTGAAGCTAGTGGACTAATTACTACGCCACCGCGGAGGCGATAAAAGATGCATTACACAATAAAAACGTACTAATACGCCTAGATGGTCAATTCTAAATCTCTGATTTATGCAGTTAGAAAAAAGTGACGCTATGAATTAATAAATAGATGTTGTGGCTTGTAATATACCTAGGATAAATTAAATATGAAATGTAAGTAATATACCTACCTACTGAAAATAAAACGCGATAAATACCTATGTTATTGGATTAAGGGCTTTTGAAAGTTTCGAAAAATGAAAGAATAAAAGAATATACTTACCCACCTTCCTAAAATCTAAGAAAATCAAAACTTATTATAAAGAAATTGTATGACAAACATGTCAGAAACGTAAAAAGTACGGTCAAAACTTCTTAATTAGGTAGCCCATAAAAGTGTGGCAAAGTGAGCCACAAAGTAACTCTAGTGTCTCCAGATAGCACGTAGCGAAATTCAATAAAAGGTGCCATTATAAAACGAAGGCATTGATTGGAACAATTGTCTCTGTTTTTTTTTTCTTTACGTACAAAGAGTAAAGAAAATAACAACACTTTTGCACTTTTTCAATGTTTTTTCGTTTCAATTAAAAACTACAATTATTAATTAAATCCAACTGGCATATTGAAGTGTGTGTTTAAACTAATCGACTTAGAAAATTTAGAGGTATAAATCGGTCTGGTTTGCCTGTAAGAATGCTTTCTGCTTAAAAAAGGTTTTTTTGATACCTATATTTTTTTCTGTTATAAAAGTTAACGAATCGTGTTTCTGCAACTGACAAAATGAAGTCATTGAAATAAATAATCACGTTAAAAAATATCAGTTTCGTATACTTTGTAGTTGCTGAGAAAAATCGAGATCCGTGCGACCTAAGTTTTCAATGCGTCGTTGCCTTATAATAAAGCAATCACTATGAGAGCACACTTCCTGGTCTTTAATATATCACAATGTCACTGAAGACGTTCAAATGGACTCGGTTCCTCCTACAGACACACACACACACACACACACACACACACACACACACACACACACTGCCATTGCTGACTGCAAATTTTCATAACTATGTATATGTATCTGTAAACAGCAGCACTGCAGCAGTGGGTTTAAATTCCATAAACGTAACCGTGTTTCTTAATAGGAATGGTCGCTTTGCTATATTTTATTTGAATAACGATAAACGAGTGATATAAATAAATATGATAGTAGCGATAAACACACTGTGTGATCTCTATCGTAGTCAGTGTGCGGTGGGTTTATCAGCAATTTAAGTAAATAAGGGCTCTCAGTCATGAGTTATTTTTTCGAAATTTTTACAGTACAATACAATATTATTTATTTGCATTACAATATAAATAATTTTCGAAAAACCTAAAAACTTTTAGGTACTAGCTTTAATTTAAAAAGAATTTTAATTATTTCTTATTCTTCTCAGCAAACCTTTTCATTAATCATTCATTAGATACCCATATCATGGGGCGCATAAAAGAAGACCTTGTCCGCGATCTTTGGGGGTCCGCCATATTGGTTTCAGAATGACGTCACTTAGCTAACCATGCGTTGTTCTCCAAACTTAACGTGTAAGCAAATGCAAAATTTCAGCTCAATCGGAAACCGGGAAGTGATTTAGCTTCCAAGATTTGTTCTAAGCTAACTAACAAACAAACTATCTAAGCACAGCAAGTTAATATAAAGCTTGTAAAAAAAGAAGGAAACAGCGTAGAAGAAATATAATACAATAGGCGGCCTTATGCTAGATAGCAATTTCTTCCAAGAAACCTTATTAATAAAATGGTATAAGAAATTCAGCGCGAAATATGTTGATATGATGGTTGGTGGTGCCCCTTTTTAGTATTAGTTTAAAAAAACGACAAATGGTGCATACGAGTACAATCCAATTCAGAGCAGACTTTTTGGCGGGAATTTGTAGCGTTTAGTTTGTCATTTTTCTTTTATTATCGGTTTTTGATGTTTAATATTGATAGTGTATTTATCAGCAAAGTGCCATTTATGTGTTTATTGTGTAGGATAATGAAATAAAAGTGTGTATAATGTGTTTCGTGTTTCCACAAGAAGTCCGCGAAAGCGTTATCAAAAGTGCTATCATTTTGCTAGAGTGTAGGTTAGGTTAGTTTATAGGCCATATATGTGATGATATGATATGAACGTGAAGAAACAGTGTTCTTGAAAACTGAAAATTACTGAAGACGTAAAATCTACAAATACTATGTACATTAAACTGAATACTAGGCGGTATGGCCAATGAGAATGGCTAAGGCCTGCCCTAACAAGGGCGGAAAAAAATGAAAAAAAAACAATTCAGAGCAACAAACGTTAGTGTGGATTGGACTTTTTTTTTACTCCCATTTGGTAATTTATCATTAAAGTAATAATCATTTCAAAACGTGACAACTGTACTACAATGAAACATTTTAAATAGTTTTTATGGCTTTCAAAAATTCATTATATAACGAAAAAATTTAAATGTGTCTTTATTTATTTCATGGTCGTAGAAAAAAGTATTGTATGCAAATGCACGCAAAAAGCCATTGCAACACTCGTTCTGTCTTGTACTAGCAGTTAGCACTCATGTTATAATATAATGGCTCTCATTACTTGACAGTGGCATAAATAACTATTCTAAGGACCCTCGGCGAGCGATTTCGACTCGCACTTGGCCTGTTTTTTCTTCCTCTATATATATACAGGGTGTAACAAAATTGGTGTAGGTCCCGTTAACTGGGGGTTCTACTCGTCATACTGAACATTTTTCTCCAAGAAACCCATAGTCAATTCTCAAAAAAATAATTGGACCTTCCATACTAAAATGCACAAAATCGGTCGATTAGCTGATCGATTTGTATGAAGAGTAAAACATTTTTTTACGTTTTCAGAAAAGTCGTAGAACAAAAGTTGTTCAGTATGATGAGTAGAAGCCCCAGTTAACGGGACCTACACCAATTTTGTTACATCCTGTATATACAGGATGACGATTAATTAGTTCTTGATAATTAAAGTTATGCATGTACTCATGATTACAAACAACTTTCCCAAAGAAACTATATTATGTCAAATCAGAAAAAAAATCCTCAATACTTAACAAGTTATCAAATCGGCAAAAATGTATAAAGGACCAAGTTTTTTTTCATATTTGACATATATTTTCTTTCGGAAAGTTGTTTGTAAACACGAGTACATGCATATCCCTTTGCTATCAAGACCTAATTAAAAGTCATCCCATATATTTAAATGACTATGAGGTTCCATAAATCTGTGACTGTGCAAATCAGCACCGTTCTTACGAATGAATTCTAACTTGTATTAAACTCTACAATAGGTCGTTGTTGGCTCAAATAAAGTGTTCCAGTAGACCAGCACTTGGCCTTGGCCCTTGACACCACCATGAAATTGGTAATTGTTCCAATTGGGTACTGAGCAGTGAGCAATAGCGAAATTAAATTACCTTTGTGGCTAGTAGTATAGTGGTTGTATCTATTAATGAAACTGAAAAATGTTTTATAATTTTGTTAAAATCGCACACAGCTCTTAGAACAGATGGCCGATGGGGTAGTAAAGTTCTCAAGTGGCGACCGCGCATCGGAAAACGTAGCGTAGACAGGCCTCCCACGCGGTGGACCAATGACCTATATAAGCCGATGGATGCGGGCAGCGCAGGACCGGTCGTCGTGGAAATCCTTGGGGGAGGCCTTTGTCCAGCAATGGACGATTTTCGGCTGATATGATGATGATGAAAATCCTATACAATATTGGTTTTGAAATTTACTTTTCATACAAATCGGAGAAACCGTTTACTTAAATTTTTATGGAACGTTCAATTTTTTTTTGAGATATCTGTATGGGGGAAAGTTGTTCATTTTCATGAGTACAGCCTAACTTTAAAGGCCTGAACACTATCAAAAAACCCCTGTATTTTGCGGAGAACCAAACTGATGGCTTTGCAGAAAACTGTATCCCCGATCCACAGAATATGGGACAGCCCTAACAGCATCCTAATGACTTTAGCTAATAAGTGCACATCGCCGCTACTGTGCGGGTGTTTTGTGCGGAGGGTGATCACGGAAACTAGTGACTCATTTCCTCGATCACCCTCGGCACAGGCAAATGAAATTGTCTTATTCTTTTTACTTGTAATTTAATGTTTCTGTATTATTTTTATTGTACTAACCTACTATAAGCCTTACTAACATACTATGCATCTTAGTTATCCGAATAACCTTTTTTTTTTTTCAATTATAATTTATTGTATGGTGGTACGGAACCCTCGGTTAGGAGTTCGACCAGTACTTTGACGGTTTTTTCCAGATTTCCGATGTGGTAGAGCAAAGATTGTTTGGAGAGTAGGATCATCAACTTTGAGGTCTATGGTTAATTACAAATAACCCTATAATGTGTATGAACATACACAGAACATAAAAAACTTGAAAACTTTCGCAGACGTGGTTTCGATAATGATACGTCTTTGCCCAGAACCTTTCTGCGCTGAAGCAACTATTTAGTAATCTGTGGCTGAAGCGTTTTTGTGATATATTCTCACACTAGCTTTTGCCAGCGGCTTCGCTCGCGTGAATAGTTTTTATGACTGTCTTCGAGGGTGCGCAGTGCGCGAGCCGCAGCGGCTCGCGTGCGTGACAAAAAGTAGCCTCTGTGTTAATCCAGGTACTAATCTGTCTACCTACCAAATTTCAGCCAGATACGTTTAGTAGTTTTTGCGTGAAAGAGTAACAAACATTCATACATATATACATCCATACTCGTACATATAAACTTTCACATTTATAATTATAGTAGGATTTACGTGAAGTAACAAAAAAGTCACTTTCTTTGAAATAAACCGTTTTTTTATTTTAAGTTTTAGTTTTTTTATTTGGTAAGCCCTTGGCATCATCTCACCTGATGGTAAGTGACGATGATGCGGGCTTACCAAGATTCCCCAACGCAATGGAGAACTGGCTATCTTATCTTCAAGCCGGAACACATCAATGTTGTTAACAATATTGTTTGGCGGCAAGACTTAGATAAGATGGTACATAGTAGCTAGCCAGGCGGGCTTAGAAAATGTATGTAACTCTATTTTAACTCAATTTTATGACCATTCATGCCATTAGCTTTGAAAGGGCAAACGAGCATCAATTTTATGGCTAGGTCGTTAAAAACTGTGATTTCACGACTAGCATTTACTTCAGTTCAGATACGGAAAAAGGACACGGTACAAACAGAATAGTAGGTTATCTTCTGACTGTGTTGGTGGCTCAGTGGTTAGTGCTCTTGACTACTGATCCAAGAGTTGTGGGTTCTAATTCCTGATGCTCGTAGTATGAAATCCTCCATCATAAACTGTTCTGAAAGTACATACATTGACGTTTGGCGGAAAGACTTAGATAAGATGGTGCACGAATAAGTTACTTTTGGCACAAAAATATTCATGCTCACGCACGAGTGCCTACAAATTCTCAAGTTTATATTCCCATTCCCAAGTTTAAATTTTTTATTTTACACATAAAGCTTGAAAGGAATGTGTTTTAGTCCTGTATCTTATGTCGTCACATCACATCAGCTTATATATACGTCCCCACCGAGGGGCTCGAGCCTACCCTGAATTACGGCAATCGGGCCTTAGTCGACCACGCGGGCCCAGTGCGGGTTGGTCAACTTCACACACAACCTTCGAGTTTCTTCGCAGATGTGTGCAGACGATGTTTTGCTTCACCGTAAGAGCGTCGGATAAACGTACACATGAGATCGAAATTCTAAAACACATTGGTACAAATATATCATTATTTAAAAAAATAATTATTTATGTGTTATTATGTTATGGTATTGGCACAAATATATCATGTTTTAAAAAAACCCTATAGAAATAAACAAGTAACCAAAGCGTCTTATGTTCATCACATCAGACTACGAGGCGCACACTAATGCGAATTTAAAGGAATAGGCCGCGTATTGATGGACGGTCCGGATTCGCAGGTCACATCAGTACCCGCCGCCCGCGACGACCGCAGCGCGGGACTGACTGGACTGGACTGGACTGAAGATTTATTCTGAAACTACGTCGCGCTCAACCCGGCATCATTTCCTTTTTAATTTTCTTTAAGGCCAGTGTGAAATATTGACAACAGGATCTCATAATTTGATCGGCGTGGTTTGCTAACTCCACAGTACCAAACTAAGATCTTTTAAAATTATGTATCTTTGTTGGTTTGCCTCTTGTCCTTTTACCATCCCTTGGGTACCAATGTGTAATTGTCCTTTCAACAACAAAAAAGATGGGACGATGATATCAGACAGGTTGCAGGGATAACATGGAACAGAGTAGCCAGAGAGAGATCAGAATGGAGTAGGTTGGAGGAGGCCTTTGCCAATTGGCAAACGGACTTACAGAAAGTAAAGAAGCACCAAATATGCGAATATTTTTTTTTGTGTAAAATACATTTATACATACAAATAAATATCATACATAGAAACATAACTGTATATCTGTTGTCCCAATAAAAGGCTTTTATTATTATTATATTATATCTTTGTTGGTTAGCTCTTAGGTGGAAGCCACTAGGTACTCCACAATGAAAGTTACTTCACAGTTTAATTATCCCGGAGTTTAGTTTAGTCTTTTTTAACTATAATTGATAGGTCCTTGGCATCATCTCACCTGGTAGTAAGTTACAATGGTGCCGAGAATGGAATACCAAAATTCCCCAACGAAATGGAGAACTGGCTATCTTAGCATCATGTCGGAACACACTAATGTTGTTACATTGATGTTTGGCGGCAAGACCTAGGTAAGATAGTGGTAGCTATTGAGGCGGGCTTTACAATGCAATACCCCAAACCAACAGAGTGTTACAAAGACCTAGACATAGACATTGCCTTGCCTAACCTCGGGAATCGAGCCTGCGACCTTATAGCGTGAAGCGAGTGGACTAACCACCATGCCACAGGGGCAGTTCGGTGAGTTCTAGTATGTACAGGTTTATCTTGAACTGCTAAAATATAATATTTGGTCTATGTAACGATAACACTGTATTTATTTCGAGCAACTTGTGTTACGAAATGTTGGTTCAAGATGCTGCACTTTATTGGTTCCACGCTAAATTGGATCATAATAACTGGAGGTCTATCTATATATCAAGGCGACAATAGTACATTATGATACAAGGGTGGTAAATAGGCGATTGGCAAACGAGTAACATTTGTAAACCTGAGCCGCAGGCTACCTTTTACGGCCATGGTATTTACGAAGTTTTTTTTTTAATACAGTTGTGAGAAAACTAAGCAACTATAGACTTGTCCCTCTAGCTCGGATATTTGTCTTGCTCCTATTGTTAAATTTCAACATAAAATTCAATTAATTTGGTTGGTTTCTGAGTAATGTGACATTGCCAAGCAAGAGCCATGCATGCGCAATATATTGAACTTACAGTTGAGCAAGTGAGGTTAGGCCTATTGAAAAGTTTGACCATTAAAAAATTGACAGACAGAAAGTGTATAAAAAAATGCGGTGAAGTAAATCGCACTTTGCAGTAAAATAAATTTTGCGCACAATAAAACGCACTGTGCTGTAAAATCAATTTTACGCACAAGAACAAAGTAGAAACGCACGCAACTACATATATTAAAAAAATAAGTATTTTAACGAAAATCTAACAGCAGCGAGTCAAGTTACTAAATTAGACACACGTTCTTAAGTGCGGAAATACATCTCTTAAACAGGTAAATCATGCTGACAGAAGATTTACTAAGGGCGCAAAACTAAAATTCCACTTGCTCTGCTGCTTGGCGAGGGAAAGCCCCTTCCGTAACCGTATTTCATAGCCCATATCAAGCCCGAGGTTAATTGGGAAGCTGACAATAGGAAACAAAGGCCCTCTAAAACAATCTGGAAACAACTCTCTTTGATAGATGATGATAAAAAAGATATGTGCTCTTTATTTCTTACCAAGAATATACTGCAAACAGGAAACCAAAATTATAATACGAAACTTGGGAACGGTTAAACTGATTTAGATGAAATTTTGGCAAACAGGAAGATTATGAACATTGAGTGCTATGAATAGCAGAAAATTTATTACATTTTAAGAAAACTGTACATGCAGAGCGTACAAACTAATAGTTGTTTATAATCCTAATCCTTACTCATATTATAATTGTGATAATTTGTTTGTTGGTTCATTTATTTGTTACCTTTTCACGCTTCAACACCTTGACCAATCTTGATGAAATTTGGCATGCAGGTAGCCTGTCACGGGGAAGGACATAGACTACTTTTTTCAATTCAATTCAATTCAATATATTTATTCAAAATAGGTGCGAATTACACTATTTCTGATAGCCATGAAATAATAATAACAATTTGTCATTTGTGAAGAATCAAGAAATAAACAATAAATAGTTAATAACGTCAAAATTAAATCCTTGATATAAACCAGATTATGTCATTAGAACATGAAAACAATATGACACGAAAAGTTATACATAAAAATAATTGAATGCATTTAACAATAGCAGGCCAGTTGACACGGACAGCACCCGGTCACGAGTATAACGCCAGAGTCAGCCATCACCCCCCTCGATCATATAAGAGGGAAAAAATAATAAAAAAAATTTTTTCATGAACAGCCTGTAATGTAGTTTTGCTCTTGCATACGACGTACCGATTCACTTAGAATCTTGTTAAGTACCACAGTCTTATCTATGATTGTAACGTTTAATTGTGAGACTGTTGATCCCACAGACAAACTGATCATTCAGTTTTGTGGGTCTAATGTTTACCTATGTACTCATTTTTTCGATTAATAATTATATAAATAAAATCCCTACTAATATCCCTACTAATATTATAAATGTGAAAGTAACTCTGTCTGTCTGTTACGCTTTCCCGCAAAAACTACTGAACGGATTTGGCTGAAATTTGGTAGGTAGACAGATTAAGACCTGGGTTAAGACATAGGCTACTTTTTACCACGCTCGCGAGCCGCTTGCGGCTCGCGCACTGCGCACCCTCGAAAAGTCATAGAAATGTGGTCCACGCGGGTGAAGCCGCGGGAATCAGCTAGTAATAAATAAAAAGAAAAGAGCGACCCGGCCCCCGATAAGATGGTCCATCCGAGTGATTGATGGCCGTTGGCAGTTTTAGGAACAAAACTCTCTTATGAAGAGCGGTAAAAATAAAAATACTACATATTAATCTTATAGCGTGCTGTTACGAGTAGGTAGATAATACATTCTGGGATTTTAAATGCGATAAAAAAAACAAATTTTATTAAGTCAAATATTTAATGTTACCGACATTGAAATTTTGACTTAAATACAATTTCTATATAATTTGTCAAACTTCTTAAATTTATATATGTCGCAGGATAATTTGATGAAACTCGATTTTGATTGAAACTCCTAATAAAACCAAGTCGGACGGAGCCCCGCTATGCGGGGCTCCTTTTTACGGTAGAAGAAGACATGCTAACATAACCTAACCTATTTAACGAAGTGGGGCTCCGTCCGACTTGGTTTTATGAGGAGTTTTCTACTCCATAGTATCCAATTTTCCTAGGATTTTCGCGAAACGACGGATTATCAAATTATCCTGCGACATATATATATATAACATTTAAATCTGTGGCTGGGGCTGTGTCAGACGCTTAATCAGGAGACATTGTGTTTAAAATAAACTTCCCCTACTAAGCACATATTTTACGAAATCCTAACTCATCATCGAAATTACCTATTATCTTTCCATTTTTTATCTAGGTCATGTCTGGCATGCAAAATAGCTATAAATTTATTTTAACTCGATTGTACAGAGGCCAGCACATCAAGCTAGACACTCGTAGAGCGAATCTGATCTATACGCGTACGGCATAAGAACGGTATACAAAGTCCAAAGTGTTTAGTTTGATGTGCTGGTCTCTGTACGTACGTTGCCGTACCAATACATTTTAAATAATGTTATATTTCTTTTGATATAACACAACAGTTATTGTAAGACATAGGTACCTACTTACTCAATCCAAGCAAGATAACCTTCGACATGGGACGTTCCTGCTGGGAAACACGTAGTGAACATTTGATAAACATAAAAACAACATTGTGTGAAATTTGTGCTAAATTCGAAGCCAATTTCTCGATTTTAATTGGTCCAGCTGTATTGAGCACAAAATAGGACCCTACCTACCCACTGTACAAAGGGATGGTTAAAATCCACGGCTTTAGTTCAGAGAGTGCTGCTGCACTGATTTCTTGGATGAGTTACCTATTATCCGCGAATGGGAGGTTGGCTTTGACCATGGACTTATTTGGGTGCTAAGTTCATGAATTTGACAATAATTGGGGTAATGTCATAGAATATGACAGTAATTCGAGTTGACAATCATTTTTATTCAGACAAAATATTTTTCCGTTAGCTTCTGATCGCGCGCTGGTTAAAAGCAACTCTGTCCCCAACAAAACTAGAGAAATCCCTAGTTTATTTTGACAGGGTATCTATTTCAGAGATGGCAGTATTTATGTTTAAGACTATGTATAGTTTATTTCAGATACTAAGGACACATTATAGTACTTTAAACGATTATTAGATGACAAAAAATGGACAAACAATAGAGTCTGGAAATATTATTTATTTTATTTTATTATTTATTTTATTTATTTATTACAAGTTAATTAATTAATTAATTTATTTATTAATTTATTTAAAATTACAAGATAACAAAACATTATTGGCACAGTGTTTTCAAAACAGATGCTTTAGTTCAAGTGTTGAGGCAGTAAAATAACCCAAAAATTAACCTAACGCCCTTATGGCTAGGTCGCAACTTCTCAAGTGGAATATGGCCTTGGTATTTTAAATCTACACTAATATAATTAAAAAAGTTAAAGTTTGTGACTTTGTTTGTAGGAAATAATCTCTGGAGCTACTGAACCGATTATGAAAATTATTTCTCTAGTAGAAAGCTACCCTGAGTGACATAGGCTAAATCTACGCTCGCGAGCCGCTGCGGCTCGCACACCACTCACCCTCAAATACAGTCAAATACGATGCCCACGCTAGCAAGGCCGCGAGAAAAAGCTAGTACACTATAATGTCACAGATGAGAAAGAATTGCTTAAATTACATAATGCAATGTGCTAGCTGGCATGTTGTAGTCAGCGCCATAAAACCTTCCTCGTGCGAAGGTCGGCCAAGTTCAGGGCCTTGCTGGCAGCAAACTGGCAACTTGTAACTAACTGGTTTTGTAGTAAAAACTTTTTAAAGAATGTTCGCGGCAAGGAAGTGAGGACAGGCGCGGACTTCCTTTCACTTGAGAGAGTTATTAACCTGCGCGGCGGCGCTGCGCCAGTGTTGTTATTGCTACGGCAATCGGGACCAAAATCAAACTGGCTACGGCAGTCTAGAGCAGAAGTTTTCATACAAATACTGCAATTTCAAATGTTGTAATTCTTTGGTGAGTATAGTAATTATATCGAAACAAGGCAATTTTTGCGATTTTTCTCCGATATACGGTAATTTCGCTGACCAAATTGTAACGGATCCATATGTATAAATAAATATCTATAGGTAATACAGTAAGTCTTGATAGACTAAAAGGAATCTGTCTATTGGGAAAAACATAACTAGTTTTGTTCGGTCGGGTGAGGATTAACCTCGAGTCGAGTGAATAGACAGTTATTGAAACAAATTAGCTCAGGGATTATTTCCGAGAAGCCAGACTGCCGCCTGTCGGTCGTCATTCGAACCACGCGGTGCGCACGTTATAACAGATTGCCTTAGGTAATAAATGGCGCGAAAACCGAGGCTAAAGGGATAGAGGCGCCGCCCTGTCTGCGTCCGGACAGCGGCCGGCGCTCGCGCAGTTCGACCACGAGGTCGGTTGTATGTGTGCGGCGGCCCGCGCGCTGCCGAGGCTGCGTCTGTGTGAAAGCTTTTAAAACCACGGACACGCGGACGTAGCGGCATTCAGTCGAACAGACCACCAGAGGAGGAGGACGTATCCGAAGAACAGCTGCCGCGCGCCCCGGGCAAGTGTCACGCCAAGTACTTATTAGTCGCGAATTAACTTAGGAATCTCACTTTATATTGTGAGTTTAGAATAGAATTTAGTGTGGCCGAAATCCTAGTTATTTGCCTTCGAAAGTTCAGGCTCCTACCTGGGATCAAGCCATAGTTTAGTGCAGTTAGGAAGTGAGGTACAGTGGGCAATCGAGCTGGGATCTAGGAATTGAAACAAGATGCCAGGTCGGTTGCTAGCTGAAGGTATCGTCAAGTGACCAGGTTGGTAGTTCATGTTTTCAGGAAGGCTAGTTGATTTAATTCACGTGGATACGCAACCGTGACAACGAAGCGTGGGTTTATCAATGCAAGTGCCGAAAGCAAGCTGACAGGAGGGCTTGCCTGGCTAGCGACCCAAGTTTGGTTATGGCCGGAACATCCTGACTGTACCATCTTACGACCTACCGACATGAGGACCACAGGTTGGACATGCGTTAGCGCACTCATGTACGGAGCCACCGTATTTGGGACAGGCCTTACCTATCCAAATCCCATCCAAACACACTGTTTAGGAGGTGCAGCGAAGCGGCAGACCTGGTCTGTCGTGGCAGCGGCATTTCTTATTCAGGGCAGGTACACTTTAGCCGTAGGGAACTAGGACACAAGTTAGCTTTAGGTACTCACTTCACCATGACACACTACACCTAATTGGTTCATCTCGAAGGCACGGTTGGTTTAGTACCCCGGGGGAAAGACGAATAAAGCCGCCACGAGTTGTAACTGTTTGTTGAAACATGGACATCAAAATAAAATTTAGTTCTCGTAAAACTTAGCTATCTCGCTAGGATAGGGAAAAACTAGGGCTGAGTTAGGGGGATTGCGATATGTAGGAAATCTAGTTAATAATCTATTACTAGGGAATAGCGAATTAGGTTTTAGAATAACGTTATTAAGAAGAAATGCGAATCATATTATTGAATAAGTAGTAGGTAGGTCTAAGCTATGCCAACGTTTTATTTATTTACGAACTGCCTTCACTGCAAGTGCCACGCGGCATTATAAGTTTTAGGGTTCCGTGAACACGTGGTCCACTCAGTTCACTAATCTCATTCGAGATAGTACGGCGCTATGCTGTCGCGGGAAGGCCTATGTCATACTTGAGATGGCTGTTTACCAAGCTCCATGCAATATGGGCTAGATATGTAGTTCAGTGGTTCATAGATATGAACAACTCCTAATTTTACCAAATTTTAGCTAAATCTGTCCACACTTTTATGGGATAAAATGTAATGGACTAACAAACAAACTATAGGAGTTCGAGCTTCGCCTATTCTGATACTAAAGTAATTTTAGATAGGTAGGTCCTATCTGTAGCTTATCACAAGCATGCCTTGGCAGAATTTCACCTGAATCGGACCAAGCGTCTAGGAAGGTATTGAGCAAACATACGAATAGGTTAGGCGTTCGCGCCTTACTAATAGTGATTATAGTAAAACCGATTATGATGAAGGTAGCCGACCCATCCTGATGGTAACCGTAGCTAGGGTCAGTTGATATGCGCTAGATTTAGAAACTAAATCTATTCTACGGTTTTCGGATATTATGGGCAGTGTTCACGGTGTCCGGGTCCTGTCGGCTCCTATTGCGTCCTGAACTAGCGCCTCGACCAAACACTTGGCTTACACGCCTTCTCGCTTTGACCTAATTGTGATGCCGCGACTATGATTCGCGTGGGTCTCACAGTGGGTTGCGACTGTGTTGGTTCGTTGTTCTTCACGTTCAGCCAAACTATTAAACTGACATTACTTTCGCCCTTTATCAAGGGTTTGCTACGTCTAAAGACAGAGCTTTAACACTATGTATTATTTTGGAGCCGGCGGCACGATGGATATCGTGTCCATTTCGCTTTAGTTATATAGACCGCAGGTCTTTATATCGTTATATACAACTGTATGGCACAGTTCCAGGTCTAAGAACCATATTAGTAGATCAACTACTTATTTCACATTCCGTAGTGCTCTTCTCACAGGATGAGCGACATTCAAGTCGGAATATCTACTTTATTTTAGTACCTAGTGCTAATATGTATTCGCGAACAATCGCTGTTCGAAGGTATTAATCCTACCTGACGAATAGGGATGGACAAGCTATGGCTGTAAAGACTCAGCTATAGTTCACACTATACACGTATAATAAGGCGCCTCACAAGCGTTTTATATACACTAGCTTTGGGATTCGGGTGGAACATGGCATAGTACACTTTACATTGTCGTGTAGCTTAATTAAAATACACTTGAAGAGGGTGGACTCTGATCATGTACCTTAGTGGCCTGCCAGAGACAGTAGCTAGCGGGGCTCACGTAGTTATAATTATCTGTGTAGAGCTAAAATCGCTCGTTCAATTACTTTGAGTTAGATGTACATTGTTTTAATCACCAAAATAATGCAGTACTGACGTCAGTCAAGTATTACGTTATTCCGAGCACTGGGGGCTAGCTACCCTTCCCAATTTGGGGGGGCCCAAAATAGGGACCAATCACAGTAGGGAAATTAGGGTTCTGCGCGAAATACTTCAAAATTATAGGTTAGACTACATCGTTCGTCCAAACACAACGTGATAGATTAATCTCTTAAAAATAACTTGTCATTCGCCTTCAAAAAGACTCTGAGTTACTGCGATCACAATTTAGGGTTCTCTAGACGATCTGGCCAAACGTTTAATCGTATTTTAATATGCAATAAAAATCAAGTTTAGTTTACATACTTCTTATAGGTAGATAGTGGTAGGTTGTATGTTGTATGTACGTATGCGTATTATAGGTAGGTTCAACTATATTTATATATTTGTATGTATAGGCCGGGTGGGGTGTTACAATTTGATAAGCCGTGACCAGGATAAGAAGAGGGTTCAAAATATTACATTTGGATAGTCAAAATCAGGGTTCGTGGGCGGAAACGGACGGTTACAGTGCTACCAAAGAACTTGGATGTCTGACATCTGATTTTCGCGTTCGTATACTGAATCTTGTAGGTAGTCGTTTTGTATAATAAAACTTTGTGTTCAGTTATTTGTGATAAACATAGATAAATAACTTTAGTTGGCTTCGGTTTATGCCACAATTTGATGTTCGTGAAATGGAATGAGGTGCGAATGACAATTATAACTGAATGATTAATCTATCAAACAAAGAGAAAATTGTTATTTTATCCTATGTAGTTTTATAGTTTATAGGTTAATTTAAACCCCAGCTATTGTCTTATATCCGGGGGGTTGAAGCTCGTATTTTGTACTTAGAACTAATATAGGGGTCGACGAGTGAGTGAGCGCTCCCGTTGAATTCTTTTATATGGCAGCGTATTTGAAGTAGGCATTGATAATATAGTTTCTTCTCAATACTCCGTTAGTAAAATTCCGGATGTAAATAATTAAATAAGTATTTGTTCGAAAGAAATATTTGGTAGGTACATTTTCTAGTTGGTGTATAAGATGGGTAGTTAACGACTTAGTTCAGAGAAAAAGGTCTCTCATAATAATTGATAAATAAGGTAGTTGAGCGTTACGAATAGCGTGTACTTATGTAGGCAGACGGGGCTGTGAAGTTGCACTTATTTAATAGGTTAGGTAATCTAAGTAAATTTTAGGTAGGTTATATACTATTTTGTATCGAAATATAGTGATATTTAAGTTATTTACATTTCGTAAAAGAAGCAGTTGTTGCATTGAATGCCTACTGTTGTTGGAATCGCAAAAGGTCTGTGAAGGACATGCGATTTGCTCTTGATATTGTCGTAGGAACTTCAAGCTAGTGCGCTATGGCACAATAATATATCCGTAGCCTTGCAATTCACAGTCGCAAGTTCGATCCTGTTAGAGGTAATTTGTTTTAAAGATAAATTTTAATTTTATTTTTGTTAGATTGTATATTAGGAGTCTGTAATTAGCCTCGTAACTTGGTGTCGCCAGTTCGAGTCCCGAGGGAGGCAAATTTAGAAAAAAAAAATATATTATTTTAGTTCTTAATATATCTAGGTTGTAAATTAGAGGTACCTAGTAGCTTCGCATACTAGGGTCGCAGGCTCGGTTCCTGTTGCGGTTGAAAAAAAATATTTTTTTTTTAGGTTTTAATTTATTTACGTTATAGGAGTACCTAGTAGCTTCGCATACTAGGGTCGCAGGCTCGGTTCCTGTTGCGGTTGAAAAAAAATATTTTTTTTTTTAGGTTTTAATTTATTTACGTTATAGGAGTACCTAGTAGCTTCGCATACTAGGGTCGCAGGCTCGGTTCCTGTTGCGGTTGAAAAAAATATTTTTTTTTTAAGTTTTAATTTATTTACGTTATAGGAGTAGCTAGTAGCTTCGCATACTAGGGTCGCAGGCTCGGTTCCTGTTGCGGTTGAAAAAAAATATTTTTTTTTAAGTTTTAATTTATTTACGTTATAGGAGTAGCTAGTAGCTTCGCATACTAGGGTCGCAGGTTCGGTTCCTGTTGTGGTTAAGAAAAAAAAAAATGGCTAAATTCCAAAGTAATCACACAATCTGACAGAATAAAGGATGGTCTCTTTGCACTAGTGTTGGTATAAGTGTAGCATTCGAAAATGTTAATAGGTAGGAGGGAATCTCCTATCACTGGTTATTGATTGTTGATTGGAAATTTACATCACGTAAACTTTAGGCGATGCTAAATCCATTTTGCATGGGCAATCGAATTAAGTTAAATATTATGTTTTAGGTTCTCATAGTACATATTTGCGGAGTATTGAACGCTTTGGAGGTTCACTCTTTGGTTCAGGAGAAGATGAGGCGGTCCACTAGGAAGGCTAAGGGAAAGAAATCAGACCCTACACCAGTTCAGGGAGGGGTTCAGACAAGTGCTCCAAATTTAGCACAATTGGAGGCAGAACCGGAGGCAATGACAGTAAATTCTGGAGGGGGGACAGAACAGCAGGGGAATGTAATAGGGGAAAATGGCAGGACTGGAACAGGATTCGTGGATATGGCCCATTCCACATCGTTACCAGTATCACCTATAGTACAAAGGAGGCGTATGGACGCTACTGGATTTCTTTACCGTTCCATGCGGCGTACTTTTGGAGTGCTTTCAACTAAGATAAATAGTATAGAAGATAGGTTAAATGAACAGGGAAAATTAGCTCAGGTACCTATTAATGTAAGCCAGGACACTACGATGGGGCAAAACGACGAATCGGAGCTAGGGATTCCTCAAATCTTGCCCTCTTCGGAAATTGTTGGCGGGGAAGATAATCAGGGGTTAGAGGCGCCGGGGACTGCCACGATGGAGTCAGCCCCACAGTTGAGTGAAGGAAATGTATTGAGACCAGCTATCACTATGTGTAACGTACAAAATATGGAGAAGCCCAAGTTCTCTAATAAGGGCAATATCCATCCTGTAACTTTCATTGAGGATTTAAAGAGTTATCTCAAGAGGTTACCTAGGGAAGGTAAAGAAATCGATTTAATAGTCGAGTGTTTGATCGGAGAAGTTAGGGATTGGGCTAGGATTTACAAGAGTCGTTGGGCTACATTTGAGGATTTCAGGGAAGATTTTCTAAAAATCTATTGGGGAGAGACAGAACAAAGTATCCTTCGGCGTAATATCGTTCATAGCATATGGGATAAGCAGAAACATCCAACGATGTTAGGGCACTTCTTGCAGTTGACAGGACAAGCTCAAATGCTCACGTTTCAGATACCCGAAACTCAATTAGTGACGGACGTAATTAGGCATTACCCTAGGAATGTACAGAGTTTATGGTCTTTGTCCAAAATAACTACAATAATTGAGACGGCAGAGTTCTTGAGGGGTTTGGATGATATTAGTAAACAGGAAATTAAGCAGAATAGCAATGTTAGTCAGGTACCAGGGCAACAGAGTACAATAGATAAGCGTAAGCGTGATATACAACGCAATTATCAAAGCTGGAGGAAACCCGAACAATCCGGAAACAGTAATTTTAGGAAGGGACCCAATAATAATGTTAGCAAGGTTACTGCTGTTATTGATTGTACTAATGATAATCAGGGTGATTTAAATTAAATGAAGTTGACTGTCCCGTCCCCGGGTTAACTTCAGAAAAAGGGGATGTTCCGTTAAATTTAATGTTAAAAATGGGCTGGAGACCAGGTGACCTTTTGGGAATAAATGGAAGGGGGTTGAGGATACCCTTGAAAGGAGTAGGTCAAACTGATAGATCTGGATTGGGGTTTACAGGCTCGTTGTGGGAGAAGGAAGCCGAGGAGGGGGATTCCATAGCAAGGTGTCTTGTAGATAGGATAAAATTGAGGTCAGAGCTGTTTAGTGAAAGAAGCTTCGCAAGACCAATATCGAATGCAGTGTTCGACGAAACCGTCGAACCGCAGGATGAGGATGATAATTTTAGGTCGGAGATCGAGGTGCAGATTTATCAGTATGAGTTGCTAGGGTTGTTGGATACAGGTAGTGATGTTACGTGTATATCTGAAGAGTTTTGGAATGAAATTAGGAATAAAGTCGATAAAATACCTATACTACCTGTCAAACCTTTTCATATAAAAGGGGCAGTAGGGCAGAAAAGCGCGAAAATACAAAGTATGGTCCTTTTGCCAATGAAACTAGGAGATAGAGTGTTTGACACAAGCTTTTTGGTTATACCAGGCCTGTCGCGACCACTGATAATAGGATTTGATTGGATGACGAAACATGAAGTGATATTAGACTTGAGTAGTGAAACAAGGGGTGTACTTATTAAAAATGGGCAAGAAAAATTGGTTTTGGAATTTTCCATCAGTAGGTCGGAACAAAAGAAGAATAATTCAAATGAAATGAGAAATGGAAATAGGAGTTTTAACGTGAAAATAGGGGATATTAGGGACCATGAGGCCCTGATAAAATTGGAATCCATATTCAACAGACACTCGAAGCTTTTCACGGTGAAATTAGGAAGGGCCAACTGTTATGAGCATGAGATTAAGATGGGAAAACATCCTATTATCATGAAGCGATCATATCCGGTTCCGTATGCGTACAGGGCCAAATTAGATGAGAAGCTAAGCGAAATGGAAGGGTTAGGGATCATAAGTAGGTCAGCTACTCCGTATAGCAGCCCATTGACGTTCACGCTAAAAAAGGACGGTTCAATACGCGTTTTGTTAGATGCAAGGGAGATAAATAAGTACATGGTATCCGATTCGGAAAAGCCTCCAATGCAAGTAGATATCATAAATGCCTTCCATGGAGCTAAGTATATGACTATAATTGATCTTAATAACGCGTATTTTCAGATTTCACTTACGGAAGCTAGTAAAAAGTATACAGGGTTCACAGTGAACGGTAAGAGTTACGTTTATAATGTCCTACCTCAAGGGTTAAAAACGTCAGTAGGTAGTTTTAGTAGAGCAATGGATATAATACTAGGTACAGAGGTACGCGAGTTCTGCGTGAACTACTTGGACGATTTGGCTATAATTACCTGTGGGGATTTAAGTTTACACTTGGAACATATAGACAAGGTGTTGGAAAGGTTAGAAATTGCGGGTATGACATGTAATTTAGAAAAGTGTGAGTTCTTGTGTAAGGAAGTAAGGATGTTGGGGTTCATAATTTCAACTGAAGGGGTTATGACTGATCCAGAAAAGGTTAGGTCTATACAAGAGTTCCCGCGTCCGGGGAAGATCAAACAGTTAAGGGCCTTTTTGGGATTGTGTAATTTTTACAGGCGGTTCATACCAAACTATAATAATTATATCGTACCATTATGTAAATTATTAAAGAAAGGCGTGCCGTGGACGTGGGGTCAAGTGGAACAGGAGGCTTTTGAATTAATTAAGAGCGCCTTTATAGACACGATTAGGTTGCATTTTCCGGATTTCTTGAGACCATTCTATTTACAAACTGATAGTTCGGGGATAGGACTTGCTGGGGTGCTGTTCCAATTAAATGACGCTTCTGAACAGCGTATAATAAGTTTCTACAGTAGGTCATTGAGAGGGTCAGAGTTAAATTGGACAGTTACGGAAAAGGAGTTTTACGCTGTAATAAGCTGTATTAAGAAGTTCGAGACTTATCTTAGGGGTGCCGAAATTATCATACAAACGGACCATAAAGCTTTGCAATTCGTAAAAAAGTGGAAATTGTATAATGGACGAATAACTCGGTGGATCTTGTATTTAGAACAGTTTACGTACAGGGTAGAGCATATAAAAGGCAAGGAGAATGTGGTAGCTGACACTCTGTCGAGATATTTACCTACAGGGGAAAGGGTTCAGGAAGAAAAGATCATACAACCGGAAATATTATATACCGAAACGGGGAAAAATAAGGAGTTAGAACAAAAGTTGTCAAGGTTGGCCGAGCTTCAATGCCAAGACGAGGAAGTTAGAACAATTGATATGCAAATCAAGGCACAGCTATTTGAGTCGAGTAGGATAGGTAGAGTAGCGTCAATTTGCGTTGAAGAAAATGGCATAGTTTATGTCAGAAGAAACGATCTTAGTAAGGTCCCTTATTTACCTAAGAGCTTGAGGGATGAAGTAGTTATACAAACTCATGTAGAGATGGGGCACCAGGGGGCTTATAAGATAGTGAGGTACCTAAGAGAACGGTTCTATTGGATCGGCATGTCCAGAGATGTAAAGTCGTGGTTAAGGCTATGTCACATTTGTCAGATGTCAAAGAGTAACAATGCTAAGCAAGTAGGACCATGCCAAAGTGTGGTAACTCAGGCAATAGGGGAGTTAGTGATGGCTGACTTGTACGGCCCGCTGCCTAAGGGGAAATTCGGATCTGCATATATTCTGGTTGTACAGGATTCGTTTAGTAAATTTGTGAAGTTCTATGATTTAAAGAAGGCAACTTCTAAGGCTGTCGTGGGAAAAATAAGGCAGTTTGCACAAATCATATGGCCACAATCAATAATGACGGACAATGGGACTCAATTTAGTAGTGATGTATGGAAAAATGGTATGAGGCAACTGAGAATCAAGGCAATTTATACTACAGTGAGGAATCCTAGACCAAATATCACAGAAAGGGTAAATAGGGAATTGGGTAGGTTATTTCGTACCTTTTGCCATACTAACCACAGGGGTTGGGCAACTATGTTACCAAAATTGGAACAATTATATAACAATACTTATCATGAAAGCACGGGATTCACACCAAGCGAGATTCTTTACGGAAGTCCCACGCGAATGAGTTATGATTCAATATTAGGGTATCAGAGGTTGGGTAATGTTGAGGAGATACGAGGCCAGGTAAGGAAAAACCTAGAGAAGGCTAGCTCAATTCGACAGCGGGCATTTAATAAGAGGAATAAGACTATACAATTTCAAATAGGGGATTGGGTTAAATTAAAGAAATTGAATAAATCGGATGCTCAAAAGAAATTGACAAAGAAATTTGAATTACTTTATGAGGGTCCGTTTAGGGTAGCTTCAATACCGTTCCAAAATGTGTACACTTTGATGCACCCTAATACGGGTGAAATTAGGGGAAACTTCAATGCCGTTAATCTATCACGGTACTACAAGTAAATAGGACCGGGGATGGGACAGAAACTAGTTTGAGAGGTTGATTCCGAAATTCGAGTAATTAAAACGCGTTACAAGCATTAAGTTGATTTAAGATTTGTTAATTATTTCATTACCTAAATAGTGGGCAAGTAGGATAAGTAATTAGATAAAGATGTAATAGAACTAGGAAATAGTGTAGTAAGTTAAGGTTTCATAGTATGTGTTAATTAAGAATAATAAATATTATATGTAGAGTTCTAGCATTGCCTTTACATATGGGTATGTGTATGTGTGTGGGTGTGTACATAATATGAGTTTCGAACTTTGGCTGGTGTTAGAGTAATCAAGTTCGTCTGGGGTAAAGGTAAAATAAATCCTAGGATAGGAATTGACTAGCAAAAGAGGAGTATTGTTAGAATAAATGTGTATAAGGAATGATATTTTATTTTCCCCGCTATACGGTAAATTACGGTAATAAAATTGGGTTTACTACAGAAGGTACAGCTTGAATATAGTGGTAGAGTTCTATTATATTCTTGCTAGGTAACGGTAAATTACGGTAATAAAATTGGGTTTACTACAGAAGGTACAGCTTGAATATAGTGGTAGAGTTCTATTATATTCTTGCTAGGTAACGGTAAATTACGGTAATAAAATTGGGTTTACTACAGAAGGTACAGCTTGAATATGGTGGTAGAGTTCTATTATATTCTTGCTAGGTAACGGTAAATTACGGTAATAAAATTGGGTTTACTACAGAAGGTACAGCTTGAATATAGTGGTAGAGTTCTATTATATTCTTGCTAGGTAAAAGGTAAAAGGGTAAATGTTTTCAGGTACAGGAGGTATATTAAACTTGTAAAACGAAAGGTTATAGTTTCAGTCTATTTGTAAGGAAGATCATGCATTTCTATTGGTTGGATTGCGGACTGACTGAGGGGAAGGTGGAGGTCAGTAATACACAGCACAGAGTCGTAGTTAACTCTGATTGAAAAAGGGAAATGCGTGATATTCTTGTTCAAATAATTTACTTAGGGCAGCCTTGTTGTTATAATACATACTGGCGTTTAGTAATGAAAGATAGTTTCGGAACGTGACTTAGCTGCGATATGAAAATGTCACAGTCATAGATGTGTCCATGTTTGGGGTTTATTGGAGAATTGTGTTTAAATACTTGAAAATAGGTCTACATATTCTCTTGTGTTGACTACAATAAATATCCTGGCTGAAGATAAGGATTTGTTGACCTTTCCAGGATTGGAATGTTACAAAAGGAAATTTGAGAGTGATGTGAAAAGAGGGGTTTTGTGTGAGTTGCTTTGATATTTTGGGAATAAAATTAAGGGGAGCGTGATCTTGAAGGAGAGTCAACAAATACTGGATATCTGAGTCAGCTGTTGGCACACGCTGTCCTTCTTCATGTATACAAAAATAGTTTGAACCAACAATTTGTTCTTTTGAGTCTTACGTTACGTTGGTTTGGGCTAATTACTCTACCAGAAGCTAAGAACTGGACTTATACACTATACATACTCCAAGGTAAGATTCTATTGTCACTTGGGGGAAGCTCTATTCGGAGAACTTGACTGATTGTCGCGGGAACCGCTTCAGTTATATCACAGACAGTTTGGAGAGGTAAACTAGATTGACAATTTACTAATGCGCGTATGCCAGTAGAGTTTCCTGGTGCGTGGGGAATTGGAAGCTAGTGGTCCACTCAATGTATACGCCTATGCGCGAACGTAGCAGTGGCTTCGACTCACACCCGAAATGCCCGTTCGAACTCCTCTGTGATGGCAGGAGCTGGTCCTGTGCTAATCTGGTTTTGTTTATGGTTGAGTGTATCAATCAAGGGACAATAAATGACATGCCTGGTTTAAATACACACCACACTTAGGGGAGAATGTGCCAACAGGAAATTTTAATAGTTATTAGCTATTTTGAAAATTTCAAAAAGACAATTCTCTGAATTCTATTTTTAAAAATTTTCAGGGGGTTGGATTGTAACGGATCCATATGTATAAATAAATATCTATAGGTAATACAGTAAGTCTTGATAGACTAAAAGGAATCTGTCTATTGGGAAAAACATAACTAGTTTTGTTCGGTCGGGTGAGGATTAACCTCGAGTCGAGTGAATAGACAGTTATTGAAACAAATTAGCTCAGGGATTATTTCCGAGAAGCCAGACTGCCGCCTGTCGGTCGTCATTCGAACCACGCGGTGCGCACGTTATAACAGATTGCCTTAGGTAATAAATGGCGCGAAAACCGAGGCTAAAGGGATAGAGGCGCCGCCCTGTCTGCGTCCGGACAGCGGCCGGCGCTCGCGCAGTTCGACCACGAGGTCGGTTGTATGTGTGCGGCGGCCCGCGCGCTGCCGAGGCTGCGTCTGTGTGAAAGCTTTTAAAACCACGGACACGCGGACGTAGCGGCATTCAGTCGAACAGACCACCAGAGGAGGAGGACGTATCCGAAGAACAGCTGCCGCGCGCCCCGGGCAAGTGTCACGCCAAGTACTTATTAGTCGCGAATTAACTTAGGAATCTCACTTTATATTGTGAGTTTAGAATAGAATTTAGTGTGGCCGAAATCCTAGTTATTTGCCTTCGAAAGTTCAGGCTCCTACCTGGGATCAAGCCATAGTTTAGTGCAGTTAGGAAGTGAGGTACAGTGGGCAATCGAGCTGGGATCTAGGAATTGAAACAAGATGCCAGGTCGGTTGCTAGCTGAAGGTATCGTCAAGTGACCAGGTTGGTAGTTCATGTTTTCAGGAAGGCTAGTTGATTTAATTCACGTGGATACGCAACCGTGACAACGAAGCGTGGGTTTATCAATGCAAGTGCCGAAAGCAAGCTGACAGGAGGGCTTGCCTGGCTAGCGACCCAAGTTTGGTTATGGCCGGAACATCCTGACTGTACCATCTTACGACCTACCGACATGAGGACCACAGGTTGGACATGCGTTAGCGCACTCATGTACGGAGCCACCGTATTTGGGACAGGCCTTACCTATCCAAATCCCATCCAAACACACTGTTTAGGAGGTGCAGCGAAGCGGCAGACCTGGTCTGTCGTGGCAGCGGCATTTCTTATTCAGGGCAGGTACACTTTAGCCGTAGGGAACTAGGACACAAGTTAGCTTTAGGTACTCACTTCACCATGACACACTACACCTAATTGGTTCATCTCGAAGGCACGGTTGGTTTAGTACCCCGGGGGAAAGACGAATAAAGCCGCCACGAGTTGTAACTGTTTGTTGAAACATGGACATCAAAATAAAATTTAGTTCTCGTAAAACTTAGCTATCTCGCTAGGATAGGGAAAAACTAGGGCTGAGTTAGGGGGATTGCGATATGTAGGAAATCTAGTTAATAATCTATTACTAGGGAATAGCGAATTAGGTTTTAGAATAACGTTATTAAGAAGAAATGCGAATCATATTATTGAATAAGTAGTAGGTAGGTCTAAGCTATGCCAACGTTTTATTTATTTACGAACTGCCTTCACTGCAAGTGCCACGCGGCATTATAAGTTTTAGGGTTCCGTGAACACGTGGTCCACTCAGTTCACTAATCTCATTCGAGATAGTACGGCGCTATGCTGTCGCGGGAAGGCCTATGTCATACTTGAGATGGCTGTTTACCAAGCTCCATGCAATATGGGCTAGATATGTAGTTCAGTGGTTCATAGATATGAACAACTCCTAATTTTACCAAATTTTAGCTAAATCTGTCCACACTTTTATGGGATAAAATGTAATGGACTAACAAACAAACTATAGGAGTTCGAGCTTCGCCTATTCTGATACTAAAGTAATTTTAGATAGGTAGGTCCTATCTGTAGCTTATCACAAGCATGCCTTGGCAGAATTTCACCTGAATCGGACCAAGCGTCTAGGAAGGTATTGAGCAAACATACGAATAGGTTAGGCGTTCGCGCCTTACTAATAGTGATTATAGTAAAACCGATTATGATGAAGGTAGCCGACCCATCCTGATGGTAACCGTAGCTAGGGTCAGTTGATATGCGCTAGATTTAGAAACTAAATCTATTCTACGGTTTTCGGATATTATGGGCAGTGTTCACGGTGTCCGGGTCCTGTCGGCTCCTATTGCGTCCTGAACTAGCGCCTCGACCAAACACTTGGCTTACACGCCTTCTCGCTTTGACCTAATTGTGATGCCGCGACTATGATTCGCGTGGGTCTCACAGTGGGTTGCGACTGTGTTGGTTCGTTGTTCTTCACGTTCAGCCAAACTATTAAACTGACATTACTTTCGCCCTTTATCAAGGGTTTGCTACGTCTAAAGACAGAGCTTTAACACTATGTATTATTTTGGAGCCGGCGGCACGATGGATATCGTGTCCATTTCGCTTTAGTTATATAGACCGCAGGTCTTTATATCGTTATATACAACTGTATGGCACAGTTCCAGGTCTAAGAACCATATTAGTAGATCAACTACTTATTTCACATTCCGTAGTGCTCTTCTCACAGGATGAGCGACATTCAAGTCGGAATATCTACTTTATTTTAGTACCTAGTGCTAATATGTATTCGCGAACAATCGCTGTTCGAAGGTATTAATCCTACCTGACGAATAGGGATGGACAAGCTATGGCTGTAAAGACTCAGCTATAGTTCACACTATACACGTATAATAAGGCGCCTCACAAGCGTTTTATATACACTAGCTTTGGGATTCGGGTGGAACATGGCATAGTACACTTTACATTGTCGTGTAGCTTAATTAAAATACACTTGAAGAGGGTGGACTCTGATCATGTACCTTAGTGGCCTGCCAGAGACAGTAGCTAGCGGGGCTCACGTAGTTATAATTATCTGTGTAGAGCTAAAATCGCTCGTTCAATTACTTTGAGTTAGATGTACATTGTTTTAATCACCAAAATAATGCAGTACTGACGTCAGTCAAGTATTACGTTATTCCGAGCACTGGGGGCTAGCTACCCTTCCCAATTTGGGGGGGCCCAAAATAGGGACCAATCACAGTAGGGAAATTAGGGTTCTGCGCGAAATACTTCAAAATTATAGGTTAGACTACATCGTTCGTCCAAACACAACGTGATAGATTAATCTCTTAAAAATAACTTGTCATTCGCCTTCAAAAAGACTCTGAGTTACTGCGATCACAATTTAGGGTTCTCTAGACGATCTGGCCAAACGTTTAATCGTATTTTAATATGCAATAAAAATCAAGTTTAGTTTACATACTTCTTATAGGTAGATAGTGGTAGGTTGTATGTTGTATGTACGTATGCGTATTATAGGTAGGTTCAACTATATTTATATATTTGTATGTATAGGCCGGGTGGGGTGTTACAAAATACGGCAACTGAAAAAAAAGGAGAACAACACTGCGATGCGCTACCTTGACCACAGTACAATAAAGAGTACTCCTTGACTAAGGTTATGTTCACACTCACATAGGAACAACTGTGTTCATTAACTATAGATGCTGGCGGAAATAGTTCCGAATCATTCCCGTGGAATGCTTTCGAAACATTCAGAAGTATTATGAAACATTTGGAATATTTCGACCGACGAATAGAAGAATTCCCATCGAATTATTCCAAAACATTGGCTATGAACAGTCGGTCGGGTTCTCGGGCCAGCCGCGCACACAGTAGTGTGACCGTTTGTGGCAGACTTCTGTCATTTGGGTAGATTTGGCTAACAAGATAAATGAAAAATAAAAAACAATTTTGTTCAAATTTATTTTCAAAGAAACTTTCCAAGAATTATTAAATAATAATTCCGAATGAGAGCGTCGGTAGAGTAATAGCAAGGGCCGCTACCTTCTGTCTGGGAGGTCGTGGTTCGAATCCTGCCACGTACCAACTACCAATGTGTTTTCTCATTTCGATTTCATATGTACGTTTATCCGACGCTCTTACGGTAAAGGAAAACACCGTGAGGAAACCTGCACACGTCTGCGAAGAAATTCAAAGGTTGTGTGTGCAATCGACCAACCCGCAATGGGCCCGCGTGGTCGACTAAGGCCCGATCGCCCTAATTCAGGGTAGGTATATGATGATGATAAATTCCGAATTTTTCGTAAGTTTTGCAAAGAACTGTATCATTAACAGTATATTTAACTACATTTAACAATAGGATTTATCTACACTATGTTTGATTGTTCTTTTGTTTGTTTGTTACGACATGGTTACGTACGACAAGTCCTTTAAGTTATTGACGCGTTCCTTTATCTATCTACGTATGTATTTACATACGTACATTGTATCTCACTAACTAAACTAAACGTACAACGCACTCACAACACTCACAAACAACAGTTGTGTTTGCCTGTTACATTCGAATCGAATGGTAATTATTTCCAAAACATTTTTTACAAATAGTTATCTACAAAGTTTCAATGGAATAGAGCTTGTACTTACTGAACAATCAGATAATATACCCACAGAAATACAAAGAGTATTCTTTGAAAGTTTTTTTTTTAATTTTGTTTTGGTATTGTTACATAAAAAAAAAACTTCCGGATCAGGCATTGTATAGTCCCAAATATCTAACTAAGGTATAGTGACTTTAAAAGCTAATATTAACGTGCTAGTTCGCAAAACTAGTCTATGTAACCGCCTCTGTGGCATAATGGTTAGTCCATCTTCACACCAGTAAGTCGTGGGTTCGATTCCCGGCGAAGTCTGACTCTGACTCGGTTCGGTTAGTGGAAGGGCATTTTCTAAACCCGCCTGGCTAGAGCTACCACCATCTTATCTAGGTCCCGCCGCCAAACATTTTATAATGTGTTCTGGCTTGAAGATAATATAGCCAGTTCTCAATTGCGTTCGGGAATCTTGGTAAGCCCACTTCCATCTTCGACATTATCGTCACTTACCATAAGGTGAGATGATGCCAAGGGCTTACCAATTGTGAATTAATTAATAATAAAACTTGTCGCTAAAACAATAAAGGTTTTCTCATTAGGTACTTAATAAGGCCTCAATCGTTTTGGACATTTTCTATTTCATGGAAATTAAGTGTTTCATAATTATAAAAAAAACTTTGTAATTCCCTAGAGTTTTGTAATTAATTGTTACCGTTGTGACCTTTGAAGGTCGTGATAACAACCCCAAAGCGTCGGGTTTCCATAAATTTCCTGCGTCATCAAAAATCCCTAAGGATTAATGTAACTGTTTTGTAGCACAGAAATAGGGGCAAAATAAGCTTAGGATTGGCTTTTGTTGCAATAGTCAAGACATGTCGAGACTTAATAAATAAATATTCTGGGACAAATCAAATCACACATTGTCATCTGGTCCCAAAGTAGGATTCCCTGTGTTATGGGAACCAGAGACTGATATACATACTTACAAACGTTTAAATACATACATACCATCCTCGACTGCATCATCACTTACCATCAGGTGAGTTGCAGTCAAACGCACTCAAATTTTTAATAAAAAAAAATATGTATACAAGTATAGATATTTAACACTCAGAGGGGTAGCCCGGACACCTGCACAATCGT
This sequence comes from Coleophora flavipennella, assembly GCA_947284805.1. Taxonomy (NCBI): domain Eukaryota; kingdom Metazoa; phylum Arthropoda; class Insecta; order Lepidoptera; family Coleophoridae; genus Coleophora; species Coleophora flavipennella. The sequence goes on from OX369283.1 coordinate 14,374,245, forward strand.
AGACCTCTGGGGGGCCACTGATAGTGGCATACGCGTGGCTACCTATTGGGCCAATAAGATATCAAGTAACTAAGTGTCAATATTTAAACCATCGATTCGAAAAGAAGAAGAAGAAGAACATCCAGACACAGAGCAAACAAATCTGCTCACCACACAAATGTTTGCCCTGGGTGGGGATCGAACCCACAACCCTCGGATCAGCAGTCAAGAGCACTAACCACTGAGCCACCGAGTCAGTCAGATAAATTCCCGATATTAGAGGGAACTTTGATTAATAAGAAGCAGAGCCACTGACAATTATTAATGTTCCTTTATACGAAAGAAGTAAAATCTGTAATTTGTATTACTATGCATAGCCAGGTTTTATCTTTCTCTTTTCTACTTACAATATTTTAATTTAGCGAGTCTGAAAGCCACTCCCACGCGGTGGACCGACGACCTGGTGAAGATCGCGGGAAGCCACTGGATGCGGGCAGCGCAGGACCTGTCGTCGTGGAAGTCCTTGGGGGAGGCCTTTGTCCAGCAGTGGACGTTTTTCAGCTGATATGATAAAAGCCACTTTTCACTAACCAAAGAAAAATCCATAACATAATAAGGAAATTGATCAACAAATAATTGACAACGCTAAAAACGTTAAGAGCAACCGACTTCAATTACAAAATAGCGGCGATAAACCCACGACGTATTTTTCCAGTGATTGGTAAACACTTAACAGTCCATATCTCTTACGGGCTCTTAAACTACTGAACCGATTTGCATAAATCTTGACCTTTTCCCTAAGTTGAAAGATTATTAATGCAAAAAAAATGGGTGGGGCTGTGACGGGGCACACTGCCATTGGTTTAACGTAAAAAAAAATGTAAGAGCTTCGGTGGCGTAACGGCTAGGGCCGCCGCCTCCTGTCCGGGAGGTCGTGGTTCGAAACCTGCCACGTACCAATGTGATTTCGAATTTAGATTTCATATGTAAGTTTATCCAACGCTCTTACGGTAAAGGAAAACATTGTGAGGAAACCTGCACACGCCTGCGAAGAAACTCGCAGGTTGTATGGTGAAGTCGACCAACACGCACTGGGCCCGCGTGGTCGATAAAGGCCCGATCGCCCTAATTCAGGGTACGCTAGAGCCCCTCGGTGGGGACGTATATGAGCTGATATGATGAATACATACGTACACTTAAGAAATATAGAACACGTGTTTAGAAGCCCACATATACAGTTATATAATAATATCGTGAAATTCCAACAATATTTATTTATTACATACAAACGGCCCGAATTGAAAATCATTTTTTTTGCAGTCGGTTAAAAATTTAAAATAAACCAGCCTTAACTGTTAATTGTAATATTTTCTGTGGTGAATCAAATGAAGACAAACCAAACACAATATGATTACTTTTAAGATAAGGTCAGGAGTTTCTCTCTGACCATAGGTACTCCATCATCCGACAAGCTCAGAAATATCATAATACATAATATTGTGTTGTCATCAGAAGAACAATAAATATATCAGAAGTACTAGATAGGTAGTCTTTGGAAGTCAGAAGTTGATAAAATAAAAATCTAAGATTGTCTTATACATAAATTCATACAGGGCAAGCGTTCTAACAAAGTTCTTGGTATTTTGAGTTGAATGAAAATGCCTTCCTTACCTCTTGACAACTGCATAAGTAACTCCGACCGTTAATCCTAGGCTAAAAGCGCTCATCAAGAGAAGCGACATGGCTGCAAAGGCAAGTTTTCATCCAACACGTTCTGCTAACGGAACTAACCTAGAAATGCACTTCACTTTGGTTGACCAACATGCATTCATCACGTTCACAATAATTGACAACGAAAAAGTTTATTCTTAAAAAGTTTATATTATGGGTCCAATAATAAAATCTCAAACTTCCAAATTTAAATTTGCCGCGCAAGTTTCCTTTGCAAAAAAAAAGTAAGTAGGCACGTAAAAATCCTTGAATACAGATTATCGAAAGCAACTGCGGTCTGCGACTTTGATCGATTGAAACCGAATTAGGATCGAGAAAGTAATATTGATTGCAAGTTACAAGTTCAAACTGTAGAGCACGCGTGACGCGAATGGCGCGGAGTCACGGACCTTCTGGTAATATAAACTAGTGGTTTTCCCCCGCCCTCGCCCGCCGCCCCTCGCCTGAACACGGGCAAACCGTTTTTTTTTGTGATGCAATTCAGTTGCAATGGTTGCATTTTATTTTATCTCTCCTGATTCTGAAAGAATGCACCAACTATGTAGGCACACAAAACATTAAGAATTTTGGCGTAAAGGGACAAGAAAAGTTATGGATTGTATTGTAACTTATAATTTTTTTTAAATTCCAAACCCAAATATTTCCAGTCAAATTTCTCACAAGCATCAAAAGAAAATTAAAAAAAACTTAGGAATTTAAAGCCTTGAAGCCGCTATGTATTTGCGCAAAACAAATATGTAAGTAAAGGCTTCGGAAGAAAGTTTGTACAGAGTGGGTTTTTTTCAAGCGACAAAAAAAATAAAAAAACAAAAATATTTTTGTATCTGTGTGTGTCAATGTGTCTGTGCGTTCATCCGGAAGGGTCTATATCGACTAACTACTAAATGGATTTGAATGCGATTTGGGTTAAAGCAATATAGTTTTTTTATGTCCATCCTGATTTTAGGGTTGCACATTGCCACCACAGTAAAATAAACAAATACTTTTTTTTCTCCAAAATGGCTTTAACGATTTTAATGAAACTTTATACAAAACAAAATTGATGTGTTAAAAACATTGGTGTGTTCCGGCTTGAAAGATTACACAACTATATACGGCCTGTTACATTGTAAATTTCATTATTTTAAGAAAAATCATAATAAGGTACTTCCCATACAAATCCAGATAATTTATTTTCAAAAATGGCTTCAATGATTTTAATAACATTTATTCAGTTACTAGAACCTAATAAGGCCCACTGCACAGAGTAGTTCATAATTTAAAAAAAATGTAATAAAGTACTACCTTCCATACAAACCCAGATCATTTGTATGTTTGTCATCAAGCCATCCATCACACTAATATTATAAAGGCGAAAGTTTGTGAGTGTGTGTGTGTATGTTTGTTGCTTCTTCACGCAAAAACTACTGAACGGATCTGGCTGAAATTTGGTAGGTAGACAGATTAGGACCTGGATTAACACATAGGCTACTGTTTTTCAAGCTCGCGACCCGCTTGCGGCTCGCGCACTGCGCACCCTCGAAAAGTTATAGAAACGTCCACGCGGGTAAAGCCGAGGGAAACAGCTAGCACATACATATATTTTCTAGGTAAGCGTACTTTCAATGTTGATTTCTGAATGCCATACAGTAAAGGCTACGCTATAAATTATACACAGCGTGGCTGTACATTTTATTTATTAACTAGCTTCTGCCCGCGGCTTCGCCCGCGTGTATATAGTTTTTATGACTGTCTAGCTGGCGCAAGAGACTGTAGAGCGTGATGGTTGGGTTCCCTTGGTTAACACTTCATTTTTTATACCATGTGCTGTGGTAAGTTATACTCGGTAAGGTATATTTTCAACATGTTAAAACACTTTTAAATAATTTTCGAAAAACCTAAAAACCCTTTTATTTAATACCCTTTTATTTGATACTCGATATAATTATCATGGGGATATACATAAAAACATAACTGGTCCGCCATCTTTTGGAGTCCGCCATATTGGATTTAAAATGACATGACTTATAACTAACCATGCATTTTCATCCAAACTAAACGATTCAGCAAAATTTTAGCTCAATCGGAAACCGGGAAGTGGTTCTAATACATAATCATAGATATTACTCCGGAATATAACGTATAATCGTGGTAAGTTTCGCTAAAATCTGTTTAGCCGTTTTTTAGTGATGCGTGAATAGACAGACTAGTAAGTAAAAGTAAAAAAAGTTTTGACCTTTATATCGATAGGCATATCCCCACGGTTACAATTTCTTCTTAATAACCTAACCAATACCCGACTGTATAAAAACAATACCCCTCTTTTTTATAGTATTCGAGTAAAAATGTATACTACGAGTATGCCACTCACGATCAACACGACTCTAACGAGTATGCCACTCACGATCAACACGACTCTAACGACACCTCGCACTCAAAAATCCATCAAACCGTTTTGAATACTGCATTAGCCAAAGAAACGGACATACATACATACACATACTTGGAAAACATTACTCTCCTTCTGGGTAGTCGCCTCCGTGGCGTAATGGTTAGTCCATTCGCTTCACACCAGGAGATCGCGGGTTCGACTCCCGGTGGGGTCAACTTGTAAGACTAGGTTTGGTTGGTGGTAGGGCATTTTCTAAGCCCGCCTGGCTAGCTACCACCATCTTATCTAAGTCTTGCCGCCAAACATCAGTGTTAACAACATTGATGTGTTCCGGCTTGAAGGTAAGATAGACAGTTCTCCATTGCATTGGGGAATCTTGGTAAGCCCGCTTCCATCATCTTTGGCATCATCGTCACTTACCATCAGGTGAGATGATGCCATACCAATTGTGAATAAAAAAAATAAAGAAAAAAAATGTCTGTTTACTTCGAATTGACGACGGAGGCGGTTGAAGACAATACACTGATTAAGATATAGCATAAACGTAAGAACTAATTACTATACAAAAAGTGAGTATCAGGTAAAATTAAACAAACACAGACTATATTTCTATCTTGAAGCGGTAAATCCGAGCAGTGTTGCCAATTTAGCGACTTAGTAGCTAGAATTAGCGAATTTTCGATGCAGTCTAGCGACTAAAAAATTTGATGCTTCATACAATTTAGCAATTTTTTAAGCACAGTGACACAATACATTTAGCGACTAAATTGCCAATTTTATATTGTTCTGGTACCTCTTTCATCATATCAGCTCATATACGTCCCCACCGAGGGGCTCGAGCCTACCCTGAATTAGGGCGATCGGGCCTTAATCGACCACGCGGGCCCAATGCGGGTTGGTAGACTTCACATACAACCTGCGAGTTTCTTTGCAGGCGTGTGCAGGTTTCCTCATGATGTTTTCCTTCACCGTAAGAGCGTCGTATAAACGTACATATGAAATCTAAATTCGACATCACATTGTCGGTACGTGGCAGGTTCGAACCACGACCTCCCGGACAGGACAGGGCGGCGGTCGGCGGCTCTAGCCATTACGCCACCGACGCTCTTGATGCCTCTTTAGCGCCTCCGTAGCTCAGAGGCAAAGTTCACTGGCTTTACGCAGGAGGTCGCGGGTTCGATTCCCGGTGGGGTTAATTTTAAGACTTGGTTTGGTTGGTGGTAGGCCATTTTCTAAGCCCGCATTGGCTAGCTACCACCATCTTATGTAAGTCTTGCCGCCAAATATCAATGTCGATATCATTGGTGTGTTCCGGCATGAAGATAAGATAGCCAGTTCCCCATTGCGTTGGGGAATCTTGGTAAGCCCGCTTCCATCTTCGGCAACATCGTCACTTACCACCAGGTAAGATGTTGTCAAGGGTTTACCAATTGTGAATAAAAAAATTAAAAAAAGATATTTAAAAAACGATTGTCTGTCAACACTGAACCCGAGTCAGTTTGGACAGGTGCTCCGGCGCATTCAAACCTATGTGACGTCACAATTCCAAAAGTACGGACGGCAAACACAACACGTCTACCTATTCAGAATAAATTGATTCACCAGAAAATGTTTTGGAGCTACTTTTTCCTTATAGATAATCACTTAGTAAAATTGTTTTTATTTATAGATAGGATCAAAACGTGTCCAGAATCATTGAACCATCGACCTTCACAGCTAGACTGAAGTTTTCACTGGTAATGTATGCTGAATCGTTTTTATAGTTCCGTTACCCAAAGAATGACCAACGTGACCCAATTACTAAGCCTCCGCTACGTTAGCACTAATATAGGTACAGGGTGTAACAAAATTAGTGTAGGTCCCGTTAACTGGGGCTTCTACTCATCCATCATGCTGAACAACTTTTGTTTTACGACTTTGCTGAAAACGTGAAAAAAAAATTGTACTCTTCATACAAATCGATCAGCTGATCCTGACCGATTTTGTGCATTTTAGTATGGAAGGTCCAGTTTTTTTTTGGAGAATTGTCTATGGGTTCCTTGGAGAAAGTTGTTCAGCATGACGAGTAGAACCCCCAGTTAACGGAACCCCAACCAATTTTGTTACATCCTGTATATACTTTGCCTCCGCTGTCTGTCCGTCTGGCCAAAGTATATACTTACATATTAGTACTAAGTTACTAACGTATCAGCGAGTTGTTTTTCATTAACTGTAATAGGCAGATAGTTGAATGAAATTTTCACATTTTGTGTATTTATATTGCCGCAATAACAAAAAAAGTAAAAACCGGCCAAGTGCGAGTCGGACTCGCGCAAAGTAGGGTTCCGTTGTCTTTTCAAAAAATAAATGTATATTTTTAAAAACAAAATATTATTTCCAGTTGATAATATGTAGAATGGAAGAATTTTCTATGGAAGCACTTTGAACTTTATTTAAGTATAAATAAAACACTGCACATCTGAAGTTGTTCGATTATTATTCCTAAACTAAGAAAGCCTACTTAGCCGTGATAGATTTCCTTTTTAATTCATTACATGTCCTACTTTTCACAATTTTTTTCAGATGTCCTGAAATAGTTTCAGGACAATAGTTTAAGTCAGCTAGTACGGGGGGCGGGGACAGTTGACTCGAAAAACGTTAGCATTTTAAAGCTTAATATTTCGCAAAAGAATAGCCTCAGTTGTTTTGAAAGACATACCTACCAGCACGATAGGGTACGTACCGGGTTACCGCCTCTTTACATGTAAGGGTAATTTTTTTTGAAGACTTTATTGTACCACTTTGTTGGCCTGATTAATAAGAAAAATTACAGCTTTCTACTTACTAAAATAGTCTCTGAGCTAAGCCGCGGACAGACAGACAGAAGGACAGACATGCCGAAACTGTTAGGGAAGTAAAAAAGTAAGTGAATAATTTTTAAGTGCTTTTTACAGGTATTTTTGATTTAGTTCTATGGTAAGAACAGTTATACATAAAAGCGTGAATCTTGATGTGATTAATGATTATAGCACAGTATTGCAATATAGCGGCTTACAGTAGCTCAACGAATGTACTTACGCAGAGCAACGGAAAGGTCTTGCGGGGCAGCGGGCTGCGGGGGCACGCGCCTGGCGACATCAAAAGCGTTGCGCTACTGTAAGTCATATCGTAATACCACAGAATTACAATATGGCCTTCGTAATACTGTGATTATAGTACTAATCCTTAAGCAAAACAAGAAACAAATCATAAACACTGGCCAAGTGTGAGTCGTACTAGCGCTAAAGACTCCGAACTGAATAATAAAAAAAAACTTTGTCGGTGGCATGGATGTCTTTTGTTTGTAATGTGAATAGATATTAACTGTCACAGTTGTGTGGAAAGGTGTAGGTAGTGGTACGGAACCCTCGGAGCGCCAATCCGACTCGCACTTGGCCGTTTTTTTTATCCACTATTGATCAGCACTGGGCATCATGTTACCTCTTATTGTGAGGTGAAAATAAAAAGTACAATAAATACTTTCCGTCTCGTGGTGGATCACTTGCATGATGCATCGTAGTAATATTAATTAGTACTTACTAGCTGTTTCCCGCGGCTTCACCCTTCACTTCTATGACTTTTCGAGGGTCGCAAGCGGCTCTCGAGCGTGAAAAAAAGTAGCCTACGTGTTAATCCAGGTCGTAATCTGTCTCACTACCAAATTTCAGACAGATCCGTTCAGTAGTTTTTGCGTGAAGAAGTAACAAACATACACACTCACACACTCACAAACTTTCGCCTTTATAATATTGGAGTGATTCTTTGGCTCGCACGCGCACGTTATCGATCGAGTTGCCCGATTGATCTCTTCCGCGATGAAAGACATATTTCACCGTCAAAGTAAGTGTGGGATTTTATTAAAACTATTTTTGCACGTTATATCAATATCAAAATTGAATATTTTTTATTGAATTTTATTTTATCAATATTCATAAATCATGTAACTTCATTTATAATGTGTTTTCCTTTGGAACTAAGGATTTTTTTAAATTACACCAATATTATAAAGGCGACAGTTTGTGAGTGTGTATGTTTGTTACTTCTTCACGCAAAAACTACTTAACGGATCTGGCTGAAATTTGGTAGGTAGACAGATTAGGACCTGGATTAACACATAGGCTACTTTTTTCAACGCTTGCGAGCCGCTTGCAGCTCACGCACTGCGCACCCTCGAAATGTCATAGAAACGTTGTCCACGCGGGTGAAGCCGCGGAAAACAGCTAGTAGAGTAGATATATGTCTTGAAAATGAAATTTCACACAGATATAATATGTATGACATTTTTACTATCCGCAATTGGTAAGGCCTTGTTGGCATCATCTCACCTGATGGTAAGTGACGATATCTTATCTTCAACCCGGAACAAAACAATGCTGATAACATTGTTAATAAGATGATGGTAGGTAGCCAGCCAGGTGGGCGTACAAAATGCTCTTTCACCAATCGAACCGAGTCATACGAAGTACGATTCCGCCGGGAATCGAACCCGCAAACTCCTGATGTGAAGCTAATGGACTTAACCATTACGCTACGAATGCAGATTCTATTATATTCTATCTCTGTGCAAAATTTCATCAAAATAAATTCAGCCGTTTCCGCGTGATTTATTAATAATCGTCGGCATCCTATACCACTTTTGAGACACGTCCGAATATTGCCGTAATATGGGCGTGTATAAGGTCTAACAAAATTAGCTGAAACTATTTTAACTGGTGCTTCTATACCCATGAAACTGAACAACTTTCCCCATGGAACCCATAGTCAAATCTCAAAAAAAAATTGAACTTCCCATACTAAGTTGGCTGATCACTGATCGATTAGAATGGGAGAGCCAATTTTTTTTTTGCGATTTGACTGTGGGTCCCATGAGGAAAGTTGTTCAGTTTCATGGGTAGAAGCAGCAGTTAAAATAGTTTCAGCAAATTTTGTTACACCTTATATACGATGAGTTGAGTTTCATACATAAGTCATAACACAGCCCTAATATTGAATACAGTGCATTTACTTCGCACTTAAAAACTATGAAAAAACATGACGACTTAACCTACCTACTTGTATGTCATGAAAACAATAACATCAAATATTTTCACAGTTTTCCGAAAATATTTACATGCATACTGTAAATACGTACACCTACGTCATTGGAAGTAGGATACGTATACAATGTTACCTACATACATACAGTTCTCGTCAACAAACGATAATAACAACGAAAAATATTTAGGGCGAGGCACCGGTGGAGAAGCGGAGAAACCCTTATGCTAGATCAAATTTTTTGGGTAATTACTACTAAATATCGGCCTTGCAAAAAAATATTGGACATACTTAAGGATATTTTCTGAGGAATGTGCTAATATGTTACACGATTGTGTGTACTTTACTCGATCACAAATAATCCCAAAAACAGGTCTAAAACGTCTAAAAAAAGTCTAAAACGAATTGTATTTTTTTAAATTTACAATTGGTAAGCCCTTGGCATCATCTCACCTGATGGTAAGTGACGATGATGCCAAAGATGGAAGCGGGCTTACCAAGATTCCCCAACGCAATGGAGAACTGGCTATTTTATCTTCAAGCCGGAACCAAATAATAAAATAATAATTAATAAAATTTCTAAATTTGCGCAAAGTTTTTATATGGAGATATTTCTTTTTAAGTACTACAAGAGAATCTGCTAAATTTTAGTTTTTAAATTGAAGTCTTAAAAGAAATAACAACGTAAAACATTGAAAAAGTGCAAAAGTGTGGTTATTTTCTTGACTCTTTACACGTAAAGGAAAAAACAGAGACAACTGTTTCCTGCCTTAAGTTATGATACGTCAGCAGGGCTCTGAGAATTCACCGCCGCCGCAGTGCTGTGTGTGGTCCCCATTGTTGGCCAATGGAACAATGGGAAACTTCTGTACTGAAATGCAGCTCCCCCCCCCATGATACCGGCTGGTAAAAGTGCTCTCACCGGGGCCTACGTGACTCCCTGCACGTGTGCAGGGCAGTGAAGGATAGTCAGCAAAACAAGTTCATTGACCCCAAACGGTCGGCAAAAAAGCGTCTCAGGAGCTTGCATGAACGCATGCAGCCTGAGCAAATATACAGGGTGTAACAAATTGGTATAGGTCCCGTTAACTGGGGCTCCTACTCATCATACTGAACAAGTTTTGTTCCACGACTTTGATGAAATCGTAAAAAAAATATTTTACTCTTCATACAAATCGATCAGATCGACCGATTTTGTGCATTTTAGTATAGAGGGTCCAAATTTTTTATTGAGAATTGACTATGGCTTCCTTGGAGAAAGTTGTTCAGTATGACGAGTAGAACCACAGATTACTAATTAGTTACGTAGAACCCCCAGTTAACGGGACCTACACCAATTTTGTTACACCCTGTGTAGTTAAAGAGCGACTGAGAAAATAAGTGTACATTTGCAACGCTAATTATTATTTCTAAATGGCTAAATTAGTCTGAAAAGTATTTTTAATAAGTGGTATTTAAACACGCCGAAAGGAGTCCTATTATTTTAAAATTAAAACACTTGGTCAGTTCTTTTAAAAAGATTTTAGAGGAAGTTAAATTTACGCCCTTATTCGCAACGGCACTGAATTATTTTGCTAATCTCACTCATGCCGGCCATGAACTTGATAACGCTCTATCATCTTAATATTCATAATACTTGGAAACACAATAGCTGTGTGTTTATTTCACCTCTTTGAACCTGTGACTCAGTACGGGAATATTTTTTTCAATACAGTTGTTAAACATGGTTTACTTTCAGAAGCTATAGTTATGATTTGAAAATTAAATCTTTCTTTTCTATAATCTTTTTTTCTTAAATCTTTCTTTTCTTAATCTTACTTTTACGCGGTCTTGACTTTCTTTTACGAGCTCGATCATTACTTTTGCAGTTTAGTTTTAAATTTATAAGTCTATTAAAAAAGTTTAGTAGCAAGGAGTTCTCATACATAGAATAAAATCGGATAGATTTTATACGAGGAAAAATGAATGACTCCGTACGTCTTAGCATTGAATTCTCAAAATTCTTTTAAATGGCTGTTTATTATTTTTAATTACTAGTTTTTATATAATTATTTTCACATCAAAATTTGTCTAAAATCGAATAGGCTGTATACACGTACGAGCCCGTTGCCTAGTTTCGTTGTAAAAATGTCCAGTTGCACAAATTTTCTAATTACCTACCTTATTTACCTATGTACGTATGTTATTTTGAAATAAACATATTTAATTGTTTGATTTGTTTTTTTACTATCTTCCACAACTGTATTGAAAAACGTCGTCGTGTGATACACGGGTGTGTAGGTTATTGCAAACTCGTCACATTAAATTATGAATAAGTCGATCAACAGAGATGCGTATTGTCAAAAACAACCTAAATCTAAGGGCATACAAGTTGCGATAAGTCCTACTGCTGGAGGACAAACATAAAAAAAAAATCACTTAAAAAGACGCCGCTTGCTGAGGCAGCGCGCCGCGACAAAAAATTGGAAAAATGTGCTTTTTACCGACGAATTTTTTTTTCGATAAAGCAAGCTTTTTTTAATCACCAAAATGATAGGATTTACTCTTGTAGACGTCCTGGATCTTCATCGCCAAAAGGCCAAGTCAATCATGGTTTGGGGTGGTATTGGTTCTACGGGCAAAACACCCCCTTTTTCGTCGAAAAGGGGGTGAAACTGAACCAAGATATGTACCGTCGAGAGATTCTAGAGTCTTCCTTGGAGTCAGCAGCACTTAGAAAATCAGTTATGGATTTTCCAACAGGATTGTACTCCTGCACATAGGGCTCTAATTGTCAAAAGTGGTGTCAAGACAATTTTCCGGGTTTATAATCTCTAAAGAATGGCCACCCTATTCGCCGGATTTTAATCCCATGGATTACAGTGTGTGGTCTATTTTGGAGGCACGGACCTGTGCTACAAGGTTTACGAGTATTGAACCGCTGAAGAAGAAACTAGTCGAAGAATGGGAAAAAACAAGTGCAGAAGAGGTGCGGAGAATAGTCGAAAACTTTGAAAAATGTTTAATGCTATATATCAAAGCCATGGGCTGATGTTTTGAAGATAAATAAAAAATATTGTTAGTAAAGAGTTCTATTTTCAGTATAGACTACGATTTGAACTTTCAAAGTAAAGTTAATTTAATTATTCAAAAAAACTTTTGTCAACGTATTTGTGGACCATCCTGTATATACTACTTAACGTTCTGGAATTAAGAGCTAAATGTAGTGCCCGTAATTCGTTTTAACCATTTAACCGCCACCGTGGCGTAATGGTTAATCTATTAGCTTCACACTGGAAGGTCGCGGGTTAGATTCCCGACGGGGTGTAACTTTGTAAGATTCGCTTTCGTTGGTGGTAGGTATTTTCTAAGCCCGCCTGGCTATCTACCACCATTTTATTTGCATGCTAACAGCATTGATGTGTTCCGGCATGAAGATAGGATAGCCAGTTCCAAATTAAACCCGCTCCCATCTTCGGCATCGTCGTCACTTACCTACCTCTAGGTGAGACCGATACCATCATAATTCGAACTGCGCCAACGTGGCCCCAATATTTTTTTTTTGCAGAATAAATCGACAAGTTTTGAGACCTATAATTTTTTTTTTGCAGAATTAATCGACAAGTTTTGAAGACCTATAGGACTACCAATATTAGGCCAGCCTTATTACATGCAATGCTTGGCATGAATCACGTTACTTACATTAGGTACTTCCTTTAGGAAACTCATTAGTACTCATTCATCTGTATGCCAACAACCTTATTCTGATTAAATAAGGTTGGTTCGTCAAATCATTGAACTTGAAGGCGACCTTAGCCCAAAACAGTAGTGTTGACACAGATGAACATAGCACGCCCTCAGAATGTTAAGAGACTACCTGTAGATACTAACTTAGCCTTAGCACACCCTGGACACTTCATACAACACGCCAGAAATGACATTTCAAAAAAGGAATGACGGAACAAACAAAATACAAACAATCTGTATCAATTAGAGTGCCGAGGGGGTGAGATCGCAATCTAGAGAGCGGCAGGGAGTGTCCATACTGTATGTTAGAACTAATATATAAGTATACAGGGTGTAAAAAAACTGGTGTAGGTCCCGTTAACTGGGGGTTCTACTCATCATACTGAACAACTTTCCCCAAGGAACCCATAGTCAATTCTAAAAAAAATATTTGGACCCTCCATACTAAAATGCACAAAATTGGTCAATCAGCTGATCGATTTGTATGAAGAGTAAAATTTTTTTTTGCGATATTAGCAAACTCGTAGAACAAAAGTTATTCAGTATGATGAGTAGAAGCCCCAGTTAACGGGACCTACACCACTTTTGTTACACCCTACAGGGTTTTAAGTATACATACTTTGACCTTAGTCTAGAATATGTGGGTCCAACCAAATGACACACTTTTTACAAATCATTCCTGAATAATAAATAATGTTATTTGTGACTTAGATCTTTTTTTTTATATTTTTTTATTCACTATTGGTAAACCCTTGACAACATCTCACCTGGTGGTGATCACAATGTAAAAGCGACTAGCCCAAGCACGCGCCCGCTTCGAGATTGTTTTGTGACCACAGATAGTGTATACATCACAATATATATATATATACACTGTCACTGTTTATGACTATATTTGAGGGTGAGTGGTGAGCGAGCCGCAAGCTTCATGATAAGCGCGACATGAGTTTTCTTTAGATCCTTCGGAAACTATTCCGGGCTATAAAATAGTAGTCTTTGACATTACCCACACCCACAATTATAAAATTATTGCAAAATAATATTTTTGTGATATTACTACAAAGCGTGGAAATTAGTTTTCTCTGAATCCCTCGGAAACTCCATGGGGCTAATCTGATTAACAGTCCTTGTCACTTTACACCTCCTCAACTATTTCTATTGAAAAAAAAAACACAAAGCGTGGAACTGTATCGGGCTATTCTGATTAGCAGTCTGTCATTTCCCACACCCTCATTTTATTTTATTTTTATTTCACAATTGGTAGGCCCTTGACATCATCTCACCTGATGGTAAGTAACTATTTCTATGCAAAAAATCACGTCAATCCGTTGCTCCTTTGCGACGACTATATGTGCGAGCGTGGAAATGAGTTTTCCCAGATCCCTCGGGAACTATGTCGGTCTATGCTAATTTGCAGTCTATGTTACTTTCTCACCCCCTCAACTGTGTGCAAAAAATCACGACAGTGCAATCACCGCCCAAGTTTGCCCAGGATATTATGATTTCACTTAAACAACCACCCGTCTATTAGTACTAATAATTATATACCTTGCCTCTATCTAAAGAGATATATCTTTTACCGTTTTGCCGGGCATTTGACCATTTGTATGAACGGCTGGACAGAATTTCTTGTATCATAGCTAAGTATACTCTCGTAGCCAAGGGCTTACCAATTGTGAATTTAAAAAAAATCCAATCAGACACAAACCAAGAAAAACTAAATCGATTTAGGTTCATGTGTTTGGGAGCTACAATGCCACAGACGGACACACAGATACACCTGTCAAACTTATAGCACCCCTCTGTTGGCGTCGGGGGTTAAAAAAGAACCACAGCTTCTATAACGCAGCATTGTTATTTGCATGTAATTATGAAGAATGCAGATCTAGCAAATTAAAAGCGGACGCACGCAACCGTAGCACAGCAGTCTGTGGCCGTAAGGACGCAGCATTGTAACCCAGAACCTATAACGCGTGCCACTAAAGACGAGACTTGACACACGACGTAAAACTTTTAAAAGACAAAGTAGGCAGTGTACGGAATAGATACCTATACATAAAATATGGTTATCCATAATCCTCGGCTTCTTTTGACATACAGGGTGTATATGTCGCAGGCATATCGTATAATTCGTCTTGTTATAATCAATCAAATCTGACCGAACCTAACCCCGCTCGCTTCGCTCGCTCATTTCAGTTTCGCTTGCTCATTTTACAATCTGCGTACAACATTTTACAATTTCGACTTATACTAATTCCCCCTAATGTAGGGTAGGATCGGGCCCCTCGGTGGGGACGTATAGGACCTGAAGTTTATGAAAGGTCAATTTTATGGCATTAACTAAGTAAATTTAGATTTAGATACTTACATTACACGTACCTAAAAAATGTTTTTGATGTGTAATCTTATTTTCAGCCAACATCAAAAAGGAGGAGGTTCTTAATTCGAATGTTTGTAGGAATGTTTTCCGTATGTTTGTTACACGATATCTTCGCAGATTGTGAACCGATTTTCATGATTAATTTTCTATTCGATAGCCAGGTTGGTCCCATATCAATTATGTCAAAATCGGTGTAGTACTTTTACCCGACTCTGCCAGAAGGAGAGTTATGTTTTTCGAGTGATTGTATGTACCTATGTGTATATACTTATTTATTTCTTTGGCATGTTTTGTAGCCTGAACGGCTTGATGGATTTTAGAGTGCGAGGTGTTGTGAGTGACATAGGATACATTTTTACCCGACTGGACAAAAAAGAGGTTATTTAACTATTTGGCTCGCGTGTAGCCTACACGGCTTGATGGATTTTGGAGTGCGAGGTGTCGTTAGATTCGTCAAAACCCCGTGAGTGGCATAGAATACATTTTTACCCGACTGGACAAAAAAGAGGTTATTTAACTATTTGGCTCGCGTGTAGCCTACACGGCTTGATGGATTTTGGAGTGCGAGGTGTCGTTAGATTCGTCAAAACCCCGTGAGTGACATAGAATACATTTTTACCCGACTGGACAAAAAAGAGGTTATTTAACTATTTGGCTCGCGTGTAGCCTACACGGCTTGATGGATTTTGGAGTGCGAGGTGTCGTTAGATTCGTCAAAACCCCGTGAGTGACATAGAATACATTTTTACCCGACTGGACAAAAAAGAGGTTATTTAACTATTTGGCTCGCGTGTAGCATACACGGCTTGATGGATTTTGGAGTGCGAGGTGTCGTTAGATTCGTCAAAACCCCGTGAGTGACATAGAATACATTTTTACCCAACTGGACAAAAAAGAGGTTATTTAACTATTTGGCTCGCGTGTAGCATACACGGCTTGATGGATTTTGGAGAGCGAGGTGTCGTTAGATTCGTCAAAACCCCGTGAGTGACATAGGATAAATTTTTACCCGACTGGACAAAAAAGAGTCGGGTTTTTAATTTTAAGTTAAGTTATTTAGGAAATTAATAAAAATAATAACGCAAAATTGTACTTGTACTGTTTTTTTCTATCGTGTTTTGTTGTACGAGTTCCAAGTGACACTACTTACTCGTAATAAGGACTAAAATGCAACGTCCATATGGTAAATCACGTAACTCACATAGAACATGCAATGTCAACTTAAGGCCCTAAGAGCACTCAATCCGAGCAGGTTGAAACGTGTTTAAATAATATCGAACGTAAGTCTATTCATTTTAAATCCATGCGAGCTTGAACTCGGCTGTTACGTTGAGACCGAACGCTCAATTCTAGATTTTTACATGTTTTTATTACTTTTCATCACTTTCAAATAAGTTTAAAAAAAATGTGTTCAATTAAAATGAGAGGTCTTAAAGTCACAGATTTTTGCGTGTGGGTTTCATTCAACATTAACTATTTTTTTGCATCAAAAGTGGTAATATTTTTAAAATTCTATTGAATTAAATCGATTTTTTATTACTTTAAGTATATTATATATTTTTGCCATGGTGAGAGCTTTACACAGTCTTTCAATAATTTGAATTGAATATTGTCATTTGACCCATCTTACGGCCTTAAACAAACAGCCTCTTATCGGACGTGATGTCCGAATTCTACTGCAGACGGAAGTGTTGTGACTAACTACTAGTGACAGATGCAGAACAGGAAGTATCGTATCGTTACTCGATGTCACGATTTATCTCCACCGTACTTACTTGCTTCCTGCAACCCATTATTCTACCATGCAATATGCATGTCGCGTTTTTTGTCATTTTGGCACTTCCCCTCTCCGATCTATTTACAACTTTAGGCCATCGACCTAGCTAAGGCTTATGTCTTTGGTAGTATGTATATCTTATATCAACCAAAAAAAGGAAAATTTTGTAAAAATTAAAAAAATGTATTGTAGGTACAAACGTATAATTTTAATTTATTTACCTGCGGAAACTTACAAGCGCACTCTTGCGACGTAATTAGGAACTATTTTAGTCATGAAACCATTGTAGATTTACTTTCGCCGCCCTACCGCAACTAGACAGCGTTTATACAGCGACATCGTTTTAGACTTGGTTAGTACCGCTACTTTTCAATAGATGGCATCGTCACATATCAACTTTGTTCTAGTTATAATTCATAGATGGCGCTAAAACAATTTATAGGTTTCCACAGATTTTCGTAATAAGTAATGCAAATACATCCAAGGTTGTACACTTACCAAGAATAGCTCTGAGATGGCCCTCGAGCGTCTGCAGGATGGTCATCTTGATCTCCTTGACGGTTTTGCTGAGGAACTGCTCGCAGGCGGTAGTCAGCAGCTCATCCTCGTTCATGATCTTGCACTGCGCGACCCCGGTGACGGTCAGCGGGACGCCCTGGGCTGTCTCCACGTACTCGCACATCGGATTCAGCGTCATCACCTATGGGACATTAAGTACCTATTCTGTACAACCTATGTTCGATTCGTATTTTTTTTTGGATTCTCAAACGAATGTTCAGCTGACAGGCCTACTTTGTAAGGAGGGTAAAACATTTTTTTTCCAATTTACTATACGTTACTAAGGAAAAATTGACAGAATCATGATTAAAAGGACGACAGCTAAGTTAAGTCCTTTTATTTTTGGAATTCTTTGGTCTTAATGGCCTGCACAGCAATTTCCTTATCAGCCGAAAGACGTCCACTGCTGGACAAAGGCCTCCCCCAAGGATTTCCTCGAGGACCGGTCTTGCGTTGCCCGCACCCAGCGGCTTCCCGCGACCTTCACCAGGTCGTCGGTCCACCGCGTGGGGGGCCTGCCTACGCTACGCCTTCCGGTGCGCGGCCTGCAATTTACCACATATCTAAATAAGTGATTATTAAATTCGCTTACAGGTCACCATCGTGTGAGTCGATTTTTTTTATTGAAGTAGCCTTTTGGCATCATTACACCTGATATAAAGTGAGAATGATGCTATAGGGTGGATGGAAGCGACCTTACCAATAATAATCCCTAAAGCAACTGACAGCCTGGTTATGTTATTTCTAATGCCGGAATACATAAATGCTGTTAGCATTGATGTTTGGCGGTAAGACTTAGATAACATGGTGACAGATAGCAAGGCGGAGGCCAGCAATGCCTTCCTACCAACCAAACCAATGGACTCACATCCGGGAATCGAACCCGTGACCTCCCACAGTGAAGCCAGTGATGACTATCCACTGCGCCTAACAAATCCTAACGAAACCATGGGCCTAACTATTATTCGCTGAGAATCGGCAAACGGAACATGCTATGGTCTAATAAATAAAACATGGTCTTCTCTGTGGGAGTGAGACTTGGCTACGTCACTCTCCAGTTACCATTTTATTGCTGCAAAACACGAATTTGAGGAATCATTAAACGTGATAATTTGATTTTAAAAAAAAGAAAAAAAACAACTTTAATTTCGTTTGCGTACTCAAATTAAAAATGAATGAAAGAAATTTTCACATCTTAATCTAACGACTTTTACGATATCACAAAAAAATGTAAACCGACTTCAAAAAGAATTGAATGCATTAAAATTATGAAATAATATTTTTGTATACAGGACAGGATTTAACTAAACGTTGCAGGTCTCGGTATCTGGAGCTTTTGCTCATCATACTGAACAACTTTTGTTCTGTGACTTTTTTAAATTTAAACTTTTATTAGTTTTATTACATCGTCTCAATTTTTTTCGTCTGTGTGTCGCGTGACAGTCGGTATGATCGTTTCGTCCTCTGAAATGTCTATAATGTGAAAAAAAGTTTAACTTTTACCGTGGTTTCATAAAACCACACACTACTTTTTTCTTTATTCATAATTGGTTAGCCCTTCGCATCATCTCACTTGATGGTAAGTGACGATGATGCCGAAGATGGAAGCTAAAATGACTTTGCTGAAATCGCAAAAAAAAACTCTTCATACAAATCGACCAGCTGATTAACCACTATTGTGCATTTTGTATTGAAGATTCACATTTTTTTTTAAATTGAATATGGGTTCCTTGAAGAAAATTGTTCCTGATGATAAGTAAAACCCCCAATTAACGGGTCCTTCAACAATTTTCTTACAATGTAAAAAGCCTCGATACGCCTTTTTGCCGATACGATACCGATACCGATACTCTTCTAAAAATATCGGCGATACTGATACCGATACCGATACGCTTATTGAATTCAAAAAGGAAGGTAGAATAAATTAAACACAATTAATTAATAGTTTTAGTAATCAAAATTAACATTTATAAGATTTTTATTTAAAAAACAAAGCATTCTTAAGTTTTGCAGGCAAAGGCGATTTCGAAAGTCTGTTTGAATAAGACCTGCGGTGGAAAATAGTCTCTCAGATGCGACAGATGCCTCGTTTGCAACGAAATAGATGGGACAATACGCGCGTTTACATTACATTTTTAAAGCGCGAAATTTGAAAAGTATCGTTGAATCTGCCATAAAAATATCGCCGATACCGATATATCGGCAAACCCGAAGTATCGCCGATATATCGGTATCGGTATCGGTATCGGATGCATCCCTAGTAAAAACCAACAATAACCAAATCAAAGGTAAGTACGAAATAAATTAGGGGCCCAAAATTTTTTTTAAGGTCGGTACCGGCCCGAGTTAAACCAAACAACTGCTGAACTCGGAACAAAATGTTCAAAATCATAAAAAATTGTAATCCCTGATCAATTTTGGACAATGCAATATATAGGGGTTAAAAAAAATCCACGTGAAATGTCTTCAAAATCATACACAAAAGTCAGAAAAGTGGACCGTAACGAAAACGGAACAAAAAAGAGACTTAAATATGTTTGCGTTTCACGACACGGCTAAGGCTCCATGGCTATACCGCCTAATTTTTTCCCGATTGTATGGGTTCCTTGGGGAAAGTGGTTCAATATCACGAGTAGAGTCTACTATTTTCCACTTTTCGACGAATAAAAAGTCACTGTATAGCCGTCACCTACCTCGAGAGAGATGCGCTGCACGTCGGTGACGAGCCACCAGGCCCACGCCCAGCCGCCCACGATAGTGCGCTTCTTCGTCGACCCGAAGCACCCGCCTGCGACCAACAAGGAAACACTATGAAAACTATGTCAAGTGAACCACACACGGGCCGCCCTTTTAACCGCCTCCGTGGCGTAATGGTTTTGTACGGTGAAAAGGGAACAAACAAACACATTTTCACGTTTAGAATATTAGCAAGGATACTCGGCAGTACATTGATCGATTCGAGAGGGAGTGGTCGTGTTTTACACAGCTCACGACGTTATAGTACTTATTCACAGCTACTTACAGCAAGTAGGTACCTACAGAGGCCAGCACATCAAGCTATACACACGCAGTGCGATTCTGATCCATATTCATTCGGCATAAGAACGGTACAAAGTCCAAAGTGTGTAGCTTGATGTGCTGGCCTGTGTACCTTCGTTTCCAACGCTGTTCTAGCAATTCAAAAGGCGCTTACTTCCGGTCAGTAAAAGGCATTGCCCCGACATGCCACAAACGGGTCTATCTCGCCTCAAATACATTGAATTGCTACAAGTTACAATCAAGACTTGTGAGATACAACTGCACAAACACTCAGCGCCTTACATTATTATGACCCCATAACCATAAAGAGTAAAAGAATGGTAGGAACGAGATAAATTAAGGGATAACAATTAATTTTACTCCAAATTCCAAAAATACAATAACTTGCTGCTGATGCCGTAGCGACTTTCAGCAAATGCTCATGGCAATAATTTACAAAAAAACTAAAAGATTTTGGAACAAGTTTTTATTTGAAAAGAGTTTTATGTTAAAAAAGGCAAATGCTTAAATAAATAAATAATACACCGTTTCAAATTCAACAAAAAAGACTGTGTTTCATTAACAGATCAAAAATAAAAGGTAGATTAAAGATGCGTACGTAGGTAAATAATAAAACAAGCGTTACCCCGCGTTATCATAACGATTGTTGTATGAAACTCAATATCTAGGGTAAGGTGGGGTAATTGCGAACATCTAAGGGAAAATTGTAAAAAAACAAAAAAATAAAAAGTATCAAAAGTTTTTTATTGATAAATGTCAACTTAAACTAATCATTTTTATACTCTCATAATTAACTTTGATAAACTTTTAGTATAAAGTCAAAAATTAAAGGAAAAACAAAAAGTTTGTTATCCGGGTTTACCCGAAGCATGTCGGGTAATTGCGGACTGCTTGTAGGGTAATCACGAACTTAGCCTAATTGGCGCAGAAATCACAGATAAATCCTTTAGATGTACTTTCACCACTGGTACAATTTTCGTGGGCCCAGCGTTTACAATTATAGCATATTATCTAGTCTTCGATTATTGGAGTTTCATAATTTTTCATTACAAATCAAACAATAATATTCTTCTTCGTCCTCCGGGGATTGATTGGTGGATTTCTTTTTCTTATGTGGAACATAGTCATCATCAAAATCCTTTAAATTCTTTACACCTCTTTCTTTTATTGGTACGATCAGTCTTATTTCTCCTTTTTCCTCTTTTTTCTTCTTTTCTTGTTGTACTTTAAGATTTATAACAGCTTTTTTTTTTTAATTTGTATTTTCAGTCTTTACTTTTTCTTTTTGTTCTGCTTTCTTCCTCTTTTTCTTCTAAAGCATCTTTCATTGGGGTACTGGTTATTATAATTGAGTGTTTCTTTCTGGACTTTTGCATATTATTTGGTTGTTGTAGCTGTGGAATACTGACGATATTTTGAAGAGGAGTTAATGTATTAAATACTGGTGAAGCTGAAGGGGTTACTGATTTGCGCTGAACAATCTGCGCTTCGGGTGTTACCACCCTTTGAAAAGATGGTGACGATGCTAGCTGATCATCAGAGGCCACTATTTCATGCTTATAAGGCTCCTTCGGTGCTATCTGAGTTACAGGTGTCACTGATTGTAGTATATATGGTGACAGTTCCATGTGAGCATTAGGTGTCATTGCGTTTTGGATAGATGGAGACGGTGCTATTTGGGCATTAGATGTTACTTCCCCTAGCACATTTGATGTCGATGCTATCTTCGTCTTGTTTTTAACTTCTTGAACGGCTTCTTCAAGATCGTCTAATTTATATTTAGTCTCCGTCTTCCTTTTGTAGTTACGCGGCATCTGAAATATTTTTGGAGTTTTAAAAATTGTTAAATTCTTAGCTATAAACAGTAAAAAAAATGTAAATTATAACACGGGGTAATCACGGACGTCCGAGATTGCCCCACTCAAATCGTCCGCTATTACCCGATATGAACCAAAAAGTAAAACTAATAAATCTTTCGAGGTTATAAACTGGCAATGCACGTGGTGATTATTGAAATAAGTTCCATATTTAGTCATTACTTTACAACAAAAATGACAGATTCCTACGTTTTGCATGGAGTATTATACACGGATACAATTTATCTTTCAAAATTATATGAAATTACTAGAAAAAATAAAAAACAACTTACCTTTGCCACCAAGCGCAGCCTCACCTCACCAGTTAGAGTTCGTCACTAAAGTCGGGCCCGACTTGCGAATGCATCATTCGAGATATCTACTATCTCTTTCTGACATCTAATACCTTAGTGTTCGCCATTACCCGCCGTCCGTGATTCCCCCACTCTCCCCTACATTATTTTCAATCTGAGGTTTCATCCGATTCTATAGAAAATAAAAAACGATTCTGGGACCTTGATTCCACCTCCAAAGTTCACCATCAGATCAACTTCAAAATACCAAAATGATCTATTGTCACCAGGAATACGGCTTCATTCCTAATTTCAGCTCAATCGGACCCCTGGAAGTCACTCTAAAATCGAGATTTGAACTAAACAAACATACATAAACACATTGCAAGTTGTTTAAAAGCTTTTAAAAAGCGGTTAGGTAGCGTTACAGTAAAAGATTTGATAGTGTAGTGACCGATTCCTATACATAAAGAGTATTAATTTACTTTAACTGAAGCATATTAGTTGAACGTCATCTTAAAATATTAAATTTAAACAATAACACGCAATGGCCTGAAAGCCAGGCCATTTTAAACTGCTATGAAAACATTACCGATGTAGACATTATATCACAGCAAAAATTCTTCTTGGAGCCCATGACAGTGCATGCAGGCCAACAGAGCCTTGTTTCATCCAATACAATTTGGATAAGTCTTTGTTAGCCTAGAATAGTACCACCCTATCTCATGCCGAGGGCACGCCCCGTACACAGCATACAAACGGTCGTGAAATAAGATTTCTAAAAACAAATGACGGAGCAATCAAAATCGCGGCGAAATTCCATACGGTCGAGAACCAAACTACAACCAATCTGTATTAAACTGGATGACGAGGGGGTGAGGTCGGAATCTATAGACAGCGGCAGGGAGTGTCCATACTGTATGTTAGTACTAATATATATACTTTGCCGAGGGTGTCTTAAAAGGCGACTAAGGGAACAAACCGGAGGATGGGCAGCAGCGTCTTATCCACGTAATGTACCACCACACTGCATACTGCGATCACTAACCCGCCTGCCAAGCTTGGCGATTACGACAAAACCTCCCAAATTGAGAGAAGTCTATGTCACACCCAGGACACTTCATACAACGGGCCAGAAATGACATTTCAAAAAACGAATGACGGAACAAACAACCAAGATTGATACAGATTGGTTACAGTTTGGTTGTCGAACGTATAGGTTTCGCCGCCATTTTGTTCCGTCATTCGTTTTTTTAAATGTCAGATGGGTAACGAGGGGGTGAGGTTGCAATTTAGAGAGCGGCAGGGAGTGTCCATACTGTATGTTAGTACTAATATATATACTTTGCCTATGTCCTGCAGTGGACGTCTTTTATTGATGGATGTCACATCAGCCAAAGTGGGCTGATTGGCTATGTCTTTGTTATATGCATCGGCAGGGAGTCAGCTAAATGAGGGCGCTAACAGTACACGTCGCCAGATCGTTGGTCCTGCACTTTCATTTTCCCTTCGCGTCTGGAAACTAGCGGTTTCCACCAGTGGTGCAGGAAGCAGAACCGCTAATAGTTGTTCTGATAATTGGAATTTGTGAGCAAGAAAGGTCTTGCTACCAGAGTCTAGAAAATGTTTATCCTACTCTACTAGGCAACTGTTATTGGAAAAAACAGTATCTACTACTAAATATACGAATCTCTGAAACTTTTTGAAAGAGGTAACACGGTTTTATTTGGTGAAATCAAGGAAAATTTTATACGTTTGGTGGGAAAATATAAATTACTCTTTTCTATGCTTATTTTTAGGCTCTAGCATATGTTAAATATCTCTAGTCAGCCTTCAGGCAAGAAATTCAATACACAATAGCGTCGAACAAGGAATTAAAAGTATAAAGTCAAAATTTATACGTTTGGTTGGAAAATATAAATTACTCTTTTCTATGTTTATTTTTTGTTAAACGGTGAAGGAAAACATCGTGAGGAAACCTGCACACACCTGCGAAGAAACTCGAAGGTTGTGTGTGAAGTCGACCAACCCGCACTGGGCCCGCGTGGTCGACTAACGCCCGATCGCGTAGGAGTGGAAGGCAATGAAGAAGCAGACAAACTGGCTAGAATGTGTGGTCCAGAACCGAGGATAGGGCTACCAAGGAGCACTATTATAAGGGCATTAAAGGAACAGGCCGAGGGAAGACACAGATTGACATGGCTATCCAGAGATGGACATAAACACTCTAAGCTCTTCATCGGTGAGGTCACCACAGGGGCAACCAAGTACATTTGGAATAACAGCAGGACGCGAGTCAGGGCGATAACAGGAGCGTTGACGGGCCACTTTGCCACAAACGCACACCTGCAAAAAATCGGCCTGACGCACGACCCGACCTGCAGGGCCTGTGGTGGAGATATAGAATCAATGGAACACTTACTGTGTCACTGCGATGTCCTGGCTAGTAAGCGTATGTACCTCCTAGGTGATGGCTACCCAACACCGGAGGACTACAATCACCTTCCAATCAGCGGAATTGCTGCATTGATGCAGCACATCTTCGAGTAGGTTGGGGTGCAAAGGTTATAGGGGTAGACACAAAAGATCCCATTGGGTCGAAGTGTCGCTGCAACTACAGCCCCCACTTACAAAGATAAGATAAGATAAGATAAGATAAGATAAGGCCCGATCGCACTAATTCAGGGTAGGATCGAGCCCCTCGGTGGGGAGAGCTGATATGATGATGATGATGATGATGTTTATTTTTAGGCTCTAGCATATGTTAAATATGTCTAGTTAGCCTTTAGACAAGAAATTCAATACACAATAGCGTCGAATTTCATAGAACATGGAATTAAAAGTCATGCAGTCTAGTCTCTACATTGTATGTACGTATTACACAACTTGCATCCGGCAAATACTTACCACATTAAAAGTCACACCGCACAGTAACCGATCCTAAGATTCGCTTTCGTTTTGTTATATTGGTAAGTCATCCTACGTTCGCAGTTTGGCGTTAAGTATAATTGATCCTGTGCAGCATAATTTACGAGTTATCAATAAAAGTTTCGGTGAATCACATCTATGTGCCGTATTGGTAGGAGTCGTTTAATCACTTCTTATTTCTTTGACAGATTCAAACAACTTTGGCCCAATGCCACATCGACGGGTCTTTAGGGTAGTTCCGCAATCGACAAGGAACTCTCTCCTCTGGTTTCGCCATGTCTATCTGTCCGTCTGTCGGTCTGTCCGCGGCTTAGCTCACAGACTATTAATACTAGAAAGCTCTGATTTGGCATTTATAAATATATTAATCACATAAACAATTCAATAAAATCTTGAAAAATACTTTTTATGGTACCTTGGTACATTTAAGGAGGGGGTGAATATTTTTTGGTAACGTATCCTATCGCGTGGGTTAAAACAATTGAGCGTTTGCTAAAACCATTTTTAAATCAAGGATCGGATTGCGAAATTAAGTGTTAATTTTTGTTTGTCTCAAGTGCCCCCCCCCCCCCCATTAGGCTTAACCGCTAGTCGCTACTTCAGGACATCTGAAAAAATAGGACACATAATCAATTTAAAAGGAAAACTATCACGGCTAGGTGAGCTTTCTTAGTTTAGGAGTCATAGTCGACCAACTTAAGATGTGTAGTTGGATTTGTCAAAAGTTCATTGATTTTCCATACAAAATGTTCTATTACCACCTGTAAAAATAATTTAGTTTTTTCAAATAAACATATATACTTTTTTTAAAATACTTCGGAACTCTACTTTGCGCGAGTTCGACTCCAGCCGGTTTTTGGTTATCACTCTTTAGTTGTGACCATTATGTGGTGACATCAATATGATGTGTTTGTTTGTTAACTCTTTTTTGCATTTAATTAAAAACAAACAAATTAACGAAATAGTATCTTATAGCATAGGCGGACTTATCCGTGTCACGTATAACTATCACAAGTCAAATAAAATAAGATTGTCTGGTCCTCAACTCAATAAAAACTAAATGCTACTAACGAATTTAAGGCCCGGACATAAGTATCATTTTCGTATGAAAGAAATATTATCATCATCATATCAGCCGAAAGACGTCCACTGCAGGACAAAGGCAAAGTATTATAAGTACTAACATACATTATGGACGCTCCCTGCCGCTCTCTAGATTGCGACCTCACTCCATCGTCACCCATATTGATACAGATTGGTTATAGTTTAGTTCTCGAACGTATAAGATTTTGCCGTGATTTTGTTTGCTCCGTCATTTGCTTTTAGAAATGACATTTCACGACCGTTTGTATGCAGTGTCCACTGCAGGACAAAGGCGTCCCCAGGGAACGACTATCGGTCCTGCGCTATAGAAATAAAGAAACAAATATGCGACTGGTCTAAAAACTTTTCGTCCGCAGCGCCGTCGCCGTTGATTAATATTCTTGTCGCATCTGTTGGGAGGGAAAGCGACAACCTGTCACCGCGCGACACATTGTTTGAAAAATTACTATCTACATAAGGACTACTTTTCCTACAGAGGTTTCTGTTAATGGTGCTATCCCCCTAGAACTAGGTTTTGAGTTATGCAAAAAAACAATAGCGAATGTTTATGGCTGTAAATAACATTGATATCTGTCGCTAGTCGAAGAGATGATGCACTTCTTACTAATATTTTAAAAACGCGAAAGTTTGTAAGAATGATTGGATGTATGTTTGTTACTCTTTCACGCAAAAACTACTAAACGAATCTGACTGAAATTTCGTAGGTAGACAAATTAGAACCTGAACTAACACATTAGCCACTTTTTACTGCGCTCCCTCGAAAAGTCATAGAAACGTTGTCCACACGGGTGAAGCCGCGGGAAACAGCTAGGATTAAACATAAAACAAGAAAGATTGCGCTCAAATTTATGAGCACAACGAATTTAGCTCTAAAATAATTTTCGAAACCTAAAAGCTTTTTGTTACAAGCTTTTATAGTGTCACGCGACGCGATATACATATGCATGCAAAATTTCAGCTCAATCGGAAACCGGGAAGTGGGTCATATTTAACTTGCAAGATTTTATTACAGACACTGGGACAGATGAAACTAAATAAAAGCTTGTAATAAGACTAAAAAGGAATTTAATGACACATTTATTTTGTTTTATACGATACCAACCAATACTATCATACCGCAATGTTTATTTTTTAAATTACACTTCATCGATAGGTAACAATTTTATATTTAAAAAGACAAACATTTGTTATCGTCTTTTCACGAAACGTCGACCCTTAAATGGGGAAATCAAGGGGGCCGCCATTGGTAAGAAATAATCACTAGAGATCTTGGAGTCTTTCAGAATTAATAACGATATTAAACAAAAGAAGATACTAGGTAAGGGCATGGTATTGCGATTAGGCCATATTGTAATTCTGTAGTAAGGGCGGGTCGTTTCTCACAACCAGACGCTCGTTAACACCGCATTACGTCCATCTACGGATATCTACTCGAACATGGGAAGGTTAGGTAGGTCATACTCCACAAGCAAGGCTTAGTCCGGGCTGGTGGAGGTTGTGGAGGCTAGAGGCGAAACACATTGTCATAAATTTTCAAGCCGCATTAAGGCCTCTGACAACTGCCATCTGCCATCCATATGATTGCGAAATACGGTATCGAATTTCAGAGGTCAGTAGGGGCGGCAAAAATTGAATAGCCTACTGGCGGCAAATTTGTAAATCCACCACTGAGTATAGATATTACTCCCTGCTGCTCTCTAGATTCCGACTTCACCCCATCCGTTAGATTGGTGCAAGTTTGGTTCTCAAACGTACAGGAATTAGCCGCGATTTTGTATGTTTCGTCATTTGTTTTTAGAAATGTCATTTCTCGCCCGTTACATGAAGTGCACGTTTTGCGCCTTAACTACCAGTGCGAGCGCAGCTCCTTCAATAACTCCCCTAGTCCCGTTGGGTTGTTGATTGTTGACGAGTTCCAGGAGTGTCCTGTAGTCAGCCAATATGTTCGATCGACCACAGTATTACTATATAGCGACTTACAGTAGCGCAACGAATGTACTTACGCAGAGCAACGGAAGGGTACCTGCGGGGCACTCCGCGAGTTTGCTAGGCTGGCTACAGGCTACTGTGGTGGCGCATCGTGCGCCATCAAAGGCGTTGCAAGCAACTAGTATCTCATCTGTGGCGTTGCGCTACTGTAAGCCATATCGTAATACTGTGGTTCGACTCTCCCTGTCTGATGTATGTATCGTCTCCGAAGCCCAGTATTTGATACATTCTCAACTGTCTCTTCAGCCTTTAATTTTGTAATGCAAAAATATGAAATTTCCATTAAATAAACCGACCTACCGGTATTGAAATACCTACACGTTAATTGCCGAAACTTTAAACGTTTTTGTGAGAAAACATACATCGTAATACTGCCGGCTATCAGAACACCGCTATTCAGAAGGAGTAGCTACCGCAAATGCATTCAGCATACGTGATCCAAAAAGTTTTGACATATTAATACGCATATTGCTTGTTAATTATTATTACGAAAGCCTTTACATAGGTAAGATATACAAGACCGATAATTTGTAACGTCTACGTGATACCATGACATTCAATCATGGCGCAAGACATCGTGCAGTATACTAAGATGGGTAGAGATAGAGAGGGATTGTCAACATAAGCAGAATATAGTGTCGGCTAGTACTTAATATACAGGTGACTTTTAATTAGTTCTTGATAATAAAAGATATGAATGTATACTCGTGATTACAAACAACTTTCCCAAAGAAACTATATGTCAAATCAGAAAAAAAATGTTGATCCTCGATACATAATTAGTTATCAAATCGGCAAAAATGTTTTTTTTTTCATATTTGACATATAGTTTCTTTAGGAAAGTTGTTTGTAATCACGAGTACATGCATATTCTTTGCTATCAAGAACTAATTAAAAGTCACCCCGTATATAATATACTGTGGTTTCGGTGTGTTTGTAAAAGTGTGAACGATCAAAGATTTTGACAATGGGCATGCTGTACTGGAAGGTCGACTTTGTAAAAACATTTGCAAAAATCTTTGCTAAAGTATTTGCACCACAGTGTTTTAGAATTTAGAAGGCCCTCATTTTCTTCACTGAATAGAAGAGTCGGATCGGACATCAACATCGCACAAAATATCGTTGCTCTTCCGACACAGGAATCGTGGCCATCTCTAGAGTTCTTAAAAAAGAGACGAAAAACGAGTCATTCGGTGGTGTCAATTTAATCGAGGACAACTTTGGAAAGTAGAGAATAGGGATGACGAATGCTAGTCATCTGAGTTGACAACTTTGGAAAGTAGCGAATAGGGATGACGAATGCTTGTTATCTGAGTTGACAACTTTGGAAAGTAGCGAATAGGGATGACGAATGCTTGTTATCTGAGTTGACAACTTTGGAAAGTAGCGAATAGGGATGACGAATGCTAGTCATCTGAGTTTTTATCATCTGTCAAAAACGTCATTTTGTTCTAAAAATGTTTGAATTACCTAGGCGTGACGTCATAGTTTAGCAGCGTCATTTATGTACTCATTTTGTGATTTTAGTGAGTTAAAAATCGACGACTTGATGAAAAACAAAACGAGTAAGGTTTTCCGAAGTTTAAGTAGGAGGGCAATTTAGTGATCAAGAGTTCATAATTTATTTCTGATGCTGTCGTCATCCCTATTGGTATAATCTGTTTCTGAGAACTACTAAAGGAATATCCGCATCGCCGAACTACTCGCCGATGCATTGCGAGAACTATCAAAGTTCTTAAAGAGTGGGCAGCGGCAAGAACCTTCTAATGTAGAAGAACGCACAAAAGGCCCGAATGTGTCCTCTACGTAAAAATTATATATTAGTGAGTAGTAAGTATTATCACAATGGAGTGATAAAAGATCCTTGACCTTCTCAATAAAAACTTACACATTCGAACATGGAACCGGCTCTCCCACCCAACATTTCTCCGTCCTTCGCGCTGCGCACGAGTCGCGCTCAGACCACAGAAGAAAGTGCTCGCTACTTCGAAACAACGGTTCACCACAAACAAACCAAAACGATCTTATATCAACAACATAAAAGCATTCTCGAAAAACGTGCCAGTATTTTTTAAATAAAGGGTTAAAAATAGTACAAAAAAACAAATAAAGTGATCGGCGAAAGTGTTACGGAATTCGATATTATAATGCATGAACACCTTTCTTATGACAAAGTGAAGTTTTGTTTTTCCTTCCGATGTAGCTCGATTGGTGGTTGTGTATTGTGAGAGTTCGAAAGGTTCAAGGTAAGTTTTTAATAACTTTTTCACTTCTCTCTCATGCTCTAAAAGTACGCCAATATTAATTAGACCTAGGCAGGGAGACTAAAATGACCACTTTAGTCTCTAGGGAGTGAAAAGTAATTAGTTTTTCGATTTCCTTCATGTGACATAGAAAAACTCAAACAGCCAGAAAATATACTATTATCTGTGGAGTGTGGACCATCTTCATTGCGAAAATGTTGAGAGTTTTAGTTCCATGGTTTTTCCGCAAAGAAGGTGGCGCCATGTGTTTTAAATCTTTCGTGATTTTTATTTTAGTAATATTTATTAAATGTTTTTGTACTAAATTAACTATTTTTCTCGCACTCAAAGTGAAAAGTACAGTTTGCACCTCGAGACTAAACGCCAACTTTTTATCCCCCTAGGTTTCATTGACCACAAGTTTGAGTCAAACCACCTCTGGTATATTATGGATTCGTTTAGACCCTCGATATAAAGTATACCATTCAATCTAAAACATAAGATAGTCCTGTTTGTCAATCCTTTTGAAAATTTGCATTGCCTAGAGTGCAAGTCTCTTTACGATTCAAAAATTTTCAACTACGAAAGGATTGCATTGTTCTTTGAAATAAGGATGACGAATGATAGTCATCTGATTTACTTTTTATCATCTGTCAAAAACGACATTGTGTTCTAAAAATGTTAAAAATACCTAGGCGTGACGTCATAGTTTAGCAGCGTCATTAATGTACTAATTTAATGAATTAAAAATCGAAGACTTCGTAAAAAACAAAACGAGTAAGGTTTTCCGAAGTTTTACAATTTAGTGAATTTAGTGATTGAGAGTTCATAATTTATTTCTGATGCTGTCGTCATCCCTTTTAATACGATTGTAAGTTTCTTGATTACAAATCTGTCTTTCCGACCCTCAAAAGGCTCTATCTTTGGAACCATGATAGGTGGCTAGTTGAAATTTTCACAGAATATGTGTTATTTATTATGAGGGATTTCCCAAAGAATAAAAAAAGTTAAAAATATCCTGTAAATTATAATTATACTAATTAATTCATAATTTATTTCTGATGCTGTCGTCATCCCTTTTAATACGATTGTTATTTTTGTTAGGTTTGAGTGTGTAGCATTGTATTGTATAAGTTTCTTGATTACAAAACTTAGCCATATTTCTGCCCTTAAGTTTTTCTTGCATTTAAGAATTGTAGAACATCGCCTCATCTTTTTTTAGGGTTCCGAAGCAAGTATCGGGATCCTATTACTAAGCCTACGTTATCCGTTTGCCAGGCCGGCTGTGTGTCTGTCTGTCTTTCCGACGCTCAAAAGGCTCTATCTTTGGAACCATGATAGGTGGCTAGTTGACATTTTCACAGAATATATGTTATTTATTATGAGGGATTTCCCAAAGAATAAAAAAAAGTTAAAAATTTAGAGGATCACGAAACATTTTTTTTTGAGTTTGTTTTATCGCAAAACAGTAATACATACAAGTGTGCAACTATATAATACTAATCGTAAAGTAAAACAACAAATTGTGTGATGTGTGAGAGAACCGGCCAAGTGTGAGTCGTACTCGCGATAGAGTCCGTACGAAAAATAAACTGACGCTCGCGTCGATGTCTTTTGTTTTTAATTAATTGGTATCATTATTATACTTGTGTAGAGTAGTGGTGTGGTGGCATGGAACCCCTGGTGCGGGAGTCCGACTCGCACTTGGCCGATTTTTTTTTCAACTATAATTCTAGTAATAAAAAATAATGTTCATTCGTTCGTCTTGTATGGGTGGAAACCTAGTGCTCCATATTTTAATTGGTTGTCTGTAAAGTCGGTTTACGGACGATAGTTTAACGTGAAAACGTCATAACGTAACGGGACAATGAGCGTAACGGGACAATGAGTCATCCTTTTTCGTGCGTGCAGCCGGCGTCCATCGATTTATTAGACGTTTTCACGTCAAAAAGTTAACCCTACAGTTAAACCACACTACTTCCAAAGGCTACGTGTTCCGTTACACGCCGTTGTCATATTTAGTATTCTGTACAACTTTCTACCGGTCCCATTTCCGTCACAAGCCTTTCGTTCGTCAGTCTCATTAAGTCATTACATACGACCACGTGCTTGTCCCTTCGGTGACGTGAACTTTACGTAATGTCTGCTAATTTCACCGGCGCGGGCGCAATCCGGAACATCTTGGCATGCGGGGTGGAAACGCACGGAAACATGAATTACTGCACCAAGTCTATTAAGGCGCAATGGTACTTAAAAATATGTCTTTGTCTTTTTCTTTGCGTGTAAAAAAAGGGAAGAAAATACCACACTTTTGCACTTTTTCGATGTTTTCGTTTTTATTTTCATGATGTTTTCCCTTCAGTCACCTATGAACTTTATTTCAGTAAATAAATTATATTATCAAATTACTTATTTTAAAAATAAAACCGAAAATTGACGATAAAATGGCACGAAAAAAGGTACCTTTGCGAAATTATTCTATCGAGCCGATTCCAGTCGATATAGTCCCTCGTAACTATTCTCAAACAGTATGTTTTCCTAGAATTTAAATTTACTGTTAACTACTTCAAAAATGAATTCTAAAAACCTGTTTAAGTGGATTTTTTGGTACCACTGGGCCTTAACTCAAGTAGGTGCATACGGTTAGGTAGATAGTGGGTAGATCGTGTCGGTCCACTGAGCGCGAATTCACTTTCTTCAAATGGTTGCCAACAAAAAAATCTCGATAACAAAATAAACGATAAAAAGTTATACAAAAACAGCTAAGACGGAAAGAAGAGATGTGAAAAAGTGGTATTGGTGGCGTTGATATTACTAAACTGCCACAAACACTGGCAAACCCTCAAAAACCCCTTGAAAACCGTAAAATATTCCAAGTTTATTAAGTTCATACGTATTGTATTAGTTTTAAGTGGCAGTTGGGCAGGGGGGCACATTGTTCGTAGAACAGATGGCCGTTGGGGCAGTAAAGTTCTCGAGTGGCGACTACGCACCGGAAAACGTAGTGTAGGCAGGCCTCCCACTCGGTGGACCGATGACCTGGTGAAGGTCGCGGGAAGCCGCTGGATGCGGGCAGCGCAGACCCGGTCGTCGTGGAAATCCTTGGGGGAGGCCTATGTCCAGCAGTGGACATCCTTCGGCTGATAAGATGATTGTTAATTTTAATTGGTTATCTTACCTAACAATACATTGCATTTAAATAAAATTCATTAACATAAAACCATATGTTTAACAATCCATAAACTTTACATAATAACTGCAATTGATCTCAAAACACTTTGATAACAGTCGTGCAACAACGTGCGATTGTAAATAGTAAATTGTATGTTGTTAGTATTCCGTGATCACTTGCAGTTAAGAATAAAATCGATTTAACTGCATTAGCGCACTTGAGATGCCGTTTATTAGAACTATGCGACTGTAGATAGTGATAGAGCGTCGATGGCGTAACTAACTACTAGTCGTCCAAAATCAAATTAAATAAAATAAAAATCATAATATACATCATTCATATAAACTCATATACGTCCCCACCGAGGGGCTCGAGCCTACCCTGAATTAGGGCGATCGGGCCTTAGTCGACCACGCGGGGCCAGTGCGTGTTGGTCGACTTCACACACAAACTGCGAGTTTCTTCGCAGGCGTGTGCAGGTTTCCTCACGATGTTTTCCTTCACCGTAAGAGCGTCGGATTAACGTACATATGAAATCTAAATTTGAAATCACATTGGTACGTAGCAGGTTCGAAACACGACCTCCCGGACAGAAGGTGGCGGCCCTAGCCATTACGCCACCGACGCTCTTGCATATACATACAAATAAAAATATAACACCCACATCCTCGGCTGCATCGGCCTTTACCATCAGATGAAGTGCAGCCAAACAAATGCATTAAAATTAATAATATTAAAAAAAACGAGCGAGCCTTACACAGTAGTCACGATAGTTGATGACTTGATAAGTAAAATGTGATAAAAAAATTATGAAATTAATGAATTATTGGGTCGAACATTCACGGGCCGGGCCTTCGGATGGTAGGTCATCTTTAAATTCGGCCTCACATCAAGCGGCATGACCATGTTACCTTAGCCTTCGTGACTTAAGAAACGTTCGCGTTTCCTGTCACACTCTTCCGTCCCATTTTAAGAAATCACTGACAAATTGCAGGAAAGCGAGACGAAAGATGTTGCACATCAAAAACACAAAGTTCAGCCAATTTTGTAAGCCACAACACAAACAACTTTTGGTACAGTATTAAGATATGGCTTACAGTAGCGCAACGCCTTTGATGTCGCACGATGCGCCACCGGCGTAGGTGCTAGCAGGCCTCCGTCACTCCATGTACTTGCGCGCTATAATTACCTACCGCCCGGCCCAGCGTTCTCGGGCCGTTTGCGGACCCAATTCAGTGCGGTTTTCACAAACGAAGCGCACGCACGTAGTTAAATTTAAATCGTTTCATTCGTTCGTACGCGTACCTACGATGCCGTCTGGTGCCTTATGTGCTGTAGATGGGTGCAAATCAAGCAAAAGAAGAGATAAACACCTAACATTTTTCCATTTACCTGTCAATGAAGAAAGGTAAGTGATAAACTATTACTATTTTTTGTCGTTTTAAAATTATTTTTAATACTAGGTATATTAAGCAATAGCTAGTACTCTTTATTACACTGTGGCATTAGCTTGCCTTTCAAACACAGATTTACATTTTTTTGTTACATAGAAACGTCATACTTATCTTAAACACTATTTTAACAACGTTTAAAAAGCTATTTTTATTAAAATAAAATTGTGATAATATGTGAGTCGCAGGCGCGGCGACCTGTCTCAACTTGTCGTGCTGTTAGCGCACACAAACACTTGTGACATAACTATTTAGTAATCTGTGCTTGTGATTCGGTTTTATGCGATTTATAACCGAGAATTTAGAAAGGGTAAGAAATTAATAAAAAATTATATCAAAATAAAACACATGTAACTCTTATAGATTTTTTTCATTTTACTTACACTGACCTCTAAAATTATGTGTTATCTAGATGTATTGCACAATCAGCACCTTTTTAAAAAAAAATATATTTTACTAGCTGTTGCCCGCGGCTTCGCCCGCGTAGGGGTATGAAAAATAGATAAGAACCTATTCTCAGACCTACCCGATATGCACACAAAATTTCATAAAAATCGGTCGAGCCGTTTCGGAGAAGTATGGTTACTAACACTGTGACACGAGAATTATATATATACTAGCTGTCCCGGCGAACTACGTACCGCCTTACATTACACTACACTACCCTACCCTACACTACCCTACCCTACCCTACACTACACTACACTACACTACCCTACCCTACCCTACCCTACCCTACATAAGAACCTTCTCCTGACAATAACGAACTCGACAAAAAAAAAATTAGCCAAATCGGTCCAGTCGTTCTCGAGTTATGCGCTTACCAACACATTTTGCGATTCATTTTTATATATTAGATAGATAGATAGATAAATGATACAATTTTAAACTACCACCTATAAGTCAAAACATATTCACAGTTCTCAATAACATAGACGCAAAAAGTTATGTTAATTTAATTTTATCGAAGAGGCAGCCCTGCGATTGCTGTGGGATCGCGTGGTGTGAAGCAAGCTGACGCGATGGAGTAGGCTATTATAGCAGTAGGTATTGGAAATTTACTACTGAGTGAAGTATCTGTTACGTAGTAACTAATTAGTAATCTGTGGTGCTAGCCCATACTAGCCTGTAGCACAGTATAATAAAGAGCACTAGCGTACCTGTAGTCAGTAGTGCCCCGCCGCCCGCTGCCCCGTGAGTACCCTTCCGTTGCTCTGCGTAAGTACATTCATTGCGCTACTGTAAGCAGCTATATTGTAATACTGTGCTTTTGGTGAGACAATGAAGCTTCCCGACTCGTACAGTACAAAAACGTTAAAGACTCTCCGATCGCGCAATAAACGATTGGTGTGTTGAATCGACCGGAAACTTGATCTCTATCAAGAAGATAAGCAATGGAAAGTAGTTAATGTAAATCCTCAGATTAAATCCTTACTAATATTATAAATGTGAAAATGTGTTAGTTTGTTTGTTTGTTACCTTTTCACGCTTCAACGCCTTGACCAATCTTTATGAAATTTGTCATGCAGGTAGCCTGTGTCACGGGGAAATAGCATAATCTGATGCAGTTCCTGAGGGAACAAAAAAAAACTCGATTGTTGTGATTTTTTGCACAGAGATGGTTGAGTAGGTGGGAAACGACATAATTTACTAATCACCCCTAAAGACAGTCATAAAAACGATGTCCACGCGGGCACAGATTACTAAATAGTTACTTGCGGGCGGAGCCGCGGGAAAAAGCTATTACATTATAAAACCACAAATAACAAGCTTTCTTATTGCTCGTTTAACACGACCGCCAACACATAATACTACCTAAATACCTATTAGTACGACACAAAATACTGTAAACACTAACAGCTTTTCCAATTCAATCTTGCATGACGAAAGTTTGAGGTGCACAACGGTTCCTTGCACAAAGAGATGTTTTTACAAGTAGAAATCTGTGTCTTAAAGAGGCGGTCCACAACTCCACAAGGCACGTTCCGTGCGTACATACAGATGACTGCAGCCCATACAACGACGGTAGACACAGGCACTAAGTAGGTAGGATAGGACATTCCTCAAATATTTACATTGATAACTTTAGGAATTCAACAAAAAGCCGGGTCGTTCCTTTTCCTCTAATGTGGTTGATGGGAGCGATGGTTGACTCTCGCGTTATACTCTTGACCGGGTGCTGTCCGTGTGAACTGGCCTACTCTTGTCAAAGGTATCAATGATTTTTATGTCTAACTTTTCGTGTCATATTGTTTTCATGTTCTAATGACATAATCTGGTTTATTTCTAGGATTGTATTTTGACATTATTAACTAATGATTGTTTATTTCTTAATTTTTCACAAATGAAGTTATGTTATTATTATTTGATGACTATCAGAAAGAGTGTAATTTGCACCTATTTTGAATAAATACATTGAATTGATTTGAATTGAAAATTTGAAAAACCTACTGCGTAAAAACTTAACCACTCTTTTTGGTCAGTCGGATAAAAATGTAACCTATGTCACTCACGGGATCAAGCAAGACGAATCGAACGATACCTCATACCTCAAACCCTTCAAGCCGTTCAGGCTGTAGCAGGGAACATAGAAATCTGCATACACACATACACTCGAAAAACATAATTAATATAAAACACATATAAACAAGGCATTAGGGTAATTACACACATTTTATATAGTCAAAAAAAACTAAATGTAAGTATATTAAAAAAATAGTGTCA
Source organism: Coleophora flavipennella (assembly GCA_947284805.1). Classification (NCBI taxonomy): domain Eukaryota; kingdom Metazoa; phylum Arthropoda; class Insecta; order Lepidoptera; family Coleophoridae; genus Coleophora; species Coleophora flavipennella. The sequence goes on from OX369283.1 coordinate 14,412,618, forward strand.
TCATTCTGATTACAGTCTCAGGTTACGCTATTTGTTGAGGCCTGATACTTATCCATATATCCTTGTCATTTTATTATTATTCTTGTTATTTAACCGCCTCCATGGCGTACTGGTTAGTCCATTCGCTTCACACCAGGAGATCGCGGGTTCCATTCCCGGCGAGGTAAACTTTGTAAGCCTCGGTTTGCTTGGTAGTAGGGCATCATAGCCCGCCTGGCTAGCTACTACCATCTTATCTTAAGTGTTGCCGCCAAACATCAGTGTTAACAGCATGGGTGTGTTTCGGCTTGAAGATAAGAAAGCCAGTTCCCCATTGGGTTGGGGAATCTTGGTAGGCCCGCTTCCATCTTCGGCATCATCGTCACTTACCATCAGGTGTAGATGCCAAGGGCTTATCAATTGTAAAAAAAATGAAAAAAATGCATTATGTTATAATGTCCTCTAGAGCACAGGCATGTGTCGTACTTGATCCTTGACGAATTGCAGCATGAAATAGGTATAAAATCCTATCCTTTACGATCCCTTGATCGTTATATTAGGTCTTTACCTATGAAATTGCCGATTGTATAAAAAGATTTAAAGATGAAAATTAATATTAAGAACAATAATTATTAAAACAAAATTTATTCTCAAAATAGCATTAGACTATTAGAAACTAAATGGTGGTATTGTTTAGATATTTTGAGAGCACGGTATCTTTAACCCAGAGATATGCTATCTCTGGCTTTAACCCCATGAAGTCGGGTTTTTTCACCTGAAAAAATCTCCTTTGTTGAGGCAAAAAAAAACATTTTTAATTTTAAAGCTTGAGAGTTATTGCAGCAGTTTCTTCGTTACTAATGTCATATTTGGGAATACCCCGGCATAAGATTCAGGAAATTTCAAGAAAATTAACTAGTCTATAAAATTGCCCCATCTGACCACTAAGAAAACGCCTTTGTTCCATTCAATGGTACATAGCTCAGGGGATGGAACATGAAAGACATGCCACTGGTTATTAATAAAAGACCATAAGTAGTGTCACAATAAGGTCAATAATAAAAGAACAATAACTTTTTTATTTTCAATAAAAATAGGCATTGGTCTTCAAAAACTGAATCGGCAATTTCATAGGTAAAGACCTAATATAATACTAGATAGGAAATGCGAAGATCTAAAAGCTGTAAGTATGTGACAGTAACGGTGTTTTAGTAAATTAGCACAGTCTAAAGAATCCATATAGTTGGCCAGCGGAGACTTCTAGACCGAGCAATCGAGCGGAGGTTGAGGAGGGAGACGGGGGAGGACGAGCGCAAGCTGCAATAGTCACCTTTGTATAGCCGTTTGGGACAATTCGTACAAGGAGGAGGAGCTCAAGAGGAGCAGGTGACAAGAGTTTAGTAATGTCACACATCAAAGGCATGGGACTGCCACTGTGACATTAGTATGTAATGAATCAAACACATCTCAACTTAGGTAAAATCGAACAGGATTCATGGAAATGGACGACGTAAAACGTTTAATACTCAACATCGTAATTATAAATTCAGATTTATTTTATTATTTTTTTATTCACCATTGGTAAGCCCTTGGCATCATCTCGCCTAAAACCTCGCAAGTGACGATGATGCCGAAGATGGAAGCGGGATTACCAAGATTCCCCAACGCAATGGGGAACTGCCTATCTTATCTTCAATCCGGAGCACATTAATGTTGTTAGCATTGATGTTTGGCGGCAAGACTTAGATAAGATGATGGTAGCTAGCCAGGTGGGCTCAGAAAATGCCCTTCCCCCAACCAAACCAAGTCTTACAAAGATAGACTCCACGGGGATTCGAATCAACGACCTCCTGATGTGAAGCTAATGACCCTAACCATTACGCCACGGAGGTGGTTAAAGATCGTGTTTAGCTCTGATTCAACCGCATCTCATAGTTTGGTTCCAGATGAGTCGCGAGAACAGTGACCTCTTGTGATTGACGACAAGTTTAGTAAGAGTAGGTAGTCGACCAGTACAGTCAGCCACACGCACGTCAGTGGTCACACTTTGACTTTGATCTCTGTTGTTTTTTTTTATAAAAATTTGAGTGCGTTTAACTATATCTCACCTGATGGTAAGTGACGATGAAGTCGAGGATGGTACACGCAAACTCAAATTATGCCTATTCACTCTCGCCTTGAAGATTTCCAAATTGTAGGAGTCGGTTGTAGGAGTCGGGAAACACGACGCAGGCAAGGAGTTCCACTCCATCGCTGTCCGCCTAATAAATAAGGAAGCGTAACGCTTCGTGCGTATAGGCTGAATATCAACAACATAAGGGTGAAACCTCCCCCTGCTTCTCGTTGACCGAAGGTGGAATGGAGCTGGGGGAATGAGGCTGTGAAGTTCTTGAGCACACACGCTCCGAAACAAATTCGATAGAAAACCGAAAGGCAGGCGACTTTGCGGCGATGCTCAAGGCTTTGAAGCTTGTTTTCAAGCGACTTCCAAAAAGGAGGAGGTTCTCAATTCGTCTGTATGTTTTTTTTATGTGTGTTACCTCATAACTTTTGACTGGGTGAACCGATTTTTATGATTCTTTTTTTATTTGAAAGCCAGTGCTTCCCGTGTGGTCCCATATAAACTTTATCAAAATCGGTGTAGTACTTTATTAGAAAATTAACTAAAACCAAAACTAATTATGCAAAAATGTACTAAGCTTTTGCGATGGAAGTCGGTTTGTTAACGCGTCTAGCGTTTTCAATTATTGACAAGCTCATCGTCGCCAATGAGTCACTGGGCGCGTCGGTCGACTAGTTTCCATCGTTTAACTTACACTGGTAATTTTGCTACATAAATAACGGTGTTTCAGGTGAGCAGAGGACGGCAAGATGAGCTCGATAGTGAACGCGGCGGCCGACGTGTTCTCCACGACGGCGATTGCCGCCGCAGGTACGCAGGTAATCTACGCATATATACCAATGTCACAATATGTAACCTACCTTTATCTAATCAAATCAAAATCAAATCACATTCTTAATGGTTGGTACAGATCGTTTTATCTGCTAAGTTCTTTGGGTAGGCTGGTAAAATGGAACCCAAATTGGTTTTCTGACAAACTGTCACTTTCAGGAGATGAAACGATTTGTACAATTCTTTAAGAGTTTCCCAGACGGTCAATTTAAGTGGCTTGACCTCAAGCACGCACATGCTATAGACAAATCATAGATTTTTGTTTTGAGGACTACTATTCTTGATTTTCATAAAATATCTGGTCTTTAGCGCGGTTCAATTCAACTATAAGCACAACCACAGATAAGATACTAGTTACGAAGAATTACATGATTTGTCTACGATATCTACATGTTGAAGTCATCATATCAGCCGAAAAACGTTCAATGCTGGACAAAGGCCTCCCCAAGGATTTCCACGATACCGGTCCTGCGCTGCCCGCATCCATAAGCTTCCCGCGATCTTTACCAGGTCGTCGGACAACCGCTTGGGAGGCCTGCCAACGCTAGGTTTTCCGGTCTGCGGTCGCGACTCGATAACTTTACTGCCCCAACGGCCATCTGTTGAACAACCAAACCAAAGAGTGACCAACGGGACCCTATTACTGAGCCTCCGCTATCGGTGTGCCTGTCCGTCAGTCTGTCGGCGAGCTGTATTCCATGAACCGTAATACGTAAACAGTTGAAATTTTCACAGAGTGTGTATTTCTATTGCCGCTATGACAACCAATAATAAAGTACAAAAAAATCAAAGAGGAACTCCTTCCTTACAAGAAACGCGAAGAAACAAGCGACATCTAGTAAAATCTAGTAGTATCTTCCATAAAGTTGATTAATGAAACCCTTAGTGCGCGAGTTCAACTGGCACTTAGCCGATTTTAGGGTTTTACGCTTTAAAATCTGTAGGTCCCCATACCTGCATCCTCTTCACAAGGCCATCCGTTTATCGCACCCAACCAACTTGTCCCTCTCTCTCTACACCTGCACACGTAAACACATATCACAGTGACTGAACTCTTTGCAAACTACAAACTACAGTGTTTAAACAGACTTTAAATATTGCCATTGACTTAACAGAAGAACGATCTTTAGAAATATCTTTAAATTGTTTTCCAGGTGGCGTGGTTCATCCCAATGCTGGTAGCAGCTATCGCGTACTTCCAGTATGACCAGACCGACCCCGAGGGAAGACCTGTCGATGTCGAGGACCGCCTGCTGCCGGAATATGACTTCATCATAGTCGGAGCTGGCTCTGCTGGTAAGTGCGATTAATATATCCCTCTATAAAATACTGGGGAAGGAGAACAGCATTTGACTCTTTACGAGTTAAAAAGGTTTTGAGCAAACGAATGATAAACAACTTAAAACGCATAAGGGCAGGGTCTCTTCTTCATCATTAATCATGATATCGAGGACCGCCTGCTGCCGGAATATGACTTCATCATAGTCGGATCTGGCTCTGCTGGTAAGTGTGATTAATATATCCCTCTATAAAAAACTGGGAAAGATAACGCATTTGATTCTTTACGAGTTAAAAAAGTTTTGAGGAAACGAATGATAAACCACTTAAAACGCATAAGGGCAGGGTCTCTTCTTCATCATTAATCATCTTTGCTACCTTTGGATGATAAAGATTATTTTGCGTCTTTGGATGATAAAGATTATTTTGCGTCTTTTGATGATAAAGATTATTTTGAGTTTGATGTACCAGCATCTAATAATAATGTGTTGAACAACACGAAAACAGTAACACTATGTAAAACCCAAATGTCATGTGTAGGTTCTAAGGATTGATTCTAATCGTCCATCTTCCCCCTTCGGAGCTTGCCACCGGGGTGGCGGTTGGCACTAATTAGGTGGTGTTTACCACCCCGGTGGTCGATGGCACCGTTTATTCCCATCTCTCCCCTTCGGAGCTTGCCACCGGGGTGGCGGTTGGTACTAACTATGCCACCTAACACCACTAAACAAAGATGTTTTGCTTGTACATTTTCAGGAGCAGTAGTAGCAAATCGTCTATCGGAGATTGCTAACTGGAAGGTGCTCCTGCTGGAGGCAGGCGGAGACGAGACAGAGATATCTGACGTCCCACTCTTGGCCGGGTATTTGCAGCTCAGCAAGCTGGACTGGAAATATAAGACTGAACCACAAGGCACCAGCTGTTTAGGTATAAATTTTGAGAATACAATTATTTTGGTTGCTTCTCTATCAGTAATCCGAATTAAATTAAGATAGGTGATTTCCGAATATTAATTTTCCGAAGACGATTAGTGTCGTATTGTATGAAGAAGTGAAGGTGTTGGCGAAAGAACGAGGCCAATGGAGATTTCTCCACTTAGAAGAACAAACATTTTCAACAAATGTTTTACCTTTAGCTATCCATCCATATCCTCAATGGACCGACGACCAGGTGAGGGTCGCAGGAAGCCGCTGGATTAGGGCAGCGCAGGACCAGTTGTTGTGGAAATCTTTGGGGGAGGCTTTTTCCAGCAGTGGACGTCTTTCGGCTGATATGATGATCCCTTCATATTGTTTACCCGAATATTTTTTTCATCCACAATTGGTACCTAAGCCCTTGACATCATTTTATCTCACCTGACGGTAAGTGACGATGATACTGAAGATGGAAGCGGGCTTACCAAGATTTCCCAAATTTCCCCAATGCAATATCATATCTAATCTTCAAGCTGGAATTCTGCTAACATTGATATTTGGTGGCAAGACTTAGATAAGATAGTGGTTGTAGCTAGCCAGGCGGCCTTTGAAAATGCCCTTCCACCAACCAAACCGAGTCTTATAAAGCTAGATTCCGCCGGGATTTGAACCCGCGACCTCCTGATGTGATGCTAATAGACTAACCATAACGCCACGAAGGCGGTTATACTTATAAATTCGGACAAACATTAAGACGGTTAAATAATGAAACGATTCGAATACTTTCATATTTTTTAGAAATAAAAACGTCGGAATTAAGATCCTAGGGAAACTTTCAATGTTAAGAGACTTATTAACAAGATGTTTAGAACGAGTTTACGTTTCAAGGAAAGTTTATTTCTCATTTCAGCAATGGAAGGCAGTCGATGCAACTGGCCCCGCGGAAAGGTTCTCGGCGGAAGTTCAGTCCTCAACTACATGTTATACTTAAGAGGAAATAAGAAAGACTATAACATGTGGGAGTCTTATGGCAACAAGGGCTGGGGGTACGAAGACGTTCTGTACTACTTCAAAAAGTCAGAGGACAACCAAAACCCTTACTTAGCTCAAACGCCTTACCACAGCACGGGAGGATATCTGACAGTTGCGGAAGCTCCTTTCCACACTCCACTAGTTTCAAGCTTCATTGAAGGCGGATTGGAGCTGGGCTACGTCAATAGAGACGTAAACGGCGAAAACCAAACGGGCTTCATGGTGGCCCAAGGAACGTTGAGACGCGGCCGTCGCTGCTCTACATCCAAAGCCTTTCTAAGACCAGCCAGAGAGCGACCGAATCTTCACATAGCCATGCATTCCCACGTCACGAAAGTACTTATCGATCCCAGAACGAAAATAGCTTTTGGTGTGGAGTTTGTAAGAAATAAAATGGTTCATCGCATCAGAGCTAGGAAGGAAGTCATATTATCTGCCGGAACTATCAACTCTGCGCAACTGCTGATGTTGTCAGGTATCGGTCCTGCGGAGGAGCTGATAAAGCACAGGATACCAGTGATACAAAATTTACAAGTGGGGAAAAATCTGCAGGATCACATCGGTTTAGGAGGCCTTGCTTTTATGGTTAACCAAGAGATATCTATAGTGGAACACCGGCTTCACACTGTCAGCACGCTGATGGAGTACGCGATGTTAGGCGAAGGTCCACTGACAATAATGGGCGGCGTCGAAGGCTTAGCATTTGTAAACACAAAATACGCAAACGCTTCCGAAGATTTTCCTGATATTGAATTTCATTTCATATCGGGCGCCACTAATTCAGACGGAGGAGAGCAATTGCGCAAAATTCACGGACTAGTTGATACGTTCTACGATGCGGTGTTTCGACCAATAAACAACATGGACGTTTGGAGTATCATACCTATGCTTCTCCGTCCTCGTAGCAAAGGTTACATACAGTTACGAAGTGCCAATCCTTACGATTACCCATACATCTATCCGAACTACTTGACAGATGAGATGGACGTCAAAACTTTGGTCGAGGGCGTCAAAATAGCAGTCGCTTTGTCTAAAACAAAGGCTTTTCAGAGCCATGGCTCCGTTCTCAACAAACATGTGTTTCCTGCTTGCGTGAGCGTTCCGCGCTACACTGATGCGTATTGGGAATGCATGATAAGGCAGTACACTTGCACGATATACCATCCTGTCGGCACTGCAAAGATGGGGCCCTACTGGGACCAGGAGGCGGTGGTGGACAGTCAACTGAGGGTGTACGGTGTTAAGGGCCTGAGAGTCATAGATGGCAGTATTATGCCTACTTTGGTGAGCGGCAACACCAACGCGCCCATAATAATGATAGGAGAAAAAGGTAGCGACATGATCAAGGACTTCTGGATGAAACGAAGGATCTCCAGATACTATTACGTTTAGTAAGCTACATACATAGTGATTGAAAAATGAATATCGTCGGTACAAAGTGTTTTGATTTAAATATTTATGAATCAGTATTAAGTGTGGAGGATTGTAAATAATGTACTATTTATTTAATTTATTGGCATGAATAAAATATAAGTTTAAATATATTTTTTATAGTTACTTGACAACTAAGTATATTTAACATCAATAGGATTTGACTGTATCCAAAATAAATTATTGGGTATTATTCACTAAATAGCATTTCTCCTATAAAAGCACAAAACTCATTAATTTGATATTTTAATACATTTTACAAGCTTTATATTAGTATCACCTGTTCCGGTGTCTGTAATGAAATTTTGCAAGTTAAATTTGACCCGCTTCCCGGTTTTCGACTGAGCTGAAATTTTGCATGCTTAAGTGTATCGCGGGTGACAATGCAATATTAAAAGTTAAACCTAAAAGTTTATAGGATTTCGAATTTTCAGTTTCATATTTATTAAAATCACTAAATTAGTTCGCCAAAAACAATGACGTCACATATAATATAAGTGACACGAACAATTTCGGAACAGAATGTCGTTTTTGACAGTTGATAAAAAGTAACTCAAATGACTAGCAGTTAGCGAATATCGGATTGTGTGTGATCTAGTTGTTAAGTTCCCATAATAGGGTAAGTCACCCTAATGTTGTCATTTCCACCTTTGAAGTACCCGCTCTAAAAACGTAAATAATACCATTATTTTATGACGCATATTTTATAAGGTTATAGGGGGGGAGGTAAAAAAATGGGAGGGTGACAAAAGCGGAGCTTATCCGATTTAAGCTACTAAATATAATAAATACATAAGAGTAAGTACATTTAAATTATTTCAAATGACTTCAATTAATTTTCTGGATAGATTTTATGATGACGAGACTAACAATAGACCAGGACGACATTTGATAAATATAGGTCAATGATTAATACGAGTACATAGTATTTATTATATCAGCTCATATACGTCCCCACCGAGGGGCTCGAGCCCTGACTCAACAAAAGCGTCGGTGGCTCAACCGGTAACGACTCGATCCATCTAACCAGAGGTACCGGGTTCAAACCTGGACATAGTATATACCGACAAATTAATCCTCAGAGCTACTAAGGAAAACTATAATTTTCATATATATAAACGTTATTGTAAAAATGTGGCCAATTGCGTGTCAGACCACGCGCAAAGTAGAGTTCGGTAGTAAAAAAAACGAATATTAAAAAAAACTTTTTCAGATCATATAAAAAATGTAGTATGGAGTCTAAAAGTTTTAAAACCGTCTTCCAAAAAGGAGGAGGTTCTCAATTCGACTGTGTGTGTTTTTTGGTATGTTTGTTATGCGATATCTTCGCAGATTGTGAACCGATTTACATGATTCTTTTTTATTCGATAGGTTGGTCCCATATAAATTTTGTCAAAAGCGGTGTAGCACTTTTTTTTAGAAAATTGACAAAAACCAAAAATAAACATGCAAAATTTTACTAAGTTTTTGCAAAGGAAATCGGTTTTTTAACGTATTTAATGTTTCAAATTATTTTAAATCCAACTGCATATAATATATCTCAAGGCGGTCAAGTATTATTCCTAAAAACTTATTGTCCTTTTAAATTAATTATGTACCCTACTACTAACAATAGTTTTCAAGATATCCTGAAATAGCGGGTTAGCACCGTTAGTGAAAATAACCACTTAAAAATTTGATATTTATTATTTATTAAACAAATTATTTATCAAAAAAATCCTTCCTATATACCTTTAATAGATTTGAAACAATATTTAAAGATAGGGTACGTGAATGAAAAAAAAATCACCCCTTTTTTATTTATTAAAAATTTGAGTGCGTTTGGCTGCACTCTACATATAGAGGATACCCTGAAATATTTTTTTTAACAGATTTTATCTCTTGTTCAAAGGCGTACCAGATTTGTATGACAATACAAAATTTCAGCTTCATAGCTGTAATAGTCTTTCAATAAACAGCTGTGACATACCGACAGACGGACAAGGCAAAACTTTAAGGGTTCCTAGTTTAACCACGGAACCCTAAAAACGACCAATATTCATAATAGGTATAACAGGTAATGTTTTTTTAAGGGTATAAGTTAAAATACAGGTATATCACATTTCAGATATGCAATTCTACTTACGAATCTGAACAACTTTTGCTTTAAAACTTTACTGAAATAGCAAACAAAATCGACTTCTCCAAGAGATCAGATGATTAGCCAACTGGGTGGTTAATTTTTTACTTCAATTTTAGCAAAGTTTGATAACAAATGTGCTTCAGTTTCATAAGTAGAAAGAATCTTCCCCCCCTCAAAAATGTGTTCTATTTTTCCTAACACCCCTGCACCCTAGCGAAGTTGAATTCTAGATCCACCTCTAGCACATTCAGGTACAGATTAGATTTAATGTAATTTATTTGTTGTTTTAATTATTACAAACAAACAGAGCAATTAAGATTTTAATTCATTATACAAAAGATTATTAATTGTGTTCATAAAAAAGAGTACTTACTTACGTAACAACATACAATGCACTGTGCATGTGCAACAGTCCAACAATACAAGCGTTGCCCGCAAAAATGCTCAAACTCAGCAAGAAATTTGCCAAACTTGGCGAAATCGTTTAACCATTCAATTCCTTTCTATATCAGTCGCGATTTAGCATCGTACAAAGTAAGTGATTTCGTGGCCACTGTGTTACTAATTCCAGTCTTCAAAATGGCGAGTGACGGTTCAACCGCGATAAAAACAATGGTGTCCTCCACACGGATAATGTTTGCACTGCTGCCCGGACTCGGTGCTATGATACTGATCAGGATGGCCATACACCTTTACAGACCGGACATGGAAGACATCGAGAACCGAGTACATCCTGCTGAACTGCTGTACGATTGCTATGACTTCATCATAGTAGGCGGAGGGTCCGCCGGCGCCGTTCTAGCGAATCGGTTATCAGAAAACCCAAGTTGGAACATACTGCTTCTGGAAGCAGGCTCCGACGAGAATGTTCTGTCCGAAGTACCAGTTTTGTTTCCTGTCCTCCAAACTTCATCCATAGACTGGCAGTTCGTCACAGAACCCAGTGATGAGTACTGTTTGAGTATGATAGACAAACGGTGTAAGTGGCCAAGAGGGAAAGTGCTCGGTGGGTCCAGTGTACTTAACGCTATGCTGTACATCCGGGGTAACAGACGCGATTACGACAACTGGGCTAATATGGGGAACGAGGGCTGGTCCTACAGAGAAGTGCTTCCATATTTCCTGAAATCTGAAGACATGAGAATACCAGAATACCAAAATGACGCTTACCATTCAACAGGAGGTCCTTTAACAATAGAGTATTTCAACTATGAGCAACCAATCACAAGGAAAATACTGGAGGCGGGACAACAGCTTGGATACAATATTGTGGATGTCAACGGAGCAACCCAAACTGGATTCACACGATCACACGCGACCGTTCGAAACGGCTTAAGATGTAGTACGGCCAAAGCCTACCTCAGGTCAGCTTCACGAAGACCCAATCTACATGTCAGCATACACTCACTGGTCCAGAAAGTCTTAATCGATGAAAATAAAAGAGCTTATGGTGTACAATTTTCTAAACATGGTGTTAGTCGTATAGTAAAAGCCGGTAGAGAAGTGATACTATCTGCCGGCGCGATACAGTCTCCTCAGCTGCTAATGTTGTCCGGTATTGGAGACGCTGAACACTTGAAGGAGGTCGGCATCTATCCGATCGCAAACCTCCGTGGCGTGGGAAATAATCTTCAGGACCATGTTGCAATGGGAGGCCATTCGTTTCTCTTCGACAACCCTTACACCAACGGCACAGATTTCTGTTTCAATTTAAACACAGTGTTCTCTATCAACAGTCTGATAGATTTTGCTATACATAAGACAGGTGCGTTCTACAGTATGATGGAGGCAGAGGCCATGGCGTTCGTCAACACAAAATATCAAGATCAAGCTGAAGATTACCCCGATATTCAGTTTTTTATCGCCCCAACAGCCGATAACATGGATGGTGGCATATTTGGTAAACGGGCTAACGGTTTGACAGACGAAACATATGCTGTGTTGTATGAAGACATACTGTACGAGTCATCATTCTCCGTTGTTCCTTTGCTTCTTAGACCCAAGAGCAGGGGCTTCCTCAAGCTAAGAGATTCAAACCCTTTTTCACCGCCTAGAATTTACCCAAACTATTTCTCGCATCCAGATGATGTTAAAATTATGGTGAGTACACTACGACGGTTTTAAACAAATACAAAAGGAGATTACAGACAAAAGCTAAAAATTTTCCTAGCCAAGTGAGCAAGTAGCGTAAGAAAGTAGATGGCATTTTTTTTACGATTCCATAACAAGTAGAGTCCCTATTACTAAGCCTACGCTGTCCGTACGTCTGTCTGTCTGTCTGTCCGACCTTTAAAAGGCTGTATCTTTATAACCGTAAAATGTAGCTGGCTGAAATTTTCAGTTTTTTTTATTTTTTTACGGTTTCATAACGGGTAGGGTCCCTATTACTAATCCTACACTGACCGTACGTCTGTCTGTCTGTCCGACCTTTAAAAGGCTGTATCTTTATAATCGTAAAACGTAGCTGGCTGAAATTTTCAGTTTTTTTTTATTTTTTTACGGTTCCATAACAGGTAGGGTCCCTGTTACTAAGCCTACGCTGTCCGTACGTCTGTCTGTCTGTCCGACCTTTAAAAGGCTGTATCTTTATAACCGTAAAACGTAGCTGGCTGAAATTTTCAGTTTTTTTAATTTTTTTAAGGTTCCATAACGGGTAGGGTCCCTATTACTAAACCTACGCTGTCCGTACGTCTGTCTGTTTGTCTGACCTTTAAAAGGCTGTATCTTTATAACCGTAAAACGTAGCTGGCTGAAATTTTCACAGGTTTTTTATTTTTTTACGGTTCCATAACAAGTAGAGTCCCTATTACTAAGCCTACGCTGTCCGTACGTCTGTTTGTCTGTCCGATCTTTAAAAGGCTGTATCTTTGTAACCATAAAACGTAGCTGGCTGAAAAGAAGAGAAGAAAGAAAAAAACTAAAGAGAAAAACTAATGTGGGTCTAGTTTTAATAGATTTTTTTATTTGCTCTATCGTAAAAACGGTAATACATTACACACAAGTGTAAAATATTATACTAATCTTTAATGAAAACAAAAATAATAAAAACTAGCCAAGCGTGAGTCGTTCGGCTCGCGCTAAGGAGTCCGAGCTGAATAAAAATAAACATTTTTCTGTCGTTCGTGTTGATGTCTTTTGTTTGTAATGAATAGGTATCATTGTTATACTTGTGTGGAGAGGTGCGTTGGCCGGATTTTTTCTTAGCAAATAATAAGTTTTGTTGTTTAAACCACATACAACATTTTCGTCGTAATTTAGCGGATATTATTTTTTATAATTATTTATATAAAAACTAGCTTTTACCCGCGGCTTCACCCGCGTGGATACCGTTTTTATGACTGTCTTTGAGGGTGGCTGGTGAGCAAGCCGCAAGCGGCTCGCGAGCGTGGACATAGTTTTCTCCAGATCTCTATCCCAGATCGGGCTATTCTTAATAGCAGTTTATGTCACTTCCCATTGCACCCCCTGAACCGATTCTATAAAAGTCAGTTCAATCCGTTTCTCCGCTGCACAGGAGCTATGTTGGGCTATTCTGATTAGCAGTCAATGTCACTTCCCACCCCCTCAAGCAATTCTATACAAAAAATCACTTCAATCCGTTGCTTCGCTGCGACGCCGACGTGCGCGAGCGTGCAAATAAGTTTTCCCCAGATCCTTTGGGAACTATGTCAGGATATGCTAATTAGTAAATTATGCCATTTCTCATCCCCTGAACTTTTACTATGCCTCAACCATCTCTGTGCAAAAAAACACAACAATCCATTGTTCCATTGCGAGGTTAAAGAAATAACCCAAAAAAAGAGTATTTTTTTAGTTCCCTCAGGAACTGCATCGAACTATGCTATTTTTACGATTTAAAAAGTAGCCTATGTCCTTTACCGTGACAAAGGCTACCTTAATGCCAAATTTCATCAAAATTGGTCAAGGTGCTAAAGCGTGAAAAGGTAACAAACAAACAAACACATTTTCAAATTTATAATATTAAGTAAGGATATCAGCTACTCTAATTAAAAAGGTAGTCTGGTCGAACGTGGTTAATAGGAGGAAACTAAAAATTTTCCCCGAGGAACCAATAGTCAACTAAAAACTGTCCCCTAGGAACCAATAGTCAAGTAAAAATTTTCCCCGAGGAACCAATAGTCAACTAAAAACTGTCCCCTAGGAACCAATAGTCAAGTAAAAATTTTCCCCGAGGAACCAATAGTCAACTAAAAACTGTCCCCTAGGAACCAATAGTCAACTTGAAATTTTCCCCGAGGAACCAATAGTCAACTAAAAACTTTCCCCGAGGAACCAATAGTCAACTAAAAAAAAATATGTTGTACTTCTCCTACATAGTTGACTAGGAAATGACACTAATAACAAAAAAAATGCAGAAGTGATACATTTTAAAATGTATTTGAAGTGTATTTTAGGGTTCCGTGGTCAATATAGTTATAGTTTCGCCATATCTGTCTGCCTGTCTGTGCGCGGCTTAGCTCAGAGACTATTAGTACTAGAAAGCTGTAATTTGGCATGGTTATTTGGCTAACAACAATTAATAACGCCGACAAAGTGGTACAATGAAATCTTGAAAAAAAATATTTTAGGGTACCTATCCAACATGTACAGAGGGGGGAGGGAATTTTCTTCGTTGACGTACCCTATCGTGCGGGGTATCGTTGAGTATGTCTTTCAAAACAACTTAGGGTTTGCAATAACTGTTCTCGTATTAACGAATCCATTTGCGAAATATTATGTTAGTCAAATTCTCCCCCCCCCCCCCCCCCTCCATCTAAACCGCAATTTCAGGACATCTAAAAAATGTTAATAGTAGGAAATATAGTAATCAATTTAAAAGGAAAACTATCACGGCTAAGTGGACTTTCTTAGTTTAGGACGATCTGTGGTTTAGGAGTAACAGTCGACGAACTTAAGATGTGCAGTTGGATTTGTAAAAAGTTCATCGATTTTCCATACACTATATTTTATTACCAATTGCAAATACAATTTTGTTTTTTAAAATATATACATTTATTTCTTGAAAAGACTACGGAGCCCTACCATACGCGAGCCCGACTCGCACTTGGCCGGTTTTTTGACAAAAATTGTAAATGATTATAATATTGTGACTGTAATTTGTACCTTATGTTTGCATATTAACATTAAATATCATTGACCTCAATATTTGCATGCCGTTTTAATAGCTAAACTTGAGTGCTGTAACTACATATAACTTTAAAGATTGGCGGCGCTAGTGTGCTTATCGAACCGCCTTAAACACGGTATACGTGTTTAAGGCGGTTCGATAAGCACACTAGCGCCGCCAATAGAAATAAAATAAAAGACGTGTGGCACTCGGGAACTGCCGCGGTAAAGCTATTGCATAGCATTTTTTATCAACTTATGCAATTATATTTTGTTTTATGCAGTATTTACCAGTACCATATAGTCCTTGGGGCGCTAATAATAAATTATATAATGTAATAAATTAACACTAAGAAAGTTACACCAGTTACGTTAGTACTAATATATATACTGTGGTTACACCCAGTAAAATTGACTAAGTCCTTTTAGTTCCGAAAATCGATAGTAGATGGCACTGTAAGTTTTTAAGAACTCGTGGGGTGTTAGTTTATTTTCGTTACGAAATTTCTTGATTCGGTCGCCGCGCGCTCAAAGCTCAGGATAAAAGCTTGCAATAGCTTAATAATTTATTCATTCTGGAGTGAGTAAATTACCAAAAAGTGGCCATTTTTGGCAATTTTGCAAAAAAATAACATATTGCTAATATGTACAGTTATAAAAGAACAATTTAACAATAGGTGTTGCCGCCCTATATGCGCAAAATACTCAATGATTTCGATTAAAGTCCATAAGAATGAGTAAAATATTGTTTATTTCCATTGGCGGCGCCAGTGTGCTAATGGAACCGCCTTAAGGCAAATTAATGATTTTCTTTGTAGGAAAAGTATATATTTTTTGGGAATTGACCAAAGGTTCCTTAAGGCGAGGTATTGTTCAGAACAGTTGTCTAACGGTAAAGAAAATAACCACACTTTTATGCACTTTTTCATTGTTTTATTTTTTTTAACTGAGATATTTAGGCATTTTTGCAAAAAAATGAGTCCGACAATATGTGAGATGAGATGAGGTGAGATGTTGTCAAGGGTTTACCAATTGTGAATAAAAAAAAAAAAAAAAAAAATGTGAGGATTTTATTGAGGAACTAGCTTTTGCCCGCGGCTTCGCCCGCGTGGACATAGCTTTTATGACTCTTTTTGAGGGTGAGTGGTGCGCGAGCCGCAATCAGCTCGCAAGCGTGGACATGAGTTTTCTCCCGGTACCTCAGGAACTGCATCGGGCTATTCGGATTAGCAGTCTTTGTCACTTCCCACCCCTTCAAAATATACAAAAAAATACTTTAATCCGTTGCTCCGTTGCGACGCCACCGACGTGCGCGAGCGTAGAAAACAGTTGTCCCCAGATCCCTCGGGAACTATGTCAGGATATACTTATTTGTAAATTATATCATTTTCCTGCTCATCTCTGTGCTAAAAATCACACTAAAAACCCATTTTTTCGTTACGATTTTAAATAACTTAACGAACAAAAAGTATTGTTTTAGTTTCCTCAGGAACTGCATCGGGCCATGATAATTTCCACTGATAAAAAGTAGACTATTTCATTCCCAGTGATACAGGCTACCTACATGCCAAATTTCATCAAGATTGGTAGAGGTGTTGAAGTGTGAATAGGTAACAAACAAACAAACAAACACATTTTCACATTTATAATATTAAGTAAGGATTTCTAAATCTTAAATAACATATAGAGCGTCGGTGGCGTAACGGTTAGGGCCACTACATCCTGTCCGGAAGGCCGTGGTTCGAATCCTGCCACTTACCAATATCTATACGAATATCGATTTCGTACTGGTATGTACGTTTATCCGACGCTCTTATGGTGAGAAAAACATCGTGAGGAAACCTGCACACGCGTGCGAAGAAGCTTATGTGTGAAGTTAATCAACCCGCAATGGGCCCGCGTGATCGTCTAAGGCCTGATCGCCCTAACTCAGGGCAGGTCGAGCCTCTTGGTGGGGACGTATATAAATTGATATGATGAAATAAAACGTATACCTGTACTATCAAAAAACTAATTCAAATCATTATATCAATCAAGTAAAAAAAAACCTAAAAATATTAATATGCGTCAAATCCGCGAGTCGTATCAACTCCAAAGGAGCCCATAACGCACTTCTCGTTGCCGCGCTGGATGGCAATAGACAACCTTAGCAGCAGGTAGGACCTCATGTCACATCTCCTCTCTCGAAGGCGACGGCCAATCTCCTTTGTGAAGGCAAAGGCCTCTGAGGGTTCAGCAGCCGGTTGTCTCACAGACCAACGGCACAAAGCAGTAATTTGCCTCTAAGACCGAGGACTTATTATGCTTCTTTCTCGCCGCAAATTGAGCAGCAGTACCGTATGAGGAGTGAGGCAGAAAAAGTGGCGTCCCAAAGCAAGCACGTTCCTCTCTGCCATAGCACCTGTTTAAACCCTCCGGCCTTTTGCCATCAGATCGACTAAAGCCCGGCGGCTGCAACAAAGATGGAATATTCCATCTGGCCGAGACCAGTTCCCTCCGAGTGAGGTCATTATGGAATTGGTGACGTGGGAATCTTCACAAACAACGACCGCAACTCAGTGAGTGATGGCCAATTGCCTCCACAGTGGACCCGCAAATACATTGATGAGGTTCACAGATATTGATATTGCAGGCGGAGAACTGCCACACGCAAATAGTCGTCGTCAGAAGAGTTCCCGTATCTGTTCCTCCTGATAAAAGATGCTAAACTCGATTTATGTGTTTTTAATTTTTTTACACGATTGGAATCTGTAAAAAAATACCTATCTGTTCGTCTATGAAACACATTGCTACGTGCCATAGTTCCAGAGTTAGAGTTGTGTAAAGTAACTTATGCTGAAAATACATAAAAGAAATCCACTCAAAAGTATGAAATAATCTTTTAATGTTTTAATACAACTTAAGCGCGTTTTATTATCCCTGCAGTGCCATCTATTGACATTCTGCTGCCAAGATTATAATATGTGGTATGTGTAGTTAATATGTGGAAAAAAGTACTCTATTCTTATTATTGTAAGTATCGATGGATAATTTCCCACGGGACCTCTTTAGTTTTCCGGGATAAAGAATACCCGACTATACAATGATGATCAAAACACCCCATCCCAATGTAAAGGTTTCATATTGTTACGTTGAGCCATTCTAAAGATACATTTTTTTGCATTCCTGAAGGAACCCTTAATTTTTTTGGGATTCACAATGTCCCAGTTTTAGTTCGCGATGTTGTTTTTGCATGTTGATACCCTTTATCAACATGTAAAATTTGATTGTAATAGGTCAAGCCACATATGCGTGGTGACCCATTCTATAAATGAATACTTTTGAATTTCCCACGGGAACTCTTGAATTTTCTGGGATAAAAAGTATCCTATATGTTAACCCGGGCTATAAGGAACCACCATACAAAATTTCATCAAAATCGGCCTGGTAGTTTTTGCGTGATGCGCGAACATACAGACAGACAGACAGACAGACAAAAATTCCAAAAGTTGTTGTTTTGGCCTCTGTATCGTTAGTAATGTCCACCACAGTTATTATTTTCCAAAAATATTTCATGTACAGACACGGCCCCGTTACAGTTTTATTATATTAATAATAGATAAGAGAGAAAAACAATAAGGTGCTATGTCTAACTGAAGTAAAGTAATACTGGTTTTCGTGTGTTAAAACAGCAAAAATTGACGAAATTTAAGCGAACTTTGCATTTTGTTTTCAATAAAGAAAATTTTACCAAATCGTGTTTTGGCCTCCTACACTTTATAGAGGGCATATTGTAATAAATTTATTTAAAAAAATTGATAAATGTATTGCAGTTTCAACCGCAGAAAAATTATTTTTCCAACCCTCGATTTCGGGGTTTGCAATATTTTCTGAAAGGGTTTCGCCTTAAGGAAATTTCTTCAATGTCTTCTCCTCATTCACCTTCAGTTACCGTAATGGTAACGTTCATTGGCTTCACATCAGGAGGTCGCGGGTTCGATTCTCGGCGGAGTCTAACTTTGTATGACTCGCTTTGGTTGGTGGAAGAGCATTTTCTAAGCCCGCCTGGCTAGCTACCACCATTTTATCTAAGTCTTGCCGCCAAGCATCAATGTTAACAGCATTAATGTGTTCCGGCTTGTAGATAAGATAGCCAATTTGCGTTGGGGAATCTTGTAAGCCCGCTTCCATCTTAAGCCTCGTCGTTACTAACCATCAGGTGAGATGGATGTCAAGGGCTTACCAGCAATGATGGATTAAAAAATATAGGTATCTATCTACATTTTTCCATTAGTGATGACGTAATAAACCTATGAAAGTCAAGTTATGGGTCAATTTGAATAATTATTAAATCATAACAAACTTGTCGACTTCATAACCTTTAAACGAATAAAATTACAATGTTGCATTGCATTGCGATGATGTCAAGGGCTTATCAATTGTGGAATAAAAAAAACCTCCTAGACCTGTACCCCAGCAGTGGGAACGTTGTGCGTTGTTAACGCACGAATTGTTACTGACTGTCATTAGTATAAATAAAATTGTTACTTATTCCAGATAGAAGGCGCTCGATTAGTTCAGGAGTTAGTTAATCAGCCGGCGTTGCAAGAGATAAACGCACGCCCCAACCCTGCGCGCAACCCTGGATGCTCTCATCATGAGCTGCTCTCGGCCGAGCACTTGGAGTGCCAGGCGCGCCACCATTCGCTCACCATCTACCACCCGGTGGGGACCTGCGCTATGGGGACAGTGGACAACCCAGATGCTGTTGTTGATGCCAGGCTCAGGGTAAGTATTACTTTATCTAGCTGTCGTACTCGATGAGCTGCTCTTGTAGTGGTACCTGGAGCGCGCAATCACTCGCTCACCATCTAGCGCCCGGTGAGGACCTGTGCTATGGGGACAGTTGACTACCCAGATGCTGTCGCGGTGGATGCCAGACCCCGGGTGAGTATTACTTTATCTAGCTATCGTACTCGATGAGCTGCTCACATAGGGGTACCTGGAGCGCACAATCACTCACTCACCATCTAGCGCCCGGTAAGGACCTGCGCTATGGGGACAGTTGACCACCCAGATGCTGTCGTGGTGGATGCCAGGCCCCGGGTGAGTATAATTTTATCTAGCTATCATACTCGATGAGTTGCTCTCGTAGGGGCACTTAGAGCGCTGACTGACTAAACACTGGGCGGATCGGGCTTAACTTTGACATGTAGATAGCAATTATGACGTAGGCATCCGATAAGAAAGGATTTTGGAAAATTCCCACGAGAACGACAATGTGCTGGTCTCAAAGGGCGGCAGGTAAAACAAAGGAAGTGGCTTCCCACCACTCGCTTCCCACCTACCAGATCCCAGCTCAGGAAGTCCATCAAATGGTCACGTTATCATATATATGTCGCAGGCATACTGTATAATTCGTCATTATACATACGGTCAGGCAAATGTTAGGCAAATTATAATAGGCAATGGCGAGGGCGGGCAGCCTTGCTTCTCGAGGCTCTTTGACAGTTAAATCAATGAAACCTGACCGAACCTAACATCGCTCGCTTCGCGAACTCATTTACAATCTGCCGTATGGCATTTTGACAATTTGCCTGACTCAGCATTGACCGTTTATATATTCGAACGAATTATTACAATTTTCCTGGCTCGGCATTTTACAATCTGCGTACAGAATTTTAAATTTTTCCTGACCGTTTATATACGGACGAATTATTACAAATTGCCTGAATCGGCGTACAGCATTTTACATTTTGCCAAACCGTTTACAAACGGACGAATTATAAAATTTGCTTGACCGTATGTAAAATGACTAATCGTACACTTTGCCTGCCACATATATCACATTATAACCATCAATTTAGGTGACTATCTCGTTTCTAACGTCGTCGTTGTTAATACATAATATACAGATAGACAACTAAATAAGTAATAGACAAGGATAGGTCAAGGTTTTTTGACATAAATTAATAAACAAAACGGCTAACCGGTTACTTCTAAAATTATTTATTTTAAATAATTTGAGTATAAATATTCATAATAATGATAAAATCATTTATTTCGACCAAGTCACATTGTTTACTTAAATCTATGTAATAACTAAATTTTTTATGTAGCATAACATACACATGCCCGTGTCTCGTTTGGTGAATAGGTATCGCTATCATACTATAGTTGTGTGGGGAGGTGTGGGTGACTTGCGCTTGGCCGGTGTTTTACATGCCTTATTATAAAACTTTTTTTTTATTAAAAATTTGAGTGCGTTTGACTGCAACTCACCTGATGGTAAGTGATGATGCAGTCGAGGATGGTACACGCACACTCAAATAATGCCTATTCACTCTTGCCTTGAAGATCCCCAAATTATAGGAATCGGGAAACACTGAAATTTTAATAATGTTACATTCACTCTTGCCTTGAAGATCCCCAAATTATAGGAATCGGGAAACACTGAAATTTTAATAATGTTACCTGTTATTATTTATTTAATATCAGATTACATGATGTATATTATGTTAGTCACCATATCAGCCGAAAAACATCCACTGCTGGACAAAGGCCCCCTCCCAAGGATTTCCAGAACGACCGGTTCTACACTTAATTCGCTGTATGGCTCCCGGCTTAGAATTGGGCTGTCCTCTCTTCCAATGGGTATCGTAAGAGACGACTAAAGGACTTAACCGTAGGATGGGCAGCGGCGGCTTTTCGCGCAATGCAAAAGGCCTGCAACTACACTGCGATCGCCAACCCGCCTGCCAAGCGTGGCGATTATGGTAAACAAACCCCCCTAGATTACAAAACTTAGCATATTTCTACCCTCAGGCATTTCTTCCATTTAAAAGTTGTACAATCTCCTCATCTTTTTAGGGTTCCGTACCAAGTAACGAGACCCTATTACGAAGCCTACGCTGTCTGTCTGTCCATCCGTCTGTCTGTCTGTCTGTCCTTTAAAAGGCTGTATCTTTGGAATCGTAATAGGTAGCTTGCTGAAATTTTTCAGAATATATGTTAACAATATAGTTTAACAAGAAATTGGTGTGTTCCGGCATAAAGATAAGATAGCCAGTTCCCCATTGCGTTGGGGAATCTTGGTATGCCCGCTTCCATCTTCGGTAACGTCGTCACTTACCACCAGGTGAGATGTTGTCAAGGGTTTACCAATTGTTAATAAAAAAAAAAATAATAATAAAAAAACATAAAAAGTAAAAAAGTTTCCCATACAACAAACGTTTTTCTAAAGTTATGTGTGTGTTTTTGCTGTGTCGTAAAAGCGGTAACACATACAAGGGTAAAACTTGGTGTGTTTATAGTACTAATCCTGACGTAAAGCAAGAAATTATAAAAACCGCCAAGTGTGAGTCGTACTCGCGCTAAGGAGTCCAAACTAAATGAAAAAAAAAAATTCGCTGACGCTCGCGTTTATGTTTTTTGTGAGCAATAGATAGATATCATTGTTTTACTTATATGGAGAGATGTGGTGGTATGGAACCCTTGGTGCACTAATAAGACTCGCACTTAGCTGGTTTTTATTCAGTTTTATGTATAGGACGGTATACTGCATACATGACGAGCAGCTACAGAGAGGTTATTCTATTCCATTCCATTCTATTCTATTCTATTCTATTTTATACTGTCTTGATCGGTCTGTAACTTCACGATTTGTTTTATTACACAGGTGTATGGAGTCGCAAACCTTCGCGTGGTGGACGGCAGCGTGATGCCGACCATCGTCAGCGGGAACACCAACGCGCCCATCATCATGATCGCAGAGAAGGCGGCGGACATGATCAAGCAGGACTGGGCAGAGACCTCCTACAGACCTATGTGCACAACAGACTACAGGCAGTCCAAGACCATAGACGACGAACCTAGC
Organism: Coleophora flavipennella; assembly: GCA_947284805.1. Classification (NCBI taxonomy): domain Eukaryota; kingdom Metazoa; phylum Arthropoda; class Insecta; order Lepidoptera; family Coleophoridae; genus Coleophora; species Coleophora flavipennella. Next base: position 14,435,309 of record OX369283.1, read on the forward strand.
AGAGTACAGCTAAGACCTAAACCAGATCTCTTCAAAGAAACCACAAGCTTACTCAACCAATTGACAGACCCTAATCATATTCCGGATAAGAAAAAGGCTAACTCAAATGAAGAAAACCCTTCTCCAGTGAGAAATCACGAAGACAAATCTAAAGAAAACCAAGATTGTAATACAAATCCACGAATACATATACCAACTGAGGTTCCTAGTTTAGATCCTTACTCCTATTATGCTCCAATTAACTATTTTACAAGACCATACCCATACTGGCCGACAATACAAAGTTATGGAACTACTCGTGATACGTTCAACTCAAATCCTTACCAGCTATTAACACCGAAAAGTGCATTTAAAAGTAAATATAGTATCAAAAATAAACTATTTAATTTGTTTGGAAACTATCCACAAGAAGATACTAATACTATAAAAGAGGAACCGATGTATTACGAAATTAAAGAAGCGCCTACGCCAACCGGTCAGAAAAAATGTAGAGTGTGGTTGTATTATGACGGCAAAAAGTATGTTTTGTAAATTAAGCATTTTGTAAGAATTAGTATTTTAAGATTTGTTTTTATTTCTAACAACTCTCTCAGTGATTACAAATTTACAAGTTTTTTTTTTTATAATAAATTTATTTTATTGTAAATATTAAAGAAAATTCGTTGTAATTTTCTGTATCTGTCCAAAGATTGTGTAACTTGCTGGTAAATTAATGTGACACGAATTTAATTTTTGTTTTTTTCGTGAATAATGACTCCTGTCTAGTTTGTTAAAACGTTTAACCTGTTCTGCGGAAGTATTGATATTATTTTTAACAATTTGAATGTAATTTATCAAATGTAAATATCTTTTTTAAACAAAAATAAAAATCAATAAATTATTTTGAAAAAAAAAAAATATATATTCACATTATCGTCAGATATTTAGCGTCGCGTATCAATAGTAAAAGCAGGAAGAAGCTGAAAGATTAGCTGTAGCCTGTGATCTTAATTGTGATATCCCTACTACAGAAAAAGGATGGTTATGTTTTTGAAAATCCATATAATATGTGTTTGTGTATGCTCATCTGTTCTCACGTATCTTTTAAACCATAAGTTGACAAATTTTGACAAATGTGGTGTCTTTGGGTTCGTGCCACCACTCACTCAGCGTGTCATAGGATATAAAGATTATGGCTTGCGACTATTACAATAACCCAGATGAAAGGGGAATAAAATGCGATTTCAGATGGAAAAATCTTGTTTTCATACTTTAAGTAAAGATTTCTCGTTGTTGGTTTTTTTTTACTTTTATTTTTTTCCAATAGGCAGTTACTTAACTAAGAGTTGCTTTTGCGTTGTCGTCTTCTCCGACACTACTGAATAGATTCGAATAAAGTTTTCACTGCTAGACAGCTCGATTTTCTCCTAAATAGCTATTTAATTAGCTGTACCTCGTTTAAGGGGAATATTATAAAGTTAATTAAAACTTGAATTATCCTCTTGATTATCCCTTTAAGTCCTATTAATACCTATCATGATTCCGATTAAATTTTCGCCTTATATTTACTCTAATATTTTTTTTGTAGTGTAATACAATCAATAAAAGTTACGTATTTTTAGAAGCCCAAAAATATCTCTTTAATGTTTAGTTTTCGTCAAAACATTTTTATCAAAACAAAAAATGACATTAAGGACTTAACTTATTCCTGTCATTCTTCTGGATAATTTAATCATCATATCAGCCGAAGGACGTCCACTGTTGGACATAGGCCATAGTGGACGTCCTACGGGTAATTTAATATAAACTAAACTAAATAAACTTGCGCAAAACATCGCTTATTAAAAGGGTGTGTAAAGCAAATTGAACATTTTAGAAATGTTTTATCAAAATATGCTTAATTTATAAATTCTAAAAAAAAACATTACACCTCTAATATACTCTTTGACTTAGGGCTGACTTGAAGACGTTAGTACTTATATACTTTGCTGATAGTCCATAGACATGGAATTGCCACATTTTACCTCGCATCAAACATATAATAATATTAAAACTCTTATTGAAATTTATCTTAAAACTAAATCATCATCATCATTTCAGGTCATATAGGTCCCCACCGAGGGGCTGGGGCCTTCCCTGAATTAAGGCGATCGGGTAAGTCACAACTTTCGAGTTGTTAACACGTGTGTGCAGGTTTCCTCACGATGTTTTTCTTTACCGTAAAAGCGTCGGATAAACGTACAAAGGAACATTAAAACTAAATATTGAAATATTTATGTAAAAAAATTGTAGTATTAAAAACATTAATATTTAAATTGTATGTATTATGAAACACTTCATTTCATTATATAATGTAAGTAATATGAAGGAATTTGTTGACTACCAATTCTTGTACATTTTTGTTGGACTAGGTGGGACCTCTAAATATACAGCACACCATTTGGGGTTTGCAGTTTGCTTCGATAGCATTTCTTCATCAACCTGCTCAGGCAGGTCAAAATCGTCATCTGCTGGTAGGTCAACGATGAATGGTTCACCAATTTCGTCATACATCAGGTCTGGTATGTTCACGCAAGATTGGCCGTTGCAGTGGTTGCAAACAGCCGAACATTGGAGTCCTACATTCCTGCAATTACAATTGCTGATATAACCTTTTTTGCAGTTTCAGGACATCATGTTAGCAGGAGTTGAGGAGCTGGTGGTTTCGTCATCACTTGAGGAATGAGGTCTTGCGTTCTCCACATCTTAGCCCCAATCGAGGGAATTCTTCTCAAGTCCTAGCCACTCCCGTACCTGATGCGAAATCAACAACAACATTAAGAACCACAACTCTTCAACAGGTCGAGTACACATAAATAATGTGCTCTGAAGCAGAAGAAATAAATAAGGGCAAAAAAAAATTTTTTCCACTTTGTTGTATGTTTGCAGAGAGTAAAATCTTCCAGCGTCTCTGGTTGTAGGCAACCCGGCAAGGTTAATATTGGGACTTAGATGCCGCCCTTATGAGCAACTGGCAGTGAACTTCGTTGAGATTTTGGGATTCACTGTTGCCTCCATACAGATAAACAAGGCAGCTCTCTCTCCTGCTTCGGCGACCTGCACAGGTGTGTCATTATAGCTTAGGAGAACCACAGTGTTTTGTTTGAGGCGTCTCTTTTTTTTCAGTGTCGATAGAAATTTCTTTTTTCCTTTGGCGAAAAGTAGCGATGTTTTGTCACAACCATAGAATGCGTGAATGAACAGTGTCATTTCGGGCTGTGCTTGGTGCGTGAAGGAATTCCTCGAGTAGGTGACATCTGGGTTTTTTCCTCCCACATTTTTCAACTAAAATACTTTTTTTTCTTTTTATTTTTTTGTTGCACAATTGATAAGCCCTTGGCATCATTTGTCTGTTTGCTGAAAAGGTGTGGTTTCCTCCATCTTGTGTCAAACCATTAAGTATGACCAACAAACCTTACATCGTATAGGCAGAGGACATGAAGGCTGTGGTTACTACTAACCGGTCAGGATCTTCCTCTGCTTGTAGTTTTAGAATATTGCCCGTCTCCAGGTGCACCTTCAGCATGTTGATGAGTCTTACCTTGTTCCTGTCATTTAATAGGAAACTGAAAAAAACAAACTCTGAAATTTCCTTTTTTTATAGAAATAGAAAATAATTTATTTGCCTTAAACACGGTATACAGAGATCTTTAAAGTTATTTAGTACTCATGTTTAGGTATTAAAAACATATTAAGGTAAAAAGTACCATTACAATAATACTAGGTCAGTGATATTAGGATATGTAAACATAAGGTATAAATTAGTCACAATATATGAATATAATTAATCACAATTTTAAGTCAAAAAATTCATTTAAATTGTAGACATTATGAGATAGTAACCACTTTTGCATTTTCTTAGTCATTAGAGTCAGTGGAAGACTTTTGAATTCACTTGGTAATTTATTGAATATTTTAATGCTCAAACTGTAGCAGTGTTTATGGTACATAGTGGTTCTAGGGCAGCAGTTAAGGACAAGCTTTTCAGGATTTCTCGTGCTCCTAGGGTATACAACTTTACAAACTTACTTAACTTTTTTAGAAAGGGGTTTGAATATTATTGACATAGACCATTTTATTATTTTGTCAAAATTGTGTCGCACGATGAAACCTGTACATTTGGATATAGGAGATATGGACAAACATAAAGTTTTACATAGCATAAGGTCCTAAACGGAACATTATGGAGATAACAGGACACGAAATTGCAGAATGACTTATGAAATATTTGTATTTCATAACGTGACTTTTTAGGACAAAATGCTAATGTATTTTTGTTTGTCCAAATGTTCTCTATTCAAATATACAAGTTTAGCTGTGCCACGCTGTTTTGAAAATGGTGAACCTGCCAGTCTCCATACAAAAATTTTCAAAACCCTTTGCAAACTCTGATCAGTGTATCTTGGGAACTATTGTGTCTGCTAAGACCAATTTGGTATCATTTTGATGGAAATATAGCCTAATTACTAACCTGTGCCGTAAAACAGGTCCTTGGTAGAAAAATAGACAAAAACTAAAAAAGTACAAAATTTTAATGATTTTTAAGTATTTATAACAATGATCCGGAGGGCTTCCGAGGTCGAAAACTTGAATTCGACATTACCTCTTCATTAAAAAAAACCGGCTAAGTGCGAGTCCGAACCGCACACATAGGGTTCCGAACCATCATACTAGATGGCACTAGTTTCATGTTTCAAAAACCATCATACTAGATGGCACCAGTTTCTTCATGTTTAAAATAACACGTTTTTAGTATGGACACTTATTTTTTCACTTTTTTATTTTTTTGTATTTGTTGTTATAGCGGCAACAAAAATACGTCATCAGTAAAAATTTCAGCTGTCTAACTATCACGGTTCATGAAATACAGCCTGGTGACAGACGGACAGACAGACAGAAAGACAGACAGAAAGACAGACGGACGGACAGCGGAGTCTTAGTAATAGCACAGATGAGATAATAGTTACTTGTAATAGCACATCCTGGACAGTTCATACAACGGGCCAGAAATTACATTACAAAAAAGGAATGATTTATCAAACAAAATGGCGGCGAAATCCAATACGTTCGACAACCAAACTGTAACCAACGAAACCCTAAAAATCATTGCTACCTGATTTGATGCGATGCAAGACCCTTTTATTGGTACGATTGAAGCCGAAAACTCAATTCTACTCAACATTACAACAACTCGTATGAAACCAAAACCTGAAAAATCAAAATACACTTAAATGTGACGGAGATTTTTTTGTTTTAAGTTTTCATTATCTGTTTATTCAGTAAAAAAAAAACGCCATTTTTGCTGCGCCCGCTGTGTTTTCTAAGCGGGATGGCAAGTTAAAAATCGTGCGAAAACGAGGAAGACTAACATTTTACTATATACCCCCTCTTAATAGGTATATTCATTATTTAATATTGAGCACTTTAGTATCAGCAAATGTACGTAAGTTATTGACCAGCTGACAATTACTGAACAAAGGGAATAATAGTAGTTCAACACACATATTATTATTCAACACTGGGTCAAATGATTAAGACCTACCGTTTTTAGGGTTCCAGAAACAGGCAAAAACAGAACCCTTTTAATTTCATTTTGGTATTCTTGTCTGGCTATGTTATAGTACTTAAATTTTGTCAGCCATCACTGTTATACTATAAAGATGAAACAGGTTAGAACATTCTTATACAGGGTGGGAAGGAGTATACCGACAAATTATAACCAAAGATTCTAATGCCTATTTAGACAAAAAAAAGTAATATAAACATGGGCCAGTAAAGCCTTATTTTCGAGATATTAATTTTTTAAATAATTCACAAGTTCAAAAAATCTCAAGGGTAACACGGCCTAATAATATGACGTAATCACACACACCTTCACACAAGTACACTCGTTACCTGCCATAATTTTGGCTACGAATAAATTTTTGGAGTTTACTCCCTAAGAATCGATTTGCATATAAGGCGCCCGGTATGAAAAAAATATGAGGAGTAAAATCTAGTGATCGAAAACGTAGTTTGTTATATTCTCTTTGCGCGTTACGTTTTTTACGCGCAACCTATTGTGCGCACCTCTGTCACGTGATACAAAACAGTCAGGATTGGCTGAATCTAAGATGACATTGTTGCAGTCTTAAGGCGTGTCTCCTGCGCCCGCTTTTTTGAAACATTACACAGAAAACATGAAACAAAAACATTTGTTTTCATACTCAAGCCGTCTCCTGCTACAGGGAAATGTTTCTGAAACAAAAAATGTGCGCGACACGGCAGTTGTAGAAAAATGAAACATATCCTTCCCCTCTCCACCCGCGCGGGGAGTATAATTGTACTGTATCTGTGTATTGTTTTGCAAAACAGGTCGGAGGAGACCAACTTAACACCAAAGTCAAGCCCTGTTTTGTGCCTGTTTAGACAATCGTACTTAAGAAGTAAACTCCAGTCGTGCGTCGGAGCTGACACACACACTTTTTTTTTATTAAAATTTTAAAGAATTTAAAAATTTTAAAATTTTAAAAGTTTAAAGAGCAAAGAGTTTTTATTAGGTAGGTATTGGAATAAATGAAAGTTATGTCTAATGCAGTTATCATTCGCTGTGTACACAACTACCAACTAAGATACAACTAGACACTTATAATATCTTGGCATATGATATCTTTAAGCAGAAACAGAGTACTCCAAAGGTATTACGTATTTTTTTATTAGTTTTGTCTTTAGTTTACTTCCTGCTTTCGAGTTTCTACCAGCAAGTCAGCAAGTATGCAAACTTTTTCTGTTGAAAAACGTACTGCGGCCGTAACCCAAATTAAAATCGTCATTGCAATTACTACAAAAGAATAACCAATTGTCACCTGTGTCAAGTTAATATTGTTTACTCGTGAAATAATTAAATTATCATGCCGCACCATTTTTCTGCTATTGAATTAGCAGATATTCTGTTTGTATATGGATACTGTAATGGGAATGGACACCAAGCAGCTATCGAGTATGGGAGACGGTTTCCTCGTCGTCGCAATCCGCATCATACGACCTTTGCAGATGTTTATAGACAATTCCGTGAAAGGGGCTTACGAACAAGGCGTGCAGAGAGAGTATCAATGAATTTAGACTTGCGGACTGAAAACCGCATCATGAATCTAATTATCGAAGATCCCACATTATCGTCAAGTGATGTGTTCAGAATTGTGAACGTCAATTACAGAGTGGTGTTACCTGTTTGGAAAAAGTATGGGCTTCGTCCATATCACTATAGGAAAGTACAAGGACTTATACCTAATGATGGGTTAGCCAGGGTGGCTTACTGTCAGAGAATAAACTAGAAGCTTGTGGAAGATCCGGATTTTATCAAGAAAACATTATTTACGGACGAAACCCTGTTTACCAGGGAACGAATTTTTAATTCGCATAATATGCATATCTGGAGTGAAGAAAATCCACATGCAAAGTGAGTACATTCCCACCAACACAAATTTTTCATTAATTTGTGGGCTGGGATCATTGGTGACGTTTTGATAGGCCCGATCGTGTTTCCACAGCGGTTGGATTCCGAAAGGTATTTAAATTTCTTGAGGAATGACTTGAATCCTTTACTCGAAGACATTGATTTGCATACCAGAACGGTGCCCCACCCCACTTTGGACGTGTGGTGGGTGACTGGTTGAACGGGGCATATCCTGGCCGCTGGATAGGACGTGGGAGTGACGCAATAGCCTGGCCCGCCAGATCACCCGACCTAACACCTTTAGACTTCTTTTTCTGGGAGCATTAAAGGACAAGCTGTACGCAAGACCGATAAATTCGAGAGAAGAATTATTGGATCGGATCATGACAGCTTCAGATGACATCAGAAATAGTAATTTCGCTTTACAACGTCATTACCGAACACGATTAAATCTTTGTGTTGAAAACAACGGCTCGCAATTTGAGAACTTGTTGCAATAATTTAATAAAATTCATTAATTATTATGATGTTTTTTTTCTTCCTAGTACCTACACGTAAATTGTCCTGGTAAAATCATACGACAAGATCGTCTTGTGACCATACGACTAATGCGATCAAATTGCGATTCCCAGCGTACTTTTGATAGTATTAGAAACATAACATTATAATTAGTAATTCAGATAACTTTCTTATTCTTCTTAATCTTATCTGACGTTTGTTGCCTCAAAGTATCATACTGACGTTGAATTCACTCGTCGTTTATCGTATTTTGTCGGAGTCTTTCGTGAAGTTTGACGTTTTCTATTTCACTCTTTGAACTAAGGTTTTGTTTACAAGGAAGTACTATCGATAATTATTTTCTTTTGTTCCAGAAATTAAGTAAGTTAATAAGGCAGTTTTAGACCCATGTTGATATAACATTATTTACTCATAATACCACCAGGAATCCATGGTTTAAATCTGTCGGTATACTCCTACACTTGCTCATTTGAAATACAATTAAACAATTTCTAATTTTATATTTATTAAAAACAGCAAATTAGTTCGTTAAAGACTATGGCACTTATGAAGTCACTATGTCAGTAACGCGAACAATTGCAGAACAAACTTTCATTTTTGACAGTTGATAAAAAGTTACTCAAATAACTAGTAGTAAAATACCGAATTGTGCCTTGGCCTTGCGTTCCATACATATGAAAGAGGGATGATTTTTTTCGTGTTATGTTGTTGATTTGGATGGCAAAATGTAGTCCGTGAACTATGTGTTTTCATGCAAATCTGTCCAAACTCACGTAACTGTCATTATCATATGGTTGTGTTACCATTTCTAGTGATGAACTCGTGGAAATCTCTTCAAGAAACAGTTATAAGTGCCCCAATGGTGAACAGTTTGACAAAAAAAAATTGACTAAAACTGCTAGCGACGATGAATTAATCATCATCATCATATCAGCCGAAAATCGTCCACTGCTGGACAAAGGCCTCCCCCAAGGATTTCCACGACGACCGGTCCTGCGCTGCCCGCATCCATCGGCTTCTCGCGATCTTTACCAGGTCTTCGGTCAAATTAATAAAAGTAATATAATTTTTATCAAGTGTACCGTTCCTAAGATATGGCTTGCCAAAGTCGTGTAACATGACTCCGGAACCCTACGCTACGCGTGGTCCGACACGCGCTTGGCTGTTTTGTTTTTTACACTAACTGTACCTACACCTAATCATTGTTAGGTGTCATTACATCAACCATGTCTTCTAATTATATACAAAAGCAAATGACAGCTTTACTTTGTGAATGTGTACTGTACACCTATGTGTGTGTAATCCGTAATCATTGAAACTGCGCTCTTTAATCTATTAATATATGTACACAATAAATATGTAAACGTTAAGAGTTCCAATACAGAATCTAGTGTCAAGTAGTGCTGTGCCTACCGATCATTGATGGGTAGATATAAAAAAAAAACTTTTGACGTATACAATCTCATTTATAACCAGTTTGGGTAACGCTGAGGTTAGTCGGCCAGTGTTGTCAAGCTGTCTTCGCGAGTGGCCGGGCCTTCGAAAATACTGTTCGACACCTTCAAATAATAAGATAGGTACGTGTTCAATATTATCTTTTATTATTTAATTAAGCACATACTTGTGATAGCACGCAAACACAACAAAGGTGATATAATAATATATGCAAGTGTATTGATAAGATTGAGGTGATGCCGGCCAATGTTATCGCTCAACGTATTTTGTTTTTCAAACTTTCTAGATTTAGTAAAAGTATAAGATAACATTTAGGTAAATTAAATAGTTAACAGTTTAAAATACTTTAATGGCATATAGAAATAATTCATTTTAATTCGTCTATTTTTATTATTATTTTTTTGTATTGATATCGTGTGCAAGTTTTTGATTTGATCCGACGACGTCTTGAAGTGGGTGAAAATCACATTAAAAGATTCCGTTACATATGTATGTACGTAGTATGTATGTACATACAGGTACAGCTAATATAAAGCGTATCCTTATCCTTACTAATATTATCCAATAATAATACTCTTTTCTTGGTTAATTTCTTTAACACCGCAATGGAACAATGGATTGTTGTGATATTTTGCACAGAGATGGTAGAGGTACCCCCTCAAATTGATAATTTACTAATTAGCATATCGTGCCATAGTTCCCGAGGGATCTGGGGAAAACTCATTTCCACGCTCGAGGTAACTATTTAGTAATCTGTGGCTCGAGCACGTCGTCGGCGTCGTAACGGAGCAACGGATTGAAGTCTTTTTTTGTATAGAATTGATTAAGGGAGTGGGAAATTAGATAGACTGCTTATGAGAATAGCCCGATATAATTCCTGAGGAATCTGGAAAAAACTCATGTCCATGCTCGCCAGCCCCTTACGGCTCGCGCACCACTCACCCTCAACGACAGTCATATAAACTATGTCCCAGCGGCGGGCGAAACCGCGGGCAAAAGTTTGTTAATATTATAAATTTGTTTGTTTGGTCCCTTTTCACGCTTCAGCACCTCAACCAATCTGGATAAAATTTGGCATACAGGTAGTTTGTGTCATGGGGAAGGACATAGGCTACTTGTTAGCCCGTGAAAATAGCATAGTCCGAAACAATTCCTGAGAAAACTAAAAAAAAATACTCTTTTTCGACAGATTTCTTTAACATTGCAACAAGCAACGCAACGGAATGTTGTGATTTTTTGCACAGATATAGTTAAGGGGGTGGGAAATGACATACTCGTAGATTGCTAATTAGTATAGTCCGATATAGTTCCCGAAACATCTGGGAAAAACTCATTTTCAGGCTCGCGCAGGTCGGCGTCACATCACAACGCGTGAACACGCAGTCCCACTTAAATAATGCCTATTCACTCTTGTCTTAAATATCCCCACATTCAAAGAACCGGACGAAAAATACAAACAATGGCAAAAATGCCACTCCGTTCGCATAATTAACGAAGAAGTTTTATTCTTAGAAACAAATATCAAAAAAATCTGTTCATTTCTGTCCTCTTTAAGAAGATTTTGTTCTCTGAATTTTGTGATATAAAAATTTTGCTTTAAGTTTGCAATACAATACTTTCTTTTCCCTTTCAAATACAAAATGAATATTCGACGACACAGAAAAGAAAGTTAAAAGCCAATAACATAAATTCGCGTCGTCACCGCGATGGTAAGCAATTTCTCTATGTATTATCATTATTGCATTATTATTTTTACAATATAGTTCTAGTGGATACCCGCGGCTTCGCCCGCATTTTAAATTTGGTCATAAATCTTCATTACATAAAAAAACCTATTGATGCTGGACTACAAGTTTCTTAAGAGAAATCATAGATCTCTTCGGGATCTTAATTTGGGATGACAGTTGTCGCAATTTAAACCGCCATAACTCGGAAACTATTGATCCTGGACTACTAGTTTCTTAAGGGAAATCATAGATCTCATGGGGATCTTCATTTTGGATGACAGTTGTCACAATTATAACCTATTGATGCTGGACTACTAGTTTCTTAAGAGAAATCATAGATCTCATCGGGATCTTCATTTTGGATGACATTTGTCACAATTAAAACCTATTGATGCTGGACTACTAGTTTCTTTAGAGAAATCATAGATAGATAGATAGATAAAATAGATCTCTTTGGGATCTTCATTTTGGATGACAGTTGTCACAATTAAAGCCACCATAACTCGGAAACTAATAATGCTGGACTACTAGCTTCTTAAGAGAAATCATAGATATCATCGGAATCTTCATTTTGGATGACAGTTGTTACAATTAAAATGGCCATAACTCGGAAACTATTGATGCTGGACTACTGGTTTCTTAAGAGAAATCATAGATCTCATCGGGATCTTCATTTTGGATGACAGTTGTCCCAATTAAAACCTATTGATGATAAACTACCAGTTTCTAAAGATGAATCATAGATCTCTTTCGGGATCTTCATTTTTGGTTCACAGCTGTTAAACTTAAAACGAACAAATTGGGTACAACGTTGTTGCAGAAAAGTAATCACAGAACATATCAGAGAATAGTAATAACTATTTATACGTGTGTGTACCTAAATAAGGTCCGCAGGAGAACCAAGGTAATAGACATAGCTCACAGAATCGCTAAACTTAGGTGGCAGTGGGCAGGGCACATAGCTCGTACAACAGATGGCCGTTGGGGTAGTTAAGTTCTTGAGTGGCGACCAAGCACCGAGACGTAGCGTAGGCACGGGAAGGTCGCGGGAAGACGCTGGATGCGGGTAGCACTGGACACCGGTCATACGTAATATTTTCACAACGACCGCATCGTGATAATCCTGTGGGGGACCTTTGTCCAGCAGTGGACGTCTTTTGGCTGATAAATTAAGAACTTTGGTAAACGTGCATTGTTCGGAACGAACGTCCTAAACATGTAAAATAAAAACATTATTTAATTGTGTAAAAACAGACATACTCAGGAATGACACCTATCTAAACAGACATGGAATGTAAAAAAATACTTAAATACCAAATTTCATCCAAATCGTTACAGTCGTTTCCGAGAAACCAATTTATATACAGGTTGTAACAAAATTGGTATAGATCCCGTTAACTGGGGCTTCTACTCATCATACTGAACAACTTTTATTCTACGACTTTGCTGAAAACCTAAAAATTTTTTTTACTCTTCACACAAATGGATCAGCTGATCGACCGATTTTGTGCATTTTAGTATGGAGGGTCCAATTTTTTTTTTGAGAATTGACTATGAGTTTAGCAATTCTGAGAGCTATGTCAGTTACTTTGGTTCTCCTACGGATCTCCTCGTTTCTGATTCGATCACGCAGAGAATAGCACGCTCCATTGCCCTTTGGGTGGATGCGGGCAGCGCAGAACCGGTCGCCGTGGAGATTCTTGGGGGAGGCCTATGTCCAGCAGTGGACGTCCGCGTCCTTCGGCTGATATGATGATGATGACTATGAGATCCTTGGAGAAAGTTGTTCAGTATGACGAGTAGGACCCCCAGTTAACGGGACCTACACCAATTTTGTTCACACCCTGTATACAGATACAAGAATTGCTAACTTAAAGGAATAAAATATAATATACACAAGAATGGCTCACTTATAAAGTAATAAGATAACACAGTCAATTAACGACCATAATTGAATGTCCTATAATGTGACTACTCCGACTCCCTGGTCACGTTGCGCCGGCGCAAGTACCATTATATAGGAATCTCGACTAACTTCGTACGTTACATTGTATTTGTTTTGTTATATTGTTTCATTGTTGATACATCTTATCTATCAGAAGAAAAGTGTTATTGCTGTAACATTCTCTTTACATATAATAAAACTGTAACGGGGCCGTGTCTGTACATGAAATATTTTTGGAGAACAATAATTGTGGTGGATTTCGTGAATTTTCGTCTGTCTGTCTCTCTATGTTCGCGCATCCCGCAAAAACTACCAGGCCGATTTTGATGAAATTTTTTATGGTGGTTCCTTATAGCCCGAGTTAACATATGGGATACTTTTTGTCCCGGAAAATTCAAGAGTCCCCGTGGGAAAATTCAAAACCTACACGCGGACGAAGTCGCGGGCCCAGCTAGTATGAAATACGTATAGAGGTTTTAACAACATTGGTGTAGGACCCGTTAGATGGGGGTTCTACTCTTCATACTGAACAACTTTACCGAGGCTCATAGTCAATTTAAAAAAAAAGACCTCTTCATACAAACCAATCAGCTGGTTTTTTTTTCGAGTATTGATTAGGTACCCCGCATTGGGCCCGCGTGGTCGACTAAGGCCCGATCACCCTAATTCAGGGTAGGCTCGAGCCCTTCGGTGGGGACGTATATGAGCTGATAAGATGAATCATCTATCTAAGATGATTGATTAGGTATGGGTTCCACAGGGAAAGTTGTTAAGAATGATAAGTAGAAGCCCCAGTTGACTGATCTGCCACCAATTTTGTTAAACCCTGCCTACAGGAAAATCAACGAGAAATGTTTTTTACCCGACTGCTCCAGAAGGAGGATAATGTTTTTTTAGTGTATGTATGTATGTGCGTTTATCTCTTTGGCACGCTCTATAGCCTAAACGGCTTGATGGATTTTGGAGTGCGAGGTGTCGTTAGATTCGTCTTAATTCCGTAAGTGACATAGGATACATTTTTGCCTGACTACTGGCCAAAAAAGAGGGGTTATGTTTTTGTGCGGTCAGGTTTTTAATTTTTAATTAATTCGTATAGTTACTTTTGCATTTGTGAAAGCACACTCCGATAGTAACGTTTAAAGTAGAGATGAAACGAATATCCGGTTACTATCCGGTATCCGGCCTATCCGGCCATATTTTACTATCCGGGCGGATACCGGATAACAGGACACTATCCGGTTCGGCCGGATACCGGATATTAATAAATACGCAAAATTAAATTTAGGCAAGTACTTCATTTATATTTTTTTAATACTTTACAAAAACTAGCAGAGAATTTTCATTTGATAACTTAGAAAATTAATTTAATTAATTGGTACTCGTACTGCACTAAGAGCAAATTGTGGTAAATGAATACTAATTTCTCTCCACTAATTTCTCCCCGATTGTTTTCATAAACAAGGCCAGCTTCAGAAAACAGTCTTTCGCTGTACAAAAACACCCTAATTCGACCGAGTCCGCCCGATCGTTTGTGAACCACCTACACAAGCTCGCTTCTTGTGATGCACCAAACGGCAATGTTCGTCCGGATATCCGGCCAAACCACTATCCGTTTCATCTCTAGTTTAAAGCGTAGAAACTTGTCATCTTAACTGTGGCCCCTACCCCGCACTCACTACATTTCACCCTCGGCTCCCTTTATCATCATCATCATCATATCAGCCGAAAGACGTCCACTGCTGGACAACTGAACAAAGGCCTCCTCCAAGGATTTCCACGACGACCGGTCCTGCGCTGCCCGCATCTAGCGGCTTCCCACGATCTTTACCAGGGCGTCGGTCCACCGCGTGGGAGGCCGCCTACGCTACGTTTTCCGGTGCGCGGTTCGCACTCGAGAACTTTACTGCTCCTACGGCCATCTGTTCTACGAGCTATGTGCCCTGCTCACTTTAATGCAAATTCAATCCTTGAATAATGCAAAAACACGACTGATTGGACTGTACCTTCTTATCAGCAGCTGATAAGAGAGTAGAGAGAGAGGATGTTTCACCAGCATGAACCGCCACTTAACTAGAATATAAGATATTACTTAAAAGTACCCGGGCGACCGAGCTTTGCTCTGACTTTTTTAATCTATAGTAATTTAATTATAATACCAAAACTACAATATAAAAAGGTAAAAAATTAAAAATTACCAAAAAATACACAAAGATTCGACCGGACTGGGTATCGAACCCATGATCTACGAGGAGGAATTACAACGCTTAGACCGCTGGTCCATCGCTTAGGTATCTGGTGAAGTGAAATTACCAATCTTATTGCTCGGAAAGGACGATGTGCGTGAAAACTCGTAAAAAAACCTTTTCCCAGAGATGAAATTTACCAAGACAGATTTTCGCCCCAAAAAACCTCCGTAAAGCAAATTTTATCGAAATCGTTGAAGCTTTTTTCGAGATTTAAAAAAATATTATTGCACGGTAAATACATTTGTCAGCACATCAGTGTGAACTTGAGCTGGAACTGTTTTGTCTGAAGGTTTATCAAAGCAAGGTTTACCTTATTAATTATTTGTTTATTTATTTTATAGTTTATTGTACACGTGATACATAAAATACACATTTTATACAGTACGGTTACACAAAGGGTACAGCTTATCTTTAAAGAAATTTCTTCCAACAAACCCGGGAAAGAAGAAAGTTTTAACTGAGATGGCAGACGTGTACACAACTTAATTAAAAAAAAAAATACAATGTCCCTAAAAGTTATATTAAATAAATACTAAATTTAAACAGATATAGACAACAAATACATCATCATCATATCAGCTCTTATACGTCCCCACGGAGGGGCTCGAGCCTACCCTGAATTAGGGCCATCGGGCCTTAGTCGACCACGCGTTCCCGGTGCGGGTTGTTCAACTTCACACACAACCTGCAAATTTCTCCGCAGGCGTGTGCAGGTTTCCTTACGATGTTTTCCTTCACCGTAAGAGCGTTAACAAATACATAAATATACTTGCTATACACAAATACATGGATAAATCTAAATTAACTAATTGAAATACATAAATAAATAAAAATCAGTTTATTTTCACACCACATCAGTTGCAGTTAGGGTTGCCAGGTCCTAAAACTGAATAGCCGGACAGACTACTAAGTTAAGCCGGACTTTTGGGTAAAAAGTCCGGACTCCTTTAAAGCCCGCTCTATACATGAATAAATTTAATGTATTAGTTAGTCAATCTGTATGTTTAGACGAGTTCATAATCAGACTACGAAGCGCCGTCCCCGTGAGTCACTTTATCACGACGGCGCGCTCGCCCGAATATCCAGGTGACTGGAGGTTCACGAAATATAAAAAAGCCTAACAAAAACCGGACAGGCCGGACATCATCTAATTTGACCGGACATGCATCCAAAAAGCCTAACCCTGTCCGGCTTTATCCGGACGCCTGGCAACGCTAGTTGCAGTAACCATTGAGTAAGTTTTTGCTTACATTCATATTTACTCATCGCTATTATTTTTAAAATATAATTGAGTTTGTTCTAAAGAAATGGCCCAAGAAAACAGAAGAATCTTTGGTCAAAAGAAGATTTACATTTATATGATTTACAAACAATTGATCTATGTCTTGAGCTGAGTGGATCAGGTAGAGACATATACATATACATATTGTATATTGTGGCGACCACGCACCGGAAAACTTAGTTACGTTAGTACTAATATATATACTGTGACGTAGTGTAGGCAGGCTCCCACTCGGTGGACCGATGACCTGGTGAAGGTCGCGGGAAGCCGCTGGATTCGGGCAGCGCATAACCGGTAGTCATGGAAATCCTTGGGGGAGGCCTGTGTATATATAGTGTTCTTTCAATTTCTTTTTAAAAGAGTAAAGACTCTCATAGTCACGGATTTCATGAGGAAGAGTATTCCACAACCTGACGGCATGAACAGAGAAGGAATAGGAGTAGAAGTCAGTACAATGAGAGGGGACAATAAGGAGGGACTTTAGGTGGGATCAGGATAGTTGGTCTGGCTTGCGCTTCCGAGTGAAGCGTCCGCGTAGGTAACCAATATAATCTTAGGGTTACCACTGTCGTGCGGCCAACTGTATCCAACTCAGGTATCCAATGATTTCACAAGAAAATACTCAAAATGATTATTTTAAGAGCTTGCTGGAGTTCATAAATCCCATACAAACGTAGTATTTGATTCATTTGTTAACCAAACAATCGATTTTGAAATAATTTTACATCGATAATCGGATGACGTATATCTGTGTCGGTATCGTATTAATTTTTTGAAAAACGAAACACATATTATTAACCAATAAACTAGTTTTCCGTTAAAAAAGGAGTTTTCCGTTAAAAAAAAGTTCATTGGTTAATAATGAATTCCTGTTTCGTTTTTCAAAAAAGTAATACGATACCGACGCAGATGTACCTCATCCGATTATAGATATAAAAGTATTTCAAAATCGAATGTTTGGTTAACAAATGAATCAACGTCTGTATGGGATTTATGAACTCCAGCGGGCTCTTAAGGACTTAATGCCAAATGTCACCTCGAAAAAATCATGTCCACTTGCAGATCTAATGCGATGACGTGGGCGTGCGACCCCTCTGTCACGGGGCAGGTGTTGTCAACCTACGGCACCGCGGTCCCTCTATTCGCCCAGGCGTTGCAGGGCTTCTTGGCCGCCCAGTGTGCGCTGGTCGGAGACCACCTGTGGCCTAAGGATGCTGTCGATGACGTTCTACGAGGTATGATCAAATTATATAAGACGTATGGTACATCCAACGGCCATCTGTTCTACGAGCAATATGCCCCGCCCACTGTCATTTAAGTTTAGCAATTCTAAAAGCTATGTCGGTAACTTTGGTTCTCCTATGGATCTCCTCGTTTCTGATTCGATCACGCAGAGAAACTCCGAGCATAGCACGCTCCCATTGCCCTTTGGGTGACCTTAAGCCTTTATATGAGCCCCATAGTAAGCGACCATGTCTCAGTTCCGTATGTCATCACTGGCAACACACACTGGTCGAACTGGATGGCCGTTGGGGCAGTAAAGTTTTAGGTTTTAGTTGTGGGTTCGATCCCCACCCAGGGCAAACATTTGTGTGATGAGCAGATTTGTTTGCTCTGTGTCTGGGTGTTAAATATCTATAAAAGTATGTATTTAAACGTATATAAGTATGTATATCAGTCTCTGGTTCCCATAACAAAGGGAATCCTACTTTGGGGCCAGATGACCATGTGTGATTTGTCCCAGAACATTTATTTATTATTTATTTTCTCAAATAATGCGCAGAAAAAACTTTAATAATTACTTTTCAAAATCAATAACGAACAACGAACAACAATGATTTTTCACGCACCAAAGTGTTTTTTTTTTTTTTCAATAAACAGCGTTCAATTTGTAACAGTTAGAAATGTAAATAAAACCTTTGATAAGTTACCTCCTTGGTTGCCATGTTTCGAAGTAAAATGTAGTTCCATTTTTAAATTACACGACAGATATGAGTTTACATAGTAATTTATTTGGCCGCTAAACACGACACATATGGATTTTCATACAACTTTTGCCGGCTGCTGCTCGCATGTATTTGACCAGTACAGCAATTTCGATTTATC
The DNA here is from genome assembly GCA_947284805.1 of Coleophora flavipennella. Taxonomy (NCBI): domain Eukaryota; kingdom Metazoa; phylum Arthropoda; class Insecta; order Lepidoptera; family Coleophoridae; genus Coleophora; species Coleophora flavipennella. The sequence continues at coordinate 14,454,042 of OX369283.1, forward strand.
TCGAAGAAGGTTGTCAAAATAATGCTCAAATTTCCAAACATGTTTGAGAAAACAGATATACTCCTACATACATAACTTACATACACTCCATAAACATTCTATTATTGTTAGGCAGTCGGGTAACAAATCTGATAAATTATAATGCTCTAGCAAACAGTGGGACTTGATGGGTTGACCAATTTTACATCCTTAGGTACTTGATTAGTAGACCATCATCGTAAGGTCACTCGCAATGCACACTGGGCGGCCAGTACCTTCTTAGGAGCTCCTACCAGTGCCTAGGCTAATAGCAAAATAAAGCAGATCCGCAAACAATTTATAGAGTAGACCATATCTCGAAGAACTTCATTGGCAGGGGTCCCATGTCACAGTTGGGGCGAATAATGAGAGCTGCTGGATGTACCATCGTCATATCAGCCGGAGGACGTCCACTGCTGGAGATAGGCCTCTTCCAAGGATTTCCACGACGACCGTGCCCGCGCTGCCCGCGACTCTATTGAACATACCGGTGTGAAGTTAGCAGCCAAAAGTTAGCAGCCGTTATAAACTGACCAAATTAAAAAGTCATCGTAATATCTAAGTATATAAGTACTAAAGAAGATAACTAAACATGATATTCGTTAGATCTAGACTTTCTGTTTTCAAGACTACTAGAAATAAGACCTTTAATTGGTTTCTAAACATGTAATGAACAAATAAAAACTGTTCCTGCAAGAAAAAAATGTTCAAATCTGAGTATTTGCTATTATACTTGAACATTACTATTTGATAAAATATCACTAACTTATCGTCATCATATTCGATGACATACATACATAGACTGTAAAAAAACGTGACCCTCCTTTTTCGTAGTCAGGTAAAAATACGTCTATTTCTAAATAAAGGTCCACTGCACTGTAGTGTAGCGTAGTATGTGTTTTAATGAGTAAAAGGAAAAATGATTGGCCCAATTAGAATCTGACAAATAATTCAGTGACAAACTTAATATCTATTACAAGCAATGTTGTGGTAATTAGTTACGTATTACTTAGTAATGTATTACTACAACATTACTAATAAAAAGATATTAATTTTATCACTGACTTATCTCTTCGAGTTTTTTTTATTAAAAATTTGAGTGCGTTTGACTACATCTCATCTGATGGTAAGTGACGATGTAGTCGAGGATGGTAGACGCAAACTCAAATAATGCCTATTTACTCTCGTCTTGAAGACCCCCAAATTGTAGGAGTCGGGGTAACACAGACGCAGGCAAGGAGTTCCACTCCATCGCTGTCCGCATAATAAATGAGGAAGCGTAACGCTTCCTGCGTATAGGCTGAATATCAACAACAAAGGGGTGGAACCTCTCCCTGCGTCTCATTGACCGAAGGTGGAATGGAGCTGGGGGAATGAGGTCGTACAGTCTCTCAGAAATGAATTCGATAGAATACCGAAAGACAGGCAACTTTGCGGCGACGCTCAAGGCTTTGGAGCTTGTTTTTGATCAGCTCACCGTCGCCAATGAGTCTCCGACTCCGGGCGCGTCGGTCGGTAGATTGTAATGAGGCCAATCATTTATCATTTAGCTTATTAAAATATCGTTAAAGGTAGAATTTTTAATATCGCAGACAAGACAAACAATAGATAATTTACATTAAAAGGTAATTTTGAAAATATCACATAATATACTCGTATAACTGCTAATATGCCTATTGAAGTAACAAGCTAGGCGAGGATAACATTACATTGAAGATAAGTAATGGTTGCATGCGTGCGGGAGAACAATTAGTCCTAGACCTAGAGAGACAGCGTTTCAGAAACATAGGAATTACTGATATTAATTACTATTTTCAGTGTCTTGGCAAGGCCGATTAACAGAGATTTCAAACGGTTTATTATTCTCAAACTGGCATGAACGCCATCTTTTAGACACACAAGAACTAGTTTAAACTCCTCTTTCGCGATAAATTTGTTTGTTCTTGATTAGTTTAGCCAATTTTGTATGGATTCCCAGAATCGTCTTTTATTTTCAATACAATTGTAGGAAATCTATATATATATAATAATATTGAAAAAAATTAAACCCTATCTAGTCATCGCATCACGCGTGAACGGCTGAAACGATTTCGCTAATTCTTTTTTTGTTGAGTTCGTTATTGTCATGAGGTTCTAATGTAGGGTAGAGTAGGGTAGGGCAGGGTAGTGTAGTGTAGTGTAGTGTAGGGTAGGGTAGGGTAGTGTAGTGTAAGGTGGTACAAAGTTTGCCGGGACAGCTAGTACAGTATAATTGTATAGAAATGACCAAATAAGTAAACAAATCGTGAAGTGTTATCTTAAAAATAAACCATATTCAGTTGGTGTTTCAGTTTCCAATGAACTATACATGGTGATTATATGAATAAGATGTTCATAAGTACATGTTTGATGTCCAAAACTGACTGATGTCTAAAACTAATTGATGTCCATAATTGAATGTGATAAAATGTAATTAATGATAAACTATTTTGTTTACATGTTTGACTATTTCCAAACAATCACACTTCACTGTGCTCACCTTTTTTTGAATTTGGAACTGTGTATTTGTATTCATTTGAGCATTTGGCTTTTTTAGCATAAAAACTAAGGTTTTTTATCAAATAAAGCTTATACCTAAAAGTTTTTCGTTTTTTCGAAAACTATATTATGTACATTAGAAGGAGCTGGTAAAAATCTCATCAAGTATGGTTGTGTTTTCAGATCCGAACTACGACTTCATAGTGGTGGGGGCCGGCTCGGCGGGCGCGGTGGTCGCCAACCGGCTGAGCGAGGTGCCGCGCTGGAAGGTGCTCCTCGTCGAGGCTGGGGGGAACCCCACCATAGCCACCGAGGTAACATACATTTTGTTCACAGTCGACTCGTATGTCTATGACTTTTTTTTTTTTATTCACAATTGGTAAACCCTTGGCAACATCTCACCTGGTGGTAAGTGACGATGTTGCCGAAGATGGAAGCGGGCTTACCAAGATTCCCCAACGCAATGGGGAACTGGCTATCTTATCTTCATGCCGGAACACATCAATGTTGTTAACACTGATGTTTGGCGGCAAGACTTAGGTAAGATGGTGGTAGCTAGCCAGGCTGGTTTAGAAAATGCCCTACTACCAACTAAACCGAGTCTTACAAATGACCCCGCCGGAAATCGAACCCGCGACCTCCTGTGTAAAGCCAGTGAACTTTTGCCTCTGGGCTACGGAGGCGGTAACTTTGTGGCATACACAGATTTGAACAGAAGGATCCGCCCGTCTCCATATTTTAGTCAGATTTTCTTCATACATGCAAAAAGTAGCGCCATCTGACATAACTCGTACGAACTAGCGTGAGCAAGAGTTGACTGACGTGCCGAGTTAAAAGAACCTTGATAGAATTGTCGCTTTAAAAATTCGTTTTTTTAATTTGTTTACAAGAAAAAATACAATGTAAGGTTACTTATCGATGATACGACAACCCATGTTTCTTTTTAGCCTTTCTTTTATGATATTTACGGCCTCTAACAACACAATAAGGCATTTTTATATGGAATATTTTTCCACCGCACTGAACACAGACGACTGAGTCGCGAGTGTGCGAAACTTTCGATTTTCGCACCAATTCGCTGGGCCCATTAGTCGCGCGCGTTGGCCGGGTCCTTACGCCAGTAATATATGTCATTGGTGGCATAGTTGATGATATCAACTCATATACGTCCCCACCGAGGGGCTCGAGTCTACCCTGAATTAGGGCGATCGGGCCTTAGTCGACCACGAGGGCCCAGTGCGGGTTGCTCGATTTCGCACACAATAAACAAAGTTAAATAAACGTTTTTTTCTACAGAAATTTAGACTTCTCAATCGACTTCTAAAAAGGAGGAGGTTCTAAATTCAACTGTGTTTTTTTGTTCTTGTTACGAGATATTCGCAGATTACGATACAATTTTTATGATTATTTTTACATTTGATGGGTATGCTGCCAATTTTGAAACAGTTGTAAAAAATCTATGATTTAAGGTGGTTTGATTAGCACACTAGCGCCGCCAATAGAATAAATAATTTACTCATTCTGATGGACTTTAATTAAAATAATGGACTATTTTACGCATATAGGGCGACAACTATAAAAATTAAAAAAAATCTTTTATTTCAGACAGAATCCATATTTGTTTAGTAACACAAAACTTAATATCTATTGTTATTTTAGGTAGGTGAATGTATTTGAGCCACTGGGCAAGCAATCCACTCAGCGAGTGTAGTTAGCAACCGCTGAGTGTTGGGATACACTCAAAAAAAGGAGGAGGTTCTAAATTCAACTGTGTTTTTTTGTTCTTGTTACGCGATATTCGCAGATTACGATACAATTTTTATGATTATTTTTACATTTGATGGGTATGCTGCCAATTTTGAAACAGTTGTAAAAAATCTATGATTTAAGGTGGTTTGATTAGCACACTAGCGCCGCCAATAGAAATAAATAATTTACTCATTCTGATGGACTTTAATCGAAATCATGGAGTATTTTACGCATATAAAATTATTTTATTTCAGACAGAGTCTATATTTGGTTAGTAACACAAAACTTAATATCTATTGTTAGTTTAGGTAGGTAAATGTATTTGAGCCACTGGGCAAGCAATCCACTCAGCGAGTGTAGTTAGCAACCGCTGATTTCATCCCAAGCCAGCCCCTCACAATACCCCCATCCAGCCTGGTTTCCAAGACAGCCAAGATGCTGTTGGTGCTGCAATTGTTAAATTGTTATTTTATAACTGCTAATTCATTTTACTATATAAGTTTTTTTTTGCAAAACTGGCCACTTTTAGTAGTTTGCTAGTTTAATGCGCAAAATACTTCTTATTTTCGAGTAAAGTCCATAAGAACGAGTAAATTATTTATTTCTATTGGCGGCGCTAGTGAGCTAATCGAACCACCTTAATAAAATCTATACATATAATAATACTGTAACGGGGCCGTGTCTGTGCATAAAATATTTTCGGAAAATAATAACTGTGGTGGGCATTAATAACGATATAGAGGTCAAAACAACAACTTTTGGAACTTTTATCTGTCTGTCTGTTGTCTGTTTGTCTGTCTGTATGTTCGCGCATCACGCAAAAACTACCCGGCCGATTTTGAAGAAATTTTGTATGGTGGTCCCTTAAAGCCCGCGGGTTAACATATAGGTTACTATTCTTTACCAATTTTCTCTGAAATTTGGCTGAGTTCAAGTATTTTTTACTCAAATATTTTATATCCAAGTCGTAGAAAGTAATTCGAACATTGTATAGACGACTTTCACAAAAGTATATTGTATTTTTTTTTAATACCGTTTAAACGTCAATACAATCCATAAATAGGTAATATTCTAAACCTTATATAGCAAAAATTCACAAAAAAGTCGCGGATTTGAGGTCGATTAATCGTAATCCTTACTAATATTATAAATGTGAAAATGTGTTTGTTTGTTACCTTTTCACGCTTCATCGCCTTGACCAATCTTTATGAAATTTGGTATGCAGGTATCCTGTGTCACGGGGAAGGACATAGGCTACTTTTTATCCCGGGAAAATAGCATACTCTGATGCAATTGCTGAGGGAACTAAAAAAATACTCGATTGTTGTGATTTCTTGCACAGATATGGTTGAGTAGGTGGGAAACGACAAAATTTACTAATCACCCTTAAAGACAGTCATAAAAACGATGGCCACGCAGGCGGAGCCGCGGGAAAAAGCTAGTTATAAAATAAAAATAAAAAAGTAACTCGCTCATTAGACCATAATTCAAATGATTTTTTAATATTGTGCATTAAAACTTATAGAAAACCATTTTTTCTAACTGCAAAATCACGTATGTAAATCAGCGAAATCGGCAAAATATCGTATACGGAACCTCAATCCAGAAGTAATAGTCCACCAACGTAAAATCTGCACTTGGATTTGTAAAAAGTTCATCGATTTTTTTTTCTATACCGACTGCATTAATAACTTGAAATATATTTTTTAAAGACTACGGAACAGTTCTTTTCGCGTGGTCTAACACGCACTTAGCCAATTTTTGCTCAATATAATATCACGTTTATAGTTTTGATTTTTTTATTGTATTGTCACTATAGCGAACATCTAAAATAATTTCTAAACTTCAATAGGTATGCTTGCTTTTTAAATGTTCCTATTCATTTATTTTTCAGATGCCCCAAGTGTTCTTCAGTAACATTGGCTCTAATGAAGATTGGGGCTACAAAAGTCATCCTCAAAAGGAAGCTTGCAGAAGCTATAAGACGAAGGGGTGCGCTTGGCCTCGAGGCAAAGTCTTGGGAGGGTGCAGCAGCATCAATGGATTGTATTACGTGCGCGCGAACAAGATGGATTACGATGAGTGGGCTGCGGAAGGAAACCCGGGCTGGAGCTACGATGATGTACTGCCGTACTTCAAGAAAAGCGAAAACTATGAACACTCACAACAAGAAACTGATAAGTACCATGGTCAAGGTGGATACCTAAATATTAATAATAAAAATGACTTTGACGATGCAGAAATGCTATTTATAAAAGCAACCACTGAACTTGGCGTGAAACATTCACTAGACATCAACGGTGCAGATCAAATGGGTATCACAAAAAGCGCAACCACAACTAAAGGTAAAGTAAGACACAGCACAGCCAGAGCATTTTTGAGTCCAGTGAAAGAAAGAAAAAATTTGCATGTATTGAAAAACGCACATGTTAAAAAAATACAGTTTATACCAAACTCCAATATTGTCAAAGGCGTTGTTTTGAGTAAAAATGGCAAAGACATTGAAGTTACTGCCAAGAAGGAAGTAATTGTATCAGCAGGAGCGATTAATACCCCACAGTTACTCATGCTGTCAGGTATTGGACCAAAACATCACCTCAAAGAGTTAGGAATTGAAGTTAAAGCTGATTTACCCGTGGGAGAAAATTTACAAGATCATTTATACGTTCCTATATTTTATAAACTACCAGGTGATAGAAACTTAACAACATTGTCGAATATAGTTGGAGCATTTGCGCAATATTTACAAGAAGATAAAGGACTGCTGGCGAGCACCGCCCCACATAGAGTTATCGCTTTCATCAACACGACTGACCCTGGTGCCTCAACTCCAGATATACAATTGCATCACGTTTTCTTTCCCCCTCGCGTACATAACCTCCTTGACATGTATGAATTACACGATTTCAGTGAGGAAGTTCAAAAAAAATTCCGCCAAGCGAATGAAGACCATTACGTAGCTTTTATAGGAGCTGTTTTACTGCAACCCAAGTCAAGAGGTAAAATTACACTAAAAAGCAAAGACCCCCACGAGCATCCGGTTATTCACGCGAACTACTTCACGGCATCCGATGATATGAAAACTGTTTTGCGTGGTATAAAACAACACGCGTTGAAGTTGGCTGAAACAGACACATTCAAAACTACCGGAATGAAATTGTTTTGGTTAGATCTGGATGCTTGCAAGAGATATGATAAAAACAGTGATGATTTCCTAGAATGTTGGTCTCGAGAGATGACGACTTCCTTGTATCACCCGACTAGTACTGCCCGAATGGGGCGAGTGGAAGATACGACAACAGTGGTGGACAATGAACTCCGGGTGAAAAATTTCAAGGGCTTACGGGTGATAGACGCCAGTATTATGCCATCCATTGTTAGAGGAAACACGAATGCGCCAGCGATAATGATAGGAGAGAAAGGAGCCGATATTATAAAGGCGGCATGGCTCGATTTGCATCAGGAACTTTAAAATTACAATATGAATCTTGAACTTTTAAACTATACATAATGGGGATAATGAACTTTTTTTTTAATATGAGAACAAAATTACAGAATTATATTTCTTACACGCAAATTTCTCTGTCTTTTTTCTTCCAAATATACTGTTTTAATCTATTATGCCTACACTTTGGTATCTCAATCTATTCATATAACATAAATAAATATAATAAATAAGTAAATATAAATAAATATTCTGGGATAAATCAGTAATCACACATTGTCATCTGGCCCCAAAGTAAGGATTCCCTGTGTTATGGGTTACCAGAGACTGATATACATACTTATATACGTTTAAATACATACATATATAGACATAATTAACACCCAGACACAGAGCAAACAAATCTGCTCATCACACAAATTTTTGCCCTGGGTGGGGATCGAACCCACAACCCTCGGATCAGTAGTCAAGGGCACTAACACAGATAACAGAAACTAAAGGGGCACTAACCACTGAGCCACCGAGTCAGTCATAACATAATAAACATATAGCTTCCTTAAAGAAGGCGTTGTGTAAGTTTAATTTGTAAGCATATGTAAAGCGCGCCGATCCGTATCAGAGCGTCTCCATTATGGCGGTGTGATAATAACAATGCGTGCGTACGCGCATCCGCGGAACAGAATCCCGTCTGAAACGTACTGAGGAGGTCGTCTAGTTCCTGGAACCTGTCCTTCTTTACAAATAAATAGGTAAGTGACAATCCCTAGAGTGTACATATAACTCATATTTTTAGTTTTTTTAGCAATTTAATAATTTATTTCAAACAAAGCGAGTCCATATTAGTTTATACTTTAATCTTAACCGAAAGCCGAAACAGTTGTAGGTCAGTGCGACCTGCGTAGCTGGGTCGATAACGTAGGTTGACTGATCTGAAGCACGGTCATTAAACGGATGGGTTTTAACTTTGCGACAATTTTTGAAAAACTTCTGACAGTGGGGTTCGGCTACTAGGCTCTACAACCCCCAACAACCCGGACTTAGCCCCATGTGTGGGGTATGGCGTAACCTTCCCCAGTTTGGAAAGAGATTATGGCTTGTTAACGAACCCCCCCGGTGGTAGGGAAGTTTATGGCTCAAAAATTAAAATCAAAATCATTTATTTTAAACAGGTGTTTACGCACACTTTTAAATAGTCAAAAATAACTTATTGTATTTTACAAATAATGTCATGATTCAGATTACAGTCTCAGGTAATGGTATTTGTTATAGCATTAACATATATATCTTTGTCATTTACATTATCTATTATTTTATAATATCCTCTAGAGCACAAGCAGTTTTGAAATGAGTCTTGAATTTATTCTCTGACAAACTAGTTACATTTTCTGGAATTTCATTGTAGAATCTTATACACAAGGCTTGTTAACGAACCCCCCGGCAGTAGGGAAGTTTATGGCTTGTTAACGAAGCAAAATCCACTGGAGATTAATTTTATTTTTACAGTTTGAGAAATCAACAGCTTATGATTAGATATATGATAATTAGGTAGACATAGTTAAACTTTTACAAATTTGCACGAATTAAGGAAGTTATCAGAAGAAAATTTAACTACACGAACTTTGCTTACCCAAGCAGCAAATGGACGTGCTATAATGGTCGAGAGCACGTTCTTGTTTTCGCTTTAAGTTCTATAAAAGTTCTTAAAACAGTCGAGTAAAAGTGCTGTAAACGTTTACTCGACGCGAAAAAGGCGCAAATTATTCAGACTAAAGTCCTATTAAAGTGGAATAAGCGCTGAGTAAGCAGCAAAAAGATGCTGTAAGATTTGAGTAAAAGTGGTAGAAAACACTAAGAGTGTTTTAAGAGCAACCAAAATGCGTATATAGGATATTTAGTTCAATAAACGCAATTGATTTGCTATTATACAGATAAAGTGTGCTATAATAGCAGCCGAATTGCTTTTATTCGCCTTTTTAGTTCTATAACAGCGAATATAATGCTTTTACTCGACTAATAAGTGCTGTAAACGATCTTAGGGAGGCTTTTATACCACTAAGTTAATGAAAATATTCAACTCAACGAGTGCGAAGTGCTTGTGTGCTAATTATTTGTAAAACAAGTAAACTATATTTCAAAGGCAATATTACCATATTATTAATAATATTAAGTAATTATCAAGTTTTTGAGCAATCAATGTGTTTATTTTTACTGTTCGTGTAGCTACTCCAAAACATCATGCGCAACAAGCTTTATTGATAAACCCAAAGGCATTTTTACATAAACATTCATGCGCTGCCTATTTTCTTAAATTTGACGACTAAGTTATAAAATTAAATATATTTTAAATAATTATCTTTAATGCTATGTCCATATTGATAATTTAGTTGCAGTTACAGCTAACTTATTCCATTAAAAGTCGAGTAAAAGTGCTGGTCACCACATTTATAGCACAAGGTGTCGCCATGATAATAGGATTTAGGGTTCGCTTGGTACGAGACCAAAAAACCAATTTAATTAATTATGATTATTTTTCTTTAAAGGAACATCTTATTTCATAAAACAATGCCAGACTTCTTGGATGTTGATACCTTTCTTAACAAAGATGATTTAAAACAACTTGACCAATTCAGATGGCCTTGGAAGGAAACGCATTTTATATTATCAGATAAATGTAACGGATGTGGCCTTAGGACAAACGATAACTCAAACCGAAGAAGGTTTCACTTTGTTTTACCTGACATTAAAATAAAACATTTACTAAATACCGGTTTCTTTTGGTGTCGAGGTTGTGCTTACTTTGCTGTTTATGATCATTTTACGAATGATGAGTGTTATTATTGTAACTAAATATTTTTACAACCCTAAGGTGAGTGTAGTACGAACTTTACTCAGGGCGTTCGCAATGTCACGCGTGATCATGGTGGCCAGCTCGGCTCATGTCATGCTGTTTTCGAAGAGGAATTCGGGCTTTGAGTAGAGGTCAAGTTACGCTGGAAACTGGACTTTCTTTTTGGCTATAGCAGTCGGGTTCTTTTTATAGGGGTTCTATTTTATTTAGATAGATAGACACAACTACAACACTACGAGATATGTTAATAGATTATACCTCGTCTGGAAGCACTTTTATACTCGGGAAAGTCCCTAAAACTTATCTGCAGTTGCCCTTCTCGCTCGCATGCTCAAATTGTCGACGGGGAAGTTCCAAACCTCGAAATAAGAAAAACAATTTTGAACTTAAATTGTATGACTCTAAAGTTGTTTCTTTGAGGAATCGTAAAAAATAAATGGTCGGTTAATTTTGCTTAGTAATGCAGAGAATAGTAAACCGTAATAGTTTACAGTAAGGCTGGAATTGAAAAAATACAGCTCTTTTAGTAATGACATTTTGTTAATACTATGTCTTCACAAGTAGTTATCTACAAGCCAGTTTTATTCATTTCAGTTGTGAAATGAGCCATCATGACGTGGGTTGCGAAATTCGTTTTGTTTATTTTGAATATTGTGATGTGCGTGTAATTTTTATAGCTAACAGAGTTAATTATTGTGTTACTTGAGTCTACGGAACCACTTAAAATACTCGGACTCGCGCTTGGAAATTCACTAGCGTTACTTGCAGAAATTAAGTTTTGCTGAATCAGTTTTGCAGAGCATTTCATCTGCTCCAACGTTTTTTTAACTTTTTTACGAAAATGGCCGCTTTTTTCAATTTCTTCCATTTGTTTTTATCCATTTTGATAGAAAAATACTCGCGAAAACGTCTTCAAGGTATCGATCAACAAAATGGACGGACTTGTGCTGTTACTGTTTCCCAGAACTCTACAATACTACTTTAAACTGAGTAAATATCGTATAAAAGCTCTTAATTACACTACAGCTCCTATACAAACGTTTTTAATTCTATTATACGAGTTAGTCTATAAGCGTGCAGTAACAGCAGCAATGTTGCCATAAGCAATTCGATTGCGTTTATAGAGCTTTTATAGAAACATAAAAGAGAGCTGAGTAACGGCTGTATAAAAGCACCCAATTCAGCGAATCAGCTATTCTACAGCTATTATACGACTGTTATAGATCAAAAGATCGAATAACGAGTATTTTAGCCACTTTAATTCAGCATCTGCTAAAAGGTGGAGTAAAAGTGCTAAAACATAGTGCTGTAAACGTTTATTCGACGTCCTTAAAGCACACATTAGCAATATTGCCAAATAGTCGAGATAACCGCTATTATACGATAAATGGGTGTTTTAAGAACAGTTACTCGGCTCTTATACGATTAAAGGCTGAGTAAACAAATTCTTATTCGACTATTTTGCTGCTTGGGTAGCTTACTTACGGTTTTAATAATCTTGTCTTGAACGATATTCGGCCACAGTAAGTCTTTAAAATCCGGATTCAAGAAAGATTTTTTTTTTTAATTCACAATTAGTAAGCCCTTGGCATCATCTCACCTAATGGAAGCGGGCTCACCAAGATTCCCCAACGCAATGGAGAACTGGCTATCTTATCTTCAAGCCGGAACACATAAATGTTGTTTACACTGATCGTTTGGCGACAAGACTGAGATAAGATGGTGGTAGTTAGCCAATCGGCCTTAGAAAATGCCCTACCACCAACCAAACCGAGTCTTATAAGTTGACCCCGCCGGGAATCGAACTCGCGACCTCCTGGTGTGAAGCGAATGAACTAACCATTACGCCACGGAGGCGGTTAAAATTGATTAGATCTGGCATCCAACCTGGAAACGCTATCTGCAGAAATGGAAGGCCTACAAGCCAACATATCGGGGGCGTGCCCGCCCGCGTTCGGCGGCGCCAGCGGCGCGCTCTTCCTACAAGCCGTGACCGCGGTGGTGTCAGCCCACTGCGCTATCTTCGACGACTACCGGTGGCCCGAGGACCGGGCACGGGAGATCATCAGCAAAGCTCCTGGTATGGTCAACCGCATTTACATCTAAAGACACGCCAGGAGGCTCGAGTTTCCATACAAACTTAGTTTCGTTTTAATACAAAAAATGCACAGATTCCCTGCATAGCACGAACTACTAGGACATTGAAAATGAAATTCAGGCAAAATAAGTCATTTGTGTCACACTATCCACCAACAATTAGTTTTTTTTTACATAACTCCCCATACCCCGTATTCATTAATTAAAAAATTAAACATTTTACGAAATTCAAAAATTAAAAATAAATAAATTTGAAAACAGTTCAAAATATTCCAAAAAATCCTCCATTTACCACATACAACAATATAAACTCTCATACACACCCAACTTCCATACCACAGTACCGTATAACCATGATGCGCTACAACTCACTCGCCGAGGTACTTTTTTGAGGGCGCACCTACAGCCCGTAATCTTTTATTTTATTTTATTCACAATTGGTAAACCCTTGACAACATCTCACCTGGTGGTAAGTGACGATGTTGCCGAAGATGGAAGCGGGCTTACCAAGATTCCCCAACGCAATGGGGAACTGGCTATCTTATCTTCATGCTGGAACACACCAATGATATCAACATTGATATTTGGCGGCAAGACTTAGATAAGATGGTGGTAGCTAGTCAGGCGGGCTTAGAAAATGCCCTACCGCCAACCAAACCGAGTCTTACAATTGACCCCGCCGGGAATCGAACCCGCGACCTCCTGTGTAAAGCCAGTGAACTTTGCCTCTGAGCTACGGAGGCGGTAAAATTTTTGATTTTCAAAATTTTGATCTCATTCGACAGCGAACTAAATACTCTAGGACCGTTTTTTTAATTTCGACTTAGTTCTCAAGACATCAGGCGTAGTGAAAAATTCAAAAATTTTCGACCAAAAAAACCGGTTTTTCGACCATAACTTTTTTGGATTTCAAATTTTTTTTTAAATTCCTTCACCATCTGATAGATCTCGTGAATCAGCGTCCTTTAACACCCTATTTATCTATGAACTACCAAAAGCTTCCATATACAATCGCCGTGTCGCACTAAACTCCCAAATGGGACCTAGAACCCAGCGATCTAAAAGTCATTTTCAATGTCAAAAGGCACGCCGGATCGAATCAAAACTTTACAAATACGTATATTGAGAAGACATATATCGATGTCTGAATTTTGTTTTTGGTGTATTAAAATAAAACGGAACAAAATAGGGGCGAGTTTAAAACTTTTAATACAAAAGTAATTTAGGCCTTTTTAACCGACTTCAAAAAAAGGAAGAGGTTTCTCAATTCGACCGTATATTTTTTATATTTTTTTATGTGTGTTCGCGGATAACTTCGTCGTTTATGAACCGATTTTCATGACTCTTTTTTGTTTGAAAGGAGATATCCCAAGGGTGGTATCATGATAAGGAAACCGGAATATGATGATGGCATCCCAGAGAAATCGAGGGGAACCTTAGTTTCCTGTTTGAAGTCGGTTTTTTTTTTCTTCAAAATTATTTTATTTCTGTTTAAATTTATTACGATGAAGACTTTGCAAAGTTTGGATTCGATCAAGCATTTCATTTTTAGGGTTATACGTTAATTAGTAATCTAAGCCTCCACTGATGTCTGTCTGTCAGCGGGCTGTATTTATTTTATGAACCGAAATAAGTATACAGTTGAAATTTTCAGACAGTGTGTGTGTATTTATGTATATTGTCGCCATAACAACAAATAATAAAAAAACTGGTTGTCTGTAAAGTCTGTTTACGGACGATAATTTTACGTGATAACTTCCATCTTCGGCATCATCGTCATTTACCATCAGAGGATATGATGTCAAGGGTACATAAATTGTTGATTAAAACATTGTGCATCCACAGAGAAATCATTATTTTTTTAGTATCATAACATTCATAACTTTTCTTTTCAGAAGGAGCCTCTTATGACTTCGTTGTGGTTGGGGCTGGCACTGCTGGGTCTTTATTAGCAGGGCAGCTGGCGTCTTTAAATCCTCACCTCTCCATTTTGCTAGTAGAAGCTGGTGATGATCCTGGTTTAGACAGTGAGGTATGACCTACATGTCATCATAATTGCAACACAAACTCATGACTCAAGAACGCATGACCAATGACAATTCATACGCGTAGATGATGTGCTCTTAATGATAAATGTTTTAATTACTATGTGCAGATGTGGCAGGCAAATTGTATGATTAGTCATTTTACATACGGTCAGGCAAATTGTATAATTCGTCCGTATGTAAACGGTCAGGCAAAATGTAAAATTCTTTAAGCAGATTGTAAAATGCCGAGCCAGGCAAATTGTAATAATTCGTCCGTATATAAACGGTCAATGCCTAGTCAGGCAAATTGTCAAAATGCCGTATGACAGATTGTAAATGAGCTCGCGAAGCAAGCGATGTTAGGTTCAGTCAGGTTTGATTGATTTAACTGTCTTAAGAGCCTCGCCATTATATAATTTTCCTGACATTTGCCTGACCGTATGTATAATGACGAATTGAACAGTATGCCTGCGACTCATACATACAAATTTCACAATTCCTAATAGTTTTACGTCCTAACAATGAGTATATTACTTAACGTTATGTCTTCATTTGTTTTCTCCGCAGGAAACACAGCATCCTTAATGAGATAACCAGAAGCGCACTAATGCAACACAATTGCACACATACGTACTATTTGTGTAGCGTACGCGCACATTTTAACACATACAATACAGGTTGCTCATTAAGACACATATTTTTACTTTCGAGCGACGAAGGAGTAAAGGAAGTATTGTGATGGCAAAAAAAACGAAGTGTAGGTTTTGATGGGGATCGATTGTCTTAAACTAAGTCTAAAAAGCCAAAAAAAGGTAGGTATGGGTGTGTGTGTGTCTGCGAGTCCGTCCGGTGCTCTAGCACAGATGAGATACTAGTTACTTCGTTCTCTAGTTCGCAAACTACTGGACGGATTTGGGAAAAAAATGTGTTAGGGCGATAATATTTTTATATCTCCAGCAGTTAAGCTATTGTATAGCTTTTATCGCGGGCTTTGAAGGGACCGAATCAAGCAATTTCGTTACGAAAATAAAACCTGACACCCAAAAAAAATATATATTGAGTTCTAAAAAACTTACAGTGCCACCTATCTATCCATCATGATGATGATGATGATGATGATGATGGCGATTGATGATGGCGATTGATGAAGGCGATTGATGATGGCGATTGATGATGGCGATTGATGACGGCGATTGATGAGGGCGATTGATGAGGGCGATTGATGATGGCGGATGATGATGGCGATTGATGGTGGGGATTGATGATGGCGATTGATGACGGCGATTGATGATGACGATTAATGATGGCGATTGATGATGGCGGATGGTGATGGCGATTGATGATGGCGATTGATGATGGCGATTCATGATGGCGATTGATGATGACGATTGATGATGATGATGATGAACTTTCTTAGTGTTAATTTATTACATAAACATCCCGCGCCCCAAGGACTATATGGTACTGGTAAATACTGCATAAATAAAAAATAAATAAATAATTATAATTGCATAAGTTGATAAAAAATGCTATGCAATAGCTTTACCGCGGCAGTCCCTTAGTGCCACACGTCTCTTTTTTCAAATCTACTCTATCTTGACTTTTAGGGTTCCGTAGTCAACAAGGAACCCTTTTAGTTTTTAGGGTTCTGTGGTTCCGAATAAAATCTTGAAAAACTTTTGTTAGGTTACCTCCCGTTCATGTAAGAAGGGGAGTGATTTTTTTTTGTTGACGTACTCTATCGAGTGGGGTATTTTTGTTTTTTTTTTTTTATTAAAAATTTGAGTGCGTTTGACTGCAACTCACCTGATGGTAAGTGATGATGCAGTCGAGGATGGTACACGCAAACTCAAATAATGCCTATTCACTCTTGCCTTGAAGATCCCCAAATTATAGGAATCGGGAAACACTGACGCAGGCAAAGAGTTCCACTCCTGCGCTGTACGCATAATAAATGAAGAAGCGTAACGATTCGTGCGAAAAGGTGGAACATCAACAACAAAGGGGTGCAACCCCTCCCTGCGTCTCGTTGACCGACGGTGGAATGGAGCAGGGGGAATGAGGTCGTGAAGTTCTTGCCCGCACTCTCCGAAATGAATTCGATAGAATACCGATAGACAGGCGACTTTGCGGCGATGCTCAAGGCTTTGGAGCTTGTCATTGACTAGCTCGTCGTCACCAATGAGTCTCCGTGCGCGTCGGTCGATGGCGTCCAAGGTATCCAGCTGATAGCGGGCTGATCCATCCCATAAGTGTGAACAGTACTCCATACATGAGCGGACCTGTGCTTGATACAAGGTAAGCAGCTGTCCAGGTGTGAAGTACCGTCTCACTTTAGAGAGAATGCCCAGCTTCATTGCAGCAACTTTTGCCTTGAACTCAATGTAACGACCGAAGTTAAGATTGGGTGTTAAATCCACGCCGAGGAGTTCCAGGTGGTCAGATATCTGAATCGGTTCATTCCGGAGAGTTGGAGTCAAGGTGAATGGACTCCTTTTGGCGGAAAAAAGACACGCCTGTGTTTTAGAGGCATTAAACCTTACGAGGTTGGAATCACCCCATTCAGACACTGCCTGAAGTGATAGGTTTATGCGCTCTATCATTGCCTCTCTTAGAAACAGCGTATCAGCGCTGTTAGCTCGTGCACTGGACAGGTATCTTTCTACAACCGTGCTATCGTCTGCATAGCCAATTATACCGGGTTTCAGCAGATCGTTTATGTGAAGCAGAAATAGTGTTGCGGAAAGAACAGATCCCTGAGGTACCCCGGCATCAATCGCCAATAGGTCTGAGGAACAGCCATCAACGACCACTCGAATAGACCGTTCCCTCAGGAAATCAGCTACCCAGTTACACAATCCCAAATGAAGACCATAAGAAGGAAGCTTGCCAATAAGGCTAGCGTGCCAGACCCTATCAAAAGCCTTTGAGATGTCGAGTGACACAGCGAGAGCTTCGCCATGCTTCTCGATGGCCTCGCCCCATATATGCGTTGCATACACTAGAAGATCTCCAGTAGATCGACCTCGGCGAAATCCGTATTGTCGATCGCTAAGGAGGTCATTGTCTTCTAGGTATGCCAGAATGCGGGTGTTCAATACACGCTCCATAATCTTACAGATTACGGAGGTGATTGCTATAGGGCGGTAGTTTGCGGGATCAGCACGACTGCTTTTTTTGGGCACCGGCTGCACGTTGGCCAGCTTCCAGGACTTTGGGACTATACCTGTTTCAAGAGAGAGGCGGTACAGACGTGTCAGAACAGGAGACAACTCAGGAGCGCAGTTCTTTAGCACTATAGCTGGTATACCGTCAGGTCCACTGGCTTTGTTCACGTCAAGATTGCGAAGTGTTTTGAGAACCTCCTTTTGCTTGATACGAATAGGGGGCATTGTAGTATCGCAAGGAGATAACTGGGGTGGTATTCTATTCACTGTATCGAGACGTGAATTTTCGGCAAACATAGTGGCAAACAGATTTGCCTTCTCAGTTGCCGTGTGAGCCAATGATCCATCAGGTTTCAGCAGTGGAGGCAAAGACGAGCGGCAAAAGTTCGCCTCGACCGATTTAGCCAAGGACCAAAACGCCTTACTCCCAGAAGGGTAGGAGGCAAGTTTTGATCCGATACGGCTTATATGGGTATCGTTCAAAGGTCTTTCAAAACTACTGAGGATTTTGCTTAAACCAATTTTCGGTTCGGGGATTGGTTTTCGAAATATTAGGCTTTAAAGTGCTAATTTTTGTAGTGTAAGTTTAGGTAGTTTTGGTAGTGTGCCACCCCGCCACCCCCCCTTCCAACCAATTAAACCGTTATTTCAGGACATCTGTTAGGTTATTTAATCAATTTCAAAGGAAAACAATCACGGCTAAGTAGGCTTTCTTAGTTTAGGAGTAGTTAGTCGACCAACTTAAGATGTGCAGTTATTATAAAAAGTATTTATATCATTACAAAATGTTCTATTACAAACTGCAAAAATAATTGTGATTTTAAAAATATGCCTACATTTATTTTTTTGGAAAGTCTAAGGAACCCTTCTTTGCGCGAGTCCGAGTGCCACTTGGGCGGTTTTTGTAGGGTTGCCACCATAGTAAAAATTCACTAAGTTATTATTCTTACTCAAAAATGGCTCTAACGATTTTAATGAATCTCGGTATATTACTGTAACTTTACATGGCCTGCAGTACGCGATAGTTAGTTATACGGTATACCAATAAAAATCGTAAAAAGGTATCTCCCATACAAATCCAGATTTTTTGTTACTTTTTCTTAATAACGGCTTTAAAGATTATAATAAAACTTTGTAAATAACCAGGACTTAATAAGGCGTACTGCACTGGGTAGTTTAAAATTTCAGGAAAAATCCAAGTAAGGTATCTATCTCCTATATAGCCTCATCATATCGTCATATCAGCCGAAGGACGTCCACTGCTCGACATAGGCCCCCCAAGGATCTACACGACGACCGGTTCTGCGCTGCCCGCATCCAACGGCTTCCCGCGACCTTCACCTCATCGGTCCACCGAGTGGGAGGCCTGCCTACACTCCTATATAGCCTAAATTATTTACATTCACATTTTTTTATCAAGACTATACCTAATTTTATTCTTTGCTATTCACTGCAATGTTTGTTGTTGATTTATGTATGCCCGACTACGACAGACGTTGAAGGCTTCTCGATAAAGTATGCAAAGCGTGGGTGTACACTCTATTTATTTTGACAGCGCTGCCTACACGCATGCAACTGAACGTTAAGTTTCGTTAGCGACCCATAACTCGCTCGCATCTCTTCCCAAACAAACACAACTGGACACCTTTACATAATTATCCCATAGGCTCAAAATCACCGTATAGATCTACAAAATCATAGCCAAAATAGATCAAATTGGGCACGGTAGTGCCCCCGCCATGTCGAGCAAAGAAAGCACTGCCGTAATACCTTTTCTAGAATCGTTTCGGACGATTTCGCCCCTGTATCCTGTCACTAGGAACGATTAAAACGATGAAAATATCGTTATCTAAGAAGCTACGTGTACTTAAGAGGAAACGCGGTCTTAAGAATAGGTATTTGAATAAAGTGTTCCTATCTCCCTCCCCCAAACCTCACCGTATACAGCAAGAAAGGGAGAACTGCAGCGCAGACCGATAATTAATAGGTATGTACTAAAATTTACCAAAAACAGCATTTCGTAGTCCCCTATTTCCTCCTCCAAAACTTGAGCAATGATAATATTTATTTCAAAAATAATTTAAGAAACGTTTTACGTATGCCTGTATGTCTTTGTTTTGTTGTTAATATGCGTATTATTTTTTGGTGAGTGTGTGAAAATGACGTTTCAGTTGGGCAAATTTGTAAGGTCCCTACTTCCTATTATAACTACAATAAGGGAAAAAACAAAACATAGGGGCCATGGTAGATATAGGTTTAATGGAAAAAAAATGCTCAATCAATTGTCATTATCCAGGGAGGAAACAGGGGCTACGTTTGTTGCAAAAAATAGCGCCCGTGTTTCCTCTTAAGGGCACCCTAGAATTTCAAGTTTATACTAAGATATTTTAGAACATATCTGATGGTAAAGTTCAGCTAATTTGATACTCACTTACTCACTCAGTTATAGATCATCAAAATAGACTAGTACTTTCCATATACCTAGAAAACTTAAATTTGCTACAGGGATAGGTTTCAGTACCGACCTACGCACCCACCCTCCGCACATTTCCCTGATGAGGAACCACAGGGGGAACAGCAAAACTATTGAAGATAAATAAATAGCACCTGTTCAATAGCTGTTCATTGTTGCATGGTAATAAAAAACGCCCGGTTAGTTAAAGTTGTTCATTATGATGGAAATTAAAAAAAACAATAAAATATAAAGTTTT
This sequence comes from Coleophora flavipennella, assembly GCA_947284805.1. Lineage (NCBI taxonomy): Eukaryota > Metazoa > Arthropoda > Insecta > Lepidoptera > Coleophoridae > Coleophora > Coleophora flavipennella. The sequence continues at coordinate 14,474,621 of OX369283.1, forward strand.
TATATATTATAAATAGGTATTTAAAAAATCATCCAGTAAATATGTTCGTACAGAAAAAGTAAAATCCTAATAAAAACATTCCATTAAAAACCTGCTAAATCTCTACCTGGGAGCACGGCAGGGCTCCCGCCGAGTCAAGCGCAAAATAAGCATTGTCCTAATACCATTTTTAGAATCATTTCTGAGCCCCTGTATGTTGACATTAGGAACTATAATAATATCGCTATCATATATGCTAGGTTTACTTGTGAGGACCCCAGAATATCAAGTTTAAACTCTAGATATTTTCAAAGATATCTGATAGTAAAGTTTAGCTAATTTGACACTCATTCACAGACTCACTCGCTCACTTATATCAACATGGCTCTTTATTTACATGATATCTACTTTTTATGGCCAAGTACTCTTAATCGAGACTTGGCGCTTTTTTACAGAATGTTGGGATTAAGTTTACATATGGTGTATTACAGATACCGGCGTTTTTATACTTGAGCCACAATAGTGACGTGGACTGGCAGTACACAACACACCCTGATGGAAGAAGCTGCCTCGGCTTCAACAACGGACAGTGCCTTTGGAGCAAAGGCAAAGCCATGAGCGGATCAAACTCAATAAACGCTATGATATACCAACGGGGTCACCGTAAAGACTATGATAACTGGGAAAAACTGGGAAACGACGGTTGGAGCTACAAATACTTAGCTAAATACTTTGATGAAATCGAAAATGAATTGAATTTATCAAATTACAAATACATTGAAAATACATGGTATGACATTATAGGCGATGCTTGGAAGGAAATGGGATTCACTTTCCACAAACATAGCAAAGAAGCTATCGTTGGCACTCAAATATCCAAAATACTTACGGTTAATGGTAAACGATTAAACACAGCCAAGACTTATTTATCAATGGCTCCTAATTTGCATGTCATGAAGAATACAGTAGTCCAAAAGGTGATTTTAGATGCTGAAAGCAGAGTCGCTACTGGAATAGAAATAAGGCACAAAAGTGACATTGTTATGGTTATTAATTGTACAAAGGAAGTGATATTATCAGCTGGTACGATTGGTACTCCCAAAATATTAATGTTATCAGGAATCGGCCCCAAACAGCACATTGAAGAAAATAATATAAAGTTAGTTATCGATTTACCTGTAGGTAAAAACTTGCAGGACCATCTGGTATTACCTATTTATCTAAAAGTAAAACGGAACACAACTTTATCACCAGATATCACTACAATGATGTTAATTCAGTACATGCTGAATAGATCTGGGCAGCTATCTAACATAGGCCTTACTGATTTTATGGGATTCATTGACACGAATGATAAAGATTACCCAGATGTTCAATTTCATCACACGTATGTTCCGCAAAATAATTTTCTTGTTCGACCGTACCTGGTGGGACTCGGATATAAGGAGGAAATCGTAAGAGAAGTTGAACAACTTAACGAAGGAAGTGATTTACTTGGAGTCTGGCCAACGTTGCTGCACCCTAAATCGAAAGGCGAAATTATTCTTGCTGATAACTGTCCTCAGTCTAAACCAATTATCAAAGCTAACTACTTTGAACATCCGGATGATTTAAATACATTTATAAAGTCAATAGATTTTATTAACAAACTTCAAAACACTAGGGTTTTTAAATCTCTCGGTATACAAATTGCTAAGTTGAACATATCAGACTGTTTACAAGGTACAGATACTTTTTATTGGGAATGCTATTCGAAACATATGGCAACTACAATATACCACCCAGTGGGTGCGGTGAAGATGGGGCCAAGATCGGACGCATCAGCTGTGGTTGACCATAACTTGCTGGTCCATGGGATGAGAAACCTCAGGGTGGTGGACGCAAGTGTGATGCCAACTATACCCGGAGGTAACACCATGGCTCCGACCTTAGCCATAGCTAAGAAGGCTTTTCATATCATAAGGAAAACATATTTTTTGAAGGATGAACTGTAAATCTTGTATATTTTTCCAATTATTATTTCAAAATGTCGCTTGTTAGCGATACGACCGCCTATATGTTTTGCACTCTATGTATATTGCAAATTACTTAAAGTCCTGTTTTTTTTGGCGTGCAATAAAGTATATTTATTTACTTATTTACTTACTTCCTTCCTTAATCATTGTATCTTTTTTTTCTTATGTTGTGCAATAAAGTGTTTTCAATCAATCAATGTCTGATTTGTGTTAAAAAGCTTGTGAATTGTCAAAGTTACTTTAGTTTTAAAATATATTTTAACTTGTGTAGAGAAAATGTAAAAATATGACTAAATAAGTTGTCACAACGCCCGTCATTGAGCATCGCTTTTACATTCTTACTGGTTATTATGTCATCAAAATAATTTGCATTGTGTTTTATGGTTGTGAAGTGTTGCTAAATACGTTGCACAAAAATCTTCATGGGACAGGAGTGAAACTAGTTCTGCAAGTACATCAGTAGGATACCTTGTTAAAACCGGCCAAGTGCGAGTCGAACTCGCGCAAAGTAGGATTCCGTAGTTTTTCAAAAAACAAATGTATATTGCAAAAAAAATAAAAAAAATTATGCAGTTGGTTATAGCACCTTCTTTATAGAAAATCTATGAACTTTTTACAAATCAAACTACACATCTTAAGTTGGTCGACTACTACTCCTAAACTATGAAAGCCTACTTAGCCGTGAGAGTTTTATTTTTAAATTGATTATATGTCCAACAATTTACAAAATTTTTCAGATGTCCTGAAATAGCAGTTTAGCTGGTAGGCGGGAGAGACACTTGACTCTAATAAAAATTAGCTTAATATTTGCAAACCAATTTCTGAATCGAAAAATGGTTTCAGCAAACTCTCGGTCATTTTGAAAAATCTATTTTAAAAAAAAATCACCCCCTCTTTACATGTAGAGGAGGTATCCAAAATTATTTTTTCAAGATTTTATTGTACCACTTTGTCGGCGTGATTAATATGTATACACATGTCAAATTACAGCTTTCTAGTCCTAATAGTCTCTAAGTTAAGCCGCGGACAGACAGACAGACGGACGGACATAGCAACACTAGGTGGTTGTTGTCCTAGTTGACTTCGGATCCCTAAAAAAGTACATGTGACTACTTAAACTTAAGTATGTTGAGTTTGATTGACTACACTTCACAATCTTCCTACGTACGAATTACGAACCAGAAGACAGACTAAATTATAGGCCTAAGCACTAAACTATCATTATGGATTTGTTTGGTTTTCCGTTCAGGTCGGCCAATTTTAATTGTTGTTTTACTTTAGGATTTGTACTTTAATTAAACTAAGTGTCATGCCTGTATGTATAACCGATTTACAATAGAGAAAAAAGAGAACAAAAAAAAACATTTATAATATGTTTTTTATGGAAACTACCCCCCTCCCCCTTAATTTTTCACTTTTTTTGTTTTTTTTAATGGTTAGTATCCCCTATAATAACACATATTCTCTTATTTCAGCCGGCTATCTGTCACGGTCCAAAAGATAGTGCCTTTTAAAAAATGGACAGACATCCGGACAGACATCGAATAGGGTCCCGGTATCTGTTACGGAACCCTAAAAATTAACATTTCCCGGTCTAATGTACAATGTAAATCTTTTTAGTTCGTTGTTTTCTTTTTCTATGTACAATGGGCAGTATTTCTCGGAATATACCATAAACAATATTATATTACGTATCAAACCTAACGACATAATACCATAAGCTAGGCAAGGCACAGTAAAGATACCTCTTTGTATTACATAAAGCCATCCTTGAGGCGCTCGCGCGTCCACTGACGAAACGCTTTCGACTTGTTAAGAATCGCATCGGCCGAACACAGCACGCAACACTTTTACGGAAATGTCCAAGATTAAAATAGCGATAGAAGAATAAACACCTTCGAAAAAAGCTTCAAAATCGTTAATTTTTCTTGTTTGATGTCCTCAGGTACGTACGTTATTTTAGTAGCGATAAATAACACAAAAGTAAAGCGTAAGTACTTACATTGAAAAGCCACTATTAGATAGTATCTGCTACAAACTTAGGTTAACCAACGACTCTTTGAGTGTCAATTATTGTTATGTTAAAACGAACAGTACAAGATAAACGTATTTGAAAATTAATTTGTAATGTCAACTCCCCGAATCTTTCGAAACAACTTACAAGAACTAACCTGTTCCATCAATTTTAGGATATCCTTAGTGGATAAGGCGCACACAATTTTAATTTCCTACAATAACTTCAATGTTAAGTAAGAACAACGGATATTAATTCATCCGTTTTAATTATAATAAGTACCTACTGCACCTGATTCTTTTGTTTATTGTTTTTTTTTTAATTAGCGAATGTCGGTTATTTAAGTTCTCCTGCGCATTCAAGATGCCAAATATCTGTATAATTATTAAATATAACGTTAATATAACGTTGTAGTTGATGTCCTATGGTACCATAGTGGTACAAAATGGACCTTCGTGAGTCGACGCCATTCTCTCTGGGTTCGATTCCCGGCGGAGATTAACTTGGTAAAACTCGGTTTCGCTGGTGGAATGGAAGGGAATTTTCTAATCCCGCCTGGCTATTTACTACCATCTTATCTATAGCCTGTAATTTACTGCCCGGAAAATAGCAGCTATAACGCCTGCGCAATGAAAAAGTAGCCATTTAGGCTTCCTATCATACTAACAGTGTGATATTTTCTTTTTTTAAATTTATTCTTTAAAAAACATACAACGACCGCCTCCGTGGCGTAATGGCTAGTCCATAAGTTTCACATTAGGAAGTCTTTGTAATATTTGGTTTGGTTGGTGGAAGGGCACTTTCTAAGCCCGCCTGGCAGCTACCACCATTTTAATTTTTTGATAACATTTATATGGGACCAACCTGGGGGAATGACCTAGCAAACATCCAAATCCGACTGTGTACGCGTGGTCAAACATCATCATCATATCAGCCGAAGGACGTCCACTGCTGGACATAGGCCTCCCTCAAGGATTATGTGATCATAAAAAATACACTGGTTGACTTGAGAACCTCCTCCTTTTTTTAAGTCTGTTCAAAAATGGAACAAATTTTTTGAAGGGGCTTCTACTCATGATACTGAACATTTTCATCCTCTATCTTTGTTTCTTTGTTTATTTGTGAACTCTTTTTGTACTACCAAATATACAGTTATAGATACAGAATAGGGAATGAAATAAAATATTCCTTTGTTGAAATAGCAAAAGATTGACTTCTCATACATATTGATCAGCTGATTCGCCAACTTTTTATGGAAAGCCCAAACCTTTTTTGCAATTTCAGCAAAGCTGTAAAGCTTCAGTTTCATGAGTAGTTTGAGTAGAGTGAGTTTCACCCTTAACACATGCTCTATTTTTCCTGAAACGGCTTCCCGCGACGGTCGGTCGGTCTATCGAATAGCATGCCTGCCTACGCTACGTCTTCCGGTGCTCGAAAACTTTGCTACCCCAACTGCCATCTGCTCGAGGAGCTATGTTATGTGATTAAGTCTTGGAAAAACAAACTAAAATTTAAGGAATAAAATAAGTACATATTTTTCTATGCATTGTACTAGCATTATAAATTTTATGTTAGTACAATGCACAAAAAAATATGTACAGTTTACATTTGAGAAAAATAATATTATGAAATATGCCATGAAAATTATACCTACATTTAATGTAAGTATGATTTTTAAGGGATATTTCATAATGTTTTTTTTCTCAAATGTAAAAGAGCAATGGTCAAATACAGGGGGTATTTAATGTCTCTAACCGGTATAACCTGAATAAAACTAATATGCTATGTTATTGCATCAACACGATACGTGGTGATTACGGGGAAATACCCCAACTCCAGGGAGACCTATGTCAAAGTATATACGAGTATATTAGTACTAACATACAGTATGGACACTCCCTGCCGCTCTCTAGATTGCGAATTTGCGACCTCACCCCCTCGTCACTCGGATTGATACAGATTGGTTACCGTTTGGTCGAACGTATAGGATTTCGCCGCCATCTTGTTTGTTCCGTCATTCGTTTTTTTGAAATGTCATGAAGTGTCAGGGTGTGCCTATGTCCAGCTGTGGACGTCTCTTGGCTGATGTGATGATTGCACCAGTAACTTGAGTTACCCTCGCTTACTATACATAACGTGACCATTTTTATAAAAACCCAAAACGGAACATTTTTAAAACTACCAAAAAACCGACAATTTGTTTCAATAAAATACAGATTTTATATGTTGACAACGTTTCTAGGAAGAATAGGTAACCGACATAGCTCACAGAGTCGCTAAAATTAAGTGGCAGCGGGCGGGCCGGGCACATAGCTTGTACAACAGATTAACGTATTGGGGTAGTAAAGTTCTCGATTGGCGACCGCGCACCGGATGGCGTACTAGCTTAGGCATACGGTATGCGCTCAATTGTAGACCAGGCAGGGAGCGAGCGCGGTTCTTTGAGACTGAATGACTGAGACTTTCTGCGTCCCGAAGCTTTCCTCGGGGACACCGGGACTGAGTTCAAATTAAAGGGATAGTCCCGATCAAAACGGGACGTATTTTTATGGTCACATTAACTATACACTACGAGTAGGTTTCATGTAATAAAATGTGATAAACCTATTTTGATATAAAAGAATGGTACCTACTTAGAAACAGTAAACCAAACGAACAGATCTATTAGCTAATTATAATTGCATTGCGTCCGATTGCCTAATCCAATGACATTGAAGGGCTTTCCCGTACGGATCAAGCGGTGCGACGTACGCGCGCGCGCATCGTTACGAAACGCACTCGCATTGAGCTCTGAGTATACGTATTTATAGTCTATGGATGGTATACATTGTAGAGGTGAATGTGCAAAAACCCACGTAGTCTCACTACTCTACTCTAAGGCTGAAGAAACTTCTTTTCCTTTAAAAGCACTGCTCTAATATGTGGAGTAATTACCAATTCTTCCAATCCTTATATTATTAGTTACTAGCTTTTGCTAGCGGTTTCGCTCGCGTGAACATAATCTCGCGAAAGTCAAAAAAAGTAGCCTATATGTTAATCCAGGTCCTAAACTATCTACCTACCAAATTTCAGGCAGATTATTACGTTCAGTAGTTTTTGCGTGAAAGAGTAACAATCATCCATTCATACATACAAAGTTTCACATTTATAATATTAGTATAGGATTAATTAATATGTGTGCGAGTATGGTTCCAAACGCCGGAACTGGTCCGTTCAAGTGCAACCAGGTCCACTTCAGTTTCCTTTCGTTAAATAAGGAACTTGAATTCCATGATTTGTAGAATTTTGTTAAGTTATAAAAACCAGATACATGTTAAATAAATCACATGTTGTTAGGTGCTGGGTCCAGCTATTCTTAAAATAATACAATACACTACAATATTCTTTATTGCATCGCAACATAAAAAAAAGAAATTAACAATAATAGAAGAAAGCCTATACAATAGGCGGCCTTAGTGGTAGCAATTTCTTCCAGGCAGCCTCTGGGTAGGGAAACAGCGATAGAATAAACGCTATGAAATGGAATTGGTGTTTATAATCCAACCGGCGGAGATTGATATGCATACTTACTAAAAGTATATTAAGTAAGTACAGAGGCCAGCACATCAAGCTAGACACTTTGGACTTCGTAGCGTTCTTATGCCGTACGCATATGGAACAGAATCGCACTATGGTCTACTAGTGTCTAGTTTGTTGTGCTGGCCTCTGTACAACAATCAAACTTAGATTTACTTTGTGCAAATTATGTTTTTTATAACGCAATACTTCATTACTAAGTGTTGGAATTTTGCAATCAAATAACAATCCATAACCGATAACTTTTAGTATATACTCTCTGTCGACTATTAATTATTGACATAGTATTATTTATAATTAAAAAAAAATAAAAAAATAATAACTAACATAGGCATTAACAAGTTCTGGATCGTTGTTGTCTGAAATAAATGATAATAATAATATAATAAAAAACCCAAAATCGACATTAATATTATATGGAAATTTCTGATTTTCTGTAAAACCTTCTCGCAAAGATAGCTTTGATACTTGGTTTTTTTAAGCTATTTTTTTTTATAATTGATAAGCCCTTGGCATCATCTCACCTGATGGTAAGTGACGAATTCCGAAGATGGAAGCGGGCTTACCAAGATTCCCCAACGCAATGGAGAACTGGCTATCTTATCTTCAAGCCGGAGCACATCAATGTTGTTAACACTGATGTTTGGCGGCAAGACTTAGATATGTGCTGGTAGCTACCCAGGCGGGTTTATAAAATGCCCTACCACCAACCAAACCGAGTCTTACAAGTTGATCCCTTTGGGAATCGAACCAGCGACCTCCTTGTGTAAAGCGAATGGAGTAAACATTACGCCACGAAGGCGGTTAAAAAATAAAAGTTAACAACGGTAAGTCTGCATGGTAATTCGTGTTTCATCACACCTTCTTTAAAAAAAAGTCGAAATTCATAGATTTTACTTGATTTTTGGTTTTGGACCATCTTTTTGAAACGTCAACACAACCGATCTTCATGTAACTTGTGTAACTTTTGTAAATTGCACTTCTACCACTTTCCATTAAAAATTCCATAAAATTCCGCAAGGAGCCCTCCATACGACACAGAACAAACAATACCTCTACAGACTCAGTATAGACTACAACAAGCAATCCCACCCCATTAACATTGACCTCACTTTCGCAACACCACCACCGGCGGCGCGCGCGCACGCTGCGATCATCTCAGTAGCGTGCGCGCGCAGTGTCGGGTTGCGCGGTGTGATCAAGGAACAGAGGTGCAGTGACCAGGACTTTTCTTCAAGAGGCTTTACTTCTGAAAAACTTTGCCGGCCGAATGCTCGGCTACACAAAGGAACTTAGTCGTTTCAGGTAACAGTTATACAATAACGGTGCAGTGAACAAGAGGGTTATATATTACTCAGGATGCTTAATTTTTTCGAAGGTTCATAAATAACTCGATCACTCAAAGAACACTACATCGTTTCAGGTAATAGAGAAGTGACTGATATATAGTGTGAGAGTATTCACGATGTGTGACAAAATTATAAATTAAAACAAAAAATAAAAAAAATTAAGTTGTAATCTATTGAAAACTGACCGAAAAACAACGAGTATAATTGAAAACGCTAAACATGTTCCAAAAACCGACTTCCATCGCAACAACTTAGTACAATTTTGTATTATTATTTTTTGTTTTTGTTGATTTTCTAATAAAGCACTACATCGATTATGATAAAATAAATTTATATGGGACCAACTCGGGGTACAAATAAAAAAAGAATCACGAGAATCGGTTCACAATCTGCGAAGATATCGCGTGACAAACATACAAAAAAAAAAACAGTCGAATTGAAAACCTCCTCATTTTTGGAAGTCGGTTGAAAATGATGAGAAATTTTCACAAGTCCAACATTACATAAACATTATGAATCTCGCGATACGTCAATGGGAAGACTGACGATACCAATTTTAAACTCTACACGTAGATATTAAGGGCCCTGTACACATTTGAACTCTTTAACCTTTTGCCTCCAGGCCAACAGGTTAGACGCCTTCACCACGCCAGTTACTTGCTTACTTTTCCTTCGTTCGTTCCATCCTTTCCATCCTAGTATTTTGGTCTTCCCGTTGAGAATCTTTCTTCTTTCCCACTTAAGGTTCAGAATGTAATAATTTTGTGTGTGAAGACATGTTACATTTTTTAAGGTTTGAAGCATTTTACGCAGTTATTGAGCATCTTTTACTATCATATTTTTACTCTTTGCTTTCAATGAAGAATATTCATAAAACGAATTGGGTAGTTGACTCAATCCTTACGTTATAAATGTGAAAATGTATTTGTTTGCTTGTTTATTACCTTTTCACGCTTCAACACCTCGAATCTAAATCTTTTGGTGAAATTTAGCATACAGGTAGCTTGTGTCGCTGGGAAGGACATAGGTTACTTTTCATCCTGTGAAAATAGCATGCTCCGATGCAGTTCCTGAGGGAACTGGAAAAATACGTTTTCTTGGTTAATTTCTTTCACATCGAAACGGAACAATTGTCGTGATTTTTTTGCACAGAGATGGTCGAGAGGGTGCAAAATAACATAATTTACTAATTAGCATATCCTGACATAATTCCCGAGGGATCTGGGAAAAACTCATTTCCACGCTCGCTCACGTTGGCGTCGCAACGGAGCAACGGATTGAAGTGATTATTTGTGTAGAATTGGTTGAGGGGGTGGAAAGTGACATAGACTGCTAATCAAAATAGCCCAATACAGTTCCTGAGGGACCTGGAGAAAACTCACCTCCACGCTCGCGAGCCGCTTGCGGCTCGCGCACCACTCACCTTTATAGACAGTCATGAAAACGATGTCCACGCGGGCGAAGCCGCGGGCAAAAGCTAGTCAAAAATAAAGTGGAAAATAAAATGCACTTAATAGCTTTTCTTCTGTAAATCATTTGGTTTTCCATACCAATTTTTATTTTTAAAAGTGTCAAAATACTCAACTGCAATGAAAAATTATGACGGCATAGTTCGATATTTAAAACATTCTTAGAACATTTTTGACAATGTATAAAAAGGCAGAGGAAAATACCGAATTGTCGTTTGCTAAGTGTGTGACAAAAGCTTCGGATTTACAAATTTTACGAAAGCAATCTACATCGACAAGTGACCACTGACCGCACCGCACCGCCAGACTAGTCAGTTGCCAGTTTCACAAGCGCTGCACTCACAAATCCTCAAACTAAATACACAAGTATCTACACTCACGCGCAATGTTGCCTGCCAAGGTTATTGCGAATAAGATCTCATAAACACAGCATATCACAATATTGATAATACAGGAAATCAAACTCCTACTTTCCTCGTGGATTGACCATTTTTAGGGTTCCGTAGTCAAACTAGGAACCGTTAGATACGCCATGTTCGTCTGTCAGTCTGTCGGTATGTCATAGCCGGTTTTCTCAAAGACTATTACAGCAACAAAGCTGAAATTTGGTATTTTTATACAAATCGGTGACCAAAGTTTTGGAATAAAATTTAAAAAAAATAAAAAAAATTAGGGTACCACCCCCTACATGTAAAGTGAAGGGGAATTTGTGCCATATCGTGTGAGGTATCGTTGAACAGGCATTTCAAAACTAAGGAGGGTTTTCTGAGATCCTTTTTCTGATAAATAATTAGTTTACTAAATTAAGTTTTAAAGTGATGATTTTTTTTTGAGTTGCATGTGTAACTACCAGCTACACCGTTATTTCAGGAAATCAACACGGTTAAGTAGGCTTTCTTAGTTTAGGAGTAATAGGCAACCAACTTAAGATGTGCAAAAGGATATGTAAAAAGTTAATAGATTTTGAACCGACTTGAAAAAAGGAGGAGGTGCTCAATTCGGCTATATTTTTTGGTGTTTGTTACCTCAGAACTTCGTTAAAAATCGATTTGGAGAATGTATTTTTTTATTTAAAGATAAATAGATATATAAAACTTTATTTCACTAAAAGGCACAATACATTTTAACAATACATAAATGAATAAAACTTAGTGATGAATATTTTTATAGAAAAAAAAATGAAACAGTGTCAGTGTTGCCAAGTTAGCGAAACTGGTCCAGGCTCAGCATAAATGTTGTGGGTCGCAGAGTACTCACACCGCTGTTCTTCAGCCAAAACCAAAAAAAACGTACACGCACCTCAGCGGTCAACTACACGAGAGAACATACTTGAACAGATACACAATCGGTCCAGTAGTTTCGGAGCAAATGGGCTGTGACATACGGACGGACGGACAGATAGACAGACACGCAATATTCGATATTGGTTCCGTTTTTACCTGGTCCCCTAGAAATGACATCAAAATCGGTTCAGTATGTTTTAAGGAAATTAACGAAAACCATTCAAGTGCAAGTAAGAATCGCACACAAAACCCAGGATACCGAACCGGTATGACTATGAGGAAAAAAAATCTTGCGTGGCACACTGGTGGGACAAAACGGTGTGACAGTGAGTCTGCCGCCTGCGTTCCGTACCATCGTACTAGATGCCGCTAGATCCTTCACGTTTCGGACCCCGCGTTTTTTACTTTTCTTATAGCGGCAATAGAAATACACACTGTGAAAATTTCAGCTGTCTTCCTATTACGGTTTATGAAATAGACAGATAGATGTACATGCTGTAATAGGGTCCCCCGTTGGTCACCATTTGAATGTACGGAACTCTAAAAAATGAAGCAAAATTGACATTTGTTGTTGTGATTAAATTCGCTTTTTAACGTGTTCAGCGTTTCCAAATTTTTTTATTCACAATGGTAAACCCTTGTCATCATCAATATTCAAGCCGGGAACAAATCAAGGGATTTTTGGCGCCATGACCTAGATAAGATGGTGGTAGCTAGCCAGGCGGGCTTAGAAAATCCTACCACCAACAATAGGGATGACGAATGCTAGTCATTTGATTTACTTATCGTTTATCGTCTGTCAAAAACGACATTTAATTGTTCTAAAAATATTTGAAATACCTAGGCGTGACGTCACAGTTTTGCAGCGTCATTTATGTACTCATTATGTGATTTTGGTGAATTAAAAATCGAAGACTTGATGGAAAACAAAACGAGTAAGGTTTTCCGAAGTTTAAGTATAGGAGGGCAATTTAGTGATCAAGAGTCCATCATTTCTTTCTGATGCTGTCGTCACCCTATTATCCATACAAAATGTTCTACACTATGCGCAAAAATTATTTTGTTTTTAAAAATATACGTTTATTTATTGGAAAGACTACGGAACTCTACTTTGCGCGTGTTCCGACACGCACTTGGTCAAAGTAGGTCAGTAATAATCAGTAGAAACATAATTTTCTGCGTTCTGTTCCAATTAATGACGGAACAAGCAAAATGGCGGCGAAATTCTATACTTTCGACCACCAAACTGTAACCAATCTGTATGTATCTGGGTGGCGAGGGGGTGAGGTGGCAATCTAGAGAGCGAAAGGGAGTGTCCATACTGTATGTTAGTACTAATATACTTTGGTCGAGGTTGGTGCAGGGTGCAGTGAACTTGTCAGATAGGTACATTAATGTACCAGAAAACCTTCTAGGTTATTAAACCTTCTAGGAAATTAATTGACGTTAAGTGAATGGAAACATTTATACCTGTAAACCTTCTTTCTAGGTTTTCAAAACCGTTCAGGATATTAATAGACTTCCGCTGAATTGATTAATTATAGTTTAAAGTATGAACCTTCACTTCATCGTATCAGCTCATATACGTCCCCACCTAGGGGCTCGAACCTACCCTGAAATTGGGGCGATCGGAACTCAGTCGACCACGCGGGTCCAATGCGGGTTGGTCGACTTCACACACAACCTTCGAGTTTCTTCGCAGGCGTGTGAAGGTTTCCTTACGATGTTTTCTTTCACCGTAGCTTCGGATAAACATACATATAAAATCTAAATTCACATGGTAGGATTCGAACCACGACCTACTGGAAAGGAGGTGTGGTCCTAGCCGTTACGCCACCGACGGTCTTGTAATCATTCACTTGCCCGGTAAAAATATTGACATTAACAAACTTATTTCCTACCAGTTGCTATACTGTTTTGCAATTTTCGTTTCACACTGCATTCATATTTTTCTATCGGCAGTGTGAAAGGTACATTATTTATTATCTATTCACAAATAAAAACCATTAGTACGCAATACACTTAGCTGTGTAGAACTTTGAGTATTCATGGGAGTTTTGCAAATGGTCAAATCTATCAATTGTTTCCTTGGGTCATCATCATCATCATCATATCATGCGAATGACGTCCACTGCTGCAAAGTATATTATTAGTACTAACATACAGTATGAACACTCCCTGCCGCTCTCTAGATTGCGACCTCACCCCCTCGTCACCCAGATTAATACAGATTGGTTACAGTTGGTTGTCGAACGTATAGGATTTCGCCGCCATTTTGTTTGTTCCGTCATTCGTCTTTTGAAATGTCATATATGGCCCGTTGTATGAAGTGTCCAGGGTGTGACTGCTGGGTAAAGGGTTTTCCCATAAGGATTTCCACGACGACCGGTCATGCGCTGCCCGTATCCAGCGGCTTCCCGCGACCTTGACCAGGTCGTCGGTTCACCGAGTGGGAGGCCTGCCTACGCTACGTCTGCCGGTGCGCGGTTATGTTCGCGGTGCCTTGGTTATATGGTTTATACCTGACTGTCCAAGAAGAAGGGTAATGTGTTTGGGGTTTATGTATGTATGTATGTTTTCTTTGGCTGAGCCTGTTGCCTAAACAGCTTGATTGGTTATGTATGAAGTATGAGGTGTCGTTAGATACGTCTTGAGATTCGTCATTTTAATTATGTCGAGTTTTCATTTTTACATAAATTGTTTGATAACTGTTACTTTGGACACGTCCTTTCAAAAATAAAAAAAATCCAAATCGGTTTATAAATTACGGAGTTCTGAAACAAACATAAAACGAGCGAGCCTCTTACAGTAGTCGCATAATTATGATGTGTGACAGACATGTGACAAAATGTTTATGAAATTAATGAACTATCGGGTATGATTTTTTTTTCTTTTACAAATCGACCAATTTTGTGCATTTTAGTATGAAGGGTTCAATTTTTTTTTTGAGAATTGACTATGGGTTCCTTAGGGAAAGTTGTTCAGTATGATGATTAGAACCCCCTGTTAACGGGTCCTACACCAATTTTTTTACACCCTGTATATACTTTTCGGACAGTCGGGTAAAAGATATGTCACCACTGGTCAAACTATCATAGACACTGCTCGGGCTATGTGTTGCACAAACGCACCGACACGCGTAAGGGAGACCTTGACCGCGAGAGTTACGAAATGGAATAAATAACCGCGGTATACCGCAGACGCGATGTGCACATGTTCTGTCACCGTTTACGACTCAAAGTTTAAACATAATTTTCAACAAAACGACTTCAAACAGGAAACTAAGGTTCCCCTCGATTTCTCTGCGATGCCATCATCAGATCCTGGTTACCTTACCATGCTACCACCCTTCGGATATCTCCTTTCAAAAAAAAAGAATATTAAAATCGGTTCTTAAACGACGAAGTTATTCGCGAACACACATATATAATATAATATATATACGGTCGAATTGAGAACCCTCCTCCTTTTTTGAAGTCGGTTAAAATATACGACGTTTTGATAATAGGCAATGAGACAAATAAATTATACGTAAAGTGGGCAGATATTTCTAAAAATCTCACGAAAAATTATATAATAAAATAAATTAAAAACCCTCTGACAATAATATGTATTACTAACGGGTCGGTGGCGTAACGGCTAGGGCCGCCGCCTCCTGTCCGGGAGGTCGTGGTTCGAATACTGCCACGTACCAATGTGATTTCGAATTTAGATTTCATATGTACGTTTATCCGACGCTCTTACGGTGAAGGAAAACATCGTGAGGAAACCTGCACATGTCTGCGAAGAAACTTGCGGGTTGTGTGTGAAGTTGACCAACCCGCACTGGGCTCGCGTGGTCGACTAAGGCCCGATCACCCCAATTCAGGGTAGGCTCGAGCCCCTCGGTGGGGACGTATATGAGCTGATATGACTAACGGGTGCGCGGTGCGCGAGCCGCAACGGGGAATTATACACCTAAACCTTCCACATGAATCATTCCGCCCTTGGTGAAAACCGTATGAATATCCGTTCGGTAGTAGTTTTTGAGTTAATCGTTCAGACAGACCGATAGACGCGGCGGGCGGGGGGGGACTTCGTTTAATGTTTAATGGTGGTGTGTGGTGTGGTGTGGTGTGGTGTGGTGTGGTGTGGTGTAGTGTAGTGTAGGGTAGGACAGAGTAGGATAGAGTAGAGTAGGGTAGGGTAGTGTAAGGTGGTATGAAGTTCGCCGGGACAGCTAGTGTTATAATAAAAAGATAAAAAAAATAAAAACGTAACAGTGATAAAAAAGGTCTTGACAGAGTTCAAAAGTTTAAATTAGAAAAACAGTAATAAAAGTAAATTAAAAAGGAGAAAATACAAAAAAGATCACATATAAACTAAAAAGAATGACTTCATCACAGAGGTTGGGTATCCTGTACATTCCAGGTGATGTTGCAGCATCAGGTCATGGTTACCATGTTCTTGCAACATTATTGAAGAAACAGGATACCAATCGCTCAGACCTGTGGAAGTTCACATCCCTTCATCAACTAGAAAAGAGCTGATAATCTTCAAACGGCTGAACACATTTTTTGGTAGATAGCTAAGAATACTCTGAATGAAGAACCCTAAAAACTAAATCAAAATCGGTTCTACGATGCCTCACACAGACACACATAGATACACACACATAACACCCTTCCTCTGTTGCGACGGGGTCCGGGGTTAAAAATAACTTTCAGCTACAAAGAAGGAAACATCTAACCTCTGGTCCAGAATAAGGAGATTTTATGTAAGATTGTTACTTAAAAGCCCTTAATTAACGTCTGCTTAATTGTTAAGGAATTACATTACTCATTGCGTAGTAATGTCTACCATGAACTCATTAATAGTTGCGTTAAAAATTAAAATAACCTAGTTGTTGTCATTATTTTAATAACAGATTGCTTTAATTGTCATTCAAAATAAGGTGCTTACCAAGAAGAATTCGTGTTATTTGATCATTAATACAATATGACGTCGCACATTGAGACCTATATATTTGGATAGGGGACATACAGACTAACAAAAATTTCATGTAACATAGTGTCCTAAAACGTCACATTACGGAGATAATTGAATTTATATATTCCATAATAATTTTGATTATTTTTAACTTCTATATTATCTCAGAAACGTGACACTGTAGGGCAAAATGTTATATAACATTTTTTGTTCTTCTATATGTCCTCTATCCAAAAACACAGGTTAGATTGTGCGACGCCATTTTGAAAAAAAACAAACAAAATGGCGATTTCTCAGTATGCCAATAACTTTCAAACCCCTTTCACTTGCCAATTTTGAAGCGGACAACTTACATACGAACGCGGATAATTTACATACGAACGCGAACAACTACATACGAACACGGACAACTAACATACGAACGCGGACAACTTACATACAAACAAAAGCTTGGAAAAAGAGCTAACAATGGAGTGTTGAATTATGTAAGATCTTTGCCAACAGATAGGTAGAAAAAATTAAACGTCCAGGCAACACAACAAACTAAACGCACAGTGTATTTGGGCTAGCCTTCTAGAAATTATTAGAACACAGTATCGAAAGCTGTGTCCGCTCGACTGGAACGCTGATGTATGAGAGTTGCTTAGGAATAATCCCACATAAAAATTTAGGGTAGATACAAAATAATTTTAAACCAAAAATACCGACTTCAAACAGGAAATAAGGGGAACCGATTTCTCTGGGATGACATCATCAGATCCTGGTTTCCTTCTTATGGTACCACCCTTGGGATATCTCTTTTCCAACAAAAATAGAATCATCAAAATCGGTTCATAAACGACAAAGTTATCCGAACACACAAAAAAACAGTCGAATTGAGAAACCTCCTCCTTTTTCTGAAGTCGGTTAAAAATAATGAGTGGTTTTTTTTTTCTACTTCCTACCCACTTTCAGGCTTGGATCTCACAATAACTGTTTATATTATTACTCGAACTCAACCCGTCCACAAAGATAACAGTTATGTATTCCAGCCACACTCTATGTGTGTACCGCGGAACCCTATTAGGGTACCCCTGTAGGCTTTCCGCAATAATTTGAAAAAACACCTCTTTCTACCACCTCCACCACCACCCACCACAGTACAATTTTACTATGCCGCCACTGCCGATATCCACTTGTGAGCGCGCGAACCAATAGATAAAAAAAAATATATACCTCCCATTAGCTAGATTTTATTCTTTTTTAATATCTTCTATTTCTATTATTATACTTGTTATTTAAGTAAGTAATAAGTATCTGTTACATTGTACTTTTATTATGCTTTTATAAACTTTTTTTTTTGTAGGGTTCCGTCAAATATTTCGCTTTCCAAAAAGGTTCAGTCACCAAAAAGTTTGAGAACCGCTGATGTATTCCAAAGCTTACTTTGAGTTGTTATAATCCCTACTCTTTGCTTTGAGTAAATCACGAAACAAACAAAGTCGCTCTGCGTTCTGCGAGACCAATGTCACGCTTTATACGCCAGGTGAACTTTTACTGGATACAGGTGGATGAGTGGGGACCCACCCTCTAAAGCGTCTCCACCAATCTTCCGGTTATACAGCGGGAGCTGTAAAGACTTCTGGCCACTACGGAAGGTTTTGCCGCCAGGCCACCAAGAATACTAGTAAGTGAGTTAGGGGCGGGCTGGTTTCCGCAACCAGGTGACCACTGCGCCAATTTTGCGTGATTGGCCGGCATTACTGTCAGCCCAGCTCCTCCAAGAAGTCCAGTAGCCCCTGTAGGTTGCCGACGACTTCTTGGAGCGACCTCGGGTCACCGAGTTGCACACTAACACTTACACTTACTTATCTTTTATTGGCTCCCAGGAGATCTTAGCAGAACAATAGATCATGAAGGGTGGTTCATCATCATCATCATCATATCAGCCGAAGGACGTCCACTGCTGGACATAGGCCTCCCCCAAGGATCTCCACTTCACCAGGTCATCGGTCCACCGAGTGGGAGGCCTGCCTACGCTACGCTTTCCGGTGCGCGGTCACCACTCGAGAACTTTACTGCCCCAACGGCCATCTGTTCTACGAGCAATGTGCCCCGCCCACTGCCACTTAAGTTTAGCGATTCTGAGAGCTATGTCGGTTACTTTGGTGAAGGATGATTAAAAACAAATGAACCGGTAAAATGTCACCGCACCCCTCTCCAGGCAAACCATCATCACAACTCACCGGAGCACGTCGTCGTAAATGTGAACGCTTGTTATCCAACTGGCCTACTTGTGCTTTTTACTTTTTGCCCGCGCGTGCGCTGGTTGCGGGCTTCATTATTGTGGCCCAATTTTATCTACATTCAATTCATTTTTTTTTATAAAAAAAGCATTGGCATTTTTAAAGCTGCTTATAAAATGAACTATCACAATAAATAAACCAAGGGTGATTTCGTAAAATGTATTTTCAAGCGACTTCCAAAAAGAAGGAGGTTCTCAATTGTGGTCTGTAAGTTTTTTTATGTTTGTTACCTCTCAGAACTTTTGACTGGGTGAACCCATTTTTAAGATTATTTTTTTATTTGAAAGCTAGTGCTTCCCGTGTAGTCCAATATAAATTTTATCAAAATCAGTGTAGTACTTTATGTCGGTAACTTTGGTTCTCCTTCGGATCTCCTCGTTTCTGATTCGATCACGCAGAGAAACTCCGAGCATAGCACGCTCCAATGCCTAGTAAGGTTTTAAATTGTTTGTATTTTGAGCTCACGATCTTATTATTGAGGTTCGAAAGGGCGTGGTTCGCCCTGAACTGCGAACTCGCGATATACTCGTTTAAAAAAAATATATACAGGTACGCTCACTAACTCTTTCGCGATGTAGGATCTGTACAGCGCCATCTAGTGGTGTTCCAACATTCACAACCCCCTGTATCTCGGGCAACCCTTGGCCGATTTGACTCAGTTGAAACTTTATTTTTTTTTGTCTTATTAATTCGCCTACCTTTCACGACGTTCCAATCAACGATACTCGAGTTACCGTCGAACAAACATTTATATATACATAAATAAAAATATTCTGGGACAAATCACACATGGTCATCTGGCCCCAAAGTAGGATTCCCTGTGTTATGGGAACCAGAGACTGATATACATACTTATATACGTTTAAATACATACACATATAGATATTTAACACCCAGACACAGAGCAAACAAATCTACTCATCACACAAATGTTGGCCCTGGGTGGGGATCGAACGCACAACCATCGGATCAGTAGTCAAGAGCACTAACCTCTGAGCCACCGAGTCATTCATCAAACGCAGGATTGTTCTAGTAGACTCTGAGAACTCGCTTCGCTCGCATAATTATTAGTTGGCGCTTTGCGCTTTACGTGGGGTTCAAAAATTTACTGAAAGCAGACAAACTATCTTAACGTTGACAATAATAACAACAGTAAATGTTACTTGGTATTTCATCATCTCGTGGAGATGTTTTTTATTCACAATTGGTAATCCTTCGGCATCGTCTCACCTGGTGGTAAGTGACGATGATGCCGAAGATGGAAGCGGGCTTACCAAGATTCCCCAACGCCATGGGGATCTGGCTATCTCATCTTCAAGCCGGAACACATTGTTAACACTGATGTTCGGCGGCAAGACTTAGATAAGATGGTGGTAGCTGGCCAGGCGGGCTATGAAAATGCCCTACCACCAACCAAACCGAGTCTTACAAAGTTGACCCCGCTGGGAATCGAACCATCATAGGGGCATCGCGTGGGTTTTATCATTATACCTACCTAATGTGTTTTGACATTTCTTAAGCAAACATGACGTGACTTTAATGCCACCAAAAATTGAAAAGACCAAAAAATTTAAAAGAAGACGAACAGAGACAAATATTTCACAAATCGGTCATAGATTGCTTGCAGTTTGCAGTAGGTTTCACAATTATGCTGCGCTCGCGCACGCTATTGCAGATCCCATCAGAGCCCCATCATACGCACTGACCTTAGTGCAGCCAGTGTTGCCAACTTAGCGACTTAATAGCTAGATCTAACGTATTTTCGGAGCAGTCAAGCGACAAAAAAAAACGAAAAAACGTAACACCATACATCTAGCGACAGAATTGCCATTTTTATATTGTTCTAGTAACTTTTTAAACATTATTTAGCTACATTTAACAAAAGTCATCTGGCAACACTGAGTGCAGCCCTTCAGTCAGGCGGACGTGACGCTGCGCCGCGAGGATGCGAGCAGTACACGTCGGATTATGTAACTTCATTTAGTTATTGTGTGGTCTGTTAGAAATCGGTGATAACGGCAGGTTGCAGAAATGTGATAAGAAAACAAAAAGTTTCACTTGCATTTCATTTACGTTCCAGCCGACGCGACGACGTATACTTAATCTTCGTAAAAACTATTCGAAACGTTTGTAATTATTTTTGATGTTTATCACCTTTTCCTCTCGCTTTAATGCAATTTGTGGAAACTGAAATAGGACGGAAGAGTATAGAATTTTTAAAACACGAAGGCTATGGTAACATATCTACGCCGCCTAATGTGAGGCCGAAGGCAAAGATGACCTACTATCCGAAGGCGCCCCGTGAATGTACATACGACCCGATCATTAATATTTTGTCACTTGTCACATATCATATGCGACTACTATAAGGCTCGCTCGTTATTATTAACAATAATTGATATGATAAGCCATTGATGGCATCATTTTACTGAAGTGACGATGATAGAAGCGAGCTTACCAAGATTCACAAACCTGATTGGGAATTGGCTATCCCATCTTCATGCCGGAATACATCAATGCTGTTAATATTGGCGTAAAAAGGGTGGTAGAGCATGCCAGGCGGACTTAATACAAGCCCTATCGCGATCATAACAGAGACTTACAAAGTTTGACCCCGCCCCGGTAATCGAACCCGCGACCATTGCCCGCGACCTCCTGGTGTGAGGTAATTGGCCAACCGTTATGCCACGGAGGCGGTTTAATTTAAAATTTAATTAAATAAAATTTTGCAAAGGTAATTAATTAATATTCACTTAGTATATTTGATAGGGTACTAAAATCGCTTCTGCTTCGTAAGTGATTGATTAAAATTTCTAACGAAACATTATGCCAGCATATTATCAGTAAGTACAATTAATTTAATTGTTCATCACAAAAACCTGTTACGAAAACATCTTCCACGCAAATTGAGCCCAAAGAAGGCAACTGTCTACCGCTACAATTAATATGCGTGACATCTAAGATGTTTGACATAGGGTCTATTTTTCATTTAACCTATGATGTACGGTTGACTGTCCTGGCGGATAGAATACAATGTGACTTGTGAATGTGATCGTATGAATAGCCTACTTCCCACATAATTGAACAAAGGCACATATTATACATATTATTAGTCGAGACATTATAGTAACCCATTGCATTTGATGTGTGATTTACTTACTCTTTTATAAACTAGCTGGGGTACCTGGCTTCGCTCAGGGAGTAGCTCCACCCACACAAAAAGGCTTCGAACGGTCCAAATATACTAGGAGGTAACGACAGATTTGGTATAACGTAAATGGATAAACATAGATTGAGAGGATAAATGGCGACCCTCTGATGTCCAATATGTCGGTCTGCCTGCGCAAAGTGGTTGCGTTATGTACTTATAGCGCCTGAAAAACTAGTTATCGTGACCAAAAAAACGATAGTAATATAATAATAATAATTAAATTCATTTATTAAAGTAACTTATGTAACAGGTACAAATATTAGTTATTGTATTTTACATAACAGTTATATATATTAGCCACTAGTGCTGTAAGTTGCAAAGAGGATATAAAACTACTACGTTGTCCATCCAGTCCGGAGCGCTGTCTGAGTCTTTGTCTGAGTTTAGTTTTTGATTTGGCACTGTGTGCCTTTCGCTGTGGATATTATAATATTTAAGATCGATGGAATAAAACAATGTGAAGAGGATTCCACGACTTTTATTGGAGTAAATCCCTGAAGGTTACAACTTTCAGAAGCGGGGATAACACACCCACACTGGAATTTAAAGGTACGAATTATCAATTTTATATGTATAGCTGCAGTTCTATTCCTAATTATTTTTCTTTTAGTATAAACAAACAGTTTAGAAAGTAGATTAGCCTCTTGTTGTACGACGCAATGGTGTCCGTACAGATGATATTGAAAAAAAAATATAAAAGAATTGAATAAAAGCGTCGGTGGCTCAACCGGTAACGACTCGGTACATCTAACCAGAGGTACCGGGTTCAAATCTGGACGGCCAATGTACCAATGAGTTTTTCAAAAAACTTACGTACATACTTACCGATTGCTTTAACGGTGAAGGAAAACATCGTGAGGAAACCTGCACACGCCTGCGAAGAAACTCGAAGGTTGTGTGTGAAGTCGACCAACCCGCACTGGGCCCGCGTGGTCGACTAAGGCCTAATCGCCCTGATTCAGGGTAGGCTCGAGCCCCTCGGTGGGGACGTATATGAGCTGTAATGATGATGATGAATAAAATTATTGCCACTGAATTTTGTTAATCACATTATCTTGGCCGTCACGTAAGACTTTTTTTTTGTCTTGAGTTTTTTTCCCGGTTTGTTCTGCATTCTTAGTTTGCCCATAAGAAAATGTAAGTATATTGTAGGTAAATTCTGATTATGACAAACTGTACCTTTACCTTATATTTGTGTGAGTTTATGTTTGAAGATTAAAATGTTAGCTTAGGCACAGATTACTAAATAGTTACTTCGGCTTAGGAGATATTTTGTCTCAATTGGATTTTTAGGCCACAGTATGAATTGCTGCCCGAATTAGAAAATGTGTGGTTACCTATTTTATGATAAAATATCTTACATAATATAGTTCTAAACTACCCTCTGCTTAATTTTTATCACAAATTATTATTTTTGGGGCCAAAATTATATTACATTAGATAGTAGGTAGGTACTTATTTTTATTGTTGAGTGTAATACTTTACAAAAGGTACATTTTTACTGCAAATATTTACTGTCGTTTAATGAAAAGAAATAGAGAAACGGTCACATCGTGTTATTCATTACATTTTACATTTTGGTTACTAACGTTTATAGGTCGATGTTACTAACACTTATTATTGTTTTTCTGTTTCGAGTTTAAATGGGCTCCGGTGATGAAATGGACGTAGTGGCACAGTTGCAGCCGCAATAGAAACCAAATTCCTACGATTCGTCGGGAAAGATACTTAACCAGATAACAACACACAACGCCGTAGCCAAATTGACGTCATATTTGAGATGGTAGCCGGGTTATTCTAGAATCACTTAAAGTCTGTTTCAAAGCTTGCTATCTTCTATTTTATAGAAGATGAACTGGAGTAGAAATGGAGGCTAGAGCAATGGTAAGTTAACTACAAAAGAACGAGTCAGTGAACTTAAAGAGAAAACCCGTAAACAAAGCCATGACATTTCTCCAGGCAAAGCAGGTATGACTCAGTATCAGTCTTTTTTTGGTAAGTATTTGATATATTGTATAAAAAGGTAGACCCAGTGAACGCTAAAGCTTTCTGCTACTGTGCAATCCTGAATTCCGTCCCCTGATAAAAGAACAAATAATTGACGTTTAACAAGACAAAACAGATATTAAAACGATAAGCAGGCTACCCACTACGCTTTGCGCAGACTGGTGGTAAAATATAAAATACAGTATCAGGACTTGCCGTAGAAATAAACGTACATTAGTGGAATGGAAGCAGCTTTTATAAAAGATTCCTTTTAATCAACCAAAAAAATTCTGTAATTGTGTTGGTATTTAAATCGTCTCAAAGTATGCTAAAAAATGTACTAATTATTGAAGTTAACTAATTTGAGATGCTGTAAATTGGTCGTGCTAAGCTCCTTCCATATTCAAAGGTGATATTTGTTATTATTTGACTTTGATACTACACATTTTATTTGTGTCCAATGAGCAAAAAGCCTAAAATCTAAACACTTAATTGTTCGTAAACCAGACACACACTAAATATGTTCCCAAAACAATGTCTGAAAGCGTTTCACATTTACATCAGCAGTTCATGACAAACTCTGTAAACAAAAACAACAGACAATCACTATATTATATGGTCGAGAAGTCCGTTCGCCAAAACGCTACAATGGTTTTTAGTGATTAATTTTGTTTTTTTAAACTGTAATTAATATAGGTAGTTTGCATGTAAAAGGTCTAGTTGTTTACAATTTACATACGTAGGTACTACGAAATAAAATGAGTACTCTTTGTATGCGTCAGATGACAGTATTTCTTTAATACGTAGTGAGTTCCTTTATACGCATACCTACTTTGCCAAAAGTCAAGGTTGCTGTGTAAAATCGTTTTGCGAAGGAAAGAAGAGTACTAGAGTTAAATGTCAATATTTTAAAAACACTTTGTTTTCCCAAAAGAGGAAATTGTCTAGTAACCTATTGTAGGTCATCTTTGTTTATGACAACTGATTAATAATAGGTCATCTTTGATAACACCTTGGTACCTAATTGCGTGCCAAACTGACTTTTTCTCACACCAGGTGGCGCACGATCGACTGCACCTTCATTTGACATAACTGTCAAATCGCATGGATTTTTTTGTGTTTATTTGCGAAAAATTGTTGTGTTTTCAAAAATGCCTCAATGCAGTTCTTTAAATTGTAAAAACAAGGGAGTACACTTGTTTCTCAATGATGTAAAACGAAAGAAACAGTGGGAAATTGCTCTCTCTCTCTTTTCGTCCTAGCCTCGACAAGCACAGCGATTTCGCAGACACTTTTGTGTGAGTCAATACAAAAATAATTAATAGAAGATTCTCTTGCCAAGGCACCTCAGTACCCACAACCCAACGTAACAGATACAAACAATGTACATAATATAATGTTACTAGTAAATTTTTGATAACATGATCCTAATTGTGTTTAGGTAGTATAGCTGCTTTGATACGTGAGATGCTGGAAAGTGAAAGAATAGAGTAGAATAGAAAGCTGCAATGGAAGAGCGTTGATGGTCTATTCTTTCAATGATTAGGTAACGTAGGTACCATGCCAGTCGGTCTCGCAAAACTTGTTTTAGAGGTAGGTACATGGTTCTCATGAAAAAGAAGTAGAAGTTTATGTTGTAGATATTCAAATTCAAATCATTTTATTATCTAGTCAGCTATACAGAGCATATCCCCATTAGCGAATTATTAAAACTACAACAGACCTCTTAATTAAGTGTTCCTGGGCAATACTACAATCTCAGTGAATCATTTGTGTAAAGTCCGCCACTTTCAATGATGGAAATATTTATGTGGCTAGGCCAGTGAGGGATGAAATTGGTAGTCATTACAGCTTATATACGTCCCCACCGAGGGGCTCGAGCCTACCCTGAATTAGGGCGATTAGGCCTTGGTAGTGAGAATTATTTACTACCTGATTAATGTCTTAATCACTGTATTTGACATAAAAGAAATTTAAGTACTCGGAGAATGTTATTTGCTATATTGCTATAGTTCATGGCTTAGGAATTAAACCTACTTTCTTGCTAGAAGTAACTCTCTTCACATTAGATCTATTATGATTAAAATTAATTTCTATTAACACATTCGCTGCCACGATGATGATGATAATTAGATGGCAATGATTATGATAACTAGAGTGGACAGGCACCAAAATAATTAAATATGAATTTGTAAAAAAAAATACTGCAGTGGATATATAAGAGCAAAACTGCAAGATATAGATAAAACTGAGATATAAAATTTGCTTCACATGGGATAATATTTCCCAGTATTACAGTTTAATTATGTAAATTCCGCAAATGCTGGAAATAGCACAAACACGAACGAGCGATGAATTGAATTTATATTAGCCTTGTAAAGTTGTTCACAGCAAATCTTAGCAGAATGACGCATAGCCAGCATAGTTTTATGCTTAAACTGACAATAGCCCTAACTTTCGTTGATTGCACGTTCACTGGCTACTTCTTTTGCTATAATATACTTTGCATAGATGATTGTTACTGGTACTCAGTCATTAGAGATGACACTGTAAAGTAGATGCATTTTTTTGTCATTTGAGATGGCACAGTAAAGTAATATGGTCATTTGAGATGACATGGATTTGAAATGTTGTCATTTGAGATGGCACAGTAAAGTAATATGGTCATTTGAGATGACATGGATTTGAAATTTTGTCATTTGAGATGGCACAGTAAAATAATGTGGTCATTTGAGATGACATGGATTTAAAATGTTGTCATTTGAGATGGCACAGTAAAGTAATATGGTCATTTGAGATGACCGGAAGAGAAAGACCTAGAACTGCTTATATAGACCAAGTTAAGAAGAAAGTTAAGGTGGAAAGAAGGAGATTGTGTGGGAGAGAGAGACCTGGAAAGAGCTACACCAACAAGAGCACGGCTATTAAATGATGATGATGATGAGATGACATGGATTTGAAATGTTGTCATTTAAGATGGCACAGGTAAGTTATAGTGGTCATTTAAGATGACATGGAGTTGAAACCTACAGTAATCAATTTGAACCGGTGTCATAACCAAAGGTGATCAACGGTAAGCACAATTGTCTCATTGCCAGTCACTGGAGGGCAATCTTTGTAGGTTATTTCTTTAAATTTTTATCTTATGTTAATGCATTTTTTATTTAGTTTGACGTTTATTTTGCTTAAGATTTTTTTAAATTATGATATTGTTAGCATTTAACTAATTAATTATTTTTTTTACGGGTTGAAACATGATTGAATTTTATATTGTACTACTATGAAAATTAATTTCCTGAAATAAAATGTTTGGATTAAATTGAATTAGAGATGAACAGATTTAAAAATTTGAAAAATCAACATTACAGATGACAATTTTATAAGTAAAACTTGTCATTCGAGATGAGACAGTAAGTTTTAGTCATTTGAGATGACAAAATATTACGTATGGATTATTTGATTTTTATTTAAAGTAAATAAATAGTGTTACATAAATTTGTACGTATCTAATATTACAATCTAATGATGAGCTTATAATTAAAGTACCAAGTGTGGTTAGAGATAGATAACTTGTGGATTTAGGTTTTGCATTGAATGAAGAAATCATAGTTCAAATAGTATCATTTCGATGGCAAAGTTCATAATTAGATATTATACAGATATGTTTATCATAAGATGTTTTCAAGGGTTTACCAATTGTGAATAATAAAAAAAAAGAGATGACAAAGTTTCAACGAGATGATAGACTAAAGCGTTTAGAATTACTGGTCAAAAAGGGATTTAAGGTGAAAGATGTTAGATGTAATTGCTGCACTAATTATCTATCAATGTTAAGTAACAAGAAAATAACAAATAATAGAAAATATATTTGATATACAACAACACAGTAAATGAAAAAAATGAAAATCACAATTATGGTTTAAATATAGAATGTTACAGTTAATTAGTGCAAAGCAATGATTCAAGTATAATTAAGTCTAAGTTCAAATAATGAAATGTTTAACATTGTATTATATTTTAAAAAGAGTAGATAATATTCACTGTATGTTTAAAATAAGTATATTTTTTATTTAATATACATAATAATAGAAGAAACGAGAGGACTCGTTCTAGGAAGGATGGCCGACTGTAACAGGTACAAATATTAGTTATTGTATTTTACATAACAGTTATATATATTAGCCACTAGTGCTGTAAGTTGCAAAGAGGATATAAAACTACTACGTTGTCCATCCAGTCCGGAGCGCTGTCTGAGTCTTTGTCTGAGTTTAGTTTTTGATTTGGCACTGTGTGCCTTTCGCTGTGGATATTATAATATTTAAGATCGATGGAATAAAACAATGTGAAGAGGATTCCACGACTTTTATTGGAGTAAATCCCTGAAGGTTACACTTAAGACTCATAGAATGTTAGTAACAATGTGCTTAAAAAACTATGTTAGTATTTCTTAACCTAGAACCTTGTAAAAACAGAATGTAGTTGAGTATGTGAAGCCCTGCTACAAGATCACCACAGAAGTGGAGAGCCTGCAGCAGCGATTCACATACGAGCAGTCGAGCCGGCTCGCGACGCAGCTCAGAATGAGACTGGGGCTGGCCCGCACGCGGCACGC
The DNA here is from genome assembly GCA_947284805.1 of Coleophora flavipennella. Lineage (NCBI taxonomy): Eukaryota > Metazoa > Arthropoda > Insecta > Lepidoptera > Coleophoridae > Coleophora > Coleophora flavipennella. Next base: position 14,503,368 of record OX369283.1, read on the forward strand.
GGCGCACCAGGGACGCGCATCTCTTCCGCATTGTAGTGAAGATAAGCAGTCAACGCGTGCTTCAGCGAACATCCCTGATGCGCTACAGAAACGAGGCAGCCCCAACAACACCCGGAACGCGTTGTTATATTGGACACGAAGGGCGCTGTATGTTTTTTGTGTATAATTCGCCCACAGGCTGCACGTGTAAAATGAGGTGCAATATGCGCGAAATAACGTCAGATAAGGGAAACGGCTGAGTAAGATATAAAATGAAATATATAATTGAATAATGAAATATATAATTGAATAATGAAATATAATGATTGTACTCATGACAATTATGCAAAAACTGACCAAATATTCGGTTGCGTTATGGAGCAATGCCCGTTAGTAGATTAGACTTGTTAGATTCGCCTAGATCCCGTGAACGACATAGGAAACCTGACTACCCAAAAAAGAGGAGTAATGTTTTATTCAGTCGGGTTTTTAATTAAATTGGTTACAATATTTTCATTGGGTAACATTGCATACAAAAAAACAGAAGATACAATAGGCTGCGTGGCCAGCGCCCTTCAGAACTAGATACAATAGGGATGACGAATGCTAGTCATCTGATTTACTTTTTATCATCGGTCAAAAACGACATTTTGTTCTAAAAATGTTTGAAATACCTAGGCGTGACGTCATAGTTTTGCAGCGCCATTTATGTACTCATTTTGTGAATTTGGTGAATTAAAAATCGAAGACTTGATGGAAAACAAAACGAGTAAGGCTTTCCGAAGTTTAAGTAGGAGGGCAATTTATTCATCAATAGTTCATATATTATTTCTGATGCTGTCTTCATCCCTATTGTACAAAGTTTGTCCCTAAATGAGTAAATGAGTGTAAGACGTTGTGAAGGATGCTGGGGCACGGGTCTTCCCGGGTTTGGGAAGAGAGTCTTGCCTCAGCAGTGGGATAGGTTATTTTTTATTTAAAAAAATTGTTAGCAACGCTACTGTACGAGAATCAGGATTGGCAAAAACCCTGATTTTTAAAATAATATCTAACCACTAGTTTTTTTTGGGTAATTAAGTTTTTTTCGAATGAAATTTAGATATAATTACATTAAATTTAATTTTAGATTCAATTGGATTTTTCTAAGCAAATCTGTTTAATAACTGAATAAAGTGGCGACTCTATTTTACAGGAAAACCATTAAGAAGATTTCCTCGAAAAACATTATTGTCAGTTATCGGACAGGGACATCCCCTTGTAGTGATATTTAGTGCTATTGCCAATAAACGAAGATTTGGTAGCTTTATCAGATTTTTTTTGTCAAAAACCTGTGAGTTTTTTCAGCTGGGTTTTATCCTATTTGGGTTTTATTACATCGTCTCCAAATTTTTCGTCTGTGTGTTGCATGTCGCGTGACGGTATGATCGTTTCGTCCTCTGTGCCGTAGCTCCAAGACGAGAGAAGCCATGATCGTTTCGTCCTCTGTAAATGTCTATAATGTGAAAAAAAGTTTCACTTTTACCGTGGTTTCATAAAACCACACAACCCTTTTTATTTGGGGTTAGGTAAAATCAAGCCAACCCTGACCAGAATCAAAACAAAATTTTGCAGTATTTTTTTATATTTTTTTTTCATTAAAAATTTTAGTGCGTTTGACTGCAACTCACCTAATGGTAAGTGATGATGCAGTCGAGGATGGTACACGCAAACTCAAATAATGTCTATTCACTCTTGCCTCTCACCATGTGGGTTTTCTGTCCCACATCGTCGTCGAAGAGATCTCGACCCGACCGTTTATGCGGTGATGTCACAAGGAAGCTGTTACGCTACTGAGCTAACACTCGCATACGTAACGTAAGGTCCGCAACGAAAGGGACTCGAGCCAAGAATACAACACAATTGACATATCAATACGCAACACAATTCATTTTCTGAGTAAAAATATGACAAGCTAACATAAACGCGAAAGGTTAAACAGGGTCGCCTAAGAATGTCCGCAAAAATTGCTTAACAGTAATAATGCACTTCCTTTTCCAACGGGTGACCAACGGGACTCTTTTAACCCTGGACACTTCAAAAAAGAAATGACGAAACCAACAAAATGGCGGCGATATCCTATACGTTCGACAACCAAACTGTAACCAATCTTTATCAATCTGGGTGACGAGGGGGCAGGGCTTGGAAACCGGTTAATTTACTATGGGAGCTAAACCGGTTTCATAAAGGTTTTTGTTAATATTTTTTCGTATTTTGTCATATTTACTGAAATAATTAATTTGGTAAATTTAATATGGGCCATTTTTTAGAACTGACATCAAGTTGGCTCAAGCTAACTTGTATTTTGGAAAATAAAAATTAACCGGTTTCAAGCCCTGCGAGGGGGTGAGGTCGCAATCTAGAGAACGGCAGGGAGTGTCCATACCGTATGTTAGTACTAATATATATACTTTGCTATTACTGAGTCTCCGCTGTCTGTCCGCCTGTCAGCGGGCTGTATTTTATGAACCGTAATAGGCAGACAGTTGAAATTTTCACATAATGTGTATTAGAAAAAGTGAAAAGATTAGGGGGTTTTTATAGCTCTTTTAAAGAAGTATTATTGATTTAGCTCTATCCTAAAAGCGTGAAACTTGGTGTGAATAAAGTACTAAAACTGAAATAAAACAATAACTAATAAAAATCGGTCAAGTGTGAGTCGTACTCGCGCTTAGAAGTCCAAACTAAATGACAAAAAAAGTGTATTTCTTGCTCTCGTTGATGTCTTTTGTTTGTAAATGTGAACAGTTATAGGTATCATTGTAATTTTACTAGTTGTGTGGAGATGTGTGGTAGTACGGAATTCTCGGAGTACTAGTCCGACTCGCACTTGGCTAAAGGTTAAATAATTGACCACACTGAACACGTTAAAAAATCGGACCAAGTGCACGTCGAACTACGCGCGAAATAGGGTTCCGTAATAAAAGAAAAAAGTAAGTTTATTTAAAAACAAAAGTAAAGTAATCCGTTTTTTGTTTAATTAAGTTGTGTACACGTCTGCCATCTCAGTCAAAACTTTCCTCTTTCCCGGGTCTGCTGGAAGAAATTTCTTTAGAAAAAAGCTGTACCTTTTGTGTCACCTTACTGTTTAAAAACTGTATTTTATGTATCCTGCGTACAATAAACTATTAAATAAAATAAATAACAAAGTTATTTTTCAGTTAGTAATAGAACATTTTGTATTAAATAAAAAAATTAAATAAAAAAATATTTTATTGCACCAAAAAGAGACCTATAGCTAAAGCACAGTAAGTATCCCTGGTCCCCACACTAGGATTCCCTGTGTTGTGGCTAACCAGTCTCATCCCTAATTTAAGAACAAAAGGTAAGTTTTAATGCTAATTTCATCTATAAAAAATAAATAAAAATGTGGGTAGATATATAATTAGTGTCCAGTCTTTTGTTATGTATGTATGGAAAATCTATGAACATTTTACAAATTCAACTGTACACAACTGTTACTCCTAAACTAACCCGTTATAAGTTGATTATACGCCCTACTATTTAATTATTTTTTTCAAATATCCTGAAACAGCGGTTTAGCTGGCAGGTGGGGTGGGGGGGGGGGGGGGGGGGGGGGGGGCAATTGAATGTAACAAAAGTTCACATACTAAAGCTTAATATTTCGCTAAAGAATCCCTGAATCAAAAAGTAATTTTCGCATACCCGCAATATTTTTGATTTGAAGGAACTCATATCCAACTACACCCTCCACTATGGGATAGACGAGAAAAAAAATCACCGCCGCTTTAACGTGTAGGGAAGTACCCATTTTTTTTAAAGATTGATTGATTAATATGTACGAGTATATCCATGCCAAATCAGAGCTGTCTAGTAATAGGAGTATCTGAGTTGAACCGCGAACAGACGGACGGACAAACGGACATGGCGAAATTATAAGGGTTCCTAGCTGATTCCCTAACAAAAACCCGACTTCAACCATAACAACCAAGAACAATTTTGCTATTTACCTTTTTTTTTTATTTTTCTAAACGTGTACCTAAGGACTACCCTGGAGGCATCGCGTATTAAATAAAAAATAATATTTGAAAAACCTAAAGGCTTTTAGGCACAAGTTTTTTACAATCAAAGTACTTGTCAATACGAATCAAACGAGCCCAAACTCGATGGTCTTGTGTTTTTTTATTGCGGAGTTCCTATGGCCACCTTCCAGCTCCAGCATCAGATCAGCTCCATGTCATCATAATATTGCATTGTCACGCGATATACATATGCATGCAAAATTTTAGCTCAATCGGAAACCGGGAAGTGGATCAAATTTATATTGCAAGATTTCACCCGAACAAACAAGCATACATTGCAAGTTAAATAAAAGGTTGTAATAATTATCGACATCGGACTACCTCCTCCTTTTTTGAAGCCGGTTGAAAACTACACTAAGTAGCTGCTTAAGAATTTATTTATGAAAATTTCCTTTTGAACGTTATGAAAACAGTTTTCTATGATAATCTAACTAAAATCTTATCTGCGCCTGCATCTGCGGTACCGTCTCCTTTTGTGAAGCCACAACGAAGTCAGAACCCCGACGGGCCAACACAGGATGTTGACTTCCCTATCTATATTTAAGGTAACAAATATTTGAACCCCTCCGTGGCGTAATGGTTAGTGCAAGCTACACACCAGGAAGTCGCGGGTTCGATTCCCGGCGGGGTCAACTTTGTAAGAATCAGTTTGGTTGGTAGTAGGGCACACGTAGGGCATTTTCACAGCCCGCCTGGCTAGCTACCACCATCTTATCTAAGTTTTGCCGCCAAACATCAGTATTAACAGCATTGATGTGTTTCGGCTTGAAGGTAAGATAGCCAGATCTCCATTGCGTTGGGGAATCTTGGTAAGCCCGCTTCATCATCATCACTTACCAACAGGTGAGATGTTGCCAAGGGCTTACCAATTGTGAATTTAAAAAAAAATGTCTTAAACTAACAATTCCAATTACTGAAAAATGAATTGGCCGGTTGCAATTGAAACTTTATATACGTATATGTATAAACACGAAATTATAGCAAGTGTACGATTTAGATTTTCGAAACACTTAGTTCAAAAGAAGTAAAGCGCAATTCGAAATTACTATGAAAAGCTAAAAATCTCAATATTTTTGAGAAAATATAGTTTTTGCTAAAAAAAACCGACTTCAATCATAACAACCAAGTACTTACAATTTTGAATTTTTTTTTTTGCTTTTGTTAAAAAATTAATCGTACACTTACTAGGATTTCGTTTTTTTGCTCATATGTGTAAACTTACATTAGAATCTCATATCAGCCCATAAACGTCCCCACCGAGGGGCTCGAGCCTACCCTGAATAAGGGCGATTACATAAGAATAGGTTTTACAATTATAGAGAAATTTAAATATTACTTTGTATGAAAAACTATTTTTGATAAGGATTCTTGTAAAGCTATTTTAATTTTTTGGGTGCCAACGGGACCCTATTACTAAGCCTCCGCTGTCCGTGCGTCTGTCCGTCTGTCTGTCAGCGGGCTGTATTTAATGAATCGTAATAGGTACACGATTGATTTTTTTAAATATTTCACAAATTGTGTATTTCTATTACTTACAAGAAACTTGATGAACAAAAAAAATGGAACCCTTATAGGATCACTCGTGCGTCTGTCTGTCTGTCCGTCTGTCATAGTCAATTTTCTCTGAATCTACTGGACCAAATCAGGTGAAATCTGGTAGGATGGTGTAATCAGATGTGCGAAGTAAATAAATATTTTTTTTTTAAATTATGGGTCATTTTGGGAGAAAAAATTAAAAAAAAGTTTTGCAAACCTTGCTGTTAAATGAAAGGGCTCGTTAGATCTTCACTCAAATATATTTTTGTTGTTATTGTAAAATAAATGATTTTGATTTTTTCATGAAAGACGACGAAAACCATTCCTCTTTACCATTCCCTCCCCCCTCCTGATCTCCAAAACAACTTAGCCTAAAATATTGAAAAAAATACAAAATATAGTTCATTGCTTTTAGATTACAGGAAAACCTATAAGAGTTCTATCAATTGAAAATAAAGTGGTAAACTCAATATAATACGTTCAATTACGGAAAATAGTTCACTAAAACACCACTTGATATGATTTTTCTGCTGCTCGCGTATGTGTCTTTTGTTTGTCATGTGAATAGGTATCATTGTCATAGTTGTGTGGAGAGGTGCGGTGGTACGGATCCCTCATACCGCGAGTCCAACTCGCACTTGGCCGGTTTTTTTACGATGTTACTGAACCCTTCGTGTGCGAGCCGACTTGCACTTGGCCAGTTTTATCATAAAACATTTGTAAGAAGCAATCTAAATGCAAAAAAAAATTTAAAATGAAATTTGGCACCAAAGGTATTCTTTCAAAATGTAACAATCCATATCCTAAAGATTTTTTTTTTAATTTTGTTTTTATTCACAATTGGTAAACCCTTGACAACATCTCACCTGGTGGTAAGTGACGATGTTGCCGAAGATGGAAGCGGGCTTACCAAGATTCCCCAAAGCAATGGGGAACATGATATCAACATTGATATTTGGCAGCAAGAGTTAGATAAGATGGTGGTAGCTAGCCAGGCGGGCTTAGATAATGCCCTACCACCAACCAAACCGAGTCTTACAATTGACCCCGCCGGGAATCGAACCCGCGACCTCCTGTGTAAAGCCAGTGAACTTTGCCTCTGAGCTACGGAGGCGGTTAAAATAAAATAGTTATGAAACAGCAAATAAATAGTACACGTTAATAGCTATTAAACTCATCGACTATGGCGATAGTTGCGTGAAGAGTGAAGACCACGTAACAGCTGTAAGTACGGGTATTGCAATAGGCGCCCCGCCCGCAGGGTCTGCGATAGTTTTAGTACCGACTTTTCATTGTTTGAACAAGGAAATATCTTTAAGGCCTTAAGGCGCAATGGTACTTGAAAATCTGTCTTTGTCTTTTTCTTTACGTGTAAAGAGGAAAGAAAATAACCACACTTTTGCACTTTTTCGATGTTTTTCGTTTTTATTTTCATCATTTATTATTATTATTATTATATCAGCTCATATACGTCCCCACCGAGGGGCTCGAGCCTACCCTGAATCAAGGCGATTAGGCCTTAGTCGACCACGCGGGCCCAGTGCGATTTTCATCATATTTATCTTAAATAAAAATCCATTCGATGTTTTCCCTTCAGTCACCTATGAACTTTATTTCAGTAAATAAATCATATTATCAAATAACTTATTTTAAGAATAAAACCGAAATATGCGATCAAATGGCTCGAAAAGAGGTACCATTGCGAATTTATTCTATCGAGCCTACTTTATTAATTCGTGTTTTCGTAACTATTCTCAATAATCATCATTACAGCTCATATACGTCCCCACCGAGGGGCTCGAGCCTACCCTGAATCAGGGCGATTAGGCCTTAGTCGACCACGCGGGCCCAGTGCGGGTTGGTCGACTTCACACACAACCTTCGAGTTTCTTCGCTGGCCTTTGCAGGTTTCCTCACGATGTTTTCCTTCACCGTTAAAGCAATCGGTAAGTATGTACGTAAGTTTATGAAAACTCATTGGTACATTGGCCGTCCAGATTTGAACCCGGTACCTCTGGTTAGATGGACCGAGTCGATTCTCAATAATACCAATATGTTTTCCTTGAATTTAAATTTACTGTTAACTACTTCAAAACTGAATTCTAAAAACCTGTTTAAGTAGATTTTTAAGTACCACGGGGCCTTAAGATGGGTCAAATGACAATATTCAATTCAAATTATTGAAAGACTGTGTAAAGCTATCACCATGGGAAAAATATATAATATACTTAAAGTACTAAAAAATCGATTACATTGAATATAATTTTAAATATATTGCCACTTTTGATATAAAAAATTTTCAGTAGACCCTGGTTTTGCCATTAATTTCAAAATTTCTCGAAAACAATTAGTTTATGTCGAATGAAACCAACACACAAAAATCGGTGACTTTGATACCTTTCATTTTAATTGAACACATTTTTTTTAAACTTATTTAAACATAATGAAAAGCAATAAAAACATGTAAAAATCGAGAATTAGGAGTTCGGTTTCAACGTAACAGCCGCATTGAAGCCCGTATTGATTTGAACTTAAAATGAATAGGCTTACGTTCGATATTATTGAAACACGTATCAACCTGCTCGGATTAAGTGATCTTAGCGCCTTAAGGCTCCTCCGTCCCTAAAGTTAGCAACTCGATTCACGATGTTTCAAACATCGAACGAAATAGCTTGGAAATAAAGTTCTTGTCCGCTGGTACTGCAACGTGGCTGTTACGTCAATCGCTGCGGACGATTTGTGGTTTTTAGGGTTCCGTACACCCAACGGGTGACCAACGGGACCCTATTGCTAAGCTTCCGCTGTCTGTCCGTCTGTCCGTCCGTCAGCGGGCTGTATTTCATTAACCGTAATAGGAATAGGTAGACCGTTAAAATTTTCACAGAATGTGTATTTCTATTGCCGCTATTACAACAAGTACTAAAAACTAGAAAAAGTGAAAAAATAAGGGGGTTCTCCATACATAAAACATGTTTTATTAGTATTTTTTATTTAGCTCTATCGAAAACACCGTAGTATAGGTATTCAAGCGTGAAACTTGGTGTGATCATAGCACTATACTGAAGTTAAACAAAAAATAATAAGAATCGGCCAAGTGTGCGTCGTACTAGCGCTAGGAGTCCGAACTGAATTACAAAAGCGCATGTTTTTGTCGCTTGGATTTGTCTTTTGTTTGTAATGAGGATAGGTATCATTGTTATTATACTATGTAGTTGTGTGGAGATGTGTGGTAGTAGGGAACCCCGAAAGTGATAGTCCGACTCGCTGTTGGCCGGTTTGTAATTCAATATAAATAAAATAAGAAGAATTTTCAAAAAGAATAAAAAATCATTTTATATTGTTTTGTTAAGACGTTCAAAAATTATCATAATATTTCGATTAAAATTGCAACATTACCACAAGAAAAAAAACCCTTTTAAGATATTATTTTCTTTAGTTACGTGTATTAAAATAGAATTCGAGGAAATTAAATTCACTCCTCATATCCTGTAAATTACAATTTTTTTTCAATAAAACACTTCTTAATTGAAGTCAAAAATAGTTAAAAAGTTGGTAGTTGGCGGCGATATAAGCCTTAAGTGGATTGTACAGTCGGCCGAACATCAATGGTAATACATTGAACTGGTGTTAGTCTATCGAAGCGTCGGTGGCTCAACCGGTAACGTCGGTCCATCTAACCAGAGGTACCGGGTTCAAATCTGGACGGCCAATGTACCAATGAGTTTTTCAAAAACTTACGTACATATCATTACGGATTGCTTTAACGGTGAAGGAAAACATCGTGAGGAAACCTGCACAGGCCAGGCCTGCGAAGAAACTCGAAGGTTGTGTGTGAAGTCGACCAACCCGCACTGAGCCCGCGTGGTTGACTAAGGCCTAATCGCCCTGATTCAGGGTAGGCTCGAGCCCCTCGGTGGGGACGTATATGAGCTGATATAATAGTCTATCTATGGTTCGTATTTTCCGTAACGGTTAAGCTTATTTTGCTATACAGTGTTAATACTGACATGCGACCTTCATTGATTGAGTTTTAGGACAGATATGACTAAAACTCTGTGATAGTGAGAATTTAATTCGCGACTTACGGCTTCGACCTCTTAATCAAAGGTTTTTGGGAAAAAATAATCATCATCATCATTACAGCTCATATACGTCCCCACCGAGGGGCTCGAGCCTACCCTGAATCAGGGCGATAAGGCCTTAGTCGACCACGCGGGCCCAGTGCGGGTTGGTTGACTTCACACACAACCTTCGAGTTTCTTCGCAGGCGTGTGCAGGTTTCCTCACGATGTTTTCCTTCACCGTTAAAGCAATCGGTAAGTATGTACGTAAGTTTTTGAAAAACTCATTGGTACATTGGCCGTCCAGATTTGAACCCGGTACCTCTGGTTAGATGGACCGAGTCGTTACCGGTTGAGCCACCGACGGGAAAAAATAAATAGTCACTTAATTGATAATTTTGCTAACGTTGCGTATACTATACTGGTTAATTTTAATAATCTCGTATTTAACCTCCTAGCAACACATTTGTACCGTTTCACACTCCGCTATGGCTATGGAATCGATCTTTAAAATAAATCCTTTAACCGTCTTCGTGGCGTAGTGGTAAATCCATTCGCTTTACACCAGGAGGTCACGTCACGGGTTTGATTCCCGGCGGGGTCCAACTCGGTTTGGTGGTTGTAGGACATTTTCTAAGCCTGGCTAGCTACCACCATCTTATCTAAATCTTACCGCCAATCATCTATGCATTGATGTGTTCCGACTTCCGGCATGAAGGTAACTTAGCCAAATTCCCCAATGCGGTACGGGGAATATTATTATTATTATTATTTGATTAATACACTAGCAGCTCTAAGAGCTGATGCGTGTATATCACTGCACTTGTGTTTTAAAATTAGCCCATCTTCGGCGTCATCGTCACTCACCATCAGATAAAATAATGCCAAGGCCTTACGAATTGTTGACAAAAAAATGTTTTAATTTTCAGATGACCACACACTAGGCAATGGGGGTACTCACAGCGGTCACGGCCGCCACCAAGTCAGCGCTCACCATTGCCGGACTCAAGAAGCTAACCTTCATCCCCGTCATGTTGGCAGCCATGGCGTACTTCAACTACGAACTGCTGGACCCGGAGAGCAGGCCCTTCAACCAGAAGTACCTCAGAGAACAGTACGACTTTGTTATAGTGGGGGGTGGGTCCGCTGGCTCGGTGCTGGCGAATCGACTGAGCGAGATAGAAGGATGGAATGTCCTCCTGTTGGAAGCAGGAGGGCACGAGACGGATATAAGTGATGTGCCGCTGCTGTCGCTGTATTTGCACAAGAGCAAAATGGATTGGAAGTACCGGTAAGTTTATACCCGACTACGGCAAAGTCTAAAGGTAGGGTTGTGACTTTAGAAGTCTTTGTATGTATGTATTTACGTATGTTCCACCGTAGCGCTTAAACTACTGCACAATTTTTGTCGATTTGTTGTATTATTGTTCAGTAAATCAATATGACGTGTTACATTAAAAAAAATATCATATCGATGAGATGTCAAATGAAAGAGGAGTAAATTCTGAGTTCGAAAATACAAAATGTATAGAACAATATTGAAAGTCGACTACGGCAAAGCCAAAAGGAAGGGTAATGTTTTTTTTAGAATCTCCCTTATTGTTTATCGTTAGGGTTAAATGTATAAGTTGAGTAGTTTACCGTCGGCGCGTCTACGTTTTTAAACTTTCAACTTGTTGCTATTTTATTCTGTGTTCAACCAGAGTTTAAAAAACAATTATCTACTTAATTTTTTTTGGAAGTCTTTTTGTCTGTTTTATGTCTTGTTTTAATTTATCTTACATTTTTTGATTTATTCACTATAAGTAAGGCCCTTAACATCATCTCACCTGATGGTGACGATAATGCCGAAGATGGAAGCGGGCGTACCAAGATTCCCCAGCCCATAGGATCTCCTATTAAAGTTACCTCTCTAACATTCCAGGACCCAACCCCAAGACTCAGCCTGCCAGGCGATGATCGACAAGCGCTGTAGCTGGACCAAGGGCAAGGTCCTGGGCGGGTCCTCTGTCCTGAACACCATGCTCTACATCAGGGGAAACCGACGGGACTTTGACCAGTGGGCCTCTTTCGGCAACGAGGGCTGGTCCTACGAGGAAGTGCTGCCGTACTTCAAGAAGTCACAGGACCAACGGAACCCGTACTTAGCCAAGAGCAAATATCATGCAACAGGTCAGTGTTGTAGACTTTTAGTGATTAGAAAATATTCAGGACCAGAAACAAGAACTCTTTAACTGTTAACGCTTTCGTTTCCCGACTAATTTTGGACACTTCTGCGACGCCTATGTCGTACTAGCAAAAAAATGGGCCGATCACAAATGTGTTATGTATTTAATTTATTTAATTACTTATGTCTGGCGTGCGTTTCCTAGTTCTTATGATTCAAAAACACCTCGCGTAAGCATCTTCGACTTCTATTATCAATTGCATTATGAGGGTAGCAAAATCCACGAAATTACGCAGTATATTTTCTCATTCCAGGAGGCTATTTGACTGTCCAAGAACCTCCCTACAACACGCCTCTCGGAGCTGCATTCCTGCAAGCCGGCGAAGAGATGGGCTACGACATCATCGACATTAACGGCGAAAAACAGACGGGATATGCTTGGTACCAGTTCACTATGAGACGCGGAACCAGATGCTCGACCGCAAAAGCCTTTCTTCGACCAGTGAGGCTACGCCAGAACCTTCACATCTCACTGTTCTCACACGTCACCAAAATATTGATAGACAAAGAAACCAAGAGAGCCTACGGAGTCGAATTCATTAGGTATGGTGAAAAGCAAGTAGTATATGCGCAGCGTGAGGTTATACTGTCAGCCGGTGCCATTGCCTCTCCGCAATTACTGATGTTGTCTGGAGTTGGTCCAGCAAAACACTTGCAAGATGTAGGCATTGATGTGGTCCATGATTCTCCTGGTGTCGGAAGAAACTTGCAAGATCACATAGCCATCGGCGGTCTGGTCTTTAGAATCGATTATCCAGTAAGTTTAGTAATGAATAGACTTGTCAATATAAATTCGGCTCTACGTTACGCCGTGACGGAAGACGGACCACTCACGTCGAGTGTTGGTTTGGAAGTGGTTGCTTTTATAAATACTAAATATGCCAACTCTACTGATGACTGGCCTGACATAGAGTTCATGATGACGTCAGCATCAACTCCCTCCGACGGAGGCACTCAAGTTAAGAATGCTCACGGGCTCACTGACGAGTTCTACGATGAAGTATTTGGAGAAATCAGTAACACTGACGTGTTCGGCATATTTCCTATGATGTTGCGCCCTAAGAGTCGAGGGTTCATCAAGTTAAGATCGAAGAACCCGCTGGACTATCCACTCATGTACCACAACTACTTGACGCACCCTGATGACGTGGGCGTGTTAAGAGAGGGAGTAAAAGCTGCTGTAGCAGTTGCAGAAACAAAAGCAATGAAACGATTTGGTGCTAGGTTCCACGACAAGCCCTTACCCAACTGTAAACATTTGCCTCTTTACACTGACGAGTACTGGGATTGTCTTATTCGACAGTACACGATGACCATCTACCACTTGTCGTGTACTGCCAAAATGGGTCCGCCGAGTGACCCTATGGCAGTCGTAGACCATCAACTAAGGGTGTATGGAGTGCCAGGACTCCGTGTAATAGATGCAAGTATAATGCCTACGATTACGAACGGGAATATAAACGCACCAACTATTATGATTGCTGAGAAGGGTGCCGACATGATAAAGGAAGCATGGATGGCAAAACCGGTAAGGAGAAGAAGACGAAGGTCATTTAATTGCTCGAGACTAGAACAATTAAATTTGAAGAATGACAGCAGGACACTATGTAGAATTGAGAGATGACAAAGAAGCTAAAATTAGAAAAAAGAGCCATAGATTTTATGTGATAAACACGTGTGGTGGTTGTCATTAAATATTTGAGGGATTCTAGTGTTACAGATTTAATCTAGTCTCAATAATAGCGATGTAGGATTCAATTAAATGTAAAATAGCCTAATCAAGTAAGTAAGGGGATTGTGTAAATATTATATAAATATACAAGCTTTAAAATGAGGAAAATATGTTGGATATTGGAAAAAAAACACGCGTTTCTTATTGCCCCTATACCCTGGCTCATGTGTCTGTTATGCATTAATGTTTAGGCTTTGCCGTAGTCGGGCATCAACCTACCGGTACCACAGATGAGATACTAGTTACTTCGTCGGTACTGGAAGCTTTCCATTTTGCTTTAATGCAAATTTTTTTTTTATTCACAATTGGTAGGCCCTTGGCATCATCACACCTGATGGTAAAAGACGATGATGCCGAAGATGAAAGCGGGCTTACCAAGATTCCTCAACGCAATGGAAAACTGGCTATCTTATCTTTAAGCCGGAACACATCAATGTCGTTAACACTGAAGTTTGGCGGCAAGACTTAGATAAGATGGTGGTAGCTAGCCAGGCGGGCTTAGAAAACGCCCTACCACCAACCAAACCGAGTCTTACAAGTTGACCCCACAGGGAATCGAACCCGCGACCTCCTGGTGTGAAGCGAATGGACTAACCATTACGCCACGGAGGCGGTTAAATACAGCGACAGCAGCGGCACAACACTTCTATCCGTCTCGTGCTCTCCTGCTTCCAACAGTAGGACATTCCATCCTTCTATCTCGCTCAGTCGATTCGCCAGCACCGAGCCAGCGGACCCATCCCCCACTTCTACAAAGTCGTACTGTTCTCTAAGGTACTTCTGGTCCCCTTATATCGCAGCAAATATATTAGCTACGAGTAAGTCGTTGTCAAAAGCGCTATCACAACATTGACACAGATAAAGACGTGGAAGGAGCTTTATAATATAATACAGATTAGTGCAATAAATTCAATTCGGTGTCGTATATCAATCGATACATTAGCATGGCCTACATTTTTGCTTTCGAGCGACGAAGGAGTGAAGTAGGTATTGTGATGGCAAAAAAAATCGAAGTTGAGATTTTTATGGGGATCGATTGTCTTACACTAATAGTCTAAAAACAAAAAACATAATAAATGTATGTGTGTGAGTGTGTGTACGTCCGTCCGATGCTCTAGTTTCCGTTAGTCCAGTAGTTTGGCTACTGGACGGATTTAGGTGAAATTTGGGTTCATCATCATCATCATCATATCAGCCGAAAAACGTCCACTGCTGGACAAAGGCCTACCCCAAGGATTTCAACGACGACCAGTCCTGCGCTGCCCGCATCCATCGGCTTCCCGCGATCACCAGGTCGTCGGTCCACCGCGTGGGAGGCCTGCCTACACTACGTTTTCCGGTACGCGGTCGCCACTCGAGAACTTTACTACCCCACCTGTTTTACGAGCTATGTGCTCTGCCCACTGCCACTTCAGTTTAGCGATTCAATGAGCTATGTCGGTTCCTTTGGTTCTCCTGCCGATCTCCTCGTTTCTGATTCGATCTCGCAGAGAAACTCCGGGCATAGCACGCTCCATTGCTTTTTGAATTGCTCCATTGAAATTTGGGTAAGGGAAATATAATTTTTGTATCTCGAGCCTTTAATTTTTTCAACTTTCCCATACTTATCTTGATTTTTTAAAGTTAAAAGTCAAAGTTTATTTTTTTAAGTTTAAAAAGCACTTACCACTTTTTAACTTAAAATGGCTATAACGATTATGATGAAACTCGGTACGTTACCATACATGGCCTAGAGCACGCAGTAGTTTGTTATTCCAGGAAAAATTGGAATAAGGTACCTCCCATACAAATCCAGGTACTCAGTTAATTTTTGACAAAAATGGCTCTAACGATTTTAATAAAACTTTGTGAATAACTGGGACTTAATAAGGCCTATTGTACCGGCTAATTAATTATTCCAGGACAAATTGGAGTTAAGTACCTCCCATATAAACCGAAAATATTTACAAATATTTCAACAAGTCTGATATACCTTACTGTATTCTTTGCTATTACCGACGACCGACGACCTGGTGAAGATCGCGGGAGGCCGATTGATGCGGGCAGCGCAGGACCGGTCGTCGTGGAAATCCTTGGGGGAGGCCTTTGTCCAGCAGTGGACGATTTTTGGCTGATATTATGATGATTCTTTGCTATTAATTTTTAACTCTGCGGTCGCTGTAGCCGAAAACGGCTAGGACCATCATCATCATCATCATCATTAATTTAATTATGTGTAATGTTTATAGTTGATTTGTGCATACTCGACTACGAAAAATGGTTAAGGCTCCGCGAGAAAGTATGCACATCGTGGCTGTACAATATATTTAACATTCTACTAACAATTTTGGCTGTGTAAAAGTGTGTAAATAAGTAAATTTGCACAATTGCACAACGCAAAATGAACGTCCAACGTTCACTTCTAGTTAAGCGCGCCATCTATATAAATCTTGTAAAACTATGAAAAGGCTTGGATCAGATTTAAAATATAGCTTGAGGCGGTGGGTGAGATTAGAGTTCTACTACTACAAAAGCACCATCTAACGTAAAATAGCAGAATAAACGTTAAGTTTCTGTCAAGAGTTATATTTATTACTGAAAACGGAAGCCAAGATCAATACGACGCTTTCATAATTAAATCAAAGATGGCGCTTTGCAGATGTTAAGAATCGATATAACCTATTAGAGCCCGCTGAAGTTCATAAATCCCATACAAACGTAGTGATTGATTCATTTGTTATCCAAGCAATCGAGTTTGAAATAATTTTATATCGATAATAGGATGACGTATATCTGTGTCGGTATCGCATTACTTTTTTGAAAAACGAAACAGGAATCCATTTATAACCAATAAACTTATTAGCAAGGTAAAAGAACGGAAAACAAGTTTATTGGTTAATAATTGTTTTTTTTTTTCAAAATGGGTTGTTTGGTTAACAAATGAATCAAACACTACGTTTGTATGGGATTTATGAACTCCAGCGGGCTCTTAAGTTCGAGAAATGGTTTGGCCTTACCTTACCCTTCGAGGCTTTAGCCATTCATCCTTTGGACAATTAATAATGTTGTTAATTCCGACATTGACAATTGCGTTTATTGCATGTATTGATCTCGTAATGACAATTCCAATTGAAATTTCCATTTGATGCCGTTTTAGATAAAGAGCAATTGTCAATCACGTAAAATTGACACTTGCCATTGATCGTCTAGAGACCTTTGGTGGAAATCACTGATGAGAGCGTTAAGAGTAGTGGCGACCAATACTACTGTTGAATATTTTTAGGAGATTCTCACGTTCAGACCGGGACCACCAGGTCATGGTGTCCTACGGCACCTTGTTTTTTTTTTTGAAAGGACAAGCTTGTTGTTGGCCGTGGGGGCCTTAACAACTTCACCGGGCAGGGGAGGCGAGTGCGGAGGGCACTCAACCTAGTGCAAAGCAAAAAGATGCAACTGCCTAAGGGCGCCCAGGTGGGCACGGACCTCGGCTTAGGTCGTTGCTTGGACGGGGGAGGATCGGAGAGAAGCGTCCTACGGCACCTACGGGGTAGTTATTTAAATGGCTACCAATACTGGAGACAATAAGAGGCAAAAAAAGGCCGAACCCTTAAATTTTGAGTAACTTGATGAGCTTCACCATGAATGTTCCTTAGGTCATTTTGAGTAGATCTGGTCCGGGCCACAACGCGAAATGTGCCGCGGGAGGGGGGGGGGCGTTCAAAGATGGCCGCCACCCGTCGTCTTTAAAAAAAATCTGTCTCTTAATTTATAGCCACTATGGCAAATTTGGTGTCAATTTCGAGTAAAACAGATATGTACTTTTCATTTTCGGTATCTATTTTGACGAATTTTGAACAAAAACATTGAGTAAATTGTAAAATAATGTGTAGCATGGTCCTATTTTTTTGTTTAATCATAGATATTTTTAAAATAGCACACATATCATTACTAAAAAAAATACTCAAATAAAGCCTATTTTATACAGATTCTAAAAATGTAAAAACTTTGTATACTTTCTAAGAAAAAAGTTAAAATAAAAAATATTTTGTGCCACGCGCCGCAGGTGGCATGCATGTGGCAAGTACCGTTTTGAATTACTATTTCAACCGTACTTCTTTTCTACACGTAAGAGATGTGATGTGGATATAAATACTATTGTTATTAAACTTTTCAAAGATAGTTTATGTATGACAGTATTTTGATGAATAATTAAGCCATAATTTTATACAATCTACATTTTACGTTACATACATTAATATTTCGAATTAAGGAAGTATATATATTCTAAGTAGGTATCATCGACAAATGATTTGGCATAGACACATACTATTCCTAATAATGAATCTAGATACCTGTATATACATCTATCTATCTAGACACTTACTTGACGACGACCCGGGCATGAGAAATTCAAAAGTTCAAGGTCAAAATTCTCAATAATGCGATTGCGCGCGCGCCCGTCGCGCCACGCCGCCACCTCCCTCGCTCAGTCAGTAAACCTCAGTCGCAATGTGAGAACGTTTTTTATGCGCGTCTTCTAACAAATTGGTGGTTTTGGATAATAAGGTAAGCATTTTTGAAACTTTATATAATATATTTATTTAAATGGCACATGTATGGGAATGCTAAAGCTGCGTATTGACTGCTGTAACATTTCCGTGAGCGGCGAGCATTTTCAGATAGCACTGTCAAAATGCTATGAAAACCCTCACAGCTTACCGAAATGTTACAGCAATCAGTAGCAAAGAATATATACACTACCGTCAGTAGGTAGCATAATTATTATTTCGATATATAAAATTTTAGCTA
The DNA here is from genome assembly GCA_947284805.1 of Coleophora flavipennella. NCBI lineage: Eukaryota > Metazoa > Arthropoda > Insecta > Lepidoptera > Coleophoridae > Coleophora > Coleophora flavipennella. The sequence continues at coordinate 14,521,770 of OX369283.1, forward strand.
CTCTGCTAACTTCGCACGAGGCGAAGTGGCAGGAGCACCTTTTATTATTATTATTATTATTATTACTAGGTGGGACGCCTGCGGGGCACAGGCGGGTTTCAAGTCACTAGGTGGACTCATTACACCCTATTCCCGTAAGATGTTTTTTTTTTTTTTTTTCGAAAGGACAAGCTTGTTGTTGGTCGTTGGGACCTTTACAACTTCACCGGGCAGGGGAGGCGAGTACGGAAGGCACTCAACCTAGTGCAAAGCAAAAAGATGCAACTGCCTAAGGGCGCCCAGGTGGGCACGGACCTCGGCTTAGGTCGTTGCTTGGACGTGGGAGGATCGGAGAGAAGCGGCCTGGTATATGCCGGTAGCGCTGGTAAGCGCCAGAAGCGGGGGGACGCCGCCCTCGCCGGCGAGGGCAGAATGTCGGTGCAGTGTTTCTCTGTGGGTTAGGGGGCGGGGTCAGGGCAGCTACGGTTAGCGTGGTCGGGTCGTCAGGGTCAGTGAGTACATGTCTGGGGCGTCGGATTACGCGAATGGGGTTCGCGGGTAGCTCGTAAACGGCGGCGTTTACGAGTAGCGGGTTGGGGTGGTGTTCGGCAGACTTAAAGTATCGGATGGACCGTAAGATGGTACGAGTGTTACTATGTCCCTATATAGGTAGCATAATAGGTATATCGGTTACTTTAATGATGTTGTCAATCGGTGGGTAAGTAGGTATGTAGGTACCTTCCCAATAGATAGAAAAAAAACTTTAATATTACGTTGTGTTTAATAAATAAATAGTTACATGTTGTGTTAAAAATATGGTATTTAACTTAAACTCATTTTGCAGTAAGATTGCTCAAAATATCAATAATGTATCTAAAATGGAAATTACAAATCACAAAAGCATTTTAATTTTACAGCTCAAGCCCATGCACAAGAGTAAACGAATGTCGAAAATACTTGTTCACTAAAAAGGACCGCAATTTAGAGAACATCCCACCAACAGAGGCTGCTCTTCATCAGCATGCTTTAAGAGCAGTCTATCAGGGAGGTCTTGTTTGGGGCCAAGTTTTAAAACCGCAGCTTGATTTGCCAAGTCCTTCGCTTTGGGGGTGGAAAAAGGAAGAAAGCGATTGGACACCTCACTGGTCAGACTTGCCGGATGTTGCCAGTGCTTGCATAGAACTTACACGCTGCCGATGCAAGACTGGTTGTAAACTTAGGTGCAGCTGTGTCAAAAGGCACCTAAAGTGTACTGAGCTTTGTTTATGTGGTGGAAGCTGCAATTGTTAATGCATGCTGCTTTATGAATATGGTTCAAGCTTTCTTTCTACGAATTGGCCTTCGTGGTACAGACATTTACACATAAACAACAACATCTACCTCTAAATACATATAGTCACCAATTAATGTCACCTATTAATGCTTGCCTTTTTATTAAAGATTTTAAAATGTGCTTGTTTTTAAGCCCTTTTTCATCCATGTTCCTTAATAATATTTGTTCAGTTTTATGGACAGATCATAACTGCAATGTTTTAGGAAGGCACAGTCATGGTAGCAGAATGGTCACATGTTATTAGTCGCAGTCGTACTAACCACCTCCGGCGCGTGACACAAAATATTTTTTATTTTAACTTTTTTCTTTAAAAGTATACAAACATTTTACATTTTTAGAATCTGTATAAAATAGGCTTTATTTGAGTATTTTTTTCAGTAATGATATGTGCGCTATTTAAAAGATATCTATGATTAAACAATAAAAATAGGAGCATGCTACACATTATTTTACAATTTACTCAATGTTTTTGTTCAAAATTCGTCAAAATAGATACCAAAAATGAAAAGTACATGTCTGTTTTACTCGAAATTGACACCAAATTTGCCATAGTGGCTATAAATTAAGAGACAGATTTTTTTGAAAGACGACGGGTGGCGGCCATCTTTGAACCCCCCCTCACCCCTCCCGCGGCATATTTCGCGTTGTGGCCCGGACTAGATCTACTTAAAATGACCTCAGGAACATTCATGCTGAAGCTCATCAACTTACTCAAAATTTTTGGGTCAAGTCTCTTATTGTCTCCACTACAATGGAACCGATGGAAATCAAACAAAACTCCCACCTGGCGGGGCCTCCCTGGGGCGTACCACCGGTGGACACAGCTTAGGATTACACGCGGATTATTATTATATATATTATGATTATTAACGTATAAGAAAGAGCGAGAAAGCATATTCTCGCTCTTTCTTATACGTTAATAATCACCTACTTAGGTTCGTTGTTTTTTTCCGTCTTTAGATAGTTTCAACAAAATTTATCAAGTGATTATGATTTCATTTCATTTATCTTATAATTTCATTAATTTAGAATTTTGATTTAGTTTTATAAAATAATACTACATTTTTTATGCAATTTGATGAGAAAACCTTTGCATTTTCTATCATTAAAGTAATTATAATCTCTATTTCCCTAATAAAAGTTAATTTTTTCAACCTACATTTTTTTTTACTTCCTCAACTACACTCTAGATCGATGAATCCGGGTCACTTAAAGAATCCTAAAAATCTCGGAAACTAATAAGGCTAGCTTAATGAAATAAATTGTGTTTAATAGACAATTTAATACTCCTTAAATGAAGTCATTAAAACTTCTGATTTATTGTAAAGTTATGCCATAAAAAAATCAAATTTGAAAAAGGGAGACTTTCGAAGATGGAACTACGAAATTACTACATTTGTTTTTGCTTTTGTTTCTAATCTGTCATTTAAGTGGGTACATAAATCATGTTGATAGTGTTCAATATTTATTATTCAAGCAGTAATCATGTCGCTTACACCTGAAAAATGCACCAAAATACTCACAATGCTGGAAAACGGCCGGGGTCAGCGCGATACAGCCACGACTGTCGGTGTGTCGCTCTCAACAGTACAACGAGTTCTCCAACGTTACGAGGAAACTGGCTCTAACCTACGCAGACCAGGAACAGGCAGAACCAGGTGTACCACAGCACGAGAAGATCGATACTTGGTGAACACAATGCTTCGTAATCGCTTTCTCACAGGAACTGAACTTACAAATCAGTTTCGACGACTCGGAGGAAGTAACCCAAGCGCATGGACAGTAAGGCGACGACTTGCTGAAGCTAACTTGAAACCACTTAGACCTGCAAACGGCCCTAAACTGGAGCGTGGGCATCGTATCTCAAGACTAAGATATGCCCAGAACCACTTAAATTGGAGTATTGGAGATTGGTCAAAAGTTATGTTCTCCGACGAATCAAAATTTATGCTCTACAAGCACGATGGAAGACACAGAGTGTATGGTGGGTCTGTACATGTGTGGGCCGGAATTTCTTCTGAGAGTCGCACAGAACTGGTGTTCATAGAAAACGGCTCTTTGACTAGCGAAAGATATGTGAAAGAAATCCTCAATGAACACGTTGGTCCATTTATGGTCAATTTGGGTGAGGATGCTATTTTTATGCATGACCGGCCTCATACGGGTTGGATTGTGAATGACTACCTTCAAGAGATGAACATTACTCGTATGGAGTGGCCAGCACGCAGCCCGGATATCAACCCGATCGAGCATGCTTGGGACGAGCTGGGGAGATGCGTAAAACAAAGAAGCCCTCCCCCAATCACGCTTCGTGAGCTCAAAATTGCTCTCACAGAGGAATGGGAGAATATTCCCCAAAATCTTATAAGGAACTTGGTGTACAGCATGCCACACCGCGTAAACACACTGATGGAAGCACGAGGAGGCAATACGAAGTATTAAAATTCAAGCAAATCGTAATGTTGTTCAAAAATGTCATGTTTCCTATTTTTGTTTTAAGGCGAGATCAGCAGTTTTTTTTTATTTATGTATTTTTTTGTAAATAAAATGTAGTGACTCGTAAATTTTATTACTTTCATTTAAGGGGTATTAAAGTGTCTATTAAACACAATTTATTTCATGAAGCTAGCCTTCTTAGTTTCCGAGATTTATAGGATTCTTTAAGTGACCCGGATTCATCGCTCTCGAGTGTAATATCCAACTAGTACGCTACACTAGGAAAATTTGTCTATTTTACAGAAAGGGAACGTTTACTACAACACGTTCCCGCATAGCGGCGTAAGTTTTTAGTACCTACATTAAAAGTGTAGTGTAGAGTGACCACCGATGGTACACACCGCCTAACTAGCGAGTAGCCATTGTGCCACCGGTGGAACACCACGGCCTGAACGTGTTGAGGACTAGGTGTAAAGATGATGGGCTATAAAACAAATTAGTTATAGTTTTTTTAATGTGCAATAGTACAAATGTCTGGTAAGGTATACCAGTTTTAGAGGAGTAATTACTGTAGCACGCCCCATACTAACCAATCAGTTATTGTTTAAAAAACGAACTAGAAACTAATAAATGTGTCTGAAGTTTGTCAGATTCGTAGTCATTATAGTGTTAAAAAAAAGTTAAAAAAATATATTGTGAAATTTGGGATGGTGTTTCATTTATTGTTATACCGTGATGTCACTACATATAATCTATGAGGGATAAAGAATCAACGGACAGTAGCAATGAGTTATAAAAGTACAATGAAGACACATCGGCTATCATTAACACCTTTTTGTTTTAATTTTAGGTTTAGCTTCTAGGACACTAAAAGTTTCCTAAAGATCAGGTTTCACCGAACAAAAAGAGTTTTTATCACAGTAGCACTAACTTCCTACCTAGATGTGGCTCACCAGGTGCAGCGAACCGCACGCAGACAGGAAGAAGGATCTCATCGCTCTTGGTTGCAGCCAACCTTAGTCCAGAAGCTTGAAAACAGCGGCATGAACAGTTTCGGAGATATAACGTCTCCCTGTCTCACCTCTCGCTGCGACTGGATAGGTTTCGAGTTCTGGCCCTGGAGGCGAACCGACGTGGTGGCGTTTTCATACAGACACTTTAACACCTCGATGTATCGCTGGTCAATTTGGCACCGCTGGAGAGACTGTAGCACAGCCCAGGTTTCGACTGAATTAAAGGCTTTCTCATAGTCCACAAACGCCAAGCATAGTGGCTGATTGTACTCTTCAGTCTTCTGTATAATTTGAAGCAGAGTGTGTATGTGGTCTATGGTACTAAAGCCTTTTTGGAATACGGCTTGTTCGAGAGGCTGGAAGTCGTCAAACCTGCGTGCGAGACGATTTGTTATGACTTTTGAAAACAGCCTGTAGACATGGCTCAGACGTGAGATGTGTCTGTAGTTCTTCAGCAGGGTGTTATCATCCTTATTGAAGAAAAGCACGACCAAACTTATGTGCCATGCCTTGGGCGTTTGTCCCTCGAGTATTAACTTCTGAAGAGCTTTTGGTACCGGTGTTCCACCTGCTTTCAGAAGTTCAGCCGTAATTCCATCATCATCCGGTGCCTTGTTGTTCTTAAGCTGTTTGAGAGCCATTCTAATCTCGTACAGGCTGACGTCCGGGATATTTTCGGTATAATGTCGGGTTAGTCTGGCTCTTGGGTCTTTAGCCAGATCGCTGACAGGCAGCGTGTAGTCGTGTACAATCGTCCGTAGAACTTCGTAACTTCTTCCAGCAACTCAGTCTTAGACGAATGATCCTGCCATCCTTAGTCTTCAGCTTGACTTTGTTCAACAGACAGATCTCTCGCAAACACTTTTTTAGCCTTTGTTGTTCTCAATCGCCTCTTTAATACAATTTGTATTATACTGGCGCAAATCGCGAGCCAGGGACTTATAGATCTGCCTGCTTAGTTGCCGATACTGAGTAGCGTCTTCAGAGGACTCCTAGGCATTCGAAGCGATTGTGCAACTCGAGCTGAAAGCTCTCGGGGTTTTGGAGCTGGATGGGCGCTGGCCGGAGCATATACTTCATCAGTCGACTTTTTTCAAGAAACAATATAAAAAGTATTCACTATGGGGATTTTTCTTAATAAATAAATTTGGTAGAAAAGATCCTATTATCAGTTAAATATTTGAGGGTTATCCACAACACTACATCATATTTTATTTCATTTCGTACAGGTTCATTTTACTGGAGCTTCTACGGATATCTGATAAACCATATACACAGATATTAGTTCCTTTCTAGAACGTGTTTAAAAATTTTAATAACTTTGACATTCAAATAAGAACCACACTTCTTAAGTATGTATCGCGCTAGGATTATCAGGTACACTACTTTTAACAACAAGAATAAAAGTCGCCGTCTCATCGAGTCACCATAACAGAGAACACAACAATAAATTTATTACACAACTTTCCAGATGCATCTGCGCTGGCCAGAATTACGATTCTGAAAGTCATCGTTAGTCGAGTGCGCAGGAGGCATTGCGCAATGTAACCTACCCACATTACTTACATACTAAGCGTCACATACATCGGAATTACATTGTACAGTGTGTCTCATTACAAATCTTTAATTTAAAACTAGGGATGCCTCGATACGCCTTTTTGCCGATACGATAACGATACCGATACTCTTATAAAAATATCGGCGATACTGATACCGATACCGATACGCTTATTGAATTCAAAAAGGAAGGTAGAATAAATAAAAAACAATTAATTACTAGTTTTAGTAATCAAAATTAACATTTATAAGACTTTTATTAAAAAAACAAAGCATTCTTAAGTTTTGCGGGCAAAGGCGATTTCGCAAGTCTGTTTGAATAAGACCTGCGGTGGAAAATAGTCTCTCAGATGCGACAGAAGCTTCGTTTGCAACGAAATAGATGGGACAACACGCGGGTTTACATTACATTTTTAAAGCGCGGAATTTGAAAAGTATCGTTGAATGTGCCATAAAAATATCGCCGATACCGATATATCGGCAAACCCGAGATATATCGGTATCGGATGCATCCCTATTTAAAACTTCAATAAATTGGAGGGCTTTGGGGCTACAGGGATGTGAGAGAGAGGTAGCATTCGATAGCAAACCGTTGCGGATTTTTTTTCGATGCCTTGGTAACCGTGATCCAGCTCGCAAGGCGCTTGCGCAGCAAAGGCATTTATTATGCTGAGTTAGAGCCTTTCCAGAGTTATTTCCAGAAATATACAATTATACTCTCACTAACGCTGGTGCGATTTAGGATCCGTCTAGCGCCATCTACAGGTGTTTAAAGAGAACATGTTTTAAAAATTTACAACCTCCTAAATCTCGGCAACACCTTAACCGTGATGGCCCATGTTCGAAATTAAAACTACTTTTGTCTCATTAATTCGCCCACTAAAGGCGAAAATAACACGAAAATTAAATCCATCTAAATGGCTCATACATAATATGAATTGTCGGTTTTCAGGACGTGATTTATTAAACATTTGCGTTTATGCACATTAATTTGCTATATTTCAAATTGTTTTAAGTACAATAGTTATTTTTACGGTTCCGGGTTCCTGTCTATCGGTCTGTCAGTCTGTTTGTCAGCGGGCTGTATTTCATAAACCGTAATAGACAGACGAAAGAAGACATTTGAAATTTTCCTGGAGTATATTTTTTTTATTGCCGCTATAACAAAAAATAATAAAAATTTGAGATAGTGAAAAATTCAATTATTAAATCAATTAATTCATTAAAAAACTTGTTTTTAAATGCGTTTTTTATTTAGCTCTATCGTGAAAACGGTAATATTTACAAGCGTGAAAATTTGTTTGGGTACTTACTTATAATACTGAGGTAAAAAAACAAATAATAAAAACCTGCCAAGTGTGAGCCGTACTCATAGTCCAAAGTCCAGGAGTCCGAGCTGAATGAAAAAAAAAACATTTTTTTGTCGCCTCTGGTTGTGTTTGTTTGTGATGTGAATACTTAGAACTATGTCATAGTTTTGTGGAGAGGAGTAGTTGTACGCAACCCTCGGAGCGGGAGTTCGACTCGCACTTGACCGGATTTTGAGAGATGCGTACGTTGGGATAGTAGACATCTCTATGACGTGAGTTCTAGACGTTAAATCCGCATTAATGTACTTTAATTTTCTGTAACTAAAATTACCTTCTTTAAGTACAAAAATTAATTTTCAATAACAGTGTAAACTCTATATAGCGACACTTAAGGGACCGGGCATTTTGTAACGTTATTGAGAGTTTTCGTTATACAGAGAGAAATCAGCGTCAAAGTAAACCAACTGGAGCCAGAAAATTTTGACGTTTCAAAGAGTGAATCGTTATATCGAGTGACGTTTTACAGAGTTTACACTGTATTAACTAAAGTTTAAATTGTATTTACTAAAGTTTAAATTGTTAGCTGAGACACTTTGGACCTACACTAAGATGAGTTTTAAGACTCCACCAAAAGTTTTCTAGTTAAAATGGAAAAATTTTTGGAGATAAGTGGAATACGACAATAGATTCCCGTTTGTCACGCTACGTCACCAACTGATATTCTCGATTTCGCCGACAAAGGCTTTGTAGGGGTACCTACCTACCTATACAATAATTAATTAAAATTAATTTATTTGGAACTTAAGCTACGGGTACAAATTTAATGTGTACGATAGCAACTGCATTAGTCGAGGACTGTGTCGTAGTTACTAACGCCCACCTCCGGAAGAAAGAATAATATGACGTTCCTTATCGAATGAAATGTAAAACAAAAAAAGAATTTAAAAATAGATCTTACAGATATGACGTACATACAGTAGAAAAGTACAAAAATAGGGTTTACCAATTGTTAATAAAAAAAATAATAAAAAAAAAAACTTAGCTACCTATAAATACAATTAATGTGGAATCTCAGAAGTGTGTGCCTTTTCTTTATTGTGTGTGTGTGTGTTTGTGTGTGCATGTGTCAGTGTGTGTATGTGTGTGTGTGTACATATACCACATACGTTATTTGCACTGCATAGGCAGCTTGCTAATGCACCGGGCTTCATTCACCAGTCGTTCCCCGCCCGCGTCTCGCTATAGACTCGGCGCTAAGACCTTTCTTTCTGTAAATCAATTTATTTAATTTCAAATAAATTTGCCTTTTTTTAACCTTAGTCGCTATTCACTATCTCCACGCGACCTTCAACTACCGTACATCTGTAATTGGTCCACTTGCACAGCTTCTATAGTTAAATATGATATGATCTTCTTCTTCCCCAAAGAGGGGCTCGACTCGAGCCTACCCTCAATTAGGGCGATGATATGAGTGATTTTAAACTTTTTATATGGACTCTGGGTGATCGAATCAGAAACAAGGAGATCCGTAGTAACCGACATAGCTCTCAGAATTGCTAAACTTAAGTGGCAGTGGGCTCGTAGCTCATAGAACAGATGGCCGTTTGGGCAGTAAAGTTCTCGAGTGGTGACCGCGCACCGGAAAACGTAGCGTAGGTAGGCCTCCCACTCGGTGGACCGATGACCTGGTGAAGGTCGTGGGAAGCCGCTAGATGCGGGCAACGCAGAACCGGTCGTCGTGGAAATCCTTGGGGGAGACTTATGTCCAGCAGTGCACGTCTTTCGCCTGATATGATATGGACTATGGAGACTTGGGAATATTAAAGACAAGTCCTATAAAACAAATTACGATCTAAATCTCTAAACCAGCTAGGTACAAAAATGGTTAAAAAAATATAACTGTTCCTCATTCCTATGCCAAAGTATATTAATATATTAGTACTAATATACAGTATGCACACTCTCTGCCGCTCTCTAGATGGCGACCTCACCCCCTCGTCACCCACATTGATACAGATTGGTAACAGTTAGGTTGTCGAACGTAAAGGATTTCGCCGTGATTTTGTTTGCTCCGTCATTTGTTTTTAGAAATGACATTTCCCGACCTTTGTATGCAGTGTCAGGGTATGCCTATGCTTCCAGACTTCCAGTTGCTTTCTGATCTTTCGGGGGCATCCATCACTACATCTTTCGACCCGACTGGTCCACCTACGTTCAACGCAGTCATACAAACCCTCAATATAGGTATGTCGAAAGTGCCCAAAAGTATGTTATTAAATTATCGATTTCGATAAATCTAAAATAAAAATCGATATATCGAAATATATAAGGTGTAACAAAATTAGCTGAAACTATTTTAAATGGTGCTTCTACCCATGAAATTGAACAACTTTCCCCATCAAACCCATAGTCAAATCTCAAAAACATTTTTGAACTTCCCATACTAAGTTGGCTGATCAGCTCTGATCGAGTTAGTATGGGAGAGCCAATTTTTTTTTTGCGGTTTGACTCTGGGTTCCATGGGGGTAAGTTGTTCAGTTTCCTGGGTAGAAGCACCAGTTAAAATAGTTTCAGCGAATTTTGTTACACCTTATATTTAACATGGCCTAAAAATATCGATACATCGACATTTATTCAACAAGCCTACTTCAACAAACGATAATGTTATTTTGTTTTGTTGAGGACTATCGACTCAACCCGACCGAGGTCACGACTCACGATTACTTCCTCGGAAGTGCCGCGAACTGCATTGTATGTGCCAAAGTGGGTAACTGGGCGTTCCTCATTTTGTCCGTATTGTGCTGTCAACTCGACTGTTATCGAGTAAATGTCAGTTACGACATGCCTTCAGGAGATCTAATATACAGGGTCTTCGGCAGATGGTTGAAAATACGAAAATGGGGGATAGGTGGGGTCGCCTCCCACCTATTTTGAGAATTAAAAAAAATCTAGGACTTGTAATTTTTTTTACAGGATTTTTTTTCCTTTTTTTAGAAATTTTGCCATTTTTATACCTTTGAACACATGTAACTTTTTGTTTTTTAAAGCTAGCTCCAAAATCTTTTTTTTAATAGACTTTTATAAGATTATCGGCTCTAAAAAAAATTATGTTTGTTTCAAGTTATTGCTAAAAACAAAAATGTGGGCCCCCGAACTTAAAAAAAAGTTGAACAAAAATTTAAAACTCAACTTTGCGATGCATTTAAAAAAAAAATAATGGGGCTGGAAGGCTTCTGTTTTTTTTAAAACATCTCTAAAGCTTAGGCTTTTGAATGGTATGTAATTTGTTTCGGTATCTTTTTTGTAACCGGAGTTGTTAATTTTTTTTACTCAATTGGACCATGTTGACGAAATTCCACTAGTTACATGTTTTGTGAAATGTATCAAATGCAAAGTTGAAAATAATGTAAATACTTACTGTTGGGACGGTTACAAAGAGCAGGTACGTTTTTTTACATTCTTGCACACACATAATGGCTATCTTTTGTCATTTATTGGCATATTGGAGTTAGCACTTCCATATGCCAATAAAATGTCCGCAAATTCCGCATTGGTAAATTGAGCCATTTTAAACCACAACAAAGTCTTAAACAAAACGTCTGATAATAACAAAAAGTGACAAACAACAAAAAAACTTAACAAAATCACAAACGTTAATAACGTTAACGTTTTTTGTTTTTGTTTTCGTTAATTTCACTTTGCTGTGTTTGTGACCTGTATATTGTATTATAATGTAGTTACATATGTATGTTTAGTTTAGTGTTTTATTCATTGAACTTCTTTCATCATGACATACATTATAATAATAATACTACAGAACAATACCTAATGAACAGGATCTCATGAAATAGGTACTTTTTTTTTTAATTTACAATTGGTAAACCCTTGACAACATCTCACCTGGTGGTGACGATGTTGCCGAAGATGGAAGCGGGCTTACCAAGATTCCCCAACGCAATGGGGAGCTGGCTATCTTATCTTCATGCCGGAACACACCAATGATATCAACATTGATATTTGGCGGCAAGACTTAGATAAGATGGTGGTAGCTAGTCAGGCGGGCTTAGAAAATGTCCTACCACCAACCAAACCGAGTCTTACAATTGACCCCGCCGGGAATCGAACCCGCGACCTCCTGTGTTAAGCCAGTGAACTTTGCCTCTGAGCTACGGAGGCGGTTAAAATGATAACTCGGGGACTACATAATGATAGGTCGGGGAAAAAGTTTATTCTTACCTTGCAAACTTAAAGGGCAATGATTTGTTTTGATTCTTACCTTGCAAACTTAAAGGGCAATGATGTGTATATTTGGGTATCTATCACTGAATAGGTCTTATAAAATGAAGTAGAGTTTTCTAAAAATATGTTGTTATCAAATATAGGAGTGCCGTAGCCGCCAAAAAAGGCATTTTGAAAGCTGTATTGCGGAAGTTACTTCACAGTTACTCTCGAAAAGTAGTCTTTCAGTATTAAAAACCGTCAAAAAGTAATGAAAGTTAATTTTGTGACTAACAATAAGCCATACTTTTTAATTGCTTTTAAACTTGTTTTGATATTATCTTCATTTTCATTTGTTTTCGTTTTTTATGTTTTTATTAATTTTGACTTATTCCATTCTTGTCTTCCAATTCTGACCTTCACCCGTGCATAATACTGTTTGTTAACCGACTTCAAAAAAAGGAGGAGGTTTCTCAATTTGCTGTATATTTTTTTATGTGTGTTCGCGGATAACTTCGTCGTTTATGAACCGATTTTGATGATTCTTTTTTTATACCATGATAAGGAAACCAAAATCTGATAATGGCATCCCAAAGAAATCGAGGGGAACCTTAGTTTCCTGTTCGAAGTCGGTTTTTTTTTTGTTAAAAATTATCTAGGTTTTTTTTTCTACTACGTATATTTTTATCAAACTATTGCAGTTTAACAGTTAATTACTTTTTATTTTTATTTATCATATACAACTGATATGATAAGCCCTTGGCATCATTTCACCTGATGGTAAATGACGATAATGCCGAAGATGGAAGCGGGCTTACCAAGATTCCCCAACGCAATGGGGATCTGGCTATCTTATCATCAAGCCGGAACACATCAATGCTGTCAACACTGATGTTTGGCGGCAAGAAATAGATAAGATGGTGGTAGCTAGACAGGCGGGCTATGAAAATGCTCTACCACCAACCAAACCGAGTCTTACAAGTTGACCCCACAAGGAATCTAACCCGCGACCTCCTGGTGTGAAGCGAATGGACTAACCATTACGCCAAAGAGGCAGTTTAATTAATTTAATAAAGTTAACTATGAGCCGATAAATAATACTTGGTGGTTATTCCTATCTCCATATGCTGTGACCCTGTTCTCTGTTTTCTTTTATTGAAGCGAAAGCTTCTTTAGGATGAGAAAAAACCAATGAACTTGCGACACTGTTACCGTTACCTGTAACTTGTTACAGTAACCAGGAACACTCAAACTTATAAAACTGTAAAAAGTTATCGAGATAAGAAAAAGCCATTGAACCCGCGACACTGCTACCGTCACCTGTTACCGTTACCGTAACCAAGAACACTCGGAGGGTCAAAGCTTATAAAACTGTAAAAAGTTTTTACTTTTGTCGGCACTCTCTGAGTAGTGCGGTTTTTATTTAGTTTTTGACAAGGTTACGTTCGGCGCTCAAAGTCGAAAACTTGGATTATTCATTAGCCAACATCGTAAACAACTTACCAAAAATTCTGATCAGACACACTGTCTGATTTTAATGTTACTATATTAATTTCGAAGCGTCGATGGCTCAACCGGTAACGACTCGGTGCTCTTAACCAGAGTTCGCGGGTTCAAATCCGGACGGCCAATGTACCAATGAGTTTTTCGAAACTTACGTACATATACTCAGCGATTGCTTTAACGGTGAAGGAAAACATCGTGAGGAAACCTGCACACACAATTCAATTCAATATATTTATTCAAAATAGGTGCAAACTACACTCTTTCTGATAGTCATAAAATAATAATAACAATGTCATTTGTGAAGAATCAAGAAATAAACAATAATTAGTTAATAACATCACAATAAAATCCTTGATATAGACCAGATTATGTCATTAGAACATGAAAACAATATGACACGAAAAGTTATACTTATAAATCATTGAATGCATTTAACAAGAGTAGGCCAGTTCACACGGAAAGCACCCGGTCACGAGTATAACGCGAGAGTCAGCCATCGCTCCCATCAACCGTATTAGAGGGAAAGGAACAACCCGGCTCCCGATGCGCCACCATCCGCACCACCTGCGAAGAAACTCGAACGTTGTGTGCGAAATCGACCAACTCGCACTGGGCCCGCGTGGTCGACTAAGGCCCAATCGCCCTAATTCAGGGTAGGCTCGAGCCCCTCGTTGGGGACGTACATGAGCTGATATGATGATATTAATTTCAGCAATACTTCGACGAGTGTCGGCGCGGTGTTAAGTCACAAGAGACAGTTTGTATTACACTTAAAAGCTTAATGAGCCGCATCAAGCCGCAATCATAATAGAAGTCAAGTAATCGCTGAACCTCCTATACGTAACTGTACGTACTGACTTTATTGGTGGAGGTCCCAGAAACACGTTACGACACGGCACGTAACAGCCTGGTTTTGGTTTATAAGATATGACGTTGGTGTATAAAGTAATCCGTCCGGGGCTATAACAACTTCACTTAAACCCGTCTCGCGAATATAAAGCTACTACTTATGTATGACTTAACTCATTAAGTACCTCATTTTTTACCAGTGTCAAAGTATACAGGGTGTAATAAAATTGGTGTAGGTCCCGTTAACTGGGGGTTCTACTCGTCATACTGAACAACTTTCCCCAAAGAACCCATTGTCAATTCTCGAAAAAAAATTTGGACCCTCCATACAAAAGTGCAAAAAAATTGGTGGATCAGCTGATCGACTTATATAAAGAGCTAAATTATTTTTTTTGCGATTTCAGCAAAGTCGTAGAACAAAAGTTGTTCAGTACGATGAGTAGAAGCCCCAGTTAACGGGACCTACACCAATTTTGTTACACCCTGTATAGGGTGATTTTTAATTAGTTCTTGCTAACAAAATATATGAATGTACTCATGATTACAAACAACTTTGCCAAAGAAACTATATGTCAAATATGAAAACAAAAATTGATGCTTTATACATTTTAGCCGATTTGATAACTTGTTATGTATTGAGGATCAATTTTTTTTTATTTAAAATATAGTTTCTTTGGGAAAATTGCTTGTAATCACGAGTATACATTCATAGTCAAACGCACTCAAATTTTTAATAAAAAAAAAAAAAAAAAAAAAAAAAATATCCTTTGCTATCAAGAAATAATAAAAAGTCACCCTGTATATATTAGTACTATGCCCGTGTGTTAAAGAAGTATTTTAGGGATTCGTGCCAGGAAACGGGATCTTCATTTTGACTTTTTGGGTTTGTCACCATCGTGAAAAACCACTTTTATTTTTTTCTCTTAAAAATGTTCTAACGATTTTAATAAAATTTTATGAATAACTATTAAGTATAAGAACTACTGTTTACTATTCCAGGATTTTTTTTAATAAGTTACCTCCTATACGAATCCAAATTATTTGTAAATATTTCATCAAGTCTGGCACACTTTATGATGGGTAGTATTTAAACGCAAAACAAAAAAAGCTACTTTTTGTGTAATAAAAGAATCCCAATTCCCTTCAAAGTGACTGATTGCACAGCAAAATACTTACCTCAAAATATAATTAATTAAGCAACAACTTAGGTTCGTGGCGCACCACTATTTACTTACAAGTATAGCGTTTATCTTGTTTAAGCAAAACTGTTTTATTATTTCGTAAGTCAGTTCCGTCACCCAGGAGGGGGAAGCTTCGAAGCTCCTCGACGGTATAATCAATCAAACCTAACCGAACCTATTATCGCTCTCTTCGCTCGCTCAACTCTGATGTGCAATCAGTATCTTTGATATGATTGTCATAAATAAATGATAAAAATAAATTGATAGGTGATTAGTTGTTTGATGAGCAACTAAAAATGTTCCCTTTATTATTTGCTGTTAAGTAACCGTATATTTATTGTTGATTTGCGTACGCCCCAATACGAGGCTTCGCGAGGAAGTATGCATAGCATGGCTGTACAATTTAATTGTATAATAGATTAAAGCCAAAACAATAATGAGATTGAATGACTTTTGATTTTGTTGTAAGCAATTTTAATCCATAAGTATCAAAACACAAGGTGAATTAGGTAACCAGATTTTTTTATTTATTTACAATTGGTAAAACCTTGACAACATCTCACCTGGTGGTAAGTGACGATGTTGCCGAAGATGGAAGCGGGCTTACCAAGATTTCCCAACGCAATGGGGAACTGGCTATCTTATCTTCATGCCGGAACACACCAATGATAATCAACATAGATGTTTGGCGGGAAGACTTAGATAAGATGGTGGTAGCTAGCCAGGCGGGCTTAGAAAATGGCCTACCACCAACCAAACCGAATCTTACAATTAACCCCGCCGGGAATCGAACGCGCGACCTCCTGTGTAAAGGCAGTGAACTTTGCCTCTGAGCTACGGAAGATTCCTGGAAAAAAGGACTTGTTGACGGCAGATTCTAGGCAATGAGTGTACACCCATAATTTCATTGGATACAGCAATTCATGCAGGATGCCGGCCCCGGGCGAAGGTTACGCAATGCAATGGTGAAAATTCAATCAGTGCACATGCACAGTAGGAAGTAATAAAGGTCGGTTATACTCGTAGAATCTCTCCCGCACCCGCGAAGCAACGACGTTTCCGCGGTGCGCGGACGCAGCCTATTTACAGGGTGTAAAAAAACTGGTGTAGGAGCCATTAACTGGGGGTTCTACTCATCATACTGAAAAACTTTCCCCAAGGAACCCATAATCAATTCGCAAAAAAATATTTCACCGCTCCATACCAAAATGCACATAATTGGTCGATAAGCTGATCGTTTTGTATGAAGAGTTCAATTTTTTTTTGCGATTTCAGCAAACTTGTAGAACAAAAGTGGTTCAGTTTGATGAGTAGAAGCCCCAGTTAACGGGACCTACACTAATTTTGTTACACCCTGTATAGAAAATACTCACCAAATAGTCAGTTAGAGCCACGCTAGAACTAAAACTAGGATGATTTAACTCATAAAACTGAAGCTACTTTCTCCAAAGAATCAATGTTCACTCAATACACAAATAAATAATGTATATAGATTCCCTGTACTAACAAAACAGCGAATTTATCAAATACAGTGTAAACTCTCGATATAACGATTCACTCTTTAAAACGTCAAAATTTTCTGGCTCCAGTTGGTTTACTTTGACGCTAATTTCTCTCTGTATAACGAAAACTCTCAATAACGTCACAAAATGCCCGGTCCCTTGAGTGTCGCTATATAAAGTTTGCACTGTAAGTTTTTTTTTTACCTTCAAGCGACGACGAAGGAGCAAAAGCAAATAGAACGTTACGTGGACCGCCTCCATGGCGTAATGGTTAAGGCCATTAGCTTCACATCAGGAGGTTGCGGGTTCGTTTCCTGGCGGAGTCTAACTTTCAGCACTCGGTTTAGTTGGTGGAAGGGAATTTTTCTAAGCTCGCCTGGCTAGCCACCTCCATCTAATCTAAGTCTTGCCGTCAAGCATCAATGTTAACAGCATTGATGTGTTCCGGCTAGAAGATAAAATAGCCAGTTCCCCATTGCGTTAGGGAATCTTGGTAAGCCCGTTTCCATCTTCAGCATCATAGTCACTTACCATCAGGTGAGAGATGTCAACGGTTACCAATATTTTTTTTATTTTTTTTAATTAAAAATTTGAGTGCGCTTGACTATATCTCAATTGTGGAATAAACAAAAAAAAAGGTTACGCGGTCGTCCAAACAACCGACTACGAGATTTTGACGGAAATGTACTCTATAAGACTTATAGGTTGTATACCAAAAAGTTGTTTAGGAAAAAAATTTTAGAATCCTTGCTTTGCCGAAACACTGTGTTGGACCGATTTTGCACGTGGATAATATAATTTTTATAATTTAAAATAGTTTGTGAGCCGGAGTTCTGTTGATTGGCTAATGATATATCCAGAGCAATTCACACGGCCGAGTTTCACTTTCACTTGTTGTCGTCGGCTACATTTAAACTTACCAGCGTTTCCTCTCGTTACGCCTCTTACCTGAAAAGATAATCACGTAGAGAATTAGAATCAAGTTTGTTAAATCATAAAAATGCTACTGTCTACTTAAAATCATGACAGGAATCCTGAGCAAGCTAGCTATCAACCTACCGTTGTGAACATACTAAAGAGATGTTTTGTGAACTTCACAGACCAGAAACAAATTCGAAGTGAGTATAGAAGTCGAGTTTTTCGTGAATTCGATGATTTTTTTGAATTTACTTGCGGGTCTGTGACGTCCTCGGCGGAAAATAGGGCGGGCGGGTCCAAAAATATATTTTTGTATTGTCATCAGATGGATCTTTTAGATGGTATAATTATTATTTTCTTAGTGGAATAGTTAGAGTGTAAGTACAAAGCTACACCTATACTTAAGATGCAACTAAAATAAGTTATTTAAATTACTTACTTACTTATTTTCTATCTGCTATAGTCTAGGAGTACAATAAGCTCTCGGAAGTATGCTTCTATAATATGGCAATTTTTCTGGAACACCCCCGAACTAAACGTAAGAATTCACGTCAAAAACGTCACGTAAAAGTTTCCGGGCTCGCTTCGCTCGCCATGTGACTTTACGCTCGCAAAACAGCCGTAGAGGTTAACGTAGAGCGCCGCTCTCACTTATCCTCCGCAACGTGATAATGGTTGAAACGTCAAGCAGTTTACGCCCGATAATCAATTTCGGGAAGAGCAATATTTTTTTTTATTCACAACTAGCTGTCACGGCGAACTTCGTTCCACCTTACACTACACTACCCTACCCAACCCTACACTACCCTAGCCTACACTACCCTACCCTAACTACACTACACCTACATTACACTACCCTACCCTGCCCTAAAACCAATTATTTTTTGACTGATAATTTATTTTTATTGATGAATGTCATATTTTAATACTTATTATCCTATTCCCGACAAAGACAAATGCAAAAACACAAAAATCATAAAAATTGGTCCAGCCGTTCTTGAGTTATAAATGGTGTAACTTACACGACTTTCTTTTATTTGCAAGCTATTTTATCTATACGCCGGACCTTATCAATGCTTTTAACTGTTACTTTGGCGGCAAGACTTAGATAAAAGGTGGTAGATGGCCAGGCGGGCATAAGAAAAAGCCTTACCACCAACTAAACCAAGTCGTACAAAGTTAGAACTCGCCGGGAATCAACGCCTCGACCTCCTGGTGTGAGGAGAATGGACTAACCATTATGCCACAGAGGCGATAAAAAAAGATAAGACAAAAAACCCTATAGCAAGATATGAAGATAAATGTATGTGCGTCCATTGCAATAAAAGAAGTATACATTGTAATTTATATCATTTAGCAATAATTCCAACATGCATACAGGCTAAACTAATATATTTAGCGATACAAAAAGTGTGAATTATTATCAGGCCATCGCGTAATTTCATGTAATTGGTTGCAATCAATCAAGTAAGTAAGTGCAATAAGCAAAGATGTGCAGTTTGTGCAGCGGGAAATTCGGTTGGTATCTTATTGAGGACAAAATGATAGCGTCAAATAATCACAACAAGCGTAGAAGAACTGGAATATAATATACTAAAGCGAGCATAAAAACCTTTTTTTTTATTATAAAATGTTATCGCAGATTGTTTATATTAGCGCAGCACCGCAACGACAACGCAAGCGCATGCTATGCTCAGCTAATTCTACTATGCTCCAAGAATTTGCTACCCCACATGAAAAATGTCTTCTACATTTTTTAAGGTCTGAACCAGCACACAACTACTAACTAACCTATCAAATGTTTTAGATTCGATGGCTTTGCTGGCACCGACCTGGTACTTTTGAGTGACTTTCTCTTTGAAGTTGGTTTTTAGTTATTTTTTTACTTTTATTTTTGTTTTTTTTTTAATTTTTAGTGATAATGCTATCTATGCAACAATTTTAAACCCAATTACCTACTCGCCCATAGGAATCATCATATCATAATGCATATGTTTCAATAACCGATACAGAGTACTGTGGCTTCCATCATCATCTCAGCAGCATGAAAGTTAAGGTTTCAACATCAGCTCACCTGAATAACCTTAAAGAATACAACTTTCGGTCTATACGAACCAACGTATCTACTTATAATATGTAAAGAATTATCCTCAAACTCTTAACCGTTAAGGAGTTGTACCTTCCATCATCAGCTTATCAACATGAAATGATGACTACCAGACGCAAAAACTTGAATAGCTTTAAAATACATGAAACACGTAGTACGTGCCTGTAAAATTTGAGGGTTGCCCACGATTTCTCTAGGATTCCATCATCAGATCCTAACTTTTTGAGAATGGGACCACCTCGGGAGTATACTCATTCGAATAAAAAAGAATTTTAAAATAAAGCCGATGGATGCGGGCAGCGCAGGACCGGTCTTCGTGGAAATCCTTGGGGGAGGACTTTGTCCAGTAGTGGAAGTTTTTCGGCTGATATTATATCTCGTATATAAGGTTGAATACACAGATTACAGGAAAACTTATAAGAAAATGTAAATTCCGTAGAGGGAATGCGTACAGGAAAAAATAAATTTACAAAATCCAGAGTGGAATTAATTTTAGAAAGGTATGTATGTACTAGTTTCAGTGTGGAACCCTGTTTGTTTGACGCCGAGTCGCAACGCGGTTTTTTCTACAACGCTTTTAGAACAGGGTTTTGGAGTGCAGTGGAATAAGGTGCGCCTTCAACGCAATTTGATACAAATCTATTATATGTGCGTATATGAGTCTGATGCGCGTTCGCTCGCGATCCGAACGATTACACTTTCTAATTAACCCCCCATACGGTTATATGTATATAGGAAGGAAAGATACCCAATTACATTGTTGCTGATGTTTTTTTATCAACAATTGGTAATCCCTTGGCATCATCTCACCTGATGGTAAGTGACGATGACGCCGAAGATGGAAATGGGCTATTGAATATACATAATCGTATTTATAATTTTAAAGTACCTACTGGGTGGCGCAAATGTCATGACGGGGTTTTATTAAAATAATCTGACATTTGCACCTACATTTACTATTATTTTGTTTTCACAAATTATAAAGCCCTCCGGAACCATATGAAGTACATTTTCGAGGTTCAGCATGAATAATTTTACCGTTATTCAACGTACCAAAATCATAGAATTTTATTTTCAACATCATCAGTCGATAATTCAAACCCTATGGGCCCTAGTTTCTGAAGACGACAACGGAAACGCTGTAAGTGTAATTGGCTTAAGATATCGCATCGTAATTGAAAATTTCTTAGTTACAGCTCTTGTTGACAGTCCAGAGATGTGGTTCCAACAAGATGGAGCCACAGCGCATACGGCTCTAGCCACAGTGACCGTCCTAAGATAGACGTTCGGCGAGCGTTTAATATCGAAATTTTCAACATTTAACTGGCCCGCTCGTTCCCCTGATTTAACAGCGCCAGATTATTTTCTTTCGGGTTATTAAAAAGACAAGGTGTTTATAAATAAACCCTGGACAATCGAGCAGCTTAATGCCAACTTTCGAGCTGAAATACGGTTGTTAACTCCTCATGTTCTGAGGAAAGTAATGAGAAGTGCTTTCGAAAGAGCCCGTCTTTGTGAGGCTAGAAACGGTGGTCATTAACGTGATGTAATTTTTCAAAACCTATTCAAAAATATCTCCATCAGTGTTTTTTTAAATATCTCATAATAAATAAGATGAATTAAAAAAAAAAAAGTTGTAACCTATTGCAACCCCGTCGTGACTTTTGCGCCACTCAGTATTAAGAATCATCTGTGACGACAACGAGGGGACACGTATAGATGGTCTCTCGTCATGCCCTTTTTACCCGACTGTTTAAAATGGAGGGTAATGTTTTTTGGGTGAATGTAATTATGTACATATGTCTCTTTCTTTGGCTGAACCTGTAGCCTGAACGGCTTGATAGATTTTGGAGTGCGAAGTGTCGTTTTAATCCCGTTAGTGATATTTCTGGCCGAAGGACGTCGTGTTTCGGCATTTCCAAGGCACCATGCCAGTCCACGCGTCAGCAAAAATTACTAACATAGGTTAAGGTATATACTAACATGCCCAATAATGTATTTTATTAATAGTGTCTATGTCTTGTTATTTTTATAACTTTTTATATATTATCTATGAGCCTGTACTTTAGTACTAAGTTGCCTGAAAATAAATAATAATAGAATACATTTTTACCTGACTGCCCAAAAAGAGTACTAATGTTTTATGCAGTCGGGTTTTTAATTTCCAATTAAAATGGTTAGGTTATTTCATTTCCCAACTTAACCGTCTCCACCTTACGTGATTTCAACAAAAAAAAGGAACCCATTATATTTTTGTGTCCTCTGCGCTTGTAGAAACTTAATCAGGTATTTCAGAACAGCAGCAGCAGCAGTCTGAAGTGGATCAGGGCACCAAGCAAAACTTCTGTGTGATTTCGGTACCCTACGTGCTTTGCCAAAAGGTGTCACTATTTTTAAACAACTTCAAAAAAGGAGGAGTTTGTCAATTCGACCGTATATATATATTATTTTATGTTTGTTCGCGGATAACTTCGTCTTTTATGAACCGATTTCGATGATTATTTTTTTGTTGGAAAGAAGATATCCCAAGGGTGGTACCATGATAAGAAAACCAGGATCTGATGATGGAATCCCAGGGAAATCGAGGGCAACCCTCAAATTTTATAGGCATGTATAACGTGTTTCATATGTTTTCTAAAGCTATTAAAGTATTTGCATCTGGCAGTCATTATCTTATGATGATGAGCTAATGAAGAAAGGTACAACTCATTAACGGGTATGAGTTAGGATAATTCTTTAAATATAGATAGATACGTAGGTACGCATAGACCGATAGTTGTATTCTTTCAGGTTATTCAGATGAGCTGATGATGGAAGATTTAACTCCTTAACTTTCATGTTGCTGAGATGATGATGGAAGCCACAGGACTATGTATCTTTTAATGAAACACATGCATTATGATTTGATGATTTCTATTGGCAAGTAGGTGATGGGTTTAACATTGTTAGATAGACAGCATTATCACTAAAAATAAAGAAAATTAAAAAATAGTTTAAAAACTGAAAAACGATTTAAAAATGAAATTTCATCAAAAGCATGAAATAATATTATTATACTTAAATACACGACATTAAGTAACAATAACATCATAAAAAGGTGGGTACGAATTAAATTAGGGGCTTAAATTTTTTTTGAGGTTGGTGTCAGCAAACCATTGAATCTAAAAAATTTGTTACGTAAGTAGTTGTGTGCTGACACCGACCTAAAAAAAAATTAAGCCCCTAACTTAATTCGTACCCAACTTTGATTCCTTATTGTTAGTTAATGTATATTTAAGTATAATAATATTATTTCATGCTTTTGAGTAAATTTCATTTTGAAGTCGTTTTTTAGTTTTTTTAAACTTTTTTTTTCTGATTTTCAGATCCAGTATACATATATATTTAAGAGTATCTCTGTGTGATCGAATCAGTAACGAGGAGATCCGTAGGAGAACCAAAGTAACCGACATAGCTCTCAGAATTGCTAAACTTAAGTGGCAGTGAGTGGGGTAGACCGTAGTGTTGACAGGCCTCCCACTCGGTGGACCGATGAACTGGTGAAGGTCGCGGGAAGCCGCTGGACGCTGGCAGCGTAGAACCGGTCGTCGTAGAAATCCTTGGGGGAGGCCTATGTCCAGCAATGAACGTCCTTCGGCCGACATGATGATGATGACATATACATTAAAGACAGATAGGTACAACATTTAACAATAATTATCAAACATCTTTTAAACTTTAAATAAATCAAATAATATAAATATTTACATACAAATAGCCGCTTACTATCAGATGACGTGCAGCATAACGTACTCAAATTTTGAGGTTAAAAAGGTGGCCAAAAGCGTGTCGGACCATGCACAAAGTAGGGTTCTGTAGTCTTTTTCAAAAAATAAATGTGTTTGTAAACAAGTTGTTTTTGCAATTGAATGTAACTCTAACAAAAATCATCACTTAAAAACTTCATATTAAGTAAACGAATCGTTTTGAAAGATCTATTTAACGATATCCCACATGATAAAAAAATTCACACCCACAGCCCACTATACATGTAAACATAAAAAAAATGATTTCATAAATTCTATTTTATAATTTGATATGGGTCATGATATGACTTACCGTACCTTTTAGCTGTAATAGTAGTTGAATAAATGGGCTGTCACATACCGACGGACAGACACGGACCTGGCTTAACTATTAGGGTTCCTAGTTTGACTATAAATAAATAATTTTATTTCAGATTAAATCCGTATGTTTTTTGTAACAAGCTTACAAACTATGTTAGTAGACAATTCTAGAAATACCTAATAATAAATTCCATGTCCAGATGTCCATCAGAATGTCTAGAGAGACTATCTGATAGCACACAGTGATGAATATATGGGCAGTCGTATTTTGCTGCTATTGTCTCTAGAATATTGTTGTTGCTAGCCCGCACTCTGAACAGTAGGGATGCGCACATATATTTTTTGACTATGGAACCCTAGAAATAAATAAAAAACTTAATATATTTAAACTCCACTACAATTAATAAATCATCTGTATATTCTAGGCGTGTCAATAAAATTATTTTCAACTTAGTTAACTAAAAACCTTGGTCACAATATTATTCTATTGACCACAATTATTACAAAATCGATGAATCATAATAGTAGGTCGGCAAAATGAGGTTATAGAACTTTCCGTTCGAGTCTTCTCGGCTATGGTGTCATCTGGTGTCAATGCGTTCAGTGTGACCTCCCGAACACAAATATATGAAATGACAAGCGCGCGGACTGTGGGGGTGACGTCATAAAGATGGCAGTACAAGTAAAAAAAATCATTGAAACATATCATGTGGGGTATGAAATGAAAGGGATTTGTGAGTAGATTGCAAAAGTATAGCATACTATACTATTTTTACTACTGGGTTTTTCTAATAATTTGTATGACCAATAAGTAAAAATGTTATAGTATGTTATATATTTGTAATCCACTCGCAAAACCCCACATGATTTTTTCTTAAGAGGCTCCAGGAGGCTCGAGTTTCCATACAAACGTAGTTCGGCGTTAATACAAAAAACAGCCGCATTGAATCCAAACTTTGTAAATATATTGAGTAGACACATATCGATGTTATTTTAACGTAACTAAACAAAGGCTTCAATTAGTTTTGTACTGAAAGTTTGAAACTGTTATTATTTTTTTCCATTTTATATTAGGACATTGACAACTAATTATTACAAACATCGATATGTGTCTACTCAATATATTTGTAAAGTTTGGATTCAATCCGGCATGTAGTTTTTGTATCGAAGCGGAACTACGTTTGTATCTAAACTCGAGCCTCCTGGCGGCCCTTAATGTTTTTTTTATTTCTATGTACCGCCATCTTTATGCCGTCCCAGTTTTCACCCCCACTATTTGTGTTCAGAAGATGATACTGACTGAACGCATTGATACCATATAAACCCATATCCGAGACGACTTGTACCAAAATTGTAATTGTCTTTTTTAGGGTTCCCTACCCAAAGGGTAAAAACGGAACCCTATTACTACGACTCCGCTGTCCGTCCGTCTGTCTGTCTGTCCGTCTGGCACCAGGCTGTATTTCATGAACCGTGATAGCTAGGCAGTTGAAATTTTCACAGATATATTTCTGTTGCCGCTATAACAACAAATACTAAAAATTAGAAATAGTGAAAGTATCCACACAAAAAACGTGGTTTTTATTGAAACGTGAAGAAACTATCGCCATTTAGTATGAAGGTAAGGAACCTTTTGTGCCCGATTCTGACTCGCACTTTACCAGTTTTTTTTTTAGTTTCGCCGATCTACAAAAAATGCTTGTCGTATTTTATCATAAATGTAAAAAAAAATTAATAGCTTTTATTTTACTTCACGGCGAATTTATTTATTTGTTTTTTTTTTTTATTATTATAACAGCTCATATACGTCCCCACCGAGGGGCTCGAGCCTACCCTGAATCAGGGCGATTAGGCCTTAGTCGACCACGCGGGCCCAGTGCGGGTTGGTCGACTTCACACACAACCTTCGAGTTTCTTCGCAGGCGTGTGCAGGTTTTCTCACGATGTTTTTCCTTCACCGTTAAAGCAATCGGTAAGTATATGTACGTAAGTTTTTGAAAAACTCATTGGTACATTGGCCGTCCAGATTTGAACCCGGTACCTCTGGTTAGATGGACCGAGTCGTTACCGGTTGAGCCACCGACGCTTTATTTATTTGTCCAAATCAAACCTGGCAAACGATTTTAGAGCGACTTCCAATTCCAAAGCTGAAATTTGATATGAAGCCGTATTCCCGGTGACACTTTTGGTGTTTTGAAGTTGATCTGATGATGAACTTTTGAGATGGAATCAAGGTCCCAGGATCGTCTTTTGTTTTCAATAGAATCGTAGATCAAAGGGTGATGGAGCGAGCTATGCTCGGAATTTCCCTACGCAATTGAATCAGAGGAGATCCGTAGGAGAACCAAAGTAACCGACATAACTCACAAAATCGCCAAACTTAAGTGGCAGTGGGCACATAGCTCGTAGAACAGATAGCCTTAAAGTTCTCGAGTGGCGACCGCGTACCGGAAGACTTAGCGTAGGAAGTCCTCCCACACGGTAGACCGACGTCCTGGTGAATGTCGCGGAAAGCCGCTGGATGCGGGCAGCGCAGGGTCGATCGTCGTGGAAATCCTTGGCGGAGGCCTTTATCCAGCAGTGGACGTCTATCGGCTGATATGATGATGATGAGAATCGTAGAAAATACTGTGCTAACCTTTTTTGAATTAGGAAACGTGCATTTATTGGC
The DNA here is from genome assembly GCA_947284805.1 of Coleophora flavipennella. Lineage (NCBI taxonomy): Eukaryota > Metazoa > Arthropoda > Insecta > Lepidoptera > Coleophoridae > Coleophora > Coleophora flavipennella. The sequence goes on from OX369283.1 coordinate 14,548,456, forward strand.
TACCTGAACATTTGGCATTATTGAGCAATACCTCTTTTCAATTCAAAGCTCGTACCTAAAATTATTTAGACTTTTCAATGTTTATCATTAAACAACTGCTGATCACAACTTTGAACGCAGCTTCCAGTTAACTTTGCACAATATTCGTCTCAAGCACACGTCATGCATACATCTCCTCATAATAAGTACAATAAATCAAAATACAATTTTAATCAATAAGGATTTGCTAAGATTAACGGTTTAATGTCTATGTCAAACAGAAAAATTAAATATGCTGTCATAAATTTTTATGTTATGTGATTTATGCGTCATATCGTAACTCACAAAGCAACTTGGAGAATATAGACTTTAAGTTTTTATTCAAACTCGTGAGGATAACACAATGATAAATTTTATTTAATTAAAAATTATCTTTAAAAGATGCTATTTCTTTGGCTCTAAAGTTAACGTGATCTTTAAAGTAGAAATATAGGATATATACAGGGTGTAACAAAATTGGTGTAGTTCCCGTTCACTGGGGGTTCTACTCGTCATACTGAACAACTTCCTCTAGGAACCCATAGTCAATTCTCAAAAAAAATGTGGACCCTCCATACTAAAATGCTCAAAATCGGTCGATCAGCTGATCGATTTGTATGAAGAGAAAAAAAAATAACGTTTTCATCAAAGTTATATAACTAAAGTTGTTCAGTACGATACGTAGAAGCCCCAGTGAACGGGACCTACGCCAATTTTGTTACAAGTGTATAGTATAGAGAAACCTTCTATGATGGAGGGTTTACCAATAGTTCAGTCAGAGTATAAGTCTTCAAGGATATGCTGTACGCCAGATAAAGATAACAAGTTTTAAGCGTAAAAACTCAAAATATAGATACTAGACAATATTTAAGAATTAACAGGGTGTTCTTTTAAATAGCGTGCAAGCCGTTAACGGTAAGCTCTACTTATGAAACTGAACAACTTTCCCCAAGGAATTCGTACTGAATTCGCAAAAAAATTAACTCTTCATTTAAATATATCGACTCAATCTGTCAACTTTTTACGAAAATTTAAAAAAAAATGCAAAATCAGTATTGACTGACCCCCTGTTCTTTTCCATGAGTAGGGCCTACCGCTAGCGATTTGCACGCCTTTAAAAAAAATATTTTTATAACATTTGACTTGTAATTTTCTTTACTAAAAATAAATTGATTCGAATTGAATTTTGTAGACTTAACGAATTCGATTCGCTTACCTTATTTCACTGATAGACCTGATAGTCCTATCAGTAGCAAAAATGTGTTACCATTGCAGCATAGAGTTCGGTACGATTGATCTTTAGGCCATGATAATCAATTTGAACCGTAGCAAAAAAAATGAAACTTTGTTGCTATGGAGCCGCGGTTTGTTACTTGGTTGCTATGGAGGAAACAGATTCCTTCGCCACTTCCGTTCCAGTCTTTCGTCACTTCCGTCACTGGGTGTGTATTCACTATGAATAATTATAGCACTCAGAGGACTAGCATTGTAAATAGCCGCTGCAACAAAAGTCTACCAACGCAGCGCGCATGTCTTCAAGGGGACTCTCGCCATTTTCGAAGGTATACTATAGTGCTGCAATGAGTAGGAGCCACGCTGCCGCGCCACCGCGGAGCTGCGTCGCACGCGCAGCGCACAGCGCGCAGTGGCGGCCAGGCGCGCGCCGACGACGCTCACGCAACCTCTCTCGGGGACAGTGACAGAAAACAAGTGCACAGTATATAGTGGATTAGCTCGAGAAAAGCGGTGATTGGCCAAAAATATACGGCCTACAGTTTTACTGTAAGTGTTTTCTACTTTTACTGTTGTGCATGTCAATTTCAAAGTTATGAAACTCAAAGAAACTATTTCGTTTATGAATAAATTTAATTTACAGATAAGATCACAATAAAAAAAACTTGGTAATTACAACAATAATTATAGTAAGTACAATACTTTCAAACTGTTTAATAATATGATGAGAGATGCTTTATAAATAAAATAAATAAAAAACCGACCAAGTACGAAAGGTTCTTCCGTACCATAGTGCAAGAAAAAAAACCCGTTTCTTGTACATGGGTCCCCTTTAATTTTAAAAACTATTTTTATAATTTGTTAAAGCGGCAGGCAATAGAAATACACACTTTAGAAAATTTCAACTGTCCACCTATAACGATTCGTGTAATACAGCCCGCTGACAGACAGACGGGGATAGAGGCGGACAGCGGAGGCTTAGTAATGGGGTCCCGTTCGCACCCTTTGGGAACGGAACCCTAAAAATGGTCTTCCTGATGCCTTAGTCTATCTATCAGTATATCAATTAATCGTATTTGTATTGGAATTTAGTAAATAAAAATCTCAGTATTTAGAACATGAAACCTATTGTAAATTTTTAGATTTTTGTTGACTTCCTGAGAAAAAATGTCTCAGTTGAAGTCAACGTTGCATCGCAATTCAACCGAATGTGTAATATAGTTGACGTTGCATGATTTTAAAATGTGATTTTTTTAGAATCAATAATAATAAACAAATCCTTGGGGGAGGCCTATGTCCAGCAGTAGACGTCCTTCGGCTGATATGATATGAAACAATTAAAACTTCACTCATATCTTCGTGTCGCCAATACCACAACGCCTGAAGACGAGTCTTCTATCAGTATACGGCGAATGACATACTGCGCTGTAACTTGGAAACTGACATTACAATTAGCCCACAAGCTCAAGGTCACACAGCGTGTGTTGGGAGTTTCTCAGCGGGATAGATTCAAAACGAAGTCTATCGCCAGAGAACCAATGTGACCGACATAGCTCAACGAATAAGCCGACTGAAGTGGCAATGGGCCGGACACATTTGTCACAGAACCGATAACCGCTGGACAAAGCGAGTTCTGGAGTGAAGACCGCGTTTAGGCAAACGTAGCGTAGGTCGCCCCCATGATTTTCGCACGGTTGCTGGACAGTCAAGCTGGTTGCGTAGGGCCGTAGATCGGTATAAGTGCCAGGCCTTAGGGGAGGTTTACTAGTATATCCAGCAGCGGACTAACATAGGCTGATGATGAGGAAGATGAAACACACTGTTGCATATTTAGTGAGACACACTGATGCACGTTAAGTTAGAATGTATTTACAGCCAAATTGAATAACATTTGTACGGTCAAATTAAATTAAAACACACTGTTGTAAATTTAGTGAGTGACAATAATTCTTGTTAACTTAGAAAGTACCTCAGGGAAAATTTACAAACATTTGCACGCACAAACTGGAGTTGATTTTTTTTCTTAATTTGAATCTTTGTATATACCCAAAATTATAGGCAAATATAGGAATTTTATTACATTTTATGATTAGTGGATTCCCAGGTGATACAGGCCTCCCACTCGGTGGACCGATGACCTGGTGAAGGTCGCGGGAAGCCGCTGGATGCGGGCAGCGCAGAACCGGTCGTCGTGGAGATCCTTGGGTGAGGCCTATATCCAGCAGTGGACGTCCTTCGGCTGATATGATAATGATGAAGTAATGCCAATGACTTTAACAAATATTTTCCGCAATGAAATTACTGTATGATGCAAACTGTATAGGTACGTAGGAACTGCAGCATAATTTAATTTAAATGGGTTAAATAATATAACAGAGCGGTATTGCTTTTGCCACATTATACGTAGAATTTTTACTCGCTGCCTTAATATGAATTTCGGAAAGAAAATAAATTTTGGGGTAATATGGAATACTTTTATTTTATAAGATTAGAAAAAATTGGGTAAAAACGTTAACAAGCGGATGACCGTGGAAATAGACTAAATATAAAAACAACACATTACATAATTTTAAAATACAAAAAAAGGTTAGGTAACGATCGATCGTCCCCCCAGGTGTAAAAAATGATCGAATAAATTCCTAAAAAAATAAATGGAGTTAATTTATTAGGTGTCGAAATCACCCCTCAAAGTGGTAGGAAAAACTTTGGGTGTACAATACTCTTAATAATTTTAAACTAAACGCAAAATTGTCATAGTAAACGGAAACAGGAGAACACGCAGGCCAGCAGCTGCGCTTGGAGGAAGACAGCAGAACCTTGCCGGGCAGTAGCAGTGCTTGGTCACCAGTGATAACAAAATGGCGCGGCAGGTCGTAATTCTTGATCACCAGTAGTAGTGTTTGGTCACCAGTGACAACCAACTTCAATGGGCCTTAAAATTAGATAGAAACAAAGGTTCCACTTCCCTTTGGGTAAGCGGCAGGCAGTTGCAGAGCGGCGAAACAAACGCCGGTGGTAGACTAGCAGTAATCCAGGGTAATACTGATTTGTTCGGGCCGGGTGGAAGACCCTACGAACATAAATAAAAATTTAGTTCGCAACGGCAACAAATAAAAATGGATAGCTGTCTCTAAGCATAAATCACTTACCCCTGTTAAATATAGGAGGTCTTGAAAACACAAAGAAAAATCACAGAACTTTAAAATATTTTCATCGAAACACCTATTTCGACGGTCATCAGTCATCAATTGTTTCACTCTTGTCAAAAGCTCGCAATCATTTTCAAATTCTATTTTCATAGACGAACAAGATCAAAAGAGAATTTAATTATGAAACGCAAGAAAGAAGATCGGCTTGAATCGATACTTTGCGTTTCAGAACCTACTACATAAGTTTGATGGGCATTTGAATATTGAATAGTGAGTACGAACAATGCGTATATACAGAACGACTTTATTTGCTTAAAGCTACAAATGGTAAGTTCTAATCATAAAAATGAACAACTTTCTTTAAGAAATCTTTAAAATTGGAGCAAAAAAAAACCTAACACCCATACTAATCGTCAATAAGTTATCAAGTTCAAGTTATTTATTGTGCAGGAATGGGGGATCGGACTGCTGGTCATTTGAGTTACTTTTTATGATCTGTCATAAACGAAATTTTGTTCTAAAAATGTTTGAAATACCCACAAGTGACGTCATAGATTTTTAGCGTCATTGACGAACTTATTTTGTGAATTTGATCAATTAAAAATTGAAGGCGTGATGGAAAGACAAAACAAGTATGGTTTTTTGAATCTTCAAGAGGAGAGCAATTTAGGAAATCATATTTTAGAATATATTTTTGATGCAGTCCGATCCCCTATTTAAGTTTACAAAGATCGAACCTAAAGTAATAGAAAAAGTTCAGTTAAATTCTGCCTAAATCAGGTGTACACAGTAAGTATTTATTTTATAAACCACAATGCCATACAGCAGCAGTCTAAACATGAATTATTATTGAAATGTATATAAACGAATACAAAACAATATAAGCACAAATAACCAAAAAAGCTTACTAAATAAATAATGTAATTCATATTATATTAAAAATGTAATCATAATAAATTATGACATCTTGATCACTAATTGCCCTCCTACTTAAACTTCGGAAAACCTTACTCGTTTTGTTTTCCATCAAGTCTTCGATTTTTAATTCACCAAAATCACAAAATGAGTACATATATAACGCTGCTAAACTATGACGTCACGCCTAGGTATTTCTAACATTTTTAGAACAAAATGTCGTTTTTGACAGATGATAAAAAGCTACTCAGAAGACTAGCATTCGTCATATCTATTGCACCTTTGTATATCCCCAAATTCTACCCTAATTCAGGGTAGGCTCGAGCCCCTCAGTGGGGACGTATATGAGCTGACATGATGATGTCCTCAAAGTATATATTATCAATCGATTTGCATTTTTTTGTATGGAGAGTCTCGAACATTTTTGTTTCGATTGTGTAGGTTCCTTGGGGAAAGATGTTCAGTTTCATGAGTATATTGTGAAGAACCTGGATGCACTTGTAAGAGGTAGCTCTGAGATTCGGAAAAGAAACTATTAAACGCACTTAAGCATTTTACTTATTTATTTTCTTCATCATAATTATCAGCTCATATAAGTCCCCACCGAGGGGCTTAAGTCTACCCTGAATTAAGTTGATTAGGCATTAGTCGACAACGCAGGCCCAGTGCGGGTTGGTCGACTTCACACACAACCTTTGAGTTTCTTCGCAGGCGTGTGCAGGTTTCCTCACGATGTTTTCCTTCACCGTAAGAGCGTCGGATTAACGTACATAGGAAATCGAAGTTCTAAAACACATTGGTACGTGGCAGGATTCGAACCACGACCTCCCGACCAGGAGGTAGCGGCCCCAGCCGTTACCCCAACAACGCTTTTCTATTAATTTTCTTATGATTTATTAATTATGATTTTATTTTACTTTTTAATGCATGCTTGCTGACTTTTATGGGAGCGATTAGCATAATGTGTAGGCGTTCTAGAAAATGATGGAGAGGTTCCGAGGGTTCCTCCCAGGAATTCCACTCATTGAAAATCTAAACGAAAAATGAATCTCTGATTAATTCTGAAGGGGTTTCAAACGCAAGCCATCATAATTTGAATTTAGCTTCTTATGGTTCCGAAGTCAACAAGGAACCCTTATAGTTTCGTCATGTCTGTCTGTCCGTCTGTCCGCGGCTTAGCTCAGAGACTATTAGTACTAGAAAGCTATAATTTTTCATAGTGTAAAAAGGGGGTGGATTTATTTTCGCTGACCCTATAGGGTTTACTTAAACTTTTTTTCGGTTCAGAGATCGGTTTGCAAAATATTAGTGCTCTTTTTTTTAGAGTCAATCGACCTCCCCCCCCCCCCCCCCCCGCACCTGCCAGCTAAACCGCTATTTTAGGACATCTGAAAAAAATTGTAAACAGTAGGACATAATATAATCAATTTAAAAGTAAAACTATCACGACTAACTAAGCTTTCTTAGTTTAGGAGTAATAGTCGACCAACTTAACGTATGCGTTTGGATTTGTAAAAAGTGCATAGATTTTGCATCATCATCATCATCATCATATCAGCCGAAAATCGTCTACTGCTCGACAAAGGCCTCCCCCAAGGATACAAAATTACCAACTGAAAACAATTTTATTTTTAAAAATATTTACATGTATTTATTGTAAAAGAGCTTATTGTACTCGCACTTGGCCGGTTTTTTAATTACGCGCGGCCAGTACGTCTACACAAGGAGATGCGATGGATGGGTGTAATGAGGTTATTGTATTATACAGGGTGTAAAATTTTAGTGTACGATCCGCTTACTGAGGGTTCTACTCATCATACTGAACAACTTTCCACAAGAAACCCATCGTCAATTCTCAAAAAATATATTTGACCCTCCATACAAAAACATCACAAAATTGGTCGATCAGCTGATCGATTTGTATGAAGTTTTTTTTTGCGATTTCAGCAGTCACAGAACAAAAACTGTTCAGAATGATAGAAGCCCCAGTTAACGGGACCTACACCAATGTTGATACATCATGTATACTATTTGCCGCTTTTCAGCGAATAAAATATCATCATGTATGTGTTCCTTTCAAAATTAAATAGTCAAAACTAGAATGTGTACCTTTCAAAATGAAGTAGTCAAAACTAGATGAGTAAGTAATTCGTTTGCAGAAAGCACTAATGTTCAAATGTGCAGAAGGCAACTTGGTTATGTAATTAATTAGATGTGTGACATATTATAAATAAATGGATAATAAAAGCGCTCAGAGCTAGGTGCTACTTGCGTGGTGGGGTCGATCACGCAGGGTAACTGACTTGAAGCATGGTCATCACCTGGATGGGTTTAACTGTTAATGTTTGGAGTATGAACTGACCTTCCCGAGTTTGGGAAGAGACCCGTGCCCCAGTAATGGGATCATTTATGGGTTAGTATAGGCAGTATCCCGATCGCCCTAATTCAGGGTAGGCTCGAGCCCCTCGGCAGTAATAAACAGTGCCAAAGACTTGATTTGTGTGCTCACAACTTTGTTCACAAATTTGTCTCGCCTCAAACTTCTGTGCTCAAAAATTTGTGAATCTCCAAACTCGTGTGTTTACAAATTTGTTTACACTATATGCACTTCAGCACTCTGCTGTACATATCTACAAGTCTTCTGAAATGTACTGAATTGAAAATCCCAAAGATATTCTACTTTTAAGAGTGAATAAGACATATCTTCCAATCTCTATTACTTTTTTCTAAACGACGAGTTGTGTTCAACTATATCCTTGAGATAAAGTTAAATACAACTCATCACATCACTATTTACTTATCATCATATCAGCTAAAGGACGTCCACTACTGGACAAAGATATTATTTATTTACATTTTATAGATAGATAGATAAATGCTTTTATTTAAAACACAGCAAAAAAAAAAAAAACAATGACATTATGATCGTAAATAACCCGCCGCAGAGCTCTCCCGGTGCAAAGGTGCCGATTACAATCGCGGTCTAAATACGACCAACCATCTCTGTTACGAATAAGCTCATTTCTAAAAACATAAATATTTTCATTATTTCATATTTTTCTCAGCGAAACCCTTTCATTTGACAAATTCATGGGGTGCATGAAAATAACTGGTCCGCCATCTTTGGGAGTTCGCCATATTGGATTTAGAATGACGTTACTTAACCAACCATGCTTAACGTGTATGCAAAATTTCCGCTAAATCGGAAACCGGCAAATGGAGCAAATTTAACTTGCAAACTTTATAGCGGATGACTTACATACACACGATCATTGCAAGTTAAATAAAAGCTTGTAATAACCCGCCCCTGAGCTTCCCCGGTGCGAAAGTGCCCATTACACGTTGATATTCTGTAATACAACCTCTTTGTTACAAATGAGTATGAATTATCAGTTATTGATCACCTTTAAAGGCTTCAAACTTTTTTTGAAGGTCATTGCCTATCATTAGCGTATGTCTTACACGTATCTATCACAGACGACGAATTAACCAGTGTTTACTGTTTTCTGAACATACGTACACATTTGCAAAATCAGCCTTAATTAGCAACAGTAATTAACAATTTTAATTAGCACACACAAGAAAGTCATTTCAACAATGACTGCTGCCTACTTTAGGGTCAGTGGCATTTGGTTGCTCATGGCCTTTCACCCCCTTACTGTAGATCACATTTTGTACATCTCGTACATAATCCATAGTAAGAGGTGGTGTTTAGTATTTCAAGTAGGTGACCTACAATTTCACGTCACATTATTCAATGTGCACAAACATAACTATTTTTCGGATTGCCCAAGAAAGAGTATTATGTTTTCGGGCGGGGGGGGGGGGAGTATATGTAAGTAAGTCTGTATATAATTATGTCTATTTTTTTGTCGGCCTAAACGGCTTGATGGATTTTGGAATGCTAGCTTTGTCAATACATTTGTCTTGATTCCCTGCGCGCCATAGGGTGCATTTTAGGAGGTCTGGTTTTTAATTTTTGAATTAATTGGTTAAGTTATTTTAAAACTCATTGGCGATAAGGAACTTGTATCAAACAGGCTCTAAAGCCTTGAGCATCACCGCAAAGTCGCCTGTCTATCGGTGTTCTACAGGATTCATTTCGAAGAGTGTGCCCTGGAGCTTCACGACCTCATTCCCCTCTCTCCATTTCACCATCTGACGACCAGGCGCGGAGGGCGAATCCACCCCTATGTCATCAATGTTCCACCTTTACGCACGAAGAGTTTTGCTTCTTTGTTCTTTATGCAAACGGCCAAGGAGTGGAATTCCCTGCCGGAGTCTGTATTCCCCGATTCGTATAATTTAGGAATCTTCAAGACGAAATGAATAGGCACTATTTGAGCTTGAGTGTTACATCCTCAACTATATCGGCACTTACCATTAGGTGAGGTGTAGCCAAACGCACTCAAATTTTTAATAAAAAAATTAAAAAAACTATGTATGATTGACAGTTTTACATAAATCTCCTTTGTAGTGTTATTACTGATGGATGCTACATTTAGAAAAGAAGATAATACTAATATTATAAAGAGGTAAAGTTTGTTAGTGTGTAAGATCACCCTCGATATGCACGCACCTCGATATCCACGCATCCTCGATATCCACACAGGCAACGGCTCGTAAGTAAATAACGAGACAAATTCCAAAATTAAAAATGGTACCAAAGACCGATAGGTACAACACGCAACAAACCCCTACTTAATCGGACTAGTCAGTGGCTTGATAACAAAGCAAGTAGGTTACAAGGCCCTAAAGTCGTAATGTATGGAAATAATTGGATCCTCCTTGGATCCGCCGCTGTTGCGTAATTTACATAATGCTTGTTATGGTACCCGAGTCGATCCACTTGTGTGCGTTTCACTTTCCTCAAACAAGAGTGAGTTGATATTATGTAGAGTACTAATCCGAACGACATTTTTCCAATTATTTGGTTCTAATCCCACATCAATCTTACGGATGTCTTTCTTTCAACCGACTTCCAAATAGGAGGAGGTTCTCAATTCGACTGTATGTTTTTTTTATGTTTTTTTATGTGTGTTACCTCAGAACTTTTGACTGGGTAAACCGATTTTTATGATTGTTTTTTTTATTTGAAAGCTAGTGCTTCCCGTGTGGTCTAAGTTGTTGCAGTGGAAGTCGGTTTTTTAACGTGTTTAGCGTTTTCAATTATGTTATTGCTATACCTAAACGATCCCACGTTATCAATACCTACTACAATAGTTTGCAGGTAAAGTAATGAAACAATAAAATATAAGTTAATAAAAAAAAATTAATCAATGCAATTAAATTAAGTGTAAGTATACTGCACTGATTAAATAGGTTCGTAGTTCGAGTCCTGCCACGTTTCAATGTGTTTTTAAATTTCGATCTCACATGTACGTTTAACCGACGTTCTTACGGTGAAGGAAAACGTCGTGAGGAAACTTGCACACGCCTGCGGAGAAACTCGAAGCTTATGTGTAAAGTCGACCAACCCGCACGGGGCCCGCGTCGTCGACTAAGGCCCAATCGCCCTAATTCAAGGTAGGCTCGAGCCTCTCGGTGGGGACGTATACGAGCTGATATGATGATGATCAAATAGGTGAATTTAAGTGTTTATGAGTTATCAACTTATCACGCTGTTTTTCGTGTCACACTTTTATGCTGTTACGCTTGTTCAACACATACTGACATTTATTATACTGACTATACGTGAATATTTTGGAACCTTCTATAAATCCCATAGAACCTTCTAAAAACTCCATGGAATTGCACTTCACCACCTCACTAACACTTATATTGAAAGTATTGAAAATTGTACCTATTATCTCTGGAAGGTTTTCTTTATTATTTTCTAGAAGAGCTAGATGTCTATAATATTTTTTGTAGATAAAATGGATAAAAGGCCATATCGCCCTAATTCAGGGTAGGTTTGAGCCCCTTGGTGGGGACGTATATGAGCTGATGATGATGATTTTAAAATGAAATTGGCCATAACTACAAATACGTGGATTTCCGCTCGAAGTTAACTCGTCTTTTTTGTTGCGTTACAAGTTAGGTGCTCTTCGCCGCGGTCGGTCGGGAAATTAGGTAATTTAATTATATTTTAGGATTATTAACTGATTTTGTGTCTAACTGCTACAAAATACGAGATATTAGGTCACTTGGAATCGGTTAGGGACAATATTTTTATTTGAAATTTTGATCTGTCGAAAGTGTTATCTGACAGGATTAAAAAATAAATCAAAATGTTTTTTTTTACTTTCTCGACCCTGTAGTACGGGTACGGAAGTTTTGTTATCGCGAAATGTTTTTACAATTTTTATGAATATGTGTTTTATATCATAAAAACATACCGAAACACTGAACATCTAAATTCCGTCCGTCTATGCGGTGCGTGCGTTCGTGCGTCCGTCCGTCACGCTTGGCCCTGGACGCTAAATCTTTAGTCCGATTGGGACCAAAGTTTTAAATTGTTTCATCGAGGGATTATAAAAAGTTTCATCGTACCGTCAAACCGAAGAGTAGCATCTATAGCCGCACGTAAAACCGATTTCTGGCGTGGCGACGCATGCCGTGGCGACGCGTCGCCGCGCTATATGATGGTATATATAGACCATATTGTAATTCTGTGCCGTGGCATATATACAATCTATATGAACTCGTAGTAGTATGTGTTTTACATCTGCCAGGCGTCCCGTGGCGGCTCATTTTTTTTTTTCTATAAAACGGTTAGAGCCTTTGCACAATGAAACTTTGTACGTCGTAAAGAAAGAAAAAAAGAGATACGTTTATTGGTTCCAGTAACACCACACCAAAATACATAATACATTTGAGAAACAAAAGTAGTGGTTGTCTATTACACAGAAATACCCATTGGTCTTATATTACATTGTGTTTGTATGGTTCTATGTACAAATGAAATTAAAACTTGCGATTTACCCACAAATGGTTGAAGCTAATGAATCGTCATGTATTACGAATTAGTATATATTTGGTCATGCAACATGAATTCATCAAAATTATTTAAAAAAATACCATTTTTGTATGGAAAAAAATATCGAGCTTAGAACGGGCTGCCGTAGTTTATAAGGATCAGAACGGAATAACTTTATTTTAAAATGGAGTTTTAACTACTTCCGTGGCGTAATGGTTAAGTCCGTTAGCTTCTCAGCTAATAGCCAATTGTTTCTTGGTAGAGGGATGTTTCTTTAGTTTAGATGATTTTATGACAAATAAATTTTAAGCATTGACAGTTAATTATTGGAATATTTGGGATGAGTTAAGATTACATATTAAAATTATTGCTTACTTTATTACTTTCAATTATTATTATTTAAGTTATGTTTAATTTTTAGCACTTATTATAATTTATTACCTACTTTAATATGTCCTACACAGTTGACATTGTTTCTGGATTGAAAAAATGAATGAGTCTCATCAGGAGCAGGAGGTCGTGGGTTCGATTCCCGAAAAAGTCTGACTTTGTAAGACTCGGTTTGGTTTGTGGAATGTCATTTTCTAAGCCCACCTGGCTAGCTACCACCATCTTATCTTAGTCTTGCCGCCAAACATCAATGCTTACAACAATGATGTGTTCCGGCTTCAAGATAAGATAGCCAAATCCTCATTGCGTTTAGGAATCTTGGGAAGCCCGCTTCAATCTTCGGCATCATCGTCACTTACCATCAGGTGAGACGATGCCAAATAAGGCTTACCAATTATAAATTTTAAAAAAACTGATAAGTATGTTTATTTTGGTGATAGAGGTCGGAACTTGGTTGAAAGCGGAAGGGGTGAGGGAGCGGGGAAGGAGATAGTAATGAGGGGTAAACAGGGCGGAGCTGAAACAGAAAGGAGTTGAGTGGGGTTCGGGGGAGGGGGAGTTGAGTAGCAGGGTCCACAAATACAAATTTAAACAAATTTAAAATTTAATTAATTGTAACTATTACAATACTTGCTTTTGCACGCGGCTTCGCCCGCGTGGACATCATATTTATGACTGTCTTTGAGGGTGAGTGGTGCGGGAGCCTCGTATGAATTTTCTGCACATCTTTTAGGAGCTATATCAGGCTATTCTGATTGGTAGTTTATGTCACTTCCCACCCCCTCAACCAATTAATTCTAAACGAAACTAACTGTAATCCGTTGCTCCGTTGCGACGCCGAGGTGCGCGAGCTTTCTCCGGATCCCTCGGGAACTATATCAGGCTATTCTGATTGGCAGTTTATGTCACTTCCCACCCCCTCAACCAATTAATTCTAAACGAAAATAACTGTAATCCGTTGCTCCGTTGCGACGCCGACAACCTAACGACGTGAAGCCGACGACCTACACCAATTTCGTTACACCCTGTATATATGAAAATCGATTCATAAGGAGTAAACTACAATAAACTCCAAAAATCAAGTAAATCTTATGAAGCCCGCCCGCCAGAGTACTTGCGAAACGGCTCGCTGCTCGCTCATTACTTCTCATTATCAGACTTCCGGTCTCCGCGCCCCGCGCCACGCGCCCCGCGCTGACCGCGCAAATTAATAACTTCACCTGCATTGACCGAATTATACTTAACTCACGTAAGGCTGTTTCGAAATTGTATAAATTATATATATAACGCGCGATGACTATGCCTACATTTGGACAAAATTTGAATTTCTAAGCTTCCGTGCAATTAGTTTTGAGTTGCGATAAGCTTAATAATTGTCAGTTTACAAAAATTTAAAATACGCTTTAATGGAAAATCTAACTAATTCGTACTTTATTTTTATTAAATTAAATAACTTTTTTTAATTTTGTATTTTATTTATTTATTTTAATTAGAAGACTAATAAATATAAAAAATAAATAAAAGAAAGTCGTCGTATCGGTTCAATTTTCGATTTAATCACAGGTCTTGATGCGGGTGAAAATTACGTTAAAAAGGTTCCTTTACAGACATAGATACAGATAAAGCTAATATAAAGCATATAAATAAGCTCTTTTTATTGAAAAAAAAACCTAAAAACTATTAGGTAGAATCTTTTATTTGAAAAGCTATTTTAATTAAGTTCAATGATTCCAAGTTTAAAAAAAACCGGGCTGAGAGTATTTTCCAAAGTATTTCTTAGATTAAATTTAAAAAAAATAGACGATCCTAGGACCCGTGGTTACACCTCCGCGGTTCAGCATCACATCAACTTCAAAATACCAAAAGGATCTATTGTCGACGGGAATACGGCTTCATATTAAATCAAATATATGGATCCCGTACACATTTAGCTGAATCGGACCCCAGAAAGTTGCTCTAAAATCAATCGCAAATTAATGCGGACATACATACGTACATACGAACATTGAACATATGAACATACAAACTATATTAAAGCTTGTACCAATAAAACACCTAGGTACCTTTTACTCATATTTCTTGCGTATCGACGGCAAATCATTATTAACTATTCTGCTACCTACATTGCAGTATCTTTCATGCCTGTGTGCTTATGTGGTGTTTATTTCAAACACTTAGGTCACATTCCACTTATGCGTTCTTCAAGTGATAACAAAAGACACAGGGACAACAATACATGTCTGAAGACTCTTTTATGGCGTAGTAGTCTTTTAACCGGCTTCAAAAAAGAGGAGGTTATTTAAGTATGTTATTTCGTATGTATGTTACGCGATTCTTCCGCCGACTATGAACGGATTTAATTAATTTTTCTTTTTATATTTGATAGGCTATGCCTGTAGGATGGTCCCGTATAAATTTAAACATAATCAGTTTGAAACGTTTCTAGCAAATTAACAAAAAACAAAAAAATACAGCTTAATTGTAGTTGTTGCCATTGTAGTCAGTTATTTTAACATATTGAACGTTGTTATTTTTATCGCTAAAGTCAACCGGTCGTTTCTTAAAGGATCCTTTAATATAGATCCTTTAACTTTATTCTTTATATCCGTTGAAATAGGTAGTAAAATAATAAACAGCAAAATATTTACATTACAGCCAATATTGTTCAGTTTTAAGTGGAATGTGGCCATGGTATTTGAAATAGACTCTTACGGCGCCATCTAACATGTAACTACTGAATAACTTCTTTCTATATATCGGAGCGTCATTAAAAACGCGACCAATACCAGCTCGAGATACGTTTACATAGATCGTTACTTTTATTTGGATCAAACGTCAGGTATTAGTACCTGGGTGAAACCGGTGGTGGCGTGACAATCGCTTGTACTCGTGAGCCGATCGTTTGTGGTAGCAAAGATGACCTATAACGGAAGGCTGTTTGTGAATGAGGTAGCAACACTGAGTTGAGAAGCCATATTAGCTGGAAGTCAGTCTCGGAGCAAACACTTTTTTTTGGAGCATCGAGCTGAACGGACGTGTCGCGCCATCGCTGTGATCACCGCGTTTGCGTCCATTGTTATCCAAGGCGTCCTGTACAATTTCTATTGCCGAATGATCAAGATTATTGAAGAAGGACCTCTGTGATATAGCTGCATTGTTATTTCGACGCCTAAGACCGAAATAGTTAAGGACTGAACCACAAGGTCATCCATAACCTAACCTTGGGACATATATTTATCTTGTAGCGCCTACCTTACTATCGATATTGTCATATTAGCATACACTATGTATTAATAGTTTCCTTGTTTCTGCCTTACATTGACACAGATGGCGCCAGTATTAGCTTAGGTACTCGTTTTTATAATCATTTTCCTGAGCGATGCTCGTCCATTTGTGATGCTGCATCTACCAATCTGAATACAGAATTTAACCTACCTTCCTTAACAAGACGTAGCCAGGCCTATCCCATTCCACGCTGTAGGCATGAAAATGTACCTACGCCTTAGTACTAACGCCTACGCCGCCGCGCGACCCCCTGAAGGGGCCAAATTCAGTAGTCAGAAGATACGATAGAAAGAGAGGCAACTTGTAGATGAATATAACTGTAGGTAGGAATTTGCACTTTATTGTGTCGTAGCAAGAGTCTATATTCATTCAAATGATTTTGCGAAGTTAACCTTCTTTTACGTAGTAAATAGTCTTTATTCTTTGACGTAGTTTGAATATCAGGTCCCTAACTCCCCCCTAATCCTTCATAGTTTCAAACTCGCAGGTTGTGTGTGAAGTCTACCAACCCGCACTGGGCCCGCGTGGTCGCCCTAATTCAGGGTAGGCTCGAGCCCCTCGGTGGGGACGTATATGAGCTGACATGATATTTTATTCATAGACTAAAGGACACACAGAATAGGACGTCAAGGGGTCAACACTGTTTAATAACACTTGAGCGTTTTTTTAAAACCAATTATTCGTATTAATTGTTGAAGTGTACCTACCTACCTTCTTTGGGGGGAGGTCTTTGTAGAGCAGTGGAAATTAGCGATGGGCCGAACATGGGTTTCACCGAATACGAACATTCGGCCGAATATTCGGTAAAACTTTTACCGAACCGAATATTCGGTACATTTATAGATATACAATATACATGTACTTACTAGATTTCGCGATCCGAACACTGAGTTTGTTCGACTAAACTTGACTGCGGACAGTACACCTTACTTTAGTGTGGGTTCGACATTCAAGCTGTGGGCGCGTACAGAGCGGTACTAATAATACCAAAAATAACTTGGATGTAAACAACACAATTCAGTTGTCAAGTAAATACATTTATTTCTTGGTGATGTGAATAAATAGCTTATAATATCGTAATACCACAATAAAAAAGATTGAGAAAAGAAGAAGATGTGAATTGTGATTTTTTAGGAATAATGTTCCTATATTATTATATTACATACATAAGTAATTAATTACATTTTGAATTGATCTTAAATAATTATATGAGATGTCATATATATTTGTCTTATATCTCAGTAGACTATAATTAAATTAATTAGGTTTCTAACTCTTAATGTGTAGATTAAGTGATTGATCTCTTAAATTACAACCTGAAAAGTACAAAAAATTACTTATTTTCTTTACAAAGAACTATATTGGTTGAATACGAAACGTTTAATATAAATAAATATATTTTGCGAAGCTATGCTGAGTAGAAATTAGAAAAAAATGTTATTCATAATCTACTAAACTACTAAGTTGTTGTGATTTGATTCAGCTATTCTTTTACCAACCTACTTTAATTGAAAATAAAGCTTCAGTGACACAAAACAGAAAGCTACACTCTAAAATACTTACCTCATTACACTGTACACTCAAATCATGATAATACACGGGTCAATAACAGTAAAAACTTTGAGTATCACTTTGCCGAATATTAGGTGATCCAGCCGAATATTCGGCCGAATATGAATATTCGGTAAAGCTGCCGAATATGCCGAATACCGAATATAAAACGAATATTCGGCCCATCTCTAGTGGAAATATGATGATGATGATCTTGAATTGTTGCTGCTGCGTTTTGTTAGTTGTTGTAACGTATTCTGCTTGATTTTGTGATTTATCTATTCTTGTATACAGGGTGTAACCAAATTAGTGTAGGACCCGTTAACTGGGGATTCTACTCGTCATACTGAACAACTTTCTCCAAGAAACCCAGACAATTTAAAAAAAATATGGACTTTCCATACAAAAATTCACAAAATCGGTCTATCAGCTGAACAATTAGTCTGGAAGAGATCGCTTGTTAGCGATAAGACCGCCTATATGTACAACTTCCTTAATCATTGTATCTTTTTTTTTTCTCTTATGTTGTGCAATAAAGTGTTTTCAATCAATCAATCAATTTGTGTGAAGAGTAAAAAAATATTTTACGTTTTCAGCAAAACCGTAGAACAAAAGTTGTTCATTATGATGAGTAGAAGCCCCAGTTAACGGGACCTACACCGATTTTGTAACACCCTATATATGAAACTGAAATCTCGGAAACGGCTCTAACGAGTTGGATAAAATTTTGTACTTAGCTTTTTTTTACATTCCAAGTCAATAGATAGGTGTAATTTCTGAGGAAATCCGTATATACACAAAAAATATAATTTCAAGTTTACATGCCTCGAAGACTCCGGCCAACGACGACGCTCGGTTGCTCCCCAGCAGGTACCTACTAACAGTCTAACTAAAGCGTTTCTGTTTGTAATGAGTTAGCTGGCACACAGATGGCGCGATAAGACGAACTTTCACTCAATAAACATTACTTGAAGCAGATTTACTGTTTCATGATAGATAACGGTATGCGGTATCAGCAGGCTCAGTTTATTACTTCTAGTAATTATAATTTTCAAATAACTTTAACAATTAATTAAAAATTAAAAACCGTAATGCGTAAAAAAACAAAATCGGGTAAAAAAATATCCTACTAGCTTTTGCCCGCGGCTCGCGAGCGTGCACATGAATTTTTACCAGATCCCTCGGGAACTATGTCAGGATATGCTTATTAGTAAATCATGTCATTTCCCACCCTCTAAACCATCTCTGTGCAAAAATCACACAGTCCATTGTTCCGTTGAGATGTTAACAAATTAACCAAAAAAATACTATATTTTCAGTTCCCTCAGGAAATTTTCACGGGATAAAAAGTAGCCCATGTCCTTCCTCGTGACGCAGGCTACCTGCAAACCAAATTTCATTAAGATTGGTTAAGGCGTTGAAACGTGAAAAGGTAACATACAAACAAAGAAACAAACACATTTTCACATTTATAATATTAGTAAGGATGTCACTCACGGGATCAAGAAGAATCTAAAGATACCTCATACGTTAAAATCCTTCAAGCCGTTCAGGCTGTAGCAGGGAACATAGAAATCTACATACATACATACACTCGAAAAACATAACCCTCCTTCTGAGGCAGTCGGTTAAATATAATTATGTCAAACGTAGGTAAGTACGCACACATGAACGTGAATATTGTCTTGCTTAACTACACATTACAAAATATAATAATATAAATCTGCATTTCCTACTTCTATTCATCATATCAGCCGAAAAAGGTCCAGTGCTGGACAAAGGCCTCCCACAAGGATTTCCACAACGACCGGTCCTGAGCTGCCCACATCCAGCGGCTTAGGTCGTCGGACCACTGAGTGGGAGGGCTACCTACGCTGCGTCTTCCGGTGCGCGGTCGCAGCTCGAAAATTTTACTGGCCCAACGGCCATCTGTTCTACGAGCTATGTGACCCGCCCACTGCCACTTAAGTTTAGCAATTCTGAAAGCTATGTCACTTACTATGTTACTTTGGTTCTGCTACGGATCTCCTCGTTTCTGATTCGATCACGCAGCGAAACTTTAGTTAAGTGATAACCATCATCACATCAGCCAAAAGATGTCCACTGCTGGACTTATGCATCCCCCGAGTTTGGGGGTTTTGCGGCGATCGCAGTGTGCGATGTGGTGGAAGAGTACACGGAAACGACTCTGCTGCCCATCCTCCGGTTAAGACCCTCAGTCATCTCTTACGACACCCACGGCAAAGGATATATATTAGTACTAACATACAGTATGGACACTCCCTGCCGCTCTCTAGATTATGACCTCACTCCCTCAGCAAGGCGCGCGGTCGCCACTCGAGAGCTTTACTATCCACTGCCACTTCAGTTTAACATAATTTCATGAGTATCGACAAGTTAATTGCCAATAGTTTTTAGGGTTCCGTACCCAAAGGGTAAAACGGT
This sequence comes from Coleophora flavipennella, assembly GCA_947284805.1. Classification (NCBI taxonomy): domain Eukaryota; kingdom Metazoa; phylum Arthropoda; class Insecta; order Lepidoptera; family Coleophoridae; genus Coleophora; species Coleophora flavipennella. Next base: position 14,568,361 of record OX369283.1, read on the forward strand.
ACCCTATTACTAAGACTTCGTCTGTCTGTCCGTCTGTCACCAGGCTGTATTTAAGAACCGTAATAACTAGACAGTTGAAATTTTCACAGATGATGTATTTCTGTTGCCGCTATAACAACAAATACAAAAAATTTGAAAAGTAAAAAAAAAGGGATGAAAAACGTATTTTTTGTTAAACATGAAGAAAATAGCGCCATCTAGTATGATGGTACAGAACCCTATGTGTGCGGTTCTGACTCGCACTTGGCCGGTTTTTTTTGTTACCTGACATAGGCCGATTTTTGTCTTCGCCTAAGTACATCAAAGACAAAAGATGGGTTATGTTGATTGTCCTCCCGAGCGGCCTAGAATACTCGTACTGAGGTGCGGTGTGAATTCTTCTTGATTCTTGAATTCAATGTTCTAAAGTTGTTTAAAGTGTTCTGATGTGTAAGAATATGCCTACGATGTTTTAATTGGTCGAAGTACATAATTTTTCGTAGCTTGTAACGACTTTCTCTTGTCCAGTCAAACCATACAGAAAGTAGTTTCATACACTTAGAATTACAAGTTGATTTAGAAACGTATGTTTAAATTTTTTCTTTCTTTTAAATTATCTTTAAAAAATATTATTTGCGGACACATTAAACAGCGCCATCTAGTACGATTTGAATGAACTTATACCATTAGTTAGTTTTAAAATAGTTCCGCTACTCGGCGACAGAGGTCAGGCACCTCATGCATATCAAACAGCATCGATACGTGTTACGGTTACGTACGGCAGACCTGGCAGCCCAGGCAGGCAGCCAGTCTCTTGACAAAAAGATTGAGAACAGAACAATGTTCTTTGGGTGTATATTTTGGCGAATAGTACATTAAATAAATTTGTTATCTCTAGACTCGAAGTTGTTAATATGTATACCTGGTACAAATAATTACAGTAAGGTAGATCCGAGGATAGGTCCATCCAACTTCAAAAAAGATATCAATCGACGAATTCAACTCGGCTGGGTAGTGTTGCGTATATGGAAACCCTTCCAGTATTTACAACTCTCAGTACTTCTAACCCTTTAGGTGATTGAACGCGCAATTTGATGAATTAAATGCTACCTACCTTGCTTTAGTTCTGTAATGCGTGCGGGGGAGGCTCTTTATAAACGCGATACTAGCGTTATGGATATAAATTCCTACCGCTACTCAGATTAGCCAACCTCAGATTAGATATTAAAGTCTCCTAAGTAAGTTTTCTTGTAGCTATAATGCTTCTGGTAGCTGCCCAGTGTGCCCCATCTCGACTTTCTATCATGTCGATTCATGTCTTATTGACAAAACCTATCATCTAGTATTTAAAGGACTTTGATTGTAATGAAATTTTAAGAAAGTCAGAGCGTTTAAGCTGTCATTCATATCGTGCTTCTTAAACGATTTGAAAATAAGAAACTGCAATAAAAGCGCGTTCAGATGATGTTTTATAAATATTAGAAGCATTTGGTAAAACATTGACCTCTACTGCTACCGTTTTCAAAAACTGACATTTCCAGTCAATCTTATCAAACTTTCCAAATCAACAATGTTTGTTTTTTTTTTATTATAGGTAAGCCTTCTCTGAATATCTCTTCATTCGTCGCTCGAAAGTACAAAGGGAAGGATTAGAATAGTGAATAAAAGTAGGTGACCGCATTCGTAGGTAACAGTTGAATAAGCTAACTACTAATCATATACTTTGGCATATGATGATGAAGATGATGATCATCATATTTCAATTATTCTTTGTTTTCGAGTACTTTTCTCTCTTCCTGGAAACAGGCCTACGTTTTCGCTCTACCCAAAACCAAAAATCCTTCAACACCTTCTGAATTTCGTCCTATCTCTATCCTCCCATACTGTGCGAGACAGAACAGTTTTCATTAAATTTGTACAGTTTAATATAGCTAAGTGCATTTGTTAAAATTTATATATAGATAGTGTTTCTTGCATTTCATGATATTTGTAAATAGTTTACTTGAATAAACAATTGTTTAAGTGTTTTAATTCAATTAGGAGCGCCTGTATGGTCGTTGTTACGGTATTGCTCCGAAGAGGGGTCTTAGTTTCTCCGTCCCTTTCACACAGTCGTCCCTCTCTTCAGAGCGGTACCGCCTGTATGGTCGTTGTTACGGTATTGCTCCGAAGAGGGGTCTTAGTTTCTCCGTCCCTTTCACACAGTCGTCCCTCTCTTCGGAGCGGTACCGCCTCCCCGCGCCACTTCACCCCCGTTTTGGCGCGGAATAGTATATAAGCAGCGCCGAACTGGCCTGTCCGACTCCATTACGAAACCACAGCCAGACCATCACAGAGCTCCTAATCGGATAGACAACTCTAGAACAAGCAACGAGTCTTTCACTGCTCTCCGCCTACAAACCCGTCCAGCAGCGCTAAAGGAAGCGCGTCTCACGTACGGTTGGCCATAAGCTTAGTACTCCTGCGAAGCCCGGCCGCACCGTACATTTTGGTCCTTCGACGAGCCGGATAAACAGAAACCATGCCGAAGACACGCTCCATGACCGCTGCTGGAGAATCCGCCGTGGAGAGAACCGCCAACGAGTCGCCACAGAACCAGGAAGATGGAGGAACACCTGCAAACAACACAGAACAGAACACAGAACAGAACGCAGGACAGACAGAGAAAAATCCTCCACTTCGCCACGAAAACCCGCCGAATTCTCCCTCAGACCCACTTCGCAGTGAAGGGCGGGGTTCGCAAACAGAAAAAAGAAGCAAGAAATCGTCGCAACGAAACCAAAAACAGTTGCAGATGGCGAAAAAAGATGAAGAAATAGCGAGATTGAAGCTCGAGATCGCCGTGGCACAGAAGGCGGCTCTAGCTCTCGAGACCGAGGAGAGTGAGGACGAAGACAACGAGAGTCTCTCTTCATCACGAAACGAAAACTTGAAACGCACCGCTAACTGGGTACAGTCACAGAAGAGCCAAGCTGAAGAAGAGGCAGGGGACACGCCCGCCCTGCCATCCGAAGACGTTCGTCACTCCACAGCAGCGAAGTTCACTACAGAAGCCCCAGCAGCGATGTCAGCCACACAGAAAGCAACTTACTTCACACAGCTACCACAGAAAGAAGAGGTTGCGCCTCACAGATCCAGTCGCCCACTCCCTCAAGAAGATAGAAAAACAGATTTATCCGAGCTAGCGCGGGCCATCACTATGGCCGCGCGCACAGCTACGCCACACAAATACTTCGGCAAGCTGCCAATTTTCAATGGTTCTCATAACGAGTGGCTTCCGTTCAAGTCCGCCTACTTCGAGTCATCAGATCATTATTCTTCGGTGGAAAACACAGCCAGATTGCGTCAGTCCTTGGTGGGAAGAGCTAAAGAAGCCGTCGGAAGCCTACTGATCGTCAACTCTACCCCTAAAGACATCATGAAGACACTCGAAGCCAGATTTGGACGTCCAGACTCCATCGCACTCGCCGAGCTAGAGAAGATACGCAACCTGTCACGCACCACAGACTCGCCACGTGACATATGCATTTTCGCAAACAAAGTGAAGAATTGCGTGGCCACCCTACAGTACCTCGGCAAGGCACACTACCTAGCCAGTCCCGAGACCATGAAGAATATAATAGAGAAGCTAACCCCTACGCTTCGCTACCGCTGGTATGACTACGCAGCGGACCAAAAGCAGACAGATTCCGACCTGCAACAGTTCAGCTCCTTTTTAGAGCGAGAAGCCGACAGAGTCAGCCGATTCGCACCGCCCGAACAGATGGTCGAGGACACCACACCGCGAGCAAACAAGCGCGGGCAGCGGACGCACCTCACCTCAAAAAAGGAGGAAAAAGAGCAGCCATGCTCCATTTGTGAGCGTCGGGGGCACGAGGAGACGGGATGCGCAGCGTTCACAGAAGCCGACAGTGACGGCAGATGGGCACTGGCGAAGAAGCACAACCTCTGCTATAGATGCCTACGCCCAAGAAAGAGTACGCACAAATGCCCGAGACGCAAGTGCGAAAGAGACGGCTGCGTACGAAGTCATCACTCCATGTTGCACTTCGAACTAAAGTCAGACAGAGACAGAGAAGAAGAGAAAGAGACAGAGAGAGTCGCTTCGACATTCTCCGCTAGAAAAAGGCACGCGTACTTGAAGATAATACCTGTTCGAGTATCCGGACCTGGCGGACAAGTCAACACCTACGCTCTCCTAGACGACGGCTCGACCGTCACTCTGATAAGCGCCAACATAGCTAAACAGATCGGCGCTAAAGGACCTCAGGAGCCGCTTAACTTGGAAACGATCTCCGACGATCTATCATCGGACTCATCACGCCGCGTAACCATCACAGTACGAGGGCAAGACCGACCGTTCGACATACAAGCCCACACCATAGAAAAACTGAGGCTATCATCGCAAACTATAGAAGAACAACACGTGTGGAGCTGCGAACACTTAGAAGATATACAGCAACACCTCCTCTATGAAGATGCGAAGCCCACAATCCTCGTAGGACAAGATAACTGGCACCTCCTAATAGCCACAGAAATGAGAAAGGGCAACCGAAACCAACTCGTCGCATCACGAACACCGCTCGGCTGGGTCCTGCACGGTTCCGACACGCGCACTATTGGTCGCCAAGTCAACTTCGTACATCACCTCACATCTTCGTCAGAACAAGCCGAAACTATAGAAGAGAGAATGGACGAACAACTAAGGCACTACTTCGCCCTGGAATCCATCGATATCCAACCTAAACAGCCGCGAAGCGAGCCAGAACAAAGGGCACTCGCCATCCTCGACGAATGTACGAAAGAGACGGAAGAGGGCCGCTATGAGACAGCACTACTGTGGAAGCGAGATGAAATCAAACTACCTAGCAACTACGACAGCACACTCAAGCGACTCGTGATGACCGAAAGGCGTATAGACAAGAACGCCCATTTGAAACAAAAGTATAACAAGCAAATGGAGGAACTCATCGAGAAAGGCTATGCAGAACGTGCGCCCACAGACAGCACAAAAGATCGCACGTGGTATCTACCGCACTTCCCGGTTTTAAACCCTATGAAACCGGATAAAGTGCGGATAGTACTAGACGCTGCCGCCAAGACGAAGGGTCAGTCTCTCAACGACCATCTCCTCACCGGGCCAGACCTCCTGCAATCCTTACCAGGAGTACTGATGAGGTTCCGCCAGCATCGAGTCGCTGTCTCAGCTGATATTGCCGAGATGTTCTTGCGAGTCGGCATACGACAGGAGGACAGAGACGCGCTGCGCTACCTGTGGAGAGGGGAGAGGCGAGACGGGCCGCCCGAAGAGTATCGCATGACTTCGCTCATCTTCGGTGCGACGAGTTCACCATCCACCGCGATATACGTCAAAAACAAGAATGCTGAAAAATACAGAGACGTATATCCGGCCGCTGTCACCGCTATAGTAGAGAACCACTACATGGACGATTACCTAGACAGTTTCCGGAACTATGAAGAAACCATCGAAGTCTCTAAACAAGTGCAAGAGATACACAACAAGGGCAACTTCAACCTGCGGGGCTGGGCGTCTAACTCCTCCGAGACGCTCACAGCCTTAGCAGAAAACACACAGAAACAGCTGGTGAAACTGGACAACGGAACAAAAGCTGAGCGAGTGCTAGGCCTCATCTGGAAGCCTCAAACAGACGAGCTGACATTCAATCTCGACCTGGCTCGTATCCCACCTGCTCTGCTCACAGAACAAGCGCCCACAAAGCGAGAAGCGCTCAGAATCATCATGTCCGTCTACGACCCGCTAGGCCTGGCCTCACCCATCACCGTCCAAGCCAAGAAAGTTCTGCAAGAAGCCTGGCGCCGTGGCACGAAATGGGATGACAAAATAGATGAAGACCTGGCTGACCAGTGGACGAGCTGGATGAAACACCTACAAGACTTGCGAAACATCAGCGTGCCCAGGTGCTACCCACAATATAGTGACGCACGCTCGCTCCAGCTACACGTCTTCACAGACGCGAGCACTACTGCCTACGCTGCCGCCCTCTATTGGCGAGCGGAGGCACCCGACGGTAGCGTGCACATATCGCTCATTACAGCCAAAGCTCGCGTGGCACCTCTTAAACTCACTTCAGTGCCACGCTTGGAACTTCAAGCAGCCGTTCTGGGCAGCAGAATGGCAGCCGCCGTACTAGAGGAACACAGCCAGAAGCCGGAATCCAAGACATTCTGGACGGACAGCCTTACAATACTCGCTTGGTTGAAAAACGGAGCACGGTCGTACAAGGCATTCGTTGCACACCGAATCGCCGCCATTCAAGAAATCACATCAACAGCTGAGTGGCGGTGGATACCGACCAAACAGAACGTGACCGACGATGCAACGAGAAAGGTACCAACCGATTTCAGCGGCGAGCACAGATGGTACAGAGGGCCCGAGTTTCTCCTCCAAAACTCGTCTGAATGGCCCACAGAGAAACTCACACACTCAGAACCTACAGGAGAAGAAAAAACAGTCGTGTTTCTCACCACTAACAAAGAAGAAAAGATTGCACGCGCCACTCCAGAAGCCAGCCGGTTCTCCAGATGGGAACGCCTCCTGCGGACTACAGCTAGAATACTGCAGTTCATAGAAAAATGTAAAGAAGGCAGGCAGCTGCATGTTGGGTACAGCCGCACCAAGAGAAACAGAGAGCGCGACCCCGAGTGGAAGCGAGACAGACAATCGAGCCGCAAACAGCCCCTGAAAGAGAAGTCCGAACAGAAAGAGCGAGACAGAAAATACTTACCGATTGAAGCGTACCTCCTCAGAAGAGCCGAAAAACAAATTGTACGTCTAATACAAGAAGAATCCTTTAACGAAGAGATTCAATCGCTGCGGAAAGGTAGAGCAACACACAGAACAGACAGACTACATTCTCTATCCGTAGTACTGATCGATGACGTCATTCATCTGAGAGGCCGGGTCAACGCAGCGGCGGGAGTGACAGACCAACAGAAAAACCCGCCTGTGTTGGACGGAAATCACCGCGCTACCAAACTGTGGGCAGCCTACATCCACAGACGGCTGCTACACGCTGGCGTAGAAACAACAGTCAACGAGTGCCGGCAGCACTACTGGATACTCCGACTGCGCCCGATCGTGAAAGAAGTCATAAGCCACTGCCTACACTGTCGCATCAGAAAAGCGATGCCGACAGAGCCACCTACAGGGGACCTACCGTCGTGCCGTCTCGCTCACCACCGTCGCGCCTTCACATACACAGGAGTGGATTACTTCGGCCCGCTCAGCGTGACGGTGGGCAGACAACATCAAAAACGCTACGTGGCTCTGTTCACCTGCCTGACTATGAGGGCGGTACACCTTGAGATGACTTCATCACTATCTACAGACTCAGCTATTCTCGCCGTGCGTCGCTTTATAGCCAGACGAGGGTGCCCGGCGGAGATGTGGTCAGACAACGGCACGAATTTCCGAGGTGCTGATGCAGAGCTACGACGCGCCGCGCTAGAAGCTACACAGAAGGAAGCCACTGCCCGTGCCATCACCTGGCGCTTCATACCGCCGGGAGCACCGTTCATGGGCGGGGCGTGGGAGCGCCTCGTACGCTCCACAAAGACGGCACTGTACGCCGTCCTGCACGAGCGCCACCCGCACGAAGAGGTCCTCCACACCCTGCTGGCGGAAGCTGAATACACGGTCAACAGCCGCCCACTAACGCATGTCTCAGTACAGACGGAGGATGACGAAGCGTTAACTCCAAATCATCTGCTGCTTGGAGGGTCCGCCCTGATGCCAACGTCCGGCACCTTCGATGACAGAGACCTGGACAACAGAAGCCACTGGAGAGCCTCGCAGCGCCTAGCCGACCTGTTCTGGGCCAGATGGGTCAAAGAGTACCTGCCGGAGCTCCAAAACAGGCGGGAGCCCAGAGGAACAGGAGATCCGATCACAGAAGGCGACGTGGTACTGATCGTGGATGGCAGCCTACCCCGAAACACCTGGCCGCGAGGCGTCGTGATCGCCACCTACCCTGGACCAGATGGAGCCATAAGAATAGTGGACGTCAAGACCAAGGGTGGCGTCCTGCGAAGACCTGTAAAACGCCTCGTGATCCTGCCAACCAGAGACGTCTCGCAACAATAAGCAAAGATGCAGATGCAAGCACTGCACGGCGGGAGAAATGTGCGAGACAGAACAGTTTTCATTAAATTTGTACAGTTTAATATAGCTAAGTGCATTTGTTAAAATTTATATATAGATAGTGTTTCTTGCATTTCATGATATTTGTAAATAGTTTACTTGAATAAACAATTGTTTAAGTGTTTTAATTCAATTAGGAGCGCCTGTATGGTCGTTGTTACGGTATTGCTCCGAAGAGGGGTCTTAGTTTCTCCGTCCCTTTCACACAGTCGTCCCTCTCTTCAGAGCGGTACCGCCTGTATGGTCGTTGTTACGGTATTGCTCCGAAGAGGGGTCTTAGTTTCTCCGTCCCTTTCACACAGTCGTCCCTCTCTTCGGAGCGGTACCGCCTCCCCGCGCCACTTCACCCCCGTTTTGGCGCGGAATAGTATATAAGCAGCGCCGAACTGGCCTGTCCGACTCCATTACGAAACCACAGCCAGACCATCACAGAGCTCCTAATCGGATAGACAACTCTAGAACAAGCAACGAGTCTTTCACTGCTCTCCGCCTACAAACCCGTCCAGCAGCGCTAAAGGAAGCGCGTCTCACGTACGGTTGGCCATAAGCTTAGTACTCCTGCGAAGCCCGGCCGCACCGTACACATACCTCTCCAAAGTTCTAGAGCATGTCGTCCACAAGCAGCTTACACTATTTCTATCCTCGAATTCACTTCTATCTCAATGCCAGTCTGGCTTCCGTTCGGGCCACAGTACTGTCACTGCACTGCTGAAGGTCACCGATGATATTCGCTTAGCCATGGAACACAAACAGCTTACTCTATTGATCCTTCTTGATTTCAGCAGTGCATTTAAATCTGTTGATTTCGATGTTCTTATTGCTATACTTCGTTCCTTTAATCTTTCTCCTTCCGCAATAGCTTGGCTTAATTCTTACCTTCGTGGCCGTTCGCAATGTGTGTTCGAACAGAAGACTCGTCTTCAGATTGGTGCGATCTAGTTGCGGGCGTGCCACAGGGTGGCGTCCTTTCTCCTCTCCTTTTATCAATGTTTATTGATACAGCCTATACTAAGGCTATCACTTCCAAATTCCACCTCTACGCAGACGACCTGCAACTTTATCACCACTTTGAGACTCCCTATTTAAATAAAGCAATAAATTTTATTTATGAAAATCTAAAATGTATATGTAATTGGGCTAAGTCATTCGGTCTCCTGGTCAATCCTAAAAAATCACAGGCAATGCTAATTGGTAGCAGTTACATGCTGAAACAAATTAATATTACAGACATTCCAGCTGTTTTTTATGACGGCGCAATAATCCCATTTACTTCTACTGCAAAAAATTTAGGTCTTATCTTTGATTCAAAATTATCATGGGCTTCCCATATCAATGAGGTTAGCAGAAAAGTACACTATTGTTTTCATACGCTTAAGCGTCTCCAATGGTTTTTGCCCTTAAAAACTAAGATTTCACTTGCTCAATCCATTCTTCTCCCGCATCTTGACTATGCTGACTCGTGTTACTTGGATGTTACCGAGGAACTTCTCAACAAGCTTGAGCGCCTGCAGAACCTGTGCATCAGATTTATATTTGGACTGCGCAAGTATGACCACGTTTCACAGTTCCGAACCCAGCTCAAATGGCTCCCGATTCGTTTGCGTAGGAACTCCCACCCACATCCTTTGTCTCCTGTTTAACATTCTTCATAAACCTTCCTCCCCTGGTTACCTACGCGAACGCTTCACTTGGAAACGCCAGCCAGACCAACTATCCCGATCCCACCTAAAGTCCCTCCTTAATGTCCCCTCTCATTGTACTGACTTCTACTCCTATTCCTTTTCTTTTCACGCCGTCAGGTTGCGGAATTCTCTTCCTCATGAAATTCGTGACTGTGAGAGCCTATACTCTTTTAAAAAGAAACTAAAAGAGCACTATATTTCTCTGTCATCTTGAATTAATTGATTAGCCATGAAATGTTTTATGTATTATTTACAGTATGTATTTATATTAGTTAATATATATTTATCTATGTATTTACGTATATAAAACATCTGTTATCTATATATTTTAAGTACTTATATTTAAGTATTTGTTGTCTATTTTTGTTAAAATTTAGTATTTATTTAATATTACTTTAAGTATTACTTTTTTTTATTAAGTTGTGTACACGTCTGTCATTTCAGTCAAAACATTCCCGGGTCTGCTGCAAGAAATTTCTTTAGAAATAAGCTGTACCCTTTGTATTTAAAAACTGTATTTTATGTATCCTGTGTACAATAAACTGTTAAATAAATCATCACATCAGCAATAAGACGTACACTGCTGCTGGACACAGGCCTCCTCTAGTTAGGGGGTTTGCCATAATCGCCACGCTTGACAGGCGGGTTGGTGATCGCAGTGTCCAGTGTCCACTGAACTCAGTGGCACAATATATTATTACATTACAGTACACCAACAGATCAAAATACAAAATTTGCAAATGTGGACTTATGGCTTTTAAATCAACGAGTTCTTGTGATAGCTAGATTTGCAAGCCGCTCTACAACAGATTTTCTCGTAAGGAGAGCCCGCCGAGTTCATAAATCCCATACAAACCTTTGATTCATTTGTTAATCAAACAACCGATTTTTAAATAATTTATAAATGACGTATATCTGTGTCTGTATCGCACTACTTTTTTGAAAAACGAAACAGGAATCCATTATTAACCAATACACTTGTTTTCCGTTTTTTTCCGTTCGAAAATGATGGACTCACAGAGAATCGAATCAGCTGCCGGCCGGATACTTCCGTCTCAAATCAAAACAGAAGATAGAATACGCAATTACCCATATAAATGTAAGATCGCAAGCTAGCTTTCTTTCACCCACGTCCCACCCAGCAGCCACGGCTGTGAGGAAACGAGACAGTGATATTAGAGATGTGAAAGGTGACTTTCAGCGCGAGCTTGCTTGAAGCTTTACTTCTAAGTCCTAATAGAATAGGGTTGCCAAGTGTCATGCCTTTTGGGGTGTCCTGGATAGTTTTTAAGTAATGTCCTGGGTTTTGGGTGAATTGTCTTATTTGAGAATCGAGTATATAGGGGCTGCAGCTTAATTTTTGCTATTAGTTGAGTTTCATTGATCCTATATTCTTTGCGTAATTGCTATCATCTATTGTTGTTATATTGCGTCCTGTTTTTTGAACAAAAATGTCCTGGTATTACGAATTTGGGGATGGCAACCCTATAATACAGGATGTAAAAAATTGGTGTAGGACCCGTTGACTGGGGCATAGTAAAACTTTCTTTTTAGTTCCACTCATCATACTGAACAACTTTTTCCAAGGAACCTATACTCAAATTAAAAAAAATGGACCCTTCGTACTAAAATCACTATTTAGTAATCTGTGCTAAAATGCACAAAATTGGTCGATCCGCTGATCGATTTGTATGAATAGTTAAAACTTTTTTTTTGTGATTTCAGCAAGGTCGTAGAACAAAAGTTGTTTAGTATGATGAGTAGAAGCCCCAGTTAACGGGACCTACACCAATTTTGTTACACCCTGTATATAATACACAGGTAAAGAAACCCAGTTAGTTTTAGACCTTACACGTAAGACCTTAAGATGACTTTTTGACCTCGTAATCCCGAAAATAGCGTTACCATAAATAAAAGGAGTTCTTTCGAGGGTATCGCACGGCTAAATTATATCAGATAGAAAAATAATAACTATACCACCTATTAGATCCATTCAACGACAATATAAAAATACACATATACATATTTGAATCCGCCCGTCATTCACCGAGGTTGTCGTAGACCGCGCAAGTGACCTCTAAAAATTATCGTAAGCTCGAAAATCTGGGGGTAGTTAGTAGCCTGGATTTCGGCCCACCTCGATATTTTATTCACAAACAAGCGGCAAACTACTCTACTATCTACTACTCATAAAACTGAACAACTTTCCCCAAAGAATCATAAAATCAGAGGCAAAAAAAAATTTCGTAATTGTCAATAATGAAGTTGCCTGTAAGAAATTCCTACTCATAGTCCCGCCTGTTGTATTATATTTCATCTTTGTTGTTTAATTCCTTATTTTATTAAATATAAAACAACTAGCTGTCCCTGCGAACTACGTACCGCCTTACATTACATTACACTGCCTTACCCTACCCTAACCTACACTACACTACCCTACCCTACACTACACTACCCTACCCTACACTACCCTGCCCTACACTACTCTACCCTACACTACTCTACCCTACACTACACTACCCTACCCTACACTACCCTACCCTACACTACTCTACCCCACTACTCTACCCTACACTACACTTCCCTACCCTACACTACCCTACTCTACCCTACATACACTACACTACACTACCCTACACTACACTACCCTACACTACACTACCCTACACTACCCTACACTACCCTACCCTACACTACACTACACTACCCTACCCTACATAAGAACCTTCTCCTGACAATAACGAACTCGACAAAAAAAGAATTAGCGAAATCGGTCCAGCCGTTTAGGAGGAGTTCAATGACTAACACACGGACAGAAGATTTATACAGGGTGATTTCGGGGTCGTGATCCCAACCATTTTTTTCTGACTCAGTAAATGATTGCGATGCTACCTGTATTTATTTTAATTTAAAATTATTATTGACTCAAAATGCGTGGTCACCCTACTTTTAATAACACCTTTTTATTAATTTTTATTAATAGTAGGGTGACCATGATCTCGAATTATCGCAGTTTTTTTTTGCTGACTAAAAGTAAAAGTCGCTGGTGTACTGTTAGTCCTACCTAACCTATCGTGATCCTTAGGAGAAAGTAAGTTAAATGCTTCTTTCTTGCTTCACGACCCCGTAATCACCCTGTATATATAAAGATAATTATTTTATAATTAATATTAAATAATGTCAAAAAATTAATAAATGTCGGGAACAATAAATCGGTCACTAGCTTCGTCACGTTGAAATCCCGTCCCGACTCATACCCGGCCCTAAATGTTCCCATGATTCCAGCCGCGTTGCCGCGCTGGATCGATGAAAAGACGTTTTTTCTATGGCGACCCCCCTTATTTTTTCACTTATTCAAATGTTTTATTTTTTTGTTATAACGGCAACAGAAATACATATTCTGTAAAAATTTGCACTGTCTACCTATTAAGTACTAAGTACTAAAATACAGGCCGCTGACAGACGGACAGGCAGCGGAGGCTTAGTAATAGGGTCCCGTTGGTCACCCGTTGGGTTCACGGAACCCTAAAAAAAGAATGTGCCCTTGAGCGACTAGGCAGATGATACGATCCGATCGTCAGTACTCGATCTCTAAACGCTGGTGCCGGTGCCACGCACGACCGGTGGCCGGTGCCGCTTCCCTCACTCGCACCTGACGGAACCGCGTCTGCGCACGCGTCGCTCTCCGGAACAGATCGCTTTCTTCCATCAAACAGTCATTCCGACGGACCAACCGATCTCCTTCGATCATCAACAAAACGTTGTGTTCCAAATTCAAACGTTTACAATAAGTTTTTTGCAAATATTTCAAAAATCGAATCGTTGTAAGTTCGACACTCAAAATTGAAGCTCAAATATTTGGTGAAATGAAAGTGATATTATTATTGGTCAGATTAATGGTGAAGTAGCTGAGCATCTGATTGTGAGAGTGAAACAGAATCAATTTTGGATGCTTCTCTTGGGCGCCGCGATGGATTCAAGGTAATTTACCTTACTTCTGCAGTGTTTTGACAGGGATATGCAAGCCTTCGAGTTCTTATAACTCTAGCTCGAGTCTCCACATAGTCTTAAATACTATTTCCATCAATATGGTTGACGAGCATTACTATTTTCACAATTCTATTTTTAAACCCATGCTAAGAAATAACAGTAATAATAAAAGTGTTTTGTGGCCAGAAGCCCGCAAAATTAATGTAACTACTAGCTTTTACCCGCAGCTTCGCCCACGTGGACATGAGTTTTCTCCAGATCCCTCAGGAACTATATCGGGCTATACAAAAAATCACTTCAATCCGTTGCACCGTTGCGTCGACGTGCGTGTGCGTGGAAAAAAGTTTTCCCCAGATCCCTCGGGAACTATGTTAAGATATGCTAATTAGTAATATTATCTCATTTCCCACCCCCTCAACCATCTCTGTGCAAAAAATCACAACAATCCATTGTTCCATTGCGATGTTAAAGAAATTAACCAAAAAAAGGTAATTTTTTAGTCCCCTCAGGAACTTCATCGGACTATGCTATTTTTATGGAATAAAAAGTAGCCTATGTCCGCCAGTAATATATAAGTCACTGTCTATGTCCTTCCCAGTGACACCGGCTACCTGTATGTCAAATTTCATCAATATTATTGATGGTGTCAAAGCGTGAAAATGTAACAAATTGAATCGTGATTGAAAGTTTTAAACAAACACATTTTTACATTTATATATAATATTAGTAAGGATAAGGATGTAATTGTACATTTACTGTTTTAATATGAATAAGTGTAATAATATTATAGTAAGGGACACATTTCACACGGTCACCTGGCCCCAAAGTAGAACTCCATGTACTATGGTAACCAGAGACTGATACAAATACTTATATAAATGCGAAGTGCAAATACATATTATATAGATATTAATTGCCTGCGTCTGTGTTTCCCGACTCCTACAATTTGGGGATCTTCAAGGCGAGAGTGAATACGCATTATTTGAGTTTGCGTGTACCATCCTCGACTACATCGTCACTTACCATCAGGTGAGATATAGTCAAACGCACTCAAATTTTCAATAATAAAAAAAAGAAGTGTGTGGTTTTGTGAAACCACGGTAAAAGTGAAACTTTTTTTCACATTATAGACATTTACAGAGCACGAAACGATCATGGCTGCTCTCGTCTTGGACCTAATGTACAGAGGACGAAACGACCATACCGACCGTCACGCGACACACAGACGAAAAAAATTGAGACGATGTAATAAAAGTTTCACTATAAAAAAAAAATACCCAGACATAGAGCAAACAAACCTGTTGTCACAGTAATGTTTGCCCTGAGTGGGTATCTAACCCACGACCCCCAAATTCAATGTTTCTACGATACCTTAAACATCGTACGCTGGCATTTGAGAGAGTGGTGGATAGTTGTATCGGTAAATAATGCGACTCTCACTGGCAAATGCTACATGCCAATAGACTGATAATGAACTTCCTGTCTCGTTGTCTCAAAGAAACTCGTTCCGGCTGAAATTATGAATCGAGTATCGCCGCAAAGTCGCCTGTCTATCGGCATGCCCTGGAGCTACACAGCCTCATTCCCCCCTCTCCATTTCATCATCGAACGACCAGGCGCGGAGGGCGCTTCCACCCTTTTGTCCTCAATGTTATACCTTTACGCACGAAGCGATTTGCGTCTTACTCTCGTCTGTATTCCCCGATTCGTATAATTTAGGAATGTTCAAGACGAGAGTGAATAGGCACTATTTGAGCTTGCGTGTCACATCCTCGGCTGCATCGGCACTAACCATCAGGCGAGATGCAGCCAAACGCTATCAAATTTTAAATTTAAAAAAAAACTTAACTTAGCTATAGTAGTCTTAGATAAAGACTTGAAAGGAGGGATCCAATCCAATATTCTTGGCTATAGAACAGCGTTGTGCATGTATACCCTGCATGCATAACATCATGCTTAGCCCAGACCTTTTTTTTCTGGCCAGGCAGTTAGTTACCTTTTAGTTTTTACGTGTGTTAGTGTTTTCAATAACAGTGTACTCATTTATGAATTAAGTACTTATACTGTTTTATCTTTACCGCTTGTTTGCTCTATGGTGCTGTTTTGCTAGAAAAATTAATCTAAAAATCTAATCTAAAAAAATATCTATCTATTAATAAATATTCGATACCTAGGTGCAGCACGTTGAAGGACCAAACAACTTTAATCTTAGAACGCAACTGTTTTACATAATTTGCAAGTTTACAGTCACTTGACCTTAACTTCATAGTTAAAAATTAGTATACCAAGTACTTACAAGTAGTATCATTCAAATAAAAAAAAACACGAGACCTACAGTACTCGCATATGATGTGTAAGATGTGACAAAATACTTTATAAAAGGACGGCAAAGATACGGCAGACTAGGCTGTATGGTCATAGATACCTTTGCCTTTCCGCGCTTTTAAAGCCTGAAAAAACGCGACTCCCTGTTACACATTTTCGTCCCATGGGACACATTTCCGTCCCATTTCACGAAATCACTCCCACAAATTGCAGGAAAGCGAGAGCAAAGATGTTACACATCAAAAATATTGCACAAAAGTTGCATAAAACAAAAGTAACAACAGTTACAAGTAGGGTACTTAGTTAATAGGTGTTATTTATAACAATCAGAATAATTTCAAAATACCAAAAGAACTAACGACATGTCATCAAAAAACTAAAAGGAAGTCATTGTTGTTTCATTCCAAAATTTCATAATAATCATCATATTAACATTGATTAATGATCTGAGTACTAACATTGTGAACGCGAAATTATGTTTGTTTCACTTTCACGTCTAAACGGCTAAACTAATTTGGATGAAATTTGATATGTAGATAGATAAAGCATTGGATAAACACATAGGCTGAATTTGGCAAAGAAGTAAATTAAAGGCGGAAAGCAACATAGCATCCCGGAAAATGTATAGTTCCCGAGGAATCATAGAAAACTTCATTCCAAGCACCGTTAAGAGGACTGTAAACCCACGGCGATAACGATTTTCACCTCTAAAATATTAACCGATTAGGACCAATTTTACTGATTGTAAATAAAAAAAATGGCCGAAATTAGTTTTGTATGAAAACACGTGAAAGACAATAAAATTAAACTTATTAACTTTATCGAAAAAACAAAAACGTACAAGCCTAGCTTTTGTTCTGACTGACAACCTATCAAAAATTGGTCCAAATCGGTTAACACTTAAGAGGTGAAATTTTTGTATGAAAAGTCGCAGCTTCACAATCCTCTTAATTAAAAATTAAAAACCAGGGTTAAATGTATTCTGGGTTAAATTAAACGACACTTCGCACTCCAAAATCCATAAAGTCGTTAAGGCTACAGGCTCAGCCAAAGAAACAGACACAAATGCACCCGAAAAACATTACCCCTCCCTTTTGGGCTGTCGGGTATAAGTATAATAACAACGTGGGTGAAGCTGCTACCAAAAGCTTGTGATAAGATAACTTAAGCACCTTCTTTGATTCCGTTACAACACAGTCAAAACGTAAACTTAGCAACTAAATCGAACGCAATTACGACTTCAGTTTCAGCCTGCATACACACACATACAGTACTCATATACAGCCTGTGAGATTCATAATCCTTCCTTGTGGTTTTGCGTCGTCGGGTAACAACCTCTTAGTATTAGATTTCTGGTTTAATTTTGCTGCAACATAGTTTTCCCATTAAGGCCAAAAACTTTTAATAACATTACAAGATGAAGCCAAGCCTAATTGTTTTTAAACTATTGCGTTGTTATGATGGAAAATTAATAGGTTGTAGTTTTCATAGTACATAGAATATTCTTAATATATATAAATCTCGTGTCACAATGTTTGTCCTCAATGGACTCCTAAACCACTTAACCGATTATAATAAAATTCGCACACCATGTGCAGTTCGATCCAACTTGAGAGATAGGATAGGGTAGGGTAGGGTAGTGTAGGGTAGGGTAGGGTAGGGTAGAGTAGGGTAGGGTAGGGTAGGGTAGTGTAGGGTAGTGTAGAGTAGGGTAGGGTAGTGTAGTGTAGTGTAGGGTAGTGTAGGGTAGTGTAGGGTAGGGTAGTGTAGTGTAGTGTAGGGTAGGGCAGGGCAGTGTAATGTAATGTAAGGCGGTACGAAGTTCGCCGTGACAGCTAGTATTCTTATATATAATTCTACTGTACGTGTATATGTCTCTGAAGTCCTCCTAAACGGCTGGACCGATTTGAATGATTTTTTTAAGTGTAGTGTAAGGTGGAACGAAGTTCGCCGGAACAGCTAGTTTTATTATAAATTTATAAGTATTCGTAATATACATTTTGATAAAACTCTGTACGTTACTAATATATTTAACTATTTGGTCCAAACATCCACAAAAGTATATTCTATGGTAGTTATGACAACTTTGACAACACCAAGTGCACTTGACCGACTAGTAGCGAGATGTACACAACGCGTCGGGTTCCCCTCCCCCCCCCCCCCTCCTCTGTAGCCAGTCAGTCCGGATTCCATTGACCTATATCTGAGCCACTTTTACACCTTGACATTACTCCATTTCTCTATCGACTTTCTCACGAAGTTTTTATGGGCGAACTTCCGGCGCATGGCGCGGTTACGATATGATTACGAACTTGCAAAAGCATGATGATATCTCTGTGTAAGTGAGAGCGCGAAAAATTTTAGTCTATGATAATTAACAACGCAAAACACGTTAAAAAACCAACAAGCAAGTACAATATAGCTACATTTTATTTGCTTTTGATTAAAAAAAAGGACACTGTAATGATCTCATTGGTCAAGCTTTGTTTAAATTTTAAAGATTCGCATTTGGAGTTCTGTCACTATTTTTCTAGATTCATTATTCGTTTACCTTTTAATCTAAAAAGAACTCTTTGAAAGTTGCTAAGAACTAACTAATTCGCATTTGGAGTTCTGTTACTATTTTTCTAGATTCATTATTCGTTTAGCTTTTAATCTAAAAAGAACTCTTTGAAAGTTGATAAGAACTAACTAATTCGCATTTGGAGTTCTGTCACTATTTTTCTAGATTCATTATTCGTTTAGCTTTTAATCTAAAAAGAACTCTTTGAAAGTTGATAAGAACTAACTAATTCGCATTTGGAGTTCTGTCACTTTTTTTCTAGATTCATTATTCGTTTAGCTTTTAATCTAAAAAGAACTATTTGAAAGTTGATAAGAACTAACTAATTCGCATTTGGAGTTCTGTCACTATTTTTCTAGATTCATTATTCGTTTAGCTTTTAATCTAAAAAGAACTCTTTGAAAGTTGCTAAGAACTAACTAATTCGCATTTGGAGTTCTGTTACTATTTTTCTAGATTCATTATTCGTTTAGCTTTTAATCTACAAATAACTCTTTGAAAGTTGCTAAGAACTAACTAATTCGCATTTGGAGTTCTGTTACTATTTTTCTAGATTCATTATTCGTTTAGCATTTAATCTAAAAAGAACTCTTTGAAAGTTGCTAAGAACTAACTAATTCGCATTTGGAGTTCTGTCACTATTTTTCTAGATTCATTATTCGTTTAGCTTTTAATCTAAAAAGAACTCTTAAAAGTTGATAAGAACTAACTAATTCGCATTTGGAGTTCTGTCACTATTTTTCTAGATTCATTATTCGTTTAGCTTTTAATCTAAAAAGAACTCTTTGAAAGTTGATAAGAACTAACTAATTCGCATTTGGAGTTCTGTCACTATTTTTCTAGATTCATTATTCGTTTAGCTTTTAATCTAAAAAGAACTCTTTGAAAGTTGATAAGAACTAACTAATTCGCATTTGGAGTTCTGTCACTATTTTTCTAGATTCATTATTCGTTTAGCTTTTAATCTAAAAAGAACTCTTTGAAAGTTGATAAGAACTAACTAATTCGCATTTGGAGTTCTGTCACTATTTTTCTAGATTCATTATTCGTTTACCTTTTAATCTAAAAAGAACTCTTTGAAAGTTGCTAAGAACTAACTAATTCGCATTTGGAGTTCTGTTACTATTTTTCTAGATTCATTATTCGTTTAGCTTTTAATCTAAAAAGAACACTTTGAAAGTTGATAAGAACTAACTAATTCGCATTTGGAGTTCTGTCACTATTTTTCTAGATTCATTATTCGTTTAGCTTTTAATCTAAAAAGAACTCTTTGAAAGTTGATAAGAACTAACTAATTCGCATTTGGAGTTCTGTCACTTTTTTTCTAGATTCATTATTCGTTTAGCTTTTAATCTAAAAAGAACTATTTGAAAGTTGATAAGAACTAACTAATTCGCATTTGGAGTTCTGTCACTATTTTTCTAGATTCATTATTCGTTTAGCTTTTAATCTAAAAAGAACTCTTTGAAAGTTGCTAAGAACTAACTAATTCGCATTTGGAGTTCTGTTACTATTTTTCTAGATTCATTATTCGTTTAGCTTTTAATCTACAAATAACTCTTTGAAAGTTGCTAAGAACTAACTAATTCGCATTTGGAGTTCTGTTACTATTTTTCTAGATTCATTATTCGTTTAGCATTTAATCTAAAAAGAACTCTTTGAAAGTTGCTAAGAACTAACTAATTCGCATTTGGAGTTCTGTTACTATTTTTCTAGATTCATTATTCGATTAGCTTTTAATCTAAAAATAACTCTTTGAAAGTTGCTAAGAACTAACTAATTCGCATTTGGAGTTCTGTCACTATTTTTCTAGATTCATTATTCGTTTAGCTTTTAATCTAAAAAGAACTATTTGAAAGTTGATAAGAACTAACTAATTCGCATTTGGAGTTCTGTCACTATTTTTCTAGATTCATTATTCGTTTAGCTTTTAATCTAAAAAGAACTCTTTGAAAGTTGATAAGAACTAACTAATTCGCATTTGGAGTTCTGTCACTATTTTTCTAGATTCATTATTCGTTTAGCTTTTAATCTAAAAAGAACTCTTTGAAAGTTGCTAAGAACTAACTAATTCGCATTTGGAGTTCTGTCACTATTTTTCTAGATTCATTATTCGTTTAGCTTTTAATCTAAAAAGAACTCTTAAAAGTTGATAAGAACTAACTAATTCGCATTTGGAGTTCTGTCACTATTTTTCTAGATTCATTATTCGTTTAGCTTTTAATCTAAAAAGAACTCTTTGAAAGTTGATAAGAACTAACTAATTCGCATTTGGAGTTCTGTCACTATTTTTCTAGATTCATTATTCGTTTAGCTTTTAATCTAAAAAGAACTCTTTGAAAGTTGATAAGAACTAACTAATTCGCATTTGGAGTTCTGTCACTATTTTTCTAGATTCATTATTCGTTTAGCTTTTAATCTAAAAAGAACTCTTTGAAAGTTGATAAGAACTAACTAATTCGCATTTGGAGTTCTGTCACTATTTTTCTAGATTCATTATTCGTTTACCTTTTAATCTAAAAAGAACTCTTTGAAAGTTGATAAGAACTAACTAATTCGCATTTGGAGTTCTGTCACTATTTTTCTAGATTCATTATTCGTTTAGCTTTTAATCTGAGAAGAACTCTTTGAAAGTTGATAAGAACCACCTACGTATATACTTTAGTTTTTTATCTCAAATAATAATCGGCTAGCCAGCAGAGCGAAAAGTTTAATAAATAAAAAAGGAAAAAAAGAAAAAGTAAAAGAGAAAGTGCGTAAATTATTTTCTGAAAACCAGTGCTGCAGTTCTGCTGCAGTTTATGCTGAGAATAGTCTACTTTGACATCGCAATACACCGATTCCGTTAGTTTTATTTGTTTCTTTGTGTTATTTTTTGTTTCTATAAGTTTTACTTTTTTGTATCTTGAATAATTGGTGTGTGTTTATGTCAAATGAAAATGAAAGAGCGTCGGTGGCGTAACGGCTAGGGCCGCCGCCTCCTGTCTGGGAGGTCGTGGTTCGAATCCTGCCACGTATCAATGTGATTTCAAATTTAGATTTCATATGTACGTTTATCCAACGCTCTTACGGTGAAGGAAAATATCGTGAGAAAACCTGCACAAGCCTGCGAAGAAATTCGAAGGTTGTGTGTGAAGTCGACCAACCCGCACTGGGCCCGTGTGGTCGACTAAGGCCCGATCGCCCTAATTCAAGGTAGGCTCGAGCCCCTCGGTGGGGACGTATGAGCTGATATGATTGATTATGTTAAATAAAAATCTATTCCAATAATATCTACAGTCTATTGACTATTGTAAATTAGTTTTTTTTCAGATACTCGATTTAGTTACATATCCCATGTTAGAGGTCCGCGTAGGCTTTTGACAGTATGTACTTAACCGATTATGATACAATTTATATGGAGACATAACCTATGAATAAATAGTAATTCAAATCTGTTCACAAACAGCGAAAATGTCGATGAACATACAAAAAAATACATATAGATGAACATAGAACCTCCACCTTTTTTGAAGTCTGTTAAAACAATATCTAAAGATTGTAAAGAGGTCACCGCAGAAAAACATCTTATTTTTAGTATTTCTCAGTCATCATGCAGCCAACAACAGTTATTTAAACGAGCAACTAATTGCTGGTCTGCTATTAGCAGAACACGATGCTTGACAAAAGATAATCATTCTAACAGCGCAAAATATCCGAGGTTGCAACACTACGCGACTATGGTAAGTGCAAAACCTGATTGATTACCTAGATCTTCCTAATAAGCTGTACAAATATGAATTGCGTGATGCTACTGGCTGGCTAGTATGCAAACCAAATAAAATAAGATTGGTTTGTTCATGACACACTTTGATAGTCATTTGTTCATGAGCAAGCATTAAGGCGCTAAGATCACTCAATCCGAGCAGGTAGATGCGTGTTTCAATAATATCGAACGGAAGTCTATTCATTTTAAGTTCAAATCAACGCGGGCTTCAACGCGGCTGTTACGTTGAATGAAACCGAACGCCCAATCCTCGATAATTACATGTTTTTATTACTTTTCATCACTTTCAATTATGTTTAAAAGAATGTGTTCAATTAAAACGAAAAGTCTTAAAGTCACCGATTTTTGTGTGTTTGTTTCATTGTTTTAGAGAAATTTTGAAATTTATGCCAAGAACAGAGTCTACAGTATATTTTTTTACATTAAAAGTGGTAATAATTCTAAAATTGTATTCAATGAAATCGATTTTTTATGACTTTAAGTATATCATATATTTTTTCCATGGTGATAGCTTTACACAGTTTTTCAATAATTTGAATTGAATATTGTCATTTGACCCATCTTTAGGCCCTTAAGAACACTTTAATTGTAGGTTTTGGCCATTGTTGATGGCGGCACACCACCTCGCTCGTACCTAAAACTGCTCAATTTGTAACAACATAGGGCTTTTTATCCAACTGCCCAAAAGGAGGTTAATGCTTTTCGGATCTATGTATGTACTTACATATGTCTGTTTCTCGGCCTGTAGCTTAAACGGCCTGATGGATTTTGAAGTGCGAGGTGTCGTTAGATTCGTCTCGATCCCGAAAGTGACATAGGATATTTTTTAACCCGTATGCCCAAAAAGAGGAGTTTTTTTTTATGTAGACTGGCCTATTTTAGTTAAATTGGTTAGGTAGTTATAAACACGCTTTTATAAGTTTCACCTGTTTAAAGCGTCGGTGGCTCAACTGGTAACGACTTGGTCCTCCTAACCAGAGGCCCCGCGGACCGCTAATGTACCAATGAGTTTTTCGAAACTTACGTACATACCTACTCACCGATTGCTTTAACGGTGAAGGAAAACATCGTGAGGAAACCTGCGCATCTGATTACAGATGTGTATGAAGGTCGCGTTGCACACGTCCGTTGGCGTAAATCTAAATGCTCTACACGGGACCCCGGGTAATGCTAAGTGCAACACCAGGCCACCGCCATCTATCCCTTGGATAGCACGGTTAATTGTGCCACACAATAATAAGAGAGCTTTACCTGAACTTATTTAACGGAATCTTTGAACGTGATTTTTACTTACTTCAAAACGTCGGATTAAATCGAAAATTTGACAATGACAAAATTTAATAAAAAATAAAATATTATGAATTAGTTCGATTTGCCATTAAAGCGTGTTTTTTTAGTTTTTTAAACTGCCAATTATTAAAATGTTAACCAGTTTTAATTTTAATGCAAAAATTTACGTTATTATACTAACATTTAGGGTGATGATTTCAATGAAAGTTTAAAGAAAGTTTTTAAGTTGGTACAAAAACGTAATAAAACCGGTTTACATGAAATCAATTTCATACAGGGTCAGTATCTATGTATGTAGTCACAAGGGATAATTACAAAATGTAGTAAAACAAAAAAATCCGTCTCCCTGTGGTCTCTCTAAATAATTAACAAACTTTTTGACTACAATTATTCGTGAAAAATAATTTAATGCTTGACATTTAATCCGAAAAAGGACGTTAACGATTTTCGGGCGTATGTATGTGTGGCCTTTATTAGACCTTTGTCCAGCAGTGAACGTCTTTCGGCTGATATGTTGTTGGTGATGTATGTGTGGCCTTTATTAGGCCTTTGTCCAGCAGTGAACGTCTTTCGGCTGATATGTTGTTGATGATGTATGTATTTATGTGTGATTTTCGGGTGTATGTAGGCCTTTGTCCAGCAGTGAACGTCTTTCGGCTGATATGATGATGATGATGATGTATGTATGTATGTGTGGCCTTTATTAGGCCTTTGTCCAGCAGTGAACGTCTTTCGGCTGATATGTTGTTGATGATGTATGTATGTATGTATGTGTGGCCTTTATTAGGCCTTTGTCCAGCAGTGAACGTCTTTCGGCTGATAAGTTGTTAATGATGTATGTATTTATGTGTGATTTTCGGGCGTATGTAGGCCTTTGTCCAGCAGTGAAAGTTTTCACACACAAATGATCGTCAAACTGTAATATCAATCGTCGTGCACATAGGCTTCTTTTCCCGAGTCCTTTCCACACAATTTTTTTAAATTCACAATTGGTAAGCCCTTTGTGTTATCTATCACCTAACCAATTAAATTAAATCCTGTCACTCACGGAATTCAGACGAATGTAAGTTCACCTCGCACTCCAAGATCCATCAAGGCGGCCAAAGAAACAGACATGCATGCATATACACATACACACATCCGAAAAACATTACACTACTTTTTGGGCAGCCGGGTAAAATAAAAAAAATAAAAACCCGGGGCAAATGTATCCCGTGTTACTTTCGGGATCGCGACAAATCTAACGATCCCAAAATCAAAGCACACCAGAATCCATCAAGTCGTTCAGGCTACAGGTTCAGTCAAAGAAACAGACATACATACACAAGAAAAACATTACACTCCTTTATGGGCAGTCAGCTTATTTTTTCCCCAATGTTAAATTGCTGGAAAAAATATTTTTTTATGTTGTGTTAATCATAACATAATTTTCTGCTAACATGTGACATGTGACAGTGACGAAAACAATGTTAAATATCCGTGTCGCACCCACCCATCTAAAGGTTGGAGACTCTGCACTAGAGGTTGTTGACGAATATGCATACCTGGGACAAACAGTCCAGCTAGGAAGGTCCAACTTCAAGAAAGAGATCAATCGACGAATCCAACTCGGCTGGGCAGCGTTCGGGAAGCTTCGCAATATCTTCACGTCCCAAATACCGCAGTGTCTCAAGACTAAGGTCTTTGACCAGTGTGTGTTGCCAGTGATGACTTACGGAACTGAGACATGGTCGCTTACTATGGGCCTCATAAGAAGGCTCAAGGTCACCCAAAGGGCAATGGAGCGTGCTATGCTCTGGGTTTCTCTGCGTGGTCGAATCAGAAACGAGGAGATCCGCAGGAGAACCAAAGTAATCGACATTTCTTACACAATCGCTACACTGAAGTGGCAGCGGGCAGGGCACATAGCTCGTGGAACAGATGTCCGTTGGGGCAATAAATTTCTCGAGTGACGACCGCACGCCGGAAAACGTAGCGTAGGCAGACCTCCCACGCGGTGCACCGACGACCTGGTGAAAATCGCGGGACCTCCCACGCGGTGCACCGTGGACCTGGTAAAGATCGCGGGAAGTCGATGGATGCGAGCAGTGCCAGGACCGGTCGTCGTGGAAATCCTTGGGGGAGGCCTTTGTCCAGCAGTGGATATCCTTCGGCTGATATGATGATGATGTGACAGTCAAAGTAAGATTTTCAATAAAGAAAATTTATTCTTGAAAATCTATTCAATCCTAGCATAAAACCCCTTCAGTTTTAATTCAACCTTCACCAGGTCGTCGGTCCACCGGGAGGGAGGCCTGCCTATCTACGTCTTCCGGTGCAACGGCCATCTGCTCTACGAGCTATTTGCCGCGACCACTGACCCTTAAGTTTATTAAACTTAAAATAATACTACGTTTGTTATTAATAAATTCTTGTATTGACAAATATGACCTAGAGTTTCCAAATTTCGTATATCTTCGCAACATGCCGCAATAGGTCATGTCATTGATTATTCAACATTTGCAACTGCAACGTTCTCACATTTATCTCTACTATTAATTATTATTCTGACATTGTTTTAAATAATAACAACATTCAGAACCTTGACATCAACCAGAAAATATCTCCTTAACGTTACGTTACAACTATAAATGGAGCTTCAACGTTACAACAGAAGCAGACACACATGCATTTTTATTTTCACATAGCGAGAAATAAATAATTATTAAGCGAGAAATAATATATCAGGGATCTACAAAATGAACATTTTTTTTATTCCTGGCGCTAGTTTCTTCACGTTTAAAAAAAAACACTTTTTTTGTATGGAGACTTTCACTCTTTCTAAGTTTTAGTATTTAACAGATATACAGCATCTGTGAAAATTTCAACTGTCTTACTATCACGGTTCATGAAGTACAGCCTGGTGACAGACAGACGGACAGACAGACAGACAGACAGAAGGACGGACGGCGGAGTCTTATTAATAGGGTCCCGTTTTAACTCATTTGGTACGGAACCCTAAAAAGACATACAGTTGAATTCAGAAACTTCATATTTTTTGAAGTCGGTTGAAAAATGTGACACATGCATTGGTGGTTTCCCTTTAAATTGTTATAAGTTTCTTGTGTCTTACTGAATGTGACAATTCAATTCCTTTATTGCAATAAATGTGGTACAAATAATATATTTTAAAAAGCAAAGTTTATTGCGACTTCAGCAAAGTAGTAGAACCAAAAATGTTCAGTATGATGAGTGGAAGCCCCAGTAGTCAGTAACAGGACCTACACCAATTTGGTTACATCCTGTATAAGTTTTTTGTGGATGTCCACCGATTTCTTCATCAATTGTGGACCGATTTTAAAAATTCATTTTTTATTCGAAAGAGTATACACCTGAGGTAGGTACTCCCATACATATTTTATCAAAATCAGTTTAGTACTTTTTAGAAAGTTAACATAAAATGAAGTAATTTATCGTGTCAATTTTAACATCCATGTCACGTAACTGCATATTTAATTTCATAATATAATCATTCACGTCTTGACGTTCGAATTAGACCTTTATGTAATTGTCACTTTTCTGTAGGGTTCTTTGCAGACAGTTATCAGTATGTCATTAGATACTTCTCCATTTTATCAGTTTGGGAATTACAAGATGAGCAATGTGACCGTATCATGTGGAAATTCCTTTTTTTTACTTATTTCATTTATATTAATCGAGCACAAACTCCAATTTGAAAAGTATTTTAATTATTTCGTATTTTCAAGCGACTTCCAAAAAGGAGGAGGCTCTCAATTCGTCTGTATGTTTTTTTAAATGTTTGTTACCTCATAACTTTTGACTTACAATTAGTGAACCGATTTTTATGATTCTTTTTTATTTGAAAGCTAGCGCCTTCCGTGTGGTCCTATATAAATTTTATCAAAATCGGTTTAGTACTTTATAAGAAAATTGACAAAAACTAAAAATAATAATGCAAAAATGTACTAAGTTGTTGCGATGGAAGTCGGGTTTTTAACGTGTTTAGCGTTTTCAATTATTCTCAGCAAGCCCTTCCATTAGATACCCATATCATGAGGGTGCATAAAGAATAACTCTGGTCCGCCGTCTTTGGGAGTGCACCTTATTGGATTTAGAATGACTATGCAATGTCGCTGCAATTAAGCTGGGTATTCTCTCTGAGGCGGTACTTTACACCTGGAAGTCCGATCTTGTATGGAGCACTGTTCTCACCTATGGGATGGATCAGCCCGCTATCAGCTGGATACCTTGCACGCTATCGACCGACGCCCCCGGAGACTCATTGGCGACGATGAGCTTGTCGAAAGCAAGCTTCTAAGCCTTGAGCATCGCCGCAAAGTTGCCTGTCTTTCGGTTTTCTATTGAATTTATTTCGGAAAGGGTGCTCAAAAACCTCACGACCTGATTCCCCCAGCTCCATTCCACCTTCGGTCAACGAGACGCATGGGGAGGTTCCACCCCTTTGTTGTTGATATTCAGCCCATACGCACGAAGCGTTACGCTTCCTCATTTATTATGCGAACAGCGATGGAGTTGCGTCTGTGTTTCCCGACTCCTATTATTTGGGGATCTTCAAGGCGAGATTGAATAGGCATTATTTGAGTTTGCGTGTACCATTTTCGACTACATCGTCACTTACCGTCAGCTGAGATATAGTCAAACGCACTCAAATTTTTAATTTAAAAAAAAAGTGCTCCAAAAACGTGCAATAAAACTTTCAGCTCAATCGGAAACCGAGAAGTGGTTCTAAATTAGCTTCCAAGATTTGTCCCAAACTAACTAACTAATACGGCAAGTTAAAATAAAGCTTCTAAAAATAGATCTGAATTTCTTTGTATTAATACAATACAATATTCTTTATTGCATCACAACACAAAAAAAGAAATTGACAATATAGAAGAAAGCCTACACAATGTCCCTAAGACTTGGAAAAACTGGTTTGTTGCAAGCTCATTAGAGCAACTAATCCCAAAAAGTGTCAATAGAAATTGAGAGTGTCTGTCAATAATTCGGGTTACGCCACTATGACTGCGCACTCTGGCTGCGCGCGCGCATTCTCCGACATCAGCTTTCTCCGCCGCCGTTAGGACGCACGTCTATCACGCACTTTAATGACTATAGCTGCATTGCTCTATTGTCGATGGTCAGGCTATCTTGTCTATGACCATACGCGTAACGCCTTGTCATTACTGCTGAATCCACTGCAAGTAAAATCTTCTAATTTGTAACATTGTGATTAAGGCAAAACTCCTTCCAAAACAACTATTTTCAACCGACTTCGAAATAGGTGGTGGTTCTCAATTCCACTGTATGTTTTTGTGTGTTTTAAGCGATATATTCGCAGATTCTGAACCGATTTTCATGATTTTTTTATTCGATAGGGTATGCTTTTGAGTTGGTCCCATCCCATATAAATTTTATCAAAACCGGTAAAGTACTTTTCTAGAAAATTAACAAAACCAAAAATAATAATGCAACCTTGTACTAATTTTTGCGATGGAAGTCGTTTTTTTTAACGTGTTCAGCGTTTTCTTGTCGTGCCCCAGCATTTATTAAAATTGTATCAGTTTTATGGATAAATATGTATATGCTTTCCAATAATAACATTACGTAATAATAATAACGAAGTAGGCTTATATCTATTTTAGATATCGACTCTTCAGGCGTTCATCCTTCAATCAAGAAAATTGATTCTTAACATGTTTGCGGGGCTGATGAAATGATGTATGTGTGTATGCGTGGCAACGTGCGAGTGGTCACGTCGCCAATAAATGAATCCACTAGGTATGGCGTTCGATTCCATCTGTATTCGGAGCGCAGTACGCAAGTGGGCCACTGGCTCCGATTCGAAAAGTATACGTGTGCGATCAACGGTGACCGGACCACTGCGCACTGCGCGAACGGTAAACTGATTGCAAACACATTGATTACATGATCATGATAGCTGCCTGCGCGAAAATTAGGATTGTTAGATAATGGAAGATGGTCACAGAAGCTAAACAACGACACAGAAAAACCATTAATTTCACTTAGCAATTGTGATTAAATTCAGAATTTAGTAGAAATATGGAAGTTTTATGATTATAATACAACTAGCTGTTTCTCGCGGCTTCACCCGCGTGGACAACGTTTCTATGACTTTTCGAGGGTGCCGAGCGTGAAAAAAGTAGCCTATGTGTTAATCCAGGTCCTAATCTGTCTACCTACCAAATTTCAGCCAGATCCGTTCAGTAGTTTTTGCGTGAAGAAGTAACAAACATACACACTCACAAACTTTCGCCTTTATAATATTAAGTGTGATAAAAAGTAAAGCCATGACTCACTCACCGACTCATTAAATCATCAACACTCAGCCCAAACCATTGCTAAAAATTTTGCACAGATGTTCTAAAGACAAGGAGTAAGGTCGGATTTTGCAACAGATGTTCTATGGACAAGGAGTAAGGTCGGATTCTGCACAGATGTTCTAAAGACACGGAGTAAGGTCGGATTTTGCACAGATGTTCTATAGACAAGGGGTAAGGTCGGATTTTGCACAGATTTTCTATAGACAAGGAGTAAGGTCGGATTTTGCACAGATGTTCTATAGACAAGGAGTAAGGTCGGATTTTTCGAACGGGAATAAAGCGGAACACAATCGCAGAAAACAACTAGTCCTAGTGAAAAAACTTTGGAGTAATGGTTAAGTCCATTAGCTTCAAATCAGGAGATCGGGTGTTCGATTTCCGGCGGAGTTCAACCTTGTAAGACTCGGTTTGGTTGGTGGATGGGCATTTTCTACGCCCGCCTCGCAAGCTACCACCATCTTATCTTAGTCTTGCCGCCAAACATCAATGTTAACAGCATTGATGTGTAGGCTTAAAGATAAGATAGCCAGCTCCCCATTGCGTTGGGGAATGTCGGTAGGTAAGCCCGCTTTTATCTTCGGCATCATCGTCATTTACTATCAGGTGATATGACGCCAAGGGCTAACCAATCGTGAATAAAAAAACTGACACACTCTCACATTTATAAACTTTTATTATAGAATAAAATACTTTAAATATTTTGATACTGCCAATCAGTATCTTTTGTATAGTTCATTAGAAGTGAAGTAGTAAAAAGATTACTGAAGAAATAGTTATTTGTTATACCAGAGAGCAAAGTTGCTTTTTAACCGCGCGCTCAATTTTGATGACCGCGCAAGCGAAGGTTTCTAAAATTTAATCACGAGCGCAGCGAGTGATTCAAAACTTAGAATCCTGAGCGTTAGCGAGGGAATCAAAAGAGCACGAGGTGAAAAATCTTTGCACTCGAGTGCAACACGTAACTTTTCATTCCACCTCAGCGAGGAAATGACAAAATGCAAAAAAAAAAAAACATTTGCGCATTAAGTACAAACAGTTTCAGTCAATTCTGTTGGCGTCAAATAAACTTCCTCGTCGCTATAATCACTTATTTTAGATTTTTCACTGGTTTTCAAGTTTCTTGTTTTTAACCTTAGGTTTTAACAATATAACGTGAAAAGAAAATGGCGCGAGCAAAGCAAATTAAAAAAAAGTACACCAAGAAGGTTCCGAGTCTGAGTTTTTAACAAATTAAAAAAGTTTGTATGATAAATTCGGCACCATGGAGGTAGAAGTAAATAGGTTTAATAATGTTTTGAATTCACAAACTTATTGCACACGATGTTCTGAATTCAATTTACTTTTTCTCCTCAAGCGAATAAAAACGGCTTTTGCACTCAGATATCGAAGAGCAAAAATTCAATTTCCGAGATGGGGGGATGAAAAATAAGTTTACCAAAACGTTTGAGTATTTTGCCCCTTTCGCTATGCCACAAGTCACGACAACGCAACGCCTTGCAGCAAAGCAACCGCAGACTTTGCAAATACATGTTTATGTCAGTTCGTTATCCGCACTTTGTACTTTAGCTAATAAACTTTATAATGACGTATTGTCGAGGCATATAATAAGTAGTTACACGTAACAGTTATGACACGGTGGGGCGGGCAGGACGGGGCCTCGGTACCAACCAATATGTCAATAGTCAACGGTCGCGAACGGGCGGTTGCGAAACCAATAGACGCTTCTGTCTAAGTAAAATTAAATATTTGAACTAATAAGCAGGTATGTTAAATAGCACCTATTTCACGGTGACAAATCGATTGCAACGAATAAATTAGACTTTGGAAAAAATCAGAAGCGTCGGTGGTTCAAATCCGGACGACCAATGTACCAATGAGTTAGTAGTTGTAGGGATGAGACTTAGCTGAATTGAAAATAATCTTTGAAAATTTTGCCCCCGTATGTTTGTGCTCGTAAAACACGGAAAGTATAGTCTATCGATTACGATCAAACTTAGGTGAGTTGTAGTAAACGCCCGGGAAGGATCATAATAATAAGTTCAGGAATTAATTAAAAACGCTACTACATAAAAACTTAACCCCTATTTTTGGGCCAGTCGGGTACAAATATCCTGTTTCACTCGCGGTATTAAGACGACTCTAACGATACCTCGCACTCCGAAGTACATCAAGCATTTTAGGCTACAGAGCGTGCTAAAGAAATAAATAACCTCTTTTTTAGCTAGTCGGGTAAAAACGTATCCTATGTCTCGAGTGGCGACCGCGCATCGGAAAACGTAGCGTAGGAAGACCTCACACTAGATGGACCGATGACCTGTTGAAGGTCGCGGGAAGCCGCTGAATGCGGGCAGCGCAGAACCGGTCGTCGTGAAAATCCTTGGGGGAGGCCTTTGTCCAGCATTGGACGTCCTTCGGCTGATATGACTATGACTGTCGAGGAGCCCCCTGGGTGGCGGAATGCATTTTGAGATTAAGTTCGTTTAGCATGATATAATCTGGTCAACCATTTCATTAAATGGTCGTGCACATCTAGATCTGACTAAACGTGGATTGAAATATCATTTAACGTTGACGTTTAAATGACATGGTCAGGGCAAACCCCGGACACTGCATTGTATGCAGTGTCGTGAAATGACATTCTAAAAACAAATGACGGAGCAAACAAAATCACAGCGAAATCCCATACGTTCGAGACCAAACTGTAACCAATCTGTATCAATATGGGTGACGTGCGAGGGGGTGAGGTCGCAATCTAGAGAGCGGCAGGGAGTGTCCATACTGTATGTTAGTACTAATATACCTATATACTTTGTTCAGGGTCAGGTGACGATCTCATGAAATTTGTCGATTTACGAAATTGTCAATTTTATGATTACGACATGTATACAAGTAACTTTAACTTTTTAAGAAGGTGACAGGACTTGAACCAATCGAAATGAAACCAATCGAGCACTGACTAGCGTGGGACTCTTTCTTCTTTAGTGTCGCCATTGTATTTGCGCATTCTGTAGCGAAGTCTATTCCGCGCACGTCTTTAAAGTGCTACCGTTTTGAGACCACGCGTCGAATGGTCTTTGTTCCAATGCAAATACCGGTGTTGGCTATTCATTAAGTCTGCGTCAAAAGCACCATTTGTATGGGGAGCATTATAACTTCCTCTTTATTTAAAAAATACATTACGAGCAATAAAGATCATCTTCAAAAAAAGCTATTTTTAAAGTCGTCCAAAATCAGTGTTAACAACATTGATGTGTTCCGGCTTGAAGATAAGTTCTCCATTGCGTTGAGGAATCTTGGTAAACCCGCTTTCGGCATCATTGTCACTTACCATCAGGTGAGATGATGCCAAGGGCTTACCAATTTTCTATGTATGATATACTTGGAACTTGGATACCCAAATCATGACGTTAGTGACCTAAACTGATAGTCCGAATATGACATTGAGAAACATACTCACTTTCTGGAGCCCATTATTAGTTTTCACAGCGTCAATGCCTTTCATAAACATTTGATGTAAACAGTTGAGCAAACTTTAGTTGAAGGTCAAATCTGGTGGATTTTAACAATTTGGGTAGATATATTGCATAAACTAACGCATTTGTTAACATAAATAATCAGCTTGGATGACCTTTACCTAGTACTTTCAGATATTTATTAGTTACAAAGTCTAGTGAGGTATTATACTATTTACCCGACTGCGCTAGAAGGAGGGTTATGTTTTTCGAATGTATGTATGTTTATTTCTAGATGTTATGTTTATTTTTTTCTAAACGGCTTGATGGATTTTGGAGTTCGAGGTGTCTTTAGATTTGTCTTGATCCTATGAGTGACATAAGATACATTTTTACCCGACTAGCCAAAAAAAAGGTTGTTTATTTCTTTGGCATGATCTGTAGCCTAAACGGCTTGATTGATATTGGGGTGCGAGGCGTCGTTAGATCCGTCTTAAGGGCCGTCAGGAGGCTCGAGTTTCCATACAAACGTAGTTCTGCTTTAATACAAAAAACTACATGGCAGATTGAATTCAAACTTTGCAAATATATTGAGGAGACACATATCGATGTTTGTAATTAGTTTTCGAAATACTAATATAAAACGGAAAAAAATGAGAGCAGTTTCAAACTTTCAGTACAAAACTAAATTAAGCCTTCGTTTAGTTACGTTAAAATTTACTACGATTAAAACTAACTAGTCTGTTCTCACATATTTCTGTCCCCGTCGCTCTTGAAGAGACTGAACGAGAGGTCCCACAAACCAGTTTGGTCTCGGAACTAGTCGGAAGTAGTATAATATTTCGAAAGATAAAGTACAATATTAAAGCTTTTGATACACGGCGTAGATACTATACTATAAATACTATAGATTTTTTGATATACACAATTAGTACGCCCTTGGAAACTTTTGACATGACATTAAGTGATGATAATGCCTAAGATCTAAGTGGCCTTACCAAGATGCCCCAACGCAATGGGGAACTGGCTATTTTATCTTCCTGTCGATCATAATTATTTATGTTTTCGAAAATGTCCTTCCACTAACCAAACCGAACCTAACATAGTTAGACTCGGCCGGGAAGCGAACCCAAGACCTCCTGATTTAAAGCCAATGGACTAACCAATACGCCACAGAGGCGGTCTAAATTCTGGTGGTAGACTTTGTAAAGGACGATTATCATCACTGCGACGTCTCATCTCGTTTAATAGAAAAGTTGTTCAAACGAACAGGCGTCCGGTGAAACATTTAGGAAACTTTCTTTGTGACAGATTGGATTATATAAGCTTTACCTTTATAGCGATTACTCTTAGATTAAAATAAACATATTTATTTGCAAGAATACATAGATTAGATTCTCAATACAAGGAGTTTTTGCGAAAGGTACAATAAGATAAAAAAAAGTAGTGTGTGGTTTTATGAAACCACGGTAAAAGTGAAACTTTTTTCACATTATAGACATTTACAGAGGACGAAACGATCATGGCTGAGCTCTCGTCTTGGAGCTACGGTACAGAAGACGAAACGATCATACCGACCGTCACGCGACACACAGGCTAAAAAAATTGAGACGATGTAATAAAAGTTTCACTTTAATAAACACTCTTTATTAAATACAGTATAAAATTGAAATAAACATATTTATTTATTTCAATTTTTTTTTTTATTTGAGTGCGTTTGACTGCAACTCACCTGATGGTAAGTGATGATGTAGTCGAGGATGGTAAACGCAAACTCAAATAATGCCTATTCACTCTTGCCTTGAAAATCCCCAAATTATAGGAATCGGGAAACACTGACGCAGGCAAGGAGTTCCACTCCTGCGCTGTACGCATAATAAATGAAGAAGCGTAACGAACGATTCGTGCGAAAAGGTTTGTATGCCTAATAGTACAGCCTGCGAAATATCTCAAGTAAATGTTCCCTTTTTTTGTTACTGACTCACCGATCATCATAAAATTTAAAGTACTTCTAGCTTACTTACGAACGTGAAATTTGGTACAAGGATAGGTTTTGGTTCCCATACAAAGGGAAACTCCTAAAAAACGTTTAACAGGCAAGTCTTTCGTTATCTTTTATTCACTTGGACTTGGCTCTTTATTTCATCACTTTTAAAGGTCAAGTAATCTTCATTGAGACTTGGCAAGGTTTTACAGAGTGTTTTTGTTGGGATTCCTTACAGCTAATATATTATTTCAAATCGTAAAAACAACACTGAGTAGCCAACTTGTCAGTTTATTGTTCAATACATTGTCTTAGAGTAGTTTAATGTCACTTGGTAATACATTATCACCTAGAGGGTCTGTGGAGCGGCTCGAGAGGAATTATGTACCTCAACATTCCACATGAATCACTGCGTTCGTTGGTAAAACCGTATTAAAATCCGTTCGGTAGATTTTAAGTTTGTCGCGTTCAGGAATATCATCATTAATATGAGTTTTTTTTCAACCTTGGGTTTTCTATCGTTTAGGAGTAATTGACGTCAATAATAACGAAAATCTGTAATATTACCGCATTAAAACACTCTAAATACCAATCTCTGTCAGAACGTAT
Organism: Coleophora flavipennella; assembly: GCA_947284805.1. Classification (NCBI taxonomy): domain Eukaryota; kingdom Metazoa; phylum Arthropoda; class Insecta; order Lepidoptera; family Coleophoridae; genus Coleophora; species Coleophora flavipennella. Next base: position 14,604,530 of record OX369283.1, read on the forward strand.
GCATCTTTTCTGCATTTTGAAAGCTTTAAAAGCTTTATCCCATGTTCACAGAATAGGGATGACGACAGCATCAGAAATAAATTATGAAGTCTTGATCACTTAATTGCCCTCCTGCTGCTGAAGCTTTGAGAAATCTTACTGGTTTTGTTTTCCATCAAGTCTTAGATTTTTAAAACACAAAAATCACAAAATGAGTACATAAATGACGTTACACTTAGGTATTTCAAACATTTTTAGAACAAAATTTCGTTTATGTTATGACAGAGGATAAAAAGTAACACAGATGACTAGCATTCGTCATCCCTATTACCCCAAAGCAAAAGCCCACACTCCAAAACAGAACCCACGTAGTAACCACGATAAGCTGTTAGAGCTGCTTCTGTTGGTACAGCTTACTTAAGTCTTTTCAAGCTGCAGACTACCTTTTGTAGGCATTTTCGATTAATGGCTTTTTGCTCATTGCAAAACAGATTATCCGTATAGTATCTGGTAACTATTTTAAACAGTATGAAGCATAAAACAAATACTACCGAATATAACTTAAAAACACATGTGAACGAGTTTAGCATGACCATTTTACACCAACTCAAATAAGGGTCAACTTTTGAAAAGTTTTTCAGGATACTTTGAGATAATTAAAATAATACAGTGATCGAATATTATTACAAAATACTTCAAGTTCAAAAGTATTTCTTTTATTCAAAATATTTTACTACGAGACCAAAGAAGGACAGTAATATTATAATCCTTAAATGCGAATTTTTTGTATGCTTATGAACGTTTTTTGCTCGTTATTTTTGTATGAAATTTTAAAAACTAATAAGCGCAAATTTGTTAAGAGAATATGTGTGTATACAAGGTGTTTTTTAATTGTTGCCTATTCCAGTTATTTCTACGTACGTGACCCAATTTTTTTTTAAATCGTAGTAATTGGAGGCAAGTTCCTAAAAATCTTATAAGCAGCTATTTCTTTATAGGAGCAGCTCCGTCATAAATTATAATTCTTTTTTAATTTTTCTTTATTTAGTTTAGTCCAACAAGGTAAGCTAACATGCGTGAAAATTATCAAAAGCTAGACTGCAGCCATTAGTGCGTATACAAATCTGCCATCATCATCATCATATCAGCCGAAGGACGTCCACTGCTGGACATAGGCCTCCCCCAAGGATTTCCACGACGACCGGTTCTGCGCTGCCAGCATCCAGCGGCTTCCCGAGACCTTCACCGGGTCATCGGTCCACCAAATGGGTGGCCTGCCTACACTACGTTTTCCGGTGCGAGGTCGCCACTTGAGAACTGTACTGCCCCAACGGCCATCTGTTCTACGAGCAATGTCGCAAACAAATCTGCCAACTAAACTAAATACAAAAAAAACTTGAAGGAACTTGCTACCCAAACACAACCGTTACTTTTTACGAGAACCATTGCCCACAAAAACCAAATGGCAGAAAATTGCAGCCACTTGAAATAATGCGCATCGAGTCTCTTCGCGACGTTGCGTTGCATAGTAACTAAATTACTGTATGAATAAAATGAGAGGCGCATTTTGTTCAAGGGAAAGTGCAGATAGTGAAGGTTTATTAACTTAAGAAACATACAGGATGTAACAAAATTGGTATTAATCAGGGCTTCAACTCAACAACTGAACAACTTTCCCCAAGGAACCCACAGACAATTACAAAAAAAAAAACAAGCAAAGATTTATAAATAAGCTGCTCAAATAGGGATGACGAATACTAGTCATCTGATTTACTTTTTATCATCTGTCAAAAACGACATTTTGTTCTAAAAATGTTTGAAAAATACCTAGGCGTGACGTCATAGTTTTGCAGCGTCATTAATGTACTCATTTTGTGATTTTGGTAAATTAAAAATCGAAGACTTGATGGAAAACAAAACGAGTAAGGTTTTCCGAAGTTTAAGTAGGAGGGCAATTTAGTGATCAAGAGTTCATAATTTATTTCTGATGCTGTCGTCACCCCTATTGTATGGACTATAATTATGTTTTTTCGAATTGACTATTAGTCACTTCCGAAAACTTGTTCAGTATGATGAGGCAAAACCCTATAAGTAAAAGTTCGTTTGCTGAATTAACAGCAGCTTTGAAGGCTCGTCACAAACACTCTGTCAAATAGGCCGCCTTGAGTTCAATCGGCGGCGGCGACGGCGGCGCGATTGAACTCAGCGCGGCCCCTTTGTCGGAGTGTTTCACTGTCGCCGCTGCCGGCTCGCGAACGAACTTTAACGATTCCTACACCAATTTTGAAACACCATGTATGTTAAGAGTCCTACAAGTTCAAAGCTCAAACGCGCTGACCCGGTGTTAATATCTTACCACTAGGTATCTTATGCCAGCGTATGTGGGATGAAAAAGAGTCAAAGGTTGCATTGCTCACCATACCCTTTGTGTTAAGGTAGATTTTATTTATTAGGAACAACCAATTAAAAGGTTTTCTTGAGCAGCCAACAAAGGCCTCGTCTAATATTTTATTTTTAAAAAATAACTGTAATCCCCCACAGAGAACATACTTTCTCGCAGTAGTGTCTAACATTATTCAATTCGTATGGGAGGTACCTTTTTTAGGATTTTTCGAGATATACCACTGGTGGCATATTATAAATGAAATGAAAATTTATTTTCATCTCTCCTGTTCGGAAAGTTTAATTTTCATGAGTAGATAGCCGGGCGGAACATTGCTTTTCCATCCCTAGGGAGGAAAGTATTGTCATCCCTAGGGTGGAAAGTATTGTCATCCCTAGGGTGGAAAGTAATTTTTTTTTATTGCCAGCCACGGAGTCGAAGATAATTGAGTTACATCATATTATTAAATTACATTAAAATAAGAGGTTTTCATAATTATATCTAAACTCAACTAAACATTAAACGACGTGTTTTTTTAGATCTATAGGTTGATATTAAATCATTCTGCTGCGCGTCATATTGCAATGATAAAATGACACTATGTGTATATAAGCATGGTTAGCCACATGTAAGATTTCTAGATTGCGTAGATAGACAGACTTAGGCTCATTTTGGAGAAAATATATCTTAAAACTTTTTTTGTATGACGGGTACCATTTTAAGTTTTCCCAAATATATCACATCTTAATATAATAAAACTGTAACGGGGCCGTGTCTGTACATGAAATATTTTTGGAAAATAATAACTGTGGTGGACATTACTAACGATACAGAGGCCAAAACAACAACTTTTGGAATTTTTGTCTGTCTGTCTGTCTGTCTGTCTGTCTGTATGTTCGCGCATCACGCAAAAACTACCAGGCCGATTTTGATGAAATTTTGTATGGTGGTTCCTTATAGCCCTGGTTAACATATAGGATACTTTTTATCCCAGAAAATTCAAGAGTTCCCGTGGGAAATTCAAAAGTATTCATTTATAGAGTGGCTCACCACGCAAATGTGGCTTGACCTATTACAATCAAATTTTACACGTTGATACCCTTATCGCGAACTAAAACTGGGACATTGTGAATCCCAAAAAAATTTGGGTTCCTACAGGAATGCAAAAAATTTTATCTTTAGAATGACTCAACGTAACAATATGAAACCTTTACATAGGAATGGGGTGTTATAATCATCATTGTATAGTCGGGTATTCTTTATCCCAGAAAACTAAAGAGGTCCCGTGGGAAATTATCTATCGATACATACAATAATAACAAAAGAGTACTTTTTTCTATATATTAGCTACACAAACCAAACATTATAATCATAGTAGCAGAATGTCAATAGATGGCACTGCAGGGATAATAAAACGCGCTTAAGTTGTATTAAAACATTAAAACATTATTGCATACTTTTGAGTGGATTTCTTTTATGTATTTTTCAGCATACGCTACTTTAAACTCTGGAACTATAGTACGATAGCGATGTGTTTCATAGACGAACAGAGAGGTATTTTTTAATTCCAATCGTGTAAAAAAATAAAAACACATAAATCGAGTTTAGCATCTTTTAACAGGAGGCACAGATATGGGAACTCTTCTGACGGCGACTATTTGCGTGTGGCAGTTGCTCTCCGCCTGCAATATCAATATCTGTGAACCTCATCAATGTATTTGCGGGTCCTCGGTGGAGGCAATTGGCCATCACTCACTGAGTTGCCACGTCACCAATTCCTTAATGACCTCACTCGGAGGGCACTGGTCTCGGCCAGATGGAATATTCCATCTATTATGCAGCCGCCGGCCGGGCTTTAGTCGATCTGATGGCAAAAGGCCGGAGGGTTTAAACAGGTGCTATGGCAGAGAGGAACGTGTCTGCTTTGGGAAGCCACTTTTTCTGTCTCACTCCTCACCCGTACGGTACTGCTGCTCAATTTGCGGTGAGAAAGAAGCATAATAAGTACTCGGTCTTGGAGGCAAATTACTGCTTTGTGCCGCTGGTCTGTGAGACAACCGGCTGCTGAACCCTCAGAGGCATTTGCCTTCACAAAGAAGATTGGCCTTCGCCTCCGAGAGAGGAGATGTGACGTGAGGTCCTACTTGCTGCTAAGGTTGTCTATTGCCATCCAGCGCGGCAACGAGAAGTGCGTCTTGGGCTTCTTTGGAGCTGATACGACTCGAGGATTTGACCCATATTGTTAGGAAATTTTATTACTAGATTGATACCTATAATGATTTGAATTAGTATTTTGATAATATTTCATCATATCAGTTTATATACGTCCCCACCAAGGGGCTCGACCTGCCCTGAGTTAGGGCGATCTGGCCTTAGACGATCACGCGGGCCCATTGCGGGTTGATTGACTTCACACATAAGCTTCGAATTTCTTCGCAGGCGTGTGCAGGTTTCCTCACGATGTTTTCTCTCACCGTAAGAGCGTCGGATAAACGTACATACCAGTATGAAATCGATATTCGTATAGATATTGGTAAGTGGCAGGATTCGAACCACGGCCTTCCGGACAGGAGGTAGTGGCCCTAACCGTTTTGCCACCGACGCTCTATATTTTATTTAAGATTTAGAAATCCTTACTTTATATTATAAATGTGAAAATGTGTTTGTTTGTTTGTTAACTATTCACACTTCAACACCTCTACCAATCTTAATGAAATTTGGCATGCAGGTAGCCTGTATCACTGGGAATGAAATAGTCAACCTTTTATCTGTGGAAATTATCATAGTCCGATGCAGTTCCTGAGGAAACTGAAACAATACTCTTTGTTCGTTTTATTTAAAATCGTAACGAAAAAATGGATTGGTGTGATTTTTCGCACAGAGATGAGGTGGAAAATGATATAATTTACTAATAAGTATATCCTGACATAGTTCCCGAGGGATCTGGGGACAACTGTTTTCTACGCTCGCGCACGTCGGTGGCGTCGCAACGGAGCAACGCAATGATATATAATGTTACTATCGTGAGCAACGGATTAAAGTGATTTTTTGTATAGAATTTGTTGAGGGGGTGGGAAGTGACAAAGACTGCTAATCCGAATAGCCCGATACAGTTCCTGAGGTACCTGGTGAAAACTCATGTCCACGCTTGCGAGCTGATTGCGGCTCGCGCACCACTCACCCTCAAAAAGAGTCATAAAAGCTATGTCCACGTGGGCGAAGCCGCGGGCAAAAGCTAGTATGGCATATTTTAGGCAAAGTATATCTATATTAGTACTGACATACAGTATGGACACTCCCTGCCGCCTTTTAGATTGCGACCTTATCCTCTCGTCACCCACATTGATACAGATTGGTTACAGTTTGGATGTCGGACGTATAGGATTTCGCCGCCATTTTGTTTGTTCCGTCATTCCTTTTTTGACTAGATATTTCTGGCCCGTTCTATGAATTGTCCAAGGTGTGTTTTAGGTGTTAATAAGTGTTGTGGATGACAAAAATTTGAAAAAGATTCTTAGCGTCCTTTTAAAAATATGTATGGGAGGTCCCGCCTTACCTATAATATTTTGAAAGTAAAAAATAAAAACAAAAAAAGGTGCCACTGAAACGTAATTTCAAATACCCATTTGCAAAATTTTATCTAAATTGGTCCAACAGTTTCTCTGCAAATCGAGGATACGAACATTAGGGTGGAGTGAAACATATGAAAAAAAATTTTTTGCTCTTTTCAAATCTCCTATATTATTAATTGGTGACCATATGTAAAAAAAGCTTTATTCATGCAAAAAAACAAAGGTCTACGACTTTATTTTCAGGTGGCGCATTGAGATAATAATTTCAAAAAAACTAATATTTTTACTTATAAGCCTACCCTCAAAAAAGAGTTATTCTTACATGCTTTGCTTACAAATACACTTTTTTTAACTTCTTCCAAGTGTTATCTCAAACGCAAATATAGTATTTTCTTATAAAACTTTATTATATAGTTTTGAAATAGTGCCAACGTTAAGTAATTTTTCATTAAAAATGCCTAAAACGCGTAAAGATTTCCGGTGTCCTCTATTTGGTTTCGTAAGGACAAAACTTTGACTATAACTAAGGCTAATAATATATCCCAAAGGAAGATTATAGTTGAAGAACATATCTCAATCATATCAGTACCTTATTCTGAATACATCGGTCATCTTTCTATTGATTCGGGTAAAGCGTATGATGTTAAGAAAAATAGTGTCAACTTTCTTAAAAACAAATATGAATTTCATTCTTCTTTGGTGGCAATTGGATGCGATGGTACTGCTGTTAATACTGGTCGGAAAAATGTAGTCATTGTTATAATAGAAAAACATCTGAAGCGCCCTTTGCAATGGTTTGTGTGCTTGTTACATGCAAATGAATTACCACTTCGTCATTTGTTCTCCAGTCTCGACGGTAAAACTACAGGCCCCAATACTTTTTCAGGCTGGTTAGGAAAACAGCTTGATAAGTATCTTGACTTAAAAATACAAACATTCGAACCCATCTCCACCGAATTGCCGGATCTGGATATTGATTTCTTGAGCACCGATCAAAAATACCTTTATCAGATATGTTCTGCTATTTCTTCTGGTACAGTTCCACCATACTTAGCTAACAATGATCCAGGAAAACTAGCCCATTCTCGATGGTTAAGTTGTGCTAATAGGATTCTTCGCTTGTATATTGGCACAGGTAAACCGACAAATAATTTGAAAGAACTGGCCACTTTCATCGTGAAAGTTGACGCACCAAATTCGTTTAATATCAAGTCAAAATCCTCTTGTAAATTTGGTCCGTTTCACATCTTTAATACGGTCAAACGAAGTATGTATTTGCGAGATGACTTAAAAATTGTTGTCTTAAATACTATTCAAAGAAGTGCTTTCTTCATGCACCGGACATACATAGGACATTTTCTAGAACACTTTTTTTGGTGTCTAAATGTGATAAAAAAGGAATTTAATCATTTGATTCAATACCAGTACCAATGACGTCTATTTCATGGCGTTTCTTCTCATTTGATTTATTTGCATAAAAATGTGTTTACAAAAGATTTTATATATGTAAAATAGAGTAGTATATGAGTAGTATACTTTATCAGAAAATCTGGCAAAAATTTTACAAAACTGAAAAGCTAGTAATTTAAGCACAAAAAACAATATTAATGGCATATTAAGCCGAGGTATTGATTGGAACAGTTGTCTCTGTCTTTTTGTTTACGTGTAAAGAGTAAAGAAAATAATCACACTTATTCACTTTTTTTATGGTTTTTCGTTTCAATCAAAAACTACAATGAAGGTATAAAAAATAATAACATTACTCACTTTGTATTATCATTACAAATATTGATGTATATTTTTTAAAATTTATACTTAATATTAGTCATAACCTAGAGTTAAAAGAAAGGTGTAGGTAGACCTATCTTTGGGACTTTTTTTTCTATCGAGCCAACACTGCTTAATCGTGTTACTAAAAGCTTTTGATTTTATGGAACATCATCAACAATAAGGGAATTTTTTTTCAACCTTGGGTTTTCTATCGTTCAGGAGTAATTGACATCAAAAATAACGAAAATCTGTTATATTACCGCCTTAACATCATAGCACCATTAATATCATCTAAAATGTCAGATAATAGAGTCTCAAATGAAATAAAATCACATTTTCATACATTACCTAAACAACATGTTGTAGCATTACTAATATAATTACCATGCAAAATATCAGTTAATAGTGTCTAATTAATTAATTATCTAATTAAATAAAAATCACATTTCCATACTTTACATAAACAACATGTTGTAGCATTATTAAATAATAATCATGCATAATATCAGTTAATAGTGTCTAATTTATTAATTATCAGCTTACTTAACTAGAATGTCACAATAAAAATGTAAAAGTAAAAAAAAGATTTATACAATTCACTTAAAGTCAAGAAATTCTGATAGGTTATAGAAGCGTTATTCAATCAGCCATTAACGCAGTTTTAGTACAAATACATTTGTGGGAAGATCCCTAATTACTCTCGGAATTTTGTTATAAATTGTAATAGACATGCACCTAACAGTTTTTTTAAATAATTCACTTTTGTATGAAGGTTTACTTATTTTGTTGATGTCTCTAGGGCGCAACCTAGGATCGACAATTTCTTGCTTTTAAAGAATCTAGGATGATTTTTTACAAAGGCTCCAACTTCCAGAATGTAGAGCCCCACTGAGGGGGCTCGAGCGTATTATGAATCAGGCGATCGGGCCTTAGTCGACCACACGGGCCCAGTGCGGGTTTGTCGACTTCACGCACAACCGTAGAGTTTCTTCGCAGGCGTGTGCAGGTTTCCTGTTCAATTCAATTCAATATATTTATTCAAAATAGGTGCAAATTACACTCTTTCTGATAGTCATAAAATAATAATAACAATGTCATTTGTGAAGAATCAAGAAATAAACAATAATTAGTTAATAACATCAAAATAAAATCCTTGATATAGACCAGATTATGTCATTAGAACATGAAAACAATATGACACGAAAAGTTATATACATAAAAATCATTGAAAGCATTTAACAAGAGTAGGCCAGTTCCCACGGACAGCACCCGGTCACGAGTATAACGCGAGAGTCAGCCATCGCTCCCATCAACCATATTAGAGGGAAAGGAACGACCCGGCTCCCGATGCGCCACTGTCCGATCCTCACGATGTTTTCCTTCACCGTAAGTGCTGGATAACCTTCGGATTAACGTACATAGGAAATCGAAATTCAAAAACACATTGGTACGTGGCAGGATTGGAACCACGACCTTCCGGACAGGAGGTAGCGGCCCTTGCCGTTACGTCACCGACGCTCTTATATTAAGGTTAAAAGTATAATGTGCGTTATCATCAAGTTCATAATAAGCAACCAGTTTTTGAGAAAATGTTTAATTATGTATTATTCTGCGTTAGCATTCGTTAAAACGATGCGCTCTGATAATCGCCGCGCCCGCGCACGCTGCGCCGCGTTGTTTTTCAACCGACTTCAAAAACTGCATTTCAACCGACTTCAAAAAAGAAGGAGATTCTCAAATCGTTATGTCTGTGTCTTAGCGCAGGGCTGGGCCAAGCTCTGTGTATGTCAACCTCTTCATTTTAAAAACGGGACCCTATTACTAAGACTTCGCTGTCCGTCCGTATGTCTGTCTGTCCGTCTGTCACCAGGCTGTATTTCATGAACCGTGATAGCTAGACAGTTGAAATTTTCACAGATGATGTATTTCTGTTACCGCTTTAACAACAAATACTAAAAATTTGAAAACTGAAAATATAAGGGGGGGAGGGGTCCTCATACAAAAAAAACTTTTTTTTGAGACATGAAGAACTAGTGCCATCTAGTATGATGGTACGGAACCCCGTTGTATTAGCGCCATCTAGTATGACTAGTTTGTGTGCATGCGGTTCTGACTCGCAATTGGTCGGTTTATATTGTGTTATTTGTGAAGTTTATTTGCAAGACTATTCTTCGAGGGTATTTGTCGATGGATCCAAGTGGAGGGAGAGAAATTTGCCTCTTTGTTAAACGTATCGTTTTACAGTTGCAATATTCGCATTGTAAGTTGTCCGCTTCAAAATTTGAAATTAAATTTGATTCACTCTCCCCGGTGTTCGATTGAGCTGAAATTTTACATAATATACACGTTTAGTTTGGATGACAATGCATGGTAATCTAATTAGCGTCATTCTAAATTCAATATGGCGGACTCACAAAGATAGTGGACCAGTTATTTTTATGCACCCCCATGATACGGGTATCAAATGAAAGGTACTGCTGAAAGCACTATGAAATATTTTTCCTTTTTTTTAATAAAAGATTTTACCTTAAAGTGTTTAGGTTTTATGGAAATTATTTATGACATACTAGCTTTTGCGCGCGGCTCTGCAGCGTGGACATCGAGGGTGCGCGGGGTTTTTCTAATGATTGATGACAAATCTCTGGATCGATATCTTTCATTTAGAAAAAAAAAAGTAAATAGGTTGGATAGAACGGCCTTGACTCGTAACAGATTTCATACATTTTTTTTATATACCGATAAGCGTAGCGTCGGTGGCTCAACCGGTAACGACTCGGTCCATCTAACCAGAGGTACCGGGTTCAAATCTGGACGGCCAATGTACCAATAAGTTTTTCAAAAAAACTTACGTACATATCATTATTTAACGGTGAAGGAAAACATCGTGAGGAAACTTGCATCAGGCCAGGCCTGCGAAGAAACTCGAAGGTTGTGTGTGAAGTCGACCACCCGCACTGGGCCCGCGTGGTCGACTAAGGCGTAATCGCCCTGATTCAGGGTAGGCTCGAGCCCCTCGGTGGGGACGTATATGAGCTGATATAATAAAGCGTAGCTTACAAAGATACCTAATGAAATAAAACGATAAGAAATGTAAGCATTTCAACTGTGAGATCCCAGGGGATCTACAGCTACCTATTTGTGGTATTGAATAAGGTATCCTTGTACTGCAAATCTTTAAAAAAAAATACCTTTTGAATTATATACACATCACCAGTATTTTCCATATTGCTTTTAAAACTGTATTCGATCGTGCACATTGAACGACCGGCAATTCAAGTATTTCCCGTTCCTTCGGAAACTATGCATTTTTAGGATAAAAAGTATCCTATATTGTGCTCCTTGTTGCCATTTAGCCCTTGCAAAATTCCTGCGTAATTGGTTAAGTAGTTTTATCATGAAAGAATAACAAACAGACTTCAGTTTTTCCCCGACCCCTTTTTTTAAATAAAAATTTGAGATGCGTTTTGCTGCACCTCACCTGATGTTAAGTGGCGATGCAGCCGAGGATGTAACACGCAAGCTTAAATAATACAAACCCCTCTAGAACTATGCTATTTTTCGGGATAAATAGTACTGTATAGATCTCTCTACAATCGTCCATTGCATCTCTTTATGTATACGTACTGGCTGCGCGTCAAATTTTGTGAAAAAAATTAAGTCCGAAATTATTAATCAATGCTGAAGGCATTCCAAACGCGTTTTCATTCATAATTTCGGCTTTGGGCCTGACTCTAGTTACGCGTGGAACACTCAGTTCCTTGCTAGTATTCTGTTTTTCGGTTTTTTGCTTTCGAAATATTTATATTTACATTATTTTTTTATTAGGGACAAACAGTCATTTACAGATATAAAACTAACAACAATATTACTTAAAGTCCTATATTCTCCTGTCTTAAATATAGTGGTTCATTAATACATAAGTATATTAAAAAGTAACAATAACACTATGAATAAGATAAGATAAGATGGTCATGACTGCACCATTACAGAAGTGGCGACAGCAACCAGAAGCAGACAGCAACAAAACTTCGACTATTTACTTGTAGGTACTCGTAGTTAAGGTTAAGAAATTGGTTTCAGCTACGACCCTAAGCCCACACGACTCACAGGAATCCAACAAGTTAGTGGAGGCGCTGGGTTCTTCCACCTGTACCATAGATTGTTCTCCCATTTACTTTAGCTCCATGTCAAATTTATTTATATTCATTTATTTAACAAACAGACAGACAAACACACATCAGATCAGTTCTCTGACAAAGAGCTTGGGCCATTGGACAACGGGGCGCTTCAAAGAGTTGAACACTTGCAGTAAGCAAACACAAAAAAAATATTTAGAGCATATCTGACTGAGGACAAACACTTACGTCAAGGATGCATCTGCCAATGTTATTTTAAAGGCTTTAAATTGTTTGAATGAGAAAACCAGCCAATATTTATTCACAGTCATGTGCAAAACTCCATGAGATTGGAGTTTATATCTCCTTTTAAGTCTGTCTGTTACACAAACTCTGAGTAGACTTCATCATCATCGTGGACGGACTTTACGACATGAACCGCGAAATTAGACATCAAGTTTTGAGAAGACATTTTGTCACGCGAGTACACGAAAGTGAAGGTTTTTGACAGTTTTATTTTGTCTTGGACCATGTCTAACACAATGAAAACAATTAACTATTCGCTTTTGTTAGGGATTAGTCGAGGCATTTAGTTTTTGTTTCGGTTGTTAGGAGACTACACGCCTGTTAATTTTTGCATTTCAATTGTACATTTTTCAAAACAAGAAAAACGCTTTTAATAAGCGTGTATATTTAATTCCATACGTTTTTAAGTTACTACGAAAAAAATGAGCCGTCACGTTACGCCTGGCAGATGTGAAACACACACTACTACATATAGACTGTATTATACTATCCACGCCAGAAATCGGTTTTACGTGCGGCCATAGTTGTTTCACATCAAAAACTGCATGTGTTCGTCAAAAAAAGCAGAAGGTTTTCCTGGTCGAACACTATCCGCAAAGAAGATTTACGGAATCTATATTAGGCAAGAATCGTTCATCACAAGTGAGAATAGGGCACACAATGCACAGAAAAAAGGATAATACCGCTAGGGTTGGGTTCACATGGCAGCCGAGCCGGGCCGGCCGCCCCCCAAAAGTGGTAGTCGAGGCCGAACTGCGTGCAGCTGGGTACGTTGCGCTGGAGCGAAGTAGAACGCGACAGGATAGGGGGGCTCCCGAAGGCGATTTAGGACCGCAAAATACAGAATAAACCAGAACCCGTGTGAAGAGAAGCAACTTTTACTTGTATGAAACTACTCTAATTTAGGGTAGTTGTAACGTTTTGGCCCTTCTAAATATTACGTGCATGTGTTTCCTCCTAACTTATCTTACTCAAAAAGTCTTAAAATCCGACCTAAAATAGCAATATTACAGCCAAGGAAAGGAGGGGAGGCGCGGAGTTACTGGCTCGTGCGCGCCTCATACTGTACTCACTATACGTGGGCACACCCTGGACACTTCATACAACGAGCCAGAAATGACATTTCAAAAAAGGAATGATGAAAAAAAAAAATGGCGATCCTATACGTTCCTATCCTATACGTTCGACAACCAAACTGTAACCAATCTGTATGAATCCGAGTGACGAGCGGGTGAGGTCGCAATATAGAGAGCGACAGGGAGTGTCCATACTGTATGTTAGTACTAATATAATATGTACTTCTATGAAACTACTCTATTTTAGAGTAGTTTTAACGTTTTGACCCTTCTAAATCCTGCGTGCATGTTTTTTTATACATTTTTTGTAGTGGTTCTTTTTAACTTATCTTACTTAAAAAAGTTTAAAAATCCGACCAAAAATAGCAATATTACAGCCAAGGGATCCTTCCCTTAGCTGTTATAATGCTATTAAGAACAAGGTCTTCAATCAGTGTGTGTTGCCAGTGATGACATACGGAACTGAGACATGGTCGATTACTATGGGCCTCATAAGAAGGCTCAAGGTCACCCAAAGGGCAATGGAGCGGAGTTTCCCTCCCTCCTGGGTAGGCGCGGAGTTACTGGCTCGCGCGCGCCTCATTCAGTTCTCACTGTACACTGGTTTCGGTGTTCGCTAGTACAGAGGCCAGCACATCAAGCTATACACACGCAGTGCGATTCTGATCCATACGCATTCGGCATAAGAACGGTACAAAGTCCAAAGTGTGTAGCTTGATGTGCTGGCCTGTGTACATAATACTTCGATGGTCCCAGTTTGTTCTGTATTCTAAGCATAGAACGACAGTAACAATAACGTTACGAAATACAAATTGATCCGGCGCGGGCGTCTCTTACAGAGAGATCATTGGATTATGCTGAAACTAGAACACATTACATTCGTTCCAAAGTGCGTACTGCAAACACTTGGCGGTTGTCCACTTCACGCCTACAGCGGGATGCGCACGGTTGCCTCACCAGTCACCACACCAGCTCGATAGCTACAATGCCACTTTCGCATTACGTAACACTACTCATTCAAGTGTCCACACTAAAACTTTTAGTGCCATTAATTAAAATCAATCGCATGTCCATTGTCGTCCAAACATTCTGTTAATAATTCTGCCGGTGATTAAATTAGCCAACAACAACAATCATCACACATTTAAAAATATCAACGCAACGGTACGAAACATACAGACGTTGAAACTTCAGCAGCTGCTGTTCGATGGTTTTCGACAATCAAACGTTTTAGGGTTCCATACACCCGAAGGGTGACCAACGGGGCCCTGTTCTGTTACTAAGCCTCCGCTGTCTGTCCGTCTGTCTGTCAGCGGGCTGTATTTCATGAACAGTAATAAGTAATTCCTTGGAAATCCTTGGGGGAGGCCTTCGGCTTTTTTTCACACAGTGTGCATTTCTATTGCCGCTATAACTACAAATAATAAAAATTAGAAAATGTGAAAAATTAAGAGGGGTGCAATACCTTTAAAAACCGTGTTTTTGGTTTTGCTCCATCGTAAAAACAATAATACATACGTACGCGTGAAACTTGGTGTGATTGTATTGTAGCACTAATTCTGAAGTGAAACAATAAATAATTAAAACCGGCCAAGTGTGAGTCGTAGTCGCGCTAAAGAGCCCGAACTGAATGAAAAATATTTTTTTTCTGTCGCTCGCGATGATGTCTTTTGTTTGCAATGTGAATAGGTATCATTGTCCTAGTTGTGTGTATAGGTATGGTGGTACGGAACCCTCGGAGCACACGTCCGACTCGCACTTGGAAGGTTTTTTACCCAAAAAATAGGACAGTAATATTTTTGGGTGTATGTATGTATGCCTGTTTCTGTGGCTGAGCCTGTAGCCTAAACGGCTTAATGGATTTTAGAGTGCGAGGTGTCGTTAGATTCGTCTTGATCCCGAGAGTGGCACATGATACCCAAATGTCCAAAGAAGAGAGGTTAAATTTTTATGCAGACGGGTTTTTAATTTTTTATAAAATTAGATATTTTAATTAATTTAAACTTCCGACATTTAGTAATCAAATCACACTTATGTCGAACGATCGCCTCCCAACAACATCCCAAACCAAAGAATTTATATACAGCAAGTAGAAACAGTGTCAGCTTTTAAAAAGCGTCCAGGCTAATAACGCCGCACGCCGCTATTTTCAAGCGACTTCCAAAAAGGAGGAGGTTCTCAATTCGTCTGTATGTTTTTTTTATGTGTTTTACCTCTGAACATTTGACTGGGTGAACCGATTTTTATGATTCTTTTTTTATTTGAAAGCTAGTGCTTCCCTTGTGGTCCCATATAAATTTTATCAAAATCTGTGTTGTACTTTATTAGAAAATTAACAAAAACTAAAAAAAAAATGCATAAATGTACTAAGTTGTTGCGATGGAAGTCGGTTTTTTAACGTGTTTAGCGTTTTCAATTATTGATGAACTCGTTCTAAGGAATTCAAAAATTATTTGCAAACTTCAAGTTCAAATGTTAACCTAATACGAACCGTTTTTACAAGCTTTCAGTTAACTTGTAATGTATGTATGTTTGTTTGGGTGGAATCTTGCAAGTTAAATTTGACCTACTTTCCGGTTTCCGATTGAGCTGAAATTTTGCATGCATACGTATATCGCGTGACAATGCAATATCAAAAGCTTGTACTTAAAAGTTTTTAGGTTTTTTTGAAAATTATTGTCTATTATTTCGTACGAGTCTCGTAATCTGCTCGGCGAGAACCATACTAACGCCCATATCAATGTCCCACACATGTTTTCAAAACATGAAAGTGAGTGGAGGCGTAAATGACATCGACGTCGTTCGCGCACCAACACTTAATTATCGGCCGTCCGTCACACAGGCAGGCAGGTGCTAAACAGTGGAGAGTGAAATGCACCAACATATTTCAGGAGCGAAACGAAAAGTGCGGGTAACGTAACACTGTAATATCATCATATTAATCGAAAGAAGGTTGTGTGTGAAGTCGACCAACCGCGTGGTCGACTAAGGCCTGATCGCCCTAATTCAGGGTAGGCTCGAGCGCCTCGGTGGGGACGTATATGAGCTGATATGATGATGATGATGAATCGAAGAACGTACGTACACTGTTGAACAAAGGCCTCGCCCAAGGTTTTCCACAACGACCGATCTTGCAGCTTTCTACGACTTTCACAAGGACGTCGGTCCATCCACCGATCGGGATGTCTTCCTACGCTACGTCTTCCGGTGCACAGTTGCCACTCGACAACTTTACTATCCCAACGGCCATCTAAAACAGCCAACCAAATAAACAGACATACGTACACCCCAAAAACATTACCCGCCTTCTTGGGCAATCGAGTAATAAACTAGAAAGTTACTAAAAGTAAACACAATTACTAATTGTAATAGATATACATTAGTTAATTAATTACCTAGTAATTAGTGAAAGTAAATTAAGTACTTACATTAAGGCACGAAATCGCCTGTCAACAATTACTCAACAGTCAACACTAAAACATTTAATGTTATAAATTTACTCCACAAATTGAAGATACCTTGTAATTACAAGTATTTGATTGACACCTGAGAACCAAATAAATATTTGCGATTCTGTTTTGTCGCACTATTTATTGTTTAAGTTATATACACAGAGCAGAGGAATCACACTAATATTATAAAGGCGAAAGTTTGTGAGTGTGTATGTTTGTTACTTCTTCACGCAAAAACTACTAAACGGATCTGGCTGAAATTTGGTAGGTAGACAGATTAGGACCTGGATTAACACATTGGCTACTTTTTTCCACGCTCGCGAGCCGCTTGCGAAAAGTCATAGAAACGTTGTCCACGCGGGTGAAGCCGCGGGAAAGAGCTAGTAGGATATAAAAATGAGAGCGCAAACTCATCTGCTTCAGTTTGATATTTCGTTTTACTATTTTTACTTTCGAGCGAGTGAGAAGCGACTATAAAAGAAGAAGGTATTGAGCGAGTGAGAAGCGACTAAGGAGAGAAGAAAGTATTGAGCGAGTGAGAAGCGACTAAGGAGAGAAGAAGGTATTGATCGAGTGAGAAGCGACTAAGGAGAGAAGAAGGTATTGTGATGGCAAAAATAATTGACAAGAAAAGTTGAGATTTTGATGGGGATCGATCGTCTTGCACTAATAGAGTCCAAAAAAAACCAGAAAATGTCTGTCTGTGTGTGTGTGTGTGTGTGTGTGTGTGTCCAGGCTCTAGCTCCTAAACTAATGATCGTATTGGGATAAAATTTGGAATAGGGAACATTAATATGTACTATTTTTGCATGTCTTATGACAGGTTACATAAAAATCACTGCTATATTTTATTTTCTTTAAAACCATGTTTATACTTATACCAAATATCCTACTAACAATATAAACGTGAAAGTTTGTAAGAATGTATGAATGTATTTTCTTACTCTTCCACGCAAAAACTACTGAACAGATCTGGCTGAAATTTGGTAGGTAGACAAATTAGGACCTGGATTAGGCTACTTTTTTCCACGCTCGCGCACTGCGCACCCTCGAAAAGTCATAGAAACGTTGTCCACGCAGGAAACGGCTAGTATAGTATAATTTATGATTTAACAAATTGTATTTGAGCTATTTTGAGTATAAGAAGAATTATTCCAATGCGATTACTTGCGAAACTTTTGTTTGTAGAAACACATTCGAGTGCAAGTGGATAGACCTGTTCGAATTTCTCTCGCTTCGGGCCGCGACCTGTCTCCGTCTCCCAAGCCCAAAGTTCACTGCCCGCCCCACTGACCCACTATAATGTTTTACACAAAGGAAAAATAATACGAAAACACCTCGTTCGTATATAACAGAGCACGGATTCTACCATTATTATGCATGAATAATGTTATCTATAACGGTACGTACCGTTCCAAGGCCAGGGTCGACGACCAGCTGAGCTGCTGATTTTAATTCCGCAGAACGCCAATAGGTGTCGCTGAACGCTTTTACAACGCGCTATCGTTTCGTATGGTTCGAACCATGTAAACTCGGCGTGGCGTCAGATTAAGTTGCCATCAGAAGGGTCTTAACTGACTCGACTGAACAGCGAGTGATGAGCTCGGATATGAATCTTTGTGATTACGTCCCGCTCGCTTGCAAGTCAACTATCGCAGACCTGCTTGTCGAAGATCTGACGCTGTTTTTGGCCCCCTTATAAAAGATTTAATATATTAATAAGACATCAATCGCACCGTAAGTGTTGAGAAAAGTCGTACTTTTCTAAACTCGATGACTGTCATTCCAGTGACTTCTGATTCGTTTTCCCCAAGGAGTCATTCTAAAAAAAATCCGACGCTTCATACACATAGTAGGTCAACCAGCTGATCGTATCAAGTTAATTTTTTTGAGATGGGAACTCATTGAACTCGCGACACTGTAACGTAATGTAACCGACACCGTACCAGGAACATTCGCAGGGTCAAATATGTAAAAAGTTTTCACTTTTGTCGGCACTCCCGGAGTGCTTAGGTTATTATGAATTTTTTTTGGTCTCTTAGGAACATTGATCAGTATGATAAGTACAAGCCATAGATAACTGCTCCTTTTTGTTACACCTATATATTGACAGATGTACAATTTGTTCTGTTTTTACAATAGAGAGAGACCACATCAGGTTAGGCACTTTAGAAGTTTTAACGTTCTTATGCTGTGCGCGTATGGGTCAGAATCGCACGACATAGCTGGATCTGTTCTTGACTGTACACCTTTATTATTTACGTTGTTATCACTTTCTTTTTTATTTCTTCGTGATGCTATCAAAGTGCACCGCCAGCGGCAGTTGCCGGTTGTCTGGTGATGCACTTAGCAACTTACTTACTAGGTTATTGTTGTCAATATTAATCTCCATTACCTGTAAACAAAAATGAACATAGCTTAGTTTAGAAATACATTGTAAAGTTGATCATCATCATTATCATCATCATCATGTCAACCAAAAGACATCTACTGCTGGTTAAAGGCCACAACGACCGGCCTGCACTGCACGCTTCCAAAGGCTTCCCGCGGTCATCACCAGGTCGTCGGTTCACTGAGTGGGAGGCATTCCTACGCTACATCTTCCGGTGCGCTGTCGCCACTGGACACTTTACTGCCCAAATGGTGACCGTGCCTACAGCTCCGGGACCTACCTGGACAGTAGGTAGTGGTTCTCTTCCACGAGGCACTCGCCTTACAGAATAGCGGGACAAGCGCCTTGGCGGCAAGACCTACCGTAACTGGTCCTTGTCTTCACCTTATGATGTTGGCAGGAATAGCGGCCCTCACTGTATGCCCAAGGGGTAGGAAAGTGGGAAAGCTATATCATAAACCTGGTAGTTTTAGCGTATCTGGTAGATATACGAGAGGGATTGCCCAAATGGCCATCTGTTCCACGAGCTATGTGCCCTGCCCACTGCCACAGTAAACTTGATTTCAATTTTTTGTTTTCTTTAATTACAGAAACCTATCCCGAGATCGCGACACCCACCATGGGGCAAGAACAGTCTTACTTGTCCCACTCGCAGGGCAGTGTCGCCTCCACTAGGCGTCACAGCGACAAATACGAAGACCCCATCCAGTACCGCAGCTCCCCTATCGCCTACTCGTCCGAGATCGACGCAGACTTCAGGCGCCATAAAGCTAGGAGGAGCGCCGACAGCTTCAAGAGCACCAACACAGAGAGCAGCGGTTACAGAAGCGGATCCAGCGCTTGCGAAAGCCGCTCAAACAGATCCTCGACCAGCGATTATTATTGCACGTCCTTGTACAAAAACGATCACTACAGAGATATAAGCAAAGAGCTGTACAAACCAGTTAAAATATCAAAAGAAAAGCGCTACAAACTACAGCTGTTCAATGAAAAAGACGATCTTAAAAGCGATAGATTGCAGAGTTACCTTAGCGACACCGATAAGTCTAATAATAAGCCAGCACCTGCTAAGAAAGCAGGAATAAGAAATTATACTCCGAAGATCTTGTCAGAAGAGGATCAGAAGAAGCTGGATAAGTGGATATAGGTAGATAGACCTGGAGTAGTGTAGGTTGTAAATATTAGCGTAGGAGTAGATGCGGTGTGAGCGCACGCGCAAGCATGGAGGCGGCAGGCGCGATCGCGAGCTTGGCTCCCTCGCCCATCACCGTGCTGGGGCTGATACCGCTCCTGGCCCTCGGGATCACGTACTTCAGATACCAGCAGTTCGACCCGGAGTCCTATATTACGGATGTAAATGCTGTAAGTACATAATTATTATTATACTAGCTGTCCCGGCGACCTACGTTCCGCCTTACTCTACACTACACTGCCCTACCCTACCCTATACTACACTAAACTACCCTACCCCTACACTACCCTACCTTACCCCTACACTACACTACCCCACCCTACCCTACACTACACTATACTACCCTACACTACACTACACTACCCTACCCTACACTACACTAAACTACCCTACTCTACCCTACCCTAGGAATCTTCAAGACGAGAGTGAATAGGCTCTATTGGAGCTTGCGTGTTACCTCCTCGGCTACATCGGCACTTAACATCAAGTGAGATGCAGCCAAACGCTCTCAAATTTTTAATAAAAAAATAAAAAGTAGCCCTTACAGCCATGTTGTTAACAACCCACAAGAAAGGTTAGGCCATACTCCAAACACGGAGTCAAGTTCGGAATGGTGGAGGTCATAGGGCTACAGACCCCCTGTCAGACAGTTTTCAAGCCGCCTGTAGTGTGACCGTGACACGGCCTAACTGCCAAGCAGTGTTATCAACCAGCACCAACGGCTTGTGAGGAAACCTACACACGCCTGGGGAGAAACTCGCAGGTTGTATGTGAAGTCGACCAACCCGCACTGGGCCCGCGTGGTCGACTAAGGCCTGATCGCCCTAATTCAGGGTAGGCTTCGAGCCCCTAGGTGGGGACGGACGTTTATGAGATAAGATAAGATAAGATAAATACTCTTTATTGTACACACTAGTTAATACAATAATAAAAACTTAAAAATCTTAACTTAAAAAAAATATAAAAAACAAACATAACATAAAAAAGTGAACTATAGCGGTACAAGCTGATATGATGATGATGACCAACGGCTTAACGTGCCTTGCAAAGTACGGAAATGGTCGAGATAAATGCCACTGACGACGGCCAAAACCATCCAGGTGTAAAAAAAAACCATCAACACACAAATTTTTGATTAAAAAAAGTAATGACCGGTGCTTCAGGCCAGTTAACCTGTATGATCGATCCAAATGTGCAAATCGCACTGAACTACGACCGTTCAGCTTATAGACATAAGATAACTTTTTTTTATCTTACACTTGCTAAGCCCTTGGCATCATCTCAACTGATGGTAAGTGACGATAACGCCGAAGGTTAAAGCGGGCTTACCAAGATTCCCCAACGCCCTATCTTATCTTCAAGCCGGAAAACATTAATGTTGTTAACATTGAAAAGACTTCGAAAATGTCCTTCTACCAACCAAACCAAGTCTACAAAGTTAGACTCCGCCGGGAATCGAACCCGCGACCTGCTGATGTGAAGCCAATGGACTGAACCACTACGCCACGGAGGCGGTTGACTATCGTAAAACGTTTTTACACAGTGTGTAAGTATTTATTCGAAAATGAAAACCAAAATAATACTTCGACCAGGTACTATCTACCAGTAATTGTATTATAATGATTACATGATGACATGACTACATACAAATTTAACCTCTCTTTTTTTGGCCAGAAGGGTAAAAATTATGTCCTATGTCACTCACAGGATCAAGACGAATCTAAAGTTATCTCGCACTCCAAAACTCCAAAATCTATGTAGGGCTACACTACAGAACGCGACAAAGTCTTTTTATTATTTTTTATTGTATCTCTGTGTTGCTTATTAGCTATAGAAGAGCGGATTCTTCTGGCAC